>OX638363.1:1056005-3456005 GCA_951812935.1 Hermaeophaga mercurialis
TGGGCCCTGGGAACAGCCATTTTAAAAAATATCTGTTTTAATTTAAACAGATATTTTTACCCTCCACCGGCACCGAGCCTCGTTCCTCCGGCGATACTCTTTTCGGCGTCGGCTCTAGGAGCAGCAGCTCTAACTGCTGGTCTTAGGCGATTATTAAGGGCGAGGCGGACCCTCGGCTCCAATATTCCAGCAAATCCTGCTCCAGCCTCTGATCCGGGATCAGAAGGGGACGTCACAATGGAAGCCGAGGAGAGCTCGGGCCCCGTAGATGAACCCCGTCCCACCAGAAGGTTTCCACCAGCTCGACGTGAACCATCGCCTCCAATCTCCTCTTCATCGAGCAGTGCTGAGGAAGATACGGAATTGTCGCCAGCTGAACTTCGACGACAACGGAGACGAAATCGAAAAGCCGCTTCGTCCACGTCAAGACCGAGAAAGCGGAGAAAGCGGAGAAACCGAAGCCGTGACAATCACGGAAATGGGAAGGGTTCAGGCACTAAACGTTCCAGAACTTCTAACTGATTATTCTATTTTATATTTTTAGCTTATTTATTATATTCAAAATATATTTTTTATTGTTTACGAATTATTTTCGAGTTTCATTTATGATTCTATTTTTTCCAATTTTGGTACGGACTGAGATACGTCCTTAAAATAACCCCAAACAGGATTTCGCTGGGGATTGTCTCACTAGTGGGGTGGAATTCCATTATGTAACGGCAAATGATGTGACACTCTTTATAACCCAGTAAAACGTCATCTAAACGTCGTAGTTGTCACGTTTTTAGTTATATCCCCAAAATTTGTTTATACCATAAATGAAAATAGTGAGAAAAATCAAGAACTACGACTAGTGCCTCATCTTCGGCGTAAGGTATGGCTCTGCTACCACGAAACGGTTATTTTGGTCTTAAATCGACACGTTATCCCAACTGTTCTCTTGATTTCCTTCCTAATGATTAAATGGAGCCGCAGCCATCGGCACTTTCATTTCCACTCAACGAAAAAGAAGATGTTTAAGAAGAGCAAGAAGAACCCTTAGTACTGATCCTTCGGCAGTGAACAACGTTCCTAATGGTGATACCGACGCCAGAGGATGTTTCCGTAAGAGAGACTTCGTGTGCTTCGAACTCCTTAAGGAGTGCTCCAGGTCCCTCACTAGAACTCCAGCAGCTTCGTCCAAAAGTGGACCGTGGCCCTTCGTGAATTCATCCTCAAGGGAATCAAATAACGACGCAAATTCGTCTGCAATTGAATTACACGGTAAATTGACGAAAATGCAATGGGCTGATCCAACCGTACAACGACCCTCGGTAGCAAAACATGGGAAAGCTGAAAACCAGAAATGAGAAGGTTACACGGAAAAATTAATTCAGGTAAAGATTGAGGCGCGCCTTTAAAAACTACGGATTTAAAATAACGGCAAAGGAATTTTTTCCGTAAGGATCGTCTCATTAATGGGGTTGGAGCCCTAACATGTACCAAAAAATTTTATGACGGTCTTTTTGACTTGTCAAAATGTCACGTAAACTTCGTAGTTGTCACGTAAAAGCACGACCAAATTACTCAAATATCTCAAAAAATGCATTTCTTCTAAATACTTATTTGTACCGTCGTTATTATCTTTGGTATTCTAAATGAAACAAATCTACTTGTAATCTTTCGTAATTTTATTATTTTAAGCTTCTACAGTTTTTGCCGACATCGTATATTAATCTTATGGTATAACATTTTACTATAGTTAGTAAAAAATTAATGTTGTTCATGTTTTTTTTTAAATAACAGAGTGAAAAGCCTAAAAATTCGAACATGTTTTTACAAAAATCCATTTTTTTTCCCAAAAACCTAATTTTTTAGAAAAGTATTTTTCTTATATTAAACGAATTGACTTCTCTTTCCAGAACCCAAGACACCGACAATCGTCCACCACAACCATCAACAACAGCAACAACACGCGACCCAAAACCAACAACAACAACAACAACAACAGCAGCAGCAATCGTCGAGCCAATCGCATCAAAATCCCACGGAAAAATCCCCACAAATCGATCGGCCTTACTTGGGACAAACGTCTTTAATCCCCGCGACGAGCACGAGCGCCATTAAAAGCGAACCCGGCTACGATTACGGCTGCGTCCAGAATCAGCCCTCGGCGTACGCCTCGTACCAACAAATTTTCGGCTTCCCGAGCGGAACTGGGAACGCCGAAGTCGCGTACCATCATCAGCATCACGTCACCGCCGCGGCCAAACTTATGGCTTCCTCTTAGCTCTAGTCCTTCATTGAATACAGTGTGTGCAAAATGTGTGGAACGACGTGATTTTCCTGATCGGAAAGTCGAAAACATCGAATGTTCTTGGAAAATTACAAATACTTTTTTAAAAGAAATATCAACTTTTTTTACAAACAATTACAATTTTTACTACGAATTTGTTTAGATACAAAAAAAATTTGTAATGTAACATTTACAAATAACAGTTTCGTTCATTTATTTAAAAATATAGTTTGCTAACAATAAAAGCAAATTTCTTGCTTAATAAAAATTCTTCTATTAATATTTACTACATTAAAAATCACATTTTTTACCAAAATTACCGTTTTTTACTAAATCCACGAAATTTTACATTTATCACGATTTTGTTAATTTATTTTAAATACCTAAAAATATATCAAACATTTTTTTTAAATTACTTTAGAGATAAAACAAATTTTTGACAGTTTTAAAACGTTCTGTAAAACCAATTTTTTTTACCTGATTTTAATTTCATTTTTTGACATTTACCGCATTAAAAAATACATCATTTAACAGAAATCACACTTTTTTACAAAAAATCACACTTTATTACTAGAAATCACAACAATTACAAATATCACGGTTTTGATAACTTAATTTAAAAATTTAATTTATTTTATATTTTAAACTACACCCAAACAATTTTTTTGACAAAATCCTTTTTGTTTTAAGTATCTTCGATTTCTCTTGTTAACAATGACTTCACTAAAAATGACATCTTTTTACAAAAAATGCAATTTGTAAGTTGTATTTTAGATAACTACAAAAATATATATTTTTTTGATAAACATTCGAACTTTTCTGCTAAATCACAATAATTTACAAAACTTCGATTTTTCCAACCAAAAATCAAATGTCGGAGGAAAAGCCCGTTTGCAAAATCCTTTTATTTTGTTATCAAACAAATGTTTTTTATTTGAAAAAATATTTAAAAACGGTATATTCCTAAGAATAGTTTAGTGTTTTTGCTACACACTGTATATTTTCTACTTATCATATATTCTCTCTACTTAATTTGATTTGTATAAGTAACAAAATTTTCATAAACAAAGAACAATTAAAATAACAGAAATTGATCATGATTAAATGTAAATATTACATGATTTTGTGTAATTTTACAAAACTTTCTTTTAAATTACAATTTTTTGATCTCATGCCTTCGAACGCCCTCTATTGAGAGAATAAAATCATATTTTTCTTTTGCAGACTGTTTAAGATTTAAGAAACAAATCAGTAATGTGCGTAAATTAACATATGCTTACTGAAATGTAATTAAATGTAATTTATGTTCCTTGCATCACACTGAATTTTTTTGTCTTCTGAAGTTAAGACGTAGTGTATACATTATTAACATATTTATGTATGACAAAGTCAGGAAATTGTACCTATCTTGATTTTGAATAACAGACTGTAATATTAATTAATATAGTTAGTTTCGAGACTGTGAAAACATAGAAAATGTGAATTTAGTAAGTAAATCTTCAAAAATACAAAAATCACAGTTTTTTACAAAGTTCTATTTATTTACAAAAATCACGATTTTGTATGAAATCACGAATTTATACAAATATCAGGAATTCTTAACAAAGATGATTTTTTACAAAAATCACATTTTTTTACAAAAACCGTAATTTTGCGATTTTTGTTGATAGATATACTTGCTTTATATTTCCGATTTTTATGTACACTGCTTAATTTTAATAAATTATTCGTACTATAAAGATTTATAACTGTTTAGAATTGATTTTTTTTGTAAATATAATGCTGTAAATGCCATAATTACTTGTAAATATAAATGTCAAATCGATGTGTAAATAATTTAAGGCCGTTGAAATGTCATTGTGCTCTATTAGTTATTAAATTACAAATATAAACGTACAAATTATATGAGTTTTATTTCAAAAAAATATTTAAACGTAAAACCGTAGCTTAGTACAACGGTATTTAAAAAATAATACAATTTTTTACACAAATCACAAATTTTTAGAAAAATCAAAGATTTACAAAAATTATAATTTCTTAGGAAAACCACATTCCTTCTAAGACGAAAATTCAATGAAAAAAAAAGTGATATTTTTTACATATAAATTAACTAATTGCTGTCAGGTATATTGAAACGTATTTTCAGTTACTTTTTATCCATCTACATAAAAAAACAGCCCTTCTAAATTTGTTTTTACAAAAAATCAATTTTTTATTAATATCACAAATTTTTTTCTATTATTGTTATTATTATATTATTATTTTCTAGAAAAATCACACTTTTTATGAACATCATACATTTTTACAAAAAAGCATAATTTTCCAGAAATTTCCATTTCCTGCTACAAACGAATCAAAGCAAATAAACGTAATATTCGCAGGAATTTTTCGACTAATCTATTTTGGTTTAAAAAAACTATTTTTTACTAAATTTTGATTGATTAACATAAAAATCGACTCCCCTTAATTGTAGAAAGCGATTGATTTTTTACAAACATTACAATTTTTAAAAATATCACAAATTTTCACCAAAAATCATAATCTCTTAAAAAACCCGTATTTTCCCCGAAATTTTCCCTTTCCTGCTACAAACAATTCAAAACAAATAATCGTAATATTCGCAGGATTTTTTCAAATAATCTAATTTAGTTTATGCAATCCTATTTTTTACTAAATTTTGACTGATTCACATAAAAAACCGACTTCCCTTAATTGGAGAAAGCGAATGATTTTTTACAAAAATCACCGTTATTTACAAAAAATCACCGTATTTTTCCTGAATACACCACTCTCCTGCTACAAAGCAATTCAGCACAACGAAATAAACAAAATTTGCAATATTTTTCATAGAACCTATTTCACGATTATTAAATCATATTATTTGACGAAATTTCGAGTGAGTGACATAAAAAACGTTTCGTCTTAATTGTAGAAAGCGATGGAAAAAGGTAAAAGCAAAACACATAAACAAGTAGGGTCAGCGATAACAATAGTCAAATAAAAGCGACGTCAGTTCAACCTGAGGGAGCGAGAAAAGCCTGTCATTCCGTTATTATTGTAGTGATTACGGAAAATTATCGACTCTACGTTCAACGGAAATTTAGGTAAAAATACACAGTGATCGAAATAAATCGTCACTTTCCATTTTGTATTTTTTTGGTTTTTGTTAAATTACATCACAAAGTCGTGATAAACACACTTTTTTACAGATGATCCAGTTTTGAGAAATATCACAATTTTCCGGTCTAGCAGGATCTCTCAGCAGGAAGTGAAACGTATCCGAATGTCAAAATAACGGCAGTATAAAAGTACCGCATTTTTACAAAATTAAAATTTACTTTTAATCAAGGCTTTCGTAGTTTTTTAAAAAATCCCATTTTATACGTTTTAACTAAAATAACTGTTTATTAGAATTTCCAATTATTTGGAAAAATATTAATCTTTTAGAAATATCCCAATTTTTCACATTTTACTAAAATCATAATTTATTAGATAAAATTACCTTTTTTTACGTTTTTTACTAAAATTACTATTTGTTAGAAAATTTCCAAAACTTTACAAATATCCCTTTACAAATTCCCAGCAGGAAGTAAAACGCCTCCGGAATCAGTTTGAAAAATTCATATTTAGTTTTAATTCACATTGTTTTGATACCTTCTTTTGATTTCTACAAAAACCACCTTTTTTAATTTTTTACCAGAAAAAATCCACTTTTTTACAAAAATAAGAAACGTTTACTTTTTACTAAAAACCCAAATTTTACAAAAATCACATTTTTAGGCTCTAGCAGGATCTCTCAGTAGGAAATGAAACGTCTCCGAAAATATAAAAAATGATATTAGCTTTTAAATTCCTTTCTTTGGTTTTTAGAAAAATTACATTTTTTTTACTAAAATCACTATTGATTAAAAAATATCATATTTTTTGTTATAAAATTATTTATCTTTTAGAAAAGTACGACTTTTCGCGTTTTATTAAAATCACAATTTATTACAGAAATCCCAGTTTTCAGCTAGGTATATTTTAAATTTTTTATTATTCATTTTTTTAACAAAAATCAATAGTTGGTAAAAATTCCAATTTTTTAGAAATTTACAAATTTTAATCATCTTAATCTATTACAAAAATCGTTTCACTAAAATTACATTATTTTAGAAAAATCAAAGTTTTGGGCTCTAGCAGGAAATTCCAGCATTAAATGCAACGTCTCCAAAAATGTAAAAATTGTTTTTTTTCAGAAAAATTTATATTTACTTTTCAATTCCTATTTTTTTAGTTTTACAAAAATTACATATTTTTCATTTTTACTACTAAAATCATTATTTACCTACAAAAATTCTTTACAAATATCTCACATTTTTAACTTTTACAATTTACTACAAAAACCCCAATTTTCATCTAAATTTTGTTTATTTTATAAAGAATTTTTACAAAAATTAATTATAGGCCCTCATAGAGAACCACAATTCCTGCTACCAAAATAATTGGGCCCCCGTGTACATACAGTTCTTTTTATTTAACTCCTTCGCAGGTCGTTAAATAATAAATTGACACGTAACTATTGTCGGGCTGTAAGTGGCGTCAAGACGCCACGTGTGGGAGTGACTAAAGAGCCTCGAGCCTGTCAATCAACAATCAAGGGAAATATTATAAAATCAGAGCCTTTATGTGTCTTAGAGTCAGTTGTTTTGCGGCATTCTTGTGTACCGGCAGGATTAATATGGGTAAACTTTTTTGGTTTTTTTTTTTAGCAAGTTTGGTTCACCCTGTATATTAGTTTTTTAAAGAATCGTTTACCTCATACATAAAAATATTATTTTGTTTTGAGAAAAATCCCAGATTTTTATTAAAATCCCGCAGAGTATTATTATGTAATCTCATTTTATACAAAAAACTTTTTTGTTAGATAAGATTAATTAATTAATTACCAAAAAATCCCAATTTTTACAAATATCTTTTTTAGCACATTAGATTCAGCCTGTATAGTAATTTTTTGATTTTTCTTCTTACGCAAAAATCATATTTTTTAGGAAAATCCAAATTTTTATTAAAATCACAAATTTAAGGAAAATTCCAGTTTTACCAAAGACCCGAAAAAAATTATTTTCTTCAGATCCAGTTTTTGTTCAAAATAGTTTGAAAAAACACCAATTTTTATTAAAATTCCGAATTCCTGACTAAAATCACAAATTATTATTAAAAAATACACAACTTTTTACACAAATTTCTCATTTCTTATCCCAATTTAAAAAAAGATTACATGTATTTTTTTAAAATCATAATGTATTAAAATAATTCTGGGTTTTAGAAAAATTTAAACACAAATTACTGCAAAGCTCAATTTTTACAAAAATCCCTATTTTTAGGAAAATCTCTAATTTCTTATAACGAGACATTTTTTTAATATATTCAATTATTAAAAAAAACTGATTTTTTTTACTAAAACAATTTATTAAAAGATCCAAATTTTTATAAAAATTTCAATTCAAGGTCAGTATTCTAATTTAGTACTAAAATCCCAAATTTTTAATAAAATCACAAATTATTTCAAAAATCACAATTTTTACAAATATCACAAGTTTTTACAAAAATTCCTATATCTTACTAAATTTAAAATGTATTAAAAAAATCCTTATTTCTTTCTTTTTATTCAGAATCACGAATTATTACAAAAACCCCAATTTTAACAAAAATCCAAGCTTTTTTATAAAATCGTTTTTACAAAGATCCAGTATTTTAAAATTACAAATTATTACAAAATCAAGATTTATTAAAAAAATCCATTTATAACAAAAAAAGCTTTTTTACTAAATTTACGATTTTTTTTTATTTTTTTTTTATTTCACTTACTAAACTCACAGACAGAAATCCAAATTTTTATAAAAATCCCCATTTTGAACAAAAATTCCAAATTTAAAATAAATCACTAAATTCAAAATTTCTAAAATACCTATTTATTTAGTTAAATCAAATTATTAAAAAATATGAAGCTCCAATATATTCAATATGACAACTTATTACTAAAATAGGTTAAATCTTCCATTTTTTAGCAAGAATTCCAAGATTTTACTCAGATTACAAATTCTTAAAAAAGTTCCAAATTTTTATTAAGATTCAATTTTTACACAAATCCCAATTTTAACAAAAACCCCAGCTATAATTACTACAATAATCACAAAAAACTCGATTGCTAAACAAAAATAATTTCCGTATTTTTTTGGCAATTCAATTAAGGTCGCACTCTACCCACTCCAGTGCCGTGCAGAGTTTGCGGAGACAGATCCTTCGGGAAACATTATGGCGTTTACTGTTGCGATGGATGTTCTTGCTTTTTTAAGAGAAGTATCAGAAGAAATGTCGCTTATACATGCATATGTAAGTTTATTTTAACAGCCCAGTAAACTTTTATTTTCTCCTTAATTATTATTTTGATCTAGATTTAAATAAAAATATTTAAATTCTCCATCAAAATCAGTACATAGTTTTTTACTTTTAACTCTTGTCCATTCTATTTCTATTGCTTTAATTGTTCTTCATCTTTAAAGTCATGATCATGAGCTCCCAAAAATGATTAAGAGCTCTTAAAAACAGTCCAAGTTTCGAAAATATTACAAATGACTATCCATATTTGCTCAAGACCATTCCATCATGGTTAAGAGCTCTCAAAAACGGGCAGAAGTTCTTAAACAGTTACTAAGAAAAAACCGGAAGCTCTAAAAAACAGTCAGGAGCTTTAAAAATTAGTCAGGAGCTCTGGAAAAATAGTTAGAATAATTTAAGAGCTGCTCAGTCAAAACCTTTGGACTCTGACTCAAAAACTTGGACAGGAGCTCCGAAAAGACTGACGGGGATTTCTCAAAAGAGACACACAAAATAATACACAAAATAGAGTCGTTTTTTTCATGTTAAGGACGAAAATATATTTGTTTCTATTCATATGACATTTATTTCATGCAGCCGGAAATAGACGGTGCGTCGTGGACAAAACCAGACGGAACTGGTGCCCGTATTGCAGGTTGCAACGTTGTTTGGCAGTTCAAATGAACATTGGAGGTATATTAATTAATAATATATTAAATATTTATTAAACATTCACGCTATCGGCATCTATGAACGAAACTCGTGAACTTCAATAAGCGACAGCTTTCTTTAAGCGAATAACAGCGCCGCGAACGGCAAGTGTACGATACTCTCACGTAGTTTTAAAGTTTTCGGTTCAGATGGCGCTAACAGACCATATTTGTCTATTGTTTTAGCCGTGCAAGAAGAACGCGGTCCTCGGAAATCGAAAATTTCACCCAAGCACATGGAGGGTCCTGATTTAAAAAGCCCCTCGATCACATTAACGCGCTATGACAGAGCAATTTATATACAAAACGATATGTACGAATTGGCCGCGAATATATTCCTAACCGGCATTAAAGAAGCGAGATGCAATCCCGGATTGAAATTATTAAACAGGCACTCCCAGAACGTTTTATTAGGTATGTAAACGGCATTTTTCCGCACTCTCCGAATAAATACACGATTTTCGTTTTAGGACACCTTTGGGCGCCATTGTTCATCCTGAAAGCGTCCTATTGGAATAGAAACATCGACGACAATTTCCGATTCCTGCGGGAGACGTGCAGGTACATGAGGTCGTTGGATTTAGACGCGAAAAATTTGGAATTATTCGAAACGCTTCTGTTGTGCAGAGTGGATTTATTGGAGGATTGGGTGGAGACGAAAATCGCACAGAACCTCGTCCAAAGAACGTTGGAAGACCTTAGATTTCATAATTGTAATAATAGCGAAAGATTTACGGATATTTTACTGGCGACGACGAGATTGTTTGTTCCCAGTTCGTCGGTGTTGCGTTTGTTGTTGTTCGAGCCGGTTATTGGATTAGTTCCGATAGCTACTGTAATTGCGACAATTTGAATGGATTTAATTGAATTATTGATTTTCTAAACGAGATACAAAACTGCGCCTATTAAAACAGAGCTACCCTGTAGAAAAGAACAGTAATTGTATTACCCGATTAATATGTATAAAAATAACTAAACCAACATTTCGAAATATAAAACAATAGATCTCGTGTAAACGTAGCATATCTCTGTCTTTGTTGTTGATGTTTAATATTTACTGCATTTGTCCTTGTTGCGATACGATTACAAGATATTTACAAGAACCGTCTATGCAAAACGCAAACGATATTTCTAAGAATACAATTATTAAAGGCCATCTAAAATGTTGTCCATATATCGGGAACAATATTAAGATTTAAATCAGATTCCTGTTGTTTATATTACTTTAATAATAATAATATTACGTAATAAATTATTCGCCGAAAATTAAATATACATCATACTTTTCATTACGTCGCGACCATCCCAAAAAAATGCAAGATACAGATTCTATTTTATTTTCAAAATCCAACATTTTACAATATAAAAAAATACTTTTCAAATGACAGATATCTAAACTTCGCGAAGCGCCAACTTCTAAATTCAAAATAAACTAACAAGAAAAAATCTCACTCGCACTTGTGAGAACGACAAAAGACAGTAAATCACTAACGAAACTTATTTTTTGATGTTATTTGACTTTCCATTTGACACAACATGAAGAAATTTTGTTCATATTATTTTTTTTCATAACATGCGAACGCTAGTTTCTTTTTATTTGTTACAAAAAGAACTACTGAAATCATTTTTCTTCTAGTTTCAGTGCATCAAGTGACAATTGTCACCTGTCATCTGTCAAAATGTTATTTATGTATAATTTTTTTAGGCTAATAAATACTATAAGAACAGCTACACCATTTACGAAACTCTCAGTTCATTTTAATTATTGTTAATTCTAGATTATTATTTATAAACTGAAAATTACCTTTATCCCACATACTGGAATGCGAGTGATCATCTTGTTTTTGCAGGGTTGCCATTCTTGCTATTGTTGCTTCTGTTGTGTTTCTCATTCTAATGCGTTGTCCAACGAGAAAGATAATGATAGTATTTTGATATTTGTGGCAATGCGGCTGTAAATGCTAATTCTAAATCCTGTTGTCGGTTCTCAATTAATGCAATCTATTTTTATATGTTATTGATTTATAAAATGCGTAATATGAAATATAATAATAAATATTTATAATTTTATTCATGGATTAGGTACTATGTTTATGCACTGTTTATACATATCAAAGATTTTATTTAATTTAATTTTTTACCATTTTAAATGTGGCAAAGCCGCTTTATTGCCGATTACTAACTGTTAGATTTCTGAGTACGTGGATTATGACATTTTATCAACCAATCAAAAACGGTGTCGTCAATTTACCCAATAATTGGTTGGAATTCTTGCGTTTACCTGTCACTTGTCAACACTTGGCATTTAGGAACCTCAATATATTGGATCACTGTGTATATATTTTTTAAATTTTTATAAATAAAACACGTATTTTAATTAGATATTTATTTACAATAAATAAAAGTGAATAAACCTGTTAGAAAAAACGATCATAAATCTATAATAGTAACAACATGTATAATATTTGGAACGTCAACATTGATTTTATTTGTTTTAATGTCTGTTTATCAGACTTTTGGGATTGTCTACTCTTCAGGGGTTATATTTATTTTTTTTTGGGCGGGGGGGTGGGGGTACAGGAAGATTTCACACGTACATATATTTGCTAGTACTAGTAAAGGGTTCCTTATATTTAGAACTAGAAAAAACTATGGTTAAACAGATGTAAAAGTCTAGTCTTTTTTTAAAGGACACATTCATTATTAAAATTGCTTATGAATTATTTCTTAAAATTACTAAATTTGTGCTTTTTTTTGAAAAAGACGGGGCCCAATCACGCATTTATTTGTTACAAATAAATTAATAAATTAATTTTGGGAGTGACTAATTAGTCACGAGTACGTTTGTTTTAAAAAAAATTAAAGGTTGTGTGTCTATCCTAGT
This sequence comes from Hermaeophaga mercurialis, assembly GCA_951812935.1. Classification (NCBI taxonomy): domain Eukaryota; kingdom Metazoa; phylum Arthropoda; class Insecta; order Coleoptera; family Chrysomelidae; genus Hermaeophaga; species Hermaeophaga mercurialis. The sequence goes on from OX638363.1 coordinate 1,068,235, forward strand.
TCAGGTGTTTTTTGGAATATTCACATACATTTAATAATATACTGAGTGTCACAAATTATCTGCCCTGCATAATAAAGAAGTATATACTACTACTACATACAGTCAAAATTACTGAAATTTCAAAATTATTCGATTTTTTCTGAGAAATATCAAAATTTAAGTGTTTTTAGAAAATCAAAAGAAATATATAAATTCAGGGACTTAAAACATCATTTTCAACAAATGAAAATCAAAATTAAGAGCATTAGAACTTATAAAAATAGAAGAAAGAGATGATTGTCACCCGAATAATTTTTTTTAATGAATTAAATTCTTTTGTAAAATACTTCAATCACCGAATCGCTTTAAAATAACAAGCAACAATTATTTTCATTATTAAGCACATTATTCGAAAATTAAAACACCGAAAATAATTGAAAAATAATCGATTTTCACATTTGAAGATTTTTTTAAAGAACTTGGAATTACTTTTGTCGATGCAAAAGTACTTTCATAAAGTTAAAATTAAAAAGCAAAACATTCATTACAAAGTATATGATGCAATTCGAGGATTTTGCAGAGTACTTGGAGTTACTTTAAATGATCTAAAAATACTTTTATAAAGTTAGTTGAAAATTCAAATACAAAATATTTATTAAAAAGTACAAGTAAAAAATACTTTTGCAAAGTATTTTAATTAACAAATTACTTTAAAGAAACAAACAACCATTATTTTCATACAAACTTGAATTAATATTTTTCAAGTACTTGCATAACTTTACATCACTATGGAGGTACTTAAAAAAAATTTAAAAATAGCTTTAAATATTTAGAAAAGTATTTGCACTCGTGAAAAATATTTTTTAAATTAAAAAAATGCTTGGAGTATTGTACAAAGCATTTTACACTTTAGAAATTCGAATAAGTTCTCGTATACTTTTGCAAAATACTTAATAAATACTTAAGTCGTTATAAAAGTGGAAAATGTGTTGGAAATTAAAAGAATGCTTGGAATATTTTGCAAAGCATTTTATAAATTAAAATTTCAAAAACGGTTTCATCTAGTTTTTCAAAGTACTTGAGATGCCTTAAGTCAATATAAAAGTACTTGGACAGATTAAAAAATAGCTTGAAACACTTGAAAAAAGTGCTTGAACTCATGCAAAAAGTACTTGACATTCCTACAGTGCATCTTAGTCTTTGGAATTTCAAAAATGGTTTCGTATATTTAAATTCTTTTAAGCACTTAAGACTTTTGGTTACTGTTCAACTGTTTAAATTACTTTAAAAATATTCAAAAAGTATATTTTAAGCAATTCCAGCACTTCTGAACAACTTCAAACCTCCAAGCTTAATATTGTAAGTGCAACATTGGACCATTTTATAAAAGTACTTTGCTTAGATACAATTAAAAGTGCTTTGGTATACTTAAACAGTTTCAAGTAAAATTAAAATGCTTGGGTTTCAAAATGCAACAAACGCTTGAAGGAAGCACTTTTAAATAATCAAGCTTCAAATTATTTTCGAATCAATTCAAGCACAGTACTTGAAGCTACATAAAAAAATCAGTTTCAAGTACTTTCAAAAGCGCTGCTTAAACTACTTTTAAATAATCTTAAGAGTGTTTGAAGCCTTTTAAAATCACTTAAACCTCGGAGTTTCAAGTTACTTCGAAAGCAATTAAAGCGAAGTAGGTACTTGAATCCCCGTAATTAGTTCAAGTACTCAATAAATGCGGCTAGTGTATCAACGAGTCCGCCGACACGGACATAGTGCACGGGAGAGGGGAGTTGGAGGCCGGCGACGGGACGCGTAACGGAATTTCCTCGATTTTCTCCAAGTCCGCCGCCCCTGCGGAATTCTGCTTGCACAATCTCGGCGTGATCTGGAAAAATGGCACACTACATCACTTTTCAATAAACCGGGAGAGAAAGAGGAATTCGTTCGGCGTTTCCGGATTTAGCCGGATCGACGTCCCGAATTTTCCAAATGGAATTTATATATATATATCGTTCAATTTACTTTAGGTATTAAACTTTGAAAAAAAAAAGAAGGAAACTACACGTACCATTAAACTGTCCTCGTTGGTCCTGATCTCTTCGGCTCTATCTAAACTGAACTGTCGCCTCAATAATTTTCCGACCCGGTGCTTCGGGCTCAAACACTTGTAATGGTTGTACGGCGTGCTCAGATCGTCTTCTTCTATTTTCCGTCTCCTGTAACCCCCCAAGGAGGTGGTGGACGCTCCCAATAGAGCCGCGGCGACTTCAGACGCGGACACGGGGGTTCCCAGGGGAATCGGAACCTCGCTGGATATGCTTTTCACCATGTGGCTGTCCGGCGCCCTTAAAATATATTAATTCGTGAGGGGTAAGAGACGGCACCTATGTTTTGGAATGAAAGCTCGTACGGAGAATCCCGGCTACCAGATAAAACCGAAATTGAATCGACTGGAAAACCGTATTATTGGAGTGTCTCCACGCAACGAGTTCCATTCCGTTTACGACGGCCGAAATGACGGTCGTTACTCCCGTAAAACTTTTTCCTAACGCTAGTTCGCTGTCTCGTTCGCTCTCTCACCTTTGGTTCGGCTCCTCTCCCGCCTTCGGCAAAGCCGAAAACTTGGAGTGTTCCATGTTTCGCATAAAAGAGGGATTAATGGCGGACAATTTGTTGTGGTGATCGTCCGTCGACGTCGTCTGGTGCCTGGATCCGGCCGACGAGTCTTCGTTATTGGCCTGACTCGCCGATGAGCAGCTTATTATCAAACTTTCGTCTAATCTGGAAACGGGAAACGCTCATCAGTCAGAGTTAATGTGGCTTCTTTCACCGGCGCGCTTTTAAGGCCTTTTAATGAACGAAAATAAAACAATTCCTTCCAGTAATGGATTAAGAGGGTCGAAAGAGACGATTATTGAACGAGAACCAACTCCACTCTATCAAAATGGCTCATTTAGTGTAGTGGACCTAGCGCCTGGTCATCAAAATGATTTGTTTTCGACCAAAGATAATAAATGTGGAGGTCAATAGGGACTTGTTACTAACCAAGAATAATGAATATGGACGAAAAAAGGCAGTTATTGGACCAAAATCAGCTCCACTATATCCAAATGATAAACCAATAATAACGAATTTGGGTCGAAATAAATAATTATCGAACCATAACTAACTCCAATTTGTTAAAATGGCTCATTACTAACCAAAGATATTGAACGTAGTCGATACAGACCAGTTATCGGACCAGAACTACCTCCCATAGATCAAAATAACTTGCTCCTGACCAACGATACTGAACGTGGTTTATAAGAGATAATTAGACCAGAATTAGCTGTAGTAGTTCAAAATGACTTATTAAGGATAATTAATAAATGTAACGTATTAGAGTTAATTTAATGAAAGCTAAGCCATGTATTGTTTGTATAAATTAATGACTAATTGATAGTTCATAAACAGAGCTCATTTGTAATTAGTTAACGTCTGACTTTGATTAACCAGTAAAATTAATCTTTGGAAATAAACGATCCAATTATTCAACGAAGCGAAAACCAGATTCAAATAATCGCTTCGTACATTAATTAATAAACAATTTCAAAGAGATTCAATGTACACGGTGCATCAATTGTCATTTGCTGAATGGCCCTGGTAGCCGAGGCCTTAAATTCGAAGTAGATAAAAAATAAGAAGATGTCTATGTAAAAATTAATTCTGACAGGGTTGCCAGTTTGGCTATTGTTTTTCTGTTGTGTTTCTCGTTCTAATGCGTTTAGAATGAGAGAGAGAAAAATATAGTTATTGTGACAATGCGGTAATGGATAAATGCTGTTCTAAGCACTGTTGTCGGTTTTCAAATAATGCAACATAATTTTGTGTATTAATTATTTATAAAATGTGTAGTTTGAAATAAATAAAAGCGGGATTTTTATCATTATAAAACAAAATATTCTTCTAGCATTATTTTTTTGAAAATGCGAACTCGTATAAAAATTTACTCACCCATGAGACTCCCTTTTATTGCAGCGTTAAAGAAAACGTACAATTTAATAATTGCATCGTACCGTGCAAATGTAAAAAATACATAAATAGTCGCCGATGGTTTTCTATAACTTTTTCTAAAAAAAACTTAGACCCGCGCGCAAGAACCCACTTTAAACGTGCGATTAACGAATCGTCAACGTTAACGGGAGTTCTTGCGCCCGGTCTTTAGTTAGACTTACTCGACGGACGGCGGATCCGGCAGGGGTTTGTCGAAGCCCGCTTTACCCAGCAGCCAATAAGTGTTCATCTTGCCTTTTCCCTTAATCTCCGTAGGTCCCCTGGGATCGATTTCGTAGCCGCCGGCCTTTTCCAAACGGACTTTCGTCGCTTCTGACATGTGAATACGCCACGCGGATCCTTTTGCCGGCAAAGTTCGCATTAGACAGAATAAATGAACGTGATTAAGGGTTTAAGCTGGGTTTACAAATTTAATTGTGTTTCCGTTAGGATAATAGAGCGCGACAATTTTCTTGAGGGTGAAACAAGGTTCTTGATTCTATTTTAATCGTGAATGTCGCTTAACGTTAAATGAACGTTATGTATAATAAGCAATTGCTCGGATAGCTTTTGGAAGTAAGTATGAGCTCTTAAAAATACGTGTGAACTTTAAAAGTAAAATGAAAGTCCTGAAAGTAATTACTAATCCCCGATATAACATAATAGAGCTCGCAGCAAAGCTCTTAAAAGAGATTGCAAGAACTCTCAAATGTACTTAATAGATTAGAACTGATTACCAGTTTATAAATATGAGCTCTTAATAAACGGAACGCTCTTGAGCTCTTTAAAATAATTATTAACTTTTAAAATTGGTCAAAAACTCCTAAAAAAAATTACGAACTTTTAAAAGCAATTTGTAAATAATGGTTATAAACGTTTAAAAGTGATTCGGATATGAGCTCTTAAAAATAGTTATATTAGCTCTTAAAAATAACTGCAATAGCCCTCAAATTATTAACCAGTTATAAAAGGTCCGCGACACTTTTAAAAAATTATCTCAATTTATTAAAAATGACTAAAATAACTCTTAAAATATTGACGACCTATTAAAAATTCATGACATTAAAAATTATTAAAAGCGCTTGAAAAAATTAAAAAACTGAAAAAATTAACAACAAAAAATGTCACAAGCATCTAAAAATTATAATGAGTTCTTAAAATTAGTTGTAATAGCTCTCAAAAATGACTATTAAAACTCTCAAAGCATTAACGAGCTGTTAAAAATTGATGGCTAATTTTAAAAATGTTTATGAGCTATTAACAATTATTGTATTTGCTCTTAAACTTAAACTCTTAAAGTATTGACGAGCTCTCAAAAGCTCGAGACACTTTTTAAAAGGTGTCTCTAGTTCTTAAAACTTATTTTATGAGCTCTTAGAAAGAGATAAAAAAAATACTTGAAACTTGATACAATTTGTCACAGATATTCAAAAGTCATTATGAGCTCTTAAAATCGGTTGACTACAAAAACTCTCAAAGTATTGACAAGCTCACAAAAGTTCGTGACATTTATCTGGAGTTATTAAAATTTATTTTATGAGCTGTCAAAAGTACTCGAAATATTTTTTCAAAAATGTCCAAAAATCATTATGAGTTTCTAAAAATAGTATTTAATTTTAAAAATAGCTAAAAAACTCTCGAAGTATTGACGAGCTCTCTAAAATATTTTAAAAATGGTAACACGCAGAAAAACTCGTTACCAGCCTTAAAAACGTTTACATTCGCTCGTAAAAATAGCCATAAAAATTCGCAAAACTCCGCAAAGAGCTCCCAAGATTATTTACAAACAAGAACAACGAATTAAAAAAATAGTATTAACGAAAACAAAACAAACCTGTCGACTCCATTCGAGACGCAGTATTGACAGTATCGCCAAATAAACAATACCTGGGCATCGTCAGCCCAACGACACCAGCACAACATGGTCCAGAATGAAGCCCGATCCTCAACCTCAACGGCGTCTTCGGTAAATGTCGAATACAAAATCTACCGCTCTGATGCAACAAATCCAGCGCCATCGTCGCAATCTGCAATCAAACATTCAATTACTCACCATTACTTTCCAGGAATCAGTAAATGACCTGCACCATATCCAGAACAAAACACCAATAGATTCCCTGAATAAAGTCGCGTAAGGTTGTTTCCGCCCATTTGGACACACGCCTTCGTCATATCTGTCAAACGTCACCTGCCAACGTCGATGATTTTGTTCTAGATGGGGTGTAGGTCTACTGGGGTTCCCCGTGGGGTTTACACTCGAACCTGTTCGGCGTGGTCCGGGATCCGTACCGGAAGACCGCCGACGACCATGTAAGCGTCGCCGATGGTCTCGACTTTGTAAACGTTGTAAGCGTTGATGGTCGCATCGAAACAGGTGTAAAGGTCGTTGAGGAGATCGACCACCTGGAACGGTGTCGAATGGGCGGAGATGGTCGTGAAGCCGACGATGTCTGAGAAGTAAATGGTCACTTCTTCGAATTCTTCCGGATCAACGGGCATGCCGAGCTTCAATTTCTCCGCCACGTAACTGCGAACAAGTGTCGAATGTCAATAATCGGTTTGGAGCTGTTGGAGTTCTTAAATGGGCGGTAAACTCTTAAAAGGGTGAACGAGCTCATTAAAACGGCCAAAGTTGAATCTATAAAGTTATCGCGAGCTCGTTAAGTTTGTTGTAGCTCTTAAACGGTGACAATAAATGTTGTAGGTAACACTAAATACACTTACGTGAAATAAAAGTTGCCTACTTATTAGGAATATGTAAATTCAGACTTGAAAATGAATTTATAAATAATTTATCACCAGCTCTCAAAGATTATTGCAACAAGATACTCTTAAAAGTTCTTTAAAACGGTCATATTTGAAAATTGTCAAAAGCAGTGACAAATTCTCGAAAATAGTCATGATCTTTTTAATCATCAAAAGCTCATCACAAAGACGTTTTAAGTAGTGTGAACTCTCAAAAACTTTTTAATTGTTTGGGACTTCAAAATTGATGCCAAACCCTCAAAAATAGTGATTAACTCTTATAAATAGTCAAGAGCTCCCAAAAATAATTGTGAACTCTTCTAAAATTGTTGTAATTATCTGGAACCTGTAAAAAAGTGGTGACAAGCTCTCAAAAATTGTGGTGAGCTCTTGTAAATAACCAGGAGTTAAAAAAAAACTCTTTTATAGCACTTTTAAATAGTAGAGAGCTTTCAAAAACTTTCACAAATATTTAGAACCTGTTAAAAGTAGCGAACAACTCTCAAAAATACTGCTGAGTTCTTTTAAATAGTCTCAGAACTCCCAAACACTTGACCACTCTTTGGACCTATCAAAATTGGTGATAAAATTAAAAAAACAGTAACGGGCTCTTATAGGTAGCCAAGAGCTCCCAAAAACTTTTACAAAATAGTTGTGGGATTTTTTAGACAGTCGAGAGTTCCCAAAATCTTTTCCAAATATTTGGGAAATCTTACAAATGGTAGAAAGCTCTTAAAAATACTGATAAGCTCTTTTACATAATCGAGAACTCCCAAAAACATTCGTAAAATAGTTGTGAACTCTTTTAACAGCAACAAAATTCTCAGAAGATCTCTAAATCGAATCTGTCTCAAATATAGTAGCTTTTAAAAACAACCTCGAGCTCTTAAATATATTCCCGGAGAAGAATGAGAAGCCCTTTAGGATAGTATGAGCTTTAAACAATCTATGGAGTTATCGCGAGTTTTCAAACTTCGTTGTAGCTCTTAAATGAGAACAACATGTTCTTAAATGATAAATTCTGAAAATCTTTTCCAAAAACTTAAAAATCTTGTTCATGTACTTAAGAACTGTCAAAAGTGGTGACAAGCTCTCAAATATAGTGTTGAACTCTTTGAAATATTCGATAGCACAGAAAAACTGTCACAATAGCTTAGAACCTGTAGAAACTAGCAACTGTACAAAATACAAATAGAGTAAATTGTGTCGTCGACGACTTTGTTTGCTCTACACGAACGTCAATATTGAATATTACTCCAATAACTTTTGCATTATATTTTGGTTGGTTCATGCTAAACAAAAAAAACTTCTTTATTAAATTTCGCAGGAAAGTTCTTCGTCTCGAACGGGGCAACTTTTCCTCTTTAACTTTTCAATTCGATACTCGTTCGCTTCACGGACTATCGAAACTCAAAGAAATTTTCGACGACCCCCGCATCTAAATATAGTTAATCCGAGGATTAAGTTCATCTCGCTTTTGCCAGTGTGTGGCTAATTATAATCGCGTTACCTCTAACTTTTTCAATTACGGCACTAAGCTTTCCATATACTGGGCGAGCAAGTTTTCGAGAACTATCATGAGTTCCCAAAAAAATAACCACAAATCAAAAACTCAGTGCTCAAATCGACAAAACTCTTAAAGTTGATTATTAGCTGTTAAACATAAACAAAGATTTTTAAATATGATTATGAGCTCTTTCAAATACAGCCGAGACCTCTCAAAAATAGTTTAGATCTCATAAAAATGTATTGGGGATTTTAAAAATGATTAAGATGTTGAAAAAAGCTGTCACAAGTCTTAAAAACGGACACTGGCTGTCAAATATGGTTAAGAGCTCTTAACAAAATAGCTAGAAGATATATAAATCAATCAAAAGACGAATTTAACTCAAATATAAACAGAGTGTCTTTAAAAAAGAACTCGAAGTCTCACAAATGGTCTCATAAAAACAGGCAGAAACTTTTAAAAACGTTGGAGCTCATTAAAACGAACTAGAACTCATAAAAACCATCAGGAGCTCTAAAAACTTTTTTAAGCTCCTAAAAATGGTCAAAGGTTTTAAAGAGCAGTGGCAAGCTCAATAAATCATCCCGAAGATAAGAAAACTCTTAAAAACAGCCAAAAAGCTCTCAAAACAAATTGAATAAACCAGTTAGGAGCTATTCGGAGTAACTAGGAGCTCTTAAAAACGAATTCAGGCTTTTAAAAACTTCCAGGAGCTCTTAGAAATGTACCTGAGCTTTTAAAAATAGTCAAAATTTCTAAACAACAGCTTCTTGATCCTAAAATCATCTCGGAGCTAAAAATAAACTGTCAAAAGCTCTTAGAAACAGAATCGAGCTTTTAAAAATAGTCAAGTCAAGGTTTTCAAAAAAGACAGGAGCTCTTAAAATTATTCTGTAGTTAAAAATATCAGTCGGAATTTCTTAAAAAGGCAATAGTTCTCAAAAATAGTAAAAAAAGAAGGTATTAAAAGCAAACAAAAGAGCATTAAGACGAACAGGAACCCTTAAAAAGGCATTATTTAACATGTTTAAAAGTTTCCAAAAATAGGCATGAGCTTTAAAAACCATCTCGAAGCTAAAAACAACCAAAAGCTCCCAACGTACAAGAATTTTAAACAATCTTCCTTTTTTAGAAGAATTAAGAGCTCTCAAAAGTCTGCAAGAGCTCTGAAAAACAGTCAAACAATTCAAAAACTATCAATAGCTCTTAAAAATTAACACTTAATCACGGACAAGGTTTGTTTCTTAAAAACTAATAGTGACTCTTAATAAGAGTTGAGCGCTATTAAAAACAGTTCTTAAAAACAATCGAGATTTTTCAAAAATAGCACTAGCTCTAATACAGTCAAAGGCTCTTGAAGAGACCCAAAACCATACAAAAGAGGGTCAGCAGCTCTTGGTACTGCTTAAGAAGCTTGCAGCAATCTTAAGATATTTCTTAAAAGATCCAGGAGCTCTCAAAAATAGACGAAAGCTCTCAAAAACAGTCAAGCATTTCAAAAACAGTTTATAGGTCTTAAAAATCAGCACTTAATAGGGGCAAGGTTTCTTAAAGGCCGATTGTGACTCTCAATACGAGTTAATAGGTATTAGAAATAACTTTTAAAAACAGTCAATAGCTCTCAAAAATAGCCACGAGCTTTTTAAATTATCCCGGAGTTAGGAAAAACAGTTAAAAGCTCTTAAAAAAACAAAAAGCTTCAAAAGATGGTCAGAAGCTCCTGGTCTGTTTAAGAATCTTCCAACAATCTTCAAGAGCTTTTTCAAAGGATTAAGAGCTCTCGAACGCTTTCAAGAGCTTTCCAAAAAATAGACAGTCAAGTTTTTCAAAGACTTAAAAACCAATACTTAATAATGGCAAATGTTTCTTAAAAAACTGATAGTGACTCTTAATAAGAGTCAAGTGCTATTATAAACAGTTTTTAAAAACAGTTAAGAGCTCTCAAACATAGCCACGAGCTCTTAAAATCATCCCGGAGTTAAGAAAAAGTGTCAAAGAGCCAATAGCTTTAAAATATAGTCAGGAGCTCCTGGTACTGTTTAACTTCTAACAATCTGAAGAGCTTTCTTATAGAATTAAGAGCTCTCGAACATCCTAAGGAGCTCTCAAAAACATACGAAAGCTCCCAAGAGCAGCCAAATATTCCAAAAACAAAATAGTTTTACCTCGGTAACATCCTATTTAGTAACTGCTCCGTCTTCTTCTTCTCGATGTCGAGCTGCTCCGTCCTTTCCCTAATCAGCTCCTCGAGATTGTTGGAGTACTTCTCCAACATTTGGAACATGGTATCGACGATGTTCACTTTTCTTCCGTGATTCAGTTTTTTGAACTGGTCGTGGACGGTGTTGAAGTCCGGTCGCATTTCCGCCTGCTCGGCCCAACATTGGCGCATTATGTTGATGGCCTCCGGGGGGGCCGCCCCCTTGCTCACCGAAGGCCGAATTAACGGAGGCGGACGTTTTACTTTTTCGATTATTTCTGTAAACGAAGAAAATTCATTGTCAAAAGTAGTAAAAAGGTCTTGAAAAAAGTTGCGGTTTCAGAAATATTTGAGAATCGTACAAAGTTCTCAGAAATCTCTATTAAAAAACGGCGAGTTCTTAAAAATCATTCAAAATTCTCAAATAATCTTAAGAGCTCTTAAAAATCGTCGATTGATCAAAAATTTTAAAAAGATCACAAAAATCGTCAAAAAAACCTTCTGATAATTATCGAGAGCTCACATTTCGTTGAAAGCTTTCAAAAACCGTCAAGAGCTTTTTTTAAAATCGCCGAAGCTCTTAAATTCGCAGAAACATAAAAAATTATTGTGAGCTCTCAAAAATAATTCGTAGTTTTCGAAAATATTTGGGATTTTTCGAAAAATGTTAATAACATTTCTTAAAAATTTTTCCCAAGCTTTAGGAAATCGTAAAGAGCTAAACTAATAAAAAAAAATCACTATCAAAATAATCAAGAGTTATTAAAAATCACCCCAAGCTCTCAAACCATGTTAATCGCTTTCAAAAATCATCCATAAATAAAAAATCGTCTTAGGCTTTAGAAAACTATAGAAAACTCTCAATAATTGCAAAGAACTAAAATTTCGTTGAGAGCTCTCTAAAATCGTCAAGAACCCTTACAAATTGTTCAAAGCTCTAGAAAATCTTAAAACAATCTAAAAAAACGTCGGAAGCTTTAAAAAATTATCAAGAGTTCTTCTTAAAATTCGCTAAAGCTTTCAAACCATATTAAGAGCTCTCAAAATTCGTAAGGAGCTCATCTTAAAAATCACCCGAAGCTTTGGAAAATCGTAGAGTTCTCAAAAACGAAAATCGTCAAGATTACTGAAAAATGACTATCAAAACCATAAGGTATTATTAAAAAAAATCTAAAATTTCTCTGAAATAATAGTTCTCAAAAATCGTCAACAGATAAAAGAAGTTCTAACATGTCTCTTTTTATCGTCAAACTTTTCAAAAATATTTACCAAAAATTACTCTTATAACACGTCAACAGTTCTTAAAAATCGTAGCTAGATCCAAAATCGTTAAGATCTCTTAAAAATTGTTGGGAGCTCTTTTTTAAAACTAATCGTAAGGAGCTGTCAAAAATCGATAAGAGCTCTTAAAAATCTTCGAGAGCTTTCCATAGTCACTCAAAGCTTTAGATCCTAATGAGTTCTTAAATATTATTAAAAACTATCGAACATAGTCAAAATTTATGGAAAATTATCCTTAAAAACTATTAGGAGCTCTTAAAAATCATCCTAAGTTGCAGAAAATTGGTAAAAGCTCTCAAAAATCGATAGGATTTCTCAAAAATTACTTTCAAAAAACGTCAAGAAGTCTTAATATTCGTTTAAATCTCTAAAATATGTTTAGAGCTGTCAAAAAATCGCTTAAGCTTTAAAAAAATATTCAAAGCACACAAAAATCGTAAATCGCTATTATTTCTCAAAAATCACTCTTAAAAATGGTCAAGAGTTCTCAAAAATCGCCCCGAAGTCTCAAACAATATTAAGAGCTCTTAAAAATCATGAACCGATTATTTATGTAAACGAAAAAAACTAAATTTCTCAGTGTATCCTATTCAATAAGCCAATATCTACTAAAAATATACCTAAAAAAAAAATCAGCCAGGGCCAATATTTCCTTTGGGTATCTGGAATCGATGTCTGCGAAATATTTATTCGGGATAGAGCGTGTCAGCCGAATTTTATTACAAAGACTGGAATTTTGAGGTATTGAGATTGAAATATTGCGGAACGGGTTATGTTCTTGCATAGCAAAAATAGTCCCGAGTCAAGGCGAAACTTGGAATTTACTGCTTTTGTTAGGGTCCATTTCGGGAATACATTTTTTTTCGGGAAGGTCAAACGTTCTTTTGCGGAGCACGTAAACTCGATTTAAAAATTTGTTTTATGGCGAATTCAACTTAAATTATTTTCTATTTAGATTAATTGAAATTGATATGAGCTCTCAAAAAGAGTTACTATTTTTCAAAAATGCTCAGCAGTTCTCAAAAATTAGGAGTAATAAGGAAATGTTAAAAATAATTACGTGCTTTCAAAAATCGCGAGGAACTCTTGTAAATAGTTACAAGCTCTCAAAAATCATGAGGAACTTTTAAAAATAGTCCCGAACTCTTTAAAATCGTAAATAACTCTTAAAAATAGTCTCGGATTCTCAAATACCGGTAAAAAATCTTAAAAACAGTCTCCAGCTCACTAAAACCGCAAAGAGTTAAATTAAAAATATTCTTTGGTTTTCTAAAATAGTAAAAAAACTCTAAAAAATAGTCTCGATCTCTTAAAAATCCCAAAAAAAATCGTAAAAATAGTCTCGAGATCTGTAAAGTAATAAAGAACTTTAAAAATAATCATGAGCTCTCAAAAGTTGCAAAGAACTCTTGAAAATAGTCTTAAACTATCAAATTTACAAAGAATTCTTAAAAATACTCTCAAACTTTTTAAAATCGTGGAAAACTCTAAAAAATAGTAAATTACTCTTAAAAACAGAGTATCAAGTTTTTTAAAACCATAAAGAACTCTTGAAAATCGTCACAAGCTGTGAAAAATCAACAAAGATTCTTAAAAGTAGTCTCGCGATCCCAAAAAACTTTATAAACTAGTCTCTAGCTTTCAAAAACGGCGAAAATATTTTAAAAACAAACACATGCGACCTTTTAAAAATAAGATAAAATTCCCAAAATGAGTCACGAGATCTTAAGATTATGCAAACAACAAACAAGTCTCTACGAGCTCTAAAAATATAATTTCCAAAATTAATTAGAAGGTCTCAAAAATTGACAATCTTTCTTAAAATCGCCATGAGCTCTCAAAAATGGTCATGATTTCTAAAAAATAGTAACGAGATCTGAAAAAATATCCGGTAGCTCTAAAATTAGTATAGCGCTCTCAGAAATCGTGAAAAACTCTTAAAAACCAACAAAATTTCGAAAAAAAAAACAAGCTTCAAAAACGGATGATAATTCTTAAAAATGTATCAAAACCTCTCAAAAAATATTGCAAACTCTTAAAAAAATCAAGTAGAGTTTCAAAAATGGAATAAAATTCCCAAAAACAGTTTTTAAAGACGGTTTCCAAAAATAGTTACGAGCTCTCAAAAACAACGATATCTCCCAAAAATAGCCACGAGCTCTTATAAATGATCAATAACTCTTGAAAAATAACCATGAGTTATCAAAAATAGTCACGAGATCTGAAAAATCTCCAGAAGTTCTTAAAATAATCACGAGCTCTCAGAAAGTGTGAAAAACTCTCAAAAAACGAGAAGAGCTTAAAAGATATGACAAACTCTTAAAAACGGAGCATAGTTTCCAAAAATTATCAAAACTTCTAAAAGAATATTGAAAACTCTTAAAAAGGTCGTGCGAGCTAACAGAGCAGTGGTCTAGAGCTCCTAAAATTATAGCACATTCTCAAAATTAGAAACAGAGCTCTTAACGAGCTCCCAAATGCAGCTACGAATGCTTAAAAGAAAAGTGGCAGATTCACAATTTTCTATACACTGATAAGAAAATTCCAAATAAAATTAAAACATAATTGTATACACTGATAATAAGTTTTGTTTTTGATTAAATTCGGAACAGTTTACCTTCAGGAGTTAATGCCAACATACAAAACGGTTCTCCTCTTACGACGACTTCTTGCAAGATGATCCCAAAGGAATAAACGTCGCCCGGTTGCGTTCCCTTCTTCCTCAAACTGGCGTGTCGCAATAATTCCGGTGCAGTCCACAAAAGTTCTGCAACAAAACAAGAAAACCAATCATTCATGAAAAAAAAAAAAAAAAAAAAAAAAAAAAAAAAAAAAAAAAAAAAAGAGTAAGAAAGGACATTAGCAATTCCAGTTTTCATTAATCACACCCGCTTTTATAATCTTTAGTTTTCAGCGGTTTAGCCCACGTTTTAAGGCCAATAAATTAACCGTTCTTATGAAAAATTTTCCTCCTTTCAGCCAACTTCACCGTCCCAGTTTCGACACCGACAAATTGACGTTATTAATCACATTTCTGCCTAGTCAGGGGATAATTGCATCATAAATATATAAGGACGTATCACGCGGGCACCAAAACGGTAATTAGCTCTTAAAAGCAATCAAGAACTCTCAAACAAATCGCTAAATACAAAAAAAAAATCAAGTGAACTTTAAAAATGGACGATAACTTACAAATGATATTACGAGCTCTCAAAAATGATACCGTGTTTTATAAATTTGCATTCAAGCTCTTAAAAGCAATTAAAAAAAGTCAAATATGCCCTCAAATGCGGTCAATAGTTCTCAAAAACTGCCAAAAGCTTTCAAAAATAATATCTTGTTTCATAAAGCTGTTTACTAGCTCTTAAAAGTGATAACGAGTATTCAAAAAAAATGCTATTTCTAAAAAAAGCACTAGTTTGAAGAAAATAGTACAAGCTCTCTAAATGATACCGAGCTTTATAAAACTATTAAAAAAACTGATCAATAACTATTAAAATATCGCTAAATACAAAAAAAGATCAAATTATCTCTCAAAAACGACTTTTCAGATACTGTCACGGGCTCTCAAATTAATTAATATCTTATTTATGAAACTATTTACTAGCTCTTAAAAGGGATAAAGAACACTCAACTAAGTAATTATAAAAAAAACAGCACTAGTTTTCAAAAATGATTAAGAGGTATCAAGAATGATGTCAGTCATAAAGCCATAAAGCTAGTTACTAATCCTTAAAAGTGATCAAGGGCTCTTAAAAATATCACTAACTATAAAAAAATGGAATACTTGTATCCAGAAACTGTTATGAGATATCAAAAATAAGCAGGAGCTCTTAAAAACTATTTGAAACTAGTTGAAAGATTCATTACGTAGTTTTCAAAAACAGACTTGGTTCCAAAAACGATACGAGCTCTCAAAAATGGTAACGAGCTCTTAAAAAATATCGTAAATATTTGGGAAACGTCATTCGAGGACTAAAAACAAAATAGAGTTCCCAAAAAAGGAGCTCGAAGTTCCATTTCGAATTTTAAACAGTAAGTTACCATCTCTTAAAAGTGAGTAAAAAATTGCTAGCGCTTAAACCAAAACTAACAGAATCATTCGTTAAAAAATATCTGACATTGTAGCCAAAAAGATAATCTATTAATTTATCGTGAAGAAAATCTTAGGGTTTGAATTTGATTTGAAGAAAGTAAATATGATAATCTCGTTTTAAAAATTATTGTTTACTTTTAGAATAAAAAATGATTTGAACTCGAAATCTTCAACTTATTATTTTAAGTGACACTTTTGTTGCCCCCTTCCACTTTATATTTTGATTGATGCTGATTGGTCTGTTAAGATCAAATTTGTCGACATAAATCATATTTAATAAATAATAGAAAGAGGCCAAATTTTGACAGATGATCAATCAGCATCGAGCAGAAAATAAAAGTGGAGGGAGACGGCGAAAGTGCCCCCTTTACTACTGTCTCTAACAGAATAACCCCTTTGGAAAATATTCAGCGTACCCTTATGATTTTAGCGAATGATGCCGTTTATTTAAAAGATTCCATCCATTCATAACAGATGGCGTAGTATTATAGTTAAAATTAAGATTAATGAAGCGTTCGCCTCTCGAAAATTTATCAACGTTCGTTTCGTCGGGGGTAAGAGAAGGTCACAGTTTTTCATATAAACATTGGCGTATCACGAAATACGGTAAACACAAAACGAATTTTCGACGTTAATTGATAATGCAGCCGAACTTTAACGTTAGTTTGATGAAAATGTAAACAGGTTAGAATTTTATACGGGAAAACACGGTAATAATTTAAGCGAGTCAGGGGAAAATCTTGTTTAACAGTTGGAAAACTTTACGAACGTGTAATTAGCCAGTTCGAGCGTGAAAATAGAGTTTAAACTTTAGCGAAACTTTACGTGTACTTCTAATATTTCATTTCTGAAACCAATACGATGATTGGACGAGGTTCGCGGGTGTTGAATACGAAATTTTCCGCTGTTAGATCTTAAATACGGCGGAAATTAATTCAAATACCGTCGAAAAAATATTCGGTTCAAAAACTAAACGGAAAACAAACTGTATATTTATGATCCAAAATGCTAGAGGTCTCCGCTGACTTAATTTTCCATTTGGAACATTTTTAATGGTTTTTTCCTAAATTACAATAAACCGACCAACCCTTTTTTAATTAAACCCTATCCCATCATCACACACTCTAAACATAAACTATTAGAGAAACTACCAAGGTGCGATTTTCTCGGGTTAAACTTCGCCAATTAAACAGAGAATCCTCATTAATGAATTGTTTCCTTCTCCTTAACGACAACATTAAATACCGATGGAGTAGGAAAACCCCGAAACGTTTTAATTACCAGTTACCCTAACAGGCGAGAATTAATCCTCCAGAATTAAATTAATTAACATAGATGCGATTAGAAGAAAAATGAAACAGTAAACTAATAAAAGAAATCTTAAATCTGGTAATCTCGGCGGCCCTTATATTCCATATTGACTTACCCCTAGCCGTTTTCGGCGGTGGTTGTATACCCTGTGCTTCATAAAAGGCGGGAAGGCCGTAATCGGTCACTTTGAGCACCCATCGAGCGTCTATGACACAGTTTCTCGACGTCAAGAAACCGTGCTCTTTTATCGGGGTCGAATGGAGGTATTTCATGCCCTGCAAAAAGTTCGCCGAAATCAATAAATTTTTTTCCTATATGGATTTTTACCCGAACGAGATCCGTGAGGAGACTCAGCCGAAAGGACCAGTCCAATTTGATATCGTCCTGCTGGAGCACGTCCTGCAACGAACCTCTGGTGCAATATTCGGATACGAGCGCCGCCCGCGGCGGCTCCGCCAAACACCCGATCAGGGGGTTGAGGTTTTCGTGTCTCAGCCCGTGGAGCAGGACGAGGAGTTCCACGGATTTGCCTCTGAGTTCGTTGCCGCCGCCCATCGGCGGGAGCGGTTTCATTTGCACCAGATCACCCTGTAACAGAAAGAGATAGCTTAGTAATCTAGAAGATCTAGAGGTAGTATTGAATGGCCTCCACGTTCACCTGATTTCAATCCTAAAGATTATTTTTGTTGGAGAAATGTGATAGACGCATTCGGGTATTGGATGGAGCACATTTTGAAACACTTCATTAAGTAAGCATTATTTTAAAAACGTTGTAATTTTTCAATTGTTACGTTTTAATGTAGTTGAAAATAGTTTGTATTAAAAAATTTATTGAGACAATTCAGCGTTGCCAGACTTCTTTATTTAAGATCTTCTAGACTACATAAAATCGTAGGTGTTACATATGGTTGAACTCGTATTGAAGGGAAGATTCCAAAAATGACTGAATACACAGGGTGATGTATTTAAAAACAACATTGCAAATTCTGGAAATTTACGAGATAATTGACCGTTTCCAGACTTTTCGTCCACTCTGTATATAAAATCACCTTAAAACTGAACTGAAGTTGAAATGTATTTAAAATTTCATAATTTAATTTCGAGTATTCAATTATATCTATATTTCTCTTAATAATATTTTTTTTTAATAATCGCATTATCTTTCACTATATTAATCTTGCTATCATAAATTAATTTATTATCGGTAACGATCAATAATATTTGTGCATTATTGTGACTAGTGTTATCCAAACGTAAGTAAAAGTTATTTTAAAAAAAAATTAAAATTAATAAACCAAATCTTTTTTCAATTATTATTTAAAAGTGGCCCTTTTCTTATTTTGTTTTTATTGAGATGCTCAATACTGAAATCTCTTTATTGTTTCTTTGTCTGAATTTTTAAATCTCTTATTATTTCGATAAATTATATGACGTTACAATATCGTAATTTTCATGATTTTTTTTTCAAATAATTCAATGCATTGTTTGCTATGCTACAAAAATTTGAAAAAAAATTTATTTGAAAAAATGAGAATTCTTATTGCACGGCTCGCACATAAAATGAGTACTTAAACTTTGAAAATAATAAACTAATTTCACAAAAATAGCGAAATCTTTGAAATTTGGAAAATTTTACAAGAAAATTATTTTTTGTAAAATTGCAACAATTTAGAAACTAATAAAAAAAAGAATATTGAAAGAAAATGGCATTTCAAAATATTATTAAATGGTAAAAAATATATTTGATAAAAAATTTATACAAATTTTAAGTAAATTAAAATTTTCCAAAACATTAAATAGCAAAAATTTCGAAAATATGAATACGATTTTTTTTCACACAAAAAAATTATGAATATTGTGAAATATTTCAGGAAAAAAAGTATAATTAACGAAGAAAATTTTAAAAATATATTATTTTTAAAATATGAAACGGCAAAAAATTAGAAAAATAAGAACTAAATAAATATCAAAACTTAAAGATAATGATTTTCAAATTAATTTTAAAAATATTAAAAGATTTTCTTATAAAAAATATAAAATTTTCAAAATTTTACAAGTAAATAAAAAAAATTAGAAGAAAATATAAAAAATGTCATAGAGAAAAACACATAATTATAAAAAAAAACCTTTAAAGGAAAATAAAAAAATAAACATTTAAAAGAAAAATATTTTTTTCACAAAACAAAGAAATATAAAACGGGCCAATTTTGAAAAATTTAAAAAAAAAAAAAGTTTTAAAAGAAAATTAATAAATGTCACAAAAAGAATTTTCAAAAACTAAGTGACCAAACTTTAAAAATATTAAAACTATTACACAAAAAAATAGTGCATCACGCTTTTAATAATCTTAAAAAGTAAAATTCATAGAAGGAAAATTTAAAAAAATGTGAATATGGATCATTATGACGTCATAGCGGTTAGTGTGCTGATTTTCTATTATAATTTTTAATTAAACAGCACAAGTTTTCACTTGTGTTTATACAGGGTTACAAAATTGAAAACAAGATTAATTTTCTTTAAAATTAATAATAATAGTAACCACTCTGACGTCATACTGACAAAAGCAGTAAAAATGAACGTATTAACAATAATTTTTATATACAGGGTGTACCAAAATCGTCATAAAATGATTAAAATCGTTTCATGGAACCGTCGAGGAATAGAAGAAGACGATTTTTCCAACGATTGCGACGTCTTTTGCACAATCGAAAATAGTTCAGATTTACTGACACGAGTTAAACCTCATTTGACTCGCGAGCTCATCACCAAGAGAAGGTCATGGTCAATGTGCTTAATTTCATTCCAAACCTTTAAATTCATCGTTATCAACGTCGATTTTAGTGGGGATCATTTTGAGGAGTTTCAAGCTGATCTTTTCTACATCTTCTACCATTTCCCGTACCATCCCATCATCATATGTGGTGAATTTGATTGTCGCATTGGTGAGGGAAGGGACGAAACCCAACAACTCTTCAATAACACTAACGTGCGCATCTCTAGCACGAGTAAAGACAAAATATGTACCCCCAGAGGTCTCCAGGTTTTGAATTTCATGGATCTTAATGGATTCACCGCAGTCAATGGACGAACGTCTTCTGATACACCAGGAGAGTTTACATTCAACCAATCAGAAGTGAGGGATTTTATCTGGTGCAATCACACCATTTTGCCTTTGGTGGAAGACTTTAAAGTCTTGAATAATTGCGTTAAACGTTCTCCAATACAATTAACATTGAAGGTCCCGATTAACGAAGACAATCAACAAAGTACTGAGATTACAAAATTTGTACGGGATTATAGATTAAGTAAAAAATATCAAAATTATTTATCATCTAAAAGCATTTCAGATTCTGCGACTCAAGAAATGTATACAAACATTTCCAGAGGGATCATAGAGGCAGCAACATATGTTGGTATGGTTAGAACGCAAACGTATTACAATCGTCCGAGACAAACAACTAATATTTTTGGCAAACTTGTTGGTGCTAAAGACAAACAGAGTTTTTGGGATACAATAAATAGTCTAAGAATGTCACCTGATATTCCCGCTTTGACCATAGAGGATTGGGAGACATTTTACGATGGAATCTTCAATCCAGAAGAAGTGTTACCAGAAGATGATTCTGATGAAGTTTTACCAAATGATGACATATTAGAAGAAGACTTATTGCACAGACCTGTGACAATAACTGAATTAGGGAAAGCTTTAGACAGATGCAAACCAAAAAAAGCACCTGGTACGGACCACATATTGACTGAATTTCTTAAAAAACTACCAAACAAATGGAAAAATTATTTATCGTCATTATTTAATAAAATATTAGAAAGCGAAACTATACCAGATGGATGGGCACAAGCTATATTGCTCATGTTTCATAAAAAAGGTGATAAAGGTAACCCCGAAAACTATCGGGGGATTTCCCTATTAAATAGTATCCCGAAAGTATTCGCGTACGTCCTCTTAAACCGTCTGGAAAAATTCGTGGATGAGCATCAATTGTTACCGGAAGTCCAAAACGGGTTCAGGAAAAAAAGATCGTGCAACGACAATATTTTTATTCTTAGAAGTATCGTAGATAAAAATCGAGACTTCTATGGAATCTTTGTGGACTTCAAGCGGGCGTTTGATAGTGTAAACCACCGATTATTGTGGGATAAATTAGAACGACTTGGAATAAGTAAGAAATTTGTCAGGATTTTGCGGAAAATATACGAAACCGCGAGTTTCAAAATTATAGTCGATAACGTTTTATCCAAAGAGTACAAAGTGACAGAAGGTGTGCTTCAAGGAGATGTTTTGAGCTCACGTTTGTTTTCTTTATTTATATCTGATATGGAGGCATTTTTTAATAACAATAATAATAATGATCCAACGATGTTAATGTATGCTGATGATTTGGTTATCTTTGCAAAAAATAAAAAGGATGTATCCAAGAAATTGCAGTTATTACAAAATTATTGCGACGAAAATAAATTGAGCGTTAATGCTAACAAAACTAAAATAGTGAAATTTACAAGAAGCGGGTTTCAACAAATGAATTTCCAATTTGGAGATGAAAATATTGAACAGGTGGAGAAATATAAATACTTAGGAACGACTTTTTCTTCAAATTCACTATTTCGAGATGAAGTCGACGCATTCGGCGTCAAACTTAGACAAACTTTAGGCGTCGTTGTGCCTTTGTTTCCGACCGTAGATTCTCCTGATTCGATTTTGAATCTTTACGAGTCTGTAATCAAAAAAACGCTAACGCCATCATCCGCATTTTGGGCTTTAAGCGAATTAGAAACAATAGAAAAAATACAAATCGAATTTTTTAAAAGAATACTTTTGCTACCGGAATCGACTCCGGATTATTTTGTCAGATTGAAGGTGGGAGTAGTAAAACTTGAGTATAGAATTTTCGAACGTTGTTTAAATTGGCTGATCAAATTATTATCAATGGAAGATGGCAGGCTACCGAAACATTATTTCAAAAATAGTTTAAACTCTGGCGAAAATAATAATTGGGTTACTCAAGTCAATCATTTTTTTATTAATATTGACATCATAATTAATCAGTGGGATTTGAATTATTTCAACTTAAACAAAGATGAATGGTTGCGCAAATATAAAGAATATTTGCGAAGTCAAGACGAAAGAATATTAGAAGAAAGTCGGTATTCTTTATTGACTGATTTCATGCCCAATAGTTCGGTGGTCTATAGGTTTCAACAATTCTAGTGCAAATGTCTTTTTTTTCATATTTATTTTGTTTAATATTCGTTAAATATCAAATTCAAAAAAATTATAAATAAAACTGCGAGTGTCAGTGTATAATAATTTGACACTATTAGTTTTTAGCATAGCATCGAAAGTAAGACCTGGCATAGTATATACATAAGGCCTTCATTGCGATTTTTTTAATATTATTTTGGCTTCATATTTGTAAAAATATTCAATTCATATTTTATGTTACATCATTACATCTTATATATGAAGGTGTGTAAAAAATATTGGTATTGTAACTATTTCATATTTTTGGAATTTAATTAAAACTTTCGGGTGTCATCTTTGTAATAAATACAAATAATAACGATGATAAGGTCATAGTGGTTATTAAATGTATATAAAAAACTCATCTAAAATAAATTTAAAGTATTTGAACATAACCTTTAAAAAAATGTAAAATTTATGAAATTTAAAAAAACACATCATTAAGAAAAACATTTTTTTTTAATTGAAATTATAGGTTTTAGAAATAAAATCAAAAGAAAAAATTTTAAAAATATTAATAATAACGATTTCATTATGTTTTAAAAGAAAATGAAAAAAAATATAATTTAAAATTTAAGAACTAAAAATTAAATACACATTTTTAATTTTTTTTTGCAAATGTGAATCATATTTAAGCCACATCAGAATCTGGTTTATAATTTTTTTAAAATGACATGTTAATATTTTTACAATTGTTTATTAAATTTGTTATTTATTAAAAATTTTAAAAAAATGTAAGAAATTTTATTTAAAAATATTTCGTTACTTTTTCTATAACCAAACAAAATTAGTTTTAATTTTTCGCGATCTTCGAATAGAACTTTTTTTCCAAAAACAAGACATCCAGTTCGAAATTTTGAAAAAAAAGGTGTATTAGAAAATTTAGTTTAAACAAAACGGTATTGTTTAAAACAAAAAAGGGTGCTCCAAGATTTTATTTGTATCATTCAACATTTTAGAAAATGTATTTCCATAAAAATTTTGGCGACACACGGCACACTCGAAAATTAAACGTGCACTTTATTGTTTTCATTGAATAAAAATTAAATGTATTAATTGCACTTTTAAAGGAGGCGATTATTATCTGATAACAAATTACAATTAGAAATATTTATCAAAAAATTATGTACAAACATACTAATATTATCAGAACGATAATCAGAATTAGTTATTGTATTTCATCTTTCTATTTTATGTAAAAATATAATATGAATCATATTTCCCAAAAATATATATTAAATTATAAAAGTCCACACAATTAATTATATAGTAATTATTTTATTTGCAACCAAAATTATATTTATTTCTCATATATTTAATATAATTTCGTTAAGTTTCCAAACAAGATCTTTAGCTCTATTCAATTGCATATATAATTAGCCTAATTGCACTCATAGTTCAATTTATCTATAATTACAATTATGAGTTGTACAGGTAATAACTTTAATTTTCGTATAATTATATTAATAAGGCTAAATTTACAAAAAAGGAGCTTAAAGGTTGATTTAATTGCTTAAAGAATTATCTTAATTGCATAAATCATTACCGTAGTTACCATTATAATAATATTAATAAGGTTTAATTTTCAAACGAGGAGCTTAAGTCCACTTAATTGCCTATAAAATGACCTTAATTGCATAAATAATTACTTTAATTTCTCATATTAATACCCTTAAGTTTTCAAGCAAGATCCTTAATTTCATTTAATTACTTATAGAAATATCAAGATTCGAATTGATTTTATCCATATTGAAGTTTAATTACATCTATAATTACCGTAATTGCACTTTAATTTTGCATATTCATATTAATGCCGTTAAGTGTCTAATTAAGATCCTTAAGTTCATATAATTGCTTATAGAACTAATTCTAATATTAATTACTTTAATTTTTCATTTAATATTAATACCTTTAAGTTTTTAAAGGTCTTTAAATCCATTTAATTGCCTATAGAAATAACGTAATTTTGATTAATTGCATTTATAATTCGATTTAAGTACATCGATAAATACGTGCACATATGACTACCTTAATTACTCATATAATTATATTAATAAAATTAATTGCCAAACAACGAGCACGAGCCCATTTAATTTATTATAAAATCACCTTAATTAGTACATTTATTTATTCAAATAATTACTGCAATTATCCATATAATTATAATATTAAGGTTTCATTTCCAAGAAAAGAACTTAAGTTCATTTAATTACTTATAGAATTACCATAATTCGTTACCTTAATTACTCAATTGATTACTTTAATTACCCATATAATTATATTAATAACTAATAACTTTAATCACATTAATACAAATAATTACTTTAATTATTCATATAATTAAATGAATAATGTTTAATTTCCAAACAATGAGCTTAAGTCCATATAATTGCCTATAAAATATGACTTAATTCGTTCCTTTAATTGCACAAGTAATTACTTTAATTATTTACATAATTATATTAATTACATTTAGTTCTCAAATAATGACATTAGCTTGATTAAATGCACTGTAAAATTATTATTACTGTAATTAACTGTACGCACATTTTTACTTTAATTTCGTCTAATTACCTACTAATTAATAATTAATTATCAATGATTTTATATTTACGTTATATCTGACCCTTGGATCGACAATTAATTGTTTCGCTAAATTCGGGCTGGAACCGGTTCTCGCAGGAGTTCTCATAGAAGCCGCTCCTGATCCTTGCAGGAGATCGGGTTTTTCGACTTCCGGGCCGCCGAATTCCTGCAATTGCTGCAACCAGCAGCACAGCATTGCTTCGATGCCTTCGTCGACCTGGTGAAATAATAATTATTAGTTTTTGTTTTTTCGAAAAATATTTAAAAAAATACATGTTTTATAGAGATTCGTTATGCAAAATTCGCGTTTGTTTTAAAATCTTTGCTGGATCTTGCCGAAGCGTTTGACACTTTTAATTAATACCATAATATAACATACATACAATGTTTTATGTATGTCCTTATTTTTTTATGTTTCTCTACTTTTTGTTTTCTTGTTTCTTTGGTGCTTTTTCTCTTTCTGTTTTTCTTCCAGTTTTTTATTTCTCATTCGCTTTCTTTCTGATTTCGGTGTTTTCTTCTTTGCTTTTTATTCCTCCTCCTTCTATTTTTTCAAAATATCTTGTTGCTTACTTTCATTCTTTTTTTATTTCTTTTGTTTTTCCTTTCTTCTATCATTCTGTTTTTATTCCATCTATTTTCCTCCTCTGTCTCTTTCTTTAATTATTTCATTGTTTCAGTTGTTCTTTCGTAAATTCGTTTTTTTCCGTTGTCCAGTTTTTCGTTCTATTTTGTTTTTATGTAATTTTGTATTTTCCTTTGTTTTTTGGTTCCCGTTCTTTCGTTGATTCGCTATTTATTTCAGTTTTAATTATTTCGTTCTTTTCTTTCATCTGTTTCTTCGTTGTCTCTGTCGTTGATTTATTGCTTCGGTGTTTCATCAGGTAGTTGGTTTGTTCGTTTTCTTGGTTTGTTTCTTCGTTGTTTTTTTATTTTTCCTTTTATTTTTCTTTCGTTGTTTCCTACTTTCATTTGTTTCTTAGTTGATTGTGTCATTTATTTTTTGCTGTTTCATTCGTTTTTTCGTTGGTTGCTGTGCTATTTTTGTTGCTTTGTTTTTTCGCTTTTTCTTTCTTTCGTTTAATTTTTTCTTCTAGTCTTCTTTCGTTGTTTCCTATATTCCTTTGCTTCTTCGTTTTTTCTGTCGTTGATTTATATTTTACTGTTTCATTCGTTGCTTTGCTTCTTTGTTGTTTCTTTTTTATTTCATTTTCCGTTCTATTCTTTTTTCGTTTGTTCCTTCGTTGTTTCGGTTGATTTATTTTTCGGTTTTTTATTCGTTGTTTCTCTTGTTTTCTCAATATTTCGTTTATTGTTTTGTTTTTTCGTTGTTTCTTTCTTTAAATATTTCGTTCTATTCTTCTTCTGCCGTTTCGTTCTTTCGTTGATTCGTTTTGTGGGTATCTACCGTTGATTGTTTCGTTGCTTTGTCCTTTCGTTCTGTTTTTCGTTTTTCTATTCTTTCTATCTTTTTTCTGTTGATCTGTTCTTGCTTCAATTTAATCCCTCATTATATTTATTTCTTTAATTTTTCTTGATACTTCCTTTCTTCTTTTTTTTTTGTCAGAATTTAAATTCATATTATAGAAAATACAAGAAAAATTCGATGTAAAAAAAATTCATTACACTCGAAACGCCCTCTAAACACGTCACCTGAACGATTATATGAAAATTGACGGGAAAACAAACATTTTTCCATTTGGGCCGCGCTTTAACCAAACAGAGTTTTGTTTTGAGACAAAGTAAAAAAAACGGATTCTACGGATAATGACGCGTTCGAAAAATTGGAATATGGAAAATGGAAATGGAAAGCTTCAATTAAGGCGTTATTGTCGCAAAAACGAACTCTCGCCCTCGTTTATTTCGTTCATTCGGCTTATCACAATCGGATCCCCGAATTGTTTAAGAGATAAAATCAAAAGCGAACATTCGAAGTAATGGAGAATGTAGTTTATTTTGTTTTTGATCATTTTTTAAAGCCGGCGGGGCGCCCGGGCTTTAGTCTATAGGTTCATTTCTATAAGTCGATTGAAGGGTTTCATGGCTCCTTGCGGAAAGCAAGATAGAAAGTAAAATGTAAAAAGTAGAAAGAAAGTAAGAAAGGAAGGAAGGAAAAAGGAGGAAAGTAAAAAACAAATAATAAATTATTAACGTAAAAATATATGTTATAGAATTCTTGTTGTTCGAAAGACAGAAAATAATAATGAAAGAAAGAGGAAAACAATAAAAAAACCAGGAAAGAAAAAATATAATTCAGGTTAACAGAAATAGAGAAAATTATTAAAGGAAGAAAGCAAGTTAAACAAAAAAAAGTAAAAAAGAGGAAAGACGGGAAGGAATTCGGGTGAACAGAGATATAAAAAACCTAAATAAATAAAGTAAGGAAATCAAATCGAAAGAATGATTAAAAGCAAAATAGAAAGAAATAAAGCAAACAATAAAACAAAACCCCAATAATGTTCGTAAACATTTATAAACCCACTATTTATATAAGATACAGGGTTTTTATGTGCGACGTTTCGAACATTTTCGATGTAATTGCCGTGAGATTGTTCCAGCCGATTTGCAAGCGGTTCGCTTGGAATTCCGCGAAAGCGAAATCTTCGATGTTCTCGATGCCGTTTCTGTCCAATATAACTGTATCCAGATTTTTGTTGTTCCATACTCCGAATTTCAAATCGTCCAAATTGTTGTTTTTGATTACGTACGTTTGTATCGCAGCCCCGTCTAAAGCGCCCGTTTCGATGTTCGTTAAATTCGATGATAAGATGCGGAATTCTTTCAACTGAATTCCGTTCAAACTGTTTTTCATCAAATTCGGATGGATTTGGTTTTGGATTGATGCCGTTTCGATTTCACTGTTTCCTTTTAGAAAAACCGAAAGTTGCGCCAATGACGCCACTGCAATTTCCCCGTCTTTTTGTCCGTTTTTTTTGTAACACTGGACCCGTATTTCGCATTTTGATTCAGAGAAAATAACGAACAGCAAACAAATCATTAATTTCAACATTTTTGATCGATTTTTATATCTTCAATTGTTATTTATGTGTCGCGGTGATACCGAAGGCCAGGAGAGGTCGAAACGCAGTGATAACGAAAAAAAAATAGAACTGTCACGTTTTCGTAATACGAGAACGTCTAAAAAATTTGAAAATCAAAGTGGAGTTAAAATAAGGGTTTAAACAGCTTTCAAACGAGACGTCGCACGATCCTTTTAAAAAAAAAAAAACAATCAACTAAAAAAACGAATAAAACAATAAAAGAATAAATCAACAAAACATAAAAAAAAAGAAAAAACGAAAGAAATATGAAAGAACATGACAATCGTACAGAAAAAAATAATGAAAGGAAAGTAAACGAACAAAAAAAATCTAATAAAGAATGGCAATAAAATAATTAAAAAACAAAAAAAAATATAGAGAAAAAAAGAAACTCTAACAGAAAAAGAAATAATAAAAATAAAGAAGAATTCTTTCTAACAATTATAAAAAAAAAGGAAATAATTCACATTGAACGAAAACCAGAAAATATAATAAAAGGGAGAACAAAAAACCGACCAGAAATAAAAAAAACTATGAATGAAAAAAGAAAAAGAGCAATTAAAAAAAATTTCAATCGTACAGAAAAAAGGAAAAAGGCAACTAAACAAAAAAGTAAACAACTAATGATAGTAAAAAACAAAGACGAAATATAATTAAAAAAATAAATGACTATGAACATAAAAAGAATTAAAAAATAAATGACAGATAATTTAATATTAATAATGAAGAAAGCAATTGTAAGAATATAAATTGAAAATTAGCAATGTTTTTTATTTTTTATTTTTTCATAAATGTTTTAAGGAAAAAATTAAATGAACAAGAACATTAATAAACATTAAATAATAAAAAAAATAAACGTTAAATAAACAATGGTTTTGTTTGATATTTTTTTATTTTTTTATTAATATTCAAGAAAAAACAATAACAAATTGATATGAACAAAAAAGAATTATAAAATATAAAAAATAAATGATATTAATTTAAAGAAAACAATTGTTTAAAGAAAGTAAATTTTAAATTAACAAACTTTTTTTGTATTTTTTTGACAGATGTATAAGAATATTAAAAGAATTAAGAAATATTAAATAATTAAAATAAATAAATTAAATAACATAAATGGTAAAATAAACAATGATTTTGGAGAATTCTTTATATTTTTTAGATTTTCTTTATTATTTTTTTAGAAAAGAAAATAATAATCATGAACATAAAAAAGAATTAAAAAAAAATATAAGAAATTGAGATATTAAAGAAAAAAATTGTTTAAAGAATGTAAATTGTAAATGAATGGCTTGTTTTTATATTTATTTATATTTTTTTTAGAGAAATATCTTAACAATTT
Source organism: Hermaeophaga mercurialis (assembly GCA_951812935.1). Classification (NCBI taxonomy): domain Eukaryota; kingdom Metazoa; phylum Arthropoda; class Insecta; order Coleoptera; family Chrysomelidae; genus Hermaeophaga; species Hermaeophaga mercurialis. The sequence continues at coordinate 1,097,612 of OX638363.1, forward strand.
TTATTTTATGAAAGAAACAAATGGATAAGAACATTAAAAAAGTTAAGAAATATTAAATCAAAGATAAATAGTTTTTTTTTGAGAATCTTTTTTATTACTTTATTAAAAAATATTAAATGAACATGAACATAAAAATAATAATAAAAGATAAAAGAAAAAAGTCATTAAAAAAAATTGTTTAAAAAATATAAATTATAAAGTTTTTAATTTATTTATAATTTTGTTTTTTTTTTATTACATTAAGAAATATTAATAACAAAATATAAACGGTAAATTAACGGTGTTTTTTGATAATTTTTTATTGATTTATTAGAAAGTGAATATTAATACAAAACGAATCAAAAATAAGTTGTAAATAAAGAGGATATTAAAATATAATGTCTAAAGCGAAAATAATTACACACAAGAAATAAAAAATAAATATAATATAAGAATAATAATAATAATAATAATAATAATATATTAAATACATTTTGCAATTGTTTTATCGAGTAAAAGAAAGGAAAAAAGAAAACAAAAAATTAAAGAAAGAGACGATATATTTGAATTTAGTACAGCTGGTTACACAATCTTGTGAAAAAAAAAACAAAGAATGGTGAATGATAAAAGAAGAAGAAATGAAAGAAAGGAAAGATGTAAGGATTATTGAAGAACGAAAGGAAAATACGAATAATTGACTCGTTTACTTAATACTAATAGGATTATGGTCTACCAAAAGAGCAGTTCCGACGCCTTTCATCAAATCCTCATCGATCCTGCTGATATTGTTGTATTGCAAAAGCGCCATATTGAACGTAATATTAAACATGCCTTTCCTGATTTCTGTAAGTTGATTCCCTCTTAAATTGACGGCGTTAACAGTATCGAAACATCCGTTTTCCACATCAACAATCTCGTTAAATCTCAAATCGAGTTTGTCTACCGAAATCTTCTCGAACCAACTCTTCTTAACCATCTTCAACTTGTTGTTCCTCAGGGTCAAGTATTTCAGTTTCATGTTGGCCAAAGCACCGTCTTCGATTTCGGCAATTCGGTTGAAAGAGAGGAGGAGGCTGGACAAACGGGGCAAATCGAAATCGCCCGTGTTGATTTCCGTGAGGAAGTTCCCGTTCAGTGAGATATCCACGATTTTCGTGTCTTTGAACTCTTCCGGTGTAACGCTTTTGATTTTGTTGTACGACAGATTCACTTTGGTAATCGACGACTTCTTGAGGATGTTGCCGATGGATTGGAGCTCGTTGTCGTGCAGGTTCACGAAGTCGAGGTTCGATATTTTCCTGAAAGTTTTCTCCTCGATTTCGACGATTCCGTTCGAGTGCAGGATCAGCGATTCGATGTCGGACCGTTCGAACATTTTCGCTGCGATTTTCGTTAATTTGTTCCCCTCCAACTGCAGAACGTTCGCCTTGAATCCGGCGAACGCCTCATCTTCGATTTTCGTTATACCGTTTTTCTCCAAGTAAAGCAAATCTAGTTTCTTGTTGTCCCACACGCCTTTTTTCAGTACGTTGATTTGGTTTTGTAAAATTACGTACGTTTTGATTTCGGTGCCGTCGATCGCTCCCGGTTCGATGTCCGTCAAATTCGACGATAATATCCTGAACTCCTTAAGGCGGAATCCTCGAAGGGCGTTTTTCGCCAGCACCGGATAATTTTGGCCGTTAATTTCCGCGATTTCGATTTCGGGTTTTCCTTTTAGGAAAGCCGGAAGTTCCGCCAATGTCGCGATCGTGGTTTCGGTGGGTTTTTCCTCGTATTGTTCGTAGCACTTGATTCGAATGTCGCATTTTGTGTGCGCGACAATTAGAAACAGCAGGAGCACTTTTGATTTTAATTTTAGTTTTGACATCGTTAATTGACGAATGTTATTTTTTTTAGATTCTGCTGGTTTTATGTGGCGATAAAAAAGGTTGAACCGGGTCAGAGCTAAAATAAATTTTGATATGATATTATCTGCGATATATGTTGAAATAAACGATTATTTTGGCTAATCATTATTTTTAATAAAAAAGAGGAAAGGGTATTAAAACGAAAAAAAGATGAACGAGAGAATGAAAAAATAAAATAAAAGAAGAAAGAACTACAAAAAAAACGAGAATAAGCCAATGAAATAACAAAATAAGGAACCAACAAATAAAAGACAGACCATAAAAAGAAATGAAATAACTAAACACCGAAAAACCAAGGCAATAAAAGAACAAACAAAACAACAAAAGAACGATCGATAACCAAATCAATTCTTTCCGTTGAGTGCCCCGGAGACGATCAATTAAAATTGACAACTGCAATTAAAAGTTCCAATAATGGAGTACGAGCAAGGTTTGGAGCTGCACGTGCTCTTTATTGATTTTCAACAACTATAGAATCATAAGAACAAAGTTACAAGAGGGACTGAGAGAGCTCGGAGTCCACAGAAAATACTAGAAGCAAAGTGGAAATGCAGGGGAAGCTGTCAAGCAATTTATCAGTAAACGTAAGTATAAAGCAAGGAAATTTTCTTTCGATGACAAACAGGTGGAACCATTCTCTATCATAAACACCAATGTAGAGCCTAAGCAGATGATGTGGTATTAGTAAAAACAAAATTAAAGAAAACGTTTAGTAATTGTGAATAGATAGTAAGAAATTAAGGATTAAAACTAAATAAAAAATATATGGTGACAGGGAAAACAAGATGAAATGAATTTGCATAGGAGACGAAAAAACATAATTGGTCAAAGTGAACCAGTTTGAGTATCTGGGAGTAAGAGCTATAAACAGAGAAATAGATAAAAGAATCGAAAAAGGATGCAGAGCAGCAGAAGCTATGAAGGAGATGATAAAGTCGAAAAATGTATATTTATTAAAAATTAAAAATTTAAGAGAGGAGGATATTAAAAAGGATATTTGAAAGAACAAGATATAACAAATGAGTTTAGAGAAGACCAACAAATAACAAATTAAAAGATATTAATAGAAAACCTTCAATTGCCCAGAAAATTAGAAACCAAAGAGGTAGTTACAATTACTAGAGAAGAGAGAAGGTAAGAAAAGGAAAAGTGAAACCCTAGCGATAATGGTTAGAAGTTGTAACAGCGGATTTAAGGAAAGTTGGTGTAGAAAAGTGGAGAACCAAAGCCAAGAGCAGAGAAAAGTACAGGAAGATACTCAAAAAATTGGAAGCAAGAAATTAAGCCGACTAGACGTCAGGGCCTAAAAGGCTTGTAGCGTTGTTTATATATATATTTTTTATTTATTTATACACGTGTTCCAATTTTCATTTTTTTTTTTAGAGGTCGTACTATTGCTCGATGTGGCACCGAGCCCGACCCAAATAAAGACGACACCGACAACAAACATTCATGCCTTTTTGACGACACCGATACCTAAAAAAAGAATACCTACTGTTATACTCACCCTCCTGCTGTCGGCGATTTGCGGGAACACGAAATCCGTGGCGGTCAAGAGCACCTTGTACGGACCCTTCGACACGCGCTTCTTCAGCAACTGGTTCCGCGCCAACACCACCGCCCCCAAAATCAGTGCCACGAACACGCACGAGCACCCCAACACCACGATTACACTCAACACCTTTTCGATTCCGGTTCGGCAATCGTCGCATTCGTCGAGTTGCGCGTGCTTCGCCGACCATTCGGCCCAATTGTCGCGAAACGCGACCACGAGCGAATCGTGCGAACCGTTCGCCGAAATCGCGAGCAGCGGCCGCAGCGAGTCGTCGCGCGCGATATCGCCCAACACGAATTCGGCCGAATCGCTCGGCGGTTCGGCGAAAGATTGTCTCGTTCGTTCGACGATCGTCCGTTCGGCGGTCGATTGCGCCGTCGAGTTTTCGGTGAATATTAGCGCGTTCCGTTTCGTGAACGGGATCGTCGCGTTGCCGGAACGATTCGAGATGTTTTGGAAGAAGCGCAGCCAATCGGGCAAGTTCGAGACGTCCATGAAGACGGAGACGGTGTTTAGAGTGTGCAGCTCTAGGTCGTCCATGGATTCGAGGACGGTTATTCCGAAATCGTCCGCCGGAAGACACAAAAGAATTACTGAAACAATTATCAACTAAAATAGTCCGATGGATTCAAATGTGGTAATCGAGCAGGTTTAACTGTTGAAAATTGTCATTCAAACAGAGTGCAAACTCAAGTATGCTTTTATCTTTGGTACAAAACACATTTTTAATTACTTTCAAAAAAAAATCATTGTATTTATTAATGTAAAGTAATTTATTAAATTGAGAGCATTTTAATAATAATAATAATAATAATAATTGTCGTACTATTGAAGCAGAAAGGAAATTAAAGTTTGAAATGCGTTAAAACCGAACCAAGAGCAACTTTCTTTCCTTTGGTCTCAGAAGACCTGGTCCTTAATTCCAATTATGAAACCAATCTGAGAAAAAATCCCTAATAATTTATTATTATTTTTACCAAAGGAGTTCAATGGATTTAAAACCGGAGAACTAACAACCCTAACAATTGATTGTACAAGTTAAAAAATACTGAAACAGTTTTCAATTCAATTAATCCGATGGATTTAAATCTGGAAACCGAGCAGGCGTACTTATTCCACAATTTAAAAAAAACATTACGTCACTTAATATTAAATTGCTCATCTAAAACACGAAAAGAATTATATTCATTACAATACTATTGATTTAATAGTCTTTAATAACTTTTCTTTCCATAAATTACAAGTGCCATTAAAAATACTTTCAAAATCATTACGAAAACGTATTAATTCCTTCTTTTATCCCATTTTAAGATGCTGTAGTCTATTTAATATCGTTACAACATTAATTGATTTATCTAGTAAGACATATATTTTTGAAAGTAAATTTTCGGATAAATCGACTCAAGCAAGTAAATTTGTTTTCGTTTGATTTTCGCTCCCCTTTTATTGTCGGTTCGATGCTGTGATACGAAAACAACTCAATATAACGGGTTCAATAACCATCAATCCGCTGAGAAAACGGCCTGATCAATAACGACAAACAACAAAAAGTATAGACTCAAACTTCAGAACTTTAGACATTTCACTAAGGATGGGTAAAAGCTTGATGCTCTTTCAGCTGCGAATCATTAAAGCTTCAAATCGGAATAATGGATTTTTGACACTTTTGCCAAGAGAAAAATTTGAATTCATTTACTTTTGGAACTGAGCTAAAAAAAATGAATTTAGATATTGTATTAATTCAATTTAATATATTCTAATGTAGTACTGGTTGCATAAATTAAGTTACTAATTATGATTAAGCAGACCACTTGAAATTATTTTCTAATTTCGGCAACGTTGCATTTCTTTTTTACCACCAATTGTTACCACGGCACGTAATTGCATGTAGAAATAATAAAAGATGCTTTTAGACAAATAAATAACGAGAATTTTATTAAATACACAAATAAGAAATGAATACACGTAAACATGAGTGAACATGTATGTAGAGATTGTGAGAAATGAGAAATACTAGATGAACATTTTATTAATAATATGTACCTACGCTTTGTAATAACAGCACTCGGCTCGAGAAACTACTAAGAGCTCGAAAAACGATGCCAAAAAGAAAAACCAAAGAGAAAAGCAGACAAAGGACTAAGTTAATTACCCGGAGTGATATCATTACAATGGAACTACTTTCTCTAAAAAAGCAAAACGTTCGTTTTTTTAACCCCTCAAAAGTCTTCAGCTGCGCAGCAAACGTATACTTCTGCTTCATTCTTTTTAACTAAATAATAAAACTTCCGGCTTCCGGTTAAATGTCATTTTCGTGGAGTTAATAGTATTGTTGAAACTTACCGTGACAAGGGACTTTCTTTAATAAGCTCAATTTTCTTTGGATACGTTGCTGCGAAAACATATTGTCGATCCTGAAGGAATGCCTGGGAATTATCCCGAGCTCCCGGAGTCGCATGTCCACGGACTGAGACAGAACAGGCCACCAACCATGATCTAAATAAATATCGTATAAATATTTTTTTATATTCGTTCGTAATGAAATCAACAAGTACAGCACAAACGTTGAAACAAATTAATCACGGTGGTTTTAGTGGATTCTTTTCGTAAAAATTGAAATAATTATATATATATATATATATATATATATGTATTATAATAAGAAAGTAATGGATTCATAATATACCGGGGAAGCCAGTTTTTATTAAAATTTGGATTCAAATTTTGATTCAAAATATTATTTTTATAAAAACCTAAATTTAAAAATATATTTCAATAAATTTTTGTATAAAATTTCAACTCATATTTCATTTAGACCTATTTTTTTTTTAGTAAAACGTCGATTCTTGAATTTAAAGTAGCGATTTTTCTAAATAATACTTCGAATTCAAAATAGTAATTTTAATAAACATTTAAATGCAATATATTGGTATAAAATACAAAAATTAAAATTTAAATTCAAAATAATGTTCTTATTGTAAAACCTGAATTTAAAAATAATTATTTTTCATTAAAATGTTGTTTAATATAATTTTGATTCAAAATCCATTTAGGCCGATATTCTTCTTTTTTTTTTTTGTAAAATGTCGATTCTCGGATTTAAAGTAGCGATTTTTTTAATTAGAAGTTCACATTCAAAATAACGATTTTGATAAACATTTAAGTTAGTTTTAATACAAAAATTAAAATTAGAATTAAAAAAAAAGTTCTTTTTATAAAAACCTGAAATTAAAAGTTTTTTTATCAAAATTTCATTTAGGCCGACTTATTTTTGTAAAATATCGATTCTTGAATTTAAAGTAACGATATTCCTAAATAGAAGTTCGAATTGAAAACAGCGATTTTGATAAATTATAAATTCATTATTGGTTTAAAATACAAAAATTAAATATCGTGTTCAAAGCAATATTCTTTTTATACAAAATTTAATTTAAAAATGATCATTTTTAATTAAAATTAGTTAGTATACTAAAATATGGCAATTTTTATAAAAAGTTGAGCTAAAAACAAAGATTTAAAAAAAATCAAAATAGTTATTTTATATAAAAATGTTAATTTTTAAATTTGTGGAGGTTGAACGATTTAAAAAAAAAGTTGGAACCAAAATATAACGTTGAAGCGATTTTTTTATTAAAAATTCAATATAAATTAATTAAAACTGATTTTTCTTATAAAATTTCAAATCTCAAATTTAAATTAAACATGTCAAATCAAAATAGTTTAAAATATAAAAAATAGGCATTTTTAATCAAAACTTAAATGCAAAACAACGATTTTTTTTTTAAATTTGAATTTCAACTAGATTTTTACCAAACTCATTATCCAAATAATAAATAAGATAAAAATTGTGAAGTAAAAATTAACTGGAAATATAATTATTTATAAACAGGCGAATTATTGCTATTTATAAAAATACGATTAAAAAAATTGTAAATTCAACTTTAGCTTTTTACAATTTGTGACAGGTCTGAACAAGTCCGGGCAACTCTCTATTACTTATTCAATTAAAAATTTTTCATTACCTACATATTTTACAGGACCTGAAAAATTTGCAGTGCTAGGAATTTCTGACAGGTCCGGTCACTTTTTATCAATTTTTTAATTAAGTAATCATATTACGTATTTTATGAACGAATATTATTTTCACAATTTGCAGTTGTATGAACTTCTTCCGACAGGTCGCAGCGAATTTGGATCATTCTCTGTTAATTATTTCATTAAGAAATATTATTTCATGAACGAATGGTCTTTTTACAATTCGCAGATTATAGAATTTCCGACAGATCTGAGCAAGTTATGGCCACTCTATTAATTATTGAATTAAGAAATCCTATTATAAATTTTACGAAAGAATATTCTTTTTATAATTTGCAGTTCTAGAAATTTCTGACGCGTCTGAACGAATCTGAGCGACTCTTTAATAATGATTTAATTAAGAAGTAATATTATTACATGAATGAATATTGTTGTTACAATTTGTAGTACAACATTTTTTATACATTTTCGTGCAAAAATACTGAACTTATTTGCTTACTTTTTTGTGCTAGTAAAAAAATAAATACCTAATACTAATAAAATAATTTCTACATGATACGAGTATAATATACCGTATATTATTATACGCTTAGAGAAAAATATGTCCGTTATCCCTTTTAATTAATTCGTATTCATTTAATTTAATTTTCTTCCATGGATTCTAATATTTTACGATAAAGAAATCATTCGTTCTTGACTAATAATCAAATCCTCCGATATTTTTGATTAAGGTTCTATGCAAACGAAATGGCGAACTCGCTGGAATTGTCATTTGATCAAAGAGTTTTCAAGTATAAACGATTTTTTTGCTAAAAGTCTGAACTTTCGATGAAAACGTTTTACGTAATCTGCTTTTATTGAGTTTCTGTTCGTAGTCGACTTTTCGACAGCCGCAGCTCTATTTAATCCCGCATTTACAGAAATAATAACGGGAACAATTTTAAAACTATTTTGTACGATGACGATAAGTAAAAAAGTACGTATTTTAAAAGTCCATTTTTAATAACTACTTACACTCCAAACTTCGAATTATTAATGGTCCTTCGAAAATTCAACAGTTGGTATTCGATTGAGAGTAAGTAATTTTAAAAAGATGTTTTAGAGAAATTTAAGTTTCAAAAGGCTTCTTCGATGCCTTTCAGTTCAACTAAATACTAAATATAAAAAGATACATTTGATTTTAATTACCTCATGTGAAGCTTTGGCCTATTTGTTTAAGTAGCTATATATGAATTGTAAAAAAATGTAAACCTCTAGGTTTTTAAATGTACATTCAAGCCTGCTTTTTTGGCTCTAAATACGTCGTATACACCGAAATAGAGCGATAGATACATTTACGTAAATACGAATTTTCGTATACGGAATTGAGATGTTTATTCCGCCATCGATCACTCTATTCATACATTCATCCATCTCAATTTCGGAAATGGCTTTTCAATTTTTTATCATACAAACTCGTATCATCGCAGTTTATGTCGAAATAACTTTTTGTTGTAGGCGTATAAAGCGCGCAAAGAAAAGCCTCGATAAACACGTCGTAAAATATTATTAGGAAGTGACAATTTTCAAAAAATATACTCGTAGTATTAACGCAGTGGCCTTAAAGATACGTTTGGAATTTATTATATGTAGTTGCCAAAACTGCTTTGGAATCGTCTAAGTTTATTGAAAACCGGTTAAAATTGGTTTATGACTATTCACTTCAAATTAGTATTTAGCACACTATACTGTAAGCTAAAATTTTGGTAGAATTTAAAAATTTTGAGAACATAGGTACAAGGAACTACTCTATTAAATTAACAAATAACATATTAGAGTTCTTTCTATTAGTATTTGTAGTAAAATTTAATTAAACCAGGAAAAATGTGTGACAAAGTTACTTAACATATCCTTCTTAAATCAATAAGATTTTGAATAAATTAAATTAAGAAGAAAATTTGTTAAATACAGATTTAAAAAGAAAATCTAAATTTTTATATTAATCTAAATCCAGAGTATTTAAATTTGATTCTTTATAAAAAATTCCATTTATTATTCTATCAAATCATAAAAATTATTTCTCTACTACCATTAGTGGAATGTGCTGATTCCAAATTCATTTTTAATAATAGAATGTAAACTTTCTCACCCTTGCGAGAGAATATTTATTCCGAATTTCAGGTCGTGGAGAAAATACAGTCTTGAATATTGAATATTTTGTATTATAATCTTCTTACAGAAACTACAATTATAAGATGGCTTTGTAATCGAGAAAATTGTAAAAGAAAATTCTGAGAGCGCTATTTTCTAAATTTGTCTCCTGAGGATCCGCTTTTTAAAAAATTATTAAAATACGTGACTTACTCGACTAAAAATTTGTATTTCATTAGTTTGTACAAACAACACTTCAGTTTCGTATAGGACATGGTTTTTGTTTAAATAAATAAAAAACGTGAGGTGAAGTGTTTTTGTTTTCTTCGTCCGCGATTGCATTTAAGAGTCTTGACAAAGATTCTTAATTTGTTAAATTTTGATTACAATTCAATGACAATTATATTTTGTCCTTTGACTTTATCTTCAATCATATATATTGATTTAACAGTAGGACTCTGTAGCTATTTTCACAAAATTTCTCATTACCATATACAATGTATAATATCAGAACCGATTAGGACTTTAAAGTCTTATTATCCGTTTTGACGTATATTGCTCTTACAGATGTGTAACACTTTGCAAGAACTTTCAGTTTCATCCGGGATCAATAATAGTTGATTAATGATACCGAAAAGCTAGAAAGGCTACTAAAATATGTCGCTCGGTTTATAAGGGTTTATCTCTCTACCGAAACGTCGGATGGAAGCGTTAAGGGACGAAGAAGGGTCTATCCTTCTTCATATCTGACAAATCCCTTACGGAAACAACACGAAATTGAAACAGAAAGGGTCTACGAATGTGTACTTAAAGCCCTTACGTTTGAGTGACACATCCCTGAAAGAAACAATGATACTCGAAATTGAATTGTGCAAAAATAAGGAAAATTATCAAAATAAACAAAATATAATCAGAAAATTACCGTACGAGTCAAATGTGTCACAATATTTATTTATTTAAATACACATTACAAGAAAAAGGACGCGCAGTAGGATTACCAAAACGGCGTTAGCTACTAACTTTGTTATTATTTGTCCGATCGAAATGCAGCAAACCGATCTTTATTACAAATGGCCTAAGGACCTAATATTTAAATGAAAATCAATCAATAATAGCAAAATAGCCCGTAGCGTAGCACCTTGAATACTTGGTTTTCATAGTTTTTTTTATGATCTATAAACAATTTCGCTCTGAATCTAGTGACCTACATTTTTTTTAAATAAAATAAAATTTTCCTCTCGGTATATATCAAAAAATTTGCGGCGAGTTAATGAGAACTTCAGGGCACTTAAGGAATACTCGACTTTTAACACGGTTTCGAGCTTTTATTGCTCGAATGTACTCGACGTTCTGGAAATGCGAAATTTTTATAAAATATACGGAGACCGGATTTGGGACGAGATAAACAAGCAGAAGAAGCATTTTGTATTTAATAAATGCGATTTAGGGTTAAAACAAATATAGAAGGGATGGTTTTAGTTTGCCATTTCTATTTTCAAGAACGATACAGATAATTTAACATTTTGTTTTCGTTTAGAGTTTCGTAGCGAAAGAAATCGCTAAAATTGGCAAAATAACGTGCTCGAACTCTGATTTTTTCAAAAACGTTTGTCGTATGTCAAAAATGTGAGACACAAGCCAAATTTATCTATGAGATATAAAAAAAATATAGTGTCAAAAGCTGGTATGAAATTTCAAAAATGTGTGTAGACAGTAGAGTATATCGCACTTCGAACTTAACATGACATGATTTTTTTAGTTTATACCTTTTTTTTAGCACTTCATATTAATTTTTGATGTTTCACGATGTTTTTTACATTTCAAATTAATTTTTAACATGTTGAATATTTTTTTGACAAATAATTAACATTTGACTCTTGTTTTTACTTCTATTACTTGTTAAACACGTTTTTTAGCATATTTTTTAGTGACTTATATATATTTTTCTCATAACAATGAATTTCACATTTTCAAATTTTTTTTTAAATTTAAAAAACAATTTAGACGTTTCGTTCACTGATTTAACGTGTAACATATATTTTTGGCATTTGATATTTATTTCGCTCTGACAGATTTGACGGTTGACATACATTTTTGGTATCTGACACTACTTTCTGACATTTATCATACTATTTTTTTGACAATTTTCAAATGTAAATTTTAATGATTACTTCCTACACTAGTACCGTAATGTATTGATTTCCTTAAGATGATAAAATTTCTATTTGACTGCTGTCGATATCAATTCGAGTTGGATGTAACGAGACAGGACGAAAGGGACCGTCGTTTTATTTCCGTGTTACAAATCGACACCGTTCCTCGGGGACCCCCAGAGACCGAGACCGGCGTCACTCCTCCCGGACTCGATATTAAATGCCAATTCCGGATCCTCCACTTTTTAGTTTCCTTTCAAATTGAAATATTTCAAACGGGAACAGCCGTGGGAACTCGAACAGTTGACAGACGGCACTCGCTCTGGAGTTTCTGATTTTAATAGTGAAATATCCCAGGGATACTATGTGATAATGGTGGATTCAACTAGATAAGATCAATTTTCGTTTAAAGTTTTTTTTAGAGGGAATGGTTACTTATTCAAAGAAGGACGTAAAACGTACAATACAAAAATGTATTAGGTAAATAAGTGAAATAAAATAAAGTAAACTAAAGAGTAGGAAGAGGGTCACTTTGGAGGACCCCCTCCTCTTTCCAATCAAACGTCATTACAGATTCCTGCACACAAAGTTACAGACGCCATCTTGGAAAGTGGAAGGGGTCCTCCAAAATGATCCACTTCCTACTAATAAAAAAAAAACTGCTTTAATTCCCCGAAAGCTGTACTAATTGGATTAAACGACGGTCGTGATTACAAATGAACGACGATGGTACCAACTCGCGGCGTACAACGGATATTCCATCCTTCTATAACAATAAATTCGAAACAATTATCCCCGATGTGCTGCGTCAATGTCTCGAGTATATCCCCTTGGATTATCCGCAAAACCCCGGAGAGCTCGGATGTCAGGACGGTATTAGGCGGGGTCAGGAACGGGATTCAGGATTCGGGTTTCTTTTTCCAGCCACCGTTCGCATTGGGCACGTAAACAGGGTTAATACACGTTTTCGGATTTTTTTGCCGGCGGCACATTCAATTCGCGCTGGGAATTAAAACGGGAGTGAAGATTGAAAACATAACAAATGAAATGTACGTTTTTGGTTTTTCGATTAAATGGTATGAAAGGTTTAAATATGTGGCTCGTGTTGGCTGCTCGTTTTAATATATCGTATGCGTTTCACGGAAATGGATTGTTTCAAAAAACGCCGGCTCTTAACTTTTGAATAATCGCCGCCATTTATTCCGACGCCCCGTTATTCTTCGGGAATGTTATTGGAACGGACCGTTGCAACTTTACGTTATCCATATCCATCGGTTTATGTGAAATATTGCTTTAATATCCAGTATGCTCTATGATAAACAGTATTTTTTGTAAATTATATTTTTTAAATGAAAAAAAAATAAACGAGCGGAGCTATCTATTATGTCTCGTTACACAAATAAAACATGCACATTTGTATTACATTTAATTAATTTTAAATAAATAAATAAGTGTTCAAAATTCATTCATTTTAAACAAGTTGAAATTATACATTATACATTAGTGCACACTGTACATTCTCCAAAATAATTTTATTCACGTAATTTATTACGTCGGCAATTTTTACTTCATACAATCAACAATTCGCTAATATACGGTAAAAAAATGCCCTATTTGAGTTCACATTTAACCAATCGTAATCGTAATCACCCCTAAAGTCATAGTCACCCACAACGAACAACAATTACTCCCCCGCTCAAATGTCGTCAAGAAATCACAAAACCGTGCACATACTCTACGTTCAAAGCTAATAACTTTTCAGACCACAAAATATGTGAGATTAAATTTAGTTTAAGTGGTGATCAGATAAAATTCGTGTCGAAATTATGAACACTATTCAAAAAACTTGGATCTGGTATTATTAAAGTTTAAATGTTTGAAAATAATTATCTTCGTTAAAGTTATTGAAGAATAAAGCAGTGTATCAATTATTTATTGGATGAAATGGATTTGTTTACGAAAGTAAGCACATAGATTTTATGCATACATGATAGTAAGCCAGTATTTATAGTCAATTTTTAAGTATCAACCCATTATGCTATGCATTACATTCTACACTAATTTGACCGGACCTGTCAGAAATTCCTTGAACAGAAAATTTAAAAAAAAAATATTCATTCGTAAAATATATAGGTAATATGAATTTTTAATTAAATAGAAATCGGACTCAATAGTATAAGTTAACCATTTTAAGTTTCTAAATTAATATTTCTCCAAAGAATGAAAAACGACGGAATTTATCGACTTATGCCGGCACAAATTCCATTAACATTGTAAAGTAAACATCTCATCAATCAGTGTCTAGATAAATAAACACTCGTCGTTATCCTCTTTCAAAAACCTCGCAGCATTCCCATTAAAGATATTACATGTTAATCCTAATTGTAGTCCAAAGGATATTATCAATATACTTTTAATAAAAGAACAGAATTTTTGCAATGCCCATTTTGTTTCAGAGATTTTGGTGGTACTTGTTGATTTGGATTCAACATAAATGGATTTTTGTATCAGACTTACCACTCGAAATAATTGCGACAGATTTCCACTTCATTTCTGCTACGGTCCTCGCAAATGCTCGACTAATTACAGAAATCGAAGGGCTCAGCCTTAGTTCAATATCGTTACTCCTCTTTGAAACCTAAAAATGAATTTCAAATAAAATTTTAAACCCAAAACGACAATTTTCTATATAAATATTAAAAATATATATAATTATAATGATTATTAAAAGTAAACTTGATTTACAAAAATTGCACAATAGAACAATATGAATATTTTGTTTGTGATAAAACATGTTTCTGATTTTAATAGTGAAATATCCCAGGGATACGCTGTGATAATGGTGGATTCAACTAGATGAGAACAATTTTCGTTTAAAGTTTTTTTTAGAGGGAATGGTTACTTATTCAAAGAAGGAAGTAAAACGTACAATACAAAAATGTATTAGGTAAATAAGTGAAATAAAATAAAGTAAACTAAAGAGTAGGAAGAGGGTCACTTTGGAGGACCCCCTCCACTTTCCAATCAAACGTCATTAGAGTACAAGTATCAATATAATCGATTGTATCTATTAGTTCTGAAATAAGTGTCGAATATCATTAATCATTAATTTTTTCTATCTCCGAATTGATTTGTTGATCTCAAATGCGACCCATAAATTTGATGAGGAAAAAACTATAAGAATCGAAAAAGTTACCAGAATTATTCACACTTGATTAACATAATTTATTTAATATATTAAAGTCTTCTCTAACCTTATTTAATAATAAAATCACTAAGCTAAAACACGAAAAGAATGTTATTTTTTTCACCATTACTGTTTTGCTAGTCTTTAGAAACTTTTCTTTTTATAAATTTATTGTTCATATTATTTTTTTTTGATTTCGTAACATGATATAATCTTCAATTTTTTTATTTTTAGAGATACATGCTTCTTTGGTAGGAACGTTTAATCGATTAAAATCTTAGAAATACTCACCAATGGACAGTTCCAGGAAATCAAAGTTTTGTTCTGGTACGTTCTAAGGAAATTCAGCGGGGAACAAATCTCGGATTTGAACGAGCCAATGAGCAGTCTCGATTTCGTCGACACATGATAAAAAAGTTGGTCGTTATCACAGATATCTGAAAAAAAATTGTTTCAAATTCGTATAGTTTATTGGCCTTTTCTAATTCCCGACTACCAACCACCAGTTTATGTTGGACGCATTCCATACAAGTTCAAATATTATGAACTCCGATCACTTTACGATAGGATTTATCGACGTCTGGCTCGTAAAAGAGGTTGTAAAATCTATCTAAATCGCGATTTAGATAATAGTGGATTTTCCAGCTGTTTAAATATTGAAACAATCGGTTGCAAGTTCTTAGTAAATAGTAAATTTGTATTACACAACTTAACATGTGCCATCGATAACGCCCTGTTTAGCAAGTACACAATTTATAGGAGGAGATTTAATCATCGAAATGGAAATAAGGCAACATTTTCCCAATCCTCTAAGATTTTTTTTAAAGTTATAAAACTTAAAGAGCAACTACTACAGACTCAATTTAGACCATTGTAAAACAGCGGAGATGCGATCTGTTTAACATTATTTGATATACTCAATGGTTTTGCTGTACAAATCGACAACTAATTCGACTTCTGAACGTCATATAACATTTTCCATGGTTTCCTATAGAACGCACTCGTCTATTTATTGTATCGACACCGTCACAAATTGTCGCTAGGCAATCACAGACTATGTAAACACGTTCGCATTAATTCGAGAAGTCAAAGTAAGCTTGTTGCATCCGGGTCCGTTTGTAGAACAGTAGCCACTATAATGCCCCAGAGACCCGGATATCAACATCCGAAATTCGATTTAATTTCAACAATTTGAATTGAGGCGTGTTTACCGGTTACCAACCAGTGTAAATACTCTTTGATGTGCATTGAAGATCAAATATGAATTACTTGATTTGTATAAACATACCGAATATCAATTTCTGTGTCTTTCACTTCGAAATCCCTATTGCTTCAACCAAATCATAAGGTACTTCATTGAATAATTACTAATCACTCTGTTATAATAAACATGCCGGATTTAATCCCACGTTAAATACCTGTCACGATACCCTGAGTCGTTCGTACACCCTTTTAGGGTAATCTGAAAGTTCTCAAACTATTTAATTAAATTTCTGTTTAAAATTACAGCCGGAATTAGAGGTGAAGGAATTTTATGTTTAGCGGGAGTTGAAAGTTGAATAATGAACGTATCGATTGTACGTAAGTAGTTTAGTGCGGTCGAAAAATTAGTTAAAAGTTTTAGCAAGAGGAAAGCTTTTATACTATCGTTAATCATAGTTGTCAGAAAGTTCTTTTTTTTCTCGTCGGCACGTATATAGAATTAGGAAAAGTTTCCGGACTAGTTTGGTACTTTATATCACGGGTTTTATATATAGTTACAATGACCTAAAATATAGTTGAGAATAAAAATTTGATTAGTTACATTAACACTAAAAAAGTTGTAATTACACATTGACAACAAATTGAACACCTTACATTATCTAATATTTGCAAATGTTGTGCAATAAATGCAATAATATATTTGATTGATTTATACTATCTGATTATTGAGGATTATTTTTTTTTAAATCATCATCTATAAGAAATAACTAATAGTAAATTTTTCGATCATCCGAGAACCTAGACTTCACTTACAATCTCTTTTTATATTCCCAAACAAAAACTCCAATACTTATTAATTTTGATGGCTTTGATAAAAATGTTTATTTATTATCAGATCGCGATCTTGTCTCAAAACTTTCGCTCACGTAATATTAAATAAATAATTAATGTTATAATTTAGAAAATATTAATGGAAAAATACATTCTATATAGAGGGCGATATTTAACAAAATCCCTCTACATACTCTTTTAACAATATAAAATAAAACATAAATTTAATATTGAACAAATTATGTCGCCCTGTATGAACGACCTCTTTCAGAAAAATCCTGACAAATGTAATTTTCAATCAAGAAGACTGGATTCACATTTATAGTATCAATGACGGAATTTGTTAATTCAATTATTTGAAGTAAAATTACGAAGTGTCAGTGGTTATTAATTTGGTTCGGGGTTTTCAAAATTTAACAAAATTAAGTTCATTATATTGCGACAGTTATGAACCACGATCTGTAAAATTCCAAGTAATAGTAAAGGAGCTGCAGAAATAATCATTTCTTTAAAGTGTCTTAGACAATTTTCTCAGGATATTAAAATACAACTTCGTGCTGCCGAGTACGAAGCAAGAAAACGATAGATGGAAGAATGTGAAAGAGTAGCTGGCCTTCTCGAACATATGTTTTCTTGCGATCAAGTAATTGCAAAAATGGAAAAAATGCTTGTTGATTTTTATAATGACATTTTGGTCATTAGAGAAGATGCATAAATTTTATAAAAGCAAACATTTTCAATGAACTATGTAATGACTGCTAAACAAGTATATGCGAAGCAGTTGAACCGATTAATGTTTGACATAAGTCTCCATGAAATCTTAATTGTTTTAATACGTCTGCCGGAGACAGAATAAGAATTCTTGAATCGATTGCAATCACTGAAAAATAAACGAGATGTTTTTAAAGATCGGAATGCTCAGGGGGTGGAAACGTCTCAAGATGTGATCGACTATTTTCAAGATCTTTGGAAAATATGAATTCGAAAATAAACAAATACATCCACGAAACGGTTTCTAAATTTCATAAGTACATGTCCATCCATAAGATATTTTCAAATCCTACGGAAAGAAAATCACGCAGTTACAGTCAGAAGAAACTGTTTTAAGTGATGATGTAATGGGAAAAGAAAATTCCACAAATGAGATGTTGGCGGATCCTAAAGCAGTACAATTCTCAATGGGTTATCGAGGAGAAATTTTAACACAATCTGAAGCGGCGATTTTTGTACCTGAAGCAGAAACAACCTTCAAGGTAAACTAAAAGAATAACAACTCTAATTCCACAACCTAAACACATCAAGTATACACAATCATTATTATTTAATGGCAATAATCATATTGTAGTAAAAAAACTTAAGAATTAATAGCTCTTATATTTTTGATAATTGAACACTATTTCTAAAAAAAAAGTATTTTGTAAATATTGTATTGTGTAAAAATACCGATGAAACTAATTATTAATTAATTGTGAATTTTTTAGTTTCCCTTTGAAGTTTTATTTAGAAGTATCCAATGTGCACTCATAGAGCACACTTGTAATGAATATTCATTTGCTACTGAGTATTTTATAAGATGAATATGTTCTAAATTTTTACAAAAAAATCATGGACAAGATTCTTTCTTACCTAGTAAGTATTTTTTTTTTATTTTCTGTGGTAATCATTTTCAAATGAACATCTTTGTTTCTACATTTTTCGATTTTTTTTTTCAGACAAAATTAGAAACTTACATTTCTTCACGTTGCGACGCTACATCAATATTTTTATGTTATCAACTGGTACAAAGATATAGAATATTGTGCCGCAAACGTTGTGGTTCGGCTCTGGAGGATCATTGGAATGTTCTGGAGAATGTACTACTTTCCAGATTTGAATCCATTCTTCGGTCGCACATCCAGAGTATCAAAGAATGCGATATTACAAAATTCAAACTCGTGCCAGTGCCGCATTATGTAAGAAAATATTCTTTTTTCAGTAACAACATTTGAATACAATTGCGATTTTTCTTTTAGGTTGCGACGAGATTCGCGGATTTCAGTGCACCCTTAATCAGGCTCGGCGAAAAATACCCAAACGAGATTATTAGCAAATCATTAACAGAATTAGAAGAAGCAGTTGAATCACTAATTCAACGAGTGGCTGAGGCTTTTACAAAATCCCAAGACCGGGTGATCTTTTACATCAACAATTACGACGCGATCCTTCGTACCATCTCGGAAACAACAGGAGAACACTCAAAAGATACAGAATTGTTTAGATCCAGATTAATACCGAAAGCAGACGAGTATTCTGAGCAAATATTGTTTACCTACTTTAAAGAAATTGTCCAGTTTGTAAATGAAAATGACACCTACTGCAAAGAAGTAAATATAAAAGAACTAACGGAGATGGCGATAAAAGCGCCGAAAATAGCACAGATTTTCAATAAGAATTGGAAACAATCATTACAAGATCTTAATGAAGAGGTGCTTTTATCATTCGCTCATATCGGAACCGCGTATAATGCTCTTAAAATAATTTTCCTTAAACTAACGGCATATCATCGCAGTTTTTGTAAATTTGTGACTCCTGAAGTCAGGTCACAAATCGTTGATATAAGTCACATTACAGATGAAATGCAAAAATATAGGACTTCTCTATTTTAAAATTGCTGTATATTGTATCTCATATAAATCGTACCGACACCATTTTGAACATCATTTTTGTATCATGAAAATACTCATTTAATAAATTGAACCGCCAACACTTTTGGGTTTCATTTAGAAAATAAATGTATAATTTTAAGTAAAGCAAGTATTATCGCAAAGCATTGTACAAAATTCAAACGAATTTTAAACAGGAAAATAAGAGTATCTAAAAAATTGGAAATAAACATTACTTATTATAAATAAGAGACGATTACATTGAGAAAGAGTTCAGTGGTCCCTGTCTGGGGACTCTAGCAGACCCCGAGTATGGGCAAAAAAGATCAGGGTTCCCCTGACCATGGCAGAAATTTACCTAATGTCTAAGTGCCGTAATAATAACCATGGGTTCCATCAAGAGCTTCCCTTCGTAAGAATTCTTTTTTATACCATGATCGTTACTTATTTTGTTTCAGAATTTTTATAGTACTTGCCAATTTTCGCAAATTGTTATGGTATGACATAGACAACCATTTAAAATACCATTTAAACGTTCGCATTTATTCGACGAAAATCAGGTTAGCATTCCTCAACTTTTACCGAAACAAATTCTGTTTATAATCAATTTTGTTCAATTTAGAATTCGACGTTCTTTAAATTAATAGATGCACCCAGGAAAATTTCAAAACAATGTGGAGGTAAAATGGATTACTAGAATTTAATATTAAATTAACGATTATGCTTGGCTACATTCGCTAGTGCCGTACCTATAAAATATTGTTGAACAAAACCAAGACGAAAATATCTTAAGCTAGATGGTCGATTCTTTGAAATGAATTCATCACATTACATAATAAATGATAACATTTGAACTTTTTAAAACAACTGTATCTATAGCTCAGAAGCACTATTCCATTAGAAAATTAAACAATCAATAAATAAATTACCGATTATTAAATTTGTGCAAATAATATATTTTCAGGGTAGGTTCAATTTCTAATTTATCAATTTCATTACTTATTATTAAAATATATTTTCACAGTCAGTCTATATACACTAGTACTTGATTTATTTCTATTTAAAATAATGTAAATTACTATTCACATTATCAGTGTTTCAAATCAAAATATAGAAATTATGAATCCTATTATTTCATCCAAGTAAATTCCTATTATGATATTTTGTACCAAGCAGTGATAAACTCGAACGTTCTGATCGAATCTAATATATTTCATGGTTTTTTCGTAGCATGCAACGAACTAATCATAAGAGCTGAAAAAAAAATGTAGGAAATATAAGAATTTTCAGAGACCAACTAAAATAAAAGTGACCTCTAGGACGTTGATCCTCCGCCTCTATTATCGTTATCCTGCGAACACACACTCCAGAAGCTCAAAGCACCCATTCGTGCATCGATCAGGGATGAAATGTGACCCTATTAAAAATTGAAGATGTGTCTCTCTAGAAATAAACGACCTTGAAGCCCTGCTCTCGAATTATACAGGACGATCCATTTTTCACATCATTTTATGACTTTTTCCAACTCAAATCATTTATCCCCTCACGTCTTCAAAAAATATTTAGACCTGCTACTGTTTTTTTATTTGATTACATGAAAAAAGAGAGAAACGAATACGATCTCAACCGAAACTGTAATTTTGAGAAGATTATGGAATTTGTAAGTGTCTTTTTCTTGTTAAAGTGGTGGCCATATTTTGAAGGTTTTGAATAAAAAACTGATTTATAAACACCCCTATATATTTATATAAATAATTTTAATTGCATTTATCTGTGTTGATAAAATTGATCATAGACAATTAAAAAAAAATTTTTCCTAGAAATTGAACCCACTCTGAGAACTTTTGATTTTTATTTTCTTTGTAGTAACATCGTTCGTTTATAGTTTATTACGTTGAAGTTAATTTAAATCTTTATATACATGCGTATTTTTTTGTAACTATTTTTATTTATTTATTATTTATATTTCTGACGTCCAATAACTTTTTTTTCGTTTTTCTTTCTTTTCATTAATAAATTTACAGAAACTTAAAGTGCAGCATTATATTTTCACAGGCTATATTAAAATAATAAAATTTCTAAAAAAAAATTAAAATAAAATAAAATATATAAACAAGTATACTATAACAATAGAATAAAATTAAAAAAAAAATGTATGAAAATTTTTCAAAGTCAGTTTTGAACTTAAAAACTTAAAAAAAAACAATTTTGTCTAGGAAAGACTATTTGAATGTTTCCTTCCTTTGACTGATATTTAATTACAAAAAAATGGATAAAATCTCTCATTTGAAAGTCCGTCTTCACCGTGGTGTTTCCTTTCTTTCTTTGCAAAATCCGGCTCGAAGGACAATACAAAACTACAAAAATTGCCATGCGTTAAAAACGCCATACGACAATAGACAGGAATACGGGACTTCTAAGCACTACAAAATGCTGCAACCAATAGAATCATATGATGAGAGAAACGATGGACGCCTAAGCAGGAATCTGCATGGCACTTTAAGAAGAAGAAAAACGCCACGTTTTAACGTAACCTTTTTCCACCCCCATAAAGACGACATTTTTTAACACCGATCCAGCTATCCGAAGGTACGAGATACTCTATTCGTACTTACCTCGTTCTTCCATAATGTCCACGGTAATGTTGAGTTCCTTCAGCTCGAGTCCGATGAGACCGACGTCGAGGGGATAGTAGCAGAGTTGGGAAAGGACGAGAAGAGGAGGTTGACAGAGAGCCGGATGGACGCAGGCCAACAACCCCAAGACCAGAGGCAGGCCTGCCATGGCCGACGGTTCAACGGGGCATGGCTCGCCAACGCCCTAAAGTTACCTCAAAGCGGATCGGGCGTCAGGTTCGAGTCCAGTCGAGATTTCATGGCCGAGTCTGAAATAACGAAAAACAATAAAAATTCATGAAACAAAAACTCAATAGCAAGTCAGTAACTTTGGAAAATATATATAATTCGAATTTACCGCGCATAATGTTGGCAGATTTGACGCTGACATAAGTGACATTGACAGGTTATTGACGCATGCGCGCACCTTTCGTGTGCACAATTAACCATCGATTTTCTTATGGGATTCGGTCCAATCTATTTACCTATAAAACAAGTTTTAAGGAAATTTAATAGGTCGTATATGGACACAAAAAACGCCTTCGACAAAAACAGTTCGCCGATTATATAGGAAAGGATTATATGAGATGCCGCAAGGTTAGATGCTAGGGCCACTCTTATGGAGTGTTACGTACTTAACTATGTGGTGTTAAAAAAGAAAAAATAATATAAACATTATTATTTTTACTAGATAATAAGTGTTATAATGTGAAGTTGCCAAAACAACAAAATTCTAAACTAAGTCTTTAATTTTCATGAAAAGAAATACAATTTTTGGCAGAATAATAATAGTAAAAAAGGCATTTTAATCTAATAGAAAAATAGAATTTTTATTGTAGTAAATTTTATAATGCGACGTTGTCTAGTTAACAATAAATTCGAATAAATCTGTATTCTTCATGAAAAAAGTATGTGAATGAAAATTTAAAGAAAAAAAAACAATAACTGGCAACCTCAAAATACGTTATTCTATAAACACATGTTTGGACCCTGGTGTCGGATATTTTTTCAAATTGATACATCGGCAAACTTACTTTGTAAACATATTCTTTAAGTATTCAGCAGTAGTATATTTTTTTATTTCGCACGGATCTAAAACAATTGTGAAATTTAAACTCAATGTCCTTTTATTACGTATGAGAATTATGAAATAAACTTTATGTGAACCTCGATATTTTTTGTTGTACAGGGCGTTTTTTTTTCTTTCTAACCGAAAAAACGCTTAAGATAAAAAAATGGGCGAATAAAAAAACTTTTTTAAGGTATGCCTTGTGCGTTCAAATTTAAGAAATACGTAAAGAATAGCATAAAGATCTTCACAAAAAAAACCAATTTAAACCATTTAAGCCATTCTTTAATTAACTAAATTGATCGATGCTTATTTTGTTCCAGAGTTTTTACGGTACTTGCTAATATTCGCAATTTGTGTATTGATATAACAAAGAACCATTTAAACACTCCTTTTATACATTTTCTATTGAGTTTTACGATAAGCATTTCCAACTCATAATACAATATAAATGAAACAATCCTTGCTACAAATTTATTTATAGTTGCACGCGTGTGAAACTCCTGATGCAAGATATTTTAATAGCTTTATTTAATTTAATATTTCCAAGAGCTTTGTCATAAAAGGCACTAATTGATTTGTTTTAATGAAACCATCATAACTCCTAGTTGGGTAATGCTAATTCAGGAAACAAGTGACTGTGTAAACACGTACACAAAACAAAAGAAAATCAGGTTAGCGTTCCTCAACTTTTACCGAAACAAATCCTGTTTATAATCAATCTTGTTTACTTTAGAATTCGCAGTTATTTCAATTAATAAATGCACTCGCGAACAATTCAAAACAATGTGGAGGTAAAATGGATCGCTAGGATTTAATAAGTAATTATCGATTATGCTTATCACATTCGCCAGTGTCGTAGAGTACGAAATGGTGAATCTTTAGTGCTATATTCGTGTCAGAGATGAAATTTTGTAAAATAAAATAAATACTTGAATTTTAATCTATTTAGGGTTTATGGAAAGAGAAAAAAAATGATAATAGTTATAATTATGTGGGGAATTGTGTTAGATATAGGAAAAAATATAAATTGGTTTTATTTTGGAAAAAAATAGATTTGTTCCGAAATTGAGAATTTTTAGTAATTATTTTTCGTCCATAAAATCAGGGTGTTTAATAACCAAGTATTGAAAAAAAAATGATTACACTATTAAAAAGTAAAACCAACACAAGGTTGTTTATATACACAGCAATAACATAGTCATAAACCATTAAACATTAACAACTTTAAATTGTGCAGCATACTAAATTCCTCAGACACTTTTAAACGTGAATTTTAAGAATTGTTTGTTAATTTAACTTGCGGAGCTGTTGAATTCTTTTAGTTTAATTGATTGGAAGGACTGGGAAAAACCTTTACTTATTTATTATTATTATTTACTTATCTGGAAAGTTTCTGTGGAGGTTTCTGGTGGGTAATATAAAGATTTTTGACGAATTTTTCTTTTCTCGCTCGAATTTTTTTTTCTATTTGAGATTTCGTACATTCTTTTAAAAATATTGAAAAAGCCACCAGAAAATAAAAAATCCACAAAAAAAAAATATTATCTTTTTCTTTCAAACAAAATTGAAATACTGAATTTTCGGCCATAAAACATTTGTCATTTTTTTCATTGGAAAATCTAAAATACCGAGATTTTTTTAAATCAAGATTTTGACCAAAAAATTTGAAGAAATTAAAATTTTAAATGGAAAAATCGTGAATTCGTTCAAAGATTTAAAAAAAACACATTATGACAGAAAAATCTTTAAAAAAACGAGATTTTAATCGAATTTTTTTTTAAATTGAAATTTCAAATAAGGAAAATTGTAATTTTATTGAAAAAATGTAAAAAAATTAATATTTGAATTTAAAAATCTAAATAAAAACGACATTTTTATCGATAAATGTAAAAAATCCCTAAAATTTCGTTAAATTTAAAATTTAATACAAAAATTAGACTTTAAACTTTAAATTTTGTTAAATCTAAAGTTTCATTATGAAAATTTAATCAAATTATTTCAATAAGCCCAAAATTTAACTAATTTATAACTTTAAACTCAAAAATTAGTAAAATTTAAATTTAGTTTATTTTAAATTCAGAATTTAACAAAAATTTTAAGTAAAAGTTTTAAATTAAATTCAATTTTCGTTCTGAACGTGCTAAAAAATTTAATAATTTTTATTCAATAAATCAATTTTGTTCCAATTTTTACTCTATACAAATCAAAAGTTGAAATTGTTTGCTTTAATGACTCGAAATTTCATTATTTTCTAAAAGAAATTTTTGAAGTTTTACTTTGAACTGGTTAAAAATATTGAAATTTTCATTCTGAATTCGCTAAAATACTCTTTGATTTCGTTAAAAAAAATTCAAAAACGAAATTAAATTATTTTTTTCAAGAAAATTGTTGAAATTTTGTTCTAAAGTTGTTAAAAAATCAAAAATCTAGCAATTTGCGCTTTAATGACTTGAAATTTCATTATTTTCAAAGAAATTTTCCTTAGTTTTCCCATAGAGTGCAGTAATTTATTAAATTATTAATACGATTTTCAATATCCGTCGATTTCCTTATAGATTTGTACTTGACATTGAGCATGATTGAAAAGTAAAAAAAGCTTCTTACATTTATAAGGTTTGATTTGATGAAAATTTAATATAAAATATAATTGAGCTGTTGTACGCCAATTAGAATTCCGCCGCTTGTTCTAATGTTCCAAAGAAATTCGATCATATTTACTTTAATAAAGGATTTTCGCTTAACGATGTTTACCTGCACAGTATCTGGGTCAAATAATACAGGACCGGAACCACAAATTTATTACCTTATTTAACTTTTAAATAGATAGGTAGAGAAAATTGTCCATAAAACTCAAATGTAGGATAAAAACAAAGAAAACTCTAAATCGTTACCACATACACTTTAATAACATTAACAACTAGTTTCGACATTAATAGTCATCATCAGGTCTAAAATAGAAGTCGTAAAATAACAAAGACTTACTTACCACAAATTGTTTAAAAACAGCAAAATATCAAATTCCAAAGGCCACTAAATAGCCTGATCCCTGCCTTTATACACGGTCTCTTCCATTATTATTGGATGTCAGATGTGGAGGGCATTTGTATGGCTGAAGTTTTATCCTTTTTTGCTATGTTCCTTTGGCCCTTATTGCGTCCCCTTTTTGATAGGGGTGATTTTCACACAGGTCTCTTCCTTTAATATTGGTTGTATGACTTGTATAACCACCTACTCTAATTGTTTTTCCAACTCATTTTGGTGTTTCTTCTGGTTCAAGGTCACTAACCTTAGTTTATTTTCCTTTTATTGATCTTTGATTCCCTTTCCTTATCATGATGATTTTCGGTTGATCATCGAACGTTATTTTGTGAGCCCACTCGTAGATTGTACTAAAATATACCTTAATTTCATATGTTAATTGTAGAATTTGAAATTTTACTGTTTTTAAACAATTTGTGACCTAATTATGACTATTAATGTCGAAACTAGTAGCGAATATTATTAAAATGCATGTGGTAACGATTTAATACATGATCAAGTAACAATTTGTTCGCATTAGAAAGCCCCAATGTTTTATTAATATTTTAATTTCTTTGAGATTGGCCGAAGTTAAAAATACAACGCAGATGGAAATTTTCCTTTCCACTTTAAATTTTCCTTTTACCTCAGATTTCCATATTAATGAGCTCGTTAAAGAGTTTCCTTTGAACGAGAAAAATATAACGAGATTGATTGCAAACTTTGTAAATTTATTTTCCAATTTGTTATAATAACGGCGTAAAGTAAAGATAAAAATCCGTGCAAGAAGAAGTCGAATGGTATTTGTTGATTAATTTTATATATTTTTCAAGTCAATGCTACATCTCGCATTTTATTGTATATATAACTAGAAAATAACAAAAATGTTACTTTGCTTTTCAATATTTGTATCAAATAGTTAATGAATATTCTTTATATAAATATTTTGAAAAGAGTAAATAAAAATTGAAAATTGTTTTGGAAACATTTTACTCTTTCTTTATTAAAATTAAATAAAATTAAAGTTGACATTAATTAGAATTTCGACTTTAAAGTCGAGATTCACCAAAATCTCCACATCAAAAAGTCGAGATTTTTAAAAATATTTGGTTCAAAATCAAATTTTATTAAAATTTTTCACTTTAAAATCGAGATAAGTTAAAATCTTGATATCAAAGTCGAGATCTTGAAGAAAAACACGAAATTTATTGCTTTTAAATCGGGAATTATTGGAATAGCGTTTTTAAAGTTGATATCTTAAAGAATAATATTCAATTTTTAATATTTTTGATTGAAAATTGAGATTCATCAAAATATCGAACTTAATATCGAGATTTAAAGTAAGACGAAGATTTTTCAAATATTAAAATGTTTATAATAATCTATATTTTAAAGTAAAACAATTAATTTTTAATATTTTTAATCCACATTCGATTTTCTCTTAAAATATTCACGTTAAAGAATTAAAGTAAAAAAGAAGATTTTTCAAATGTTTGCAAAATTTATTAAAATTTCAACATTAAAATGAAGATTTTTTAAATCCACGGCTTCATAATCGAGATCTTAAAGAAAAAATGGAGATCTTAAATAAAAAAATTGCTATCTTAAAGCAAAGAAGGGGATTTTTTTTTAAATTCCTGCTTTAGAATCGGAATTAGTTTAAATGTGGACTTTAAAATTCAGATTTTTTAAATCTCGGCGTTAAAATGGAGATGTTAAAGAAAAAGCCGAGAGTTTTTTAATACTTCTAAATTCAAACCGATATTTCTTAAAATTTCGAATTTAAAGTCGAGATCCATTGAAATATTGATTTTGAAAAGTTGGGAAATAAGAAATAAAACACAAATTTTTAAGTTTTCTGATAAAATCGACAGTTATTGAAGCAACAACTTTAAAGTAGAGATTTTGAAACAAAACATGAGAATTTTAAAACCGAGATTTTCCATAAAATCTTGACTTTAAAATTCTTAATAACAAAATCAAGGTCTTGATGAACAACCTGAGATATTTTAAGATTTCTATTTTAAAACCGATATTCATTAAAATGTAATAAAATGACTTTAAAATCGGGATTTAAAGTACAAGAGAAATTTGTTGAAATATCGAATTCAAAAGTCGAGATCTTTAATAATAATAATATTTTTATTACCTGAAAATCTTCTTTCACACTTACCCAGGCAAATACTTATTTTTTATAACATTTCTCACTTCTCACTAAATGTGTTTCTAGATTCAGATTTTTATATATTATAAAACAAAAGAAACACACAACAAAATAGGAAAAAGGAACATTTCATTTCGCATAAACACGGCCTCGCTCAGAAATCGTTTAATACGGGCAGTAGGGTCCAGGTAAAGAATTTCTGTGGCGATAAGCTTCAATGGTTAGTTCATTGCGTAGCCTCACGTGATCCAAATAAATATTGTGGACTTTTACATATTTTAAATCGACTCGATGATCTGATTTCAACACGTAGACTGTACACATCTACTGTGCGACAATCATTAAAAAGGACACAGTAGATCCGCCTTAAATAGAAATAGTTGATTGAATTCATCTTTGACCAACAATTATAGAATTACAAACAGACCCATTCAAACACGTGGAAATATCCCCAAGGATACATTGGAGATTATTCAAATTATTTACGTTCTTGTTTTTGAATAATAAAGTGAAGTTTGGAAGTAGCTGATAACCTTGAATTTCACGAGCGACAATATTACTGGGAAAAAAAAGGGTAAATACATTTCCTTTCCTCTTTCCCGTTCGCCTTTTAGAACTATAAATGCGGTTTATAAATTTTTTATTACCCCCTAAATATTACGGGCTTTGACAGAGGCGTTCTCACTGGTTTCCCGAGAGGGTTACAATAAAGATTCGAGCTCCAATTAATAATAATAATAATAGTAATATTCACCGTTTTTAGCCAAAATTGGGGACCTACAGTCAATGTACATTGTAAAATAATCCCACTCTGTGTATGATAAAATTAGAGGTTCAACATCAAGAAAGTTTGTAATTAAAATTCATAATAAATTACAAAATAAAAAATTTATTCAACTAGGGATATTAGATAAAGATTTTTGATGGATGTGAAATATAAAAATATTTAAGACTTATTTTCATTTCAAGATATTTCGTTGACTTACCATCTGCTTGGAGAGTACTGTCAGTTAATCTTGTAAATTCTTCATTTTAAAATAAAGAACAACAGGGTCATACTTGAATGTCTGTCAAGAATTTAGTAACTAAATTTTTGCAAAATAAAACAACAAAATTTTGCTTTTTTGCGGTGGACCTACAATTCTGTAAATAATTTCCAGGTTTTTCACGAGGTTACTTTTGCTATAACATTCTTTTCCCGAAGCTTTATTATAATCCATTTCTGATATTGCCGACCGGCGTTCTTAGTTGCCCACCCGGTACATTAAAATGTTAAATATTGATAATATAATATTTCCATGATTTATGCAGTTAACGAAACCAAAATACAGGGCATTAAAAAAAATTGCTTTATTTAACACAGTAGAAAAATTTTAATTAAACACTCTGTATGATATCAAGTGGTCATTTTATTTCTGCTTAAAATACTGCAAAATATCCAACATAAATGGTTTATACAAAGTAAAATAAGTATAACAATAACCATTTAAGAACTAATTAAACTCAAATTAATGAATTTAGTTTGGCAATAAGAATGTAAGAATAATAATTACTCCTAATCATTGTTTTGGGAAAACTATCCATTATAAATGTAAAAGTTAAAATGTATTAGCTTAAAATTCCAGGATTTTCCAAATGTATATACAACTTGCCAATGTTAAACACTCGGTGGAGTAAAAACGTTTTTAGACCTCGTCTCCCAAACATCCGACTCCTTTAATAAATTTTCGTTGTAACTTTCGTAAGATCTGTTGTACATTCGGACCACCCTGTTTTATTATATTGTATTTTATTGTATTTGTAATAAGATGCTAGAGAAAAATTTTAGAAAGTTTCATCAGATCCATCTTTTAGAGAAATCGAGAACTAAAAAAAGAAGCTGGATTATCGAAGTTTGCGTGTAAAATTTGAATTTGGCAGGTTGTTTGTTGAAACAAAATAACCTGAATAGTTTGGCATTCAATAAATTTTCTCCGCCGAGTAAAATGTCGCCAACGAACTTTGACCATTTACCCGATGGAAAACCGAAACCAGAGGAAAAACCAACGGAAGAACCTGCGAGTGAACAAATCAACGACGCGATTAATGTATCGACGAATTTACCAGAGGAACCAGGCATAGTGTTTTTGAAGGTGTTCTCCGATAACAATTCGCTTTCCGTGCAGCAACAAACCTACTATTTAAGTCTGATCGGGGGCATTTTTGGACACGATGAAGAAGAGAGAAACTCTAATTTGGAATTACTCTCCTCAGACCACAACGTAAAACCGTTCCTGCCAGATTTGACGACATTCATCAAGGAAACCATTCGTTTGAACATCGCGCACCCTGACCTCACGCTTCTGATTTACGCCGTTCGAGTGGTGAGAAGTCTATTGTCCAATCAACACCTAAACCTTATGAAGTACCTGCACGATTTACTGCCCGTCGTACTTTCCTGTATTCTAGCGAGGAGGACCAGCAAGGATTATTACGACAATCACTGGACTCTTCGAGACTTCGCCGGGTTCCTTGTAGCGTCGATTTGCCTAAAATACAACACCCCAATTAATAATATAACGAATCGAGTGATCGCGGTGTATGACAAACCCTTGAAGGGATGTGATACGTATCCGCTGACCTCCATTTATGGAGCCATAAAAGGAATCGCAGCCTTGGGGGAGGAAACCGTTAAAAATGTTTTATTCCCTCGAATATTTTGTATTGGAAAGTTGTTGTACGTATTTTTGGAAACGCATGCACCCAGTTTCTATATAGAAGAAGAAAACACGCACCTCCTTGTCGAAGCTAAATATGTTAGAGACGCTGTGTTGGCAGTTGCCGCTCCTGTTTTGTTAAAAACCAAAAATGTGAACGATGGGGGCGCTTCGTATTCGCAATATTTCGGATATCTTGGCATGCCTCTTTATCAAGAAATCAAGAAATTGGAAAACATCGAGCTGGAAAATCAGAGGATCATCCAAATGGCAGCACTTGCTAGTAATTCATTGTAATTTTCTTTAAATGTTTCTAATTTATTCTTCAGTTGTTTCAATTTCAATGAATGTGTTTTGAATGCTTTATTGTTTCAATAAAAATAATATTACAGTCAAGACTTTTAATCCATTACAATCAATTAAAGTAGACGAATTTCAGTCATCGTCTGAGATGACTGACAAACTGGAAATCTCTAACAAGAAGTTTCTGGATACCAAACACTAACAATATAAATAACCAAAGGTACCACAACCATAAAGACCCACCAAAGAAAAGACATAGGCGACGAAATTATTACGAAAGATGAAAAGGGAAAAAATAACTACACAAAAACTGAACATAGGAAAGAATATACACCAGAAAATTAGAAAATGGTTACGCAGAATGTAAGAGGCATCAATGGAAAAGAAAATAGATCATCAAAGAAATAAAATCGCTTAACTATGACCATTTAAGAATTACTGAGACCAAAAAGAAAGGTATGGGAATGATAGAATTAAAAGATGGATACTGGTTTTACTGGTAGATCAAGTGAATGGGAAACGGAAGGTATAAATTTGATAGTAACAGCCCAGAATAATATTCTACTACAGAAACGAAGGCTAGCGGATTTCAGGGGATTCGAAATTTACAGCGCCTAACTGCAGACGTCATGTTTATAACCGGCAATAATGTCAACGTCACAATTTCATTGAAATTACTTGCTAATATTTGTGCTTCAGCCAGTGAATGTTCGATACGGAGGCATACGGAGGTAAATAGAAGAAAAACTAGCGAGCAAGGTAAAGGAAATTCATATCTGCTTCATAGACCTAAAAAAAGGTTTTGACAGAATAAGAAGAGTTTATAACTGGAGCTGTATGAGACAAAATGGAGGCGAAACTAAGATGATCGTACCAAGGAAAGCCTCATACAAAAACAACAAAAACAAGGTACAGATATATAATCAGGAATCTGCAGAATGATACTCTCACCAAAAGCAAAGAAACATAACATTATAGAAAAAGGACAAGGGATAGAACAAGTCACAAATTTGAACCACCAAGGAACGATTATAGAAGAGTCTGGAAGAATAGAAGCAGAGATAAAACGGAGAGTTGGAAAAATTGGAAGACTCTACAACGTCCCAAGAACCTTATTCTTTGAAAAAAAAAAATAACAAATAATAAAAGTCTAGTAATAGCTGCTGAAATGAGGATCTTAAGAAAAATAAAAGGAATTACAAGAAACGACCGAATTAGAAACGAAGCAGTAATAACAGATTTAAAGTTAAAACCAATAGAAACAATAATTGAAAAAAAACAACTAAGCTGATAGAGCAAAAATAAAATAGGACAACCACTTTTTTTGCACATCCTATATATATATATATTTCCTAATTTTGTGACCTTAAAATCCAACTTTTAGTGCCCCGAGACTCAATAGAAGTACGAAACTTTTCTCATTTGGACTCCGAAACGATTTTTAAACATAAACTAACAAGCCGTTAAATTTGTATTTAACTATCGATTTTCATTCAAATTTCATCGAATTTGCATACAGTTTCTACTTGATTCCTATTTAATTCCAAAACTAGTAATTCAAATAATTGATTTAAGAGAATCGCCACTCTCTTTTAGAACACACTGTATATTTATTGTGTGTAGGATACACTGACCAAATGATACTGTATAAAACATGTAAAAATAACGATATTAAATAATTGACAAATGTAATGCGTTGTTTTTTTTTAATTTTTCCAAATTAAATTTAAATTGCACAGCCAACTTTCTAAAAATTATTAATCATAGAAAAACCATGTGTTTTTTTTTCTAAAAAAATATGGAAACACTCGCCAATTTTTATCATCGAATCTCTATAAATATTCCAAATAATTTTTTTAGAAAAAAAATATATTGTTATTATAATTTTATGTTTTTTAAATATTTTTAGTAATAATTGTTCATAATCCTGACCTGAATATTCGTCGAAACAAAATCCGATGTTCGGGTCCGGCGGGAACTTCTCCAGTAAAAATAATATGAAACAGGGTTCGACAAAAATCACGATTATTTACCTGTTTCGGCGAAACGGAGGAACGGGCGATAAAACGCGACGGGGGTTCCCTAAAAACTAAGCGCTCGCAGGAATCGGGAGTCTGTAAAAGGGGATCCTGGGAAACGTAATGTCACAGGCGCTCCGCCAGAGACGCCCGGACCAGCCAAACCGATCGATCACGGACAGCGGCGGAGATTTAATCGGAGCTTTTCTCACATGAATTTAATCGTTAATTTAAAGCCGACATTCGGTGCCCGCGGTTCCAGGTTCGAATCATTGCGTGTGTAAATGTCCCAATTTCGATATGTACAATATAATAATCATTGTAAAAAAATTAAACAAAGTTTTAAATTTTGTTCCATATAAATATATGTTATAATAAAACGAATAGATTATTTAATTAAAATGTTTCGGAACACCCTCTATATGTTTAGTTCACTTCATTTTTTTAGGGAAATATTTTTTCCAATAGTTGAAATCTGACACTCAAGACAGAGTCTTCAAGTTTGTTGAAAGTCACTTAAATTATTTATTTATAACGTAAATAAACTCGAGACAAATCAAAGAAAAAGTAATATTAATATATACTCTACAAACTTTTCGATTTTGGTTTCTTTTTAATTTAAAATATTTAAGTTGGCAACATTTGTAATAAAGTAGCATACTTGATTGATAAATCGGCTTAACTGTCAGGTGTCAATTTTTTTATAAGACAATTTTAATCGTGTTCTTAAAACTTTGCATTTTAAATCACTGTTTTTATATTAAAAGTGTTTTAAATTATCGAAAAAATATTTCCAAAAAACATTGCAAGTAATCATATTTATCTACAAAAAAAAGAAAACGGTGAGTGTTTAAAAATTATTTAATAATTTATTTTTTTTAGTAGCCCAATTATTTTTTTAAATTTATTAAAAATAAAAACATCTCTGATCCATTATATCGTGTTATAAGTCAGCAAATTATTACATTTTGGCAAATTAGTTTCTTTTATAATATTTTTTGACAAATAACGATATGAATTGTCAAACATTTTTGAGATATTCGGCATGTCGATGGTTTTTTTTAACCATAACTAGAAACCACTTATATTTAACACCGAATTAAAAAAAATGTAATCTATAAGACTTTAGAGTCGGTTCAACTCTATTTTTACAAGCTACATACGACTTAATGGAGTCCCTATATTAAAAAATTAATTAAAAGTTTATTTTTGCGCTGTTTTTAGTAACCCTAAATACATGTAGACTTTTTGTAAATTAAGAAAAAAAGAGCACCCATTACAAGTTTTTTAAATGGCAATCCTTTTTTTGGGTAATCCATATTTTTACGATTGGCACAATTGTCAAAATTAACGCATAAAATGTCACTGATAATAATCACTGTCCCAAGATTTGAATTGTCTAAACTTTAATTGTTTTTATAATTTTTAAGAAATTATGTCGAAAAATATGGCCTAATAAATCATCGCATAAATACAAAATGAGCTAAAAATGGAAATTTACATTTTTTTTCTAAATACTTTCTGTGTATAATGTTTTTAACTTAGCTGTTCTAGTTCTAGAATATTTAAGAAATTTCATTGGTTGAATACCAGTTTTAACTGTCAGTTTTTGACCAATAGCAATGAATACCAAATTGTATAGTTGATATGTTATCTAAATACAAGTTTATTATAATCTTGAATGAATATAAATAAAAGTAAATAAACGCATTAAGTACGATTAAAATAAAAGAATTCATATGGTTAAATACTTTGAAAGCGCCCTCTAGCGTTTAATAGTTGCGATAAGAAAAGTTGCTAAAAGCGAAATCCTTACCGATATTTACGAGAACACGGCCGACCGGTCATAAGATGTCTCTGGTTCGATTTTATTATTGTAAAACTTGCTTATCATACTGAAATTGGAAAAATAATGGTGCATTATGGATCATATGTTCGAGTGAATCAATTCGTGTGCAACAAAACAATCGAGTAAGTATTTTTTTAGCATCTTAAACCAATTCTTAGAGCCCCGAATAGGGCCGCAACTGGTTCCTAAAACAGGTCTCGCGAATATTTGTGCGGTGTAAAACGGGATTTCGTTGGCCACTCGAGGCGGCCGTTCGTGTTGCAAGTTGTAAAGTTAAAAGAGAGGACCTGAAAATCGTTCATGTTTCGTTCGTCCTTTCGGCCGATTTATTAATAAGCCGTTGCCAATTCAGAGGAATTCTAGTGCGTACCGATGCGATGGAGTGTATTTTTGGTAGGTTTTCACACGGAAAAATTAAATCAGTTTTTTTTTTTCCAACAAATTTACCATCTGTAGTCGTTAATAGTTTCATTTCGTTCTGATACCAGAGTGTCGTATAATGGATACTGCGATCTGAAAACGGTTCTGGGTTAGTTGAAGAAGCGTTTCGGGGCTCAATTAATTTGTATTATTGGACTAGGTAATGATACAATTCCTGCTAATAAAAGGTGGAATTAAATTACAATAATGACCTTAAATATAGTTTTGTTTATTTATTAGTGAGTCATATCAGTTTCTTTATGTTGTAAAAGGTAGTGTTTTTTTGAAATTTTTTACCAATTTTTGTGATTTGATTTTAGGCCAGATAAATATGTATTTACTTATCGATGTAAACAATCTCCCACTTATAATTTTCCTCTTTGAAACCACTTTAATCACGAACATTATTTGTTAAATATAAAATTATTTTATCCAGTTTACAAATTGCTTTGTGATAATTTACAATAACAATATATCACCTAAAAGTAAATGGAATTTAAAAAAATATTTACTGAAAGAGCCATATTTACTTCCTCTGTGGACAAATGCACCCACCTTTCTATATAAACTCAACTTTAAAATACACTCTTTAAAGTAAGTTTTTATTAAAGTCGATTGTAACACTTGTTAAATTGGTTCTTAATACTTTTAAATTTAAAGAAGTACATATCAATATTAAGTTCATTGGAGAAGGATGCTTCAAAATGTTATCATTCAAAAGAATTCTTCCTTTTGAATTTTTAGACTTGTGAAACTGAACTTGAATAGAACTACACTACACTATAATTAATACTGTCTAATAATGGTCACTTTCAAGATGAATGGAAGAAAGAAAATCTCTCGCCCTTCAATTTAACATATATTTTTCAAAGGTGGAAAACTATCCAGTAATAATCCAATTACCCATGGTAGGTGAACTGTTTGAAAAAAATTGTGTAATTTTATTCCTGGGAACACAATTTTCAACCACATTTATTTTCATTTTTTAGTTTAAGAGTAACACTGCAAATTTTCATATCTTAACAATTTTACCAACAGTTTATTAACCAAAAATTCGCTGCAATTTTTCGTCATTTGTTAGATTGTGGTTTGTTAAATGACCCCTCCTTAAACTATCTACTTTTCTAAAGTTAATAGAAAATCATTCTTTATTGGTAAAAATCAACAACTACTTTAATTTCAGCACAAAGGGTACCTAATGAGTGGAAAACTATCCGGTAATAATTCTATTATCCACGGCTGGTGATCTGTTTGAGAAATTTGTGTAATTATTTCTGGGAACACAAATTTCAAGCAATATTAATTTCCATTTATTTTATTTTAAGGCTAATACTGCAATCTTTCATACCTTAACAATTTTAACTTCAAACCCATAGACTTGTTAACCACAAATCCACAACAATTTATCTGAATTTGTTCAATTATATTTGGTGCAAAAGACTCGATATTTTTCTAATTAAAAAGTTTATAGAAAATCGTTCTCGATTAGTAGAAATCAACAACTATTTTATTTCAAAAGAAAGATTACTAGTGGGTCCCCTCTCTCACACTTTTTGTGATGGCTTGATTCCTATCTAAAATCAGTACATCTTCCAATAAAAAACAACTTGAAGAAAAATTGCAAAAAGACTTTAGTTCAAATGAATGAAGAATAACGAGAAAATACAATTTATAATCTTCAATCACACACCCAATAATAATTCTTGTTTTACTAACATCCACTTTAGATCAGTTAATATCTCGTGTTTCATTTTAGATCGCAAGATAAACTTTAATCTTCATACAAAATGAATTCGTCAGGGGTGGGCGAAAATCAAGATGTATCTATGAAGACAACTTCGAAAATCTACAAAAGCATTTTTCAGAATCTGAAAAGTAAATATGAGAAAATCTGCCACTCTTAATCTGGGAGTTAGTGAAAAACAATAGCCAGAAAGAAATATACTCACAAATTTTTTACTTTACTAAAACAAACCAACTCTAAGCCTTCCAGTGCTATATTCTACTACCATATTAAGAATAAAGAGAACCGTTAATTAGATTTGTAAATTAAGTTAGTCTAAGAAAAAAGAAATGGAAAGGTGTATAAGATAAAAATTATTTTTGTAAACTCCTTTAATTACCAATTTTTGTTTAAATAATAATGTTATATTTTCATCTATGATTGTAAAAATTGTCACAAGATGGAAACACTGTATGAAGATCATTGACCGAAATGATTCAAAACTGATTTTTACAATTATAGGGTAAAATGTTACATATTTATTTTAATCCAAAAATGAACAAACGGGGCTCCTTCATTGGAAAAAAAATCGTTCTTCATCTACTTTTGTAATTTTTTCATCATTAGCCAAATGCTTCTTTTCCATCAATTTACAATGGAACATCTTACATCCAAAAACGTGGCCAATATTTTAAAATAAAATTAATTTTAACGACCAAATCAATAAACACTGAGTGGAGCGCAACATTTCATTGTTTGGATATTTGAAGGTAGTCAGTCCTTGGCTGGAATACAGACATCTTTTATTAATAAATCGTCAATATTCAGTTCTTAAATAATTACAAAATGCAATAACACATCGATTAGAAAAATAGCTGAAATGAGGCGTCAGAAGAATTCCAAACATATTTTGAAAAAACAAGAAGATAACAATAAATATGCACTAAGGAGATTAATGCAAGACGTTAGCTATAAACATATATATTAACTCTACAGATAATGTCGGATAATGGTTTGATTTGCAATTTTTTTTCCATCGTTACCTATTTTTATCCACTTCCCACGAGTTCCTCACTTCTAGTTTCTCAATGTCTCTTTCTACTTGAGTAAAGCCATCTTTCCCTTCCTCCAACTCTTCTTTCTATAATCATGTATGGTACTCTTGTATCATTCTTTAGACTTCTAGAAATCACTTTGCTCTTCATAAGACTATTCAAACTGTAGAAACATTTGTTCTTCAGAAGTTTTCTTTTGATTTCTCTCCTTACTTCCGGCTACCTGTTTTAACACAAATACATAACCTCTTCAAATATTAACTCTTTTCCTAATTATGTTTTTATGTTTAAACTCTACCGTTTATTGAACTCTCTGTCTGATCATGCCATGTATTTAATGTTCCTTTATTTATCTCCAATCAGTCCAGTCTTTTCGCTAAAAACATCAGCGTCTAGTCGCAGTTTTTATCAGAGAAAAATTGTAGAAATCTCTAGTTTCTCTCCATGGTACTTTGAGCTGGATAATCTTTCCTCTTTTCTGTGCCAATTCTTCCATTCTCTGTTCCATATTTTTACTTGTTCTTCCTATTCTTCTATCCCCTATTCTTTTTTATTCGAATACCCTTCTTTTTGATAAAATTGGCTTTTGATTTAAACTCTCCTTTATTTTGTTTCTAATTTTATGTATTTGGTTTTCCTGCAAATTTTTTTTCTTGAACACCAGTCCACGTCTCTTTAGAGAGGTTAGTTACTTTCTATTACTCAATCAATTGTAATGTTTTCTTGTTCATTTTGTTTCTTCAAAAAGCTCTTTTTGGCTACTAGAGATGATTGCTATACATTGCCTTAAATAACGCTGGTAGGGCTCAATTGTATTTCAATGTAACTTATGTGGGTTTATCCTTTCTCTTCTGTTACCAATGTAGGATCTCCGTTTCTCCATTTTTTGATTAAAATAAAATTTTCTTCTATAATTGTAAAAATGTTTACAAGGTTTGAATGACTTCAGTCAATTGATTAATATTGGTGAATCCCCCTTCTTTTTCATCCCATCTCCATACTTGTCCCTTAATAATAATTTTTTTGAAACTTATTTTCACATTTACCTTGGTGGTTCAGTTTTTTGGCTTTTTCACTTATTTATTTCTGAATCGTTCATATTCCATTGCTGTTTTATCGTCACTAATGTAAACTTTCTCTGTTTTCAGATTTTTCAGCTTACTTTTCACTTTCATTACCTTTCCCTTCTCAGAATAGTCTTTCAACTTTATGAGACATGTTTTACTACCTAGCTTTATAGCCGTGACCATTTTAAAATTTCTTAATATGGTAGTACAACTTGTACAATAAGCAACCTCTTAATAAATTCAAAATGTAGCACTGAAGGGCTTAGGGTTGGTTTGTTTTGGGAGTAAAGTAGAATATTGTGAGAGGATGATGTGTCTTTCTGTCTATTGTTTTTCACTAACTTCCAGGTTTATGGATGTAGACCTTCTCACATTCACTTTTCAGAGGTTTCCTGTATTCCAAGAGAGACCGACAAATACTTTTGTAGATTTTCGAAGTTGCCCTCATTGATATATCTTGATTTTCGATGGTTCCAGGTCCAGTTCTGATGCACTGATTTTGTATGAATATTAAAGTTTAACTTGCGATCTAAAATGAAACCGAGATATTTAACTGATATTAATTAAACAAATCCAGAAAAATTGCTGAGCATATGTGGTTAACAAGTCAAGTCTATCAGTTTAAAGTTATAATTTATAAGGTATGAAAGATTGCAGTATTAGTCTTAAAATAAAACATATGGAAATGAATATTGAGTGACATTTTTGTTTCCAGGAATAATTCAAAATTTTCACAGTTTACATACTGTAGGTAATAGGATTTTTACTCGACGGTTTTCCACCATTCAAAAATTCATGTTAAATTTGCAGGCGAGACATGTGTTTCCCTTTGAAGTGATCTTTTTTAGACAGAATTAATTAGTAGTAGTTCAGTTGTGTAGTTCGTTTCAAAAGTTTTAAAATCGACTTTGACAAAAGCTTGATTTAACGAATGTTTTTAAACGATACCTTTAAAGCGTGATTTGAAGTTTTCAACAAACACTTTTAACCTTTTGCATTTTTATAGAAAGGTGGAGGGCGCATTTATCCACAGAGGCATTAAATGTGTCGTTTCAAGTTCAGTTTCACAAGTCTTAAAATCCAAAAGAAAGAATTTTTTTGACTTGTTAGAATATATATAACAACAACTTTAAAAGGTTAAAGGATTAAGAACCAATTTGACAAGTATTAAAATCGACTTTAATAAAAATTTGCTTTAAAAAGTGTGTTTAAATATTTTAAAGTTGGAAGAATTTATATGGAAAGGTGGACATTTGTCCACAGATTAAGTAAATATGCCTTTTACAGTAACTTCAAGTAAATATTTTGTTAAACTCAATTTCCTTTTAGGCCATATGTTGTTACTCTAAATCATCACAAAGCAAATTGAAAAACGGGCAAAATAATTTTACATTTAAAAAAATAACATTCCAGATTAAAATGGTTTTAAAGAAAAATTATAGTGCGAGATTGTTACATGATAAATAAACAAATTACTGGCCTAAAATCAAATCATAAAAAACGTTACAACATTTTTAAAGAATGCTCTACTTTTTATAACATAAAGAAACCGATATGACTCACTAATAAATAAACAAAATGATATCTAAATTGTTACTGTAATTTAATTCTA
The DNA here is from genome assembly GCA_951812935.1 of Hermaeophaga mercurialis. Classification (NCBI taxonomy): domain Eukaryota; kingdom Metazoa; phylum Arthropoda; class Insecta; order Coleoptera; family Chrysomelidae; genus Hermaeophaga; species Hermaeophaga mercurialis. The sequence continues at coordinate 1,138,849 of OX638363.1, forward strand.
CATTTTATTACCAGGAATTGTATCATTACTTGGTATAACAATATATATTAACTTGGCCAAAAAAACACTAAATATATTTTTTATATATATATATATATATATACTAAAGCATACTACATCAGTTTTTTAAATTTACTTGCATTTTTTGGGAAATTTTTTTTTACAATTTGCACTATTGTAAAAATTGGCAAACTAAACGTGAGTTGAAATGACCAACACTTAATAAATAATTGCAAAAATACGTAATAAAGGCTAATTATTAGATTTCGGTTAATTTGTGACCATTGTCAATATTTTTGAGATATTTTCCTACATAGAATAAGTTTTTACAAAAAAAAGTTTGTTGTTTTTGAATTGCTTCTAGTAACCCAAGCAATGTTTTTTGTTAAAAATTATTTCCGTTAATGTGACATTAAACAATCGCGTAAATACACAGTAATAATTGAATGAAAACAAAATTGTGGGATTTTGAGTGTAATTTTTTTTTTAAGTTGGCAACATTAAATGTCAAACACTATTTAACAGATTTCATTGGTTGAATAGCTGTTTAACCAATACTAGCATCAATCGCCTATGTATATTTAAAGTCAATCAATTAAATTTCTCCTTGGTTATCTATTTTTGTTATTTATTATATGTCACTTAAATTGTCAATAGTAGATCCCCACAAAAAACCAATCCAACTGGGTAAATAGAGTTAATGACTTGTTATTTCTATTACAGCATCGCAAACCCAAGAGAACGTTGAATAACAAGGGAATGAGTCTCGCTAGTAAGTGGGGGAGCTTAGAACTCTTCGTCTATGGCAGATCCAGCTAACGTAATCGCTGCTGCCAGCACTAGCCGCCGCAAGCGTGTGCTGCCCACGCAGCCACGTTCAGAGGCCAAGCGCCTTCGGACCACCTCCCAAGAGGGACGCCACCAATACGATAAAATTGTAAATACCGCCAACAGACAACCACAACAGGTGAGTTTTCATAAAATTCCAAACCTCTTTATATCTAAAGCTATACGTTCCCTGCGGGATAGTAGCCATTCTATTTCTACTCGTTTTAGTTGTCGTTAAAGTTAATCAGTGGTTTTCCATTTGCTGTCAATGCCAAATTTTCTCTTTTGAGACAGTTCTGTATCTTTCAATATCGCTTGGTGAAGCTTTCTCCTGGATGAATGGGCTGCCTGCGGTCCCTCTCAGCAGCACAGTTACTTTGTACTTCCAAGTTGACCAGTTTTTCTTTCCTTATAGCAGAAGGATTTCAATTTTCAGACCTGGTGTCTGAATTTTGACTGATCAACCTCTCAAGAACTGTTCGAATCATGGACTTCTACTACCATTATAAAATAAATCGGCGATTTTCCATCTGCAGTCAATAAGAGCAGTGCCACATTTTCTATTTTAAGACATTTTTCTAACTCGTTTCCACATTTTTCAATCCCGCTTGGTGAAGCATTCTCTCCTGGATGAGGGGGCTTTTTGGTGTCTATCAGCAGCGCATTTACTTTATACATCCAAGTTGACCAGTTTTTCTATCCTTGAAGCTGACCGATTACAATTTTTAGATCTAGCGTCTGCATATTGGCCCCTCAAGAACTTCTCAAACCACGAACTTCTACCATGTTAAAGTAAATCAGTGCTGTAATTTGTGTTCAGTATATTTTTATTTTGTACTCTCATCTGACCACTGTCTTACTTTAATAGTTGTTTCTTATTACTTGACTTAGCTTAGCACTCTTGCTATTTTTCGCCACTGCGTCCTGTCCAGGAATTTTTCCCATCATCTTTATATTCCCATGCCAGTGACGTCTCTTCTTACTTATTCTTCCCACCTTCTTTTTGGAAAAGAAAACCCTAAGGTTAATAATTTTGATGACTCTAATAAAAATGTTTATTATCCGATCCGATAAACAATGGACATTATCATTTAGAAAATATTAACTAAAAAATAAATTTTATGTACTAAATGTCTGTGCATACTATCGTAACAATATTGTTTTTTCTCAACTCAACTTTTTAATCTTCATGGTTTGTTCTCTTTGGAGTTATATTTTTTTCTTTTCATGCTATTTTTTATAATATTCGTAACGTGTTTATAGGTCAAAAGATCCAGATCCGGACCAACCACCCAAAGCAAAGAATCGGATAAGACAGATCACGCGACCAGATCGCAGTCACAAGAAGGCGCCCCTTCCACTTCCACTTCGGCTCACAAAATCAAACCCACAGCGAAACACAAAAAAAACCATAGAAATAATTTAGATATTAGTAATAGTAGAGAAGATCATATAGAGTTAGGTGTAAGGAATAACAACACGGATTCCGTTGCCGCTACTAATTCACTAAGCGACAATTTGCCGGACCCGAATCGAACTACAGGTACGAGGAAACATAAAAGGGAATCCGGTAGCGGAATTCATCGTTCCCAAAAAGACGATCGGCAGAAACCTAATAACTTAGAGTCGAGTTCTAACAATTTAGAGTCGAATTTGAAGGAAAAGAGCAAGAAATTCATCGACAAGAACAACAAAGGGAACTTGAGTTGCAACGTTAGACTGAACAAAATTTCACTTGAAGATAGTTTGGCGGCGAGCACATCCACGTCTAATAATCTTACCTATCCCCCAGTAAGTACTATCTATCGCTTTCTACATCTTTGTTTTATTTTATTTTATTTGCAGTCGCATAAGTATCCCTTAAGGAGCAGAAATAAAATATCATCTTCGATACCGGTTTTGGTGCGCACCAGTAGTTCGGTACCTTTTTCAAAGAGGAATTTACAAGAGCGCGGCCACAAGGAACTGATAGCGCTGGGGGCGAGCAGCAGCCAGCCGAACACAAGGGATCCTCTGGAGCCCTCACGCCTCACACGCAGCGGAGCAGTGTTGAGGCGCAGCGCACGCAACAACAAAGGTAAAACAAGTCTGTTCTTACCGTTTATAGCCAGCTCCCTTTTTAGCAGTCATAATTAAAACTTTTCCTGAGTAGATGGTACTGGATGGAGTCAAAAAGCCAGTCAATGTTATAATACATTGTTGATAGTCAGTTAGTATGTTACTCTAGATACTTTCCTTACATCTTTAAACAAAATAACACATTTAATCGCAGGGGTAGGCACTATCAACTTCTCGATCATCCGAGACCCCAAAGTTGACTTTCCAATCTCTTTTTAATTTCCCAACCAAGAAGACCCCAATGTTTATTAATTTGGATGACTCTAATAAAAATGTTTATTTGTTATCCGATCGCGACCTTGTCCCAAAACTTTCGCTCACGTAATATTAAATAAACAGTGAACGTTTTAATTTAAGAAAATATTAAATAACAAATAAGTTCTATGTAAAGGGCGATATTTTACTAAATCCACAACTATTGTAACAATATGTATATATACCGAACGTTCTGGATTGTTTTAACAGACTGCTTTGTAATTTTTAGGGCAAAGCTCAACGACGGGTTCGTGCGCAAGCTCAAGTGGCGCTAGTGGCAGCGGCGGCAGCTCGAGAAGGGCGGTGAGGCAACAAAAGGTTGGGTCGGCGGCGCCGGCACTCCTCTCGGCCCCTGCCGCTCACGCTGCCGCAGCCATGGCCGCTGATCAACCAGAGATGCCAAATAACGGATTATCGGGTAAGTATCGATTAAAATTTGAATTTAAAGGCTTACGGTTTGACAGTCGTAGCTTATTTGACAGAAGTTGAAATACATCATTTTTACCTTATCCTTTTAATACGACCACTTTTGATTATTACGAACGCTAAAATTGTGTCTAAACTGTTTTAAATGACTCAAAACGATTCAGCGTTTAATGAAAAATACTTCTGTAAACTTTCATATTATGATCTAAAATTATTTTTAATTGTCTTAAATAGTCCCAGAATAGTTCAACTTTCTGAAATCAATCAAAACGATCGGAAATTCTTTAATAATGATCGAAAATTGTCTTAACAGTAAAGGAATGATTCAAAAATATTCTCAAAGGACTCCAAGACGATCCAAAATTACATGAAACATTTTCTAATAATTCTCTTAAAAGTCAGAATAATTGAGGAAACTTTAAATGTCTCAAAATTGTTCTAATAATGATAGTTGTTTTAAAACTGTCAAATATGAGAAATTGCTTGAGGTTTTGTACATAAACGGAATGAGAGGTACCTATTTTTTAATTTCCGCAGAAAAATTCTAGTCTTTAAATTTTTTTTCGCGGAAAATACTGTAGTTTTCAAAAAAAAATTCATTGAAAAATCTCAGCTTTTCAAATTTTTGGCAGGATTTATATTTCAGATATTTTTGACCAAAATTTAAAATACCACTTTTAAATTCTGCAGAAAAAAATTAAGTTCTTTAAATTTTTTCAAAGAAAAACAGTTTTTAAAAAATACGTCGTTCTAAAAATAACTATAAATAAAGAAATAATAAATATTTACCAAAAATATTTAGAAAAGGAAATAAACAAAATATTTTGGTTTGTTTCTCTAATAATGATCGAAAATCGTCTTAAAAATCAATTCGTTTTTTAATTAGAACGATTCTAATTTGTGATAAATTGGTCTAATAATAATCCAAAGTCCTATAATTGTCTTACAAATCTCAGAACAATTCCAAACTTTCTTAAATGAATTTTCACAAAATCGTCTAATGATGAAACAAAATTATTTATTTTATAAACAAGTATTCTAAAAATGACTATAAATAAATATTTACTAAATAAACAAAATATTTTGGTACGGCAAACAAACCCTTCCATTCCGTTTTACCTTGTATAAATAACTAAATACATAATACAATGTTTTCCTATAATAATTAAAATTGAATTCATTTAATCCGACTAATAGTCACTCCTACAACGATAATAGTGATTTAATGATATTTTCAGCTTTACTTTCATTTCACCATCCAGTCCGGGTATATTAATAAAGTTTCATTTTCGCAATTAGTCTCACCTCGTGATTTTTCAAGTAAAAGTTAATGTGTAGATTCAGTTGCTGAGTTTTTATTCGCCTTGAAGCGATGTCTTAACAACGGTCAAATCGGATTCGCTTTCGTAATTATGGTCCGCAGTAAGTACCAAACATTTTTATTATTTTTTTATCATTATTTAACGAAATTTGGATCAATGAAAAAAGTTTGATTTTTTTTGATCAAATTCAGAAAGTTGAACTGACAATTCTGGTTCATTAAAAGAATTTATGAATTTTTTTTAGTTTTAAAAAGTTTCGAGAATTTTTCTGTGACTTAAAAAAAATCAGGAAATAATTTAATTTTGAATGATTCCTTGACTTTTAAAACATTTTTTGATCTCTTTACAGAATTTCAGATAGTTTTGATTGATTTGGGTTCAGAGAATTATTCTGGAATTATTTTTATAAAATGTTCACTCATTTAGATGTTTAAAGAATTATTTGAATGGATACTAGAAGTTTTGAAAGCTTTGAGCTATATCGGATTATTATTACACGATTTATAGACAATTGTTAATTGAATTAAGTGTTATAAATACAAACTTACAAATAATAGTTACATAAAATTAGTTAAAATACTTAACTGGATTGTTTGGAATTGAATAAAAAGTATCTGAATAGTTCTTTGACTTTTTAAGTATTTCTCAAAACTGTAATTATTATTGGACGATTTACAATTTACATACAATTCTGGATTGTTACGAATTGATTAAAAAGAATCTGAATCGTTCTTTGATTTCTAAATAATGCCAAAATATAGGATTATTATGAAGAATTTTTAGACAATTTTTGATATTTCAAATCGGTTTTAAAAAAGTCTGAAGCGTTCCGTTACTCTTAAGACAATTCTAAAACTTTTTAATGTTTTGAATTTGTGTAACATTTTTTGACAATTTTGGGTCAGTATTAGAGAAATTTGGATAGTTTTGAATATTTTTTTTTAATTAAACTAATACTTTTATAGATAATTCACCAATAGTATTTTTTTAAAACCACCACATTCAAGAATTCAAAATTTCAGCAAGTTCAAATAAAAGTATGCTAGAAGAAAATATTTTTTTAGTCCATATAAAAATAAATAATAGATAGATTTCACAAACTAAGGGTAGACACAATTATGACCATGTAAAAATGCTACGAAAATGTGACGTTAGTTGGCAACACTAGCGTTTACTAAAAAAACACGTCATCCCTGACGTCTAATTTTTTAAATTAAATAGTTAAACAAAATTTTTCACCGTCTGAACGCCGCTTAATACGTCGTCATGGTAAATAATATCTAATTGAAAATGTCAAATTATTCTATACTAAAACCGTATATTACATTAAAAAAGACAACTCAGAAATGGAAAGGCTAAGATTTTTTAACCAGCGCACAACATTAAACGAATTGAGTTTTTGTCCCGCAGCAACAGAAGAGCCGCCATCCCCACAAGAAGCCGCACAAGCAGTTCAGGCGGGCGGCGGCGGCGGACCATCGGGCCCGGGCGCCGATTCCGAGAGCGACGACAGCGAGGTGGGACGTCTGCAGGCGTTACTGGAGGCCAGGGGCTTGCCACCGCATCTATTCGGGGCGCTGGGACCCCGCATGCAACAAATGTTGCACAGGAGTATGGGCACTAATAGTTGTAAGTAGAAACATTGTTTAAAACTATTTTGTCTCATTGGTAATTGGGGTAATTATATACGGTGGTAGATTAGATTTGTTCATTTGGAAAATGAAACAAAATTGTACTAATGTTAGGTTTGGTACGATTTTTGCTTTACTTTGCGGGTTTGGGTTTATAGGAATATTTTGGCTAATTTTAGAGCCTCCGGGAGAAATTTTCTTCCAAAAGAATGTTCTTAGGTCTTTTGACTTTTGACTTGAGCTCATTTTAGTTCTAAATGTTTAACTCTCTCTAGCCTTCTCACTAATTCTTTATTATTCAAAAAACTGAAAGGTTTTAGTTTGTTTAAATGTTCTGATTAATCCTAGAGCATCCGGGAACTGGATTCCTTCCAAAAAAATGTTTTTCTTGATTCTCTTGACTAGTTCTGTAGTTTTCGGAGGTCATTTGAGTCGTTTAACTTCTCTAGTCTTCTCACTAATTCTTTGTTATTCAAAACCTGGATTGTTTCTAAAAGTTTTAGTTCGCTTGACTGTTTTGATTAATTGTAGATATCTGGGAACTGGATTGCTTCTTAGTGGTGATGAAAATTGTATATATTACGAACCGTAAACAATCGACAAATCCATTGTTCGAATGTTTCAAAATGAAATATAGCCAACAAAAGTTACTCGAAGAAGAAGCGTTTCGAGACAAATAATTGCTTGTTTTGTTTCGAAAACTAAGCATGTCGCTACTATCCATTAAGAAAAATCGCAAAACAGTGAATGCTGTTGTACACAACTATTTGTTTACCAGAAGTTTTCTCTGAAATGAGAAAAATTAATATAAGACATGGCATCATTCTGCGTAACGAACATTTGATTACTTAACCTCATAAAAGGTAGAAATAATGACTCATCCTCCATACACCCCTGATCTAAGTCTAAACGACTTTCATACATTTCCAAAAATGAATTGCGTAGTCAATATTTTTCAATCCCAGAAGATGCAGTCGAAGCATTTAAAAATGATGTGCTGAGTATGTCATCTTCAGGACGGAAAAAATGTGATAGTACTTTGAGAGTCGAGGGGAATATCGTGAAGAGCGATAAAGCCACTTTTTGAATTCTAAACGTTTTTGTTTGCGTCTATCCCGAAATTAAAGCAGCAGCCTTGTAGCCTTCTCACTAATTCTTTATAATCAGAAACTGTATTTTTTTCTAAAACGTTTTAATTCGTTTAAATGTTCCGATTAATCCTAGATCATCCGGGAACAGTATTTCTTCCAAATGGTTGTTCCTATTAAATCTTTTGGCTAATCCTGTAGTTTCCAGGTCATTTGAATCCTAAAGGTTTAACTCTATTTAGCCTTCTCACTAATTCTTTGTTGTTCAGAAACTGGATTGTTCCCGAAAGGTTTTAATTTTTTGAATGTTTTAATTCCTGTAGGACCCTGTAACTGGAAGTCTTTAAAAAGGATTTTTCTGCTAAAAAATGTACACTTTCCTAAGCCATCTTATATGTATTTGTTTCATTTTTCCAAAATAAAAACACCTGCATGTTTGAATAAAGTTGTTTACTAGCAAAGTATATCCTTAGAAACGTTTGATTGCTTTTTAAAAAACGGAAAATTCTTTAATCCCAAATTCAAACATACAGGCTCGCATTCAAAAATTATAATTTTTGGTAAAAATGCAGCTGTAGCAAGAGCCCAAGCCTTGATACCAGGCTTACAGGCGACAGGTGACGAAGGACAGCAACTACAAGCCGTAATAGAAATGTGCCAAGTCTTAGTAATGGGCAACGAGGAAATATTGACGGGTTTCCCTGTCAAACAAGTCGTTCCCGCTCTTATAACTCTTCTAGGAATGGAGCATAATTTTGATATCGTAAGTGACGACAAATTTTTTTTTAGGTTTTAAATACATATATGTTTTTTTTGTTTGGTTAGATGAATCACGCTTGCAGAGCATTGACGTACATGATGGAAGCGTTGCCAAGATCTTCAGCGGTAGTTGTAGATGCGGTGCCTGTATTTTTAGAGAAATTACAAGTAATACAGTGCATGGATGTCGCCGAACAATCACTAACTGCTCTCGATATGCTCTCAAGAAGGCATTCCAAAGCGATACTACAGGCTGTAAGTTTTATTTACGTTGCAATTTAATTCTCCCAAAAAAGCAAGTTTTTGGGTGTATTTATCACGCTTTAATTTCCCATATTAATTTGGATCTTAATGCGTAATTTCCTAGAATTTTTCTAGTTTGTTTATCATGTAACTACTCCTGATAAAAATTTGCAAAGCTGGTCTTTTATGCGATAACACAATTTCGTTTTACAGAGAGGTGTGTCAGCGTGCCTGATGTACCTAGATTTCTTTTCCATAAACGCGCAACGCAACGCGCTCTCGATCACCGCCAACTGCTGCCTAAATCTGAGCACCGAAGAGTTCCAATACGTTCAAGAATCCCTACCGTTGCTGGCTTCCCGACTCACGCAACAGGACAAAAAGTGTGTGGAGAGCGTCTGCTTGGCGTTCTCCCGTTTGGTCGACAGTTTCCAATTGGAGCCGGCTCGATTGCAAGAAATCGCCAGCACGGATCTGCTCACGAACCTCCAACAGTTGCTGGTTGTTACCCCGCCGATTGTCAGTACCGGCACTTTCATAACCGTGCTGAGGATGTTGTCGGTAATGTGCGCTAATTGCCCCGATCTTGCTTTGACGCTTTTGAAGCAAAATATCGCGGAAACTTTGGTCTACTTGCTGACTGGATCGGCCGAGGTCAATCAAGACGATGTAGAGTTAATACCAAGGTAAGAATTAATGGTGGATTCGTTAGTTTCTAATGAAATAATTAATTTAAACACTCAAAAGATTCAGCCGATTTAATATAAATGCGGCTTGAGTACATACGAAGTGTCTTTAAAACCATATGAAAAATAACTAAATTCATAATTTGTGTTGATAAATTCATTATTATTAAACATTGCTTCAACTTTCTTCCTGCAAATTTCATCAGATAGATTTGTGTAAAGGTTGTGGCATAAATAAAATAATTGCGTAGCAGGTGCAGTCGTTGTTTTAAGTTATGACGAACTGTGTATATTATTGCATACACTATTTTACTGTCATTTATTTATATCCCCCTATAGGATTTTTAATACAAATCCCGTTGCACGTCATATATCAATTATGAGATCACGACCCTGCAGTGTTGTCGGCTTGTCTAAATTGTAGAGGAATGTAGGAACTTTCAAAAATGTAAGGTAAGGTTATGTTGTTTAGCTTTATTATTATGAAAAATTAATTTATTGAAGCGTATATGAACAATATATGATCCTCACACTCAAGACACTTCATCCTGCCAGTTTTAAAGTACATTTGAAAAATGTTTTTCTCAGTTGATTCATTAGCAATCTACAACTGTGATATTCTTCTTTTTCTTGCTGTATTATCTACTTTTAATATTCAATAATCTGTTATAAAAATCGTTATATTATGTTGTTTATTTGTACTATATTTTTATTAAATAAATAAAATAGAGACATATAAAAAAGATAGCAAACTATTTATTATTATTAAAATAAGACAATGTTTTGTTTAAAAAAATATATATTTTTCTTATAAGAAACAATTCAACTACAATATTCGAATTCCTACAAAAGGTAAATCCTTTCTCCTAATTCAAATCTGAATCACTTTCATCGCTGTTAGGATTAATAATAATGGAATTAATTTCTAGTCTATCAAAAACTCTCTCTCTTTCATACCATTTTTGTATTTCTTTTTCTGTATGTTTAATAGAAGTTTTCCATACTTCAGGAGTAATTGTTCTAAGAGCTTCAGACCACATATTTAAAGAATCTTGTTCTTTATTACCGTCTCTGCCAATATGTTTATTATAATATTGCTTAGAAAGGCCCCAAATAAGTTCGATGTGGTTGAAAACACAATGATAGGGAGGAAGACGTAACACTTTATGTCCATATTGTTCTGCTAAATTGTCCACCAGATATACTTTTGGTGGCTTGTATCTGAAAAAGAATATATTTTACTTGCGGTTTTTTATAATATGCCAACATCGCTAAATTCAAAACTGTAACATCGATAGATTTTTATACTTACTGTTCAACATTTTGCAGAAGTTCATATTTAAACATATTAACAGAAAAATCAATATTTCTATTTGCTAGCAAGTTTAGGGCTGGTGCAACACGCTAAAATAGACAAGAAAACAATTTCATATTTCTAGACATTTGTATAATCTTTAACTTACCTCTCTGACGGCAGTTAAGGGTAATAGTGGCCCAGTATTATCACGCTCCCGTTCAAAGTACTGTATTATTGAATATACAAGCTCTTTACAACGACTATTTAGTTTTTTTGGCATTTTGTAGAAATAAACGTCAATAATCAGCTTATTCACACTGTTTGTTTTGAAAAAAAAACAGTTTTTTTTATAAGTTAACTATCTAGCAAAGCAAAAAAATAAAGACAATATTATAAAATTACCGAAAACGTGGTGAAAACACACAACTGGTTGACGGCCGGACGTCAGAAATCGTTGAAATATTTCAATCTAAATACTCGACAACGTCGCATCAAGGCATGCCAATCGCTACAATGTCATTTCTTCATCATAAATACGAGTCTCATGGGCGTAGAAAATTTCAAAATTATTTAATGTAAATGATGGTTTTTTGAGTACTAAACATATAATAATGATTTATAAACTTTATATTATAAAGAATAAGACGTATATAAGCCAATATAATTGAAATAATTCTAAAATTATCAAAATAATTACGATTACTTTTTCGGTTTTTTAGTACTGTGACTACGTTCATGAGTCCTCGTGAATTTTCGTGATGTTTCGTATGATTTATCTTAGTTAGGGAAATTTTAATTAGTTGGCAGTACTATGACGAAAGAGGTACGTCACTCCTGACGTGCAACGGTATTTGTACTAAAAATCCTATAGCTTCTTTTTGATTGGCCTTAGACATCTAACTGTATCGGATTTTAACTTATTGTTAATTTGTTTTTGTTTTTTTTTTGTACAGGCAACCCCAAGAGCAATTTGAAATAACCGCTTTAATCGGTGAATTGATGCCGAAATTACCAACAGACGGTATTTTCGCTGTAGACGGTTTATTAGAACGTCCTGGTAGTATCGCGAAAGACCAACCGGTCTGGCAATGGAGAGACGATCGAGGACTATGGCACCCGTACGGGGCCGTCGACAGCAGGATAATTGAAGCCGCGCATTTGAATAGCGACGACGAAGTCAGTTTAAACACGTTAGGGCGAATCTACACTATAGATTTTCATTCAATGCAACAGATTAACGAAGATACCGGCACGTCCAGACCCGTACAGGTAATATCTTTTTTATAAATAATTTAATTTTTTTAATGTTTTTTTTTTTTGCTCGTTTCCAGAGACGGTTTACCCCCACTTGCGTGCAAGCTAGTCCCGTGGAACCCGCCCAGACCCCCATCCGACCTCTGAGCGCTAGTCGGGATGCTCGCGTTGCTTGCCTTAGGGAAGAACGGGGTTTGGCCGCTGCATTCATACGTTCTCTTTTTTCTGTCCTCTACGAAGTTTATTCTTCCAGCGCAGGTAATAAATTATTTAATTTCTATTAACATATAGAATATTTACATTTATTTTTGAAAAACAAATTTCTTAGAATCGCTGTTTACACCTAAAAAGCATTAATTTCTATTGGTTGTGTGAATTATTAATTCAGTACGTTGTTTTCTTCAAAAAAAAACTGATAATTGGATGGAGCAATCCTTCACAGTCTGTCCAACATGTGGCCGAGCGTAAAGTTCGGCAGTGATGGTTTTGGCTCAGTTTTAATAGCTCATGATATACTACACTTTTCTGGTGCCACCATTTATAGAGCATTATTTTTTGCCATGATTGTTCCTCTATGTTGTCCATGTGGGTGGTTTTCCTGGGTCACAAATGGATTTTCTTTTCATCTCAAGTCACAGTACTATGCAAAAAAACTTTTTTTGTCTGGCAGGCAAATATTTCAGACATGGTTATTTGCTTCTCCATGTCTCTTTTTTTCAGTTCGTATGTCATCTATTTTCCTTCTTTGTAAATCTTTCGTTTTCCTACTAAACGCACAAAAATTGTTGATGGATCAACATTCAACAATTGTGCAATCTCATAATGCGATTTGTACGGATCTTCATCGATTAGCAATTGCAATTTCTCGTCCACGAACTTCTTCAGTTGAACTGGAGTTTTGAGACGTCGAAACCATTCTCTGCATAATTTATCGATGGAAGAAGCACTTTCACCATAAACTCTTGCAAGAATTAGACGAAGCATCAGCTATTTTCTTTAAATGAAAACTGAACATTTTTCCAACATCTTTGGAATCAGAGAAACGTCATGTTATTGTTAGAAACCTAAATGTTTATCGACTGAATATTACTGCCAGGTGTCAAAACCAAAAAATAAAATATTTTACAGGCACTAGAGGTTAGAAAAATACATTCAGCAATTTAACCGCCAGATGGACAGAATTAATTCACACACTTAGATTTATTCATTCACTAGGCAAATTCATTAATACTAACTAAAAAATAAAAAAAGTTACGTAGATTTATCAATTAACTAGGAAGATTCATTCAGTATGTAGGGCCTACATTGTAGGCTCAATATTCTGCTAAAAAATATAACAACAAATCTGTTTAAGGTCCAGCCGTACGTTTCAAATGCCTTCGCGCCCTCTTAAGGATGGTATATTACGCCAGTTCCGAATTGTTGAGGGAGGTTTTGAAAAATCAAGTAGTCAGCAGTCACATCGCCGGCATGATGGCTTCCAGCGATTTAAGAATAGTAGTGGGCGCATTACAAATGGCCGAAATACTAATGAACAAGTTACCGGAAGAATTCGGTGTGCATTTTCGAAGGGAGGGGGTATTGCATCAAATCAATAGATTGGCCGATCCGGAGGTGAGTCTTATCACGCTATTTTAATAAATGATCATTTTTTTTAATGTATTCTCTTTTCCATAAGGTTCCCCTGGGAGTGAGTCCTCCCATAACGAACAACAGCGCCGCATCGTTCGCGTCCACCATGAATGAATCTCAACCGGGGACGTCGCAATCTTCGGGCGGCGGCGGCGCTACTTTGCAAACCGCTAACGGTTCGGCGGTGCTGGGAGCGACGCCCGTCTCTTCGGCGATTTACACGTCGACGCCGGACGCTCAGAGATTACAGGATTCCGATACGAGGTCGCCGAGTCCGTCACACGTCCGGCTAACGGACGTTTTGAAAAGGAAACGGGTGGCGAAAAGGGCGGGCGGTTCGACTAATAGGTCTAAGACCAGGCACGAGGAGATGCCGTTGTCACCGTCTTTGATGCAAGATTTGTTTACGAAGGCGGCGTCTATAGGAAATTCTACACCAAGGTAAGACAGGAAGAAATTCTGGTGGTTTAACACGAATTTCTGAATTATTAATGAAATCACGTTCATTTTTTTTTTTTAGTAACTCAAGACCCAGATACGCCGGATCGAGTTCGAAAACCAGTTTCTTGCAAAGTTTAAACCCCGCCCGATGGGGCCGTGGAATGAATTCTTCTCATGATCGTAGCTACACAAAAGAGCCGTTAAATAATCTGTCGAAATCAACCTCGAATTCGCACATCACAGCAGGCAACCGGGAGAAAACCAGAACATGGATAAGGGAACAGGTTTGTGTACATCATTTCAGTTTTATTAACAGTGCATCATCTCAATTTCGAACATTGCTCTAATTTAAAATAGCAATTTCAAGGTCGTAAATGAATATAACTACACAGAATACGACACCGACAACCACATAGACGGAATATTTTTTGTGAGAAAAACGTAAAAATTAGTTTAATTTTTATTCCTATGGGTAATTGTACATTAAAATTAGCTTTGAAATACAACAATAATTAAAAATCAACAAACTGTCATATAGCTAAATTCCATATAAAATTACCTTTTCAATGATTGCTTAGTACTTTCCTTATTTAAATTGCATTGGTGATAGTGACTTAAGATAGTTGAAGATATGTTAGAAAAATGTCCCAATTAGAATAATAATGCGTTTTTTCGTTTTCGGTGCCACATTTTTCTTATACAAGATAATTATTTAAAAAATTTGTTTACATTATACAGTTTATGTTTTTTGTTGTAGGCGTCCAAATTTATAGACAATTACTCGAGCACCGAAGACGACCCGCATCCGGCTACCACCGTTATAACTCGCTTGAAACAGGCCATCGACAAACTGTCTACGACTTCCTGCTGCGAAGCGTTGCTCGACCTTCGCGAAATCCTCATGGAATCGGACATATCCCCGTTCGAGGTGAATTACTCGGGATTGATCAAAGCGTTGCTCTCGTATTTGGCAGACGTGAACGGCCCCTTCGACAGAGAACAAAGACTTCGTATATTGTTGAACGTTTTCGCCGATTGTCCGGTGGACGCCAACGTCGAAGACATCCCATCATTGAATTCGACGTGGATGGCGGCTCTGGTCTCGAAGTTAAACGGATGCGTTTCGCAGCTGGAACAGTTTCCGGTTAAAGTGCACGATTTACCGGCTAGTTCGGGCGCCGGCCGCGCCGGTACTAGCGCTTTGAAATTTTTCAATACCCATCAACTGAAAGTAAGGACATCGAAATTTGTTTTTATTTTTAATTTTTATAAACGTTTCTTTCGTAGTGTAACCTGCAGAGACACCCGGACTGTACAAATTTGAAGCAATGGAAGGGCGGCACGGTAAAGATCGATCCACTGGCACTTGTCCAGGCGATAGAACGTTACTTAGTGGTTAGAGGTTATGGTCGACTAAGAGACAAGGATAGCGCCGATAGCGACGACGGCGATTCGGACACGGACATCGACGACACGTTGGCCGGCGTCGTTATATCGCAAACCGGCACCAGGCACAAGTTGCAATTCCTAATCGGCAACAACGTGCTGCCTTACAACATGACTGTTTATCAGGCTGTGAGACAATTTAGTAACAATGGAAACGACCAGAGTGAGACTGATACTGATAATGAAACCCCCTTAGGTAAGTCACTGTTCCTACTATGATTTATAGTCCAGACTTATTATAATTAAAGAAAGTTGTAACAAAAGTTAAAGAACAAAATTAAGAAATTTAAATTATGACGGAGAATTAGTGTAGATTAAAAAAGAGAGTTTAACAATTGATAGCGGAAACCTGTGATATAATTAAATCCAGAATATTTAAAATTTGATTTTATGTGAAAGTCAACTTTAGTTATTCTCAAATGATAAAAAATATAAGTTAGAATTGATTTTAAAATATTATTAAAGAGACTGTAACATAACCAGTTTTTATCTATGACGGCCTGGTTAAAAACCTATTATCAAATTACTTTGAGTTAGGTATTGAAAGCTATTCTTTGAGTTAATGTACCCATTATCTAACTCAGTTGGTTTTTGAAATAGAACCAACATTTAATTACCTATTAATTACATCTGAAAAAAAGCATTCATGAATTTTGATAACCATATTATTGCATTTAAACAAGTTCACTCCAGACGAAGCCAATAATTTCTAAATTACTACTGTTGTTACTGTGTAATATTAAGGCGTTTTATAGAAACTGAGAAATTAAAAATATTAGACGTTGTTTGTAATAAACTGTCAGGTTGACATCAATGCAGAACTGCTGCTACAGAATCGGTGCTTTGATTTTAAATAAATTATCCCCAAATTGTCAAATAAATGAAATCGAAATGTCATTCACATTTATCAATATTTATAGTTGTTGATAATTCTTGGTAGTTATAGGTAAATTTAAAATAAGGCCTATTAAAATACTCATGGTGTTACCGACTAGACCTAACTCTCTCATCTTGAAATTATTAAATATTCTGGAAATAGATTCAAAACGTCAAACAAGACTTGGTCTTTCTGGTTTTCAAAAGCTTAGTAAAAATGTTTCGAGAGGATTTTCAATAGTTTTAACAGGTTTTTAAGGTTTTTATATATAAAATTAGAAGCGCTCTTCAATTTTAATCGTAAATTGTGAGAAAAATTAGAGGCGCTGTCCATTTTCGTTGTAAATGGGGAGAAAAATTGGCGGTGCCATTGATTTTCGATGTATTAAACGAGAATTATTGTTTTTTAAGGTAATGCTGGTATTTGGGTCCAAACGCATGTGATTTATTATCGGCCATTGAAAGAAGAACCTTCATCGTCTGTAAAAAATAGTAGCGGCGGTTTATCAAGCCATTCTAGCAGAAAAGGTAAAGGTTCTTCCGGCAAAAATACATCAAGACGTAGAACTGACGATCTGTGGAATGGTAAGATTTTTTTTGTATCGTTTTTACCTTAAATTGCGACATCTACTTCTACAAGTTTATAATGAGTTTTTGTAACAATATATTCTTTTTTTTTTAGAAGGAATAACGCCAGTTTCGCAGTCACCTCTAGATCCATTCCTGGTTACCCAATTTCCCGAAACAGTTACCATACAAGATGCCTCTTTAGAAGTGTTGTGCCTCCTGCGGATTTTAAACGCTCTCAATTTATATTGGACATATTTGTATCCTAACGTAGAATACAAACACATTCTGCCGCCGTCCGAATTTTTGAATAGCAAAATAGCGGCGAAGGCAAGCAGACAATTGCAGGACCCTCTAGTCATTATGACGGGCAATTTGCCGAATTGGTTGCAGCAAATCGCCTTCGTTTGCCCGTTTCTCTTCCCGTTCGAAACCAGACAGCTTCTATTTTACGCCACGTCGTTTGATAGAGATCGTGCCTTACAGCGGTTAGTTTCATCAATTTTGTTTCGTAAAAATAATTGCTTATTAATGTAATTCAAATGTATCTTTTTTAACTAATTTATTCGTTAAAAAATTATTTTTAGTCGGTAGTTTGAATATAGTCAGATACGTTTCGGCTCTGGCTACATTCAGGAGTTTAGTTACCGTGTGCATCTCACCTCCTGAAAAATTATCACAGTTTGACAATTTTCAATCTTTACAGTTTTTTTTTTGACAATTATCAATCGTTTTGTAAAGTTTTTTGACTATTTCTAAGCATTTACAATTTTTCGAAAATATTCAATAATTTTTTCAGTTATTTTTTTAATATTTTTTTACGGTTTTTTTGATAATTTTTTTACAGTTTTTTGACAATTTTTAATCATTTTCATTTTTACCCGTTCCTCCGAAAGCAGTAATCCTCAATTTAAATGTACTTTTTTCTAATAACGAATTTAATGTAACGATTCTTACAACGGTAGTTCAAATAATTTTATTGTTTAATAATGATTTTGAGTCTGTAGTTTAGTACTTTTGAGCTGGTCATTTTTTCTAAAATAATTTATTTAATCGTTTAATGATTCTTGAACTAGAAATTCTAAAAACCAATTTATTATAACCATTTTTGAATCTGTAGTTAAATGTCTTTTCCAAAAAAACATAATTTAATCGTTTAATAATTTTTAATCCGTCAACTGGAAATTTCAATATACCTTTTTCTAAAAATCGTTTATTTTTTATTATTATTAATTAAAATCTTTTATGCGGGTTATTTAAATGGTATTTAATTTGTAGACTGCTCGACATGTCCCCAGAGCTGAGCTCTAGCGATTCCCAAGAACGAGTAACGCCCAGACTGGATCGAAGAAAACGAACGATATCCCGCGACGATATTCTAAAACAGGCCGAACAGGTGATGCAAGACTTGGCCTCATCCAAAGCTTTACTTGAAGTGCAATACGAAAACGAAGTCGGCACCGGTTTGGGGCCGACATTGGAATTTTATGCTTTAGTTTCTAAAGAATTACAAAAGGCGAATTTGGAATTGTGGAACGCGCCGAGTGTTACTGACACCGAATACGTCAACAGTCCTATGGGTTTGTTTCCTATACCGTTATCGAGGGGCGCTAAAGTCAGTCAAATTACGAAAGTCAAAAGCAAGTTTAGATTTTTAGGGAAATTTATGGCCAAAGCTGTCATGGACTCGAGAATGGTAAGTGCATATATATATGAGACAAACAAAAAATATATGAAATACGGATTAAAGAAGCATATTTTTTTATTTGTGATTTTAGTTGGATCTTCCGTTTTCTATAGCATTTTACCGATGGTTGTTAGGACAGGAACACTGTCTAACTTTGTCCGATCTTAGGCACGTCAATCCGGAATTGTACAAATCCTTACGGAAAATGCATTTCATCGTTAAGGAGCGAGATTCAGTCCTTCGCAATTCCAATTTAACACAAGAACAAAAAATGATTGAAGTAAGTACTACGGTTTTAATTAGCCCACAACTTTTAAACCACGAAAGAACAACAAACAAAACTCTACTTTAAATTAACTTGGAAGAAGTAAAGTTGTTATAAAAAAACTAGTATCCCCAACACTTACGTGGATGGGGAACTGTGTAGAATAAAATATGTCGGTGGGTTAAATTTAAGGAGATGTGGTACATTGCAAATGTTTTAAAGAGAAAGTTTCCAAGAATGGATTAATAATCACAACGTTAATGATATTACATTTAAAAGATACAACAATAATTTTTTTAATGGTTCAGACAATTTCGGATTGTTCCGAGACGATTTGAATGATTTCAAATTATGTACTTTAAAAAGAATCTTCAAGAATGTGGATTCATTTTTGAATCATTCAGTTTCAAATTTCAATGAACAATGAACAATGAAAATATGGTTTCATAAAAATGCATGAATTAATTTTTGTGACAAAATCACGAACGCATGAACTTCCATAATCTTTGATTATCACAGTATCTTTTTCTCTACATCACTAACCGTTCGTTTTGTTTTTAGGTGGAAAAAATCGAATTTGACGGTTGCCCAATCGAAGACCTCGGCATCGACTTCGTCATACCCGGTCACAACGTAGAATTGATGAAGAGCGGCAAATCCACACACATCACCATCCACAATCTACATTTGTATGTGAAATTAATGACGCATTGGATACTGTATGAGGGCGTCGCCCGACAAATGGAATCGTTGCGTGAAGGATTTGAATCGGTATTTCCGTTACACAATTTGAAAGTGTTCCAACCGGAGGAATTGGAGGCCGTGTTTTGCGGCAGTCCGAAGGACTACGCTCTTGGTTGGGACGTGAAAACGTTGATGGAGTGCTGTAGACCAGATCACGGGTACACGCCGGATTCGAGGGCGATACGGTTTCTGTTTGAGGTGCTCAGTTCGTATGATAGGGAGGAGCAGAGGATGTTTGTGCAATTTTTGACCGGCAGTCCGAGGTTGCCGGTCGGAGGTAAATATCGTCTTGAAAAGTGTTATTACAAATTTTATAAGCGCTAAATAATTGCTATTTCGTTTTATTTCGAAATTGAAAGTATATAACAGTAACTAAATTTGCCTAACATATGTAGCAATATTATAATACTCTTTATTGGAAATAAGTTACCCTAATATACAAACAATTTTAAAATATTGTTACTTATTGTATTGCCTTTTTGAATAAATATATGAAAAATCTCTTATTTTATTATCTATGAATAAAAACAACTCTTACAAAATATTAGGGCAACTTATATCTTTAAAAAACGAACACATTTAATCGCAGGGTAGGCATTACCAACGTCGATCATACGTGAACCCAAATATTAATAAAGTTCGATATTTAACTAAATCCCTGTACATACTACTGTAACAATATTACGAAAACATTTAAAATTTAGAATATAAAATATAAAAACGTAATGTTTGAAATCTTGAATTCATAGTTCAAAATGGAAAAATTAGCAATTATAGTTAAAAAAAAATTATTAAAATGAAATTATTATATCTAAACGACATTTACACTTATTACTTGTAAATTTGTTGAATTATTTTCTTTTTAAAAAATAAGGAATTCATTGGCATTCGTTTATTTATCCAGATGATATGCAAGTTGTGTTATTTCTGATAGTTATTATGAATATTGTTGTTAAAATTTATGTATTCTTGAAAGTAAGATGGTGCTAAATTAATTATATTTTATATATAAATGCCATTGTCAAATAGTAACCATTGTAGTGATTTAAGCATTTAAGATGATCCTCATATCAGGATTTTGTAATTTTTATAAGTGAGCTGTTTGGGTTAAGTTAAAAAGGAAAATAACAGATGAACAATAATCAAAACTTTAAGTATTCTTGTAACAATTGTTTCACCTTTTGGCATCGACAGATAAGATTATAATTGAGAGGTATTTTAAGAAAGTTAGATTTTTTACCTAAACAATTTTTTTTAGCTTTTTCATAAAATTTAGGAAAATGTATCTTTGATTTTGAAAATAATTCTTTAAACATTACATTCTAGGCTGGCAAGGTTTAATTTTCATTCATTCACTAAAATGAATTATAGCTTAAAATGTACAAAGAAACTGCAGCTTTTAACATTGTTTTTAATTACTTGTAGGTTTTAAGGCATTGTCGCCTCCATTGACAGTCGTCCGGAAGACGTTGGAAGCGAACATGAACCCGGACGATTTCCTTCCATCTGTGATGACCTGCGTAAACTACCTCAAACTACCTGATTATACTAGTATCGAAGTAATGCGAGAGAAACTACGATTGGCCGCCTCGGAGGGACAACATTCGTTCTATCTGTCGTAGAAACCGGAAACTGATTAACGAAATAGAAACACCGAAAACCGGGGGAATAATCTACTATTCTAATATTAATAACGCTCACTTAGTGGGTGTAATGTCTCAATTTTTTTAATTATATGCTGTATAATTTATTCTTGGAAGAATTTAATCATTTATATCTGATATTGTGTTTATTTTATTTTTATTCTTTTTTTTTTGGAGGTTTCTATTTACACTACTACACTTAATGCAAAAAAACAAAATGAAGAATATCGATTTTATTTTTTGTTGATGGAGTTAATGACTGATTCGTGATAAACGGACACAAACATGAGTGCACAAGTTATACGGGGGTGTCGCAACAAACGATTTTTACGGAATTGCTAAATCTACGTTTAAATTGCCAAATGTATAGGTGGCCGCGAGCCGAAAATGAAAAGTGGGCGCGCGGTTATGTTGATATATAGTAACAAAAGTGTAGTTTTTAATTTCAGATTATGATTCAATAAATTTGTATACGTAAATAGGTGACATGTATTTTTAATCTCTAGATCCCGCGATATGTAATTTACCTTATCTGTCTTATGGTGCAGGATGTTGGCGTCCATATTTTAAGAAATAAATCTTTAAATGCCAATGACAACTCTTGCTTGAAACTTCAATGTTTATTTAAATCAACACACCATCTCTTTCTTTATTAAAACAACTTAAGAATTTGTTCATTCTGTATTACATAATCTGACAGACCACCACCCCTTGCTTCAAATATCACTTTGGAAAACAATATTCATGTAGACTATTATGATGCCATCTTATGCTGAAATATGGTTTATTTAAAATGTCTTGCCCAATGTTTCAGCTGATATTTTATTTCCTTTATTTAGCTCCTTTGCTAATACCACAATACATTTACAATAGTAATATATATATACAAAAATATGCTAGTAATTGTCCTTCTGACACCTTTTCTAAATTTTGAAACACCAAGTAATTTTCGAATTTTTTCCGCCAGTCTTTAAATTGGAAATTGTTATAAATTCAATCATTTTTTCTGGAGAAAGGTTGAAAGGTGAATTTTATATGGACTATCATTATTATTATCATAAAATACGGTATCACAACTATTTTGAATCATTTCATCTTTCCTTTTCTACAATTTAATTTTTGTATTTAGTTAACATTTTAATTCATTCTTGTATTTCTAAACACTGTTTTTCGAAATTATTTTGTAAATCGTTTACAGCTTACTAGAATTTTGTTCCAATAATTTTAAAGATGGTTTCGTTTGATCTACAGTAGCTAAAACTAACACTTTTTGATTTTCTTTGGTATTTTGGTTCATTTTAAACTATAAATACGCTATATGTTCGTTAAATTATAAAACGCTACCATTGTAAATTGTTTCCAACATATCAGATTGATTACCGGTTCAATTTTCATATCACAAATACATTTTTCACGATCAAACTTATTTATCAACTTAGGGAAATAAGTCAATTTGTAATCGTAAAATATTATTTGCTTCTGGAAGTGTTATAATGATGTAGACCTTTTAAGAATAGTGAATTGTATGTTGCGCTTTTAACAATAGTTTCAATATAACGATTTCTGTTTCGCGTTTCGTAACTGTGCACATTATAGTGATAATTTGATTTTATGAATAAAAATTGTTCAATCATACAGAACACAATGTAAAGTTGATTCATAGTTGTGCTTATTCCTCAAACTTGATTGCATTCGAGTATAAGTTTAATTTTAAAAAAATTAATTTCTCAGAAACATCAATTTCTCAATAAAACTTAACATACTAATAGGTTTTGAGTTTTTTGTTTTAGGCATTAACAGGCATTAATTACTATATCAATTTTTAAAGCATTAGGTATTTTTGAAATGATTTTAAAAGATTAAAAATCCTGATATACCTATATCTGTGTTATTAAAAATTTGATTTGCATGTGGGTTCACTATAACACTGAAAAAATATTATTATTTTAGGGAATGATGCTTTTTTTCTTAGAAAATGCATAATGCGTTAATATGTAGCGAGCTCGCCAAATTTGTGGATGCATTCTACGAACTAGTTCACAGCGTAAAATAATGGCGGCGACCAAGAGGATAATAAATATTTGTGTTATGCTGATTTTAATTTATTTGTTGTAGAACGACATGGAGATGCAAGTCCTTAAAAATTTAAATGTCAAAATTAATTTTAAAACGACACTAGAAAAATTATATTTGGTAGGGATCGTAACAGTCATGCTAAATAATAAAATAGTGGTTAGAATGACTCCCAACTGCAGGCAGATGCAGCAGTCACTTGTCAGAATTATAACTGCACTTATAAAAATATTTAATGATAATAATTCAGTGTTAAAGAAAGTCTATTAGTACAAAGGATTTAATATTACAAGTGCAATAAATAAATACAAATCCAAATAACTATTCTTCAAGGAATTAACGTTTACAAACTTCTAAAATAACTCACCAAGCTAATGAATACCGGCTGAACGCAATAAATACATCCACGATCTACGTTCTTTATTGGTAAATAAACACCCGTTAAACCCGAAACTTATATCATGAGGAGTGTAATACATTCGATGCAATTCTCGAAAATTGTGCAAGTAAAGAACGCTCTTGACGATTTTACCGCAATATTCACTATTACAGTGCCATCTGCACACTTGTGATCTTATGGGTTGGAAATACTTTAAATGTTAAAAAACACAGTTACTATAATAAAATCATTTATTGCAATTAATGTAAAGCGGAAATTCTATTCTATATTCGGTGAAAACACCATATCAATATTACTATTATTAGATTCGTTCATCCTACTCGGTCCGGTTTCCATTTCAGTCCGTTTCGAAGCGATCGTCTTCAACAATGCTTTGCCCGGTTCTTTCGTCTGCAAAAAAATGATGTTCATTAAAAACGATTGTTTTTGTAAATAATGTTTACGCACCTCTTCGCATTCCATGCATTTGTACGCGTAAGTGTAGGCGTCATCGAGTTCACCTTTTTTTAAATGATAATTTGCGAGATATTGTAGAGCGTTGTAGAATTCTGTTTGATCCTCGACACATCTCACCTTTTTATCGTCTTCTCTTAGGCAGTACTCCGTAAAGGCAGCTGCGGCGTTTTCGGATTCGCCAAGTTTATCGTACAACCTAAAATAATAAAATAAATATCAAGATTCCAAAAACAAACAAAAAAGCCTTACCAAAAACCAATCGGATAGGTTCAGAATCGATATGATATCAAGTGAGGGTTTCTTTAGTTAAATGAGAAAAGGAAAAATGTAAATAAAAAAGGATAAAAGGATAGAAAAAGAAATAATTATTGTACAAAAGTGTCATGTAGTTCAAAATTGTTTAAACATCTTTAAAACACATTCTAAAAACTTAAACAATTTAATTCTTAAACCTTTCAAATGCTTTTAAATAAACCGAATGATTCAAAAATTAATCCACTTTCTTGCAGATTCTTTTTAACGTAATTCGAAATCATTCAAATCGTCTCTGAACAATCCGAAATTGTCTGAACCACTAAAAAAATATTTGTTGCATCTTTTAAATGTTTATTACCCTTAACGTTGTCATTATTAATCCATTCATGAAAACTTTCTCCTTAAATCATTTGCAATGCACCACTTCTCCATAATTTAACCCGCCGCAAACATATTATTTTATACTACACGTTTCCCCATCCTTGTATGAGCGACAAAAAATTGAATATTGTATTTCATAAAAATAAAGTTGTCAAAGTAGTTTTGGTTGAAATCGTATTCGACTCTCTTTGTTTCATATAATGAAATCCAAAGAGAGGAGATGTGTTTATTGGTAATGTTTTTGTAGGTATTTCTTGGAGAAGTAAGTGAGCAAATGTTTTGTGTCTGAAAAAGTCACGTGGTGGTAAAACATTTCGATTCATTTCACACGAATTTATAATCTCCAATTGTCCAATTGTAAGACGTATACTTACTTCGCTAACTTCAATATGGCGATACCCTCCACATCTCCCAAATTGCAAGCCTTATAGTAGCATTTAAGTGCGTTTTCAATTTTCTCCAATTTCTCATAGGCTTCCCCCAACGCCGTCACCATTCGACTGTCGTTTGGTTTCAACTGTTGAGCCCGTTTGTAATAATGCAAACAATAATTTGGCATCTTCAGAATCTCGTAGGTCTGCCCGAGTCCGTACCAAGCTCTGTAGTCCCTCGAGTTTATTTCTAAAATAAAAAAAGCTAAAATGTTGTGCTCCAATAAAAATCGAGTCAAATTACCTATCGCGTGTCGGTAACTTTGAATAGCGGCGTTCGTGTTCTTCATCTCCATGAATTCGTGCCCCATTAACGTCCATGCGGAGAGGAACTGCGGATTAAGTCTTAACGCTCTTCGAAAGTACAGAACGGCTTTTGCGTGGTCCGAACGCAAACTGTAGTAATTACCTAAAACATTAAATAAATATTTTTTGAATGGGTGTCCAACAAATATTTTTCAACGATTATAAAAGAAGTACTTACCTATAACGCAACAAGTTTCTACACGATACTTGTCGATATTTACAACTTTGTGGGCGAGATCGGCTAGATCCTTTTTCATTTCGAGCACGTACAAAAGATTGGAATAAGTATCTAAGTTATCGAGTCTGTACGGATCTATATCGAGAATTTTTTGGAAAATTTGTATAGCATCCAGCAGATCTGAAAAATACTAATAAAAGTAGTAATACCATTCTTAGTCAAAATAATAATAATCTGTATTAACGTGTCTATTGCTCCGAAAAATACATAACTACAAGTTTTCTTGGACCATACTCCAATAACAGCAACTCTTGGCACTATTGCAATAAATATTAAAATAGCATAAATTATGCAACCAAAAAACAGATTGGAATAAATATTAGGACGAAATTCAAAATAACAAAAATCTGAAATGATGATTAAACGATCCTGGGGATATAGAATAGATACAAGAAGCTGCAAAAAAACCTACACCTACAAGAAAGGCAAGGGCAAAATGGGAAAGGGATCAACTTTCAATCGATAAAAGAACGTTCTACCAATCAAGTAATATGCTCAAATTAAATATGAAAGAGGCACAAGATAATAACTATTCCCACTATTTAAAAAATCACAATCTACAAGACAATCAAATATTCTAGAAAGTGGTAAACACTGATTTCTCCATTAAAAAACGACCAAACAAACAGCTTAATGTAGGCGAGAAGTGGTAAAGTAAACACTGACCTTTTTGCACAACACTTAAGAGATATCTATAAAACTTACAAGTCCAAAGGAATTAAATGTTAACATATATATATTCTAACTATTTTATTATTTTATTTCAATTTTTGTTTATGTAAAGAAAGGAAATGAAAAACAATCGCATGCATATAATAAACTAAATTAACTTAAACATCAACTATTAAACTATAAACTAACAATATTACTATATAGAAATTAAAATTGAATAGTTCTCAATGTGGGATTACCAACAGATAAATGCAGTTAAAATTGTTTATATATAGTGGGTGTTTATAAATCAGTTTTTTGAATTGCTTAAAAGATTTTAAAATTTGGCCACATTTTAACAAGAAAAGGCACTTACAAATTCCATAAACTTCTTAAAATTAGATTTCAGGTAGATTCTACCCCATTTTCTCTTTAAAATACTTATAATTGGTAGTTTCCAATTAGTTTGTTATTGAAAATTTTGTACAAACAATTTGCCTTTAGATTTTTTAGGTATTTAAATATAAAAAATAAGCAAATTGTTGTTGCTGAAGTGAAAGTGTGATGTTCGGATTTTGCGATGTTGCGAATATTTTATTAAATTGGAAATGTTGGCAATATTGCTGAATAATAATAATTTTTCTATTTAAAATTCACTAAATTTTTGAACCAATGACAAAATTATTCCGTGTTCTTGAGATGTATATCAATTCATGGTTTGTCTAAACGTATTTTGGTTCTATTTACTGTCCGATCAAAATAAGTGGATTCGCAAGATGCACGAACATGAGAAATGAAGGAAAAAGCGGTAATAGTCTTGCTCATATTAAATCGGAATTAAATAAAATATCCTTCACTTTAATCAGGTTCACTTAAAAAGTTTTCAATAACACAATCAAATAAGATGATGACTTTTGCGCTAATTAATACAGGTTTAGAAGTAATATTTTATAACTGGAATGCATGCGAATGTAAGAACAAGCAAGAATGCATTACAATTTCCCATCTAGTATCCTGAAGTGGGTATATCGGAAGTGGGAACATTATTTCAGTTAATTCGATAACAACAAGCAACGTATACGCAGCCGTGATTTGTTTTTGCTGCCTTTATTAAGTGTTTTACTTCAGTACAATCAATTTTGTGCTGTTGGTGATCTTCTTTTGTTTTTGTCTGCAGATATTTTTTCCATTTGTTTTTCTTTTCTTTAACTTGTGTTTTTATTGACCACCATCTACTCTTCTTTGTATGTATATTTGATATTTTTGAAGTTCCACAAGAATCCTTTGGTGTTGTAAAGATTATTTGGTCAAAATATTGCCATCTACTTTCTATTGTTGTTTATGTACTATTAATGTTTGTCCTGAAATGTTCGTTTAGATTTGGTTGATATTTCTTTCGAATTTCGTTGTTTTTAATGTATAACTTCTTATTTTTTGTTTGGTTATTTTCGTCTCTTTTCCTCCTACTTTAATGCTATCAACATTTATTTCAGGGTAAGCAAGTAGTGGTCAACTACCGACTTCAAAATCTCTTTTTACTCTTACGTTTTTTATTGTCTTAACGTATTGCTATTTACTATGAAGATACCTCTTTGGTGTATTTATAGATATATTTCTGTTTAAATTTATAATTCCTTATGATCAAGTCATTTGCTGTGCAGAGATTTATCAGTTTTTCCCCATTATTATTTTTCATTGTCTTTCCATGTGGTCTTAAATGTCTATCGATTCCTGTTTTATACATTCCAACTCTTTCATTTATATCTTCCATTAGGATAATATTTCTTACTGCACTATCCAATTCCGGCTGTAATGTTTTGAAAACATTTTCTATTTGTATCTTCCTTGTATTTTCATTTTGTCCATATGCAACGATTAAAGTAGTGATATTTGCGCTGACCAACTTTGTCTCCAGTACTACTATTTTCTCGTTTATAAAACTTTCTTTACTACCAACCCTTCATTTTCGCTCCCAATCGCTTGATTCCACACCTGACCAGTATAACCAGTATTCATCTTTTGATTCTATCATTCCCCTTTCTTTTTGGATTCAGTAACTCAGTAGTCTTATAGCAAAACATGCTATCTGCCGTTTTAGAGATTATACAGAAGAAGTAAAAACAGTTGTACTATTAATTTTAACAGTCAATTTGTAAAAAGTACTTAGTATGTTTCAAAAATATTTTTTGACAACCAAATCCAGTTTACAATTTAAAGACTATTTGTGATAATTTAATGTAGATAGCAAGTTTTGTCATAACACTACTGGACTCTTAAATAATCAAAGTTATACAATAACAGTTTTTTTTTCCATTGATGCCTCTCACATTTTGCGTATCCATTTTCGTAATTTACTGGTATGGATTCTTTCCTCTTTTCATTTTTTTTTTCCTTTTCATCTTTCGTAATAATTTCGTCACCTATGTATTTTCTTTGGTGGGTCTTTATGGTTGTGGTACCTTTGGTTATTTATATTGTTAGTGTTTGGTATCCAGAAACTTCTTGTTAGAGATTTCCAGTGTTTCAGTCATCTCAGACGATGACTGAAATTCGTCTACTTTAATTGATTGGAATGGATTAAAAGTCTGACGATAATAATTTTTTTATTGAAACAATAACGCATTCAAAACACATTCATTGAAATTGAAACAACTGAGGAATAAATTAGAAACATATTTAAAGAAAATTACGATGAATTACTAGCGTGTGCGACCATTTGGTTTATCTTCTGTTTTTCCTGCTCTATTTTTTCTAATTTCTTGACTTCCGTATAAAGCGGCATGCCAAGATATCCGAAATATTGCGAATACAACGTACCGCCATCGTTCATATTTTTGGATCTAAACAAAATGGGGGCGGCGATGGTCAAAACGGCGTCTTTAACATACTTGGATTCCACAATGATGTGGGCGTTCACTTCTTCGACGTAAAAATTAGGCGGTTGCGTTTCCAAAAGTACGTACAGTAACTTTCCAATAAAAATTATTCGGGGGAATAAAGCCGTTTTTACGACTTCCTCCCCTAAAGACGCGATTCCTTTGATCGCCCCGTAAATGGTCGTCAGCGGATACATAGTGTGTCCATTCAACGGTTTCGTGTATATTCCGATTACCCGGTTCGTTATATTATTAACTCGGCTGTTGTGTTTTTCGCAAATCGACGTTATAACGAGTACCGAGAAGTCTCGAAGGGTCCAGTGATTGTCGTAATAATATTTACTGATTCTTCTCGATAGAAGGCAGGAGAGTACTGCGGGCAGTAACTCGTGCAAGTACGGCTTGATGTTTAAATATTGATTGGCCAATAGACTTTTCACCATTCGAACGGCATAAATGAGAAGCGTGAGGTCAGGGTGCGCGATATTCATATGAATGGTTTCCTTGATGAATGTCGTCAAATAAGGCAGCAACGGTTTTATGTTGTAGTCTAAGGAGAGTAATTTCAAATTATCATTCCTTTTTTGTTCGCTGTATCCAAAAATACCTTCGGTCAGGTTTAAGTAGAAGATTTGCTCTTCCTTGGAAAGCGGATGGTTGTCAGGAAAAACTTTCAAATAAACTACGTCTGGTTTCGCTTTCAAATTCGACGACATTTTAATCGTTTCGGTAATTGGTTCTCCTACGGGTTCTTCCGCTGGTTTTTCTGCTGATTCTACTGTTTGTTTTTCATCGAGAACACGGTCAAAGTTTATTGGCGACATTTTGCTTGACGGGGAAAATTTATTGAAATGTCAAAAATATTCAGCTTACTATGTTTTAATTACCTGTCAAATTTAAACTTAAATAAGGCCCATCTTTTAGTTGTCAATTGCTCTAAAAGATGGATCTGATGAAACTTTCTAAAAGTTTTCTCTTGCATCTTATTAGAAATACAATAAAATACAATATAATAAAACAGGGTGGTCCGAATGTACAACAGACCTTACGAAAGTTACAACGAAGATTGATTAAAGACGAGGTCTAAAAACGTTTTTACTCTACTGAGTGTTTAACATCGGAAAGTTGTTGCATACACATTTGACAATTTTTAACGTTGTCGCCCCAGTTTCGTTGAAAACCAAAAATACGAACGTCAACGATCCGTTGTTTTCGCTATATTTCGGGTAACTCGGTACATTTCTTTATCGGAAGTAAAAAAATTTAAAAAATGGAGACGGAAACAAAGAAGGCCAAAGCGAATCAATTGGCCACATTTACTGTTAATAGATCGTAATTATCTTTAAATATTTTTCTAATTTTTTAAAACCATTGTTTAATCGATCATAAAGATTTCGATAAGTCTTTAGATGGGTTTATTTGGATACAATTATTATTGCAGTGGAAATTCTGTTCTTTGCGGTGGTCGTATTTATCAACAATATCAACAGTAAACTAATCATAACAATTTTTTCCGGTGTTAGTTTGAGCAATATGAAAGAGATTGCTAGAGAAAATCGCGAAATTGAATCGGGACAAAGACCTGCATTTACAACACTTAATAAAAAAAAAAGGAAATCATCAAAAATACAATTAGATGCATTTGATCAAGATGTCTTACGACGACAAAAAATTAAGTTTCATATCTCTGCCAAACAGGTACATTAAAAAAATCCATTAGAAATTTGTGGAAGAATTGGACTATAAGAATGCAAAAAAAGTTTGATTCTACAAGTTCTTAAATTAGATTTTAAATGGAAAAAAAACCGTCAACAATAGAAAGCTTCTAATAGAAAACCATGAAATGAGCCACTTAAGAACAAATTATTAAGGGCAGATAAAGAAATTCTGGGATGAAAATAGATTCATCATGTTCACTGATGAGACCTATTTAGTAGTAGTAATAGTATAAGGGCGGGGAGGCTGATGCCTGGCAAGTAGGCCTGTTCAGGCCCTTTTTACCATCCCCAATCTTCCCCCTCCTTTCTTCCTCACGTTTGCCCCTCCTCGAAACGCCTTGACCTTTTACTGAAGGTTAGGATGTCGTTCCATGAAAGGGGCGTGCAGATCATCCACTTTCATCTGTTCGACACCAAAGATTTCTCTCCTCAGATACCGGTAGACCTCAGAGTTGCACAGATAGTGGAGGGCGGTTTCCTCCTGCCCTCCACATTTCTGGCAGTCTGGGTCCTCCACTGGCCCAAACAAGGATAGGTCTTCGGAGCCTGCAATGTCCAGTGAGAACTCGATCAGTGAGGACTCCAACGATCAACCATAGTTGCTGTCTGGTCCTTTCCAGTAGCCACCAGGTCCTTGTTCGATCTGGTCCGGCGATAGCCTGCTCGGTTTGTCTACATCCTCGACTGCCTTCCCAGGCCCATCTTAACTCCTTTTGCGTCCACTCTTCAAATAATGAACAGGTTTGCGCTTTACTTATTTCTATTATTGGTCCAAAGGGCTCGTTGCCGGATGAGACCTATTTACTTACCAGTGATGTATCTATGAGATGCTGGAGTGATGCAACTAATAATGGACGTAGAAAACCAGTTTCTAAAGCACAACGTTTAATAATTTGATATGAATTATATTAAATATAAAAATGGCCAGAAAAAAAAATATTAGCGAATTTGCCTCTAAATATATCACAACAGATGAGAAGATAATTCGAGATACAGAACACGAGGTATTAAGATTACCGCCGTATCAGCCAGGTTTGAACAGCTTTAAAAAATTATGTTTGTTCCAGAAATATATATTTTAAATTCACCTCATTGCAAATATTAACAGATGAGTTTTTTGAAACGTATCCGACAGCGGAATGGAAAAACGATACGGATAAAGTTACCAAAACTGAAAAAGAAATTATTTTTATGCTGCCATTACTGGATCGGGTTATAGAGAAATGTGTTATTACCGCTTGTTCCTACATTTCTCTCGTTCGTGCATCTTGCGAATATAATTATTTCGTACAGACAGTAAATAGAACCAAAATACGTTTAAACAAACCATGGATTGATATACATCTCAAGAACACGGAATAAGTGTCAATGATTATTATTCAACAATATTGCCTAACACATTTCCAATTTAATAAAATATTCGCTACAACGCAAAATACCTAAAAAATATATTGTCTGTTTCAGTGTTTCATTAATTCATCCATACAAATTTACATGCCTTTTGCCAAATGGCGTCATTAGAAAAAAAAACAACGGAACCTATCCTCTATCTATCTCTCTAATACTCTTTCATGCATTATAGTGAATATATAAAACAAATCGGTTAGACAGCATTCATCATATCTAAGAAAGTAGTAACACTTCTTATAGAAGCACAATTTCGGTTCTTATATATGGCTGAGAACCACAGACAAGCCGTAACTAAGCTATATAACCGGCATTTCAACATGTTTTCAATCACAACATTTCAACAAAGAAAGAATTTCCTTATTTTTTATATTTAAATATCTAAAAAATCTGTATCAAAAGCAGATTGTTTGTACAACAACAAACTAATTGTAAACTACCAATTATAAGCATATACAAGTGAAAAGAGAGTGAAATTTAGTTGGAATCACTAGTGAAACTGTGACTTTCTGGATCTTTTCAATATTCTAATTATTAAATGAATCAACATTGAAGTAGAAAAATGATCGCTTCTGGGGTTAGTTCCTTCTTCCCAATGTACTTGTAGTAATATTTTAAATCATTCGATTTTTGCCTGCCTCAATCATAAAACTTGATAGATACGTTTATAAATGGTATTATTAATTAATTAACGGAATGCAACTGCCCATCAATTTGCGGCATTTGCTAATTTTGAATAACAGAAAGATACTTGATGCATTGGTAAAACTGATTAAAGGAACTGGAACCAAAATCTAATGTTTAATAACTATTTTCTGTGGATATGGACATAGTTTATAATTTACTTATACACAAACACCCATCAAAATAAACATTATCAACAGACAGTATCAATTATTTTTATTTACAAGCGAAACAATACCCTAGAAACTCGATTAAGTACTTTTGCGCCACTTAGTATTAATTAATTTTATTTATTTTTTCTATAAGCTATTCGCAGACCAAATTCTTGATCTTAGCAACGTCTTAATGAGACATTTCCAGTGAGAAGGTCTCCTACATCTTATTTGAAGTCAATTGAACAACTTTTCTTCAGCCTTTTGCTGTTTGGTTCTTCTGTTAAAGGTTGTAGTAAAAGATTAGACTCTTTCTTGTATTGCTTCCTGTACTGTTGGAATACTGAGGTCTTGATGGATCAATTTGTTTGTGACATACCATTGTTCAAAGATTTGATTATTATTCTCTGTGTATAACAACAATACTAAATTACTTGTGCACCCTCATAATTATATTCAGTAGGACCAGATGGGTATGATGACTAACTTAAAGATCAAGACTTTGTTCTGTAGTGAAACTGGGTATCTTCTTCCAAGTAACTAATGCAGTTTTCGGAAATTTTAGGATTATCTGTTTTCGTTTCTTAACTGGGTGTTTTCTCCACTTGAGTTTAGTATCCAGATGTAATCCCAACTATTTAACTACTACTACTACTACTACTACTACTACTACTACTACTATATAGCTGATAGTAATTGGAAGACATTGGCTTTTAAGTGATATTATCTTCACGGCTTAATAAAACATAAACATTAAATTAAATATTATCAACAAATAGGAGTAGTTATTTTTAGTTACAAACGAAGTTAATGCATTAGGAAATTGATTGAGGACTTTTACGCCACATATTATTAATTATTTATTAATAAAAAATAATTTATTTCATTATTGGTCACCCTGAAAATATTGGGTGATTATGAAGTATCCAGTTTTGTTGGGACAATGGCCACATAATTTTTAATTTTAATAGACATTATTTCGACTAGAATTTTATGAAACCAATCTCTTTTTGGAGCCCATTTATGTTATAATTTTCTTTTCCAACAACATTCATATTCAAAGGTAACTTTTGTTATAACAAATGATATTAAAAACATAAAACATTATTTTTTCGGTGTTCATTAATATATGTAAATTTTGTGTTGTGTGCTTATAGCTAATTTGTTAATATTTTGACAATCTGTGCGTACATTTCGACTGTGCAATCTGTTTTAGAATTGGATATTTATACCTTGTAAAACAGTTAATAATAATAAATAATTATTTTATTTTTCGCACAATCGTTATTTTAAATTTTATCTAAGTCGACCGATATAAAAAGAAAATGTGTAGAAATTCATACTTTGCAATTTGATACATACTCTGATCTATTAAGTCGTACATTTTTATTACCAAACAAATCAAAACTACCACATTAAAAATATTCCCGCTTATATTAAACAAAACTCATATACAGGATCATTGATATAGTTGAATGAGAAATAATATAATTAATAATTATATTAGTTATATGTTTATGGATTGAAGTGGTCATTTTTAATTTCAATATAAATATTGATCAACATGAAGCAACAATATGAATCAAAATACTTTTACGACCCACTTTCTGATTACAATAGATTATTGTATAAAAGCAAAAATTTCACCAATTAAAAAAGATAAGTGTATATTTTTTTAAAATCCTTTATATAAAGTTTTGTTCCTAGTTTCGAAGTCTATCAAATGTTCATCTATTGTTATAAGGCTGTAAAAACGTCAAAAAAAGAAGCTGGTATTTATTCATTAGAAAAATCTTTGAAAATATAAAACAACTTACATACAGTTATAAGGAAAATTGATTATACATTCTAAAATAATAATAATAATAATAATAATAATAATAATAATAAAATCTTAATTCAGAAATTTTGCTTTTTAAATACAACAACTGTATACAATTCTATATTATGCATATAAAAATTAATTCATCTTTTCATAATGTATTCACATATTATTATGTTTAAGATTTTATAAAGCTTTAATTTTGTTTGGCAGAGCATTAAAAAGAATAAGCCCTTTTATAAACAAAGATTCAATTGAAAAAAATCTATTTGTAAATTTAACATTTAGCTCATTATAATGATTGTTTCTACCCTTAATTTGTGGAATCAATCCATTAAAAATGTAAAAGATAAATTATACTTATCTTAATTTCATTTATTTTTCACATTTTTACAGCCTTATAACAATACTTGACAATGGAGTGTAAATTTGATAAGACTCCAAAACTAGTCATAATGAAACTTTAAATAGATTCTAAAAAAAATATAGTATTCATATTTTTTTTTGAAATTTTGGCAAATTTTAGTTTTTATAGAATAAAAATGGCCACACATGAAGAAACTATAAAATCTTTATAATAAATTAAACTTACTTCTCTGGTTGTGATGGCCCAAAGCGATCTGCGACAAAACGTAGGTACACTCCTGAAATCCTAATGAATAAAAAGTGTTGTATAGTTGAAGTGATTCGTCGTTGTTAAGTTGTTCCAAATAAGTGTGAGCTAAAAAAAAATATTTCATCCAATGATTTGGTAAATTCGAGGCGAGAACAGCGTTTTTATCTGGTATTATTTTCCCTAATTCGTACCAAGCACTCCACAACATGGGTTCCGCGTTAACCGCTCGGGCAAACATTTCCGTTGCAATTGGTGCTAAATCTAATTTTTTTAGAATCACCCCGTACAAATAGAGACAATATCCGTCTAGTTTTTTGTCGGAATTTTCAATTTTCAGGACAGTACATAAATCGATTAAAGATTCGTTTTTGGCGGCATCGTGGGAGGAGTTTGTGTCTATAACATTGTCTTCTAATTTTCTCTTTTCTATGGACAAGTACCTGGAATAGTAATAGAGGAATTTTGATTTTGGTTTCCTGCAATTTTTCAAGAAATGCGAACACCTGTCGTATTCTTTCAGATCGAAATACGATTTCGCTAATAGATAATCGTTTATTTCTCCTCCTAGATCATTTTCTTTCTCGGGCCGGTCTTCTTCAGATAAAATTATATGTTTAATAGCGAAATTCATTTCCGATAACCATTTTACGGAATGGCTTAATCCTCTTTGGGAACAATTGTATATCCCGTACATTAAATGTTTCTTCATTAATGGGAAATCTAATATCACTTCTGTTGATTCCATTATTAAATAATAAAATTTGTAGTTTCGATATAATATATTCACAAACAAAGTTACAATAGTTTTGACAATAAACAAATAGTTAGGTTATGTTATTAGTCTTCTTTTTTATTTGATGTAATTCCTAACGTTCTTTCTCAGTGCACAATTCATTGGAC
Source organism: Hermaeophaga mercurialis (assembly GCA_951812935.1). Classification (NCBI taxonomy): domain Eukaryota; kingdom Metazoa; phylum Arthropoda; class Insecta; order Coleoptera; family Chrysomelidae; genus Hermaeophaga; species Hermaeophaga mercurialis. Next base: position 1,175,423 of record OX638363.1, read on the forward strand.
AAACAAATTTTTTTTATCATTGAGGAGAAATATAATTAATAATTAAAAGTAAGTATTTCGCTAACATTAAGGAGTATTAATTAAGATAGAGGAGCTTGATATTTTTAGCCTTGGGAGTTCAAGCTTATTTTTTCCTATGTATGTGCCTATTCTAGAAAATGAGAAGAATAGAGTTAAAATTTGTAAAAATAAATATAATTAATGTAAACATCTTTTGGAAAAAAGCAATTATTAAACGAGAATAAGCACCGTAGATAAAAGAAAATATTTTTGTTAGGTGGTCCGTAGCCTGTCATTATATTACTCAATGGGCAAGGACATTAAATAAAAAAGAAGAATGTAACAAATAAGAACAAGAAGAATTAATAATAAAGAATGAAAACATAGATAAAACTGTGTTGAACAGTAATTATAGCAGCTTTGAAACCATACCAGAAGTAAAGGAAGAATTTGTAGCAATATATTGTGATGCTGTGGTCAATTTTAAAATGGAAAATCCCATAAAAGAAGATATAGATTTTAAAAAGGAAGATCCCATAGAAGATTTAGACTTTAAAAAGGAAGATCCCTTAGAAGAGCTCGATTTTAAAAATGAGGACACTGTATACGAAACCATTGATTTTAAAAGGAAACATCCCACAGACGAAGTCTTTCATGCCACCAGAGAGGGAAATGAGTCATCATTAAAAGGGCACTCATTCAGTCCTGGTAATAACAAATACAAGTGCTCAAGTTGTCAAAAATTATTTTCTCGAAAAGGCAGTTTAACCCAACATTTGCTTGTTCATACGGATGGAAAAAAAATTAAATGTTTAACATGTGAAAAATTATTTTCTCGAAGAGGTGATTTAAAGCAGCATTTACTTTTACATACTGGTGAAAAAAAATACAAGTGTTCAACTTGTAAAAAATAATTTTCTCAAAGAGGTCATTTACAGCAACATCTACTTGTGTGTTCGACTTGTAAAATATCGTTTTCCCAAAAAACCACTTTAAATCAACATCAAATAGTTCATACTGGCAAAAAAAACTACAAGTGCTCAGCTTGTAAGAAATTATTTTCTCAAAAAAGTACTTTAAATAACCACCTACTTGTTCATAGTGGTGAAAAAAAATTTAAGTGTTCCATTTGTGATAAATCATTTTGTCAAAGAAGCACTTACACCAGGCATTTGCTTCTTCATACTAATAAAAAAAACATTTAAGTGTTTAACCTGTGTAAAATTCTCTCAAAAAGACAGACTAGCCCAACATTTGCTTGTTCATACTGATGGAAAAAAAATTGTGAAGAGTAAAAAAGAAATAAATGTAAATGTTCTATTTGTGAATTTCTCGAAGAGCCTATTTGAATGTGCATTTAGTAAAGCATAGGATAAACAAAAGTGGATTAGGTAAATTATATTTTTTTCAAAAAATCAATTAGCATTTAGTTTTCGAAACGTAAAATATAAAGTGCACAATTTGTGGTGCACTTTTTTTTTGGAAAATAATTTATTTAAAACAAGTAAAAATAACTTTGTTGAACCTGAATTTTGTTTTTTAACCAAATATATATTCTATTTCTGATTTTATAAACAATTCCCTGAATTATTCTGTCCATACTTGTTTATATTGTTTATTTTTCTATTATTATTATTATTATTATTATTATTATTATTGTTCCTTGTTTGTTCTTTACCCCATTTATTGATTTATGTATTTATTTGAAAACTTTATAAACACCTGTGGTTTTTACCTGTAAAGTGAAGGGATTGAATTCCAAAGAGGAAGACAATGTGTAAACTACACTAAAAAATACCAACTAATATTAAAATATATAAATATGTAACTACTAAAAACAAGTATTCAGACATAAGATACATATATAAGATAAGGAGATTTTAAGCAATGATAAAATTAAAGCAAATCTAAGAAGATTATATCCTAAGGACTAGCACAAAAAAAAATTGTTTATCTCTTTAACATTAGTTATTTTATTTTGCAAAGGCATTCCCAATATCCTCAGTAGATTGAAATGCACAGTCCTCAAAGTTTTTTTTAATTTCTGCTCTAAAATCGAAATTGATTCAAATCTGGACTTTAGAAGTTCTTAAAGAAAAACCTGAGATTTTTTTATATTTCTGAATTAAAGTCGATATTTTTAAAGATTTATGATTTTTAAAGTCCAATTCTATTGAAACATTGACTTCAAAAAGTTGCGATGTATAAAATTATACACTTTTGTTTAAGGTTCGATATATTTAAAATTTCTGCTTTAAAATTGAGATTCAATAAAATCTTGACTTTGAAATTCTCGATTCTCGAAAATATTTTAAGATTTCTGTTTTAAAGGAGAAATTTCATTAAAATGAAGTAAAATGACTTTAAAGTCGGGATTTAAAGTAAGAAAATTATTGTAATGGGCAAATAGGCCAAAGAGGCTGAGCCCTTAAAAAAAAGAAGTAGAATTGTTTTGTGTTTTTCGTATTCTTTGAACTTAAAGAAAGTTGACGAAGCGCATCGAAATAAATTATTTAATAATCAGCGATAATTATCAGTCAAATCAAACAAGAATAGTTAATAATAAAGAAATAAAGTGAAGATGAAGCGATATTGATAATAATAATAATATTAATAGCAGTTTTGACGTAGCAAATGAAAAAATAATGCAGAGCAACGAAGAAAATCCGTTTAGCACCGATAATTGTACCATTCAAATAAAACGAGAGTTAATTATAAAAGATGAACGTGAAGATGAAACGGCATTCAATAGTTGTTATGAGAGCTTTAAAATAAAACAAGAGGAATTCATTATTAAGGATGAAAATGATGTAATGGTGTCAAATAATAATTTTGACAGCTCTGAAAGTGAACAAGAAGTAAATAAAGAAAACTTGCCAAAATCCTCTATGAATAAAACGGAAGATCCCGTAGGAGAATTTCCTCACACCAGCAGAGTACATAAGTCTTCAGTAATAAGAGAGTCGTCAAGCCTTATCGAAAACAAATACAAGTGCGCGACTTGTAATAAATTATTTTCTAGAACAGGCAATTTAAGGCAGCATCAAGTTATCCATACAGGTGAAAAAAATTACAAGTGCCCAACTTGTAAGAAATCATTTACTCGAAAAAGCCATTTAACCAACCATCTAGTCGTTCACACTGGCGAAAGAAAGTACTCGTGCGCTATTTGTGACAAATCATTTTCTCAAAAAATTCATTTAAATCTACACCTAGTCGTTCATACTAAAGAAAAAAAATACACGTGCTTAACTTGCAAAAGATTATTTTCTCACAAGCGCAATTTAAATAGGCATTTACTAATTCATACTGATCAAAAAAGATTGAATTGCTCCGTTTGTCAAAAAGCATTTTCTCGAAAAGAAAATTTGAAGAGACATTCACTTATCCATACAGGGGAAAAAAAATTTAAATGTTTCCATTGCGGAAAATCGTTTTATCAAAAAGGTCATTTACGGCGACATTTACCTACTCATAGAGGTGAAAATAATAGTGAATAATTTGTGGTGTTTTTTTTTAAATACTTTTAAATAAACTTTAAATTAACATATAGGTGAAAAAATAGTCAAGTTTTTCGAAAATATATTTCTTTAAAATGCAAACAAAGATTCTTTTCTGTGTAGAATTAAACTAGACATTTGACATGATTCAAAATGTTTTTATGTAGTTATTAGTAGTATTTATTTTAATTCAATGAAATGTGTTCTATATTTTAAATCACAAAATACACTTTTAATTTAAAAATTTGGCGTTCTCTGTTCCCCTTTGAGGGCCTTTTACTCGTTTGTTTTGTGTTAAATTCTATTTGTTGTAAGCATTGGTCAGTGACATATTCTTAAAAGAAAAATAAAAGAACCTACATTTTTTTGTCAATTTATAAACTAAGAAGCCAAAAATATGAGCGCATAGATAATATTTCTAAAAACTGTCTTAAAGTCATTCTTGTCTTGGACCTAATACCTGACTTAGTAAGAGCCTCACCACAACTATAATTATACTGTAAATAAAATTAAAAAAAATTGTTGGTCGTCCGTCACATTTCAGTCAACCCAAAGGAAAAAAGAAGAAAATTTCTAAAAGCAGATATGGATTCGTTCAAGTGGCATTTCAGTCTAAAAATGTATCTGCTTTGACAAATACACCATGGGTGTAACCATTAATCTAAAAGAAGAAGAAAGTAAATCAGGTTAAATCAATATGCTTTGCTTTCATGTCTTTTAAGCTATAAAAAAAAAGAATGATGCAGAGTAGCGGAGAAAATCCGTCAATCAGCGATAAAAATATAATTCAAATCAAACAAGAAGAATTATTTATTAAAGAAGAAGATGAAGGTGAAATGGTGTCATTTAATAGTTATAATAGCTTTCAAATTAAACAAGAAATAAAGGAAGAAATTGTGCCAAAATCGTCTGATAATGTAAACGATATTAAAAAGGAAGATTATATAAACGAAGATTTTCCTCACACCAGCGGAGAGGAAAACGAATCTTCGTTAGAAGAACACTCATTAAAACCTGATGAAAAAATATTTAAATGTTCAATTTGTGAAAAATCATTTTCTTACAAAAGCAATTACACCAGGCATTTACTTGTTCATAGTGGTGAAAAAAAATACGAGTGCCCCACTTGTAAAAAATTATTTGCTCACAAATGCTCTTTAAGTCAACATTTATTTATTCACAGCGGTGAAAAGAATTTTAAGTGTTATATTTGTGAAAAGTCGTTTTTTCAAAAAGGCAATTTAACCCAGCATTTACTCACTCATGGTGATGAAAAAAAATACAATTGCTCAACTTGTAAAAAATCCTTTTCTTTAAAAAGCTCCTTAAAAAAGCATTTACTTGTTCATACGGGAGACAAAAAATTTAAGTGTTCAACTTGTGAAACGTCATTTTTTCTAAAAAGCACTTTAAAAAAGCATCAAATTGTTCATACTGGTGAAAAAAAACACAAGTGCCAAACTTGTAAAAAATCATTTACTCAGAAAAGCAGCTTAAACCAGCATCTTCTTATTCATATTGGTGAAAAAAAACACAAATGTTCAATTTGTAAAAAATCATTTTATCAAAAAAGTAGTTACACCAGGCATTTGCTGGTTCATACTAATAAAAAAGAAAATTCAAGTGTCTAACTTCTGAAAAATATTTTGTTTTAGAAAGTCAATTTAAACTAACATCCACTCAACCATACTGGCGAAAAATTAAATGTTCAGATAATGAAAAATTATTTTTCCAAAAGCGTAATTACTCCAATTATAATAGTTTATAGAAACTGTAAATGTTCCAATTATGAAGGTTGAAAACTCTTTGAATACGCATTTAATAAATTATATATGTGAAAAAAATAGTATGTATTACATCAAGTTTTTTTGTTTGAAAAAACTGATTCAAACTGTTTAAAAATATAGTGTACAATTTGTGGTGTATTTAAAAAAAATGTTTCTAATAGACAATATATTGGTGTAAAGAATTATGAAAAACCATTTTTTTTTTATAAAAACTGCTTTGAACAAGTATATATATATATATATATATATATATATCACCATTTGGGTGAAAAAAGCATGGTATATTGGCCAAAAACATATACGTGGAAACTCTCAAATTTGTTAAAATTTTTTGGTTTGTCTAACAATTCCAAAATTTTGGTCTCATGTTTTTTTACCTTTGGTATTTGTCGGTTTTTGCATGAAATTATAATTTTATTGGGTTTTGCTTAAATTGTGCTTCATTAATATGTTAAAACAACTACTTTAACTTTCATTTTATAATCTAAAGATGGCAAAATAAATAGAATAAGTCAGTAAAAAAATATTTTATTACTAGTCCAAAACACAACAGTGAATTAAGATACATACAAAATAAAATATAACTTTGGGAACCTCATCAATAGTCAAACTAGTTCCTTGAATATTATTTAAATTAAATCAAGTCCACAAAATTTCATAGGTTTCAAACAATTATTATTTATGTTTACACTTTTACAAAATTGGTGCTGAGTTCATAATAAAATTACAATTTTGTTGTTTAAAGTCTAACATTTATTTATTCTTTTTTTCCTTCCTTCCATTTTTTCCTCTCTTTTGGCAATAATTTCATCTCGGTGCATGTCTTTCCTAATATTTCTGATTACTTTTGAGATTGTCATTGTCTTTCTCTTTTCCGTTTTATCTAAATTCTTACCTTGTATATTTGTTAGACTTGTCAGTTATTGCTCATCCAGTGGATATAACTTAACTGCCCTTTTTTATGATATCTAGTATATATTAACTTGTCTTCTCTAATTTTTATGTTTGGGGTTCTGTTGGTTAGTGTACATTTCAATCTGTGGTTAATTAATTATGCATATATCTTGGGTATGCTATTCAGCAGTATTATTCTTCTATAGTTATTAGTTTTTTATTTCCTTTTTGTGTATTGGTGTTATTATTGCAATCCTTCTTTTCCTGGTATTTTTTTCTTGTTTCCATGCTTCGTTTAAGGTACGAAATTGTATTTCTCTACCTTTTGTTTCCATATTTTTAATAAACTGGTAAACAATTATATCAAGTTAAAATACCATAATTTAAGTTTGAGTAAAACAAACCCTAGTAAATCCTGCTTTAGTATTAATTATTGATGGGAAATCCATTTTCACTTCTATGATTCCATTGTCAAATAATAAAATTACTAATTTATATTTAATAACTTGAGTTTGCCAATAAATCAAACGGCGAGTTTAGGTTAACTTTTCTTCTTTTTTATTTTGATGCAACTGTTATTTGTCATTAACAAACTTTTTCGGTAAAATCGAATGAGAGGAGCTTTCGATTGGAAAGCATTGGAATTTTTATAACAACAATTAAAAATTCTCAAATCGTAATATTAATAAATGTTTTTAATGAAAACCATCGACATATTTTTGATAATCGCACGCTAAAAAATATTAAGAAACGCATTTCAAGTTTGGGATCGAATTGCAAATTGTATCGGGACCATGTGTAATATCGATTATTAGGAATCGTAAGTCATATGTCATTAACCTAACCTACATTTTAAAAAATGTCACATTTATGTTTTTTAATGTATTTATAAATATTTTGAATCCAAAGGGATTTAACAACTAAAATACTTTAAAAAAAGTATGAGTTTATATTCAATTTCAGGTAAGAACGTGTTCAATTATGTCGAAATTTAAAAAACATGTTATCAGACCTTGGAGTTTGAATCTAAGTCAATAAATATTTTAATATTTAGATTAAATGATATCATAACAATACTAATTCAATAATGTATTTACTAATCAGTATTATTTCCAAACCAGACACAAGACATTCTTTTAAATTAGAACACTTTAAACAAAATGGAATGCGATGGTGGGTACCCTGTAAAAATCAAAAATCGTTCTTTATTTTAACCTTTTTTAGACTATTTAGACGATTTATCAATGTCGAGACGCCGAGGGACGAAAAACAATGATGTAAATTATTCAAAACTGCCCACCAGCGATCAAGGATTCACGGACGCCCAGTTTCTGGTGCCGGCCCAACAAATACCCTGGAAAGCCATTATCTTAGCGACTTTGTTACTAGTTGTCGGAACGAGTCTCTTAGTTTTTGGTTGTATGGTCGCAACGGGGCACATAGTCGTCCAATATGCAAACAGAATGTGGCCGATGATCGTGTTGGGAGCGTTGATGTTTATCCCAGGGGCGTATCACGTCCGGATTGCTTATTACGCTTATAAGGAAGTGCCAGGTTATTCGTTTGACGATATCCCAGAGTTCGAATAGATGTTTTTAATATTACTTTTAATATTGGCAGCTAATTTTAGTAATGGGACCAAAGTGTATTTATTGGCGCTTGGGATTCTATTTTAATAGTTTTATTTATCGCGTTAGTGAAAAACGCTCTAGTCATTTTATTAGTAAGTTTTAACACAATATAGAAGTTTTTTTTATTTAATTTATAGACAATTGTCAATGTTTTTTGGTAACTTGCAATTAATTAATATTAAGAAAATCTTTTCATTCTCTAGACAGCAAATTTAGAGCTCATCTTTTTAAATAAATTTATTTTTTTCAACGTTTGATCGATTTAGATTTGAAAAATTAGTTATTATATAAAAAAACACAACATATACTGTATTTTTATAACTGTAGCTTGACAATTATTTAAAATAAAATAAGGTACATTTAAATTTTTTATAATAGGTATTTAAAATTATGATTTGATTCAAATACGATACTTTTTAATTTCTTGAATTTGTTAAATGGTTAAATATTTTTTTATGTATAAAAAAAACGTTTTATGAAATTAACTTCCAACTTGTTGAAGTTTTTTTGTTTCTTTTTTACTGATTTTAAATTTTATTAAATTTGTTGCATTTAAAAGCTTTTTTATTGTTAAAAAAATTGGAATTTGATGGGCCATTACAAAAATCATCGGATATTTTATACAGGGTCGATGACATGCCGACTATATTTAATTAAGGTAGAATTGAAGAAAATACTAACATTTCAGAAACAGAAGATAATCGACTGTTTGGAACTGGCTTTCTTGTAAACAAAGAATGGCAAAACTGAGTAGATTTCAAGCCATTTAATGATAGAATATGGGCACTAAGAGTAAAAGGAGAATATAGGAAAATAACTTTAATAAATGGATATGGGCAGATAGAAGAACAAAAAAGGTTATTTTATGAAGAATAGAGCAGAAAATTAGACGAAATACCAAAGTATGATTTCAAATACTTAATAAGTGATTACAATTCCAAAATAGGGAGAGAAGAATGTTAAAAAAATATCACAGGAGCTTAAAGTAAACATGAGACTGCAATAAAAATGGCAAATTACTAGTAGAACGGGCAATGAAGTATCAACTAAAAATAGTACACAATTTGATTATAAACAGATTCTACAAAGCTACATGGATTTTTCCATATGGGACTGACCATATAAATACCAAAAATGTGTAAAAAATTTGAGAGGTTATTGTGAAGCTGATAAGAACGGTGACAATATTTAGTTATTATGGTAGTGCAACAAGATATTTCAAAAGAAATTAAACTAAAGCAGGGAAAAGTAGAAAATTATAACTTGAAAGAATTAGAGAATACCAATACACAAAAAGACTGCAACAGCAACACAGGAGGAATTGATGAGAGTAAAGCAGCTTTTACAAAAATGAGGGGAATCGCCAAAAGAACAAAAGAAAGCAACTGGATAGGAGGCTAAAGGATCTAGAAGAACGATACAGAAATAATGAAATCAGAAACTTTTAAAAAACTGCTATGTATAGAGTGCAACGAGCAATATGATTTTGAAATAGATCAGAAAGAAACTACGAACCAAGAACTAGCCAGAAAACCAACAAAAGAGGAAATTGCTGATGAAATAATTAAAATAAAAAATAACAAAAATCCCGGCGATAACGGTACATCAGTAGAGCTCCTAAAGTCAGGCGGATTGGACTTGATGTCAGATGTAGAAAGACTAATCCAAGAAGTGCGGGAAATGGAAAAGTTGCCAAAATAATTTGTCTAATACATAAAAAACAAGACGTCACAGTATGCAGTAACCGTTGTTAAATGGAACTTAAAATATAAAAACAAGATTAATAAAAATAGAGTAGACTGCTATCCGAATTAAATAATTGGAGAATACCAGGCAGGTTTCAGAATTGGAAGAAGCACAGCAGACCAAGTATTATATATATTATATAAAATAATAAGGCAATAAAGTAGCTAAATATGCTAACAAAACTAATCAGTTTAATAGCAATGATACTGAGAGACACCAGCAGCAAAGTTGCTACAGATGGATTTCCATCAGAACCATTCGATATAGATTTTTAAGACAAGGTGACCCTCTCTCGATAACGCTATTTAATTTAATTCTCGAATCAATAACCAGAGAAAGCAGTGTCAAATCTATAAAGACTCCAATGTATTGCGTACGTGGATGATATAGAACTGTTAATGAGGTCTAAAGAAGAATTCGTAAAATATTTTGCAAATCCGGAATAAAATGTAAAGCGATACCGGCTTTTAATCAATTAAAACAAAACAAAGTATCTGAAAATGAACAAAAAAAAATAGAATACCGGAAAACAGACTAAAAATAAGAGCCGATGGAGAAAAAGAATACTGTTTTGAAGACGTATTGGAATTTGATTATTTAGGGATAACAATCACTTATCAGAACAGCGAACAGGAGGAAATAGAAAAGAGAATTGGGATGGGGAGCAGAGCAGAGCAACAAGCTCAAAGTTAATATCAATGGTAGCTGAAATAAGACTACTAAACAGTACTATACTGCGTAGAACTATGGGTTTTAAATGAGATTACTGCTAAAACATTGGAAATACGAGAGAGGAAAATCCTAAAAAATACTTCAGAGGGACTCAAGATGAGGAAGGATATTGGAAAAGGTGGTCAAACAAAGAATCGCACAAAAGATTAAGTCTCTAAGAGAAAGAATGTTACAAAATAGACAACCAAAGTGTATATTAAGGAACGGGAAAGGAGATAAAAAGGGTAGAGGAAGACCAGAAAAGAAATTGTGTGATGCAGTGACGACGGATTTACGAAAACTCTGAGTACAGAGATGGGAAGAACAAGCACAAAAATGGAGAATGGAATTGTTTGTATAAAATTCTGAATTCTTGAGCCGTGGCGGCCTGTAGTGTTGTAAATATATATAGAAACGTAGACACAAACAAAGCTTTATTATTTACCAGAAACGCAGACATAAACAAAATCATTCCTTATCCATTTCGCTTCTTATTTATACTTTATATATCCCATTAGTGGATGGCTTATAAGATATTTAAGATTGTATGAATTTATTTGCGAAAATGAATGGTTTTTAAAAGATAATGCTCATGTTGTGAAATGAATATATAAATGTTTCGATTTTGAAATTTTTTGGTACCTCTTTAAGGTTTATCATTTTTTGAGAAAGTCTAATACATTCGACATTTAAATGCGGTTAAGAATATTAAATAAAATTTACAGAGTTCATTAGAGCGCGGTCTGTAGAAAATTCTAAAGTAATTCATTCGCTTTCTAATAGATGGCACCATACATCTAAAATTTCCCTTTTCCTAACACACGTTACAAAATAAAGAAGCTTTTATCTGAAATTCATATAAAAACATTGATTCCTCCTAATTATACGTTCAAGTATTAAATGATAGCCATATTGAAAGTGAACAGGCGGAAAAAGTTACTTTTCCGCACCGGTTTGAGTTTAGAGAAACGTACTTTTTGATACTAGTTCACTTTTCCGCACGCTTTTAGAAAAAAAGTTAATTTCTAAGAGAAACGAAAAGTATCTGATAACAGCCATACGGAAAATTGGCACTGTCTAAATAAAGACTTCTTTTAACTACAAAAAAGATTCATCAACTAACCAAATACTAATACTACTATTACTACTACTATGACTATTTCCACTATTAATTTTCTTCTTCTTTTGTTATTTGCAAACTATCTTGCTTGTCAATTTAAAATGGCCACGTTTTTTGAGAAATGCAACTAACTTCGGACTGTTTACTGGATTATCAATGCCATCTCTTATCAGATTCTATACGGATGTACTTGTAACGTCGGTTGCCGATTCAACTATTAATTTTCATCTAGATATACGGATTAATAACCATAAATTCCCGTATTTTATAGAGGAATTTATTACAAAATTTTCGTCTGAAAATTTACTGTACCTGACTTTCAAGTTTATCGTTTCCTGGCAAATGGGCCTTAGACTTTTATTAGCGAACGAAAATTTACGAGGTACTTTCACCCTTCACGTTTTTATGACGCAAACTTGAATTACTTTGAAAAATGTATACAGGGCGATTTAAAAGCGACGTTCCGCTGAAAAAAATACACAGCGTGAATTATCTAAGGATTGTAACACGTCGGCTTGATTTTATTTTAGAGCGACTATAATTATCGTCGTTTTTGATGTCCTTTCGCTGACCTCGTCTTCTTTTTTTTTCTTAATTACATAACCGCTCTTCAAGAGTGCCGTCTCGATCTCGCTTCATCGGCGTAATGAAATGAATAAGGGCCCACTTGGTGCGGTCACCCGCCGACCATGCGTCGCCCGAAATTGTCCCCGTTACCTACCGAAAGGATGTTACGGTAGTTGCGTCCCGACGCTCGATCAGACTGCCTGGCGTCGCCGTCGAACCGCGCCAAAACTCGGCCACGTGTCGCGGATATTCGCATGAAAGTTTAAGACAGTTTTTTCCCTGCTGAATTTAGGTTGGTAATAGTTTTTCCTTTTTTTTTTATATACAATAGTTTTGTATAAGTAATCGTTTTAAAGGATTATAAAAACAAACAAGGCATTCAGAAATAACAACTAGCAAATAACTTTCTTCTAAAAATATTTTGTTTCTAAATAATGTAAGAGTTGCTTTATTAAAAAGACTTTTAAAGTTAAAGCCTTCTTTAAATTCGGTTGTTGGTTCATATAGAACCGAAACAGTTGCAGCTAACTTTATACTGTTTAAAGGAGGTTTTAAATTTAAAGTCTCCTTTAAATTCGGTTGTTAGTTTAAATAAAACAAAAAAAAAACAGTTGCACATCGTCGGTGACTTACTCGATTTTGGTGCGTCACAGCTGCGCATCGTTGCCAGATCGTCGAAATAGTATGGAAACCATTAGACTTGAATAAAAATTCACTTTATACTGTTTCGAGGTGGCTTTAAAGTTAAAATCTTCTTTAAATTCCGTTGTTGGTTCATATAAAACCAAAAGAGTTGCACATCTTCCATGTTTTATTTCAATTTTAATAGGTCACAGCTGCGCACTGTTGCCAAATCGTCAAAATAATAAGGGAATGTAAGATCTTTGCTCGCAATTTCTCAAAAAATAGTTTTAACAGGAACATTATATTAATTACACTAGATTTCTAGTCGGAAATTATAAGGAAGAATGTATTAAATATATTGATATGAAAAAATTGTGGGTTAAAAATTAAGAAAGTTAGTAATTAACAGTCATAATGAATAACAAAAAAAACATGGTTTTGCTAACGAGGGAAATTGTAGATTATTAGGAGAGGATTTTTGAAGGATGTTAAATATAAAAATATTGTTCGATTTAAGAAACATTTTAATGAAAACTTTGAAAGTTTAAGAATCATAATAAAATGGCGTCAAACGTGGGGCGATAAAAATAGAATAAGGGAACAACTTTTAGAACAAAAATAGAGATGTGAGTTTCAGAGGATATTATGATGAATTTTTACACAATGATGTATTATTTAAGGACTGAAATGAGAGATAAGAGTGAGGAAATTAAAGAAATAAAAACGAAGATGGCTGATGAAAAGACCAAGAATATTAAAAAACTGGAAAATAAAATCGTAACCAAAGAAGATATGATCATGATTAGAAGAGAAATATTTAACAGTTTAATAACTTTGAAAGTTTAAAAAACACAAGTAATTTTATCACAACATTATATTTATCGACATTGTTGGCCGTCTATTTTTAGAAAAATACTATTTCACAGTTGAGTTACCAAAGGTTGCATCCGTCCAGTGACCGAATGGCTCATTTCGTTCTTCAAAGGAAAGTTAAAACTGGGCAATAAACATCCTCTAATGGAAATTTTCCGTTGATAAATGACTATGTGGAACGCTTTGAGATGGAAATTGGAGTACGAAGGAGACTATTTAGGAGTAATATTGATCGACAATGTCTAAATATTTAAAGTTGTCTGTTTATGTTGGTAACATTGCCAGATTATTTCATTCATTTATTCTAATTAGTATCATTTGAAGCCGGTCCCAAATTGCTTGTTTACGGATAAATTGCCATTTAGTTTTTAATTAAAATTCGAATGTATAGAAATTTAATGGACATTTTTTTTAAACGATTTCGAAAGTAAAATAATCTATATTTGTTGAAATGTGGATCTCGAATTCTCAATGAAGCAATACAGGAAATTACAATGATGTAAAAATCATTTTCGCAAATGTTGCCGGTAATTGTACTTATTGAAGAGCTCACAGTGAAGTTAAAAATTTATTTTAAGCTAAAATGTTTATGCGCAGAAAGTTTTTATAATGCTAAAACAATATTGCAAAAATACAATTGGAAAAAAATATTCAAAAATATTTCTATTTTAATTAGAGAAATTTTTGCGTGGGGAGTTTTAATACAATGATAATAGTAATAGTAACAAAATAAAAAAAACAACAATTTTGTCTAGGAAAGACTATGTCAATCCTTTTCTTTCCTTGGACTGGTTTAATTGATTAAAATAAAAAGATTGATAAAGATTTCACGTGGAAGAAAAAAATGAGGATTTCCCAAATTTTTCTTCGATTAAAATAAACAATTGCTGATCGTTGATTTGCTAAATTTCTCAACAAGAATAAGCACTAGAAAAAATTTCCATAATTTTTAATTTAGTGACGTTTCATTCACAATTAAACGCTTTGAGCTTTGGCAAATTAGATTTTTTATTTAGTTCTAATAGTGAAGACGAGTTGGTGATGGTTTGGAATGTTGCCCGCTCCTTTAATATAGTAGAAGTTTTTGAGTTTAAAAATGTTCCTAATAATTTATATAAATTAGAAATATAAGGAAATTTTTGTGGAACGACAAAATTTTCCTGTTTAAAATTCGTTTGAATTTTGAACAGTATCTTTTAAATCCAATCCTAGACCGTTTGTTTACGGCTAAATTATTACCGGAGTCCGATCAATTAATATCAACAATTTTTAATCAATATTCAAACGTATAAAAAATTCATTAAATCCTGCACGGACTCGCGGTCGAACTAAACATTTAAATTTCACCTGGAATTTTTATCAAACGATTTCGAGAATAAAAATAAAAATTAATAACTGTAGAAATGAGGACGTGGGATTTTCAATGGAGCAAGACAGGATATTACAATTCATACTGACGTAAAAATCATTTGTGCAAATGTTGCCGGTTACTATTCCCGGAGCGAATGATTAAATTCAATTTGAATCATATCTCCGCGCTGCGTTTGCAGCTTCTATTGCACCAAGCGAATTAAAATGATGACCATTTCCGAATTCAATTTCCATTTATTGTTTTACTTTTGATTAACTCCATTTACTAAAAATATAAATTTATGGCGATGGTTTTAAATAATAAGCTTAATTGCATTCTAACGTTGTGAAACTTAAATGAGTAGAAAAATAAAAATGATCATAGAGTATAGTCCATACATGTTTCAAAATGGTCCTTCGAATTAAATTTCATTCAATACAGCGGACTTACAAAGAGAATATAAAGTGAGTCGTTTTCATCTATTTCTTCATCTACGCTAATTGAAAAAGGGCGGTTTCACCATGTCACAGACTAAACAGATTAAAGTTTAATTTAATAAAGATAAAGAAGTATTTAACAAACATTAACAAATATATAAAAAGAGTTCTTACCAATGGATGCTCTTGAGGGGACTCATGGCGCTTATTACAAATTATTTTCACTAAACCCAGTAAGTACAAATTTGAGAAATAACAAGCTCTTTCAAAATCGGCAAAAATACACAGGGTGTCCTATTTAAATTAAAAAAGTTGTGGGTATTTCCGGTTAAATCGGAACTATATTATTAACAAAAAATATACATGAGCTGCATTTTGCCCCATTGTACTTACTTGTAATATTTCATAAATATCGTCCGTTTGGTTTTAAAGATATTTACTTGGTTCCATATTTTATCCCAACCCTGTATATCACTGCGAATTAAAACGAATAAAATGTAAATATAACCAATTTTACCTACTATTTACAAACTAACTAGAAATTCAAATTACGTTTTATAAGTTCAGTGCCTTATTAAAGCCAGTGTAAACTATTATAATAATGCTCCTAACAAAATTTAATTCACTAAGAGATTGTTTATTTATTTATTTATTTTCCGTGTTTCAACGCATTTACCAAAGACAAAAGCAAATTGTTCCTCTCAAACTAAAACAAAATTTTAATTGAATCGAACAAAGTCGATATAAATGAATCAGTTTCCGAACGAATACCTCCGGATATTCTTTTTACCGAATTTCTCCATTAATTTGGCACTTCAATTTCTTCAGCGTTCAATTTATATCCTTTCTATAAATTTGAGCAAATGAACATTTTCCATGTACTCGATTCGATCGTAACGTCCGCGTCTCTTTTAATCCTCGCGAAGAATTCTGATTAAAGGGGATCGTAGGGCTCCTCAATTTTATATAAAGCAGAGAAAAAAGTAGCATCATATAATGAAAGAAACCGAATTAGGAACGATACAATTATCTGTTTTAGCACACTAAAACTCGTCTTTGATAGTGTTTATTTTTGTTTAGGATTCGTCCGATTCGGTAGAAATGGACACGCTCTATACCGGCCGTATGCACGGCTTCCCCAATTTGAGCAAAGCTGGATTAGAGCCGCCTCTAACCGAGGAAAGTATCCTCTCCCTGTTGGTCGTCCTCGGAAGCAGCATCTCCCTGGTGGCCCTCGTCTTCGCTTTTATTACCTACAGGTAAGTAGAGATTTACTGGAATATACTAGAACTGGATTTAGATGGTAGACGCGGAAATAATTTATTACTGTTCGACAGATTTGAAATGTATCACATTCAATAGAAATACAATCTATCCGGGGCGTCTCTAGTTCCAACATTGCACTTTTTAGTAGTGTTATTTATGTCGAGTGTATCTTACTTTGAAAGGTAAAAGTAAGATGTTTGAGTTGTATTGAACAACTCTTGTTTTTTATTTAATAAAAGTGAGTTTAATTTACTCTTTTATATTAGTCTTTTCTTTCGTTTGATTTGTATATACAATATGTCCAACTAAGTTGGAATCATATGGAAAACTTTTTTATTATTAATTTTAGAAAAAAAAGTTATTCTTCATAAAAAGTTCTGCATTATCTTAAACCTAGAATACAGTCATCAAATATCAAATTTCTTCAGACTGGTATACGAGGTTTGTCAAAAAATATGAGTTTTACTCAAGAGTAAAGTACCTTTAAATTTGACAATATCGAAAAATGTTACTAAAAAAAGTTGATCAGAATTAAAAATTACGTTTAAATATGTAAGTACATTTATTTAAATTAAAACTTCAGATTATTTTATTTTTTACTAATATTTCTATTTTGAATGAACATTTATCTCTTGTGATTACGAAACACATGATAACCTTTTAGTTTTTCGATGTTTTCTAATAATTTTGCAATTAAAACGCGTAATAAGTGCACTACAGTTAAAGTTGCATTATTGTAGACATACGTTTTAAAAATAATTTTATTAACGTAAATTGACGTACTTGCATATTTAAACGTAATTTTTAATTCTGATCAACTTTTTTTAGTAACATTTTTCGATATTGTCAAATTTAAAGGTACTTTACTCTTGAGCAAAATTTATATTTTTCGACAAACCTTGTATACGGCTCAACAAATTTTAAATCCGATGGTTGTATTTCAGGTTTTAGACCATGCAGAACTTTTTATGAAGAATAACTTTTTTTCATAAAACTAATAATAAAAAAGTTTCCTATATGGGGCCGACTTAATTGGACACACAGTATATACAACAATTAATTTTCCATATTTACAAAATAAATAAGGGAAATTCAATTATAAATACCAAAATTCATAAATTATTAATTTCAACTCATACACAAAAAATATTGTCTGAAAAACCTTATAACGTAAGGGCATTTAAAGAAAAAAAAAGACCAGACAAATCAATTATTAACCCTACAATTTCATGCCGCTGTCATTATATGCTTTAAATTAAATTTTTTTCCTGTAGTTTTTTCCAATAGTTTTGCCTCTTAATGTAGAAATAATGACATGTTCGATTGTTTGCTAATATTCTCCAAGGTTTTTCCATAAAATGTATTTATATATTTCATTGATTTTTATATCCTGTATATGAAATAATCATTTGTTTAAAAATAAATCTTATGTCATAAAATTGCAAACGCAGCACGGAGATATGATTCAAATTGAATTTAATCATTCGCTCCGGGAATAGTAACCGGCAACATTTGCACAAATGATTTTTACGTCAGTATGAATTGTAATATCCTGTCTTGCTCCATTGAAAATCCCACGTCCTCATTTCTACAGTTATTAATTTTTATTTTTATTCTCGAAATCGTTTGATAAAAATTCCAGGTGAAATTTAAATGTTTAGTTCGACCGCGAGTCAGTGCAGGATTTAATGAATTTTTTATACGTTTGAATATTGATTAAAAATTGTTGATATTAATTGATCGGACTCCGGTAATAATTTAGCCGTAAACAAACGGTCTAGGATTGGATTTAAAAGATACTGTTCAAAATTCAAACGAATTTTAAACAGGAAAATTTTGTCGTTCCACAAAAATTTCCTATTATTTCTAATTTATATAAATTATTAGCAACATTTTTAAACTCAAAAACTTCTACTATATTAAAGGAGCGGGCAACATTCCAAACCATCACCAACTCGTCTTCACTATTAGAACTAAATAAAAAATCTAATTTGCCAAAGCTCAAAGCGTTTAATGGTGAATGAAACGTCACTAAATTAAAAATTATGGAAATTTTTTCTAGTGCTTATTCTTGTTGAGAAATTTAGCAAATCAACGATCAGCAATTGTTTATTTTAATCGAAGAAAAATTTGGGAAATCCTCATTTTTTCTTCGTGAATCTTCGACGATTCAGATTTTAGCAGCGAGAAATGTTGTAACAAAAAAGAGAATCCCCAGGAAACACCGTTGGAGAAATATAAGAAACTTCGAACCGATAATCCACGTGAAATCTTTATCAATCTTTTTATTTTAATCAATTAAACCAGTCCAAGGAAAGAAAAGGATTGACATAGTCTTTCCTAGACAAAATTGTTGTTTTTTTTATTTTGATACTATTACTATTATCATTGTATTAAAACTCCCCACGCAAAATTTTCTCTAATTAAAATAGAAATATTTTTGAATATTTTTTTCCAATTGTATTTTTGCAATATTGTTTTAGCATTATAAAAAACATTATTTTAACATTTCAAAGAACAAAATTAATAAAAAAATCAGTCAATCAATTTTACAATTTGAACAACCAACTGTCATAACTTATTCACCTCTTAAGTTACCTGAAATAAAAATATCTTTTCTCCCATTTCTTTAGAATAAATCTCATTTATAATCTTCTTTAATGCATTAATTATAAATAATAGTCAGTCTGAATAATTATTTTGCTTAAGGTCCCACTTCGTATAGAAGCAACAACCGAATTTAAAGAAGGCTTTAACTTTAAAAGTCTTTTTAATAAAGCAACTCTTACATTATTTAGAAACAAAATATTTTTAGAAGAAAGTTATTTGCTAGTTGTTATTTCTGAATGCCTTGTTTGTTTTTATAATCCTTTAAAACGATTACTTATACAAAACTATTATATATAAAAAAAAGGAAAACTGTTACCAACCTAAATTCAACAGGAAAAAAACTGGGCGCCTTTTTGTTAAGACATAATTATTTATGTTTCTTAAACTTTCAAAATCTAAAAATATGTTTTTATTTGATATCCATCAAAAATTGTCATCTAATAATCAACAATTTCCCTATTTGCCAAAAACAATTGTCTTTATTCATTACGAATTATAATTACTAACTTTATTCATTCTTAACCTATTATTTTCTGGCAACAATATATTGATTTGAATAAAAACAAGAAAACAAAAATCAAATCTCCCCACTTTACTTTATGGCTTCGGTTCTGTCAAATTTATAAAAATTTTGTATGCAGCTTGTTTGTTTTACTTTCTTCCCAGATTCTCGAAATAATTTTATTGAAACTCGACCTAAATTTCCTTTGAAACTGCAACTTTTGCTGCTCTTGCTGTTTTTCGTATTTCCACACAACCTGCGTCGACAACGTTTTATATTATTTTGCGAAATACATTTATAATTTCATTCCAGTTTTAAATATTTCATGTTATACGAGTCCTTCTCTCTTTACTTCAATACCGTCAATTATTTGAATTTGAAATTTATGATGATGAATTGTTGATATCCCGATATTGGGTCGGGGCACCGAACCGTCTTTCGGTACGCATTCCAAATCCAAATTAAAGGAAGGTGGAAGAAAATAGATTGGCACCATTAGTGATTCAATTAGACAAGAGTAAACATTAATCTTCCTTCCATAACTACTTTGTATTTCCCCGGCAAGACGACTTGCCAATTAGTCTGAGTGCTCTGTTCAAGTAAATTAGAGATTTTACGTGAAAAGTACTAATGAGAGGGCTCAAAAAATTCATAAATTACAAAGGAGCGGATATTACAGCGCCCGGGGGCTGTCGATAATTAATATTAATAATTTAGCAAAGACTAATGATTTAGTGAACAGACTGGGTCCATTGTAACGATATAAAATAGACTAGAATTTATTGAAATAGAATAAAAGAAGCAGTTGTTGAATGAAAATAATGGAACTATTGAAAATCGTCAAAATTCATCAAATCATTTTTTTAAATAAATGAAAATTGTCAAAATTTATAAAAAATTGACAAAAAAAGAATTGAAAAAGTTAAAAGTTGATTCAAAATGGTTAAAGGTTATTTAGAAAAGCCAAAAATAATTTAAAATCGTAAAATATCATTAAAATGGGTCTTAAAATAGTCAAAAATAATGGAAAATTGTCGAAATTGATCAAAAATCATCGTAATAAAAAAAATTCTATGAAAAACATTGAACTTGTGAAAATTATTTAAAAAAAATCATCAAAAGTGATCAAAAAAATTGTAAACATCGATGAAAAATTATCAAAAACGATTGAGGATTATCGAAATTGATGAATAATCGTAAAAAACTTTTAAAAATTGTTAAAAATTGATTCAAAAAGATCGAAAGATTCCGAAAACTAATGAAAAATCATCAACAAAGAATTAAAATTTGTCAAAATCGATCCAAAAATTATAGAAAATTGTCAAACTTAACTAAAAATCAACAAAAACTTATTGACAATTATTGAAATCGATTAAAAATGATTTAGGAATAATTGAAATTGTCAAAAACGATCGAAAGATTCAGAAATTTAATGAAAAATCGTCAAAAAGGGATTAAAAATTGTCAAAATTGATCCAAAAATGGAGATTATTAAAATTGATTAAAAATTCTTTAAAATTAATTGAAACATATTAAAAATTCTTTAAAATTAATTAAAATTGTGAAAATAATTTAAAAAAATAGTGAAAATTAATGAAAAATCATCAAAAAAGAACTAAAATTTGTCAAAATTGATCCAAAAATGTAGATTATTGAAATTGATTAAAAATTCTTTGAAATTAATTGAAATTGTAAAAATGATTTAAAAAAATAGTGAAAATTAATTTAAAAATCGTCAAAAAAGATTTTTTTGAGATTTCACTCATTTTTGATTTTTTTTGTATTATTTGACGATTTTGTTTATAGAATAAAGATACTTTCACTATAATAAAAGTATAAAACGGATCAACTGCATATTCTAGATTAGTTATGTACATAATGTGAGAAAATCAGATCAATAAGTTATAAAATAGTCAAGTAAATTTTACTGAAAGATATTATCATAATTTATAAATTGATGAAAGTCAAATATGTATCGGTTTAAAAGTTGTATTTATATATATAAAAAAAAGGGAATTTATTGAATTAATATTAAATATTGGAAAAAATATAATGAAATTAAATAGTGACAGGTATGAAATGTAATCACAATTTTTGGTATCTTAAAAAATATCACATTGTATTAAAAATGGGAGAAAAGACATTCTAAAAAATTAAGATGAAAACTTATAAACAGACCTGTATGTCAATTTTTATAGTTTTTGACCAAATTTAGAGATGAAGGTAGCTTTGAAATACCAACAGGTGGCGCTCAATTAAATATTCATACACTTCTATAATGCATTTTAACTTTTAAATGACATTAGACTTAGTTACACTAATAATTATTGCAACCGAGTATTTAATACTTAATATCAAATAATCGATTGCCAAATACGTAGATAATGAACATTAGACCTTTTATATTTTTAGTGCTACTTTTACTTCCTGAACAATACATTCTTGTTCACCCCGAAACGGCCCCGATCCCCATAATTTGCAATTAATATCGGCATTCGTTTAAAATTAATTAAAAAAATAAGCGAAAAGCACGAAAAATTAAGAACCGAACCGGGGAAGAGCCACTTTAAAATTAATTTAGTCTTAGAGGTGGTTTACTTTGTTCACGTCTACTTATCTCACCCTAATTCAATTGTCGGCTCTAGGATGCGAAAATTCCGCAATTTCATTACACTATTCCGATTCCAATGAAGGGTCGAATTTGCGTCAACCTTTCAACTCTAATGATATTATCGCGAACGAAATTGCGGTTTCTTTGTTCAATTGAACTTCTTCTCTTCAAGAAGCAACTTCGCCGGGATAACAAACAAAACACCAACATCCCCTCCGTGTGAGTATACTTTGGGATTCGGTGAAAATTGAGCGCCCTGTACGAAAAATGGGGACGGATAAAATTAGAGGCTGCGCCCCCGTAAACCGGTTTGATTAGTACAAAAGCTGACAAAGACCTGCGAACGTGGAACTCCCTTTCGTGGACTTTTATTCCTTTTACGTGAACTCAGGAATCACTGCAATCTCATCGCAAACGTGATCTGAAAGATTGTACAGGGCTCATTCAACGCCCTTTTGGGAACTTTTCTTATATAATTTGCGACTTATAGAAACGTTGCCCCCCGGCAACCGGTTATGGCTTCTATTATGCAAATCGGGATAATGTTTTCGACACCTTTTCACCGGATAAGGACGAATAGTTGGCGAAGTTTGTTCATTTTAACTTTAACTTGATTCGAGAGCTTTTAAAGTTGATTAATTATAAACGAGTACATTTAAATGAAATCGATAATAAGTAATAAAGTTGAAAGGGCGTCGCCTTGTATGTTTTTCATAAAATTTATCCGAATTTTCGCCTCATAAGCTACTTTTTGTTTATATTAAACCCGAGGTCATTGTTTTTAATTACACCGTCCTTTTTTATCCACTAAACCGGCGGAGAGAGACTCGGAATAATTTTCCATTTGTTACTTTTATTATACAACGCAGGGAGGATCACTCTAAGTTTTATGGTCACTTAAAGGGAGCGTTTTCTTGTTTTCTTTTTGAACATCACGCAATGCCATCAAAAGTGCGTAATCCGAATTCAAGAATAAGAGTCCTAACTAAAAGTTTTATTATATTTTTATGATAGTTACTCTTAAATCCTTTGCTTATGTAAAAATCTAAAATAATCCGTTTTAAATGTTATTTCATATTTTTTTATAGGTTTGTTAGAAAAAGCAAATAAATTAAGGCATACACTAGAGCCACATTCTTGATGATAATAATTTTAAGTAGTAAACTTTTACTATTTAAACATGAAGCATTTTTGAAAAATTGATTTTCTTCAAAAAATTACCCCGAAAATAAAATTAAAAAGAGTTTGATGTATTCTGGGTAGTCTTTTTTATATATAGTATATTAATTTTTCATTGAGTAGAATGTGACGAAATTTAAATTAATATAATTTATTATTGCTTATTACATATTTTTGAAAATTTGAATAAATAAAAAGTTAACCTAGTTCTCAGGAATGTATTTAAGGATCAGCAGAGCAAAAATTTATAACAAACTTTATTTCAATTACTATTATAATCAAAATCTATTGAAAAAAATATCTTTAAATAATTTTTTAATGTTGCAAGCACTGCGAATCCAATGGCTAAATTTTTATTACTATTTACACTGGATAAGGAAATATAAACACTCTGGATGGTTTAATTTATCATTGAGACTAGAGTTACATAACTTTGGGACTCTTAAAAATAACAATATTTCTAAAAAATCATCCATTGTGCTCCTGATTGCTTATCCAGTAATTCGTCAACTGTTCCAGTTCTTTCTCAATTTCAATGTAAATAACAGAAAATTTTAATTTCGAAATTGTAAGTGCTTTAAATTATTTGTTAGTAACACAATAGGGAAAAAACCTTTATGTGAAATTATTTGTCCAATTGGGAGCCCGTTAACATTTTTCAGTGCTTGTTACCATTTTTGAAAACTATATGTATATTTTTAAGAACTTGTGAGCCTTTTTAAAAACTTGTGATAATTTTTTAGAACTATTTTACACTTTTAGGAGCTCGCTTATTCGTTTTTAATAGCTCTGATTCATTTTAAGAGCTTGAGTGCTTTCTTGAAAAGTCGTAATTATTTTTAGAAAATATTTTACATTTTTAGGAGCTCGCTTGTTCGTTTCTAACAGCTCTAAGAGTTCGCGACTATTTTTTTTTATTCATTGCGATGGTTTTTGGAAACTATCGTAGATTTTTATGAACTTGTGTGCAGGTTTTAAATATTCAAAGTTCAGTTTTAAGAGCTCGTGAACATTTTTGAGTTATCTTGAAACCGTGGTACAATTTTAAAAACTAGTGTGCTCGTTTTCAATAGCTCTGACTCATTTTTAAGAGCCAGTGACTATTTTTACGAATTCGTTAGAATTTTTAAGAGCTTGTGACCATTTTTGTGAGAATTTTACATTTTTAAAAACTCGTTCAGGCTCATTTTTAGAAGATCATGATCATTTTTAGAAATTTATGTGCTCGTTTTTAAGACCTGTGGTTCCTATTACAGTTTTCGGGACCAATTTTGAAAGCTATTATAGATTTTTAAATTTAGTCTTATTTTTAATATATCGGGTTCATTTTTGAGAGTTTGTAACTATCTCTTAAGAGCTCGTTATTATTTTTATGTGCCTGTGATCATTTTTGGAAATTATTTTGGATTTTTAATAACTAGTGTGGTGCTTTTTAATAGCTCGGGCTCATTTTTAAAAGCTCTTCACCATTTTTAGAAATTCTTGACAATTTTGAAAATTTATGTGCTTTTTTTTAAAAGTTTTAAAAGTTCATTTTTAATTCTCATGACTAATTTTGGAAGCTATTATTGATTTTTAAGAACTCGTGTATAGGTTATAAATAGCTGGCGCTTATTTTCGAGTACTCGTTACTATTTTCAAATTACAAGCGAATTATAAGTTATAAGATAAACCAAGACGTCGACGGTTTAATTAACGGAATTTTCTCTACTTTAACTACTTATTTATGTTATTTCAAGTCGTCCTGATTCTAAAACCGGACGCAACAAAGGCAGGTAATCCCTCCGTTCCGGTTTTTCTGTTGCTTTTACGATAAATCCTCCTGGAAATCTATTGCGAACGAGCCTACGACGTCAGTAAACACGTTCCGAGGGAGCTCTTAATAAAATTGCACTTATTTCTACGGACATTGCAATAAATTACATTAGGCTACTGAAAGAGCCCGTCAACCGAAAGCGTAGAAGCCCCGAAAAAAAACTCTTGCGACTCTTTTATTGGCGCAGTCGGAGAGGATTTAGAAATTATTTATGTGCCCTTTAACATATAGTTGTCACAAAGCGGATAATTTACAATATCGCGGCGCATATACAGGGCGACTTCCTAAACTCACCCTGTATAGTTGTGATTAATCGAATCGTTTGTATTGTGCTATTAATCTGGAATAATTTATACGCGGACAGAATAAAAAGATAAAATCGAGCCGAGGCAATTGGAATACTCGAGTAATCACTGGTTTTTCGAGCAAATCCGGGGATTTCCTTTGTACGGGAAATAACTCCGGACGAAATAAAACAATTAAAAGGGCAATAAGGTCCCGAGCACGTTTAGAAACAAATGTGCGCCCACCGCCGAGGGTTTTTCTTCGGAGATTTATCTCAAGACTAAACGCGGTCCCTTGCATGCCGTTGTTTAAGGAGCGTCGTCCTTTTTTTTTATGGTCCTGCATATTTTATAACTCCCTTTTATTGTTTACACACTCCTACGAATGGGTAATGGCCAGTTTCGTGTAAAGAAATCTGGAAAATATTGTACCGTTCACATAAAATATTTTTTTTTGACAGTGGGTCACGAATGTCGTTCTAAATTTTAGAAAATCCAAACTATATATTTAAAAAAATATATTATTTTTAATACTCTTGGATCGCTTTTCGTCACAGCTCGTGAACATTTTTGAGCTCGTGAGCATTTCTGTAAACTATTTTAGAGTTTTAAGGACTCATGTGCTAGTTTTTAACGTCTAGAGTTCATTTTTGAGAGCTCGTAACTATTAGAAACTTTTGTGCATTTAAAAAAATAGTGTGCTCGTTTTTAATAGCTCGAGATGATTTTTGAGAGTTCGTGGCCATTTTTGAGAGCTTGTTAGCATTTTTGGGGTTTCCTTATCATTTTTGGAAATTTTTATAGATTTTTAAGAACATGTAGGTCCATTTTTAATATTTTAGGTTTATTTTTGAAGGTTCGTAACTATGTTTAAGAGCTCGTTGGCATTTTTGAATTTTCGTGACCATTTTTGGAAAATTTTTAGATTTTTAAGAGCTCGTGTGCTCTTTTTTAAAGGCTCGTTACCATTTTTATAAATTCTTCTATATTTTTAAGAATTTGTGCTCGTGTTTAAGAGCTGGTATTCATTTTTAGGTTATCGTAACCAATTTTGGAAACCATTATTCATTTTTGAGAATTTGTGTGTCCATTTTTATTATCCCGGATTCATTTTTGAGAGTTTGTGCCTATCTATAAGAGCTCGTTAGTATTTTTTCAGTGCTCATGACCATTTCTAGAAATTATTTGAGATTTTGAGGAGCTTGTCAGTCCTTTTTTAATAGCCCATTTTTAGTAACTCTTGTACATTTTTAATAAGTATTCATTTTTAATAACTTCGGCCCACATTGGGTTTTAGGAACTCGTGAGCATTTTTAGGAACTATTTTACATTTTAAAGTCGTGCTAGTTTTTAAGATCGTACTCATTTTTGGGATCTCGTGACAATTTTTGAGAACTGTTTTACATTTCTAAGAACCCATGTTCTCTTTTTTAAGAGTTCCGGTTCATTGTTGAGAGTTCGTAACATTTTTTAAGAGCTCTTGAGCATTTTGAGTGTTGGTAAACATTTTTGCGAACTATTTTATATTTTTAACACCTAGTGTGACAATTTTCGGAAATTATTTGTGTGCTTTTAAGAACTTCAGTTAATTTTTTGAGTTTATAAACATTTTTAAGAACTCGTGAACCTATTTGAGATCTCGTGAACAGTTTTGCGAACTGGTTTATATTTTTTGTATATTTTTTACATTTTTATGAGTTCGTGTACTTGTTCTTAAGAGCCCGCGTTCTATTCTTTGAGCTCGTAACTTTTGGAATATAATATAATTATAACATAGTTTGTTTAGTTTCTAATTTTGTGTAATTCCAGTTGTACGTTAACAGCGTATTAGGGAAAAAGTAGGTTAACACGGCCAATAAATTCCAAGAGCAGAAAATGCAACAGAAAATCGCATTACTCGCGCTCGATAAAAACTCCCCAGTTTTTTTCTTCGCAAACAAAAATTACGCCCATAAGGACGATATCACCACAACCGTATAAATCAAAAACGAGCCCCGAGGAGTTTGCCGTTTATATCAACGGAATGAGTTATGTTTCATGGAACTTGTGCGGCTGAGAAAATAAATATTGGCTTTGGTAAGGGGCTCCCTTAGAACTTACTCCCTGTTTGGATTTAATTTACCCCCGATCAAATATTGTACGGATGTAGGAAAGTAACAG
Source organism: Hermaeophaga mercurialis (assembly GCA_951812935.1). Lineage (NCBI taxonomy): Eukaryota > Metazoa > Arthropoda > Insecta > Coleoptera > Chrysomelidae > Hermaeophaga > Hermaeophaga mercurialis. The sequence continues at coordinate 1,203,092 of OX638363.1, forward strand.
AAATATTGTATTCGAAAGACAGACTTCCAATTTCGTTTCTCCCCGGATACCGACGACAAAATGATTCCATGAAAGACAAATTGGGTTTGTTCAGGTAATGCCGTCTCTCGATCATTTCTTCTATATTATTATTTCGTCTATAAAACATTGGCGGGTGCCACAAACTTCATTCAGATAGATTAACTAACAAAATCTCTAAAAAAGGGTCGGGAATTCTCAAAAAAAAATTACATCAGCTCCGAAGGGACGAAGAAAATAGATATCGGGTCCCCGAAACTGTCAGGAGCTCCCAGAAATAAGAACTCTTAACATTGATCAAGACCTCTCAAAACAATTATGAGCTTCTAAAAACTATCACAAGTTCCTAAAAATTATCACAAACTCTAAAAAATGGCGATAATAGTTTTTAAAAACGGAGAATAGTTCCTAAAATGATTACGAGCTTTTTAAAATAATTACGATTTCTTAAAAAATGATGTCCAATTTTATAAAATAGGTTATGAGCGCTCACAAAGAGGACGATAATTCTCAAAAATGTCAGGAGCTCTAAAAAGTTATTACGAAAACTAAAAGTTAATAAAATATTATAACCAAAGTGTCTAAACGGTTCCCAGAAAGTACAGTGAGCTCACAAAAAACTGTCAAAAACTCTTAAAAATCAACGAGATATCACAAAAACAGGATAATAGCTCTTAAAAGTTATTATTCCAGAGCTCACAAAGATATTATCATTACGAATGATCACAAACCCTCAAAGATGATCTACTTAATAAATCAGTTGAAATATTCCGAATACATAAAAAAAAAGAACTGTTGTACGGTCGAGTATTTAATTTGAAAATAGAATATTCCTTTTGTAAAATCCAGTGACAATTAAGAAATATGCGCCGTTTGCAGATTCCTTCGGGAATTCTATTTCCATTCGTTTGAGGTGCGCTGAGCAAAGCAATTAACCTTCATAATGAAATCAAGCACTGAGAGGTCTTTGTTAGCCCATTAACATTTCAATCGGAATCGGACTTTAAAAGAGAATTATTGACACCAGATCTTGATACAGGTTCGAAAAAAAAAAAAATCCGGCACGTGCATCGGCCAATAAATTCGGCGTCCCGTTTTTATGTCCCGGGCACGTTCTTAACGCAATAGAGCGACTGCATTCCGCTAAATTACACAGTCAATAAGTGCATACTATTCTGGTCACGTGGCTGCGGAAATGGGGTGCGGGATATCGCAGGAATTTTCTTGCTAACACTCGGGTTTAAAGTGAAATTCGATATGAAGTGGGATAACGGTGAGCCGAAATTAAAATCTATTCATTCTGCTTAAAATCGAACGATTGTTTTTATTTTGGTGTTTTAGCTTTCCTCCCGACATTAACTCAAACCAATTCAATCGGATTTAAGTTTACGTTTTCTCTAAGTCGCGGCTTTTTTGTCTAATTGGAAAGAGGCCGGACGTGACAAAGAATCGGGCCGAATGTGACGAATCGCAGCAATAACAAACAATACTAGCACAGCGCCACGTTTCGATCTTAATAGAAAAACTTTTTAATCGCGCCGGGATTATGGAATAAATCGGTTTCTTTTTGGCTGTGCGTTACCAACGTAACAGTCCTATAAGCATTGCAAACCGTTTTATTGTTCTGTAATCGTATTCAATATTAAAATAATCCGGTTTGAATGTCCCAATAAATTTTATGATACCTAAAGCCAGTTTCCACCGTTAAAAAGCGCCATATTCTGGAAACGTATCTGAGATTTTAGAGCGGTAAGGCTAAATGAGGATTTGTACATCTTGTGTCCTTAAAGGACGTGAGAGTTTTCCCTGGCTTAGGTCACTAGTACTTTAGTTTAAGGGCAGGGAGTTAAATTAAAGACATTGAATCTTTTTGGAATACAAGTATATAAAATTGTACAATGAAAGTGAATAAACAAACGAACAAATTAAGTGGCTCAAAAAGTTAAGAGCTCCTTGCGTCTTCAAAAAATATATTGACCCACACACACATGTTTCCTTTCTGCTGATTTGATAACATGCAACAAAGTTAGAAACGAATACGATCTCAACGAAAACTACTTTGGCAACATTGCTTTTGTGATATGCACATCGACTAGGAAGTATATTCAATTTTTTGTCGCACATTCGAATGGGGCAACGTGTAGTATAAAATAATATGATTGCGATGGGATAAATTTACGGAGAAGTGGTGCATCCCAAATGATTTAAAGAGAAAGTGTCCAATAATGGATCGATAATCACAACGTTAATGGCAATAAAAATGTAAAAGATACACCAAATATTTGCCGGCTTTTTTCAGGCAAATTTCAATTAACAAGGAAAATATTTTCATAAAAATAGACGAATTAATTTTTGAGACCAAATCACAAGTGCGAAGGACCAGTTTTAAGAACACATTGTACAAAATAAAATATATTATATTTATATATAGAAATAATATTAATTTATTTTTATTAGAAAAAATACGAAAATGTTTCATTAGAAATCAAAGTATTTCAATGTAATACAAACAAAAACGCTTAAGAAGACACTAAAATGTTTCAATCAATAATAGTTAAAAACAACATAGAATTTTAATTAGAAAACCAATAAAATATGTCGATGGAAATCACAAAAATTTTTATTACAAGAAATGCATAAATTTTTCAAATCTAAGTATTTTAATGTACTAACAACAAATACTTTACAAGACTCTAAAATGTTTCAGTCAAGAATGCCTCAAAAAGATCTGGAATTTCCATTAAAAAACAAATATTTCGATGAAAGTGAAAGACATTTTTATTAGAAAAAAAGGCGAAAATTGTTTCATTAGAAGTCGAAGTATCTTCTAATACAAAAAAAAGCCCTGTAAAAGAGACTAAAATTCTTCAAAAAGGTTTCAATCAATAATGCTTAAAAAATTTGTAATTTAAATAATTTAAATTGTAGCTCTTTTTTGTTTGTTATATTTCCAAGTAAATTTTTATATGATATTACCTAATTTGGACTTGATTTTACGTATATTGTATTTTAAATATATGTTACCTTCCAGTTTTAAACATTTATATAGGAGTATTATGTTTTCTGTTTAGCGTTTTTTCTGCGCTGTTTAGATTATTTTCTCCGTGAATTTTTCTGTAGCTTGATTGACCAATAACATTTTTGAAACCGTTTTCTAAACAATATTTTGAAACTTGAGCTCAATTTCCATTTAGAACCGCGTTATTTCCGTTTAAATTATGTTTCATATTCCAAAACAAATATTTGTTTATAAAATGTGTTAACGATTTAATTTCAGTTTGAATTTTTTTTCTTGTATACATGGCAATCAATAATGTTTGATTGTTTATTACAGTTACATACAAATCAGTAGATAACTAAAGGGGGTTCAAGAGCAATTTGGCCCTTTTCCCATGTAAATCTCCATTAAACATTTTTGATACCAAATTATCAGTTGTGACATGTAATTTTGGAGGGAGGAGAATTAAATTTTGCACCTGGCTATTTTAGCATGCCCTCTTTTTCACCCCCTCTCCATCCCCCCAATAAATTTTGTTGTCATTGTTTTATTGTTATTATTATTTTCCTTAGATTCAATTAGTAAATATTCTTAGATTGATTGAAATAGTTATCAGATCCTTATTATAATAAGTGTTATATTAAGCCTTATTCACAATGACGACACAAAGTAAAAAAATAAAAGATAAGCGACTCACAATTTGAAAATGTCTACGTCTTTCAACTAAATTTTTCTCCTTCAGAATAAATATGTAATTGTAATTTTTATTTACTGTTTTAGAATTCATTTAAGCCTCATGTTCATTGCTCATCTCTGAGAATTATCAGTAATGAAAAAACTAGGCATATTAGATCAGATTGTTTAAATTAGGTTTTAAAATAATTTATAACCTCAGTTAATAACGAATGACAATAAACAAGTTGGGACAAGTTTGTAAATATAAATATATATTTACATTGTAATTAAATGTTCAGTTTATTTACTCTTTTATAATTAATTTAAGCCTCAATTACCTCGAAACAAACAAAAAAAAACGAGTTGGAAGTTGCAATGAAGCACGCTTTTATTTTTTCGAATATCAAAACTATTTAAATCGAAATGGTATTTCTCTACCTCCTTTTCGGTTTTGATGATGGAGTTATATCTAAAACGATATTCGAGCATACGTATTACTTTTTTCCCTTAAAGCTATTCGCTTTCATCGCGGTAGGCCCGGCTCGTGTGTCAGATGCGCTGATCGTTTGCACGAAAAACACTCGAGTATGAAAGTTTCCCGTCCAATTTGCATTAATATATTCGCGTATTAACTCTAATCGACCGGCTGTTTATGCATTAGATTTTATATGAAACGGTTTGCATGGAACTTTTAATAGAAAAAAATCAATTACGGTCCTTTGTCCTCGAACTTCATATAAACGTTTCGACCTTTGTGCGTTGCATTAACGAATTATCGTGGAATTGGATATGTCGGGATCGTTTGTCTGGTATTTACCTGTTAGCAATATCCTGGTTCAAAGTGCGAGACTGCCCAAGCCTTTTGTTGCAGTCCAATTACCGACAGGGACGGCTTCCACACTCAACTAATGTTAACCGAAAAGAAGATTGACCAAATCGTAGATTTTCAAATTGTGTTTCATAAGAGGTGTTGGTTCTTAAATAATTTTGAATAAATCCCAAATTCCCAATTTTTGTTTAAAGAGGTGAATTGCTTCAGATCGCTGCTTTGTTGAGGAAGTTTTATCTCCAAGTAAGAGTAATTAAAATCCATGACTCTTAGTTTACTGAACAATTAGAACTTATTGTGCTATACATTTGTATTTAATCTCAACCAAAAAAGAAGATTAAACGCCAAATCGTTGATTTTCAAATTCTGTTGGATAAGAGATCGTGGCTCTTAAATTACAAAAAATCTACTAGGCGTTATGTTTATTAAGGAGTAATTTACAAAATCCCTCTGGTCATATTGCAGGACTCTTTGTGTGATGTTGCAGGATTAATAGGAACTTTGTAGGATCATCTAAAACTTGAAATGATGATTAGAAATTGACAGAATTCAAAATGAAGGACTATTCAGGAAATCGTATGATAAATCAGATCTTCGGCTTCGCAGGATCAATAAAGTATTGACAGGATAAACTAAAATGTTTAAAAGGAACAAATTTGAATAATAATTAAAGTTATTCTTAGATTTTAAACAGACTACCCTGTATATTAATTTTCACACAGTTCCAAAAACATTTTTTTATCGAACAACTTACCTTGCATTCTTTCTCAACTTCGTAAATTTATCGAAACTTTAGTAAATATTGTAACATTGCACTTTGATTAAATTAATAAGAATTAAATTTGGCTATTTTTCCTCATTTTTTAATTTTTTGACAGTTTTCTAATTTTTTTTTGTATTTTTTTCCAACTGTTGTTTGAAGAGGTGAACTGTTTTAGATCGCTGGTTATTATAGAAGTGTTAACTCCAAGAAATAGTAATTAAAATCAAGGACTTTTAGTTTATTAAACAAATAAAAACTTAATGTGCCATTAATTTATATTCAAAGTTTTAAAGATGAAGCCGTAACACGCCTTGTGAAAATTACGGTAGAACAAATAACTAGAGTTATAATTAGTTTTCACTGTATTTTTCACTTAACACACTTCTTAGTTGTAGTTGACAATTTTAATCAATGTTAATGTTGTTATTTTAATATTTTCATCACTAATAATATGTATTTGTTGCAAATGAATTATGTATTTTGGATAAAAAACGATGATAGGGGAAGATATTAATTCGATAAAGTATTGAAATTGAATCTGTAGCGAGATGTTTCTTTGTTAAATTCTTACGATGGAATGAGTGCGTTTTTTGTCCTCTTCAGCCTTTTTTTTATCCAGTGTTTTCAAATTCAAAGGCCTGGAAGGTTTAATATTCATGTGACAATGGAATCGATATTCGTGACTCCCTAGCAAAATGTTTATATTTTAATCAAAATTTTATAAATTATAAATAATGTAACGAAAATTGTTCTCGACTAGTTACCACAGAGTAACCTTGAGGTATTTCACTATTAAATCACAAACATGTTTTTGAAATACATTCCTATTGATTAATAACAACAGGTGGCGCCCAATAAAATATTCATATAGTTCTATAATACAAATTTAACTTTCTAATGAAATTAGACGTAGTTACTAATAATCGTAATTATAATTTTTCATTCAAATAATGGATTCACAATTTTTCATTCCAAAAATGTTGAGGAAAAAAGGTAATGTTAACACCAATAAATATGATAAAAAATAAATTGAATTTGCAATTAAAAATTGTTTAATGTTAATCCTGTAAATAAAGGGAATCATTGAACAATACCTGCTATAATTTTAAATACAGCTCCTATAGATAGAACATAATGAAAATGGGCTACAACATAATAGGTATGATGTAACTAATATCAATTGAAGAATTAGCTAATACTACTCCGGTAAGACCTTCGATAGTAAATAGAAAAATAAATCCTAATGTTAAAAGTATTGTAATTAAAATAGCAGTAATTAATACAGCTCAAACAAATAACGGTATTCGATCTAATTTTAATCCTTCTGGTCGTATGTTAATTAATAATAGTTGAAATAAAGTGAATTGCACCTGAAATTGAAGAGATACCAGCTAAATGTAATTTAAAGATTGCTAGATCTACAGCAGATAGCAATATTAGAAGATAACGGGGGATAGACCGTTCATCCTGTTCCTGCTCCTGCTCCTCTTTCTACAATTCTCCTTATGAATAAGAGAAATAATGAGGGGGTAAAAGTCAAAATCTTATATTTCTTATTCGTGGGAAAGCTATACAATTAATACTACTATCAAAATATTCGTACTGGGCTCTACGTGTTGACTGCGTCGTTTGGCACACTGACTCCCCAAGGACAACATATTGCTGGAAGTTTTGGGTAAGAATTTAGCGAGTGAAATACGTCTGGGTTAATATTGGTTTAGAAAAAGGTGGTACGATAATATAATGAATTTGTGTAGAGGCGAACGGCCCGAAGGGAGGTTAACTCCTTTAAAATAAAGGCATTACGTTGAGTTTCTTGTTGTGATTGAGATTAACAATGCGCTCTCATTACGACGAAGGGTTAATACCGGTCTCGCGGGATGGAACAGGAACACCCTTAGATAAGCTCACGTCTCTCTCTCTCTCTCTCGCGAGGAAATAGCTGTCTAATTTAAACTCGGAATTGTTAATGTAAACATTTTAGAACGTTATATGAGATTTTTTTCGGGGGGTCGCGTATCCACGCCGCCTGCTTCTCTAATTAATTTGTCGCCCTTTCGAAAATTCCGAAGGGGAGGTTTAATGGAAGTTTATTTTTTTTTTCAGTTTTCCAACCGTATCGAGTACATTTGTTACAGGTTTTATCCTGCAGATAAGCCGGCGGTAATTTTACGGAAAATGGAGAAAAATCGGGGTTTATTATCGTCTTACAGGAGATATTTATCAGATATAATGTTTATTTTATTATATACGCATTTGAGAAGCATTTCGTGAGAATATTACAACGAAACTTTAATGTATACGGGACAAAATACATTATGCAGCACGTGCAGTAAGCATTTACAACGCAATTTATATTAACGGATTGTTGGAAACCGTTTGGATTTGATTAAAATCATACCAAGCAATCAATATTTTAAATTTAATTAACATTGTTCAAGATAGTTGAAAAATTTTCGAAACTGTTCAGTCATCAGAAATGATTTAAGACCAATTCCATATTATTGTAAAATAGTTTGAAGTCCCCTATCTCTCTTAGAGTTGCCTAAACATTTTCTGAGCAACTTAAAGTTGTTCCAGGCACTAAAATTGTGTAAGATTTTCTAAATTAGTTCAAAATCTTTTTGAATTATTACATTGTCTATTAATGTCCAAAATTGTTCATGACCAACTAAAAATTAAAGACTCTTCAATAGACGATGCTTCAATTAAAATAATTGTAAATTGTCTAAAATTGTTTAAGATTGACTAAAATTCATCAGGATTGGCCAAAATTTTCTCAAATTGTTCAAAATCATTTAAAGTAATTTACAATTATTTGAGAAAGTCTAAATTTTCTAACATTGTTCAGAATCATCCAATATTGTTCAAGATCGATTATAAAATTATAGTCTTTGATAAAATTAATTAAGGTTATCAAAATTTTTTAAAACCAATTAAAAGTTTTCTAGTTTTAACGATAATAATTTAAAATTATCTAAAATTGTTCAAGATTGTCTAAAATTGTTTCAGATCATTCAAAATATTTCGAAAGTGATTAAAAAATAGAGTATCGACCAAAATCATTAGAGATTATTTAAAATTGTTCAACAGTGTTAAAAATTGTTCTAGATTGTCGAAAATTGTTTGATAATTTCCAAAGTTGTTATAGGCAGATTTGTAGAGTTTTTTATAAAAATCGTTAAAATTATCTTTTAAAACTCTAAGTATTTGAAATTGTTTAAGAGCAACTAAACGTTCTTATGATTGTCCAAAATTGTTCATAATCGTCTAAAATTTAATATAATTTATTTAAAATTATCCAAGATTACCAAAAATGGTTAAAAGTTTCTTTAACATCGGCTAAAAATGATAAAGCTTCAACTAAAATTCAATGTTATTTAAAATGATTTAATTTAGTCAAAAACTCTAGTCGAAAATAGTCCAAGTGCATTGTTTCCACAATTCGAAACACAATTTACATTATTGGAAAGAACGGGTATAAAAAACTTATTTTAATAAATATTCAGTACCGCATACACATGACATATTCAATCACGCGGTCCAATTATTTTATTATAATTGCAATTAGCAGAAACAAATGACCGCGAACGGTCCGCTTTTCGAACAATATCCATTTCGAGTAAACTAAAATCAGAATAGTTTCGAATTCATTTCGTGTCGTACATTTCCATATTAAAATAGAAATGTAATACGAGAATAAATTTACTGTTGCACGCCCAGTTGGATTGTTTTATAAACAATTCAAATTAATATGCATAGGATGGATTTTTTTAAAGCGTAATAAATATTAAATAGTGATTTTAAAGAGAAAGATTGATATTACTCATTTCCTAACATTTCCAATTTATTAAAGTAGTAAAGGTTCAATGAAAACTTTAGACCAACATCAGCGTGAACACTTGAAAATTCTTGAAAATATTATTTTCTTTTGTCTTCAGAAAATCCATTCATGTCACACTTAAGTATTTTCTCAGTTACACCAAAAATTATAATTTTTCACTAAATTTGAACCAAAATTGAACGTTTTTCCTCAAATTTTATGGTTATCGACCAGCATCAGCGTGAACACTTGAAAATTCTTCATAATATTACTTTCTTATTATTTAAGAAAATTCATTCCTGTGACTATTAAGTATTTTTACTAATTTTATGTCACTATTATTTGTGACTCTGTTTTTATAATATTTTATGTACTTAAAAATTGTTTGTCTTTTTTTAGGTTATGCAAGTTTCATAAAAAATTAATTAATTGACAATGGCAAAAATTTCAATAAATTACTAATTTATAATGCTCTTAATTACTGTTATTTGTAAGAATATGATTAATTTTTAATAAAATTTTATCTTTTTCTATAAATTTTGTAAAACAAAACTTCGCATAATAACTTTTTATGAGATTTTATTACATTTTTATGAGCATGTTTTCGAATTTCTGGGTATAATTATTAACAAATATCAGCAAAATATTTTTCCAAACAAGTATTTTTTGGTAATTTCTATAAATAAAATAATTTAATTTAAATTATTATAGATGAAACGAATAATTTGTTTATTTATTGATAATTTCTATTATTATTATTATTATTATTATTATTATTATTATTATTATTATTATTATTATTATTATTATTATTATTATTATTATTATTATTATTATTATTATTATTATTATTATTATTATTATTATTATTATTATTTTTTTATTATTATTATTATTATTATTATTATTATTATTATTATTATTATTATTATTATTATTATTATTATTATTATTATTATTATTATTATTATTATATTCAAAGATCTGAACCTTCCTGCGATACATTTTAAGTGTTTATAATTTATAATATTAGAGTATACCATAACATGGTCCGGACTGGGGCCAAGTGAAAATCGTTGAAAGCCCCTTTGTCGTTAATTAAAAGCTCAACGGAAAAGCATCGAGCAGGGAAAATTGAAGCTCGACTGCGAATAATTAGAGCAAAACAAGCTCCTTATATTCTTATTACGCATCAAGGCGAATATTTTCAAGTTGATATAATTCTGTGTTGGCAATTAGTTGGCAATTAGAAGGAGGCACAATTGATAATTTTGTAAATATAAAAGTGATTTTCGTTTCGGTGTGAAACGTAACGAACCTTCATCGCCGTTGAAAATTAACGGCTCGTCCCAGATTTTCCCTGGGATAAAGGTTTTTCATTACGAATTGGTTGAAAAAGTCACTGAAAATTAGATTTTTCACAGAGGACATTAAAACTGATTCAACTTAAATTACTTATATTTGTTAATGCTAATAATGTTCCTCTGGTGTTTGGAAAACTCATGATTGGACATTATAAGGAAAACATCCTCATTTTATAATGATCCGTATTGTTTTAAAAGATTTTTAATGGTATTAAATGACCTTGTACAATTACAAGCGACCTTGAACAATTGGAAGTAATATTTAGTACAGACAATTTTGAATAAAAAAAATTGGACTATCTTGAGCAATTATAAGACTATTAAATTATAAAAAATACTGATAGAATTCCATAATTATAATTTCAAGTCGTGATTTCGAAATTTCGAGATTCAAGTTCAAATTTCAAGTTATTAATTGGAAATGCGTCATTTGTGTCCAAATTTCAAGTTGTGTAAACTTTATTTAAATTTTAGAAGTTATAATGTTCTCAACTCGTAATTTGGAGATTTAAATCCGAATTTCAAGCGATAATTTTCAAATTTTGAGAATCGAGTTCAAATTTTAGAACTTTTTACGTAAGAACGGAAAATTTTAAAATCATTTTATCCAAAACTGAATGTTTTTTAGTCTGTTTTAAACAATTTTAAACCAATTTTAGGTTATAATGAAATCAGAAAATATGGAATAATTTGAGAAATTTAAGCAACTTTGAACTATATTATACGATTATTTAACAACTTTGAGCTACCAAAAACCGATTTTAGTAAACTGTAAACAATTTTCGTTAAACCTGGAAATTTCTAATTGATTAAAAAAAAATGCGCACAATCTCTGAGAATCTTGAATAATTTCCGATAGAATCGATATCGTATAACCATGAAAACGGAGCGTCACAGGTGCTATAAAAGTTATATTAAAAGAATAATAAACATCGAGACAATTTTCCCGGCAACTCGGAGTGCATTTCGAATGAAAAAATGAAAATCAATTTTCCATCGATGCTCGATTGTTTGTAATTGGCCAAATTCCAAATGCTCTTCGCGTCGCTCTTCGGGCCCGAAAACGAAAAACGAGCACGTCAATATGAACGGTGCTATCCGCTCATTTACACTCATTTCCACTCAGTTCCACTCAGTTCGACTCGGTTCCGAGCTATTGCTATCGCTTCGAAATATTTCGGGCACTTAGCGGCGCTAAGTGGCATCGCAAGAAGCCGAAATGTCAGTCGACAGATTTACAAGACGTATAATCCCGATCGGGATTTAGGAGCTTTTCTTCTCCGTCAATGCAATTGTAAATAGGGGGTGTTTTCCTTTTTTTTTTATCCCGAACTTGATCTCCGAAGAAATTCGTTTCGATTGGGACCGAATAACGGGTAGATCGACTTAAATGTAAATTGGAGGTTTGGGTAAATGTAACGCCCTGTATTCTATGTTAAAATTGTTCGACGTCATGTGTAGTTGTTCAAAATAAGAATTTTTCGTCGATAAATCTACGAGAAGAGAAAATAATTGAGGGGTTCCTCAAAAACCAATTCCAGGCTCTTAAAAACTAGAAACAACCACCGAAACTAAGAAAGGGAAAGTTAAATTAAATTGGACTCGAATCACGAAATTTCGTTATTAGAGTTTGAAATTCGGATTTCAATCTTCAAATTCCGAGTTTAGAAATTGTAAAATTTCAAGTTATAACTTGAAATTTGGACTCAAACGACGCAATTCTAATTAATAATTTGAAATTCGAACTTAACTCTTCAAATTTCCAGTTCAAACTTGAAATCTGGACTCGAATTTCAACATTTCGAAATTATAGCTTAAGTTTATGATTTAAATCTCCAAATTCCGAGTTAAAAATGTCAGAAATTATAAAATTTCAAGTTTATAACTTGAAATTTGGACATAAACGATGCAATTTCAATTGATAAGTTAAAATTCGAAATTAAATCTTGAAATTCCAAGCTGTAACTTAAAATTTAAACTAGAATCTCGAAATTTCGAAATCATGCCTTGAAATTGGGATTTATATCTCCACATTTCAATTTAAAAATATCAGAAGTTCAAAAGTATCAACTAATAACTTAAAATTTATGCTCAAATCACGAAAAACCAATTAATAATTTGAAATTCGAACTTAAGTCCTGAAATTTCTACTTCAAACTTCAAATTTGGACCCGAATCTGGAAATTTCGAAATCATAGTTTGAAATTTGGATTTAAATCTCCAAATTCCGAGTTAAAAATGTCAAAAATTCTAAAATTTCATGTTTATAACTTGAAATTTGGACACAAACGACGCAATTTCAATTAATAAGTTAACATTCAAAATTAAATCTTAAAATTCCGAGCTATAATTTAAAATTTAAACACGAATCTCGAAATTTCAAAATGTTGGGTTGAAATTTGGACTTATATCTCCACATTTCGAGTTAAAAATATCAGAAGTTCAAAAATATCAACTCATAATTTGAAATTAGTGCTCAAATCACAAAAATCCAATTAATAATTTGAAATTCAAACTTAAATCAGGAAACTCTGAGTTGAAACTTGAAACTTCGAAACGCATCTTGAAATTTCAAAGTTACAGCTTGAAATTGGGATTTAACTCTCCAAATTCCGAGTTAAAAATATCAGAAGTGTTGTAATTTCAAATTATAACTTGAAGTTTGGACGGAAATCACGAAATTCCAATTGATAACATGAAATTCGAACTTAAATCTTGAAATTTCTAGTTCAAACTATAAATTTGAACCCGAATTTCCAAATTTAGAGATCATAGCTTGAAATTTGTATTTAAATGTCCAAATTTCGAGTTGAAGTTAGCAGAAGTTCCAAAATTTCAGCTTGTAACTTGAATTTAGGAATCAATCACGAAATTCTAATAATATCTTGAAATCCCAACTTAAAACTCAATATTATAGGTTAAAACTTGAAATTTGGACTTAAAACTTGTAACTCTGTATTATAATTGAGAGTTATAACATGAAATTTGTATTTAAATCTAGAAATTCTGGATTCCATCTTGCAATTTGTACTGTAAATCTGGAAATCCAAATATAACTTAAACTTAATTTAAAAATAGCGAATTGTATTAGAGTCAGAATTTACAATATTCCAAATTATAAGTCTAACATTTTTTATAATTTTATTACAGGTGAGAATTTTAAAAATTTCGAATTACAACTAGAAATGTAGACTCAAATATTTTTAAAATTATTCATAGTTTAATAAAATTGTTTGCCTTATTTTAAAGTTGTTCAAGAATCATCTAAAATTGTTCAATATATTGTAAGGTTGTTTAAAATTACCTGAATTTTTCAAGAATTTCCAAAATTGTTCTTTGTTACCTAAAATTCAGTTAAAATTGTTTAAAGTGTACTAAAATTGTTCTGCATTGTTTTAAGATGTTTAAAATAGCCTAAAAATTGTTTAAAACTGACTAAAACTCATTCAGGCTCGAATCAAATTCTTTGAGATCATCTAAAATTATTCTGTTTTACCTAAAATGGTTCAGAATATTCTAAAACAGTTCAAAATTTTCTGAAATTTTTTAATATTCTGTTGAATGAATTATCTAAAATTGTTCGATTGTTCGTAGAAACTAAAATTGTTTGTGGTGGTTCAAAGAATGTTGACAATTTCGCTCGATATTTTGTAGTTAGTTCGGCTTTTTACCCACGATTTTCTTATTTTAACCTTTAAAATTGCACCCATCTCTTCAAACTTTTTTGGAAAAAGTCCATTTCTTTAAATATTTCGCAAAATCCAATTAATCTTTTAATTAAAATTAATTAATTCTTTTCATAGTTACAAGCTTTTAATATGTGAAAAATTGTATTGAGTGTCAAAACAACCATAAAATTTTTCTTCTGATTACGTTAATAAATTAATTTTGACCTTTCTGATATCATCACGGTATTGAATTTATTTATTACGCAAATATACAGCAAGTCCTAGAAAAAAAAGAGGATAAACTTCGCTACCAATATATTAAAAATTTTCCTGCTAAGATGATAACAAATCGAAAAATCGGAGATGGAATATAAATTAACCAAAAATTACCTTTTTACCTTTTTCCTAAATTCCGTCAGACCTTTAGCTAAGATAAAATAAAACCGAGGGGGCATGAACAATTCTCTTGAGAAAATGTTAAGAAATATGGAGCTCGGGTGAAAGAAAACAAAAGGTAAGCACGCCGAGTACATATTTTTGATGATGCACGGGCCGAGGGTTCGAGATTTATAACGTTTAACTTTCGCGAGTGTACAATTTCAGTAAAATACACAAACGGCGACGGCAAGAGACACACGATTATCCTTATCCAAGGGGAAAAATTCGTCTCGTCTTTCTAAAATAAGAAAAAGTATTTATTCTTTTAATATATACGCTTAATTTTATTCTTTACTTTTTAGAACGCTGCTGAGTAATGTCTCTTCTAAGATTATCTCAAAATGAATAGGATTTTTATTAAAATGGTTTACTATTAGATTCAGTATCTTTTAAAATATTTTCAAATGTCTAAAATGGTACAGTTCGTCTAAAAAGCTTCAAAATCTTCTAAAATGCTTTACTTTTTATCTGAAATGTTTTACACAATTTCAAAATTTGACCAAAATGATTTCGTATCTTCTAAATTGCTTCAAAATTCAATCAAAAGTCTTTACTTGGTCTAAAAAAGCTACCAGCTTCTTCTAAAATGATTCGCTATGTATATAAAAATTTGACCAAAATAATAAAACTTTACTAGGTCTAAAAAACTTTAAGATTCATCTAAAATATTGTGATGGATCTAACAAACTATAATATCATTAAAAGAGCCTCAAACTCATCTAAAGAGCTTCAGAATTTTCTAAAATGCTTCAATTTTCATCTAGCGTGCTTTACAAAATTTCAAAACTCATCTAAAATGATTTAGTATCGTCTAAAATTGTTTAAAAAATAAACTACAAATTATTTGCTTTATTCAAAAAACTTCAACATGTATCTAAAATGCTTCATTAGGTCTATTAAGTTTCAAAACTGGTCTAAAATATTTTGGATAGCCCAGAAATTCAAGATAACCAACGAAACTTCAAAAATTCTCTAAAATGCTGAAGCTCGTCTAAAAAGCTGTAGAATGTCTAAATCCAATCAAAATTATTTTGTATCATCTAAATTGCTTTAAAATTCAGTAAACATTTTGTACTTGGTCTAAGAAGCTTCACTAATTATTTAAAATGCTCTGATGGATCTAGAAAACTTGCAAATCATTATAAAAGTTTCAAACTCGTCTAAATGCTTCAACCTGTATCTAAAATGCTGCACTAGGTCTATGAAGTTTCAAAATTGGTCTAAAATATTTTGAATGGTTCAGAAACTCAAGATCACTAAAGAAGTTTCAAAATTCTTTAAATCTTTAAATCTTCTAGAATGCTTCAGTTTTTATCTAAAATGTTTTATACAATTTTAAAATTGGAAATGATTTTATATATTCTAAAGTGCTTGAAACTTCCCTAAATTGTTAAAGTTCGTCTAAAAAACTTCAGAATCTTCATTTTCAATTTTTATCCAAAATGGACCAAATATTTTTAAAATTCCATCCAAATTGATTGTAGATCATCTAAATTGCTTCACAATTCAGTAAAAATTCTTCACTCGGTCTAAAAAGCTTCAAGCTTCATCTAAAATGCTTCCTTCACCTGTGTCTGTAAAACATCAACACTCTTCTAAAATATTTTGGTTCGTTCAGAAAACCCAAAATCATAAAAAAAAACGTTTAAAACTCTCTAAAATGGCAAAGCTCGTCTAAAGAGCTTCAAGATTAATCGAAAATGTTTTACACTGTCTAAAAAGCTTTCAAGACTCGTCTAAAATATTTTGGTAGGTATAGAAAACTGAAGATATTTAGAAAAATTTGTCTGTAAAGCTTCAGAATCTTCTTAAGAGCTTAAATTTAAATCCAAAATGGTCCATATATTTTCAAAATTCCAACCAAAATCTAAATTGCTTCAAAATTCACTAAAAATTCTTCAGTCAGCCTAAAATTTCAAGCTCCATCTAAAATGTTTTACTCTGTTTATAAAGCTCTAAAATGTTTTGATTGATCTAGAAAATTCAAGATATTTTGAAAATCTTCAAAAATTCTGTAAAACGCTAAAGATAATCTAAAAAGTTTAAGAAGTTTCTAAAATACTTCAGAATATTCGAAAATGCTTCAATATTTATCCAAAATGGTCTATACATTTTCAAAATTCAACCAAAATGGTTTTGCATCATCATGCTTAAAAATTCTTTACTTGGTCTAAAAAGCTTCGAGATTAATCTAAAATGCTTTTTTGAATCTAGAAAATTTTAGTATCATTATAAATGTTATGTTTCTACAAAACGGTCAAAACAAAACAAAACAATTTAATTTTGCAGTAATAAGGAAAAAAATGCAGCAATAAAATCCTGTCGTTATCAATCACGTAAATTGGTACGGACGTACCTTCGATTTTCATATTAGACTCATGAAACATCGAGTGCAACGGCATATTTTGGGGCACGCGATTCAATCGGACGAAATAAACGACATAAAATATGGAAATAAAATGGTTCCCGTCAAATGAAAAATCGTTTTTATCGCTTTACGTAATATTAAAATCTCATTTCGTGGACTCATCGAAACTGATATTCGAAAAATTACATTTAACGGGAATACTGAGCCGTGCAAAATGAAAACAGAAGTGCAAAGAAAAAATACTTTTCCGCACTAGTCCCGTAATTTATAGGGCCTGCAGTCCGAATGATAATTACAAGTTAATAGATTCCCTAAAACCGCAGTAATAAATTACGCTCTCTCGGTTTCTCTAATCCTGCTGTTGATTTATTCGATAAACTAAGCAAGCGTTAAATCAAAAAAGTTTCGATTTTGTTTATCGCCTTCGCTGAGTAATGAAATCACGTGAAACACAAATCATAAAGTTTTTAATTTCGAAAAAGTCGATCCTGCAAAATAGAAATGAGGATGTGATTTTCCCTTCATTTCGCTGAATTTGTAAACCGTCCAGTGGAAAAAATTATTTCAAATGCATTGGGAATGGTGTGTCCCAATGTTTTATTATTTGTTTGGAATGCTCCAGCCTTATTTTAAAATGTATCATTTAAAACAGTTGAGGAACATTTAAAATAGTTTCTAACGTTTTTCTAAATACTGCAATGGCGTCTTGTAATTTAAAATGCTTTAGAATGATGTAAAATGCTTCATACCATTCAAAATATGTGAATACTTTTTTGAAATGCTTCAGTCTTATTTTAAAATGTATCATCTAAAATTTCTTGAAGAAAATCTAAACTAGTTTTTATTGTTTTCCTAAATGCTACAAAGCTGTCATGTAATTTAGAATACTTTAGAATTATGCAAAATGCTTCATGATTATTTAAAATGATTTCTAATAATCAAAACTAATTCACAATCCAAAATTTATTTTAAAATGCTTTCAAAGTTTATTTAAAATGTTTCAGGATGGTGTTACAGTATTCTAGAATTCTTTACTCTCGTTAAGGAAGCATCAATTTTATCCAAATGCTTCAAGAATATTTAAAATAATTTCTAAAATTTCCTGAACCGTTGTAATACTGTAATATAAAAGGAAAATTTTCTAAATGCAGCAGTTGAACTAAAAATTATACCAAATTGAACTAAAATGTTTTAAAATCATTTAAAATTCCATGAAATGAGTTTTTTTTATTAATATAACATGATTCAAATTGATTTAAAATGTTTTAAAATACTTTAGAATAATCTGAAATGCTTGAAAGAAAACAATAAAAATATTTTAAAATATACTAAATAAAATTTTGACATTATAAGCTATTTATAATAATTTACATTACTTCAGTATAGACTAAAATACTTAGATATATTTTATACCGATTCAGTCTAAATTTTAATAAAGATTTTTAAATGCTTACCAATCAATTAAAAATGTTTCAGCATGAATTAGAAAAACATATGTTTTAATAAAAATCCTTCAAAATCATTCAAGAATTATTGTGGTCTTTAAATGGTCTGGAGAGTTTCATTATAGTCTAAAAAGGCTTCAAAAATGATCTAAAATGCTTTAAGATATTAGCATGGTCTTTAAATCTCCAAAAATACTTAAATATTGTCCAAAATACTTTAAAATTATATTGAACAGTTCAGAAAAGCTTAAGCATTACCTAAAACTGTTTAAAAGTTCTTCAAGATGTTAGTGTTGTCTAAAAATATTCAAGAATATTTTAATATTGTCTAAAAATGTTTCGAAATGATCTGAAATATTCTAATATCATACGAAAATGTTTAAAATTGTTTCAAAATATTCAGAGATCATTTAGTAATCATCGAAAATGCTTCAAATTAATCTTAAATGCTAGAATTTCTTTTAGAATTAATTTGAAAAGTCTTTATAAAGATGCATCATCCTTTAAAATTATTAATAGATTCTTAAAATCCATGGGTAATTGCATCAAAATGATTTATAAGTGCTCGAAAATTATTTACAAATGCTTGAAAATGTTAGAAAATGCTTCAAATTGATTTTAATTCTTTGTAATCAATTGAAAATGCTTCTAAATGTTGTAGTTAGATTAAAATAGTTCCAAATTGATCTACATGCTTTAACATAATTTAAAATGGCTTCGAAATAGTTGAAAATATTATCAAATACTTTATATTACTTTAAAATATTCAAAATATAAATATAGCGAATAGTGATGCTCAAATAGAGTCAAATTTTAATAGAGATATTAAAAAAGCTTACTATTTGTTTTAAAATGCTGCAGCGCATAATATAATGAAATGCGTTAAAATTTACAAAAATTGATTAAAAAATCTTTTAAAATGATACAGCATGATTTAGAATGATTAATACATCCTCGAAAATAATGAAAAATGCTTCTAATTGAATTAAAATTCTTCCAAAATAATGACAAATGCCTCAAAATGATTTACGAATGCTTAAACGTGCTTCTATCATTCATCAATTAGATTAAAAATAATTCCTAATTGATTTAAAATGCTTCGAAATGAACGAAAATGTTTTATAACAATATCAAATGCTTTACATTAATTTAAAATGCTTCAAAAAGATACAAAATGATTCGAAGAAGTCGCTAAATATAGTTTGGATATAATAAACTATGTAGATTAAATTAAAATGCTTTTCAGTTTAGTTAAATTGATTAAAAATGCTTAGGTATTATCTAAAAGTTCTTTAAAATGCTTCAATGTCAGCGTTGTCTTAAAAAGTATCGAGGAAAGTTTTAATGTTAACTAAAAATAATCTAAAATATCATACGAAGTACTTTAAGATTTTTAAAATGTTCCAGCATCTCTGAAAATATTCAGAAATCCTTTAACATCATCTAAAATGCTGGAAACTAATCTAAAACGCTGGGATATCGTTCGAAATGATTTTTAAAGCCGGTTCCTGTTCAAATCCTTCTCGGCGCAAATAATTTATATTCGGTCCGTCCATTTTCCACATGGATATCCATCGACTTTTAACCAGATTTCAGTTTTATATTTCGAAAGGCTCTTTACGGGTGTTTTGTTGCCGCATAAAGGCAGATCTTGGGCCGGCGAAAAAAGAAGAAAAAGAGTATTTTTTACTCGGATTGAATGATAGAAGGGCCGGGCGCGATATTCTGCCTTATTAAAATTTATACGAACACTATAAGCTCCGCTCGGGTTTTATCAACTACGACACCCTCTCCAAATAAGAATTTATTGTATATGATTTTTTAGTTTTTTTTCTTTTAGAAAATTTTAAATTTCGTTCCTGCAAACCGATCGTCACGGCAAAAAATTGGTATTGGACTATTATTCTGATCTCTGTTTCGGATCCATTTATTTTATTGGACGTATTCATTCCGCAAATTCGTAATAATATTGCGTTTTATTCGGCAACACACAAAATTGCTTTCGATGTCGAAGAATCATTTTCTTTATTACCTTTCTTAATCTTCACGTAAAGGACGAATTCACATTTTCAGATAAAGTTGAAGTATTTTCAATCGTTATCAAGGATTGTACATCAGTTTGCAGAAGAATTTTTCGTCATTTTCATAGATTTTAAATCAATTTGAAGGATTTTTCAACTTTTCAAATATTTTCCAATATATTCATGGATTTTTAAATATTTTATAATATTTTCACGATTTGTAAATCATTGAGGAAGACATTATTTTCAAGCATATTTCATGTTTTCAAGAAATTTAATTCAATGTAAAATATTTTTCTTCATTTTCAAGAATTTTTTAAAAAGTTCAAATGTTTTTCAAGATTTTCAAGTATTTTTCAATATTTTCAAGGAATTTTCAATAGTTTTAAAGATTTTCTAGCATTTTAATATTTGTAAATCATTTAGGTGAATTTGTAAACTATTTTCCATTGTTTTCCAGAAGTTTGAATTAATTTAAAATATTTTCCGTTATTTTTAAGGATTTCAAATCAATTTGAAGGATTTTTTAACGTTTTCAGATATTTTTTCAATATTTTCAAGTATTTTTCAATGGTTTTAAAGATTTTCTAACATTTTCAAAGATCATTTAGGAGGATTTGAAAATTATTTTGAGGCATTTTTCATTGTTTTCAAGAAGTTTAAACCAATTTAAAATAATTTACTTTATTTCCATAGATTTTAAATCAATTTGTAGGATTTTCCAACGTTTTCCAATGGTTTTTAAGATATTAAAGTATTTTCCAACATTTTAAAGTATTTTCTAATATTTCCAAGAATTTTTCAATAATTTTAAAAATCTTATAACATTTTCCAGGAATTTTTAGCATTTTTAAAAATGTATAAATCATTTAGGAGGATTTAAAAATTATTTTGAGAATTTTTTTTATTATTTTCAAAAAGTTTGAATCAATTTAACATATTTTTCGTCATCTTCAAGGAATTTAAATCAATTTTAAGCATATCGAATCACTATATTTAAGAAATTTCGATTATAAATAATTACTTTAATTTATTCTAAATAGTTTATAACATCAAAGCTCTAAACAACAGACATTTGAAGCATTCTAAATTATTTGAAAGCATTTTAGATTAATTTTAATTAATTAATCTAACTGCTGCATTTAGAAAATGTTTTTTTAAAGCATTACAAAATATCATAACACCTTACTGAAGTATTTTAGACTTTGAATTCATTTTAGAACGCTTTAATATTAAGGTCAATTAGTTTTATTATAAAACATTTTAAATAATTTTGAAGCATTTTAGATTATGTGAGAGCATTGCAGCATTTCCGTAAATATTAGAAACTATCAAACTATTGCTTCAATTATTTTAGATGACACTGAAGTTATTCGCGTGAATCTAAAGCATTTCATAACATTTTAAGATAAGGCATTGATGAAGCATTTCATACAAATAATAAAGTATTTTAGAAGAACTAATTAGGATTGATATGAAGCATTTTAGACCATTCTGGAGCATCTTAGATAATGTGACAACATTTCGGAAGACACTAGAAACCAGTTTAGTCCTCAAGCATTTTAGATTTTACTAAAATTTTTAGGGAGAATTTTAGGGTTTTCTAAGACCCCCCTTAAGCATTTTAGACAAATTTTGAAGCATTTTAGACGAGCCCGAGTACTTTTTACTCTCTAATATTTCCGTTGACACAATTTTTCCGTCTGTATCACGAAGGGATCATAAAAGTTAGATGTAAAATCAGGCGCGAGGGCGGCAGCAGGAGTAGTGAACAATTCTAAGATGAGAATAGGAAAAATATTAAAAGCTTCGCCCCCGGAATAAAAAAAGGATATTAAGGTGAGTTTTCGGGGTCGGAATGGAGTCGAATTTGAATATAGTGGCTGATGTGAGAATGTAAATGTTGCCATTTGCATTCACGCAGAACCGCCGAGGTCTCGCGCCGCAGGAACGTTAGAGTGGATTTTTTTTTTGCGAATACTCCTGTCAGGACTACGACGACTGTATAAAGGATATAAAAATTTCATATCGCGGGTAATGCCATCAAATCAAAAAAATGTGATGCATCGGTTTTCGTTCCGTAGAAAGTAAAGGAAAATATGGAAATGTGAGATAGGTTAGCAGGAATGTAGATGGAGCTAATGTGCGGATTTTTTTATAGTAAAATATATGCTTTTTGAGGTTTAAAAACGGTTTTAAGTTCGTGTTCCTACTAATTTATTTTTTTATAAGAATTTATACATTTTAAACAAATTTTAACCTTTTTCCTCAAATTTTTTTTGTTTAAAATTTGAAGAAATACCAACTTTTTTTTAATCAAAATTTGATTAATTTTTTTTAACGAATGTTCATTTTTTTTATCTATTTTCCAGTAAATATCCATCAAAATGAACTTTTCTCAGTTCCACCAAAAATGATAATTTTTCTTTAAATTTGAACCAAAATTGAACTTTTTCCCTCAAATTTTATGGTTATCGACCAGCATCAGCGTGAAGACTTGAAAATTCTTCATAATATTACTTTCTTATTGTTTACGAAAATTCATTCCTGTGACTATTAAGTATTTTTACTAATTTTATATGTCACTATTATCCGTGACTTTATTTTCATAATATTTTATGTACCTAAACATTGTTTGTCCTTTTTCCAGGTTATGCAAGTTCTTTAAAAATGTAATTAATTGACAATGAAATATCTCTAACCGTTATATCAAACAACAACAAGAACTTAATTCAAATTCAAAGATCACCATTTGGAGTAAGTCACTAAATTCGATTCATTTAATTTTTTTAAATGTTATAAAATACATTTTTAGAATTTCATTTTTTTCTAGTTTGCCACCAACGATGTGCTTTCTACGCAAGTGAACATTGAAATGTTTGACTATTCTCAATTACTATTATTTACAAGGATCTTTTTTTCTTTATTTATTGATAATTTCTATTATATTATTATTATAGTCAAAGTTCTGAACCTCTCTTGCGATATATTTAAATGTTTCTAATATATAATATTACAATATATACGAAATAGAAGAACTCTTTTGCTGTCCCTTTTCTGCCACTTCTTCCATCCAGTTTTTCCTTGGGCTTCTTAAGAGAAAATTACAGATTGTCATTCACAGCTTGTTAGTCTGATGATTTGGCTAAATGCGAAGTTGCCAAAAATCTGTAACTCCATAGTTAGCCGCTAGAGGTCCAGATATTGCCAATGCTGTCGATAATTTAGAGATATAATAAAATTTTATGGACTCATAACATTAATCTCTTTAAAATTCATTTCAATTTTGAGCAGAACATTAGGCATTTTTATCTACAAAAGTAAAGAAATATTAATGTTATATTTTTTATTTAGTTTCGCTTACATTCCGCATCTAGATGTTAACATTTCTTTTATTAAAATTTTATTATCTTTCCTAAAAGTCGCTGTATCACGAAAGAACTATTTCATAAAGGACTGGGAATTCTAGTAGTAAATATTTTGTTATGCAAACAAATTACTAGAATACATTAGGAACGCAAAGACCGTATAATCAACATTATTATTAATTTCATACAATTTAGTTCAAACTAAAAATAGAAATACCGAAATTTGTAATAGCAGTTCTCAAAGTTCAAATATAATTTCACTTCAAATCGCAAAATTTTCATTCCGCTCATTCACTACTATGTTTAATATGAATTCATTTCAAACAAATTCAAATAATATTCAAAACATTTACTTTGTACGTCCAACAGTTAATTTCATGTTTTCATTTGGAGAAAATCGTAGATCTAATGTTTGTTTTACCGCCAATTAATCAATATTCATTTAGATCAATCACGCCATGGCAGGGAGATATAAAAAATTCAGGAATGTAAATATCTTAGTGCAAAGTTTCGCCGCTAGGTGGTTTTTATGTTGTCCTTAGGGAGTCAGTGTGCTAAACGACGCTGAGTAAACTCGTAGAGCCGAGTACGGACTCTTATCTGCAATAGTTGCTAAAGTAACGAGTTTGCATTATATTTTCTTTTAAACCTGGCAAAAGAGATTTGAAACATATCAATGTTAGATCAAGGTTTTGGTTTTAAATCATCCAGGGAATAGATGAAGCTCCAGGACCTGCCAGTACATTTCGTCCAACAAACTTAACACAAGAAAAATTGCAGCGAAATTGGTTCCCTGACTGCTGACCAGTATGACCAATTGGTGAACATCTGCATGTAGCTTCAAAAAAATGATAGCATAGGACCCAAACTTTTTGATCATAATAGATGAGTACACATGGAAATATAATTACGATCCAGAAACCAAACAGCAATCATCACAATTTAACACACCAAACTTTCCACGACCAAAAAAACTGTTTTAAGGAGCATTGTTAAGTCAGTGTTGATTAGTTTTTTCAACATTCATAGAATTGTCCATCTCCCATGTGGTTAGAATGTTAATAGTGCCTATTGCATAGATGTTTTGAAGACATTGAGGTAGCAAGTTAAACAAAAACAACATGCCTGTTCTGCCCCATGCACCCAACTCTCCCGATCTAGCACCTTGTGTCCGAGGATAAAATTCAAGTTTAAATAACGCCAATTTGACAACATCGAGGAAATTCAAACGGAATCGCAAGACGCCCTACAGGCCTTGACTTAACTCACTTCGAAGAATGTTTCCATTCAAGATACAATTGCAAAAGGTAAATTCTTTGAGAGAGAACACGATATTTTTCGTTAGAAGTAATTCTTAAATAATTACTGCAACTTTCGGAAAGCACAGCGTAAAATATTTAACCCTACCACCCTTTCTGCTATTTTAAGTTTAAGAGTTGTTGCTAGTTAGTGAAAGAAGTCGGTAATTTTTGTAATTAGTAATGAAATTGCTCTGTTTGTCATTATCTCCCATTCACTAACAACAAGTGAAAGTGATATAAAATGTAAAGTGTCAAATAAAGAATTTTTGTTTTGTCTTCATATACATAGTTCTATACTTTTTGCATCCTTATACCCATTTCTTCCATTTTTGGTTCATTTCGCACACGTTTTTCCTCTTTTGCTGTCCCTTTTCTGCCACTTCTTCCATCCAGTTTTTCCTTGGGCTTCTTATTCGTCTTTTTTTGGATTTTTTGACTCCAAGTTTGTAATTATTAAACTATTTGGGTTTACTCTTTTCAGATGACTTTACCAATTTAGTTGCGTTTTGGTTACTTTGGTTATCATTTGTCATTGGTTTAATTAATTTCTTATGTCCACACTTTTGATTTTACCTAATTTTTTCCTGCTATTTCTTTTATTTCTATCTATTTTTTCGTTTGTGGTCCATATCTCACTACTATAAATAAATATCTTGTTGTATGTTTTATTTTAGTCTCTATTTCGTATGTTCCTAATACTGTTATGGTTAGTGAGTAATATATTTGGTTTGCTTTTTTAGTTTTGTCAGCTATTTCTGTGTCCATTTTTGCATTTTCTGTGGAGACTACCCCTGAGATATTCATAGTTTGATATTTTTTCTATTTCCTGATCTTTGTATTATATTGAGCTTGAATTATTTCCGTTCTTGTTAATTATAATTATTTTACGTTTATTTATATTTATTTATATTTGTTTCAATTTTTCTTTTTTAATTTGTTCTATCCACATTTTTATTAATACTATCAGTATCCGTATATAATAGTCCATTTAGATATATTGGGTTTAGGTTTGCGTATTCTTTGGTAGTTTTTAAGTTAAGTTAAATATCATAAAGGAAAACAAAATATCGGAGCTGATACTCTGTCACGCCTTGTTGAAAGAAATGCTCAAATTATATGTATTTTTTTCAGTGTATCGATGCCATGTTTTTACAAGTTTTGTTTATGGAGTTTATAATGAACAGAATTTTAAATAACTCATATTAAAGTTTCAACTTGATATAGTTTTCCGGTGTAAGTTTTCTTATTTTAATTTCTTGATAACCGAGCTGTGTCGGTTTAATTAAGAAAATTTTTATAAATTGTATATAAAAAATAGATGATCTATTTATGAAACAGAAAAAGAATTCAATACTCATAGTCGTTTATAATTATATTTGCAATAGTTGCACTCTGTAACAATTTCTCTCTTTTTAGTTTTTTCTATCTTATTATACTTTGAATTTTTTAGTCCATCATCTTGTTTGTTCTCTTTTTGTTATTGTTAAAAGATGTTTTTATCACATATCTTTTCTGTTTCTGCATATCTTATGTTTCTTCTCTATTTAGTTCCGGGTTTACTAATCTGCTGAATGCTTTATTGGTTTCTTCTTGATTTATCTCTATATTGTTGGTAATTTTTACCTTCTTTTACCTTATTGTTGTATTTGGTGTACTTTCCTTTTTATTCCTTTTCCATACATTTAATTTCCATTTCTCGATTTTATCGATTTTCTAGTATCTTCCGGGAATACAATATAATTCATTACGGATATACACATACAAAATTTCTAAAAAAATCCCGTAGTTTCTAGCAACAAAAACCGAATAGACGGCGACCCGATCGATCGTTTTCTTTCTAAAAACCCCTTCTTTTGTAAATGGACCCTTCAACCCTTCAACCGTTCCCGTTTACAAAGTCCCTCCTCATTTGTTTATCGTTCTTTGATAATTCGCACCCTCGAGTTCGAATCACTGTTGAGCTGAGTGACAAATCCCGTGCGTATCCCGATGGTCCCGTTTAAAACAGATTAAGGCTTTTTTGTGGGGTTCAGCTCGAAATTATTGACGCGGTGGTTTCTTCTTTCTTTCTTTCCTGCTGGCGTGCTTGAAATCTTAGACGGAGGTAATGCCAGCGGGTAATTATTTGGATCGTCTGGATAAAGTGTGTTGGCATTTTTGAGTGGGTTTCGGGCTTTTGGAAAACCGGATCGGTTGTTTGCCAGATTGCTAATTAGCTTTTTTTTTACAACGATTTTGTTCCGGAGGTTTCGATGTTTTCTGTAATGGGAATTTCAGGAATTTGTTTATTAAATACGTTCAGTTTTTAATGGGATTTTGTATTAAAATTTATGCACAGGATATTTTTTATACAGATTCTGGAAATGGGAGAATTTTTAAAATCTATAAAATACATAAAAAGATTTGAATACATTTTATAATAATAAATAAATAATGAATAAATTCTGTAAATGGGAGAACTTTTGAAATTTGAAAGATATAAAGCGGTATTAGAAATTTTTTAATAAAATACCTAACAAATTGTAAATAATTTTATAGTAAGTATTGTTTATTTTTATGAGGATTTTATATTAAAATATATGCAGGATCATTTTAAATTAAATTCTGGATTTGCGAAAATATTTAAAATTCAAGGATACTAAAGATTAAAGTTGCATTAAAAATTATTCAATTATTTTTCTATTCAATAAGATTCTATATAAAAATTTATTCATATACGGGTGCTTTTAGAATAAATTATGAAAATCGGCGAATTTTTGATATAATAGAATGAAGCGATATTAGAAATTCATTTATAAAATACGTAAAATATTATTAAATTTTATAATATTTGTTGTTCTTGTTAGTAAGATTTTATATTAAAATTATATACCGGACATTTTTAAAATACATACTGGAAATGGGAGAATTTTTAAAATTTGAAAAATTTTAAAAATTTGAAGGAAAATAAAGATTGCCACGGTTTTATAAACTTGTTTATAAATCACGTAAAAAAATGTAAACGCATTTTATAACTATTTTTATATATTTTTAATATACAGACGTTTTGAAAATAAATTTTCGAAATGGCGGAATTTTTAAAATATGAAGGATTATAAAGCTTGTCACAATCTTAGAAATTAGTTTATAAAATACGCACAAAATTATAAATAAATTTTATAACTTTTATTTATCTATAATAGGATTCTTTATTAAAATTTATACATGGAAAGTTTTTAAAATAAATTTTTTAGAGATAGAAGAATTTTTTAAATTTCAAACATACTGAAGACTGAAACCGTATTAAAAATTTGTTTATAAAACACGTAAAAATTATAAACAAATTTTATAATAATTCTAATCTATATCCAGTAGAATTTTGTATTAAAATTTATATACAGGACGTTTTGAAAATAAATTTTTGAGATGGCAGACTTTTTAAATTATGGAGAATAATAAAGATTACCACAATCTTATAAACTAAGTAAGAACTTATAAATTAATTTTGAGAATGTTTGTAAAATAAATTGTGAAAGTGAGAGGATTTTTGAAACAAAAGAAATTTCCTTATAAAATGTATGCAAAATTTGAAATAGGTTTAATAAAAAAACCCGTAATAACACGAAACCTTTTTAAAATACAATACCGGAAACAGCATTATTTTTTTTTATAAAACAACGTCGGCTCAGAATCGCGAAAATTTACACGAAACATATAAATTTTTCGCAAAAAAAAAATTTCTAGAACAGCGCATTTCTTTTAGTTTGTATTCCAAGCCGTCCGTTCGATGTGAAACGTACGAAAAATAGAAAAAGAAATGCCGCATCTTGACGGGACTCGAATCCCGGCCGAAACATTTCCAGTCTTCAGTTTCTTTCGGATTCGTTGATTAATGTCACATCGACGGGCGCTTTCCGAACGGAATGCCTCTGATGTATCAAAATCAATTTTTCTCAATTATTTCGTCCCGTCAGTTTTCCGTAAAGAATTCACCTGAGATCGCTGAATCTTCATTTCGCGGTCGCTTTTCGCCTCGGATTATATTCCCCTTGAAGTACTCGAAATGACGTCACGGGATCCTGTTTGTTTTTCCGATAAGGAATTTGTGACGTCGAAAATATTTGTTGTAATAAGTTTGCTCTTAAATTCAAATTCCTCTCTATCTATATTTTGACATTTAACAGCTCTTGTTAAACCATGCTTAATAAATACTCAAATTCTAATTTAATTTTTTTTAAATAGTTAAATTAAATTATGCTTGACAAAAATTCAAATCTGACTCAAAATTTTTTTATTAGTTAAAATTCTGCTTAAAAAATGCTTGATTTTTGCTTTAAATTTTTAAGCTTAAATCTTACTTAAAAAACACTCAAGTGTAGGCTTAAAATTGTTTTAAAATTAAAAAATTCTACTTAAAAAAAAAAGCTATAGTTTTGCTATAAATTTACTTAAAAGAGATTGTAATTTTATTTTGAAAATAACCGATGCTTGCTTTAATTTTCCTTTCAATGGGCATGTTTAAAAAGCTTAGATAAATACTCAAATTTGAATTTGAATTTGAATTTTTCTTTATATACTCCATTTGTTTATTATTGTTAAAATTCTCCTTATAAAACGCTTGCTTTTTGCTTTAAATTTGTCTTAAAACATTTTATTTTAAAACTTTCTTGAAAAGCTCAAATCTTCTTGCTTTAATAATGCTTAATTTTAATTTAATTTTTTTTCGACAAAAAATTTGTTCAAAAAAGCCTAAAGTTTTACTTAAAGCTGCATTCTTGCTTTTAATTTTTCTTAAAATATTTTATTTAAAACTTCATTTTTACTTTAAATTTGTTTTAAATTATTTATTTGAGACTTCAAATCTTATTTTACTTTAGTTTTAAAAAAAGTTTACACCTTTTCCAGAATATACCAGAATTTTTTAAGAAAATTACATGAATTTGTTCTTGAATTTCCTTAAAATGTTTCAGTTTAGATCTACATTAGTTTAAATGTTATTTTAAAAATCCTCAAAATTCAAAGATATTTTAATCTAATTATACACTTTGCAAGCAAAATTTTCTCAGAAACAAACAAAGTAAGACTTGATTGAGTATTACTCAATAATCACCAAAAGGGACTTTTATTTTTCAAAAAAGACTGCTCCTCTCAATAAAGAACACAAGGACTTCATGGTTCAATCAACATTCAACATATTTTAAGCTAGTTAAACACTTTTTAAGCTAAATTTTCTCAGAAACAAACTTAAAGTAAGACTCGATTGAGTATTTCTCAATAATCACTAAAAGGACTCCTCTCAATAAAGAACAAAACGACTTTCATGGTTCAATCGAGATTCAAACATATTTTAAGCTAAATTTTCTCAGAAACAAACTTAAAGTAAGACTCGATTGAGTATTTCTCAATAATCACTAAAAGGACTCCTCTCAATAAAGAACAAAAGGACTTTCATGGTTCAATCCAGATTCAAACATATTTTAAGCTAGTTAAACACTTTTTAAGCTAAATTTTCTCAGAAACAAACTTATAGTAAGACTCGATTGATAATTTTCTCAATAATCACTAAAAAGACTCCTCTCAATAAAGAACAAAACGACTTTCATGGTTCAATCGAGATTCAAACATATTTTAAGCTAAATTTTCTCAGAAACAAACTTAAAGTAAGACTTGGGAATTTCTTAATAATCGACAAAAGGACTTTCATTTTTCAATTAAGCTTATTTTAACCTAATTAAATCCTTTTTAAGGAGAAGTTTTTTCAGAAAGGAATCTACCCGAAGACAGACTTGGGCAATCATCAATAATCAACAAAATATCTTTTCCATTTCATTAAGAACAAACAAGTCCTCGTTGTGTGTCCACTTGAAGACATAATAATAAATCACGTGTTTTTTTTTCGGTGCTGTCAGTGGCAGCGGGAGCCGTTGGCCCGTCGAGTGAAAACGTCACCGGGGCCATTGTGGACACGTGTCAAGCGCATTCATTCCGTAATGGGGCTCAGAGCTGAATCGCACGTTAATTTCGACAAATTTCCGTGCTGATTCGACGACAAAGGATCCCGTTTCGTACGTTTAAAATGTCGGCCGGACGTCCCGTAATTGAAATGTGTATGTGCTTTATTGTCTCGACGTATGTCATGTGTCAAATATGCCGGATGTATGTTCCGGATTGTTCGATGCACCGCTGTGAGTACTTGAAAAAAGTTCAAGTATTTTAAAGTAATGCTCGAACTATTTTAATACACACCGAATGAATTTAGAGCAAGCTTTAAGTTTTTTTTTTATGTTATATTGGGATAAATCGTAAACCGAGTCTTCCACAGCATCATTCCGACTTATTAAGCGATGATTAAATCTTTGTTAACGATTTTTATTCAAATCCTACGTGAATTTTATGACCGAAATACTTATTTTTTTTAAAAATGGTGTACTTATTTTCCCTCCCACCATTATTTTAAATAAGATACTTCATTTATATTGACTACGCTTTCCTTAAAGTTTACTTAAAAAAACTTAACTTAAGTCAATATTAAATAATATTTTATTGTTTTTCAAGCAAGATCCTAATTTTTTTAAGTAATTTGTGCTCTAATAAGCCAAATTTAAAACACGTTTGTTTGAAGGAAGAAAAAGTATCATTTCAATACTTTTTAAGATGTAAGTTTTTTTGGTATATTTTCAGTTTACTTAAAAATTGGTTACACTCTAAATTATTTAAAAAACAATCGCCGTTTTTTTTTTGTTAGAATGACATCATTCTCTAATCCCGGCTGTCTTCGAATTGGATTTATCTATTCGGTTGTCCCTCTCAATTTATCTTATTCCACTCCCGGTTCTTGTGGTCCAAATATAAAACGCATAACTGAATTTCGCTAGTTCATATCCAAGTCGAAAGCATCTGGTGTGAGCTTGAGCCCGCGTTCCCTTGTGATTTAGAGCTCGTCGCTAGCACTCTCTGCACCGCGATAAAAACTCTCTTCTACTCAATTTTATAATCTAAAATAAGAGTTTTATGGCCTTCACCAACTGACACCGTCTATAAGATCTACTTAAACAGTATAAATAAATGTGTCTTGAATTTGTTTTATACAACCTCGATTTTAGTAAAAGAAAATTCAAAGTTCTAAGCTTCTAAAAAGATTGAACCATGCTTGAAAAATAATCGAAATTTACTTAATATTTACTTCAAAATAGGTTTCTTAAAAAAGTACTTAAAAAAACTTATATCTGGCTTGAAAAATATTCAAATTTTGCTTTATTTACCCACCTTAAATTTTGCTTCTAAAAGATAGCTTAAAAACGATTAAAAAACGTAAATCTGGTTTCAAATATATATAAATCTCGCTATAAACATTCTTTGAAAAAACAGAGTTGAATTCTACTTATATAAAGTTAACTTGAAAATACGTTACTTAAAATTTGCTTAACAGAGTATTAAAAAACTTAAATCTGTTTTGCAAAAAAATATTTAAATCTAAATGTTCGAATATTGCTTTAAATTTGCTTTCAAGTAATTTGACTTAAAACGTCCTTAAAACAATTTTAAATCGAGCCGAAATGATCCGAAATGTTGTTACAAAATACTCGACGAAGAAATTTCCCGGAAAAGTTTGAACTTTCGTCGAAAAATATTCAAATCTCACTTGAAATTTACTATAAAATACTTCCAATGAAAAAAGTTAAAAAATATATAAAAAAAAACATTCACATTTGGCTTCAATTTCTTATTTAAGAAATAGTGACTCAAATTTTTCAAAGTTTTGAACTTTAGAACGGCGTCAAGTTTGCAGCAATTTCAAGTAATTTTTTAGGGAGTTTTGATAGTTTGATGAAAAATGTAAAGTTACGAACGTCTTTAAGCCAATTTTTATATGATAATTAGATCTGTGATTTAGGAAGATCCGAAGTGTTCTGGCGACGCGAAACTTAAAGCGCCAGTGAAACTTTCGAAGCTGCTCCGACGAAATTCGAAACGTTTCCGTTCAGCAAAATCTTAACAGTGAAGTGAAATGGAGCTTTCGTTATGTTTTGTTTGTTACTGACGACGAAACATAAAAGGCTACAAGTGCTGTTTATAATTCTCCATAAACACGGGCAATAAAACGAAAACCGACAAGATAAATACACTCTGTGTATTCTCGGGGCTCATGCGAAACTTTAGCCCGAAAGTTTCGGAAAGTACACAACACTCTGAAAAGGCCGCAGAAATTCGGCACCGCCGCAACTCCCGTCCAAATGGATTAACTTCTACTTACAAGCTTTCCGAGTTTCGGCTCTTCTAATTATTTTCGAATATATCAAAGGATTTTTATTACCAAATCTTGAGTAGGACGAACATGTTTTGCTTTCGAGTTCGCTTCGCCGTACAAAACGTTATCGGCACCGATTTTGGAATTGCCCCTTTTTTTAAGCGACATTTTACCGTTTTTTTAAGCACGTTTTCCAGCGTGTTTTTACACAGACAAATTTTAAATTTTCCTCATTTTTTGAACCTGATAAAAATTAAATTACTTTCCGATAATATTTAAGGAATCGTTGTTTCTCTTTAATCGAGGTCTTAACCAAATATAAATTTCAGCTAAAATTAATCAAAAAACGGTTAAACGAAAATTAATTATACCAGAACAAAAGTTGGAAATAATATATTTTCAAACAAGATTTCAGCTTAATTTAAACATTTCCTTTGTACATATATGTTTTAAGTCAAATATTTGATTCAAGGGTATTTTTCGAGCCAGATTTTTTACGTAAATTTAGTGTAAAGTCTCGTAAATATAATTTAAAATAAGATACCAGAGCATTTTTGAAAGAAAAATGAATGAAGTTTTTTTATTTAAATTTAATTAAGTGCCATCTGCCCATTATTTAAAATAATGTCGGGGGCGCAAGTAAGTTCAGTAAATTTAAACAAACGGCTAATAAAATATTAATTCTCGCTTAAAAACATGAAAGAGTTCATTCAAAAACTGGTTTAAAGTACTCTATACTGATATCACGAAAAATGTGATCGAAAAATTAAAAATTTCCTTTCAAATATTTTACTTACAAAATTTTTAATTCTCACTTTGCTGTAAAATATTCTTCTACCAGAAAATATGTATATTTTGCTTAAAAATATCCCCAAACTTATTTTAAAACGCCTCATTTTCGATTTCACTTAAAAAACCTTAAGTAAACATGTTATAAAAGGCTTTAATGTCGCTTAAATAAGCTTCGGTTTCGCCTTAAAAATACTTCGTTCGCAATTTCAATTAAAAAAACGTTAAAAAAATAAGTGTTTCGCTTAAAAAATGCTTTGGTTTTGTTTTAAAATATGAATAAAAACGCCGTAAAAAAACTTAGGTTTTGCTAAACTAAGCCGGAATCCTGCTTTAAAAGGCTTTGTTTACATTTTTCTTAATAAAACAAAATCAATGAGACTTACATGTTGTTGACAAAAAATAATCTCGCTTCTAAAATACTTGATTTACGATTTGTTCTAAAAAACATTCAGAAAGACCTCAATTTAATTTGAAATAAATTATTAAAGCAGAGAGTACTTTTAATTTTTTTTTTTTAACAAAAATTGAAATATATTTTAAAACAAATTTTCAACTTTTAATTTAAACTTTTTCTAAGCAGATTTTGAGTCAAATACTTTAGAAACAAATTTAAATCAAGAATATTTTTGATTTGATTTGAATATTATTAAAGACGGATTTAATTTTTTTTTTTAACTTTTGTAGGCAGATTTTGTGTAACGTATTTTATTGTAAATTTTAGATAAGATTTGATTTAATAATAACTGGAAAAATTTAAGCTTTAATTTAAATTTCTTCCAAACACGTTTCAGGTTTAATAACTTAAAAGACAAATGTAAAGAAAGAAAGAATTGAGCATTTAAGCGTTAATAAGCAAAATTTAAGTAATTATTTAAATATGAATTAAAGCAAGATTTAAATATCATTTTTAGCCGTGTTTTTAAGTAAATTAAATGTGAAGTGTCGTAAGTATAAATTAAAATAATATTCCAGTATTTTTGAATTAAGAATTAAGTTTTTTTTAAGTAAACTTTAAGGAAAGCATAGTCAATATAAATGAATTATCTTATTTAAAATAACGGTGGGAGGGCAAAATAGGTCCACCTTTTTTAAAATAAAAAGTATTTTAAAACTAATTTTTTGAAAATTTCCCGGATCGGTATTACTATAATATTGATTAAACGGTATTTATTAATTACGAAATATTTAATCCTTAATTATCATGCTGCAATACGTATGACTTAATTTAATTTAATTAATGCGTATGTTTTAATTAAACCAGTTACTGATAGTTCATTGATATTGATGCCAGTTCGAAATATAATTTGTTGACTCTCAATAAAAAAAAACTGATATTGGAAATTTTTTAACAAGCTTTTTTTCAAGTTTCATTGGACAACTTTTAATGTTTTGAAAGATTTTTTTTTATATAATATATATTAATTTAGGAAACGTCGAGATATTTAAAAAACTATTCAAATTGTTTAAGATGCGTTTATTATCATCTTTCTGATATTTTGACTGGAAAAATTAAAACGTACAAAAATTGAAAATCTTGAATGTACCATTTAGCTTAAACTAAAGATAAATAAAAATGGCTTTAATATTTCGATTTGAAAGCCACCTAAAATAGTTTATTCTTTTTTGAAAAAATCTGTAATTTGCTTGAAACGTAGCGTAGGTGAAAACATTTTAATTTATAAGGAAACAATTATATAAAATTTTAAATAAAACTTGTAAGTCCAGCTTAGCTTAAAAATGTACTTAATAAGCTAAAAATATAGCTTTAAAATCTGTTTGAAATCTCTAACTTAATTAAATTAACTAGAAAAATTGGTAATTTAAAAATGTTGATTTTAGTGTTCAGCTTAACTGAGTTTAATATTTTGGTTGGGAAAGAAGTTCGAATATTTACTTTAAAATCAAGATTTGTAATTTCAAAATCTAATTCTAAGTCATTTGAAAAAATTGACTTTTGTTACAAAAAACATGTCATTTAAAATTTTTTTAAAAATTTATTATTTGAAAATCTTTGATTTAGCACTTTAGGTGAACTTAGTTTAATTGAAAAAAACGACAAATGTGACTTAAAATCTGAAATTAAAAAGTCGCTCGATAAATGTATATTTCTATTAAAGTTGAATTGAAAAATTTTTAATTCACAAAAAATTGAATTTAACGGTTAAATTAATTTACTAGAAAATTCTCTTGAGAAAGTAAGAAATCTGTAATATAAAATATTAATTATAAATTCTTTTAAAATATTTAAAAGTAACCTGAACAATCTTTGATTTCCTTAAAACAAATACATAAATCTAAGAGTCGAATTTAGGAAGTACAAACGTAACAGGAAAAGGCTACAAAATGAATAACAGAAAAACAAAGAAACGACGAGATAAACGAAAACAACGTAAATTACTTTCTCAAACAAAATTAAAGAAAAATCCACTTACCGAACCGGTAAAAAGAAACCCTCAAACGTAGCCCATTAATAATAAAAGTTGGAAAATTAACTCAGTACAAGAACAGCATTTCCATATTAATAAAACAACATCATCTTCCTTTTTATTATCCCAATGAAGAAAGCGCAACAATTCGATTACAAATTCCGAGTGACAGAAAAAACATCTTCAAAGCGGCCCTCCTTGGATCAAATGCAAAACAGACCTTCCCGCGTATTAAATTTGCATAATTCTAGGCGCTCCGTTCGCCTAAAGCGCCATCTACCGGCCGGCCGTGAATTTGTGTAAGAAGCCCACCTTAATTTACATTCATTCCGGCCGTCCTTTGATCTAATTTATTATTTTCGCCGGTTTAAGAAAATATCATGCAGAGTAAATAATTCATTGGAATTAAATTAATTGTTTGAATCCTTACATTGTGGAATTTCTCTAAAGTAAATATAAAACTTATCTTGAATATCTATAGTATTACAAAGCTATTTTTAAATATCTTTCTGTAGCCAAGTTTCGCTTAAATTGTTTTATAAAAGAGTGACATATGATTGATAGATTTTTTATAAAAGTACCATAAACATTTCAATCAATCATTATCAAGCAATAAGTATATTTTTCTGTCCTCATTCACTACTGTATACTGATACTGTTGGTTTAATTGTTTTTTTATGTGTAGGTTTGTGTTTGGTGTCAATGAAATGTTTTGGGTAAAGTGGCTCATCTGGTTGTAAGTGTTCACTGTACCTTATTTCAAAATTTCTGATATTCTGACCAAAATAGATGGCGTTACAATGCGGACAATTTAGTTCGTAAATACTTAATTTTTTGATTTACTAATTTTAGGCTTTACATTTAATAAAAATGAACTTTAAAAGGTATTTTTGAAGATGTTGTACAAGATATAATTTTCGATATTTTTGATATTTTGTTATGCGATAGATCAGGCGTTGGGCGTAATTCATAAGGGCGTAATAAATTCCGGATGATAATTTCGAAATTGAGGCCACGAATGGAACTAATTTATAATGTCCTGGCTCTAACGTCTTGATTTATATTTATGGTTAAGAAGTATCGATCGGATGTAGCCTTGACTTAATATCCGCACGAAATACCGCCATTAACCTATTTCAGAGTTCACAGATAGTGTTTGTGCGTTGAAAGAATCGGAAAAGCTTTATGTTTTTTTTATAGAATGTATCCTTTATTTTGCGTTGTTATTTCAAAAAGTTAATAGATTTTATGAGCAAATTTTCCTCAAAGAAATAAAAAAATTTCAAATAAATTCTTTGTCAATTAAAAGTTTTTCAAGAACATTTTTTAGTAAATTAGACTTAAATGTTATATTCAATTTTCTATTAATTATTATTTTTTAAATAAACTTTAATGGAATTACCAATTGTTTGAGCGATTTTCTAAAGATTTTAAGTCATATTTCTTGCTTATTAAATGAAATCAAATCCAAGATTTTTAAGTACAAATTTATGAATTAAACACTTTTTAAACGAGTCACACATTTGTGAAACAGCTTTTTGAATTAAATTTAGAGCAAATTTTCGAACTTTTTTAGGCGGTTTTTCTTTAAGTAAATAACGGATTTTTCAAGCAAGTTTTTTAAATAATAAGTTGTGTTTGGTTTCGTAAGAAAATGTTTAACCTAAATTAAGCTTAAAAATAATAAATTCAAGATTTATAAGCAATTTTTTACAAACTATGATTGTTTTAAGCAAATTAGACTTTTTCATCAAAAATTCACCCTTAACCGGCATGTTCCATTAATTTTTTAAAACATATTTCTCACTTTTTTAACTAAATTTACGAATTAAGTTAAAATTTTTAAGTACATTTTTGAAAATTATTAATTTTTAAAACGTATTAAGTAATTTTTCTAAATAAAACTTTTTGAGCGTTTTTTTCTAATAATTTTTGCATGCCATATTTTTTTTTTGTAAATTATAATTTTTTTAGGCAAGTTACAACATTTTAAAGTAGTTTTTTAAACTATATTTTTCACTTTTTTCGAAGAATTTTAAGTGTATCATTAATATGAACATTAGATTTGGAACAATATTTTCAAACTTCTTTTTTGATTCAAATAAAAAAAATCACAATCATTACACGCTAAATTTTCAAGGTAATTTAATTTTAAATGTTAAATTCAAAATTTCTCTGTAAATTTAATGTAATTTGTGTTTTCACTCACGATTTAAGCCAATTACAGATTTTTGTTCAAGCAAGTATTCTTGTTTTTTCAATAAAATTTTTGACTTAAGCTTAACTGCTAATTTCGAGTTTTTTAAATACAGTTTTTTACACAAGTTTCAAAAGGAGTTTTCAAAGAAAGACTCAAATTTTTCGAGTTTTATTCAATTAAATTATAAAAATATATTTCTTCATTTTTCTAGATTAATAGTCTCATTTAAATATAATTTAAAATTCTTAAGTACGTTTTAGAAAATTATTAATTTTTCAAACAAGGTTTAAATAAACAACAGATTTTTCTAAAACTCAACAATCTTTTAAATAACTTGTTAAGGTTTATTTTTTAAGTAGATTTTTAAGCTAAGTTAACTGGCTTTTTCAATTAATTTTTAAGCCATATTTCCCACTTTTTACTTCTTTAAACAAATTTTAGCTTTAAGACTTTGCATGCAAAGTTTCCAATTAATTTGAGATTAAATGCTAATTTTTAAAGATATTTAAACAATTTGTATATTTCCTAACAAACCCGTTTCATATTTTAAAAAAATGGCGGTGGAAGCACTTTTAATTAATGTTATTTTGTGAACGGTTGACAATCTAAAAAATGGTGGATACCCTTCTAATTCTCATATCTTTTGGAAAAAATGAAAAACTGAAGGATCTCACGCATTACACACAGAAAATCCTTTTCCAGTTTTCCAGCTCCATCTAATACGGAAAATCCGAGTTGTAATTAGAGGCAAAGTAAAGGGATTATGTGACTCTTCTTCATGTAACTTTGTAATTGTAAATTGGATACGGAATTGAGCTAGATTCAACAATGTTTCACCCTGCATACGCTAATGCTCAGGAAAAGTTCATTATGGACTCCGACTCAGCTCGGAATAATCCATATTAGAAGAAATTATACGAAAGTCTAAAACACCTCTGCATGTGAGAGGAGAATTGTGAATGAAATGAAATGGGTAATAAAATCCTCCACTAGGTTTTAAAAACTGTCTAATTTAAAAACACAATCCACTAAATTATTTTTGACGAGAAACGTTTTTCAAAATAATGGCGGACGCGCCCCACAAAACAAAATTCTTCCGCCATTTTTTTAAATGTGAAGTAATTTGTTTAAGAATATACAAATGTGTTTAAATATCTTGAAATTAGCATTTAAGTCTAACTTAATTTACCTAAAAAAGCTTATGGATTAAATTTGCTTGAAAAGTAGAGAAGGTGGCTAAAAATTTCAATGGAAAAAGCCGTTTATTTCAAAATATAATTGTTATTTACTTAAAACTTAATAAAAATATTTATAATTTAGATACTTAAAATGTATCTTAATATATTGGAAATAGTATTTAAGCTTAACTTAATTTGTGAATTTGCTTAAAAAATGGGAAATACAGCTTAAAAATTAATTGAAAAAGCCAGTTCAAATTATTGAGTTTTGCTTGGAAAAAACTGTTTTAAAAATAGTTATATTTATAAATAACTTGATTTATTATTTATACTTAAAAAAGCAAGAAATATGGTTTACGAAACTTAGAAAAATTTGTTGTTTACCTAAATTTTGCTTCAAAAATTCATAATTTTCAAAAACGTACTTAAGAATCTTAAATTCAGTATTTATATTTAATTGAGTTAGTATGTACTTAAAAAAAGGAAGAAATGTCTTTTAAAATTTAATTGGGAAAGGTTCTTGAAAAGTTTTTGTCTTTCTTGGAAATTGTGCTTAAAAAAAATGTTGATTTACAGACTATAAACAGAAACTTTGAATCTAACATTTAAGTCTAACTTAACTCAAAAATTCACTTAAAGAAGCAAGAAATATGCTTACCTAACAAGCTTAAATTTTGTATTAAAAATGTATAGGTTAAAAAGTATATTTAAAGAACTGGCGAATATTTTTAACTTAATTTAAAAATTAGCTTGAAAAAACAAGAAAAATTTAAGTAACAAACCGCTTACAACTTCTTTTTTGAAGATTTTGTATTTTGTTTAAAACTTAAGTGAAAATTTATGGTGCAAAAACTTTACACGGAAATTTTAAACTTAATTTTAATTTAATTGAAAAAGCCTATTAAACAATTTGAGTCTTCTTTTGAAAATTCTCCTTAAAAATTTAAATAACAACCTTAAACTTAACTTAGCTTGAAACATTACTTAAAAAAGCGAATAAAAATACTCTAAATTCTTTAATCAATAAACTCTCTTAAAAAAATTTGACTTTCGCTTGAAAATATTTATAACTTGCTTCAAATTTGTAAAAAAAATATAGGTAATTAAGTATATTTAAAAAGCTTGAAATTAGCACTTTTAGCTTAACTTATTTCAAAAAGTTGCATTAAAAATTGAGAATAATTTCTTAAAAAAAGCCGTTAAAAATTTTTTTTTGGAAAAATCTGTTATTTACTTGAAACAAAACTGGAAAATTTATAATTTACATAAA
Organism: Hermaeophaga mercurialis; assembly: GCA_951812935.1. Classification (NCBI taxonomy): domain Eukaryota; kingdom Metazoa; phylum Arthropoda; class Insecta; order Coleoptera; family Chrysomelidae; genus Hermaeophaga; species Hermaeophaga mercurialis. The sequence goes on from OX638363.1 coordinate 1,244,264, forward strand.
ATTCACACGAAAATAATAACCTTAACATTTAAGTACAATTCAGCTTGAAAATGTATTTTTAAAAAGCGAGAAATTTGATTTGCAATCCCTTAATTAAAATACTCGCTGAAAAAAAAATTGTCTTTCGATCGAAAATATCTGCAACTTGCTTCAAATTTGTATTAAAAATGTGGCACTATATACTGAAAAATCTGTAAAACTTCCATGAAACATTAATAAAAAAAATGCAGCTGTAGAAAAACCGTGGGTTTTCTTATCCTTATTGCAGATTTGAATTCAGTGTAAAAAGCAATGTTAGAAACACAATACAAATTTCGCGGGTTAAAAACCGCGTTTAAAACAAATAAGCAATTGTTTTTGCGATTAGTTGCACTCGCTTAGTTATTTTTGTTTGTAACTTGGAGTCAATTACTTTGCGAATAGCCGAGAACTGTTGTCATTAGTCACCCGGTAAAAACGCCACAAGATTAATGAATGAATGTTAAACCGAAACTACAAAATTCTAAACAAAATTAGATTTTGTTAAAAAAAAAAGAAATGGTGAGGGATGTGGACGTTTCAAGTGATCTTTCGCCGTTTTACGGCGAATGGTGTGTAATTCTTATTACCGAGAAAACTCAGGTCAAAGTAGAGTCTGTGAGTTTCGTGAAGTTTACGAAAAAGAATCCTCGAGGGCTATTCAGATGAAATCGAAGTGAAAATGGTTGTTGTAAGAACTTCGATTAGTAAGCATCGATTCCCGCTGTAGTAGACAACTTCGGCACACTCCGACTTTTCTAATTTCACACTTGCTTAAACTTCAGCCGAAGTTAATCTCGAGGGCGTCTACTACGGGATTCCATGGAATCCACTTCACAAATTTGTTTTCGGATATTCGGTATTAATATTTATGCTTTAGCCCTAAAGTTTTTAGACCGCGGACAATAATGAACTTGTATCTAAGAATTCCGGTTATAAATAATTTAGCGGAGTAACTCCTCGAATTCGAGGACAGTTTTAATTTAACACTTAAAAATTAAAAGAAGTGTCTATTCGAATTCAACTTTGTGGCAAAATTTCAAAGCAATCGTTGAAGAACTTTCGGAGATTGAAGATGTTGAACAAACGAACATAAACATTTTTAATAAACGGTAGATGCACTCAGTTTCCACTTTTGTGTTAATTTGTTTGGCAAACGAGACAACATCTCAACTGCAAAATAAACAAGAACACATTTATTATTCGATTTTCTTATTTGTTTCAGTGTCTAGCCGTCAGGTATGTTATTTTTTAGACTGTCTTTATTTGTTCTCGTCGGAAACACTCCAGAAAATAAACAGACGCTTTTCAAATACATTTTCATTTGACATTTTGTGTCACCGTTAAAACTATATGAAATTCCCGGTACGCTGAATAATATATTCTCTTCCTTTATATTGGTGTGGTTTTTTCGTTGTAATTTTGTCTTGTTTGTATTATTTTTTTTCGTTAAAACATTTCGTTTTGAAATACAAAAATTGCGGTATTCGTTCAGTTAATCAATTGAAAACCAACATAACTTACTCCCTTAAGAATTCAAAAAATATATAGACCCACAAGAACACTATTACTAAAGAGATAAACGAATACGATCTCAACGAAAACTACTTTGGCAACATTGCTTTTGTGATATACACATCGACTAAAATATTGCACAGGTCCGGTTCTAATGCAAAGTTTATTCAATTTTTTTGCCGCACATACGAATGGATGGGGCAACGTGTAGTATTTGCAAAGTGTCAAATTTATGGAAAAGTGGTGATTTAAAGTAAAAGTTTCCAAGAATGGATCGACAATCACAACGTTAATGATAATAAAATTTACAATTTCATACTTTATTGTTGGCTCATAACTGATTCTTGGATATCTTTTAAAAATGGTTATGTAGCCTGCTAACTCATGTATTTCCCGCTCTTTTTTCAAAAAAATGGTGCGGGATTTCGAATGCTTTTCAACTATTTAAAAAAAAATAACAAGGTTGTTGAAAAGGTGCTCGAACTAACGATCCTTCGCTAGTTAATGAATGATTTCAATAGTTTTTACTCGAGCGAAAGAATAAAAAATGTGTTTTTGTAGTAGCGTTTTCACAAAAAGAAAAAACGTGTCCATTTATCTTGTGTCGTTTTTTACCGGGTGACTAATGACAACAGTTCTCGGCTATTCACAAAATAATTGACTCCAAGCTAGAACAGAAACAAGTGGGCGAGCGCAAATAACAACGGAAACAATCGCTTCTGTGGTATTATGGAATAATTAGACCGGTTTCATTAATAAATAAATAATTAAAGTGTACGTACAGAAAATGAACTCGTGCTGGATCTTCCAGAGGAAACTTCTCTACCTCACCATTTTCAATTTTAAATGTAACAAATTAATAATTGATTAAAGCCTTTTGAAGACCAATCTGTTGTTTGTAATACGTGGTTAATTTTAAATGAAAATCAATGAAATATTGTTACGCCATTATCAGGACAGTTTTATAAATTTCGTGAGGAGACAATAAACAAAAGGCAAAGAATAAAGTTCGTACTAAAAAAAAACGGCAACAAGACTTATAACGATCGCATTTCACTCACTGTTTTAATTTTGTATTTATATTAAATATTGTTTTGGTGTTCTTGAACAACAACCTCGCTTAGTATACAGAAGCGGGAATTACAAAAAATATTTGCTACACAAAATGATTATCAAATACGAATGAATAATTTACTTAGATGAAATTATAGAATTAGAGAATCAAATAGGACAATACAATTAAATTTGAAATAAATAAAAATAAGAAATTTGCTGAAACGTTATGTTTACTTAACATCATATTCTTCTGGAAAATCACTACAAATACAATTAAATTTACACGAATAAAATAATCGAAGACAAAGTGCCAAACTTCATCCAAAACTGAAGTTTTGGCCACTGCCTATAGGAAAATAGATGAGAGGAACTAGAGTTAGACCGCAAGTTTATAAGAGTTTAGCTTTGAGATAGAAACAATTCTGAATTTGGAAAATAGACGACAAAATAATGAATTAGAGTATCATGATATTATAATTTAGGTTTTAGTTACTAATTCATTGTTATATAGTGTAATACTATTATTTTTTTTATGAAAAAATTTTTTTATTGATTTTATTTTTAACATTTAATACCAAGTATTTATCGAGAATAAAAGAAAAAAAGAATTTTGTTCGCCGCACTTTTTTTATTATTCATGTTGGTTCAAAAATTATCTCAATGTGGGTTCAGGTTTCATTTAACTCTAATAATGGTATTTACAATTCAATAAATATATAGGCATGTATATATATTGTGGTAAAATTTAACAGTTATTACAATAACCAACTGGGAAAATACTTGTTACGTTTTCCGTGGGGGTGTATTTTGTATTTCCATTTGCATTGTAGATGGTTTGCGTTAGTAAATGACATTTTATATTAATTTTTGTCTAGGGAAGATAATTTTTCTAGAATGTTATTAACCGCTTGGATAAATTTTTGCATCTCAGAACTCAGTGTAATAAACAAAAACAATTTTTGTTACACAATCTACAGTGCTAATAACCAAATCCAAAACACGACCCTGTTGATTTCGTACTATGTTAAATTGTTTGAGTTGAAATATATAAAGCAAATTTTTTTAAATCCTAAAATTTTCATCATTTTCATTTGAGTAGTGCGGAATATTAAAATCACCAACACAAAAAATACATTTTTCATTCTTCTACATCCCCTGTAATCAACCATTCTAAATATCCAGGGTGTACTCAAATAAAAACTTATCTTTACGGTTAAAAAACCATTGTTTATACTTGACTGAGTTATCGGTGTTGCCGGCTGTAGTTGTTTTTCGCTAAATAATATTTGGATAGATGTAAAATACTAATATTTATTTTTTTTGAAAACGGTTGAATTTAGAAAAAAAAATATTCTGCATATGTTTTTCTACCTCATCGGTAAATATGCGCATTATTTTCGCTGATGATGAATTAAAAACGTGCATGTTCAAAACAAGCTTAATATTCGAGTATGAATTTCAACGTTGAAAAAATAAACATACTTAGTGTTTTAACTGGAAGCCCAGAAAGTTAGTTTGTAATCAATTTAATCTACTCAAGCAACAATGTTATAATTTCTGCTCGAGTAATTACCGCCTCTTATGTTGTATATGAGATCTGGAGTCGAGTCTCTATCAGCATTCTCATTACAAGAGATTAACATTTCTCTGGAATTAATATGGTGCACGTAACTTCCGAGCCCAAAACGAGGTAACAACAACATTTTGTACTTGTCGCTATCTTGTACTGGCGATTTATATCCTGCTTCGAATCCTTTTCGAATCTCAGAGGTTACATGACAAAATGGGAGAGCAAGATTAATATTCCGAAAAAATTAGGTCACTTCTAACTTTTTTGAACTTTTAACAAGTATGACCTAATATATAACTAAGTTTTTTAAAACAGCAAAAAACGTTACGTATACTTATCGTGAAAGTGTACTTCCACCAGAATTAGCAAAACATTTCAAATCTTGGCACAAAATGATATTTTAAAAAATGTTGGTAGAATTTTTAATATTTTGAATGAATGCATACACATTTTATTTCATATAAAAGTTTTCTGCCCACTTTATTGTTCCACCCTATATAGCGCTGAATTAAACAAAAAATCAATGGTTAGCTAAGATGTTCTGCGATCAAATCCAAAAATATATCAAATTTGATTTAATATGAAAATCAACTTGAAAATATTGTTTCATTAGTGCTGTCTATTTCAAACATAACCACATATTTCACGAAAAAACAATGTGGTTAAAAAAATTTGTGTTCGCTTGTGGATTTTGTATAGTGTGTTGTGAATTTCAATTTTGTTAGGAAACAATGATCAATTTAAAGTTTTTAAGAGCAAATATCATACAAAAAGATCAAAACAGTTTGCCGCACTAATTAGAGAAAAACATTTTCCACTACTAGAATTGGTTTTGAATAAAAAAAATATTTATCGGCTGAAATTGCAAGCCTTTATAATCAGTTGTGTACATAATTGTTTAAGTATTTTAAAAATAAACGAATTGTGATGGTTCATTGAATTAATAATAATTAACAGCGACGTTATTGTGAAAAGATTAATCATCTAGTTTGTTCATAATTAATTTTTTTGTGAATCGGTCTTAATTTATAATTTTTGTAAATTCAAATGTAAAAACTTGTATTGATAACACGCATCATTTTCAGATTTACCTTCATGAATTTATTTGTATTTTAAATTTAATTTGTTTTTTTTTTAAATCAATATTTTCTTTCAAATTTTTTTGATACCAATTTTAAATTTTAATTTCTTGTTAATTGATTTAACATTAAATTCTAAATTTTATTTATAAATTATAATCTTCAAAAAATACCCAGTTATTTTATGCGAATTTATTTTGTACTGATTTATATTATTAACAAATTTGATATTTTTTATGATTTTAAGGTCATTTTTATTATTTTTTAATTAACTATTATTATATTATTACGATAATTACGTAAATTGCATTATTCTTTAAGATAATTCATCCAATTCGTTTTTACAACTAATTTCTAAAAGAATATTACAAAAAAATCTGCAATTTACCACTTTGAACATCATTATTATCATTGTCATCTTCGCCATCATTATCATCATCATTATTCTATTTTAATTTCTAATTAAGGATCCAAAATGTATCTTCGGTGAAGTTGTTACAAGTATAATAAATTGTCTGAAATCAACCATATTTTATGGTTCATACAAAATTATTTTTACTTTTTGGTTTTTTATAGAAAATTCAATCCCTTGTTTGATCTACCATTAGAAATATTTTATTTCTAATGTAGTGACATATTCGGTAATTTAATATTTTCTGATATTACCGTATCGTGTCGTAACATTTTTCGTTCATCAACTTGTATTTGAAATAAATATTAATTGAAATTAGGTATCATGTTAGCTTCAATTGTTTGCTGATATTTTTGACAGGTTTTCCATGAAATGAATTTATATATTCAATTGATTTATAGAATCTCATTGTCCAGATATGAATATTTTATCTGACTATATAAAATAAATATGTATTTTTTAATTATATTTATAATACGATCTGGAAATTACCAATTTAAATTAAGCTATAAAGTAGAATATTTAAATTTGAATCCACCGCATTGTAACAAAAATGGTTTTGGTCGTTTGCAAAAAGTTTATTCTTACCGACTTTTGAAATGCAAAAATTCATCCAAGCAGGTAACAAAATTCCCGAAAAATTTCTATTCACATACAAAAACTAATATAGGATGTCGTTTGCCAACATAAATAATCCACAATTTGCTATTTTATGAGAATAATGAAAACAAAATACCGCCCGGGGTAAACGTAAAAAGTATTTTCTCAGTTGGTTATTGTAATTCTACCTCATTATATATAGTTTATATTAGCGAAGTTCCCTTTGCAACAATGCAGTAACGCATAGAAATCGATTGAATGGAAAATGGAATAAGCGTTTTCCCGCTTAGCCAGAGAATAATTTATTATACAGGAAATCATAAACACACCGGATTCGAAATTGGTGATAGTGCGTTCAGCCATTTAATCATCAATCGACGAGTGTATATGAAATACATATTGTTGCAAAATGCTAAAGTGCACCACGTTGGGCGCAATTCTCAAAGAATATTGTGAATTATATTACTAGTAACTGCGGATACCAAATATACGCACTCAAATAAGTTCCAAGATCGAATGCGAAATGACAAAAATCCAAAATCAAGAACAACTAGATATAGAGGAAACCTGGAACATGATAAAAACATCCATAACTCAGATCCAGGACAATGACATTGGCTATCCTGTGAATAGTTCGAAAAAAGAATGGATGACTCCTGAAATCCTGGAACTCATGGATGAGAGAAGAACCCATAAGGCAAATCCAACATTATATGCTGAATTGAATAAAAGGATTAGAAGAAAGTGTAGAGATGCAAAGGAACAATGGATGTCTAAAAAATGCAGTGAAATCGAGACGCTTCAGGAAAAACATGACACTTTCAACCTACACAAGAAGGTAAAAGAAATGGCAAACCGTAATAAGAAACGTCCCACAGCTATCTTACGGGACCAAAATAATGAAATCATCTTGGGGGTGGAGAATAAACTCCAAAGATGGAGAGAATACGTGGATGAATTATTCAATGACAGTAGACCGTATACTCCACCAGCGGCAGATGAACTTATGAACGAAAAAGGCCTTGAAATCACAAAAGATGAAATAATTCACGCAGTAAAATCTCAAAAAGACGGTAAAGCAACTGGTCCAGACAATATTAATGCCGAAGTTATAAAACTTATAGTCGATCAGGATGGAAAGGGTTTGCAGCTACTGGTGTCGTTATTCAATACAATCCACCGTACGGGAAATATCCCAGCAGATTGGCTACGCTCGACATTTATTGCCCTTCCGAAGAAAATCCACGCCTCGAATTGCGACGAATACCGCATGATAAGCCTGATGTCCCATGTTCTGAAAATATTCCTCAGAATAATTCACACCAGAATTTACAAAAAATGCGAATACCAACTAGACGAAACCCAGTTTGGCTTCCGCAGTGGCCTAGGTACACGTGAGGCACTATTCGGATTAAATGTGCTCACTCAGCGATGTAGAGACATGAATGTTAATGTAATCGCTTGTTTTATAGATTATAGAAAAGCCTTTGACTGCATTAATCATCAAAAACTAATAGAAATCCTCAAAACAACTGGTATAGATAGAGAAGAAATCCGATTAATTACAAATCTCTACTGGGAACAAAACGCAGTAGTTAGAATTGAGGGAACATATTCAGATGCAATCAAGATTAAGAAAGGTGTAAGGCAGGGTTGCGTGTTATCACCGCTCTTATTCAACATCTACTCAGAAGCTATCTTCAGAGAAGCTCTGGAGGGGATTGAATGTGGAGTTAAGGTTAACGGGAGATTGATTAATAATATCAGATATGCCGACGACACAGTTGTGCTGGCCGAGAATGAGCAGGACCTGCAGAGACTATTGAATCAAATAGTCCGACATAGTGAACACTATGGTCTCCTCATAAACACCACAAAAACTAAGATTATGGCATTCACCAAAAAACCTGTTCAGGCACATCTAGTTATTGGCGGTGAACTGGTGGAACAAGTATCTACATACAAGTATCTGGGGAGTATAGTGAATGAGCAATGCGACCCGAAGAGAGAAGTTAGAAGCCGCATCGAACAGGCCAGAAAGACATTTATAAATATGAGACAATTTTTCGTAAGGTCAGATCTGAGTCTAGAGCTCCGGGTGCGCATGGTCAGGTGTTACATTTTCTCGGTTCTCCTGTATGGATGCGAGAGTTGGACTCTCGACACATCATTAGAAAAGAAAATAGACGCCTTTGAAATGTATATGTACCGCCGCATGTTAAGAATATCATGGGTCCAAAGAGTTACAAATGTAGAAGTTCTTAAACGAATGAGTAAACAAAAAGAACTCATGCTTACCATCAAGGAAAGAAAAACACGCTATATAGGACACATAATGAGGGGTGAAAAATACGAACTCCTTCGACTGATTATAGAAGGTAAAATCCAGGGCAAGAGAGCTATCGGCAGGCGCCAGAATTCCTGGCTAAAAGACATTCGTAGATGGTTTGATTGTTCATCGATCGATATATTCCGCATGGCTGTATCTAGAACGACGTTAGCTATTTGGATCGCCAACCTTCGAAAGGAGACGGCGTCATAAGAAGAAGATTACTAGTAAATGAACAATACTAATTTAATTTTGATGTACGTTAAAATACGGTTATTATTTATCAGAATCAAAGATATTAATTAGTTTTTCTAATTTAGAATCTTTTATGGACATAATGGACCTTTTTCCTTTAGATCTTATAAATTTACAACGCAATACTCCCACTGATGTGAAATTCCGTTACAATATATACGGCATGTATGACCAAGTAATTTGCATCCTAAATTATACCAAATGGATCAATGATGAATGCTGAACAATAACCTTGACCTCACTTTCGGAATATCGTACTAACAGATTGTAATTAGTAATCAGCAATAATAATTGTTTATGTTAACATGCTATTGAAACTTGTAAATCTTTACAAATAAAATAAATCGCTTCGAAAAATAAACGATATTGTACAAAAGACCGACGAATACGGTTTTTATGGTTCGTACAAGATTATTGTTATTTTAGTTTATTGGCGCTTATTAAATTTGGAAAATGGCGAGAACGTAAACAAGTAAGTTCTAATATTTTCAAAAATGGCGAAAGCGCAGCTCTTGAAGTTAACCCCCCACCTCTATCACCTTCCGTCCTACATACGTATAGTTAAGACGCTAAAATATTCCAGAAGTATCGTTTCGTTATTATTATCCGGGCAATTCTAATCTGGAATTCCATGAGCAATGCACTGTTAATCTCGAACCGACTAATTACCTTTATCCAGATTGTTATTCATCCGAGTTCCCACTTGTCTTAGCCGACAGGTATATTTGTTTAATACGACCTCGGAACCTGTTTCCTTACTCGAGGTTACATTCTGTTATTCTTAGCAAGTTTGGATTTCATCAAGAATTCCGCGAGAACATAATTTTATTAATTGACGAGATGTAGAGCCAGGAAATTAATTATTAACTTTTGATTAATTAAAACAAGCGGAAAAGACGAACCGACACTATTTTTAATCGAATGATACTTATACTGCTGTTTGCATATGTAAAATGAATATATTTAAAAGAAAAATCAATTATGATTACGATTATAAAATGTTCGCTCACTAAAACTTCGCTCCAATTAAAGCGTAATTGAGTGGTTGAATTTATTCAATTAATTTTAAATTCGAATTATGTTTTTCTATCTTCTATTTGGTCGAAAGCTAGCCGGCCAATTAATCCAGTTAATTGTCAAAATCCGAAAAATACACGATCCATATTGGCATTTATCCATTTTTTAAAAACAATTTTTGTTTAAAATTTGCGACTAAACGAGATTCTTCTCGACAAATTATAATTTTTTTAAAAAAGAATCAGCGAAAACACTTTGACCGATATTTAGAGCGATTAATTTTCATATTTGATATTATACACCTTGTTTATATCCTATATTAAATATTGTTTTGGTGTTCTTGAATAATAACATGATGTAACTTATGCAGAAGGTTAAGCAAACTCACGAGAATGCAAAATGATATTTGCTGCACAAAATTATTACCAAATACGAATAAATTAATGAAATATTGCACGGATTAATTTGGAAAAATATATATACAATTTTTGGGTCATGAAAATATGGTATGAACAGAATTTTGATTGTATAGAATTGAAATTATGTTGAAATTTAATTACAACTTATTTACATTTAAAAATATACCTCTTGTTATGCATTTATTCCGTCTCTTTCGGCTTACACTGTACCCATTACCATACTTTTACGTAACGAAAGAGCTCACGTATTCCCATTAGTGATAGAATCAGTTTCGGGGATATATCTACATATCGAAGAAGATCGCCCCAGGGATACAACAAGGGTTGGCCCTATGTTTCCAAATTACGGGTTCTGTATTTACGTTTACGGAATGGAGAGACAGATTTGCTACGAGATAAAAGCCAAGGTAAACAAAAGACCCGAAAATAAAACGAGTTACGCGATATAATGGTAATGCATGGGGACCGTCCAGCGATAACCGAATGTGTATGCTCTTCTAAGAAATATTTTCCTACGAGAAGATTATTGAAGAATCTTTCGGTTAGTTTTAACGGATTAAAATTTATTTATTTGGTACGCCACTGACGTATCGACTCCGCTGGAGTACTAATAGTGTATTCGAGAATTTGATGCAATATCTGGGAATTCGAAAGGAATTTAGTGGAGGATCTCGTCCGATTGAAGATCCTTCACCGTTTTTGAAACCGATCTATTAAAAAAAATTGTAGAGAATCCCGCTTATTCGAGGAAACTTTCTATATATGTGAAGTGCAAATATTCCGTTTCGATCGATTTTGAGAGAGTTTTTTTTAAAGAAACTGAAGAAAAGTTTAATAAGGCTCAGAAACTTGGCGTTACCAAAGTTGGTTGAAAGTTGCATTTTTATGAGGATTCTGTTTATTTTTCTGTTCGAACAAAACTCCGCATCTTCTCTCTCGCTCCTCGAATGAGTTCAAACGGTTTTCTATTTGCACTGAACAGTTCGGATCTAGTCGATTGCCTTCAATAACGAAAAAAACTTACTTTAAAAACTCTTCAATGTATGCATTAAAATTTATTCATACGAGACAGTTTTTCTGCATTCATGAATTTAAAAGGTTTCATTTTCATAGTTTCTGGTCCGCAAGAATGTTCCTCTACCATATTGTCACATACGAAAAAATAGTATATATTTTGATTTTCCAAGTTACAATAGATACTGTATCTCCAATTGATTTTCTTAGCCAATTGAATTATTTAAAAAACAGTCAACAACCTGAATTTGTGGATAAAATAATATTAAATACGAAAATTAATCGCTCTAAATATCGGTCAAAGTGTTTTCGCTGATTCTTTTTTAAAAAAATTATAATTTTTCGAGAAGAATCTCGTTTAGTCGCAAATTTTAAACATCATTCGAATTTAAAATTAATTAAATAAATTTAACAACTCAATGACGCTTCCATTGGAGCGAAGTTTTAGTGAGTGAACATTTTATAATCGAAATCATAATTGATTTTTGATATAAATATATTCATAAGTTGATAATTATTAATTAATCATATAGATTTATATCTACAAACAGGTATTATAACTATTATTCAATTAAAAATAATTTTAATAAATTTTATTATAAATTATAATAGAAACAATTGTTACACTAATTAATTTGCACTTTTTAAGTTGTGAACTAATTGTCAAAATCGTATTTACTAACACTAATTATTAAATGTATTTTATATGCCAAAAATTATGAGCTTATTGAATAAATTTTTACAGACAATTTAATTAACTTTACGAATCTGACTTACGAACTTCAAGTTAAACATTCTTTTGTGAAAAAATTAGTGTAAGATCAAAACTGGAAAATTTATCTCACTTAAATACGCCTTAATTCGCCAAGTACTTTTCCAACTCAAACAAACGTCTGTTTAGCAAAACAAAGTTCCTTCTTAAAATGTAAATACGTATTAAGATAAATGAAAATTGACTGTAACGTACATTTTCAAGATACGAACAATCCGTAGTAATTTATTTTACCGCCAAACTTTTTCCTCCCCCGTGACCCAGTTGGATGATATCAAAACTTTTCGCATTTTTTTGCTCCCGAACGACCTACATCCGTCTTCAAGAGAGAAAAAACATTATAAACGCCGACAAATCTGTACACAAGTAAAATTCATCCTCATAAACTAAGCCGATTAAATCCCAGCCAATAATTTCTATAAGGAAATGTTCCCTTGTTTCCCGCGGGATTCAGGTTTAAATGTTTGAAAAAATCTTCACTCTATCCGGAATTAAAAATAAATATAGTGTTTATATACAATCGTTAAAATTGCTTTATCTCGATTTATTAGTACAAAATTATCGATTATATATTGATCTGCTTATATTGTTACAAGAGTATGTACAGGGCTTTAGTTAAATATCGCCCTTTAAATATAAACGATTTTTAATAACATTTTCCGGTTTATAACAATTACTATTTATTTAATATTAGGTGAGCGAAATTTATGGGAGAAGGTCGCGATCGGATAATAAATATTTTTATTAGAATCATCAAAATCATTAAGCTTTGGAGTTTGAAAATAAAAAGATTGAAAAGTCAAGTTTAGTTATGATATTTTGTATTGGTTATTTATGTAGATAAATAAATTGTTATTGTTTTCCCTCAAGTTATTTTATTTCCAATAGCCAAGGTACTTAGTGGGTTAAACTCCCGAAAATAATATTTAGAATCTTTGACATAGTGATTGAGAGAAAATAACCCTCTACGTAACGATATCGAGAATGAGTTACCGCACTTGTTACGCAATAACAATTTTCGGAATCCCATTTAATACGGTGTTTTATTGTTTCAGCCTGTTCTCGGATCTCCGCAATCTCTCCGGGACGACTCTAATGAACCTGTTGGCCGCCCTCTTCATGACTCAATTGCTCTACGTAGTCGGAGTCGGCGGCGTTTCGGTAAGTAGCGCTTTTCCGAACTTGGACAAATACTTGTTTAAGGAAACTAAGCCGTATCGAGTTCGCGAACGGAAATTAGCATGTCGGAAGTTGGGGGAAGTTAGTGTAGGAGTTTAGATTGGTTTGTGGTAAAGAAGTTTGTATTTTCTATTTGATTATAGCGACTGGTAATAAAAAAAAACATTGCGCAAGCTGGAATATATTGGCACTGTAGAGGGTAATTAATTTCCTGTAGGTGGGTCTCATGTCGGAACTTACCGAGATGCACTTAATAATGTTTAATACTGTCTCATCAATTTACTTGATGGCATATATACCAGAAATCGATAGTTCATTAAATTCCTTGACGTCGACTTGATTTATACAGTTATCTATTGGATATTGAATCATATACAGGGTGTTCATATCTTGTTATATAAATATTACGATTTGTGATAGTAGTGACGCCATTTCGGTCAATACATATGCAAACAAAGTAACGAGAAATACGTCTCGTGTTCAAAATAATCGATGGTTTTTTCAGTGGATCTTTTCCATATTATTTGAACATGAAGCCATCATTAACTCTTCAGATTAGAATATTGACATTTTTTCATGTTAGCACTCCGGAAACGCGATTCGGCATTAAGACTGTCAAGAATTTAAGCTGGCTCTGTTGAATTTTTGACGAACAAATTGCTTTCTTGTGTGTCAATATATCAACGGTGGCAAGACGTAATCTGCTCACCCTGATCCTTATTGATGACTCAGATTTTTCTCGGTTTCAACGGGGTGCAGATTACAAGACAGGATCAATTTAGATAGCTTCAAAGTAATTTGAACATTCGATATCTTACATATGCGCCGAAAAACCCGCACACAAGATTTATTATTGGGAAGCGTGACATTTCACCCGCTTTTCGCCACTTTTTTCCCGAATTTAAAACTTCAAGACCATTCGCTAGACTTTAATTTGCAGTGATTTTCTGAAGAAAAAATGTTTATTGGAAAAAAATTTCCCGATATTGTCACCTCTATTCAGCACATATCCCCACCGTTATTTGTTAAAATGGATTTTATGTAATCAGATGTTAAATAGGTTTATTACATCATACTGTGAATTTTGTACCCGGAGCGCAATATCATTAACCAAAAAAACGTACCTTAACCAAACTAGAACGATGTAAACATGCGTTTTTAAATAAAAAAATTGATTACAACAACTAAAACTTGCAGAACTTCACAATCAACTTTAAAAAAAATGAAGCTTAATAATTCCCGTCTGCTAATAGAATCCAAATAAAAACGAGGCCAACGATCATCAGCGAATTGCTTCCTACTTTTCTCAGCTACATTATTTTTTATTAAATCAGAGACTTGTTTTCATTTTAATGAAGCCCAACCAGAGGGCGCACCCATCTTTCCCTTCTTTCTTTCATCGAGTGATATCTCGTTAGAACATTCGAACTCATAAAAGTTTTACGACTTTCCAGAGACTTCGAAATTGAAAACAAATGAACATTGGACGGCATACGCTGAATAAAAATAGAGAAGTGCCTTTAGAGGCTCTTATTGGTTTCGCAGATACTCGCTTTAAATTTATCCTGAAGACGTAAAGAGTGAGTTGGGTGGATGATTGAAAAATTTAAGGATACTGCAACGGTCTTGAATTTAATTAGAGTAGATTATTCGATACTTAAAAACATGCTTTCAGTCACGTCGATTTTTAATCCCTGAACTTGTACAGATTATTTGTGTTAGTAATATAGTCCTGTTCAAATTAGAAATCCGATAATTTCTAAAATTTAAACAATTTACAGATACGTCCAAAATAATTCAGTATGCACTAATTATATAATTGATGCTGATAGGATCGGACATGGGATATAGTAGAAAATTACCACAAGCTTAAATTATATATATATATATATATATATATATATATAGAATTTACTTCGACAGCGTTAAATGTTAAACCGAGCATTTTTGCCTTATTTATATATTAATTAAATGTGAAATATGCTCTGTATAACTTCTTTTAATAATATTGAGATAGATTCGAAAAATCTACATGCTTTTAGTACCGAAATAGAAGAATTAATTAGGTATATCCTTTAATATTAAAGTATTTAACCGTAATTATATCACATCGGCTAAAATAAGTGTAACTTAATAAGAGTTATTTATTATTACTGACTGTGTTCAATATAAATATTATTTTCTGTTGGTAAAATTAACTAAATCTGCGTCATTAAATAGTATTGTTCGGCTATTTTATTTAACTAATTAAATAATTAATATCCTTTAAAAAGGTACAAGAAATTTATTAAATTTTTATATTAATGAAACAGTCCCTAAATAAAATTTTATTTCAATATAATACCGGCTTTAAAAAATGAAGAAAGTTTAATATACCCCTGGGAAAGTATGATCCGCTTACCCTTTATAATATACTAGACCGATTAAAATTAACGATTACGCGAGAGAAAGAAGTAATAAATTAAAAATCCTCGAAACTTTTACTGCGTTCTCAAATAATAAATCATTTTAATGGTTCTTGTGAGTTACTTGTTGATTTGCGTCTACATAATTAATGATACATAACCTTAGTTTATTCAGAAATATAGGATAAAACGGTTTGAATATTTTTGGAATCTGATGCATCTTTTATGACTTCGTTAGAAAATATATTTTTCCCCACTTATTATTTTCCCTTTTTTTTTTGATTGATGATCTTTTTTCTCGAATTTCATAAACATCTTGTAACAATGTGTTATATCAAAGGTAATAATAAAACATACTGTAACGATATAAAATAGACTAGAATATTTTGAAAAAGAATAAAAGAAGGAATTGATAAATATGCCTAATGATTTTCAAACTTATATTTTTATATGATATGATGAAATTGACAATTATTAGTTCATTAATTTTTTCAATTTAATATAGAATACTTTGACTAGAATAAAAGTGTAAAACGGATTAATCCAGAATAGTTATGTAAGAAAATCAGATCAATAATTTTAAAATTATATAGTAATATTGTGGAGAGATTATGTAAATTTTGTTGTTATAATTTGTAAATTGATGAAAGGAAAATATGTATAATAAATTTAGTGCTATCTGTTTAAAAAACGTTTTTATCTAAAAAATGGAATTTACTGTAATAATATAATAATAATAATAATAATATTGAGAAAAATATTAAATTAAATAGTGATAGGTACGAAACGTAATCACAATCTTTGCTCTCTTAAAAGTGTTATATTATGGTAAAAATGGGAGAAAACACATAAGTTTTAATGAATAAATGTAAATTTGAGTATTATATTACTAAAGAAGCATGTATTTCTACAAACAATTAAATTGAAGATTGTCATTTTACGAAATCAGTATAATAATTTATTGGCAAAAGCATATAAAATCAACATTACACATTTTATACATTCATATTGCATACACCGCACAACCAAATATCATAATAAAGGAAAACAAAATATCTGTCACGCCTTGTTGAAAGAAATGCTCAAATTTTATCTATTTTTTTCGGTGTATAGAAGCCATATTTTTACAAGTTCTGTTTATAGAGTTTATAATGAACAGAATTTTAAATAACTCATATTAAAGTTTAAATTAGTTTCCCGGTTCAAGTTTACTTATTTTAATTTCTGTAAAGTTTATATCCGAGCTGTGTCGGTTTCATCAAGAAAATTGTTATAAATTCTATATAGCAAAAATAAAAAATAGGTGATGTATTATAATAAAACAAAAAAGGATTTAATACTCATATTCGTGTACACTATTATCGATAGCTTTATTTTAACCACTATGGCATCTTTATGGTCAATTAATCCAAAAATTAACCAATACAACTAATGAAATCCTTTTTTTGGGTATTAAAAGCCTATTGTTTCTTGCAATATGTCTCAATGTTGTTTAAAAAGTTATACAGAGCGTAATTCAAATTTAATTAACATAGAAATGAGACAAACTTGCTCGGTTTAATGTTTACCGCTATGTCGACGTAATTCCACACATATAATTTATGTTTGTGGTAGTTTTCCACGTTATCCCATGTCCGCTCCTATTAACATCAATTATATTGTTTGCCTTCTAAAGTATTGCGGACGTACCTGTAAATTATTTATGTTCGAACATCTACATTTTGGAAATTTTAGAAATTTTAATTTTAGAACGTATGTTACAAATGCTAACAATTCTTAAGTAATCAGAGATTAAAAATTGTCCTGACTAAAAGCAACTTTTCAAATATTGACTAATCCACTCTAATTATAATGGGATTATTGTGGTATTCTCATATTTTTCAATCATCCACTCAACTCGCTCTCAGGATAAACTTAAAGCAAATTTCTGCGAAATCAATAAGATATTCTAAAGGGAAATATTTATTTTTATTTAGCGTATACCAGTCCAATAATCATTTGTTGTTCACGATTTGATTTGCTTAATATATTTTTTTCCTTGCTTATTATTTTCTATTTTATTGATCGGTGGATATTTATCATGAATTTTAACAACACGGTGTAACAATATAGTATCAAATATAAAAATAAAACGCGTGTCATAATAAAGGGAGAGTAAATATCCGAGCTGATACCTTGTCACGTTTTGTTGATACAAAAGTTTCAGTTTTGTGTATTACTTTTTTCGATGTATATAATCTACGTAGTTACAAGTTTTGTTTATTGAGTTTGTAATGAAAAATTTGTAAGAAACTCATTTTAAAGTTTTATGTTGATGTAGTTTCCCGGTGGAGAAGTTCTTATTTTAATTTTTGTAAAATTTATATATAAAATCGTGTTATTTTCGGTTAGTGATACAAGGTCTCTAGTTCCAGGTTCGTTCCTTTTCTCTACTTTTCTTTGCCTGTTTTTCCTTAGTATTTTTCTCTCCAATATCTATATTAATATTTTTCCTTTTCTTTCAAAGCTCATATTTAACTACCATATGGTATACCTTGCCGAATTATAGTTCTGTAAATTCTAATTTTGGCTAATGTAGATAATTTTTTTGATTTCTGTACCTTATTCAACGTTTCCAGCGCTCTACTCCCCTTCGTTATTCTTTTTTCAGCTTCCTCCTAATTTTTGTTTATCAACATTGCCTCAGTATTCGAATTCTTTCACTTTTTCTATATTCATACATTGAATTAACTTATAATAAGACATAGGAAAAAGTAATTTTCGTATTTAAATCTATCAACGTTCGATCTGTCAATGTCAAATCTATCAACATCTGATCTGTGAACAATATACGTCAAAAACGTTAAATCTATTAACGTACGATCTGTCTACGTCAAGTAACTTGTAGAAATCTGCACTGCCACTTCTCCTCTCCTTTTATTTCCTCGGTTTTTTTGTTCACGTGATTATTTTATATTATACTTGAATAATGAAGAGACATGTCTGAATGTAAAACTACTCGCTTTATAACTTTAGTATTCAGTAATTCTATAAATACGATGAATATATTAATATTTCGATGAATATATAACAGAGAGTGGCATGCAATTCAGTTGCGACAATTGAAAAGCCGCTGGGAATTAACTAATGTTGTAATTGTGTCAGGACTGTGAACTGTGAACTAGTTTGATAAGGAGTTTCCACGCGAATATTCTCTATTTTAATCAGCAAATTATGGGGATACATGTATCAATTAATTATAATAAAAAACTTTGAGTATAGTTGTCCATGCGAAAAAATAATTAGTAATAAATGTCCTTGTTAAATGCTAACGTGTGCAAGAATATTAAATAAATGGATAAGTTGGAATTATTTTAGTTAATTTGCGAAAAAAAAATTAGTAGCAAATTACTGTAAATTAAATGTTGTAGCGTACAAAATGTTTCTTTTTATTTATTACCTTAAATAAATGGATTCGTTGATTGATACCACTTTTATAAATGATCACGCAAAAGAAAAGACAATGATAAAGTTCTGCGAATTGTAAGAACGAATAAAAAAACAGGTTGTCGGGTTTCCGATTTCTTTTCACAATTTAATTCCCTACTGAGGCATACTCTGACAGGATTTGCTTTTCGCCCAATTTGAAAAAAAAATCACTGATTAATATCACAGGGAATGAAATGGTACAAGACGGTAATGGAAAGCTTTTTATTCTCTAACGAATATCGTTGACGTAAAGCCGACCGAGAATGAATTCACTCCGTAGGACATCATTAGGAAATAATGGAGCTTGAATTTATTTCATGCTTTAAATGATAAAAAGGAAAATTATTCTCTTACTTTCTGTAAAATCGTAAACGCTCCAAATGATTGTACGTGTCTCATCCAACTAAAATAATCATTGAATTCGGAATTAAGCTCGTAATCTATTGTAATACGTCAGCTTAGAATTAGTACATACGTTACATTGCTACAATACGGGATAATTTCATCATCGTACCTTCCTCGTCTTCCTCATCTTCGGTATCCCATGGGGTGTTCGTTTGAAATTACTATATCGACGATCAGCGTTATACATCCTACCTAACATACATAATCCAATATCAATATTGGAGTCACGTTTGACTAAATTGCCGAGAATACAATATGCGGGACAAATTTCACGGCGATAATGGAGCCGTTCCACTTTATTTTTGACGTGGGTCCTTGCAAAATTTGTATACAAAATAGTTAGCGATGTGTGTGTGTCCGGATCGAATATTGAACTCATTTTTCTCTCTCTTTTATCGTGTTTATTTCAATGCATTTATTCTGATCGAATGTGATAATCATATCCTTATTGACGACATAGAATTTTCTCGGTTTCAACATCATAAGTATCTGATTTAAAAAATTTCTAAGGGTTTGGCCAATATGGACAGACTTACAATTTGGACAATTTAACTCGTAAATACCTGATTTATTTGATTTAAGAATGTTGGTTTTTACATCTGCTCGAGGTATAATTTTATTTGAAATATTTTAAAAACATGTAATAAGATTTTATTGGAAATATAAGGTTAATATTAACCTTTTCCTCTTTTTAATTGAACAACCTATTTATTAAATATAATGGATAGTTATTAAATGTAGCTAATTATATTAATGACACTTTCAACATCATCTAATTTACCTGGTATTTGAAAACCTATATGTATCATAAATTATAAGCTTTCAGTTTGTAATACGGGAAATTCGAGCTATGAAGGACAGTCATATCTTCATTTTCGATAAATTGAATATTGAAGATACAGTTTACTCTATCGTTAGTAATTTCTAAGAAATGTATGTAACTGATTTCTTCACTTTCAACGGCAAATTTTATTACAATTTAAAAATTATGTAATTGTTTATCATTACCTATAACCAGAATATCATAAAAATAATACATTTTTGGAAATATTTGAAATAAAAATGTTTGTTCCAAATTATCCATAAAAATATTTGCCAGAATTGGTGATATTGGTCTACCCATTCATTTTGAATATAAAATTTATCAAAGTTATTTTGACTGATACATAAACTAAACAAATTTCTAATTTAAATATTATTTTATTTTAAGAATTTACTTACGATTGGTATACATTTAGATAGAGCATTTTTGAAAACACACTACTAATATCAAATGAAACTAATTTTGTGTGTTCTCTAAATTTATATGTAATAAGTTTTCAAATCAATTCAAAAAGTTTTTACTGCATATTTTGATATATAACCGTCATTAGCCTTATTAAACATTTCCGCTAATTTAATTATTGGGTGTATTGACATAATTGGTTTCGTAAATATTTGATTTAACCGTACCATACATCTTTTAAAGTAAAACATTATGTAGATTCATTTTTAACAAATTTCTCTTCCTAAATAAAAAAAATCAGTTATTTAAAACGCTAAATGTAAAGATTGTAATACTATCTATATTAGCCAGACCCTTAGAAGTTTTGAAATGAGATATAATGAACACTTGCAATATTATAGATTAAAAAAACCAGATCACATTACGCAAAACATCTCATTGACACTAAACACAAACCTACACTTAACAAAATAATAGAAACAACAGTGTATTTTATCTTTT
Organism: Hermaeophaga mercurialis; assembly: GCA_951812935.1. Classification (NCBI taxonomy): domain Eukaryota; kingdom Metazoa; phylum Arthropoda; class Insecta; order Coleoptera; family Chrysomelidae; genus Hermaeophaga; species Hermaeophaga mercurialis. Next base: position 1,265,503 of record OX638363.1, read on the forward strand.
ACTTTTATAATGGATATATTTTACAAGTAAGGGTAGAAACATAATTATTTTTCTCTCCGTATTATTGTATTGATTTCGATACATTTATTTTGATGATTAGATCCTTATTGATCACTGAGGATTTTCTTGGTTTTAACGAGGTGCAGATTAGAAAACGAGATCAATTTATATAATATTACAATAACTAAAACTTTCTAAACTTATACAAAGTGTTTAGAATTAACAAACTCTAAATAAATGAAGCATAATAATTCCCTTCTGCTAGATACAATCCAAAATAAAAGCGATTATAAGCGAATTGCTTCCTGCTTTTCTCAGCTACATTATTTTTTATTAAATCAGAGATTTGTTTTCATTTTAATGAAGCCCAACCAGAGGGCGCACCCATCTTTCCCTTCTTTCTTTCATCGAGTGATATCTCGTTAGAACATTCGAACTCATAAAAGTTTTACGACTTTCCAGAGACTCCGAAATTGAAAACAAATAAACATTGGACGGCATACGCTAAATAAATATAGAGAAGTGCCTGTAGAGGGTCTTATTGGTTTCGAAGATACTCGCTTTAAGGTTAACCTGAGAATATTATGAGTGAGCTGAGTGCAAGATTGAAAAATTTGGAGATTCATTGTTGAATAATGAAGTTGTAGCGGCTGGCTGTACATATAAATTTCCCTCGTTTCATTATTCAAGTTTAATATTATAAAAAAAAATTACGTGAACAAAGTAATGTAATATCCTTGCGAGTATCCATCCATCTTTTATCAACCGAAAAGGATATAAAAGGAGCAGAGGTAGTTATCCTTTGAAACTCACCTGGAAGTGATATCGTTTAGGAAACGTGAAACTATAAATATACTGTAACGAAATTTGGAATCCTACATGATAAAATTTACAATAAATGAAATGTTTTTCAAGACAGTAGTGTATTAAATTAATAAATCTGGTATGGATTCTAAATTAAATAGCAAATTAGAAGAAATTTGGAAGCGGAGTATGTCTCCGAGATGACTACAAGTTTGTAAGAATGTTTACAAGAATTATAATTACTAAAATAACTTATTAACTTCTAGCATACTCACTAATTCGAATAATTAATGTATAATTAAACCTAGAATTTTGAAATGATGTATAATCGCATACGGTGGTTGCGTGCCAGCTCTGATATTTCGCTTCCCTTTATTATGATACATTTTTTTATTACCTTTGATATAACATTGTTACACCTTGTAGATGAAATTCAAGAGAAAGACCCATAACAAAAAAGGAAAAATAATAAGCGAGGAAAAAGATTTTTCAACGCAATCAAGTCATGAAAGATACATCAGATCCCAAAGATATTCGAACCGCTTTAGCCTGTATTTCTAAATAAACTAGGGTTATATTCCATTATTTATGTAGATGCAAATCAAAAAGTGAATGATAATAACCATTAAAATGATTTATTATTTAATAATAGAAAAAATTGAAGAAAAGTCATGGAACATGTGCCCATTTATTAAAAGAAATCTTTACAAAATTAAATTATAGCTGAAAATTGTATATTCCAGTTTGAAGAAGGAAGTCTATTGATTGTAATTATTTATTATAGAAACATATTTTTTAGGAAAATCTAGAACTATAAAAATATTGTATTACCTATAAATTTGCAAAATGTCAAATGAAAAAATTTTTTTCAGAAAAATGTAAATTCAGAATCTGATGATTTTCAAACAAATGAATTCCGTTGGCCATGTGACAAAATCATGGCTACGCTGATCTAACCTCTTTCTATTGATCTGTTTTCGTAGTAAAAGCTCAGAATATTAAACTTCTTTATTCAAGCGTATAAAACTACAATAAAATTCGTTTTTTCGTGTTTCAGGATCCGGAATTGTGCATAGCCCTTGCTTTTGGTCTCCAGTATGCTAGATTGTGCACTTTCTGTTGGATGCTCCTGATGACCCACAACATGCACACTCAGTTCAGAACCGGTCTCCATCTAGTACCTATCACCGACAATAACATCACCAGGAATTTTCTACGGTAAGTAGTAACGCCCTTTGCGAATTTGAAATAAGTAGTACAACTTTGGGTCAGCGAGCAAAAATGGGCAGTTCTAGGATTTGCTGACACATTTAAGTGGCAATTTTTTTATTGATTTGCTTCAAGTAAGTTACTCGTATTGCTGCAATGCTATTCTTACTATTTAAATAAAAAATTAAAATTGATTAGTATCATAAAAATGTGCGTTTCATGACGCATCTGCATTTGTTTATAAAGAAAATATAAATGTTTGTGCCTGACTGCATGTACAAGGCCCAATGTTTATGTAAAAACGAATGTTGGATAAATGTTATCACAACGAAATGAAAAATAAAATTGTAAATTTCGATGTATTTCCAGTGGAAATAAAATATTGTTTTTGAATTACAATTTTTATATAATTTACAATTCAAATTTTGTGTGTGTAAAATTATAAAGAACTGTATTAAAAATCAACTGTCTTAAATATTATGTTTTGGATCATCAGTAGTCTTAATGGATTTTTCGTAACTAAAGTTTGAGCTAGAGATAGTGTGTTCCTAATCAATAAATTATGAAAATAGAAATAAAAATTTTTTTTTAATAGAAACGTTATAGACCAAGTAAGGTAGATTCGTCATAATCAAAAAATTATTAAATACTGTTCTGAATAATAAAATTAGAAATTAGTTTGAAGACCAATTTATTACTTATCAAATCTTACAGAAGTGGAACAGTAAGTCTAAACTCTAAAAAAACCAAAAGACGATCGAAGACATGGACTTCAACTTAAAATTAAAATCAGAATTTGAAAGCTAAAACTGATTTTATAAAATGAAAGTTGCTGCTGCAACTGAAATCGTGAATGAAGAAAAATAAATAAAGGCGAATAAAAATAAGGAGTTGAGTTTATTTTTAGTTTTGTTTTTTCCGGTTCTTCCTTTTCTGAATTCGTCCTTTCATTGTTTCATGTATTCTTAATTTTGTTCTTTTTTAGTTTTATTCCATCTTAATTTCGTCTTTTTTAAGTATAAGTTCTTTTTAGTTTTGGTCCCTTTAAGATTATTTTTTTATTTTCTTATAAAAAAAATGATTTTATTTTAATTATACGTTATTGGTCTTTAAGCTAGAAAAGTTTACTCGTGTAAAGACATAATATACGTAATAAGTACAAAATTATTGATTAATTTTTTAGCCAGTGGTCTGGAATTTAATTACTTTGGAAACTTGGATTTACTCCGTAATTGGTGTAATAAGTAAATTGTAGAACTAACGAAAATTGCAGAACATTAATTTTACGGCACGGAAATGAAGCTGTTAACGTCTCGCTTATAAAGTTTTCGTCTTAATTATTTCACCAAATTCAAACGATCGGTTAATTAAAAACCGATTATTCTTCTTCGTTATATTTTTAATCCTACAGTTAAATTTTAAATTTCAAATGAAAAAACAACACAAACGAAACGAATGCTGAATAAATAGATTTCAATTAAAGCTCCAGTGTATTCGAATAACTACACTTCACAGAGAAACGTCATCATAAATAGCAAAATAAACGCAAAACGGAACATAGAACAAACACAAAATGATTATTAAGCAAATAGCAAACAAAATTAGTGAACTACAACAAACCGCAACATTGAATGAAAACGAGATATTTGGCTAATTACCACAAGGATATTTGTAAATACGGTTCGAAGAGTTTATTTTATCCCAAAAATAAATCAATTTAAGCGAAAACAAATATTTTTTTCAATCCACCATATTGTTTTGCAGAAATGAAACACATCAAAGGAAAGAGGAATGTAAAAGCGGATACTTCGTCGCGTCGTAAACATTTTTGTTTCATTTTTATGAAAAATTTACGTAAATAGTAATTGTTATGACGTCAAAGTGGTAAATCTAATCGAAAATTGATTAAATTGGCAATTTTTTGAATAACAATAATTTATATACAAAGAGTGCATTGTCATAAAAAATATTTTTCTTAAAATTTAAGGATTTTTTAAATTATAAGAAAATGGTTACCGGATACTGGCCTTATTGAATTTTCTGAAGATGTCTTTGAAATAGATTGATTCTAAATCAAAAGTGCAAATTGGCCCTTTTGGCACAACACAGTTGAAGGAATAAAAGCACTTTTCTTGAAGTATTTCAAAATACAATTTATAAGTACAAAAAGTAATGGAAAAGGTGTCTGCTTTTAAATTTAATGTAAACTATCAGTTTTGTTAAGGTTTGATAAAAGAAAGCTGAAAAAATATAATCAAAACGATTTTGCAGAAATCAAGTACAACAAAAAGAACTAAAATATAAAAGCCGATAATTTGTCAAAATGTTTTTGGAAATTATAGTAAATAGTGGCATTTAACTAAATTGACGATTTTTTGGAATCGTTAATAACTTCATTCTCCAGGGATATCGACACACTGGGCAACTGATAGAAATAAAATTTTAGATTTACTAGATTTTTCATTTCAAGAAAAATATCGTCAACTTTCATTGATACTGAAAAAAAGTTTTGACTTGAATTCTGATCATTCTGCAGTTATTTTAACATTTAATGAGAAATATAATTAAAAAAAACTAATCCAACTCTCGTAAACAAAACTATAGATTTGGAAAGCTTGAATTAAACAAGAAGATCAATTAAAAAGTAATTTAAAAATAATCGAATAAATAGACATAGAAATTAGCATTTTACCAGACTAATACCGAAGCGACAACCCATATCACAAAAGAAAAAAATTATCCTGTTGAAATAAAAAATTTGGTCAAAGATAAAAGATCAGAGAGAAGAAGATTGCAACAAACACGTCACATAGTTAAGAAAACCACTTTTACGTGTAATTTTTTTTTATTATTTTTACTTCACATTTCAATTTTACCAATGGAAATGAACGATATGTCTTTGTTGCAGATATTCCGTGTTCGGATGGGGTCTACCTTCGGTTCTTCTGTGCGCCAGCATCTTAATTCAATACCAAGAGAAGGCGGGCAAATTGCTCGACACTGCTTCGCTCCGGTGCCAAAATTGCTGGTAAGTAAATAGAAGTGGAAACCTCTATTTTGGACCGTCAAAGAAAGGGTCCGAAACCCTATTAATACGTTACACTCACTTTTATATTGACTTTGATTGATTAATTTTTCTCGAGAAGAAAAAAAAAAACTCTTCGGGACTTGAAAATAACACAAAAGCAGAAAAGCTTAGGATATGTTTTTGAATTTAGAGTTTGTGAAATATTTAGAGCGTTAAGTAAATATTTGTTTAAAAATATAATTTATAGAGCAAAGAATTAATATTTAACGAAAACAGATAATTTTGTTAAAATTTAATTGGACGTACTTTGAAATTATAAAAGTCTAATGCAAAGAGTTCAACTTTAACGTAAAAAAGTCGATATTATTATAAAGTTTAATAAAAAAATGGTTTTTGTTTAAAACTATAACCATAATGAAAGTATTTAGTGCGAAAAGTTAAATTTAATGAAAGATAAATTTAATGTAAAGGAGTTAAAATCATATGAAAAAAATGTTTGTTTTCTTATTTTTAAAATTTAGTGAAAAAAGTATATTTTTAAATTAAAAGTAAAAATACATTTAATTTAATAAAACTCTATTCAGTTTATTTAAATTAAAAAGATAAATTTTGTTCAAAAATTCAAACAAAAAGACGATTTCTAATAAATACGAAGAACTAAAATTAAATGAAAAAGTTTTTCTTAAAAATCAAAAAAAAAATAGTTTTTCTTAAATTTAATATAGAAACTATCACTTTTATTAAGTGTAATAAATGAAGATCAACTTTTTATTAGAAATATAACGAAGACAATTTTTAATTTAAAATGGTAAAATTTCTAGTTTACAGATAAAAGATTATTTTATTTAAATTTACACTAAAAACAATTTCTTATACAAATAAAAATTTCAAAGAGTACTTTTTAAAACATTTAAAATATTTTTTTTTAATTTAATGAAACAAAAAAATGTTTTTCTTAATTAAACATTTTTTCTTTAGAACTAATACAGGTAGCTTCATATTTTTTAACAACGAATTACAAAACAAGTGGACAAAAACAATTAGGATTGTTCTCACTTCAAGATGAAAAAAAACACTTCACTACACAAAATTAGTATGAATGAGTTTTATCAAAAGTTCCAATCTTCAATGATATGAAATTCAATAATGGAGTATATTTTCGCTTAAAATAATTATATATTATCAAACTTTATGCCCAATTTACCTACAAAATCAATTAATACAAAATATAACGAAAATCAGACAAATAGAAATTCCATGGTATACTAAAATTCTTTAAATGTTCTTTTGAATAACATAAGGGTAGAAATAATCACTACGGTAATAAAACTAGTCAATCCTTCATATATTTTTAGGCATTTTCTCATTTTTCTTTTATATCGGCGTATCATCATTATCCATAAAAGGTATTAATAATAAAATTGGAAATCTCTTCAATAGAAAGATTTCATCGTAAAATCCCATTTAATAAAAGATTGGTAAATAAAAGTAAAATTCATTTTCAACTAAAAGCCCTGTAAATAAAAGCAAAAACCATCCAATTTGCGAAGTAGAAAACGAAAATCCAATTTTAATTTCTTATTTGTAACTAAAACTTATTTCGAAGACTATAATAACTTCTAACTAATCCCGTAGGAAATTAATCTAATTACTGTATTACTTAATTCGACTGTAACTAGTTTACAAACCGGTTACGAAAGTTTCTCTGTAAATTGGGATCAAGTAAGCCTTGTCTGCTCACCGAGAAACTCCTAAATTTGAACCCTAATTTAAGTTTCATATTTAATCATCTTAATTTTATTTAAAAAAATAATAATAAATATATAATCTTTTTTGAGTTACATAAAAGGGAAGCAAAATATTGAAGTAGATCCTCTATCATGGCTTATCGGTAATTATTATCATTGATCTATTAAATTGACAATTCTTTTAAATCAATGATAATTTGTATGCACAATGTGTTTTCCTAGCTAAAAATAAATAATAAATATGCAATTAACAGTAGTTTAATTAAATTGTGTTAAATAAAGGGGAAATGAAATATTGAAGTAGATACTCTATCACGTCTTATATTTATATAGAGTGTTATCTTACCTAACTAAAAAAATAAGTAAACATACAATGAACAGGTGTTTAATTTAATGAAAGAAAGGCTGAATAAGTTGTATTTTAAAGTGTGTAAGATTCTTTATTTAAAGATATGTGTAAAAGAAATATATATATTTCTCAAAGTCAAAAGAGTGTCAAGCGCTTTCGGCAAAACAATGCCATCATCAGGACAAACTGAAAAAATAATTGATGATAGAAGATCATACATAAAGCAAACATGATACTTACAAAAGTGCAAAAAAGTAGAGAAGGTTGGTTATAAAACAAAAGTAGAGAACATCAACGCAGTAACAATACATCTTAAATTAACTTTTTAAAAAACGTAAAGGGAAAGGTAAAAGGCCTTTTACCTTTCCCTTTACTTAAAAATAACCTTACTCTTTTTCTAACTTTGTCAAAAACCGCATGTTCATAATTTTCTCACGTAAAACATCTTAATTTTTTATTTATTTTACATGTTTTTAAAAAACACTTGTTGTCTTTTATTGGGACAACTTTCAGGCCTGGGCCTTTAAAAACCAAATTTTTTAAAAATGTTACTGTTTTCTACTATATTAATGTCGTTTTTTAAAAAGTTAATTTAAGATGTATTGTTACTGCGTTGATGTTCTCTACTTTTGTTTTATAACCAACCTTCTCTACTTTTTTGCACTTTTGTAAGTATCATGTTTGCTTTATGTATGATCTTCTATCATCAATTATTTTTTCAGTTTGTCCTGATGATGGCATTGTTTTGCCGAAAGCGCTTGACACTCTTTTGACTTTGAGAAATATATATATTTCTTTTACACATATCTTTAAATAAAGAATCTTACACACTTTAAAATACAACTTATTCAGCCTTTCTTTCATTACATAGTGTGTACGCACCAAACACGTAACCTTTTGTTACTCTTCAAAATCGTTTAATTTAATGTTCCACATAAAAGGGAATCCAAATATTGAAGCAGATACTTCGTCACGCCTTCCTAGTATATATTTATTTTTTGCTCGTTTCAGGTTTTTGGATTTAAACGCTTTTATCTACGGACTCATAGCGCCCAGTTGTGTCATTATATGCAGTACATTCTACTATTTGATAAGATCCGCCATCTTGGCCAGATACATAATCAGCATGCAAGCAGATATTCGCACAAGAGAAAAAATGAGCAGAAAGCGCACACTCCAGATACTCTTGTTTTCTAAGGCAAGTAAAAAATATTTTTTTATTTGTTGTTTTCCTTTGTTGGCCGCCAATTTTATTTAAATAAATAAATCCATTTTAGTTCTATTAAGTGTGAAATTAATATAAAAGTTTATAAAAACTTTTTTGTTAAAATTCACTGTATGTAATTATTTGTAATTAAAACTTTACTCAAAAATACGACTTCTAATGAAAAGTCACTCATTAGAATTAAGTGATAAAAGGTAAATTTTGTTAAAATTTATATAGTATTTAATGAAACAGTTTAATTTAAAGAAAGAAGGTTAATTTAAAGTTAGTTAGTTTAAAAATATATTTCAAATAGACGATTTCTAATATAAAGATTTTTAATTTTATCAATAAAATGTTGTTAAAATTTGCTGAAAAACAATTTAACGGAAAAAGTTTTTTTTGTTAAAAATCACTGAAAAAGTCACAAAAATACATTTTCTAATAGAAAAGGTTAAAATTGCCGGTTAGAATATCGTGTTAAAGTGAAATTTTTTTAAAGTTAGAGAGTAGCTTTCTGAAAATTTCATAAAAAACCGATTAATATAATAAAAAAATAATAATGTTCCAATATATATTCCAAAATATCATTTCCAGTGCAAAGAATTAAAATTTTATAAAAATAAGAAATTACTGAAAAAAATATATTACAAAATCGATCAAAAATAACATTTGTAATGCAAAATGACGTATTTAACATGATTTTTTTTCAACGTTAAAAAGTTTTATAAACAGACTGTCCCAATGAATAATTTTAAAAACTTTAAACATATTATGACTTCATAGTGATTATTATATATACAGATTGTTCCAAAAATCTTTCCATCCTATTTCAATGAAATCTAATTTCGACATTTACAATTGTGACTCTACAGGGTGTAATGTGTACATTGACATACAGAGAATGTATAAATTCAATGCTTGTAATCCAGGAAATCGATAAAATTACGCTCGAAACTAGGGTTATTGAGTGAACATTTTAGAAATCTCTCAAATTAGACCGGATAGAATACATTTCAAAATCAACCATATCAAAGGAAATCCGTACATAGAAGCTGATACTCTATTACTGGACCTAATTTCGGATGTTTGTTTTTTATTCGAAAATCGGGAAATATTCGTTTGCGAATAACAGCCAATACAGGAATTACACACGTATTAAACTTTGTTAGCTTTAAGTTTAAATTTAGTTAGTGTTTAAATTCATATTTCTCAAAGTTTAGATCCGACAGATTAAAAGGGAAAATCTACCGTAAACAAGGATTAACTTTATTATCTCCGTCTGGTGTTCGTCACATATTAACGAACAAGAGCGAAGAATACATACGAAAGTAGTCTACTAAACTTTATATATTTGTACAGGATTATTAGCTCGTTTCAGTTTTGTTGTGTTTTACGGCATTATCAGCTACAGTAGTTCATTTGTGCTGTTTCCATTACCGCAACTCATAAATATTCTAAATTCATCAACAAAGGGTCAAAGGTTTCGACTGACTGCAAAACGAGGTTAAACTTATTTATTGTCAGGAAATTACTTACATTCGGATTATAGTGGTAATAATTCCATTAACGATTGAAAAGCATCATGCAAATGAATATAAAGTAGATAAATAGAGAATTATTCAAGTTGTTGAACGAATACAAAGCTGAAGATAATATGTACGCGACAAAAAAATGAAATGAAAATTCTAGCTGCACTAATTGTATAAATGTGTTGAAATTCCGAGAGCGACGAGTAGAAAATGTAGCCAAATTAAGTAAATACTTGGATTCCCAGGACTCACTTTTATATTCCATAATAGCGAAATTGCTGCCATTTTTCAAATAAAATAACAACGGCGAGCAAAGCTTTCGTAATTCTCTTTATAGCGCATAATTTTGTCCACACCGTAACAAAGCTGCAAATTGCCATCATTTTTCACTAATGTCGACCACGCTGCCGACAGATTGCTTTTTCCATGGAAATAATATATGCAATTTAAAAATTTGGACACCAAAACTAACACACCCATTTTTGCGTTTTCACACAGTTCGAAAATGTGCTGCCAATCCATGGCGTAAAATAGCACATATTGTTCACACCAAAACGTATTTTGTTAAATAAAAAATTATTGAAAGAAACAATAATTATGTTAAAAACTTATACAGTTACTGGACATTAACCGACAAAAAAATCAACACCAATATAGTTACAGGCCAAAGATATTGCTTTATTTCAATATTTTCTCTCAATATCAATATATTTATTTTTTCACAAAAATATTTATGCGTAGTAGTACCAAGCATCAAAACGTTTTGTTAACATGTTTTGTTTTTTTGACATTATCTATAATATATATATATATATATGTAACAATTTATTCTAATAACAAAAATGGAAAACAAAACAGGGCACACTACATTACAATAAATACTTAATTTGGGCACTAGACTGGATACTTACAAATGGTTCACCCTGTATATTTAATTGTTATGTAAAAATACATTAAATTAAAATCAAAAATCAACCTGTCTCAGGATTTTTCCTCAAAATTGTTTGTTTAGCTTAAAATGAATTTATTCCATACTTTCTGTATACGCTGTATATTAAAATTTTAGACGAAATTATATGGGGCACAATTAGCATTCTTCGTTCATTAGAGTATTTTTCTACAAATTTTTAGAAAAAAAGTCACTAACTTTGCTGCTTAAGAAACTTATGAAACCATTTTCAAGATTAATAGTAGAAAATAGTAAAGATGCAACCTACTCACGACGTAAAATATCACGTTCACATTTAATTATTTTTGTGGAAAATACGAGCAAGAATTTGCTTAATTGTGATGAAAGTATTTTTTATAAATTTCCTTTTCGAAGACCTCTATTAAAACGAAAATAAATGTATATTTATATTTCTCTGCCGGGATAATTGTGTACGTTTCAACCTTTCCAAATGGGATTTACTTCTGAAAAATTTAAGTTATATTCAAATATCTGAGAAAAATGGATTTTCCGACCCTCTTTCGCTTTCCCGAAAGTATGATGCTCCTCATGCTGACGTTCGAATATAAAAATTATTAGAGATTCTCCGACGGGATTTCTACAAAATGCGGATGATTTACGAGCCCTGTTTCATATGTTGAATGATGCGCAAAAGGTCAGCGGGAAGCTTGTTTTTCCTTTAAGGAAATTGCACCCGAGGCTTTTCTGTTCACAAAATTATTCTTAACGCTCAGATAATCAAAGACGATATAAATTTGCGTTGATACACTTTCCGGGTCTTTGTGTTAGATAACAAAGAGTTTTTATTCAAAATTCTTGGCATTTGCGGTTAATATTAATATTTTCCTACAAACAGGAAAAATTTAATGAAAGCCGAACGAAAAGGCGATCTTAAAGCATAAAAGAAAATCAACCCGCTGTGGTTTTGTAAACGTTGGTTTACTGACTTGTTGCCTCTAGGTTTCCATCATAATAAGAATTACCGTAACTGTATAATTTTTTTCCCATAAAATTATTCAGACTCACAAAGCGCTGTACGGGAAATTTAAAAAGTTATTTACAAAGGAAAGTGTATTAATTCGGCAAACTTTACCTAAGGCGCTGCTTTCGCTTCCAAAGAAATTATTTTTTGATTTACTTGAGAAATTTGAATATAAAAAATACGAATAATGTTCCATCAGTTTGCTCTAGTCTATTAAGTTTATTTAACATGTGTTAGTTCAATTGAAGTAAATGGTTATAATAATGCAGTACTGCATGCTTTAGAAGACAAATATACATATAATAATGGTTAATGACAATTAGGAAAATAGTATTTCTCAAAATAGTTTGTTAATATTTTTAAATAATTGTATGGAAGTTAAAAACATGTAAATTAATGAATTGTTTCAACTCTTGCTTTGTGGAAACGATCCATAATAAATATGAAAAAGATAAATTATACGTATCTGTGTTTTCGCAGGATTCTAACGTTTTTTTAGTTGTATTAAAATGGTTTCGCTATTTTCACATATAGCATTTTCTATTAAAACTTGAAAATAGCGAAACGTGGTCGTTTTAATAAAACTAAAAAAGCATTGGAATCCTGTGGAAACATAGATAAGTGTAATTTATATTTTTTATATTTAACATGTTTACTTTAAAAGAGCTAGAAAAGGCATAACATAGTAGAATTTTTTATGAAAATGAAAGAAAAAGGGTCAAGTTTCTAATGAAAGAATTAGAATTGATCAAGCAATTATAAAATTTTCACAAAAATTTTGACATTTTTGACGTCATTTTGTTGACTTTTTTGGAACTAAGAAAACCATGAATGGCGAAGCTTATAGACTAGATTTTTTGTTAGATTGTTAAAGTCTCGAATTTGAGTGGGTGTATCTTACCTTTTTTGATAAGGACAAGAATTGTCAAATGTTATAAAAAAATAACAAAATTTATACGAGATTATTAGTGTTATTAAAAAATGTGTTAAAATCTCTTGCAATCATAGTGCATCAATAATACTCACCATTAAATAAGTTTTTCAAGGATTGTGAAATTTCAACAATTTTATGGAGCTGAGCTGAGTTTTTTGTAGGTTATAAAATTACGCCAGTGAAGAATGTCATGGTTTTCCTGCTTTAGTGGTTTTGTTACTAATTTAATAAAAACAACTCTTAATATACATATATAATTTATTAAATTAATTCATTAAATTAAATTAAATAAATTACATAAATGTCTGAAAGTTGACACGAAATTGACCACTGCAATGTTCGGTTCTGAAAAACACAGATCCAATATGGAAGAATGCCTAGTGTACATTAATAAATTCTTGTTGATAAAGATCATTTTGATAATGTATGTTTACCATTCCTCCTTACGCCGGCGAAACATTATTGGCAGTATTCGGATGCATCATGATACTCATTCTCATATTCAAAACCAACAAGAAATTAGAAATTCTCAATGCAACAAGTACAATCGAGTTAGGAAATAAATTTAACAGCAAAATACTTCATATAACAACGCCCTAGAAACAAAAACCAAATTGATCCACAAGCAATCGAATCAGCATTTCCAGATATCCCAGAGCAACTCGGAAAACTCAAACCGAATAGCAGAAGGATCTCATCCGAAAGAAGGTTTCCGATTTGCAAATTTAACAACTTGTATAAAATTCAACGCCTGTCAAATATGACAACGAAATAATACACCAAACGTATCAAAAAACAAAAAAAATTGGAGGAAAATCCGCCGCAGGATCGTACAGGAATCTTGTGCAACCAGTTGCAAAACTTTGGTCACCTCTTGCACAGAAATCGATGAGTTCAACGTTGTTTCTGGATGGCAGCTGTAGACATTCTCCATTCTTCCGAATGCAACTCATTCTGGGGATGATACGCCAGGCCGTTTCAATGAAATTCTGTGAAACGAAATAAATAATAAGAATTATGTCATTAAATGTGACAATCAAAACCAACCTTATCCATATGAATATTTGTTCCTACTGCATTCTGAGATTTGAATCCTACATCTGACTCTTGCAAAATGGTCCAGAAAATTGTTCCATTTTCCACATTTGAAGGCATCTTTTGAGAGTATCCAGGGTATCACCAAATTGGAAGTAGGTTTTCTATACTGAGTTTTAGTAAATTATCTGAAGAGTATCGGGAGGTATCATTGTAACGAAAATTTTGATTCAAATGATTATTTGACAAATAACATAAATAATAACAATTGAGTCATTAGTTACGTGATTGAAATGAAAATAGGAGAGGCCATGTTAATGTTCTTTATTTTCCCTTATATGCATTTGACAACTTAATAATAATTTCATATGACGTCTTCTTTTATTTTTTCATTAATATGACTTTGTTCTATGGGACAGTTAACGACCATATATTCTTCTGATTTTTTTTTAGGTTCACCTTTCATTGGCGAGTCCGAGCGTTGCTTTGCATTTCTCATTAAACCATTCGTATTTTCCCCTTTTCCTTCGGGACATCCTTCCATATATTATAACATTGCAGTCTTTATTTTCGCCCATAGTTCACTTACGTTTCCTTGTGCCTCTGTGTTTAACATCTTTTGATATGAACACTTTCATATATCATTTCGGTTTCATTGGGGATTATTTTAAGGTTAAGATAGTTTTGGTGGTAGTCTTGGTTTGTGGCGTTTTAATGCATTTTTTTTATTCAATAAACCTGTATCTTTAATGGTTTAGAAAATTTATTTTATTGGTTTCTCTCTAGTCAAATGAACAAAGTTGAACAAATACGATTGAAAATACTAATTAAAAATAAATTATAATACCAATTTGAATCTGGCGCTCATAACAAAACATATTTATTTATTTTTGTGTGAATTCACACCTTAGAGGAAAAGAGTCCATTTATACATTTTAATTATATCATATAATCATTACAATATATATGAAAAACATATTGTTTGTATAAAAGGGATGACGTATCTGTTTTCCCTTTGATCCACAACCCGGTTTAATTACAAAATTGTTTTATTGTAAACGGAGTACTAAAGCCATAAGAGTTCCCAGAACATCAAATAAATTAGTAATTGCAAGTATATTAAATTCTACATGTAATTATGTAAGAGGAAACTACATTCATTTAATGAATGAAAATAATATTTTACCATGAATTATTGTATCGATTTAGAGACGCATAAAACTTGCAATACTCCCATATCCTAATAGTAAAAAACAAATTGGTAGCCAGTCTAGCAGGAAGCAGCAGGAGCTCTTTACAAATACATTTAAGCCAAAATGTATAAATAAAAAAAAAATTGAAACATGCATTCAATAAAAATCGAAACCGTATTCCCGGGACCGTAATATCGCGCTGCAATATTTTTTATTCCCCAATTCATATCTCCCATCAATGGATTTCGGAAGCTCAGGAAGGATTACTTTTGTGTGCGGGTCTTTTCTCGGTTGAGCGAACTTTCCATTTGTATGCTCCGCAGTGTGTCGAGAGCCGTGCATAGTCTTTTCACAATTCATATGTTTCTATGGGATTAAGTTTACGTGCTTTACGCTGTCGCGGACAGAGAGGCGGCCCTTTGAATTCCGAATTATTCATAAACGTGCCGGCGTGCCGCGCTCGAATTCCATAAGCTAAAGAAAATTAATTGCCGCACTTGACGGATCTAATCATATTAAAAAAGTATTTAGTGTCCCTCGTTGATGGATGAACTAAGCGGGTTTGCGAAAGATTATGCGGCTCAGGTACACAATATATTGGAACTATTTTATTATTTTACTGTATTGCGTGTATACAAGGTTGGGATAAAGTATGGAACCAAGTAAAGATCTTTAAAAAAGTGCAATGGGGCAAAATGCAGCTGATCTACATTTTTTGCTTAATAATATACTTCCAGTTTAACCGGAAATACCCTCAACTTGTTTAATTTAAATGGGACACCCTGCGTATTTTTGCGGATTTTGAAAGATCTTGTTATTTCGAATTCGTACATACTGGGTTTAGTGTAAAAAATCTCGCTATCACTAAGAATATATTGGAAGGTAAAAAAACTATTGTAAATATCCAGTGATTGTTATGGAAATATTTTGAACTAATATTAATTTCATACACAGGATGATAATTCAACAATGTTCATTTGGAAACAATGAGTTAATTTAAATTTATTAAATACATACATAAAAATTATGGAAAATACCAGGAAACGGTTGAAAATATCACTACCTCTACTTTGGAAAACAAAAATATTGGAAACATTAACAATTTTTATTGAATTATTTATTTTTAAACAAACAGTAATTTCATATGTAGGATGATAATTTAAAAAAGTTTCGTCTCATTTTAATAAGTTAAACGAAATTAATAGCGCAGTGAAAGAATCTAATCTTAATTAAAAAAATTAGTTAGTATCCATAATTGATGGATAGGCGAAATAGGTATTAAAAGGATTATGCTGATCCATCTAAGATAATTCGACTTCAAAATTGCATCGGGCTAAGTGCCTTCATGAAATATTTATCAGCGCTAAAGGTTCATGAATTTTCCACAAACTATTTGGAATATTAAACTGACAAAAGTTTGCTTCACACGAATTACTTTTATATCAAAGAAAGCCCGTTGGTAGAAACATTACCTGCCACTGTATATTAAATTAACACCATTTTCATTGCAAAGCGAAAATGAAATTTCAGAAACTGTTTTTCCTAAGAGGACTTTTTATGTGATAAAAAAAATTGGACAATAAACTGTTAGAGTCCCCTGCCGGTGACATAACGTGCAAAAACCATCATCAAAACAAGAGATCTTTGTGAAAGCAGAACCTTTGTTTGTTCTTATTTTCATTTTCAACTGAAAACCGGGTGTTGGTGAAGCGTCGACGCAACAAAAGCCTTTCCAAATAATTATAATTTTGTGGTTGAGCGCGATGAATCCCGATAACTTTTGTCACAAAGAGACTTTTTTTACTTTGTTATTTTATGTGCTTCGCTTTAATTATGTTGTTTCAAATTATCCCCCGTTCTCAATTCAAGCCAGTCTCCAATTGAAAACGGTTTTACATTATAAAAATAATTTTTTGTTGATACAATTTATTTATTTTTCAGATAACGATTGTGTTGAGCATTGTGCTCGCCCTGGCCACGTTCAGCAAACTATCGAACAAATCTGAGCCGTTTTGGATTTCCTACCACATGGCGCAAGGATCGCAGGGAATTCTCGTCGCTATGTTGGTAACGTGCAATTGTCAAGTTTTGAAATTGTACACGAGGAGCATCAAATCGCGCGCCTCGAAGCACGTGCCCTGTTACGTGGCTCGTGGGCCCTCGAATATGCTCAGCAAGTCGACGAGCCTACAACTTTTGACATGGGACACTTTACCCGATCCGGTTTAAATGATTTTTTTTCCCGGGATGGGGATTAGTTTTTATTTAAATATCATTCGATTCAAATCGACTTCTTTCACCCATTTCAAATCCCGTCCTTCTTAAAATTGGGTAGTTTTAGACTCCTATCATTTATATGATTTCTTTGTGGAGTTAGACACTAATAGGAACCTATTAATAATAATAATAATAATATTAATAATAATAATAATGATAAATAAAAAACAGTATCTTCTCCACTAAAATGTATATTGACATTGTTCGATAGTGACGATATCTACCGCTCAATGCGATTGGTTGGAAAATTGCGCCTTATTTAAATGAACCAATCACAAGCGGAACTACGGAACCAAGCACCAGATGGCGTTACATTAAATAACTAATGGTATAGGTGGTTTATTATATTTATAAGGCTTAAAATAAACAACATATAAAGTTGAACAATGTTCATTACTATTTACAGATTAAATCATTTTTATTTAAGTGTTATTGTTCCGTGTCTCTAGTTTGAAATTGCACCTCTGAACAATCAGATATTATAAATTATTGAAATACTTAAAAATGCATTTTACGAAAAAACTATGGAAAATATAAAAGTGTTGGACATATCACTAATAATATATTGGAAGAGAAAAAAGAACTATTGGAAGTATCCAGTGATGTAATGGAAATATTTATGTTAAAAAAATAATAATTCCATATACAAGATGTTGATTTAAAAAAGTACAGTAAACAGAGCGAGTAGTGGCCGGTGAGAAACACAGCCCTCGAGATGCGCACGAAATTTATAACCTTTTAGAACGTAGTAGTGCAGTGCCGTATTAGGCTAACGATGGATTTTAAAAGTAAACTGAACAATCATATTTTAGACAGTCACTCGTGAAGTGATCTCTAATGGTTTTAAATATATGACGGAAGAAAAAACCTCAGGGTGTCTCAAAATTCCACTTAATAAATTGTATGAACGAGTTAATTCTGCAACGAATGTTTCTCAAAGAAGTATTTGAAGAATTGTCAAGGAAAAAAGTGAAATAGATGCTGGTGCCAGCTCACCTTTTACATCGCCAAAGAGCTAAAAATAGAAATAAGCCTGAAACCGACTTAGATGATGCAGATAAGGGTTTGCTGCGTAGAATAATTATGATTACATTTATTAATAACAAAAATGTGCCTACAATGCCGAACATTCTGAGAAAATTTAAAGAAAGAGAATACACCGGAGGCACAGATTTTCTTCGGAACAAATAATTGGTCGTCCTATCTTGACTAAGTACGGAAACACACAATTAACAATTGTAACCATAAATGTGATTTTGAACGGAGTTTGCATTTCTTTTTTCTGAATACAAAAATGACAATGACTTTGCGCAGCTACGATTTCTCCCACCGCCCACTACTCGCTCTATTTGTTATACATGTCTAAACAGTCAGGTAATATAAATTAATTAAATACATAAATCCATTTTAGGAAAAAAATGGAAAATATCAAAAAACTGTCGGACATATCACCGGGAAATTATTGAAGGAAAAAAAATGGAAATATCCCGTGATTTTTATGGAACTATTTACTTTTAAACGAGTAATAATTTCATATGTAAGATTATTTTAAAATGTCTATTTCTCAACAATCAGGTCATGTAAATTAATAAAATACATAAATGAATTTTACGGAAGAACCATGGAAAATATCAGTATCATTTATCACTAAATTAAAGGACAAAACAACAACATATAAATCAATCGACCTTATTACTTTATACAACAAAACCATTGATAGTACTATAACACCAGTATAACTATAGCTTTCAAGGTCGAATGTGAGATAAATTGCACAGAGACTGAATTATTTTTACTCCGTAAAACGTATATCAACGATAATAATGTTTAAGAGTATTCACATTTGATCAGTTGTAATATAATCAAATCTATATCTATTTAAAATGCCATATCAAAATTTGTAAGTGTCCCATATGAAATATATTTATTTCTGTAAATAAATAAACAAATAAATGAAATATTTTGTAAGACATTGTTTTTATTTTAAATAAAAGTAAGCTTCACTTTTATCTGTTTCTTATAAAATAAAAAGTGTTGTTACTTCCCTTCCAGTCTGTGAAACGTCTTAACAATAAAGAGCGACATAAAAAAGGCGTGGAACGGTCAATGTTCGTCGTTTTCAATTTCCAATAAAATAGAGAAACGACCGTGTTTAAACGACTTTGATCTTAAATGAAAATAATGTTCTTTTTTTTCCTTTTGCATCGAACTTGATAATATTCGAAACCGACTACCGGTTCCAGGATAAAAAAGTCTTTTTAACGCAGTATTACCAAAAACCAAATTATTCTAGTTGCGA
Source organism: Hermaeophaga mercurialis (assembly GCA_951812935.1). Classification (NCBI taxonomy): domain Eukaryota; kingdom Metazoa; phylum Arthropoda; class Insecta; order Coleoptera; family Chrysomelidae; genus Hermaeophaga; species Hermaeophaga mercurialis. The sequence goes on from OX638363.1 coordinate 1,285,046, forward strand.
TTATAAGCTTGCTTTTTTTTTAAACCTTTAATATCCATCTCGAGAGAGTGAGATTTAAAATTAGAAATGAAATCGGCCGGAATTGACGTACGTTGCAAAAAGAACATAATTTCCCGTATCAACTTCCATTATGGCGGCGGACAAAGGCAGAGAAAAGGAGCTTCCAGACCAATTACAATAACGCAATGGCTTTGAGAAATTTCCTTTTTTTTTTTGTTTGATCGACTTCTCCCCTCTTCCTTCCTAAGAATTAAACCACTCTAAAAGAGCGAGAGCGAAAAAAACTAAACCGGAGAAAAACTGGAAAGGAAATTGTGTCTTCGGGGAACGTCGGTAAAAAATAAAACCGCTCTTTAAAACCAGATAATTGCTTCGATTGTTTTTTTTTAATGGTTGATAACGGGTCTAAAATTCCAACTGAATAATTTGAATTATGTAAATAAAAATTTTAAGTTTAAGTTTTAAGTGAAATTATCCACCTATTCTCCAAAAATCCATTATTTAATCCCAAATCTCTAACTATTAGACCTATTTCTTAAAATAATAAACTTAACACCAACACGAAATTTCTCAAAACTTTTAACTTAAAATTTTCTAAGTTCCTAAATTATATTTCTAGATATAAATAGAAATTTCTAAAAATGCTTGAAAATTGAAATTTGGACATATGTTTCAAAATCCGAGTTTTGAGGCACAATTTTAAAAATTTCTAGTTAAAATTTGTTATGACTTTCATTTGGGATTATAAATCAAAAATTAAAATTGACTTATATTTCGATTCAGAATATCAAAAATTCCCACTTATAACTTGAAATTCTATGATAGGAAATAGAACTCTGAACTACAAATCCACATTTCTAAAGTTCTAAACTTTATAATTAAAAAAATATCGATGTTGTTATAAGCCAAAATTTCAAAATACAAATCAAAATTAGCAAAAATTCTTGCTTTATATTTCAAAATTCTAAATCTTTAGGTGGATTTCGAGTATAGATCGGAGTTTTTACTTTCACTTGCAATTATAAGTCATAAATCGAAATTGTCACTCATATTGTTATCCAAAATTTCCAAAATTCCCACTTGCAGCTTTGATTGGAATTATAGATCGGAATTTTAAAAATAACAAGTCAGAATTCCGATGTGAAGTCAAAAATTCGTAAATTGAAATTTAAACTTTGATTATCAAATTACGAGGCTGAAGTCCAGGTTTTTGAAGTTTTGAGTTAAAGATGTGAGTTCTGACTTTTATTTGGAATTTTAATTAACAAGTTGAAATTCTGACTTAAATTTCTAAGATTTCTATTTATAACTGGGAATTCCAAGATATAAGTCAGAACTCTGAGCTACAATTCAACATTTCTAAAATTCTGTCTTATATTTTAAGTTTGGAGTTATAGATCGGAATTTAAAAACAATTTTTAGAAATTGATTTCTAGGTATTTACTAAATCTTTTTTTAACTAAACCTAATTTGTTTAGAGGAATCCTAAAGCTCCTCCCAATGATCAAATTTGAAAGGTTAATTCGCTAAGCCATTAAGCGGTCCTTATTCAATTTCCTTCTAAATAATTCCAACAGTTTTCCGATTAATACAATTTTATCTCACCTCCGCATCCCGTGCGGTGGATTGTTTTGGAAACGCGCCCTCTCCCTCTTTAACCCTCCTTCCATATTTTATGGAATTCACCAGAGTACTTTACAACGCATTTTTCTCGTGTTATCTTAATGGAACGTCGGCGTCGCTTGGGTAAACGTTACCAAGTTATAGGGGATTATAACACGTGATAAATTATCATCAATTATCCTTTATTTAATATAATTAGTAGGTTTGTGGGTGCACGGGGACACTGGCCAGATGTGTTGTGTTTGTTTGTTTAGAGGATCTTTGGTTCGGTTGAAATGTTTCGCAGTCAAGTTGTTATTGATGTCCCCATTTTTAAAATCCTCACATTTTGGAATTTTTCAAAATGCCGACTTGTATGGAGACGTTTTGATATTTTACAGACCTGGTGGTTTTATAATTCGGATCTATAACTCCAAATTTCGAAGTTCTGACTTATATCTTGGAATTCTGAGTATTAAGTGGCAATTTTAGAAATTCCGAATTCCGAAACTTTTGATTTATAGTTCCAAGTAAAAAATCAGAACTTAGATATTTCGAGTTATAAATAGAAATTATGAAAACGTCGAGTTCTAAATCAAAATTTAAATTTGTAATTCGGAATTCCGAATTATAATTTCGACTTTCAGAAACAACTGCAAGTTACAATTTCGACTAATAATACCCCGGAATTCTAATTCAAATTAAAAAAAAAAAAACCCAGTTATAGATCGGAATTCCTGCTCGCGATGTAACTTGGAATTTTTGAAACTCTAAATCGTTGAACAAATATAAATTTGTTGTTATTAATAAATATTAAAAGCCTGGTACGTGTTTCTGCTGATACAGATAATATTAAACAGTAACGAAAAAACTAAATAATTCCTAAAGACTTAAACGGTCCTTAAATGTACCAGGACAACTTCGAAAAAGTCTGTTAAACCAGAAATTTCCAGTATTGACTATGAACAAGTGCCGCCATCTAAGAATGAAAACAAGAATTTATATAAAATTTATTAGAGACATTTATACCAAGGAAATAATTTTTTGATATTTGATGGCAATTTAGTTTTTCCTTTCTTTCTTTTGCACTAAAACTAAAAAAAAGCAGTACGGCAATAAATTATTTCATTATATTTTTATTAAATTGGCGGTAAATATGTTGTATGTAGAAATCACGATTTTGTTATAGAAAATTACGACAATCAAATTTGTAGATGGCGCTAGTCGGACAAAATTTAATCTTATAGATACCAGAGGAGTTGCCCCAGAGTGCTATGACAACTAATATTTAATAACTATTTATTCTGTCCTTGTATTATCTAGTCTTCAATCAAAGGGCGAATTACACTGCAATTTTAATTGAAAAATAAATTATTGGCACTTAAAAATAAGAGAAATATTAACTGTAGTAAATGCTCAAATTAAGCACCAATTTTATTAAACCTAACTTTTATTAACATTTGTGATTAATCAAGAAAGAAATTAGGGTTTTTACGCAACATTTTTCTATTTTTAACTATATTTCTATATTGAACTACTCAATTTTAATTTACCATTGAAATATTTTTAAAGCTATCAGTACTAAAATCACCATGTCGTTTATTTGCTTTTTTTTAATGTTATTTTCGGCCAAACGTTCGAACAGATAAGTGAGATTATTTTATGTTTTGGTTAAACTTTTATTCGACAAATGTGAGTAAAGAGAGAAAATGTTATATAACTCTAGATCTGTCATTTCATCCATTTTTTCGCGTAATAGTTCATAAAAAAGTGGGATAAATTTTATCTTTAGCAGACAATTATTCTCCTTTTTTGTCTAATAAAATTTCCCATATAACCGATTCCGATTGCAATAAAAAATGTATCTCTTAAATCCAGGCTAAAACTGAATCAATGTAAATTTCCTATTTCAGTAGCAATTCCAGGCCATTGACGAGAATTGACCTGAAAATTCCTATGGAAAAGAGGCGACACAAATTACGGTTACAGTATCGACGCAAATAGGGTTTTTTTTTTGAAAATAGAGGAAATAATATACATTTAAAGAAATGATGGAAGAACTTAGAAATAATTAAAAATAGATCAAAAAAGGTACCACGAAGAAAAAACAGTCTAAAAATTGAGAATAGAAAATTTAAACAAATTTTGCTACGCCTACCGGTGGATGCAAATTTTTTATATTGAATATGGGTAATTTGTTTTCTATGTTATTTTTTATATGTAAAAAGTAGTTAGATTTTTTTATTATAGGAGTATTTGCAATTATTTTCGAACAGAACAGGTAAATGGAGTTATTTTACACACTTTTAACTTTTATTCGACAAGTCTGAATGAAAATTTAATTTAGTCATCTTTTTCTTTTGCATAAAAGTTCACATTTTTATTTTTCAAAAACGTAGAGTTGGTTTGATACTCGAATAAAAATAAAACAGATAACGGGATAACGATTAGTTTTGTTATTGACTATATAGTATTATTTATTGTAATTGAAAATAGAACCGCAAAAATAATTTTCTGATTTAGAAACCGATAATGTCAATGGTGCAATGGTCTATTTTGGATAGTAAACAAATAAATTACTTGCATTTTAAAGATAAGAAATTAGATATAAAGAGAGAAACTGGAAAATTTTTCTCATTTGCGATTGAAATATTTTCAAAATAATCATGTTTTGGTTTTTTTTCTTTTTAGTGGTACCCGAAATTATTTTCGGGCAAATAACAGAACAGGCAAGTCGAATTATTTTACATACTTTTAACTTTTATTCGATAATTGTGATTGAAAAACGTTAATTTACTCTTTAAGTCGCTAAATTCCGACCGACTTCTATTAATGACTAAGTTAGACTCTCTTCAGTGTCTAGAAGTAGAACTCCGTTGTAAATTCGTTGATTTTGCTATAGTAATTACAATTTTGTACTTCCTGCACAACGTGTCGGTAACTTTTTTAATTTTATAAAATAGGAGTATAATACAGTCGTGTTTTGGCAGGAGAAATGTCTACATCGACAGTGTTTCTTTATCTGTAGGCGACATATTAAAACGGATAAGTATTTATTTAACTAATTGAAACTATTATTAATTTAAGTTTAATTATTTTCTATTAGAAAATGATCATTTAAAAAAATATATAATCGATATAAAGTCCGTAGGAGTAAGTAGAGTCAAGGTAATTTTTAAAAATTATGAAACTGCCAATGCTTTGGTGGGACACTAAATAGTTAAAAAAAACGGTTTAGTGGCCTATATCCCTCCTTTTTTTTAACCACAGAAAAGGTGACGTGGATGGGTGGATACCCTCTTCTCAAAGAATTTTTTGGCTAAAAATATAGAATGTAATACTACAAAAGTTATTAAAGTACAAAGGATGAAAAGAAGGATAACGGAAAATAATGAATCTAAATTAGTACAGGACTTAACATTCCTCTGCTACTTGTTAAAAAAATCTTTGCTTTTTTATTTTATTATTCTCTAATAAAAATATCTATTTTTTAAGGAATTACTTTGTACAAGAATGGTAGGAGTGAGTAAACCACTCATATGACGCCTTATAGAAATGAATAAAAATACAACATATACACCGAAACACTGTCAGGAACTTTATGATAAAGGTGATCATTTATTTTTTCCATACGAATTCTTTAACTTAAAAAAATATTTTGGTTTTTATCAGGATACAAATCATCGGGAATGTACGAAATTAAACCAAATATTAACGGAAAATCATTTATGGTTTTCTGTGATATGGTAACTGAAGGAGGTGGTTGGACCGTGATCCAAAACAGATTCGACGGTTCTGTAGATTTTTATAAAGAGTGGAGAGATTACAAATTCGGGTTCGGCGATCTGAAAGGAGAATTTTGGATCGGCCTCGAAAATATTCACCATTTGACAGGTACAATTCTAAGAATTAATTAGAGTTATTTTTAAAAGAATACTGAAAATATGCTTTTGTAATTTGATTATCAAGCGACATTCGATGTAAATTTGCTCATTTGTTAATTAATAACAAAAAATAATTTGATTACTTTTTCGAAATGTATGTTTAATTTGTTTCAACTTTACATTCAAATAGTATTTTTCTATTTCAAATGGTTTTAATTTATTGCATTCGATTTATTTCTTAAAATGTTATTGCTTTTTTTAATTTTGAAGGAGAATGGAAAACGCCTTGGACATGTTTTTTTTTTAATATTATTATAAAATTTAGTAGGAACACAAAACTCTTTTTGGAATACTATTTTAATATTAATACTTTTTTCTTTTTTGTGTCTAAAATGTGTTTTTGCAAATGCTTCGTTAAAGCCCTATCAAAGGCAATTTTTATTTCAATAGATGGATCAGAATGTAACTAATTTTTAGAAGATTTCCAATAATATTTAGAAAAGTAACTTACATTTAATTACATTCATTTAAAAATTGTTTCAGTTTAATTAATTGGCTTTTCTAATTATAGACTTAGATGTAAAAAACGAACTACTAGTAGAATTAGTTGACAGAAATTGTACAAAATTCAACGCCCGTTACACAGAATTTGCTGTTGGCCCCGAAAAAGAAGGATACATTTTAAAATCTTTGGGAGATTTTAGTGGCAACGCTGGAGATTCCCTCAGAGTCCATTTCAATATGAAATTCTCGACTCAGGATTTGAATCAAGATACAACCAATGGAAATTGCGCAGTAGATTATAGTAAGAAAAATTATTAAACAAACTACTATTTGTACAAAATGTTTTATTAATGGGTTAAATCCCAGATTTTTTATTAGAGTGGCCACTATTTTTGATCTACGGATGCCTGTAAATTAAAATTAGAGTAATTTAGATTGCTGAACAGAAGATCAATAAAAAATTGTACTTTTCCATATTTAATGAAAATAACTCTATAATTTGCAAAACACAAGATATAACATTTAATCAAAATTGACATCATAATTTCAATAATTAATTTCTCACAGGGTTGGGATAAAATATGGAACCAAGTAAATATCTTTAAAACGGAAAGGACGATAATTATGAAGTGTATAATTGGCCAAAATGCATCTGAAGTATATTTTTTTGTTAATAATATATTTCCTCGACTTTTTTAATTTAAATGGGACACCCTGTATATATTTGTTATTTGTTATTTCTCAAATTTGTAGATACTGGGTTTAGTGGAAATAATTTGTAAAAACGAGAAATAACTCGCTTTTAGTTGTAGAATAAGTACATTTATTTACTTTAGACTAATGAGAATAATAATTTAAACAAAATTAATTCAAATGTTCAAAATGCTCTCCGTTCACCTGCTGACAATATTCCAGTCTATTAACACATTCTTAAGTCACTCTTTCCAAGACTTCTCCACGTATTAGTTTACATTCATCAATAATTCTTTGTTTTAATTCTTGCAAACAGGTTGGTCGTTTAACGTAAACACGTGATTTTAGATAACCCCAAAGAAAAAAATCTAATGGGCTTATATTCGGAGAACGAGCAGGCCACTCTATGAATCGATCACCATAACCGATCATCAATAATATTTCAATACGATCTTTTTCACTTAAATGAACCACTCCTAATCGTACAATTTATTTCCGTAAATTACAATTTAACAGTTTGGCAACAGTTACCTACTAGAGAGAGTACTCGTTTATTTCTTACTATTAATACAAACAATATCAATTTGTTTACCTAAATGGTATTTTACTTTAATGTATAAAAACTTAAAAATGGTTTATTAAAGTGCTGTATTCCTTGTTCCATCATATTTAAAATTGACTAACTTGAACTTCATGGAGATCTGTTCTATGAGTGTATTATGTAATTTTCATGATTTTCTATTAAATTTACTATTTCTTATCATATATATATAAATATATATATATATATATATATATATATATATAAGGATTTATGCTTATTTAAATTACTTAAATTAACCTTTCTTACAATCAAATGTTTTTTATAACTAAGAATCATCATATTTAATGATTTAATACTATGAAATATTTTCATTACAAATATTGAGGTGTCGTAGTCGATTAATCTTATTATTCGTCCATTACCCCTAAAAAGTGCACGTAAGTTTGAAACATTCTCATCTTGTTTTTCAAAAAAACAAATATTTTTGAGGGCCGCTGTTATTGTGCATAACGCACAATAAATTATAGAATTATTTTTATTTTCAGAGGGAGCCTGGTGGTATAAAGGGTGTTTACATAGTAACCTTAATGGGAAACATATGAATATACCAGGAAAAATAACTAGACAAGGTTTAATTTGGTATCATCTTTACAAATCCTACGATTACCTTTTAGCTGGATCACGAATGCTGATCAGGCCACGACAATTTGACATCAAAACAGGAATATCGCCTGATCATCAATAAAATTCTTACCTTAAATTATTAATGGAAAAAAATATTTTTTATGTTTAAATATATTCATTCATCAATATATTGAAATAAAATTATATTTCGTTTTTTTAATTCACACATGAATTTTTTAATAGAGATCTTAATTTTACGCCCGTTTCGGTATTCATTCTAATAAATGACAAATTGTTATGAAAGTCCTCGAAGTTATAATGGATTACATAGCACGAGCTCTAAATAGAGCATTTTACTAATCTGTGAAAAATGCTATTAGTATGTAATATACTTACAGCACAAGTTGCGTAATATTTAGTCTCTACGACCAGTAGTTCAACAAAAATCGAGAAGGTTTTTTGTATCGATTGTCTCAATCTTTAAAATTGTATTTAATTCGACTTTTCTTTCCATTAGAAAACTTACAAAAAAGTGATTATCATTTTGAATAAATTACCGGTAAGAATATTAAGCAATTTACAATTTTTCAAAATGTTGAATTACAAGTCGAATTTTTATGTTGGGCTTCCGAATTATAAGTACGAATTTTAGAAACATAAATCAAAAGTTGACACATAACTATATTTATCGAATTAGATTGTAATTCCAAATTTTTAGAAATAAATCAGAATTTTAAATATTTCGAAATAAAAGTCAACAAAACTATCGATTTATGAATCTCGAATTTTTGAATTATAATTTCGACTCTTAAAAACCCCAAAACGCAATTTGAACTAATACCTCGGAATTTTTAAATATAATTCGAAATTTTAAAAATTTCAAGTTGCAAATCGAAATTCCGAATTTTTAGAAAGTTATGGTTATAGGATCGGAATTCCGATTCATATCTTACAATTCCTTATTATAAATGGGAATTATAGAAATTGCAACTTGAATGTCGAAATTTCCTGTAAAAATTCGCTAATTTTAACAAGTCGAATGAATATAAATAAAATATTCATTACACATATTAATAATTAATTCTTATTCTTTAAGATTTCGCCTTTAAAAATTATATTCCAATGATGTTTTTCTTCAAAATCTCAATTTTGATAACCTTATTTTAATCAATCTCGATTTTAAAATGTGAAATTTTAATAAATCTCGATTTAAACTAATATCTTAAAAAAGCTCGTATTCTACTTTAAAATTTCGACTTCAAAGTCCAAGCTTATGAATCTCAAAAAACCCCAAATCTCGAGTTTGATATCGAAATTTTAATTAATCTCGACTTTAAAGAGACAAATTCTAATAAACTTCGATTATAAACCAAAAATCTTATAGATGGAATGAAAAAACATTCCAAAAATGAAAATTGACGGATGTTAAATTTTTACATTTTAATAATAATACAATTTTTTTATTTCAAAATTTTTCAAAATATTTATATAATATAAACTCTTGAATATTTTGTATACATAAAGAAAATAATATTTAGTGAATATTATTTAACAAATATTACTTTTCAAACATACAAACAGTATACATTAAATAATTGGTACAATATTTAATAAATATTTAGTTCGAATAACAAATATTTAAAAAACATATTTTTTTATATAAAGAAAATATAAAAAAAATAGTGCTATCAAGGAATAAAACAAACTAATAACTTTTTTACACTTTGTATAAATAAATACATTTTATTATGTACAGCAATTGGTATACCTATGTTTCCAAAGTTACAATTATATAAGGAGTGGTTAAAAAAATTATATGCCGTTTGTTACGTTTGAATTCGATTTGTAGTAAGCGGCACATTCGACGGCATCGTGAACGCTGGGGAAAATCCTTAAAGTGTCCTTTGCTTTAGAAATTAATTCACACCTTTCTAACGTATTATAAACACGATCTGAAAACAAAAAAATAAACGTCTACTCAAGAACGAAAAAGAATTACAAAAAGTATATTAAAACAAAATCACCAGGTGTTCACAGTGAACATAAAAATTTATTTTAAGCTAAAACATTTTTGCACCGAAAGGAAATGCTGAAACAATGTTGTAAAAACCAAATTTCTTAGAAAACACTTAAAAAAAATGTTGGAGGTTTGGGTCAAAATGTCAACATTGTACAATTTAGCACGATTTTTTTTTAAAAACTATTCAAAGCGTAAAATTTTGATGTTGAACCCATTTGGACTTTTTTGAACCATTCTTTTACTACGTCAGGATTTTTCGACTCTTTATTCTCTTTCGTTTCAGAAAGTATCAGAATGGTTCAAAAGAGTTTAAGAATTTATCTTAAACTAGCCAAACTTTTGAACATTTGAAGCCAGCCCAGTTTTCTTTGTTTGCAGTACATTTTTAAGTAACAACTATTCAGAATTTGATCCTAAATTATTTTTACAACACAGTTTGTCCTAAAATTATTCGACTATTTAGTTTATTATGGGACGATCTGTATAACGTAGATTTACCTGAACAAGCCGCAATGTAGAACGCGATATTCAACTTCTTAAAGTTGTTTACTTCGTTATTCAACGTTGAAGCGCCACTTGGATCGATGTAATTCACCGACGAAAAATCAATTATCAAACATTTTAAGTTCGTATTTATTCTTGATATAATTTTTTCTATTTTCGCATTTACTTCTTCGCTACTGGACTTCTACAAAAAAGCAAACAGAATTAATAATAATAATAATAATAAAAATAATAATAATAATAATAATGATATTAATAAAGAAATGTTTTGAGTAATTTTGCCAACCAACCTTTTCTTGAAGTTTCTTTAATTTTGTACGAATTACCAATTCCTTTTGTGAATTTAATTCTATGAGTTTGTAGAGTTCGTCTCTGAATATGTTTTTGGTGGCGAAGTTTATTCCTCCGCAGTAATGGAAGATTTTTATTCCTTCAATTTCTTTTGCCTAAAATAAATAATAATAATATGAATAATATTCGATCTATTTTTTTTAATTGGCAGATTTTTATATAACCCTCCAAATCTGTTCTTGGTAAATATTCAATTATTTTTCTAGATCTATTCTTTGTTAGTTAGCAGAGTTTGTTAATCTGTATATTTCCACTAATTCCTCCATCTCGCTCTTTATTTAAAGACAGATAATCAATTATTTCTTCAGATATATTTTTTGTTAATTGGCAGATTTTTACATAATCTTTCGACTCTGATATTTATTGATTGGCAGATATTCAATAATTCCTCTTGATAGATAATACTGAATTATTCCTCCAGTTCTCTTCTTTGTCCAAGAACAGATATTCGTTTATTCCTCTAGCTCTGTTTTTTTGTTTATTGGCAGATTTCCACAAATTCTTCCTGTTCACCTGCTGCCATTAACCTAATCTAACAATTTTTTGCAGTAGTTATTAGAACGTCCCAAGTCTGTCCCAAATACATATTATAGGAAAAAGTGTACTTACTCCTTTGTATCTGTTGATATCCAAGTAAAGATCCGTGCCTGGCACAGATCCCAATAAACTTGTGTACGGTTTTATGCTAAAAATAAAAATGGAAAATAACGACATGCAAACTCCGACCAACAGTCCGATTTCCATGCTGACGAACACCACCGTCAAAAACGTCACGGTCCATACAATGGCGTCCAATTTACTTAATCTCCAAAATTTCACCAATTGCGTGACTTGCATCAGCATTCCTTTGAGCGAAACTACGATAACACTTGCTAAAACACTCTAAAAGAAAAAAGAAATAAGTATGCGGATCGCTTCCACTTAATTCCAGATCCAATTTTTCTGTTTTTATTGCAAGAAAAAAAAAAGGGAAACTAACATTATTAATTAAGCAATTAATTACTAAATTAAAAAAATCTTTTAATTTTATTATGAGTATGCGGATCGCTTCTATTTAATATTATGTAGTGAATTTTCTAGTTTTCACTAAATGTTTATTTTTGTTAAGGAATACTGAAAAAGGAAAATTGTTCGAATAAAATGTAATGATTTCTTTTCTTTAAATAACGGTATAAATAAATTTTCCACTATTCACTAAAGACATTTTAAGAAAATTAAAAAAATCTAATTCGTCCTCAAATTCATTTACGGCTTGCGAATCGCTTTTCTTTACGTTTTTTTAACTTCGTCAAATGTTAATGTTTTTTAAAGAAACTGGTATCGATATTTCTTATGTATGCGAATCGCTTCACTTAAATTGTAAGTTGTCATTTTTTCCTATTTTAATCAAATTTCCTGTGACTTACTCTTGGTAATGGTTCGAAAAAGGGTCCAATCCAGAGGAGTGTAATTATAAGCAAAATTGCAGAAACAATAGAAACCAACTGGGTTTTCCCTCCAACAACCTGTTGAATTTGAGATCTTGACAGCGACGCACAAACCGGCAGGCAACTAAACATGGAACCCACAACATTACTTGCACCCTAAAAATTTCAATTTTTTTAATATAATATAACCAGTATGTGCTAGGCTAGGCCAGTACATGCTAGGTCAATATAGTCAAAGCTAGGCTAGGAGAGGCTATGTTAGGTTAAGGTTAATCGTGGCAATCATTACAGCCTCCAATAGATCCAAAGACCTAATATAACCCAACCTTCTTGAGTAGCTACAGGAACATAAATCTAAAAAATTCTGTCCAGATCAATGTACAAGTATTGGTTGACTTACCATTTAAATGAACTAGCTAATTACACGTGATCCTGAGGGCCTTTCACCAACCTAAACACTATTATTACCAATAAAAAAGAGGGTCGTGATTCACATTTTTTATAAATTCCTTTGCATACTTACTAAGGCTAATAATTCTTGGTTGGCGTCGATTTCATAGTTTGCTTTTTGAGCTAACATCAGGCCCAAAGACATGGAGGTAACGTAAGTAACAATGGCCACTGACAGCCCGTCTAATATCACAGAAGGCACTAAACCAATACTTGGTAAAGAAGGAAGGGGAAGGCTGGAAAATAAGAATGTTATTGTGGGAAAAACAAAGAGATGTTTGTCTCGTACCCACTGGGAATGTGTCCCACTGTTGCGATTCCATATACCGAGGGAAGATTTAGTTGGCTAGACACTAGCGCCCCTATAACTACGACTATTATTTCGATTGGGATTGGTACGGAAGATTTTTTTGCGACTATAGGCTGAAAAAATAGAATTTTACAAAGAAAATAAAATAAACAACAAATCACAAACGTACCTTTAAAAATTCATTGTTTATAACTAATATAACAATTGATATCGCCGTTATTATTACAGCAGGCACGCTCGAGTTTCCTATGTTTTCAAATATTGCTGATAACGTCTGGAAAAGCAATATTTTATATTTTTCCGTAACCGGGAAATTCTACTCACGTTGATTGTTAAAAAATTTCCTTTTTGCTTCGGTATACTGAGACCGAGCAAATCTTTGAGTTGGGTGGAGACTATTTGCCAGGCCGCTCCGGCGGTGAACGCGTTAACAAGTATTTCGGAAAGAAGGGCACTCGCGGCGCCGAGCCTCAAAAAGTACATGGAAAGCTGAAATTAACAAGCACAAAATTAGAATAATATTTTTAATTATTTAAGAACTTAGACAAGTGTGAAAAATTGTTTAAAAAATTCTGTGTTGTGCCAAAATATTTTTTTAAATCAACTGAAAATGATCTCTAGGTACTTTTATTTTGGAATACATTTTGTTCTAACTTTCCGGAATTATATAAATTTGTTCTAAATTAAAAATTTTCAATTTATTTAAAAATCGTTCATCAATATTGTTCAACGGTTTAAAAGATTAAAATATGTAAAAACTAGTATTCGAAAATGAACAAAATTATTAGAATTTCTTAAGAATCATGTAAATACTTCATGGATATGATTCAATGATATTTTAGTACAAAAATATAGGCGACGTTTTTCTACATTATTAAATAATTATTAAATAAAAAAATATTGAAATTGTTTTAATTGTCCAAAAGGTTCAAGTTTTTTAATAATAGTGCCCGAAGGAAAACAAAATTGTTTAAGTTATTTGAAAATTGTACAATAGTTTCCAATAATGTTCAAAACTAACCAATATTGTTCTAACCCTACAAAAGTTTAGGATATGTCCAACTTTTGTTTAAAATGTTTCAATATTTTTACAAATGTTCCAATATTGTTAAAAACTAACTAATATTGTTATAACTCAACAAAAGTTTAAGATATGTTTTGTACAAAATATTCTAATATTTTTATAAATGTTCCAATATTTTTACAAATGTTCCAATATTGTTCTAACTCAACAAAAGTTTAGGATATGTGCAAGTTTTGTTCAATATAGTCTAATATTTTTACAAATGTTCCAATATTGTTCAAAATATCCTAAAAATGACTTAAATAAAAATGAAACGAACATCAATAATTTATAAATTGAGGATGTTTCAACTTGCTTTAACCAAAAGTATTTTATTACCTGTACGAATGCTGCGACCAAAGTAACAACACAAGCAACTTCTTCAGGAGAATAGAAAGGTTCATCGCCTTTTAATATCGAAGCAGAAGTCGTCGTTTCGTTTATAACATTAGAAAATTTGAAAAAACTGGGATGACTGTGCTCTAAAACGGCTTTGCCCGTCATCAGACAACCAATGGAAAACGTTCCTAGAAACAAACTTTTAGAAACTGTTTATAAAAAATAATAAAAAGAATATTGATACCCATAGACACGTGCCTGGAGGAGCCGAAGAAAAAATACACCAGCACCGGAAATACCGCCATATAAATCCCCACAACCGGAGCAACATTTCCCAATAGAGCATACGCCATTCCTGGAAAATAATCAGTTTAATTGGAACAATATTTCGACATATATTTGGCCCTCTTCAGGGGATATTTTTTGCTAATTATTATATATATTGTAATACTATATTTTATTATGAAAGAAAGAGTTTTTTTTTAACATTTACTACCAATTATCAAAAATAATGGAAAATTTACAAATTTTGTTGCACTTATATATTTTCTATTAGATTCATGTTGGTTCAAAAATGATCTCATCTTGGGTTCAGATTTCATTTAACTCTATTAATGGTATTTACAGTCCAATATATTTCTTATACATAAGTTTTCACAAGTATTTTACTGTTAATATTTCTTATAACTAATTAAACAATAAACTAAAATTAAAAAATCATCAAAACAACGAGAAACATAAAATTTTTTAAACATCAACGCTAAAAATTGTCTTACTTTTGAAATATGTCAACAGAAGGCGGGAAAATTATTCACTTTAAAGTCGTTCCCGATACAATCGATGGTTATGGACCAGCATCAGCGTGAAGACTTGAAAATTCTTGAAAATATTATTTCCTTATCACTCAAAAAATCCATTCATGTTACAATTAAGTATTTTAGCTAATTTTATGTTACTATTATTTGTAACTTTGTTTTTATAACTTAAAAATGATTTGTCCTTTTTTAAATGTTATGCAAGTTCAATAAAAATAATTAATTGGCAATGAAATAAGTATTTTGCGAATGTAAATTTAGTAATTTTCTATTGTCAAATTTAAGTTTTTCGATTTTCAATTTTTATTTTTTGATTGTTAAAATAAAACGTTTCTGAATGTGAAATTTAAGCATTTTTTGGCTTTTAAATTTATCCGTTATCGAATCTTAAATTTAAGCAGTATCCAATGTCGAATTTTTTATTGTTAAATTTACACATTTTCGTTTAAAAAACTACTCGCTTTAGGTTGTCAAATTTATGAACTTTTACCCCAAAATTTAAGCATTTTTGATTCTAAATTTTAGCGTTTTTTGTTTTTAGATTTCCAAATTTTCTATTGTCGGATTAATTCTACTTCGAATCTCAAACTCAAGCATTTTTTAATCTCAAACTGAAGCATTTTGCAATTTTAAATTCAAGCATTTTCGAATATCAAAACATTTTTTAACAAATATGGTAAACATTTGAATAAATTACTAATTTACAATGTTTGAATATTGTTAAATACTATTTATATTTTTATTATATTTTTTATATTTACAACGATATGATTATTTTCTAATAAAATCCGATCTTTTTCTTTAAATTTTGTATAATAAAACTTTGCATAATAACTTTAGAGTTTCGTTACATCTTTGTGAGCATGTTTTCGTATTTCTGGGTATAATTATTAACAAATATCAGCAAAATATTTTTCCAAACAAGTATTTTTTGGTAATTTCAATAAACAATTTAATTTAAAATATTACACATGAAATGAAATTATTTTTTTTTAAATTTAGACGCATTTAGATTTGTAATTTATATGTACTCAATTTTATATACAATACTTCAGAAATAATACAAATTCTAATTTACAAACATTAATTAAAGAAATTTGTGTTACATGCTTAATTTTAAATGTATACTGATCACTTTAACATATTTTATATTATTGCACACACATTATTATTTATAAAAAAAATATGTTTCCATGTGTCATTATACAGCAAGAAAAATTATTAACATTTGCGTAATTTTAATGAAATTTGTTTATTTATTGATCATTTCTATTATTTTATTATAGTCAAAGATCTAAAACTTCCTGCAATATATTTTAACTGTTTCTAATCTATAATATTTCCTAATTAAATAAAACAGTAAAAACGAAGGTAAATATTAATATTATTTAATATAACATTTTGAGATATTTACAGTTAATAAATACTACGTAGTTAATTATCATTGTTAATTAATTAAATATAGTGAATCAGTTTACCTTGCGGTATGTGCATTATGGCGACCGTAAATCCTGCTGCGAGGTCGGACAAAAAATCGGTTTTCCATTCGTATTTCGGGAGCCATCCTAAAGCCGGCACTGTTCTCGTTAATAAATTTTTGCACGATACTTTTTCGCACCATTGGTCTGTAACTTTTTTTATCAAAACGATTAGGGTAGGTTAGGGGCAAAAATATCGAGATAAAGTTTGTTTATAGTTGATTTGTTCACATGCTTGAGATATATTTTGAAGGGAAAGAAATTTTGAAAAAAATTACAGGAACTGTTACAAAATTGTGAATGTATTAAACAAGGGTCTAATTTAATTAAAAACGACTAAAATGATCAAATGGTGTTTAAAAGTCTAGAATTATTGTCAAAAAACTGTAAGAAATGGTGAAAAATTATTAGAAATAATTACAAACTTGCAAAAATTTTAAAAATATTATAAATTGGTCTAATATTATACAAAATGGCTAAAGTTATCGAAACATCTTAAAAAGTCTCAAAATATTGTCCAGAATCTATAAAAATTGTCCCAAAATTACCAGAAACTATCACAAAATTGTAAAATCTTCAAAATATTAACGAATTTGGAATATGTCTAAACCGTCCGAAAAAATTGTACAAAAATTCTAAAAAATGAAAAAAAAATGCATAAAAATTTGCCACAAAATTTTTCGAAATTGTCAGATTATATTATTTAAGATTCTTAAAAAGAGTAAAAAGTCGAATAAATAAATAATTTGAATAGTTAATATCTTTAAAAAATTTACCATAATTTCGAGAAGAAAACTTTTTAAAAAATTATCATAAAAACTTCAAAGAATGGTTAAAAATTGTCCAAAATGGACAAAAAATTTAATACATTGTCAAAACTAAAAATGCTTTAACAACCCAATAAAAATTGTTAAAAAACTGGAAAGAACTAGAAAATGTTAGAAATTTTGTTTAAAATAATCAATATATTTGCAAAAAATTCACAGAAATCGTAACAAAATTGGCAAAATACATTAAAAAAACAATTCAGCATTATTAAATATTGTCAAAAACTGTAAAAAATGTCAACCAACTGAAACATTATTAACAACGATTAAAATCTATAAAAAAAAAACTTTAGATAATCGCCACTAAATTGTCAAAAATTGTTAAAACTAGTAAGAAATTGAAAAGTTTCAAGAATTGTCAAAATACTTTAAAAAACTATCAAAATTTGTTAAAAAAAACTATCAAAATTGACAAGTCATCAAAAAAATCAGAAAAATTGGTAAAATTGTCAACACATAAGAAACTACATGCAGATAATCGCCACAAAATTGTAAAAAAGTGTTAAATGTTAAAAAAGAAAGATTAAAGATCTGTCGAAATACTTTATAAAACCATCAAAATTTCCAAAAACAAGAAAAAGTGCTACAAAAGGTCGCAAAATTGTCCAAAATCAATCATTTTCGTCATAAATTTTCGAGGACATCGGATCTGGGAAAGTAATTTTTTTTCAGTTTTTACATTTTCTTATATCAATTATTGACTTAAAAACATATTATTTCAAAACCCTGAAAATTAAACGTATAACCGAAACATTTTCATTTGTAGGAAAAAAATAAATAAAGATAAAGTTCCCTTTTAACGATGCACAAAAAAAACCAATTGTTAATTCAAGTCAATTTTAGCGATTTGTTATCGTTAAAAAACAAATATTACTGATAAACGAATAAATGTACTTACAGGGCTTTTTCGTTTTTTCATAATTCAAATCTTCCCTTAATTGATTGTGTTCGTATAACGGTCGTTCTATTTTAATCGACGGCAAGTTTTCCACATTCATATTCCAGTTCTACTTTCGTCTGGAATCCCTCTTCCTGTTTAAACAAACATACATTTCAATTAAAAAAAAAACAAACAATTAAACGATCGATATGGTTATCAAAAAAGTCCGATATAAATGTTTTCGCTTTTTAATCATTAATAATTTCTTTTGGAATAATAACATATTTTTTTGAATCTTTTTTGTGTCAATGTGACATTTAGCGCTTTCAATATTTAAAATTAATCGGTAATACACAGTATGTTTTAATATTCAAGGATTATTGGTGTATAAGGATTGATTCCAATTTTTTGTTATTTAATTTATTAAATGTAACATTTTATTAGTAGGAACAAAGCCACTTTTCCATTTTAGTACTTCAAAATGGTTGGAAATTGTTTGTTACATAAAATAATTATATTAATTAATTAAAATCGAAATAGAAGAAATATTGATCTTTGTAAAGCCTTTATGACAGCTTTAAAAAGAAAGAAACATAATGTTCTTGGATATCATTTTTGGCAACTCTGGAAAGAAAATGCTTGTTCCAGTTTTGTGACAATCCTGAAAAAGAAATGAGTCCTTGTAAAAATCCGACAATTGCATTATTCAAAATTTTTCTGTATTTGCAAATCCTTTAGTACAGTTTAGGAGAGGAAATTGTATTCTTCCAAATCTACTTTGAAATATCCAAAAAGAAAATTTTATTCTTGTTGATCCTTTACGATAGTTCTAAATAGAAATTTGAATCCTTTAAAACTTGTTTTGACAAATTGTGTCTTTTCAAATATTTTTCAACGATTTCAATAAAATCTAAATTTTTGGTCAAATAGAAAAACATAATTCATTAGATATTAAGTTGGTTGTTTCAAAAATTATATCCTTATAAATCCTTCCAAATAGAAAATTGCATCCTGGTGA
Organism: Hermaeophaga mercurialis; assembly: GCA_951812935.1. NCBI lineage: Eukaryota > Metazoa > Arthropoda > Insecta > Coleoptera > Chrysomelidae > Hermaeophaga > Hermaeophaga mercurialis. The sequence goes on from OX638363.1 coordinate 1,304,379, forward strand.
TTTTGTTTGATAATTTTGGTCAGGAAATTTGTTCTTGAAATGTTTTGTAAGATTTTGGACGTGAAATTGATCCTTGGGAAAATTTTAATAAATAAGTCCTTATTATCCGGAAAATTATTTAGTAATTAATGATTCAGAAGGAACTGGTGTTCGTTCAAATTTTATCTGAATAGTTAGGAAAGAACATTTTATCCTTTTGAATAACTCTGGATAGAAATTTCTCCCCTTTTAACTGCTTTTCGATAGTTTAAATGAAAACCAAATTTTTGGAAATCCTCGATGACAGAAAATTGGTATTTGTAAATTCGGAATTCAAATTGATCCTTGAAAATATTTTAAAAGGTTTTCAAAAACATAATACATCGGATATTCAACTGGTCTTTTCAAAAATTTATGCTTGTAAACTATTTACGACTTTCTAAATAGAAAATTGCACCTTTGCGAATCTCTTTTGAAAAATTTGGACAGAAAATTAATTCTTGAAATCTTTTCTGAGATTTTCGGACATTAAATTGATCTTTGGGAAATTGTTCAAACATGAGTCCTTATTATCTGGAAATTCCGAAAAAGAAATCTTCCTTGTAAATCCTTTTAACAATTACAGAGAGAAATGGTTGCACGAATATTTTTTGATAGTTCTGGAAAAGGAAATTAATCCTTGCAATTCTTTTATAAGTCTTAGGGAGAGAAATTTGTGTCCTTCCAGAAATTTATCTTCCTGAATCCTTTATGACATTTTTAAAAATAAAATGATGTCCTGGCAAATCATTTTTGACTATTTTTGAAAATCCTTTAATACTAATCTGAAAAGAAAACTATATTCTTGCAAATCATCTTTAAAATTTATGAAAAAAAATTGTCCTTGTTAATCCTTTATGGTACTTCTAAATAGAAAATGTTCTGCAATAATCTGAAAATTTTTCACTCAAGTTGGGCATTAATAATAATTTTAACAATAAAAAAATAGTTGAAATAGTAAAAGTGGCCACATACATATGCAGTATGTCAAAATGTGAAATTTTAAACCGGTAATAAACATACAGATACATACAATAATAACAATATTGATAATAATAGTAACAAACTCAATAAAACAGTATAAAAAAATCGATATACAAGGTGTGTCAGAAACGTCGTCATAACTTTAAACGATTTTTAAAAATTTTCAAGTGCACATGGAACGAAAATTATAACCATACATAAACGCTTAGCTAATTCAACCTCCAACACTGATTAACATTAAAAGTCAATATTTTTTTAAACAGATGCACGGTAGAACTTTACTACTCACTTATTTTTAGATATATTTCAAATCTAATCGAAGGTTAAATTAAAACAGCAGCTTATTTGAATGCGTAACACTTTCACACTCGCACTGAATTACTCGGATTTCTATCTGGTCTCATAATTTTAATTATCTCCTTGCACACACACGAATCTCTTTCAATATTTAATTTCGACGTTAATTTACAATCTTTTTTTTAATTGTTAGTAGAATAGAACACTAAACCGATTGCGATTATCTAAACGGTTGATAAACTAGTTCTTATTTCTAGTTGTTGTGCCTCTTTAATATTCATACATTTTTATGAACAATTTGCATAAAAAAATAAACAATGCAAAGTCCAATGTATTAATTAGTTTTTGAATTAATTTTAGTTGGTAAACGATACGTGGTCGGTTTTTGTTTTTTAGATAAAAAAGTATGTGCTGCGTTTAAAAAATACAATGAACTTATACTGTATATGTTGGTGGGGGTAATAGTATGTTTTTTGTAAATACTGTGTACTATTAAAATTAAAATTAAAATTAAAATTCCACGGGTTTGACCTTTTTCCTAAATAATTATTATTTCAGAAGGAAATACATTCGTTTTATTGTGCGTGAATATGTTAAAATTAGTAATGTTAGAAATATTCTTAATCAATATTTCCTTATAATTTAATGAGAAATTTTAATATTGGGTTAATTATTTTTATTAAAAAAAATGTATAAAAATTTAATTAAAAATTGAGCTTTTTCTAAACTAATTATTATTTTTAATTAAGATTTAATTGAGAAAATGAGAATTTAATGTATAATTTTCGATTTTTACGAAAAATTTTTAGCATTTTCTAAACAATTGTCAATTAAAAAACGAAAAAAATTTTTTTTTTAAATTCGACCTTTTCCTAAACTAAATTCATTATTTTTTAAGTCTTATTTATCTGATTCATTCAGAATTTAATGAATCAACTTATATGAAATATTTTTTTTTGAAAAAAAGAGCATTCAAAATTGTAAAACATTTTAAATTAAAAATGGGGCATTTCTCTAAACAAAATTTATTAATTTTTAAAATATTCTTTAACTGATTTTTTTTAAATTTAATGAATAATTTTCAAAGACGAAAATAATATTTTTTTTTATTCGAATTCCAAAATAATTGCAAAACATTTTAAATTAAAAATCGAGATTTTTCTAAACTAAATTAATTATTTAAAAAAATATTATTTAATTAAGTTATTTAGAATTTAATATATATTTTGTTTGAATAAAAAGTAATTAAAATTAAAATAGGACCTATTTTCAAAACAATAAATGAAGCATTTGAATATTTTATCAAAAAAAGCAAAATAAATTGTTATTATCGAATTTTATTGTTTAATGAATAAAAAAATATTCTAATCATTTAATATATAATTTTGATTAAAAACTCACCTTAAAAACGTACAAAATTTTAGGCTCTAAACTCTCGTTTTCACTTTATATCATGAATAACTGTTATATTCTTTCATCATATATTTACACGTGCACGATTACATGAAGCAGGTATATCCATTCTTTGCCTTCCTCATGCAACACAATTTCAACATTGCCCTTCTTAAACTCGTTTGGGGTTAAACCACACCCGCCCTTTCCCCTTTCCATGAACACACACAAATAGAAACCCTACAATAAATAAACGCACTGTGTATCATTTAGTCTTTGCTAATTAACGTTTTTTTAACGAACAGCAACTAATTAATAAATTTTACAAAACAGATGATTAAGAACAAGCGCATTATGAAATTTAAATAAAAAGAATTTTCCAATATTGGTTAAGTGCTGCTATCTAATGGCCAATAAGTGAATTCGGTACAAAAATCGATCTTCCTATCCGTTAAAGATTACAATTTGGTCCATGTAACGCCATCTACAGTTTGATACATGCGATTTTCGTGTTATGTTGGTTGCATACATTTTGTATTAGGTTGGTGAGACTGGAGAGAGGAAGCAAGAGTCTCTCTTCGTAAGGTTATAATAATGGTTGCAGTAAAATTTGTTCATCACATTCGGGTTTAGAATAAATACAAAACAAAAGAATTTATATCCTCAAATCACTTTCTTTAATAAAATGTAGATTTTTACAGATTGTAATGGTTTGGTTGCACAGTCAAAGGCCACAGAAAAAGAATCAGAAACTTAACCTAAATATTAAAGGTTATGAGAGTTTATCAAACATTCAAGAGCGGTCTGGAAAACGTCTAGAATTTACTAGAACTTTCGAGAAAAGAAGAAAAGGAAGAAACTGAAAGAAAAAGTAGGAATCTAGTGTAGTACAACGAGAATGAAGTGACGCCATTGTTACTTTGTGTTTTTTTTACTTAAAATTTCTGACTTAATAAACTTTCTTAACCGTCCTGATAAGTACAAGGATATAAATTAATGAATTAATATCCTGAAACATAAAAAATATTTTTTTCCATTAATAATTTAAGGTAATCTAACTGGTGAATTTTATTGATGATCAGGCGATATTCCTGTTTTGAAGTCAAATTTTCGTGGCCTGATCAGCATTCTTGATCCAGCTAAAAGGTAGTAGGATTTGTAAAGATGATACCAAATTAAACCTTGTCCAGTTTCTTTAGGTAGATTAATAAGTTTCCCATTAAGGTTACTTTGAAAACATTCGTCATACCACCAGGCTCCTTCTGAAAATAATACTGTAGTTTAGTGTATGTTACGCGCACTAATAACGACCCTCAAAATTGTTTTATCTTATACTAGGAAATACAGTATTAACTTATAGGTGCTTTACTATAAGGATTTTTAAGAGCCAACGTTTTTACAGTTTATGATTTCGGGTTTCTATTCACACCATTAATATTTCTCTCTCGTTTAACGCGTTTATTTTTAATTAACGTGGCTTAGCACCTGTTTTCGGTAAAAGTTGAGTTACTATTTGTACAGTACTGTTTGCGGAAATTGAAACAAATTTGAGTAATCATGGAGCATGTGAATAAAAGTAATTGCACCGAAAATTATTAAAAAAAATAAAATCAATATATTTAAAAAAAATATTTTGCTATATTTTAATGCCCTAATCTCAGTTATTCAAAAAATGTCAATATATTCGTGAATTTAAATTTTTTGGCAAAATTACAATTAATAGAACTTTGTTTTCATGAAATTTTTCATACAAAATCAATCGTCCTATACGCTCGTGATTTTGTTACAAAAATTAATTAATAGATTTTTATGAAATCATGAGAAGGTAAATAAAAATTAAAAATTGAGGTTACTATAATAAGAAATAGGATATGCTTCTCAATGATGAAATATCCTGTAAAATTAATAGTTTGTTGATAATTTTTCTTACTAAACATTACTGCGCAATTTTTATCTTTGTTGTTATCTTGATCCACATCCTGAGTAGTGAATTTCTTATTCAAATGGATTGTGAGAGAATCGTTAGCGGTGCCACTATAATTTCCCAAAGATTTTAAAATGTATCCTACTTTTTCGGGACCAACAGCAAATTCTGTGTAACGGGCGTTGAATTTTGTACCATCTCTGTCAACTAATTCTACTAGTAATTCGTTTTTTACATCTAAATCTAGAATTAGAAAAGACGATTAATTAAACTGAAACAATTTTTAAATGAATGTAATTAAATGTAAATAATTTTTCTGGTCTAAATAAGGACTGGTTTCCCAAATTTACATCAATTTTGTTCAAGTGTGCTATTGCAGTACAAACTCGTAAAATTGTTTTAGAATGACCAAACCACTAAATAAGTAATTAAAAAAAGTAAATTATGGAAAAATGAAGACATGGAGGGGGTTATCAAAGAGATTAGAGATAAGGAAATAGAAACTTTAAAAGCTGCAAATATATTTAATGTACCTAGATTAACTTTGAAGTGTTGTGCAAGAAAAAGTGTTAAATCAAATCAAAATTATATCCTACAAATGGAAACTACATTTATTGTTAAAGTAGAAGGGATTTAATAAGAATAGCTTAAATACTAGTAAGCAGGAACAATCTCAAACATCCATTTCAAAAATTCCAAGAAGCTGGCCGATGTTTGTTAAGACTTTTTTTACATCGCCATTAAAAAGTTCTGTCAATACAAAAATCTCATTTGCTCGAACCAAATATTTCAATGAAACTAATGTTAACTCCTTTTATGATATCTTGGAAATGGAATTTAATGAGAAGCCGATATAAGAAGAGAACTGTAGGTGCAGTGTTTTATGTGCAGTATAAGAGCCCACAGTGGCACAATGGCTTCTGTAAATTAATAAATCTAAAACATATTTTCTCTATATTTTATTTATGTTTAAAATTCACGGCAAAAACAAAATGGTAGCCCATATTTAGCTCTGTTCCTCTACCTGTCAAATGGTGAATATTTTCAAGGCCGATCCAAAATTCTCCCTTCAGATCGCCGAACCCGAATTTGTAATCTCTCCACTCTTTATAAAAATCTACAGAACCGTCGAATCTGTTTTGGATCACGGTCCAACCGCCTTTTTTAATTTCCATGTCACAGAAAACCATAAATGGTTTTCCGTTAATATTTGGTTTAATTTCGTACATTCCGGACGGATTATTTCCTGAAAAAGTAAAAAAACACTTTTTTAAAATATAGATTTCGTACGTAAAAAATGAAAAGTCACCTCTTTCCAAAACTTCCTGACAGTGTTTCGGTATATAATCTGTATTTTTATTGTTTTCTGTAACACGACATTCGAGTGGTTTACTTACTCCCACCATTCTTCTACACACTGGTTCCTAAAAAAATATAGAAAAATAGAGGCGTCGACCTTGATCAACACACCAATGGTTGATCAAGGCCCTAGTTAACCTTCAACAAGGTCACCCTCACCAACACCAAGGTTATCTCCTCAATTTTGAAACGGCTGAAATTGCTTACTATGACTCTGCATGATGTGAAACATGAGGATTTCCAAAGTATAGTAGAGAGGTTTGCAAATTTATTTTTCAACGATTCTAACTCTCTTTACCCTTTTGCATGTGATAATTTATTGACGTTGGCAAAACACTGAGACGAATTGTCCACACTAAAGTTAGTTACGGTACAAGATAGTTTTTACTCAATTTTTTCGTCGCGATACGGAAAATTATAATTAAAAGAACTACTCACAGTAGGGGGCCGAAGCAAATTTTTTTTACAAAAAAATTTCCAATTCAGAAATTCTAAATAGTGTTTAGACCCTGGTGTCTGATAGTTTTTCAAGCTGATACAGCAGCAAACTTACTTTGTAAACATGTTTTTAAGTATTCAGCGTTAGTATATTGTTTTATTTCGCACGGATCTAAAACAATTGTGAAATTTAAACTCAATTTCCTTTTACTACGTGTGGGAATTATGAAACGAAATTTATGTGAAGTGAATCTCGATATTTTTTTTCTTTCTAATTCCAATGTTGATTTAAATAACATCTGATAATTATTATACTAATATAAATGATACGGTTAAGTGTGAAATATCCCCCTTCAATACAAATTTATTTTGTTTGCATAACGCAAATTTTAATTTTGCTTATTGTAGATGAACTCAAAATATTTTCATCTATTGATAATGTATAAAATTGACATTTCACTGTTATTTAAATATAGTAAACTCACTGTGTCCTGAAAATAATTTAATTTGATGATTTCATAGATTAATTTTTTAATTTACATATATTTCGTTTCAGTTATTGTGTTTTCTTATTTAAAGCGATTTTATCATCTGGGTGATATTTTTGTTGCTCTACTGACCTTTATTTATCACTTTGGTATTATTAAATATGGTCGATTGTTTTATTTTGGTAAGATTTTTAGTTTCTGTTTGTTATTAAATTCTTATTTAAATGATTTTTTTTATAATTCAATTCTAAAGTTTTTCCAGTATGTAGTTTTGTTTAGGAGAGTTGGATTAGTTTCTTTTTTGACTATTTTTGTTACATACCTTTTCTGTTTTTTTTTTATTCTGGTAGTAATAAAATATTAAGTTCTACATTTCAAAATAATTAAATTGTAAAAAAATACACATTTCCATTATTGAGTAAAAATTAAATTATAGTAAAACAAGTATTTTCCTTGAACAAACGCTTTTTATTACTTTACCCCAAATATGGTTTATATTTTCTTTGTCTATTACAAACCAATTCTACCTTACCTCTTTCAAGAATTTTTAGGTAAAAAAATTTATGATAATTTTTCGCTCAGATTTGTGGAATAAAAGTTAAAAATTTTTAAAATACGACTTACCAATTCTGTTGTTTGCCCGAAAATAATATCTGGTGACAATAAAAAGAAACAAATCCACAACATGGTGATTATTTTAAAAATATTTCAATCGCAAATGAGAAATGTGTTACAGTTTCCGTCTTTATATCTAATTTCTTATCAATAATTTATTTTTCAATTAAAATTTCAGTGTTTTTGCTCGATACTTAAAAAAATGTCTAAATCCTTCTGTTAGGTTTAAGGACATATTAAGTTAACAAGGACTATTTAGGTTTTTCGTTAGTGTTTAATAATATTTACAAGAGAATGATTATCCAAGAGACGTTTAATGGATATTCATATCTGTAGAAATATCTACAGAGTGTACCAATAAAAACCAGCATAATGTATCCTAACTTGTGTTACTCCTTTTACTGTCATTTTAACTATCTCTGATTCTCTTTGTTTTAATAAATAAGTGCATATTTTTTCATTGCTTTTTTTTATTCATTACCCGAATCACGTATTTGTAACCACGAACGGCGCAATTCGTGACAATTGATCACAACTTCTGTTGGAATTTAATGTGTAAAAGCTTACTTTGAATAGTGATTGTAAAAAATAAATGATTGGCACTTAGAGATAAGAAATTAGATATAAAGAGGAACATTGACATCGTTTTTTCATATGCAATTGAAATAATTTTAAAGTAATCACCATGTTTTGGATTTGTTTCTTTTTAGTGTTACCCGAAATTATTTTCGGGCAAATAACAGAACAGGTAAATCGAGTTATTTTTTTAAACACTTTTAACTTTTATGCGGCAATTGTGATTGAAATACGTAAATTGACTCTAAGATCTGTCATGTCGACTATTTTTTTTTTGTCTAAAAATTCATAGAGAATGAATTTAATTTTTCCGACTTAACAACTTAAAATTTGCCCTTCCATTTATTCTAACTCAACCCCATATTATTTTATTATCCCTAATTGACCATTTAGGATCGTACTTTCTTTCCTTTTAAGAGTTCAACTGTCTCGAAACTTTTCAAAATTGCACATGTGTTTGTCAACCTATTCAATTTTAAATTTCTAATTTCACATGTATACAGAGTAACTTAACATTCCGCTGTCACTGTTAAAAAAAACACTTGTTTTTTTATTTTATTGCTCTCTTATATTCTTTATTTCTTCAGGATCAACTTTGTAGAAGAATGGTAGGGGTGAGTAAGCCGCTAGAATGTCGTGTTACAGAGGAGAATAAAAGGACAAATTATATATCGAGAAATTGTTGGGAAATTTTGAAAAGAGGTGATCATTATTATTATTTTTTCCATACGAAATTTTTCACTTAAAAAATGTTTTTTTAGGTAATCATACGTCGGGAACGTACGAAATCAAACCACATATTTACAGAAAACCATTCACGGTTTTCTGTGACATGGAAACTCAAGGAGGTGGTTGGACCGTCATCCAAAACAGATTCGACGGTTCTGTAGATTTTTATAAAGAGTGGAGAGATTACAAATTCGGGTTCGGCGATCTGAAGGGAGAATTTTGGATCGGCCTCGAAAATATTCACCTTTTGACAGGTACAACTGGAACGAATTTTTAAAATAATTCAGAAGGTTTGGTTATGAAATTTAATTTAAGGCGACATTCGAACTAAAATTATTCAATTGTCAGTTAATTACAACAAATTATTTGACGATATTTTTGAAATTATATTTAGAAAAATGACTTGATTTGAATTACGTCCAATTAAAAATTGGTTAAAATTAATTGACTGATGTTTCTAATTGTAGCTTTAGACGTAAGAAACGAATTGTTAATAGAATTGGTTGCCACAAATGGCACGAAATTCATCGCCCGTTACACGAAATTTAATGTTGGCCCCGAAAAAGAAGGATACATTTTAAAATATTTGGGAGATTATAGTGGCAACGCTGAAGATTCTCTCTCAGACTATAAGACTATGAAATTTTCGACTCAGGATATGGATCAAGATAACGTCGATGAAAATTGCGCGGTAACCCGTAGTAAGGAAAATTATTATTATTATTATTATTATTATATTCAAAACTAGATTAATTTTAGGCTATTAAACATAGCACTTTCTCACAATATACCTACGTAATTTGGAAAATGCAATATACAGTATTTTAGTAAGAATGTATCTCTTTGAATTTTCCATAGATATTTTAGTTTTGAACTAAAAACAAAATAGACTCTGCAACACCAATTACTAAAATTAGAAATTAATATATCATATGAACTTACTTATTTTTATTTCTGAACAAATTGTTTTGGATTTCTTATACCTAATATTCTAAATTTTTAATAGTTTATGTAAACCTCGAATGTAGTAATAATTTGTTTGATAATTAAAAATCCTTATCATACGGACTGATTTAATACTATGGAATATTTACATTACGTGTATATATTGAGTAGTAACGCACATTCTCGTCTTCTTTTTCGTTTTATTCTTCTTCTTCTTTAAAAAATCAAATATTTTTGAGGACCGTCGTTATTGCGCAAAACGTACAATACATTATATTATTTTTATTTTCAGAGGGAGCCTGGTGGTATGACAATTGCGGAGGCAGTAACCTTAATGGGAAATTTTTGAAACTACCTGAAAGAACTCCAGAATGTTTGGAATGGAACGTTCTTGACAGAGACTGTTTAGCTGGATCAAGAATACTGATCAGACCACGGCAAGTTGACTTCAACATTGGAATATTGCCTCAAACTACTACGTTTAAATATATTTATTCATCAGATTATTGGATTTAAATAATATTTTGTTTTTCTGTTGCACTTATTTATTTTGAATAGAGATCATAAACAAAATAAAGTAATAGCTTGTACGTTCACAACACACTGTCTTGTAACTACCACATCTTCGGAAACAATATTTTTACAATTTTATTTTTCTTATGGAAATGGTTGTGATTTAATGTATTTAATTCCAAATTGGCCTCTAAAAAATCTCTGAACGAATAAGACACTATTTGGTGTAGAAATTTATGTCTGGGAGCAAAAAAAAATACACTGATTGAACGAACAAAATCTTTTCTTTATTGTTACAAATAGTCATGAAAACAAGTGATTATGGTACAAATTCTGAACAACTACATACACTTTGAGTGGATTTCGTTTTTATTACAGTTTTACATAGTGTTTCTGAAGCAACTAACTTCTTAGGAACTTGTGGTTTCTTAGGGTTGAATGTGGTTTAACATTGTTTGTGTATTGTTCGAACGTATTAATGGGTGGAACAAAAAGAATTAAATATTGTTTTAACTTGTTTACATTAAGTGAATTTTAAACATCAGGAATTTTTCAACTTCCTGTTTTCTTTTTTTGGAAAAAACCTTTTTGGACTTTTTGCTTCGGAGGATGTTATTAAATTTTGATTATAAATAATAAATTGCACATTAAAATGACCCTCTTTCGTTGATATTATGATGCTTGTCCAATCTATGAAATTGAACGATCAGCGAAAATATCTGATTGTATTTGTATTATGAAATAATAAAATTAAGAAAGTATTATTTTTCAAAGTTGGAAATAAAAATTGAATCACCAGGAAAGGATCAATGAATTTTGTTTTACCTATAATTTCATATTTTATAAACTTTTGAAAAATGTTTTAATTTCATTGGAATTATTTATTATTATACTCTCATATAGGAATTTGTGACAATATCCACCGAATATGTGTAATGAATATTTTATTTATATTCATTCGACTTGTTAAAGTCAGCGAATTTTTACAGGGAATTTCGACATTCAAGTTGCAATTTCTATAATTCCCATTTATAATAAGGAATTGTAAGATATGAATCGGAATTCCGATCTTATAACCATAACTTTCTAAAAATTCGGAATTTCGATTTGCAACTTGAAATTTTTAAAATTTCGAATTATATTTAAAAATTCCGAGGTATTAGTTCAAATTGTGTTTTGGGGTTTTTAAAAGTCGAAATTATAATTCAAAAATTCGAGATTCATAAATCGATAGTTTTGTTGACTTTTATTTCGAAATATTTAAAATTCTGATTTATTTCTAAAAATTTGGAATTACAATCTAATTCGATAAATATAGTTATGTGTCAACTTTTGATTTATGTTTCTAAAATTCGTACTTATAATTCGGAAGCCCAACATAAAAATTCGACTCGTAATTCAACATTTTGAAAAATTGTAAATTGCTTAATATTCTTACCGGTAATTTATTCAAAATGATAATCACTTTTTTGTAAGTTTTCTAATGGAAAGAAAAGTCGAATTAAATACAATTTTAAAGATTGAGACAATCGATACAAAAAACCTTCTCGATTTTTGTTGAACTACTGGTCGTAGAGACTAAATATTACGCAACTTGTGCTGTAAGTATATTACATACTAATAGCATTTTTCACAGATTAGTAAAATGCTCTATTTAGAGCTCGTGCTATGTAATCCATTATAACTTCGAGGACTTTCATAACAATTTGTCATTTATTAGAATGAATACCGAAACGGGCGTAAAATTAAGATCTCTATTAAAAAATTCATGTGTGAATTAAAAAAACGAAATATAATTTTATTTCAATATATTGATGAATGAATATATTTAAACATAAAAAATATTTTTTTCCATTAATAATTTAAGGTAAGAATTTTATTGATGATCAGGCGATATTCCTGTTTTGATGTCAAATTGTCGTGGCCTGATCATCATTCTTGATCCAGCTAAAAGGTAATAGGTGGAGTGGTAAATATGATACCAAATTAAACCTTGTAAAGTTTCTTCTCCTGGTAGATTCATAAGTTTCCCATTAAGGTTACTATGAAAACACCCTTTATACCACCAGGCTCCCTCTGAAAATAAAAATAATTCTATAATTTATTGTGCGTTATGCGCAATAACAGCGGCCCTCAAAAATATTTGTTTTTTTGAAAAACAAGATGAGAATGTTTCAAACTTACGTGCACTTTTTAGGGGTAATGGACGAATAATAAGATTAATCGACTACGACACCTCAATATTTGTAATGAAAATATTTCATAGTATTAAATCATTAAATATGATGATTCTTAGTTATAAAAAAACATTTGATTGTAAGAAAGGTTAATTTAAGTAATTTAAATAAGAATAAATCCAATTTAATTATAAGAAATAGTAAATTTAATAGAAAATAATGAAAATTACATAATACACTTATAGAACAGATCTCCATGAAGTTCAAGTTAGTCAATTTTAAATATGATGGAACAAGGAATACAGCACTTTAATAAACCATTTTTAAGTTTTTATACATTAAAGTAAAATACCATTTAGATAAACAAATTGATATTGTTTGTATTAATAGTAAGAAATAAACGAGTACTATCTCTAGTAGGTAACTGTTGCCAAACTGTTAAATTGTAATTTACGGAAATAAATTGTACGATTAGGAGTGGTACATTTAAGTGAAAAATATCGTATTGAAATATTATTGATGATCGGTTATGGTGATCGATTCATAGAGTGGCCTGCTCGTTCTCCGAATATAAGCCCATTAGATTTTTTTCTTTGGGGTTATCTAAAATCACGTGTTTACGTTAAACGACCAACCTGTTTGCAAGAATTAAAACAAAGAATTATTGATGAATGTAAACTAATACGTGGAGAAGTCTTGGAAAGAGTGACTTAAGAATGTGTTAATAGACTGGAATATTGTCAGCAGGTGAACGGAGAGCATTTTGAACATTTGAATTAATTTTGTTTAAATTATTATTCTCATTAGTCTAAAGTAAATAAATGTACTTATTCTACAACTAAAAGCGAGTTATTTCTCGTTTTTACAAATTATTTCCACTAAACCCAGTATCTACAAATTTGAGAAATAACAAATAACAAATATATACAGGGTGTCCCATTTAAATTAAAAAAGTCGAGGAAATATATTATTAACAAAAAAATATACTTCAGATGCATTTTGGCCAATTATACACTTCATAATTATCGTCCTTTCCGTTTTAAAGATATTTACTTGGTTCCATATTTTATCCCAACCCTGTGAGAAATTAATTATTGAAATTATGATGTCAATTTTGATTAAAGGTTATATCTTATGTTTTGCAAATGATAGAGTTATTTTCATTAAATATGGAAAAGTACAATTTTTTATTGATCTTCTGTTCAGCAATCTAAATTACTCTAATTTTAATTTACAGGCATCCGTAGATCAAAAATAGTGGCCACTCTAATAAAAAATCTGGGATTTAACCCATTAATAAAACATTTTGTACAAATAATAGTTTGTTTAATAATTTTTCTTACTAAACGTTACTGCGCAATTTCTCTCGTCTTCATCTTGATCTACATCCTGAGTCGAAAATTTCATATTGAAATGGACTCTGAGGGAATCTCCAGCGTTGCCACTAAAATCTCCCAAAGATTTTAAAATGTATCCTTCTTTTTCCGGACCAACAGCAAATTCTGTGTAACGGGCGTTGAATTTTGTACAATTTCTGTCAACTAATTCTACTAGTAGTTCGTTTTTTACATCTAAATCTAGAATTAGAAAAGACGATTAATTAGACTGAAACAATTTTTAAATGAATGTAATTAAATGTAAGTTACTTTTCTAAATATTATTGGAAATCTTCTAAAAATTAGTTACATTCTGATCCATCTATTGAAATAAAAATTGCCTTTGATAGGGCTTTAACGAAGCATTTGCAAAAAAACATTTTAGACACAAAAAAGAAAAAAGTATTAATATTAAAAGAGTATTCCAAAAAGAGTCGATACTGTAACCGTAATTTGTGTCGCCTCTTTTCCATAGGAATTTTCAGGTCAATTCTCGTCAATGGCCTGGAATTGCTACTGAAATAGGAAATTTACATTGATTCAGTTTTAGCCTGGATTTAAGAGATACATTTTTTATTGCAATCGGAATCGGTTATATGGGAAATTTTATTAGACAAAAAAGGAGAATAATTGTCTGCTAAAGATAAAATTTATCCCACTTTTTTATGAACTATTACGCGAAAAAATGGATGAAATGACAGATCTAGAGTTATATAACATTTTCTCTCTTTACTCACATTTGTCGAATAAAAGTTTAACCAAAACATAAAATAATCTCACTTATCTGTTCGAACGTTTGGCCGAAAATAACATTAAAAAAAAGCAAATAAACGACATGGTGATTTTAGTACTGATAGCTTTAAAAATATTTCAATGGTAAATTAAAATTGAGTAGTTCAATATAGAAATATAGTTAAAAATAGAAAAATGTTGCGTAAAAACCCTAATTTCTTTCTTGATTAATCACAAATGTTAATAAAAGTTAGGTTTAATAAAATTGGTGCTTAATTTGAGCATTTACTACAGTTAATATTTCTCTTATCTTTAAGTGCCAATAATTTATTTTTCAATTAAAATTGCAGTGTAATTCGCCCTTTGATTGAAGACTAGATAATACAAGGACAGAATAAATAGTTATTAAATATTAGTTGTCATAGCACTCTGGGGCAACTCCTCTGGTATCTATAAGATTAAATTTTGTCCGACTAGCGCCATCTACAAATTTAATTGTCGTAATTTTCTATAACAAAATCGTGATTTCTACATACAACATATTTACCGCCAATTTAATAAAAATATAATGAAATAATTTATTGCCGTACTGCTTTTTTTTAGTTTTAGTGCAAAAGAAAGAAAGGAAAAACTAAATTGCCATCAAATATCAAAAAATTATTTCCTTGGTATAAATGTCTCTAATAAATTTTATATAAATTCTTGTTTTCATTCTTAGATGGCGGCACTTGTTCATAGTCAATACTGGAAATTTCTGGTTTAACAGACTTTTTCGAAGTTGTCCTGGTACATTTAAGGACCGTTTAAGTCTTTAGGAATTATTTAGTTTTTTCGTTACTGTTTAATATTATCTGTATCAGCAGAAACACGTACCAGGCTTTTAATATTTATTAATAACAACAAATTTATATTTGTTCAACGATTTAGAGTTTCAAAAATTCCAAGTTACATCGCGAGCAGGAATTCCGATCTATAACTGGGTTTTTTTTTTTTAAATTTGAATTAGAATTCCGGGGTATTCTTAGTCGAAATTGTAACTTGCAGTTGTTTCTGAAAGTCGAAATTATAATTCGGAATTCCGAATTACAAATTTAAATTTTGATTTAGAACTCGACGTTTTCATAATTTCTATTTATAACTCGAAATATCTAAGTTCTGATTTTTTACTTGGAACTATAAATCAAAAGTTTCGGAATTCGGAATTTCTAAAATTGCCACTTAATACTCAGAATTCCAAGATATAAGTCAGAACTTCGAAATTTGGAGTTATAGATCCGAATTATAAAACCACCAGGTCTGTAAAATATCAAAACGTCTCCATACAAGTCGGCATTTTGAAAAATTCCAAAATGTGAGGATTTTAAAAATGGGGACATCAATAACAACTTGACTGCGAAACATTTCAACCGAACCAAAGATCCTCTAAACAAACAAACACAACACATCTGGCCAGTGTCCCCGTGCACCCACAAACCTACTAATTATATTAAATAAAGGATAATTGATGATAATTTATCACGTGTTATAATCCCCTATAACTTGGTAACGTTTACCCAAGCGACGCCGACGTTCCATTAAGATAACACGAGAAAAATGCGTTGTAAAGTACTCTGGTGAATTCCATAAAATATGGAAGGAGGGTTAAAGAGGGAGAGGGCGCGTTTCCAAAACAATCCACCGCACGGGATGCGGAGGTGAGATAAAATTGTATTAATCGGAAAACTGTTGGAATTATTTAGAAGGAAATTGAATAAGGACCGCTTAATGGCTTAGCGAATTAACCTTTCAAATTTGATCATTGGGAGGAGCTTTAGGATTCCTCTAAACAAATTAGGTTTAGTTAAAAAAAGATTTAGTAAATACCTAGAAATCAATTTCTAAAAATTGTTTTTAAATTCCGATCTATAACTCCAAACTTAAAATATAAGACAGAATTTTAGAAATGTTGAATTGTAGCTCAGAGTTCTGACTTATATCTTGGAATTCCCAGTTATAAATAGAAATCTTAGAAATTTAAGTCAGAATTTCAACTTGTTAATTAAAATTCCAAATAAAAGTCAGAACTCACATCTTTAACTCAAAACTTCAAAAACCTGGACTTCAGCCTCGTAATTTGATAATCAAAGTTTAAATTTCAATTTACGAATTTTTGACTTCACATCGGAATTCTGACTTGTTATTTTTAAAATTCCGATCTATAATTCCAATCAAAGCTGCAAGTGGGAATTTTGGAAATTTTGGATAACAATATGAGTGACAATTTCGATTTATGACTTATAATTGCAAGTGAAAGTAAAAACTCCGATCTATACTCGAAATCCACCTGAAGATTTAGAATTTTGAAATATAAAGCAAGAATTTTTGCTAATTTTGATTTGTATTTTGAAATTTTGGCTTATAACAACATCGATATTTTTTTAATTATAAAGTTTAGAACTTTAGAAATGTCGATTTGTAGTTCAGAGTTCTATTTCCTATCATAGAATTTCAAGTTATAAGTGGGAATTTTTGATATTCTGAATCGAAATATAAGTCAATTTTAATTTTTGATTTATAATCCCAAATGAAAGTCATAACAAATTTTAACTGGAAATTTCTAAAATTCTGCCTCAAAACTCGGATTTTGAAACATAAGACCAAATTTCAATCTTCAAGCATTTTTAGAAATTTCTATTTATATCTGGAAATATAATTTAGGAACTTAGAAAATTTTAAGTTCAAAATTTTGAGAAATTCCGTGTTGTTATTAAGTTTATTATTTTAAGAAATAGGTCTAATAGTTAGAGATTTGGGATTAAATAATGGATTTTTGGAGAATAGGTGGATAATTTCACTTAACTTAAACTTAAAATTTTTATTTACATAATTCAAATTATTCAGTTGGAATTTTAGACCCGTTATCAACCATTAAAAAAAAACAATCGAAGCAATTATCTGGTTTTAAAGAGCGGTTTTATTTTTTACCGACGTTCCCCGAAGACACAATTTCCTTTCCAGTTTTTTTTCTCCGGTTTAGTTTTTTTCGCTCTCGCTCTTTTAGAGTGGTTTAATTCTTAGGAAAGAAGAGGGGAAAAGTCGATCAGACAAAAAAAAAGGAAATTTCTCAAAGCCATTGCGTTGTTGTAATTGGTCTGGAAGCTCCTTTTCTCTGCCTTTGTCCTCCGCCATAATATGGAAGTGTGTGGAAAATTTTGGTTAATATTTAAAGTTTTGTCTTCGTAACGAATATGGAATAAATATATTTTTTGAATATTTAATATTTCTTGCTATCTGGGTTATTTGTGATAGAGGAAATCAAATACAAAAAAGGTAACGAGGGTAAAAAACAACAGAAAGTCAGTTATCGTTTTGTTTTTAATAAAATTATATTTACAGCCTACATACATAAAATTAAAAATTGTCAAAGCGCAATCTATCTACACAATTAAAAATGATAAATAATATAAATATTATTAAAATGACATCACAAAAATGGTATGAATATGACAAATGACACTCTCCGCTTTATCACAAACTAACTGACTTCAACTGGAGCCAATACCGGTAACGAATATGGTAACCATTTGAAAACAAAAAAAAACCTTAACCTACGATAAAAATTGGCCGGAACCAATCGGATCGCTGGATTTTCGAATTCGACCAATAGGAATTCGTTCACACCATCGACCCGAACATTCTCTTCCCTCTGGTGAGGATCAGACTGACGGCCATTACAGAGAGCAGGAAAAATACCAACCCGAAGAATGAAGTCAACAACCTGCAGCGACATCTCCATTTTTTGTCGTCCTTCATCCTTTTAAGGAGATGCTCGGACCTGGGGACGTCCAAGGTGAAGTCGGCTTCGGGGCGGCCGCCGGGCTAAAACAAAAAAAAAACTGATGTTTCAATTGTTTTTTCGAATTTTGAATGGAGTTTAGTGGTGTCGCTACAGTCGCAAATTGTCAGTAAAAAGTAACGGTTTTCCTAGGACCGTTTTGACGTCACTAATTCCCCATTCAAATAGCAATCAAAAAAAAAAAAGTAAAAAAGTTCAAAATATCGAATTGTGTGTACTTATTAAAATGATTGTACATGTCTTAACTAAGTTAATCAAACATTATCAAATTCGTAAAATCAACATTTTTTCGAAATTTTTGACATGTAACAATTTTTCGGAAAATTTAATAAAAACGTAAATATCTTGACAAAGCATCTGATTAAAAAAAGAGGAAATAAACTAATAAAAAACAAACCAAAATTGTAACATTTCTAGAATTTTTAAAGAGAAAATTGTGTCCTTTTAATCTATTTTGATATGTCTGGAAAGAAAATGGGTCAATCCAAATTTTGTGGCAAATCAATTAAAGAACCGATTCCTTACTATTTCCGAACTACAATTCTGAAAAAAAAATTGAATTCTTGTAAATCCTTTAAGAAAATTATGTCTTTTAATTTTTTTTTTTTTTTGACAAGTCTGGAAAGGAAATACATACATCCGAATTTTTTTGACATTCTAGTTAAACAATAAACCCTCACAGTTTTCAAAATTCAATTCTAGAAAAAAATTGAGTCCTTGTAAGTCCTTTATAGCACTTTCAAATAAAAAATTATGTCATTTTTAAATTTATTTTGACAAATTTGGAAAAGAAATACATACATCCGAATATTTTCGATTTCTTACAGCTTCCAAACTACAATTCTGGAAAAACTTGAGTCCTTGTAAATTCTTTATGGCACTTTCAAATAGAAAATTGTGTCATTTTAAATTTTTTTTGACAAGTCTCGAAAGGAAATAATTCTGGAAAGAAATTATGTCCTTTTACGTATTTTTAAGTAATTTTAATTAATTTAGTGCTTCAAAATCCTTTTAAAAATTATGGAAAAAAATAGTGGTATGTAAAATGTTTATTCATTTGTAAAGGAAATTAATCCTTGCAATTAATAATAATATCCACCCATAACAAATTTATTAAAATAATACAAAAAATTGGTATATGAAGCATGTGATAAATTTAGTTACAGTTGCAATTAAATAAATACGAAGAAAAGCAATAGTGAAACTAAATACACATGAAAAACAATACAAAAAAATAACAACAAATAAGCGCAATCATTAAATTAAAACACTACCCAACAAAATACAACTAACATTAATACATTAATAATTATAATAAATAATATTAAAGCTGCTACCGACTCACGAAGTAAATTCCAATTTAAAATACTAATAAAATGAATTTGTCATCGACAAACAAATAAATAACCGTCGTTATACCGCAAAAAACGTTCCTATTAAGTAACAGAAAATCAAATTACGAACTACAAAATTGCAATTAGACAGAGTGTTATCTAATATGACAATTTCACTCGTAAATTCGCCGATTTTATGAGGATATTGAAACAATTCATAATATTGCGATAAGCATGGCTTAGCCCGGAGAAATTGCAATTTCAACATATTCCCCAACCATTTTAGTTTTTGTTGAACGGTTCAATTAAACGCAAAAACCGCCGGATAATTTTAAGTAATCAAAAATTCCCAACGGATCAACCAGTCGAAAATGCTTACATTTGAAAATCGAAAATGCTTAAATTTTACGTTCGAAAATGATTAAAGTTGACCGTCGAAAATGCTTAAAATTAATATCCAAAAACGCTTAATGTTTATATTTGAAAATCAAAAATGCTTATTTTATATTCGATAATGCTTAAATTTAAAATTCTAACTTATGTAAATTTAACGATTGAAAACGGTTAATTAGGTTAAATTTAAACCTTGTTTAAATTTACCAATCACAATTGGTGATCGAAAATGCTTTAAATATAAGATTCCCAAAATGTCTTTAACATTTAACCTTCAACAATTCGATTCGAAAATGCTTATATAAAACACAAAAAAAAATATATAAATTTGAGGTAAAAAATTTCATAAATTTCACAATTAAAAATACTTAAATTTGACATTCAGAAAGGACTAAATTTAACAATCGAAATAGCCTAAATTTGACGTAAAAAATGCATAAATTTGACATATGAAATGTCTTAATTTAAGAATCCAAAATGTTTAAATTTGAATTTCGATAATGCTTAAAGTTGACGTACAAAAATGCTTATAATAAACAAAAGAAATTCCCTTAAATTTGACGTAAAAAAACCTAACTTTAATAGTTAAAATTCACCTTAAAAAACGACTAAATTAAACAATCAAAAACGTTTAAATTTAAAATAAAAAAAGCCTAAATTACACAAAAAACTGCAGAAATTTGTCAATCTAAAATTCTTAAATAAAATAATCAAGAATGCTTAAATTTGACCTAATAAATTGTCTAAATTTAACAATACAAAATGATTACATTTGATATTCAAAAATGTTTATATTTAACGTAACAAACCTGCTTAAATTTGACATTCGAAAATTTTACATTTAACGTAACAAACCTGCTTAAATTTGACGTTCGAAAATGCTTACAGTTAACGTAACAAAAATGCTTAAATTTGACGTTCGAAAATGTTTATATTTAACGTAACAAAAATGCTTTCATTTGACATTCGAAAAGGTTTATATTTAACGTAACAAAAATGCTTTCATTTGACATTCGAAAAGGTTTATATTTAACGTAACAAAAATGCTTAAATTTGACATTCAAAAATGTTTATATTTAACGTTACAAAAATGCTTAAATTTGACATTCGAAAAGGTTTATATTTAACGTAACAAAAATGCTTAAATTTGACATTCGAAAATGCTTACAGTTAACGTAACAAAAATACTTATTTTTGACATTCCCACAAGGAAAAAATGTAAATTTGATATTCCCACATGCTTGCTAAATGCTTACCGATCTGACAGGCGAAAACTTCGCAGGTTATCATCATCTCGAGTCCTTAAACGGTTTTATTATCGTTTCATATCCTCTCATCGAATAATGCGTCGTATTACACTCGTCGTGGGATCGGTCGGGACGTAATAAAAAATATTTAGAACGCGATGACTTCGCCAAAGAACGAACAATGTGCTTGTCTGTCGATATTTTTCCATTGACGCGATGTTACGTAAAACGTATTTATGTCGAATTTGGGCTTGGGCGGTGCCGACGCGACGTGCTCGAATTCTTTAACGGTTTCGCAAATCGGTCCAGATACCGTACGCCAAAATAATCGCGAGATATTTATTAAAATCATTAGCGGCGTTCTACTCGCCTACATTCTTCTTGCTGAGACGAATGGCCGCGACGATTCGTTTTATTGTGACAATTTAAAATATCTAGATTTAAGAATTGAAAATGCCCTGAATGCTTAAATTTGAGTGTCGAAAATGCTTGAGTTATTAGATTCGAAAATGCTTGAATTTGAGACTCGAAATTGCATTAATCAGACAATGGAAAGAATTGTAAGTCTAATAAACAAAAAACGCTGAAAATTAGAATTAAAATTGATTAAATTTGAATTTCCAAAAAATGCTGGGTTATGAGAGTCGAAAATGCTTGAGTTTTGATATTCGAAAATGCTTGAATTTGACATTGGATAAATTTAAGATTTGAAAATGACTAAATTTAAAAGTCGAAAATTGTTAAATTTTCCTCCATAAATGTATAAATTTAACAATAAAAAACTAAATTTGACAATAGGAAATATATAAATTTAACATTCGCAAAATGCTTAAATTTGACGACAGAAAATATGATAATGGAAAATGAATAAATTTAACATCCGAAAAATGTTTAAATTTGACATTGAATAAAACTTAATTTAAAATTCGAAAATGAGTAAATTTAAAAGTCGAAAATGCTTAAATTTGGAATTAGGAAACGAATATTAAATGTCCGAAAACGCATAAATTTGGAAGCAAAAATGACGAATATTAAACAATGGAACATGTTTAAATTTGATCTACAAAAATGTGAAAATTGAACAACCAAAAATGCTAAAATTTGTCTAAATTTATTAATGGAAACGCTAAAAGTTTAAAATGCTTAAATTTGACAATGGAAAATGTATAAATTTAAGGTCCGCAGAATGTTTAAATTTGACATTGAATAATGCTTAAATTTATGAACAAAAATGCTCAAATTTGACGTTAAAAATTGTCTACATTTAATAGTAGAAGATGCTAAAATTTAAAGTTGATAATGCTTAAGTTTGCCAATGGAAAACATATAAATTTAACATGCGCGAGTTTCGACAATGCTTAAATTTAACATTCGAAAATACATAACTTTAACGTTCTAAAATATTTAAAATTATATATCGAAAATTTGACAAAGCTACCAGAAATCGCATATGGCGCCCTAAAAAAAATTGAACAACAAAAAACGAACCTCGCCCCCCCCCGGGCGCTCCCTCCGCGCCGCACTCATCAATTTATTCGAAAGAAAAGTTTATTTACGAATTCTTGCGCCCAATTCTCGTTCGACGTCCTTAGGAGGTCGTTTATTCACCGCGTTCGTGGCGCAATTGCGACCCATTATTAGCGGTACGACTGCTTCGTTTCGAAACCATTCGTAGTCGGGTCAATTTCAAAGAAAAAACGGCCATCGGAAGCCGTAAACCTCTTATTGCGAAGAAGAAGAAGAAGAAGAAGAAAAGAAAAAAAAGAGCGAAACTGTCGTCGCACTACTTCTTCTTCGTCCCTCGTTTACCCACGTCTCGACCAAATAATAAATTTTTCACCCCCGTCGCACGAATTTTCCTAATAGTTAGATATTTAAATTGCCTTTCGTGCAATGCTTAAAAAATTAATCGATAAATTTGGTAAATTATCAACGTTCGTAATAACCGCGTTAATTTTATCGAGAGTCGAAATTTAATTTTTGATAAAAAAAGAGTAAACCATCCGTCGAATCGCGTTTTTTACGGTATTATCTAAAGATTTAATTTTACGCCCTGGCTTCAATGTAGGTCTTTTCGCGACATTTCCTCGCTCCGGATTTTCTTGTTCAACAGACGCAATAAGGTTTTCTTTATTTTCACTAATTATTCTAATAATAGTGCTATCTGGAACTGCTACAAAATTCTACACAATCGCTTACTGATTTTTTAGGATAATGCGCGCGAATACCGTCATATATATTTTTTACAGTAGCCGATTTCTCGCAATTAATATATGACGTATTAGTTTAGTACACGGAGAATCTGATCTGAAAGAGACATGCTGTTACATGACTTAATACTTTGTGGAAGTGTGTTGTATAATTTAGGAGCTAGATACAAATATGATCTTTGTCCTACGGATTTCATCATATGGGGTAAATTAAAATCTTGTTTCTTGCTATGGTACTTAATAGTTATATTATAATAAAAGAATTGTTTCAGGTCCATAACGTGGGCTTCTTTAAATAACAAGTCTGAGTAATATCGTATCGGTTTATCTAATATTACTTTCAAGAACCTTTTTTTGTAGGATTTCAAGATGTTGAAGATGCCTTTCTAAAGTACCTCCCCAGGCTAATATAGCATTACTGATATGGCCTTCTATTAGACTATGATATAATATTTTCATTTGATCAAATTCGAAGTATGGTTTTAGATAATTAAATTTATACGAAATCATTCTTAGTTTTTGGCATATGAAATATGTTTATATTTTGTTTGTCATATGAAAACATAGAACCATATTTTATTTACAATAAATATAAAAAAATTGAATTAAATATTATTTTATTAACCTCTGTGTACTTTTTTTCCTCTTCTGTTTCCATCTCTCTCTTAGAACATATATTTTTTAAGATCATTCTAAACCGCATTTAAAAACCAGGAGGAGCGATTTGAATTTAAGTTGGCAATATTGGCGGCACTTTATTGGTCAATGGGCAGCCAGTTTCACACAGAACTGAACAATGTTGACAATGACGACATGATTTTGTTTGACACTGACATTGACAGTCCTGTCACATACTATAGGTTATGTTCTGTTGCGTTTTATATATTTTTTACTTTATTTTTAATCAGTTCTTTTGAGAACTCAGTAAGCGCTTTTGTTTATATTTTTGCCATTTTTCGTGTTTGTTATTGCTATTTCATTATTTTTTCAACTTATCTTTAAATCAGTTCTTGTCAGAACTCAGTAAGTTCTTTTGATTGAATCTTTGTGATTATGGATCCTTCCACTCAAAGTACAACTAGCCCGAAAAAACAACGAAAACGATTTAATTTAGAACGTTTGGCCCTTTTAGAAAAATAATGCATAATGAATATGTATAAGCAACTATTGGAAAATAAAAATTGCATAAAAATTTCGACCCAAAATCATTCATTGCTTTGGTTTTGAAGTATAAATATGGTCTGTTACTTTTTGGTGGGCAGCCAAATTTTTTTTGTTTTATTTATACAACAAACTTTCATTAAAATGTATCTAAGCTTTCAATTTAACCTGTATCCACATAATTAACTATAGACCTAAACTAGGTAGAGATAAAAAAGAGTTTTAACGTTTTTTATTTTTTAATATTGTCTTGACAAATTTTGGAACACGGCTCCGAAAACTGAACATACTCATAGTTTGGTAACATTTCTAGTAACTTTTAGTTGTGTGCGTTAAACTTTTCAAATCGCTCATCCTGGTTTTTAAGATCACTCTGTGAATGTTCATTAGAACGATGGCAATGTAAGAGTGACGTCACACTTCGTCCAGTAATTATATATGGTCTAAGAAAAGAACTCATTAACTCATTACTTGGCAACATTGTTAAAAAAACTGAACCCTACAATCCTGGGAAATTAACCTAACTTTTAAGTACTTTTAGAAAAGAAGTGAAGTACCGGACAAATAACCCTGGCAGCTCAGGCCTCGAATTCGAAGGAAAAAAAGAAGAAGAAAAATATATGGTTCTCATTACAGTTAGCATTGAAAAAAAAAAGACAGGCTAATAATTTTATTTAGTTTCCAGTGATCAGTCACCGAGAAACGTGTATAGATTCGCGAATATAATTAAAGCAAAAGAAGTTCAACATCATGAGACCAAAGAAAAAACGTTCAGTTCGACGTTTCAGAAAGTGGAAACATGGATACGCACGAATTAGAAATAAACTTCGTAAAATTTCGTACAATTGTGACAAAAGATCTGAAGCTGGTTCATCCATTGCGGACGAAGAAGTGCAGGCCAATTTTATCGCAGACTTGAAACGAAAACTCTGGTTACAATGTCCTGCTTTAGCAGGATATTTTTCGGCAATCCTATTGGCATGGTTGGTGTGGGATTACGTTGTCCCTGTTCAACCAAGAGGCATTAAGTGGCATCTTAACTATCACTACAATTGGATGTGCATCTACATAGAAGATATTCTAAATTCACTAACATAAAATTTCCCTATATCGTTTGTTATCTAACTTGAATAAATACATTTTTGTATAAAAGAATTTGTAATTTTTAATTGAATAAATATATGACAATCAATTATATTTGAATGTCATGTTTGACAGTTCGAAGTAAATATAAATTTCACACAAAATATTAAAATAAAAATTGCTGCAACGATTATTTATTTTTATCTAATGGGTGATTCTAAAAAATATTTTCAAATGCCTATTTTTAATTTGTAATTCCTGCTTTTAACTCGAAATTCAGAGAGAACATTTAAATTCAAAATTCCAAATTATTCGTTCAAACCTCGACTTTTGACTTGGAAATTCCGACTCTTGATTCAAAATTTCGAATTTAATGTCTTGATTTTATAACTCAAAATGTTGACTTTAAACTCAAAATTCTGTTTTGACTCGAATTTTGTGAAATAAGTTTAAATTCTAACTTCCGACTAAAAATTTCAAAATATTCGTTGACATTCCTATTTTTGACTTAAAAGTCTTTTTGATTCGAAATTTTAATTTGCAACTAGAAATTCCAAAATATAATCAAAATTCTGTTTTCTGACTAAAAATTCCGAGAGATAAGTTTAAATTTTGAGTTTTAAATCAAAATTCCAATTTTTCATTGAAAATTTTGATCTTTAAGTAGAAATTTCAAAAATTATTTTTAAAATTCCTATTTTTAGCCCAAAATTTCGATTGTACAATTCACAATTCAGATTTTTTACTTAAAATTTTAAATTTGATTTAAAAATTTCCATTCCTAACTTAAAATATCAACTTTGAACTCAAAATTTGAATTTTTAACAAAAAAGTCCTAATTTTGACTTAATTCCAAATTTAACTAAAAATATGGACATTTTTAACTTTTAACTGAAAATGTTGGTTACTAACAGTAATGCTTACAATTCATTTCAAAAATGTTTAAATTTAACAATCAAAAAACTAAAATTGGTGATTTAAAATGCTTAAATTTGAAATTTTAGAAAAACGATTATAAGAATCTATTAACAAATAACAAACAATTAATTTCCCAATAACATTAATTATTTCAATATTTGCAATAAGTGTGTGTTTCTTAAGAATAATTTAAAATTAAAATTCGTTAACTTTTTGCCTCGGGCATTTTAAACGCCCGTCATATTATTCTACGGACGACTAAAAACCCAGTTACATTTTTATGATTTATAACCGTAATTTCTTTACGTCTTCTCTCTATTGTCAAAAAAATAATTTGCTAATCTACGAACTTAAAAGTTTACGTAACAAGAACCCATTTTTTAATTCTAACTCGAGAATTAAACACGTTTAAATCACCGAATGACAATATTGACATACTTGGAAAATTTTCACGCAAACAATTATTCAATTGCGTAATTAGATACACGAACTTTGGCACATTTACCTCAAAATCTTTCATAACCAGCATTTTAATTTTTTTTAAACACAATCTTAACGACATTAATCCTCTAGTATAATCGAATCATCGATTAGTTTTTCATCAATACAATAAATAAGCGTTAATAATTGCTTTTGTAATGACTTGTAGCTGAGAACAGACAACGCAGGACCAGTTTTAAAAAAAGTTTTTATCAACAGTTTGGCAATTATTGGGTCCAATTACTTTCAATAATACCGGTAAACAGGGTTTTTGGCCCATTAAACTTTGAATTTTTTTATAAATCAATTGATATTTTGAAAATAAACTCAATACTTTCCAAAAACGAGTCGATTTCATTAACAAAAGCCAATAGTTTGTAAAAAAGGTACATTTTTAGAAATTAATCGATATTTTGAAAAACAACTAAACATTTCGAGAAATTAATTGATTTTTTAAAAATCAGGACTGTAACCTATTATTATAATCAATATTTTATTAAAAAAAAACGATATTTTGTTAAAAGACAAAAATTTTTAGAAATTAAACAATATATTGAAAATCAACATTTTGAAAAACGAGTCGATTTTCTGAAAAACAAATCTATATTTTATAAAAAAAATCGATGTTTTGTTAAAAAAGGAAAAAGACAGTATTGAAAATCAATGAATATTTTAAAAATCAACTCAACATTTCGAGAAACTAGTCGATTTTTTGGAAATCGAGAGTATAGTTGATTAAAAAAAAATCAATATTTTGTTAAAAAATATCCGAATTTTCTGAAAACTGATCTATATTTTTCTATATATATCGATTTCTTTAGAAATAGGTCAAAATTTGAAAGAGAATATTGTTTCTTAAAAATCGCCAAGTATCCACTTGATTTCCAAAATATTGATTTACTTTTCAAAATATTTTGTTTTTTAAATTACCGACTTGTTTATTAAAATTGACGATCAAATTATTATTTTATTTCTGGAAACACCAATTCTTTTTTCAAAATATAGAAAAAATTCAAGCAATTCTCAAAATGTGGAATTATCTTTTAAAATAACCAGTTGTTTCTAACAATACGGAGTACTTTTTCAAAATGTCTGTTTGATTTTCAAAATATCCTTTTTTATTATTAATTTTTATTTAAATATCGATATTTTCAAAAAATCAACTCATGTTTGAAAATGTTGAGTGGATTTTCAAAATATCGATCAATTTCTAAAAAGTTCGCTTTTTTTAAGCAAAATTTTGAATATTTTTAATTAAATCTGAACTCGATTTTCAAAAAATCAAATGGTTTTTCAAAATATAAACAACGCAGGGCCGGGTTTCGGCGGCCTACGAAAATCTAATAAATTATTTTGCCACAAACACATTCATATATATATATATATATATATATATATATAATGTACATTGTTTACTTACGGCAATTTTACAATTTTAATGATGTAATAATTATCCACACGGGCGGTCGAGAGAAAGTATTTATGATTTACAATATCGTAACCGCATCTGAATATAAGAAACAATTTTAAATCGATCGGCGCTTACACTTTCTTTCGCTAGGAAAATGAAAACCTTGAGAATAAAAATTTTGCAGCAAGTAATCGATACGTTTGTAATATCTGCCTTTTAAATCCTTTTAAACGAGGTGTCACATGACGTATTTTTTTATTTAAAGAAAATAGTTAGATTATTGAAAAACTGTTGCATTTTACAAATTTTGAAAAATAATGTTAAATTTCTATATATATTTTAATGTTATATTTTGTTATGAAAGATAAGATTTTATTCTTATAAAGTTTATTTTTAACATTTAATACCAATTATCAAGAATAAAAAAAAATATAAATTTTGTTGGCGGCAATTTGTATATTTTCTCTTAGAATCATAATCTCAGGGTGGGTTCAGATTTCAATCAATTGAAAATTCTTTTACCTGAAGAAAATCCATTCATGTCACACTTAAGTATTTTAACTAAGCTGGCCTTACTTCACTTAAATTCATTTTTATGTCACTACAATTTGTAACTTTGTTTTTATAACAGTGTATGCACTTAAAAATTGTTTGTCGTTTTTTTAAGGTTATGCAAGTTCCATAAAAATGTAATTAATTGACAATGAAATACCTCTAAAGGGTTTATCAAACAACAGGAACAACTTAAAAATAAATATATATTTTAAATGTTTCTAAACTATAATATTACAATATAGATTAAAATAATTTTGCAAGAGCAAATTAATTAGAGTATTAAAAATTAGATTAGCGAACGGTCCCCGGTTTAAGATCATCGCTCGGAACATGACGAGTTGTTTCTCAATTTTTATTGTGGCCGGTCGTTAATTTCGTAATTCTAAAACTGCCGGAGCAAATCGGAAATTAAAGAGAGAAAAAAGTGAAAATGGAATTGCGAGAGACATTTTTAAAGATAAAAAATATTAGTTCGGTAATGTTACGACATTTTATTGGAATTTCTTGTGGAGTAGAACATTACGAAAAAAATATATATAAGGATTAAAATATTCCAGAAATAATTCAAAATGTTTTCTTGAAGGGCTCAAAACCATCCAAAATTATATGAAAAATCTCATAATTTGTTTAAAATTCACAGGTCACAGAACAATTTTTGGAATTTTTAAAGGTCTCATAACGATTCAAAATTGTTCATAAATTTATTTGCTAGAGATTGAAAATTGATTTAAAATTTGAAATTGTTGTAAATAATTCAACTTTTCTGAATTCGATCAAAACGATCCAAGGGTCTCTACCTTTATTATTGGTTGTATGACTTGTGCAGCCACCTACCCTTACCGTTTTTCTAACCTATTTTGGGGTTTTTTCTTGTTCCATTTCCCCAATCTTAGTTTAACTTTCATTTACTGGATTCTGTTTTCCTTTTCCTTTGATGATGATTTTGGGTTGATCATTGAACATATTTTTGCAATTTTGCTTGATTTGGTGGCTCACTTTTGTTTCTCTTTAACAAGGTCTGTTTTACTTTTAAATATTAAATGTTGTTAAGTTTACCTCGTATTTGTTTTTAACATTGTAATTTAATTTTCAAGTGTATTTTTGCTTTAATTTTATATGTTATTTTTATTGAATTTGTTTT
The DNA here is from genome assembly GCA_951812935.1 of Hermaeophaga mercurialis. NCBI lineage: Eukaryota > Metazoa > Arthropoda > Insecta > Coleoptera > Chrysomelidae > Hermaeophaga > Hermaeophaga mercurialis. Next base: position 1,334,710 of record OX638363.1, read on the forward strand.
GCTGCTTTTAATAAAATTGTTTGGTAAGATTTATGATTATTTGACTACATTTGTTATATTTATATGACTTCTCTTTTGTAGACCTGATGGTGACTGGTCACAGTCGAAACTAGTTGTCTATTTTAATTAAAATGTGTGGTAAAGATTTAGAGTTTTCTTTGGTTTAATTCTACATACCAAATTTGAGATTTATGGAAAACTTTTTCTATAAATAAAATAAAATTTTCTCTTATTTTTCTTTTTAGAACTTTTCAAACCAGTTCTATTATTTATTGTGAAATTTCCGCCAGATTTTTTTACTAATTTGCTCATAAAAATCCTGCAAATCAGTTTCTCAACAAAATAAATAATGCCCATTTATGAGAGTCTGATCTATTCTTCTTCTTTTTTAGAATTTGTCAAGCCAATTGTACTATTGTTTTTCAAATATTTTTTTAAACTAATTCGCATTTTCCTTATAAAAATCCTGGAAATCGGTTTCTTAATAAAATAAGGGTAATAGTGATGTGTAAGATTGGATTATTTTCCTATTTCTTTTAGATTTTTGTTAGTCAATTCGATCATTTATTTTAAAAGTTTAGTGAGATTTCTTTCACTAATTTTGCTTTTTTCTTTAGGTTTTTTTGAGTCAATTCAATTATTTACCTATTTTAAAATTCCCGCCAGATTTCTTTTACGAATTTTCCTATAAAAATAATCCAAATTTGTTACTTAATAATACGAAGGTAATACTTATAAATGAAATCCAGACCTTTTTCTTCTTCTTTTTTTAGATTTTTGTAAGCCAATTTGATGATTTATTTTGAAATTTCAGCAGGATTTCTTTAATTAATTTTCTTATAAAACTCCTGCAAATCCGTTACTAATAAAACAAAGGTAATACTGGTATGTGGGATCCTGGTCCTTTTCTTCTTCTGTTTTTCGATTGTTTCGATCTTTTTCGATTATTTATTTTGAACTTCCCGCCAGATTTCTTTTACTAATTTTCCCCGAAAAAGTCTGTTACTTAATAAGACAAAGGTAATACTGACACGTAGGATCCTGATCTTCTTCTTCTTTTTTAAGATTTCTTCACCGGTCGCACTTGTATCTCGATTGTTACAATAACCGGCGGTTACATAACGTCCACTTAAACGACCGCATGCCTTCAATTTAAAATTAACACCTATCACGAAAAACGTAAGGTCATCTGCGACCCAATTTGAACGCCGAATCGACGCCGCATTAATTATTAACATTACGAATGTTTAATTATTCACGTTATTAATAACAAAGTTATGAACTTTTTTTTGGGTCACCGATGCGGATTTCATTGTCAAGTACTGAAGAATCGCTGAAACGAAAAAGAAAGGATGAGATAGTGAAATTGACAAAAGGTTCTTTGACTTTCTCTCGCCGAGATCAGAGTTCGAGTTCGTCTTTCGAATATTTACTTATTATTATTATTATTATTATTATTGTTGAAATATCGTGCTTCTTTTCTTAGTTTGTAAACGGCCTTGTTCTAATTATTACAAACGGTAATTATAGTTGTTTAAATTTGAGGAATGCGAAAAGTTATTTGAAAACTTTTATTCTTTACTAATTCGTAAATGCAACTAACCTACTTTCGGTGACAACTAACGAATACGTATTTATTATATAATAAAATAAGATATACATACGAGATGATTTAATTGTTCGGTAGTTTAGTAACGGCTAATAAATCAGATTGTTAGACCTGAATTAATTTTTATATATTACGAATCGGTAACTTTATTGGGTTTTATGTTTGGTGTTTTATATGTTAAATAAGAATGTTATATATTCATATGAATCCAAAATAGCTGCGCGTCGTCGATTTTCGCGTTTTTATTCAATTTTCTGAAAAAATAGTTAGAGCATGACAAAAATTGTGGAAAATTAATAAATTTTATGAACTTAAACGAAACTTTGGTTGAAGTTAGTTAATACATGCCTTTAAATATTCATATTTCATAATTATTTTAATATGTACAGGGTGATTGCAGCCTGAAGTTAAATTCTCAAATTTTAAATGTAGAGAACTCTATTTTTTTTTAAATAAAACGCTCCTCCCCGTATATTTTTGAAAAACGAACAAGAACATGTTTTTTGGTTATTTCAAAGAAGATTTGCAAGAATAAAATTTCCTTTTTAAAATGTTATCAAAGGATTTGCAAGAACAAAAAAGATTGTGAATAATTCATTACATTACATTTTTTTATCAGGACTATCAAAAAATTGGATATATATTATTTCTAGAACAGTCGAAAAAGATTTGCATTTTCTTTTTTAAATCTGGATTTAAAACAATAAATTTCTCAAAGGACACAATTTCCTATCCAGAAGGAATTACAAGGATTAGTTTTCTTTTCCAGAACTGTCAAAAATATTCATGCAACTATTTCTTTCTGTAATTATTATAAGGATATACAAGGACGAATTCACTTTTCAGAATTTCCGAATTATAAGAACTTAAGTTTGAAAATTTTCCTATGGATTTATCAAAAAATATTCATAAGTATGTAATTTTGTGTTTGTAACTGTTATAAAGGATTTACAATGTTACTTTTTTGAAAGTACACTGTTCCCTTTCTGGAATTGTTATAAATAAAGAACCTAAATGACAATTTGAAAAATTAAAATTTTCTTCGTGAAATAATAAAAAAATGTTCGTGGTTCAATTTCTTACATAAATTTAAAAAAATTTTAAAATGACTTGTTGTTTTCCAAAATTATCAAAAAACATTTACAAGAATATCATTTTCTTTGCCGAACTGTTATAAAGAATTTTCAAAAATAATATCCTTTAAAGACCAACCGCACATGTAATAAATTTTATAAAAAATGTTTTCAACCATCAATTACGTCCAAATTTCCAAAAACTATTTGTTTTGTAAAAAAGGATTTTCAAAAATTTAATTTTTATTGAAAAAAATCTGAAAAAATGAATTTTCTTTTCAAAATTATTAAAACAGATTTAAAGGGACCCGTTTTTGTTTATATCTGACTTTTCAAACATTTCAAAGAACAATTTTCAAAACTCTACTAAAAATATTGCAAAGACAAAAAGATTTTCAATAATACAATTGTTATGCAGGATTTAGGTAGAGAAAGCAGGAAGTAGGGGAGGGAGAAAGGGGAGTGTTCAGTGAGGAAGAGGAGAGGGAGGAAAAGAAGAAGAACAAAGGGAAAAACTTTTACAATGACGATTTCAGTATAGAGTAGTAAAGATAATCGGATGTTTCTTCCTAAATCGTTTTTTCTTAATATAAACTAAGGGAGTTTAATTAGAAAATAAATTCGTTCCTCCCTCTTTTCCTTCCTCTCCGTCAATTCCTCCCTCTTTCTTAAAATTAATAAGAGGACTCATTTCTTTATCAGAACTGTAAAAGCTTGAATAGTAGGATTTTCTTTCCAAAATGGCCAACAAAAATTTACAGGGACATTACTTTTTTAAATCTGTCCTGCAGAATTTACAAAGATAAATTTCTGGAATACAATTTTCTATCCAAAAACGTTATAAAGTAAGTACAAGGATTAATTTTCTATTTCTTAACTGTCAAAAAATATTCATACAACCATTTTTTTACAAGGACAAATGTCCTTTATCAAAACTATCGAAAGTATCAAAAAGGATTAAAAGGACTCCAATTAGAAAATCAAAATTTTCTTTGCCAAATAAGTAAAGAAAATAAGACAATAACATTTTTCTGTAATTATTCAGGAAGCATTTATTACAAAAAATAGAATATTATATCAAAAAAAAATGAGAAATTTATTTTACTCTAATTTTGCTAACGAAAAGAATTACATCGAGAATAAATAAGAACAGCACAAAACGAAAAAATAATATTTTAATAGTTTCCTGTTAAAAAAAGTAAAAGCGACTACATTTAATATTAATTCATAGAAAAAAAAACGTAACACCAAAATAATAATGAAGCATTGTCTACTTCTTAATTAGTTATTTCGTTGTTACAATACAATACCGAATGTTGAAACAATCTTTTGCGGTTTTTGTGTCAACACAAATTTGCCATTTAACGATAAAGTTAAATTACCGAAAAACGTGAACGTGCAACAACCGAAACTAATTATTTTTCACATACGGCACGCGCGTATTTGCATTTTAAAATTATGCGAATAAGCCACTAAAAAAATATCCTCAAAAGGTTCATTGTAATTTTTATTATTAGCTAATTGGTAGTTTTAAATAAATTTTACATAAGAATTCGAAATACGAGGCAAAAAAAAAGAAATAAAGTAAAAACAAGATAGGAAGCATGGAAAACAGAAAGAAATTAGATAAATGAAAGAAAAATGGAAAAAGAGAAAAGATCTATCTCACTAAATACAAAATCGGTTTTCGAACATATGGAAACAGAAAAAAAAGGAAATAAATAAGAAAAATATTAAAATGGAAGCAAACAATTAAAATAAAAGAAAGTAGACTTAAAGAAAAGAAGTGGAAAGAAAAGAACACAAAAAAATCTTATATCTCTAGAAATAAGTAAGGAAGAACGGGAAACGATAAACATGAATTAAGCTAAAAAATAGGATGAAGAAACCAGATGGTGAAATGAGGAATTAAAAAGTGAAGTAAAGAAAAAATTAAGTAAATTACCGACAAGCAATAAATAAAAATGTAGTTAAAAAGCCAATACAAAAAAAAAGAAACACTCTTCTTTGTATTTTCATAATCACACAGGAAAAAAGGGAAAAACGTAAAAGAAAGAGAGGACAAAAAAAGAAAAATGAAAGAATAAATAGGATAATAACATATTTGCCTCTTTTATTCTTCTTGTGATTGAAAAAGGAAAAAAGAAAAAACAACTCAAACGAAATGGAAACAAGAAATACTGTATAATGAAAAAATAAAAAAAAGGAAAAAGGATAGAATAAAGAAAAAATAATACTAGAAAAACAAGAAAAGAAAAAAGAACGGGAAAATGAGATAAAGAAAACTGGACGACAAAAAAGAGAAAACAAAAACGTGAAAAATAGAAAAATGAATTTTTTTGGAATTAATTAAGTAAATGCACAAAACAAAAAATTAATAAGTCCACTCGATTAAAAAAAACTGAATAATTTGTTCTCGTTTCGTATTATCCTAATTATGCTGTTCGGTCGTACAAAACAAATGACACAGAAACAACTTAAAAAGCGAACTCGCACACAAAACCGGCACAAATATCTAGTTTAAATATTCACATCTTATCCATTCAAATATTATTTACTAATTTCATATTCATCAGCAACCGATTATATAATTAATTCACAATGCGCTTTCCATTTTCAATTTGCATAAAACAATGCGCCGGTCGGACGTCCAACCATCAACTATTCAGGACATCACTTATGGCATATAGACTATCTTATAAATAATCTAAACATAATAATATGCACTATTAACGTTAGTTTAGATCAGAAAAAAAAATGAAAAACGAAACAAGAAAGGAATGAATGAAAAAAAAGGAAAGAATGAAAGAAAAAAGGAAAGAATGAAAGAAAAAAGGAAAGAATGAAAGAAAAGAGGAAAGAATGAAAGAAAAGAGGAAAGAATGTTTTTCTGGATATAATTAGGAAAACAGCACAAAGTAAATAAGAGTAAAATTAAAATCTTTAATCAAACAAAAAAAAAGGAAGGAAATGTAAGCAGGAGAAGACAGAAACAAGGAAATATAGGAAGTAATAAAAATGGGAATAATTAAGAAAATATAAAAAATAAACAAAAATAATACAACATAAAAGATTTTACGATTGAAAAAAATAGAAAATATTATGCTGAAAAAATAAATAAAAAAGGAACAAATAGAAGCAGGGAAGGAAGAAAAAAGAAACGAAATGAAAAAGTAAGAAATTACATTTCTTCATTAAACCTCAAAATATATATTAAAAAAACTAAAGGTAGGAAGAAGAAAGATAATATAAAATATTACGCTGAATGGAAGAAAGAACGCAAAATAACCTGTAGACGTAGGGAAGGAAGAAGAAAGAAACGAAATGAAGAAGTAAGACAGTACCTTTCTTTATTAAACCTCAAAATATGTATATTGCAATATTATCATTTATTACCATGGTGATGGATATCAAAAAGGTTAATATTAGCACCAGAAAAACGAACTTAAAGGAACTGAAAGCTCCGCAACTCCTTAAAATAGATTTAAACTTTGCCGCAGAGGTGAAATCCCTAGGAGTAATTTTTGACAAAAAGTTACCATGGAACTCGCATCTGGAAAATAGAGCAAAAAAGCTTATATCTCCTATGAACAAAGGCACTTGGGATCTGACTTCCAAGATCGTGTCATGGATCTACATAGCAACCATAAGATCTATGCTAACATATGGCGCAATTGCTTGGGGACCTAAGACCAATCAAGCAACAGCTGTGCGTAAATTTGAACAAATACAAAGAACAGCATATAACAACATTACAGGAATTAAGACAGTACCTTTCCTCATTAAACCTTATTAATAGATATTTAAAAAAAACTTACGTATAGAGGAACATCCGTCGGTTTCATCGGATACCGAACTTCCCCTTCTTCCACCGCCTTCACCCCGTAGTACTGCTCCCAAACGCTAGGCTTCCCGTCCGCGACGGCCTTTTTGCTCTTGTTGAGCAGCCCTTCGGCCCCACCGGCGGCGGCCTTCGCCCTGCAGAGGGTCCCGTAGATTAAGGCGTTCCTCACGATATTCGGCACACTAACTAAATTGTCGTGAACGAACACCGGCAAATTTCGGCCACTTAAACCGCTACTCGACGACCTGGACGGCGGTTCGTAGGCTTCGTCGGATTCCGATGAAACCGTCCTTCTCGAGTCGCCACTGAACGAGGAGTTGGTGAGGGCGCGCAGCGCCGAGTTCTTCTTCCTGCAGTTCGTTAAGTTTACGCAGAGCCTTCGCATTTCCTCTTCGGTGGAGGCTTTCAGCGTTTCGAGCTTCAACCGGATCCTTTCGTCGATTATCTTTAACATATTCTCCGGAGGAGTTTCGTTCCTACCTGCAACACAACAACAAAAAAAAGGACTGTTAATCGAATGTTAAGTGAGTTACGAACACCCCCCGAATACCTTCCAATGTCTCGTTGATCCCGTTGAGGATCTCCAACAGGAGATCCTTAACGGAAATATCGACGTAAGGCTCCAAAGGCTTCACATTCTCCGGTGAATAATTCAGGCTGGTGTACAACAACAGCGCATCATCGACAATCGAATCGTATTGGTCTAAGAGGAGCCTCTTGTCGTGAGGCGGCCAAATAGGCTTCGGCACCGAAGGATCGTCTTCTCCTTCGGGAATCGTCGTGAGCGTCCCGTCGCCCGACGACGTCGAATGGAATGGCACTGGTTTGTTGTTGACCTTGACGCCTCTGGTGGCGTTCCGGATCGATTTGACGAAGGCGGGGTTTTGTTCGAGCAACAGGCCCAATTCCTCCGTGAGCCTGAGCTGCTCCTGGTTGGGGTCCTGGAGACTGCCGGTGTTGCTGTCGCCGTACCCCGACGAGGAGGATTTTTCTCTGGAGCGGGGCGGGCGCGTCGGGTACGCGCTGGAGATCGGCGATTTTTGGGAGCCGTTCGAATTCGCCTCTAGGAACAATGGGTTGACTCTAGAAAATAGTTATATAAAGACAGAAAGAAAAAATGAAATAAAAGACAAAGGAAATGCACAAAGATATGAACAAAGAAAAGCATAAAAAAATGAAAGGTATAGTAAAGAAAAATACTATTACCGTAGGCGTATAAAAGTGACCAATTAAAAATAACGAATTACATCTTTCCTTTTTTTCTCAAATATTTTCGTACTATAATTCTTTCGTTATTTTTCTTTCTCTTCCTTCTTTCCTTTCTATCTGTGTATGACTACACTATTTAAAAAAAAGACCAAATGGAAGGCAAGAAAGAGGGAAATAAAAAATAACGTAAGTAAAATATATAAAAAAAATAAACGATTAAATATATGCTTTTATAAAAATTAAAAATTATGAAGAAAGCATGAAAAACAGACAAAATACAGAATAATTTGTTCTCATTTTTGTTGTTAATAAATGATGGAAAATAGCAAGGAAGAAATAAAAAATAAAAGTAAGTAAGAAATAAAGTACAAAAAAATAAAAGATAAAAAGGGAGGGAATAATATCAATAGAAAATCTGGAATTTAAGCAAAAAAGAATAAATTAAAATACAAGTATAAGATAGCAAAAAAAAAGAATATAGAAGCAAAAAAATAAAACTGCACAAAAGTACCTGAATGAATTTTTTTTTACGAATGTATAGAGTTTCTAAGCAATTTTCACGTAAAATTCAAATATTTATTGTACAAGTTTTTACAATTATAAAAATATACATTTTAATGTTTTTTCAAGAACTAATTCTAAGCTTTTTAATTCAACTTTTAAAATTAAAAATTCCTTGTATGTTTCAAGTTTATAAAAATATGAAAGTTTGAAATATTTTCCAGTGCTTTGGTAGCAAGTTTTTTAAGCAAACTTTGAGATTTTTCAAGGCATTTATAATTTTTAGCTACTTAAATCGTCATTTAACAGTTTAATGCTTTTGTTAGAAAGTGTCGTGTTTTTTAAGCACGCTTTGAGATTTTTCAAGCCATTACATTTTTTTAAGCTTTTCAAGATTTTTGAGCTAGTTAAAACCGCATTAAACAATATCTAACTTATAAAAGTTTAATGCTTCTACAAGCATTTTGTTATAATTTTTTTTAAGCTTCTTTTTAGATTTTAAAATTTTTTTTAATTTTAATTTTATTACACAGTTTTCAACTTATAAAAGTGTAAATAAAATTTAATGTTTTTTCATGTATTTTGTTTCTGCCATTTACAATTTAAAAAAAAAAAATGTCATAACATTTCTTTAAGCTAGTTTTAAACTTTTTTTATAGCAATCGTTGAAAATTTCACGAAAATTCAAACTTTGCTTCGAGTTTAAAATTATTTGTGATTATCTTTAGGGAGTTCCATAGTTTTAAATAAATTTTGACATTTTTTAAAGGTAGTTTTAAGCTTTCTAATGCAAATTTCAACATTTTTAATAGTCAAGTTCCAAACTTACAAACATTTTCAAGTGATTTTGTAGCAGGTTCCGCGATTTTAAACAATTTCGAGATTTTTCAAGTTATTTAGGATATTTTTAAGAAATATTCAAGTAAAATTTGAACTTTAAGTTTTCTCAATTTATTTACACATTTTTCCAATTTGCTATCTTTACCGATTCACTCTATATTTATTAATAAAATCAAAAAATAACTACAACCGATATAAATTCTATTAGTTAACGAATATTCTACCAGAGTCTCTTCACCTGGAAAATCAAGTAATTTATTCTAAAAAGCTATTTTAATTTTACTAACCAAGTATATCTTCACATGATCTGAAGATCGGAATATACGCGAATCTACTGAATCTCTTTTAAAACGTGTATGTAGAAACCTTATTTCTTCCTTTTCCATTTCTCTTAGTTTAAAATTACGCAAGATGCGCTACAGAAAAATTTGCATCATTAATAAAAATTACGAAGCGAAAAGTTTTACGATCTCAAATTTACGAGTGTTTGCTAAAGTTATGTAACAGAAATAATAGAAACAATTTCTTTTGTTTCATTATTACTTGGCTCATTTGTAAAATTTAAAGAGGTATTTAACATTTAAATTGAAAAATTTATAATCGTTTACGAAACAGTTTTAGTTTTAAGCTTTTTAAACAAAATTTAAGTGGAGTATTTTGATACAATTTAAAGTTGAACGATTTTTAAGCTAAATTTAAACTGTTTTCAACACGTTTTAATTCACGTATTTTAAAATATATTTTAAGAAATATTCCAGTAAATTTGAAGCAAAAATGAAATATTTAAACACTTTTTTAAAACAATCGATTGTTTAAAAGCAAAATGAAAACACATTCAAATTTTTTAATCGAAATTTAAAGTTTTGTGGAATTTTTTTGGCGAGGTTTATAATATTTAAGTAAACTTCAAAATTTTTCAAGTTATTTACATATTTAGGTTATTTAGGTTTTTGTAAGTAAAATTTAAGCTTTAACTAAACAAGGTTCAAATTTAGTAAATTGTAGAGTATAATATTTTTTCAATTAGTTTTCTACCATGTTCTAAGGTTTTTAAGTAATTTTTGAAGATGTTTTAAGTAATTTTTGCGTTAAATTCAAATCTTCATATCCCAATTTTTTAACTTTAAAAAAATGTTAATTTTACTGTATTACATCGGCTAACGAGTATTCCAGTCGTGAAAGTAGTCAAAAGTGTTGTATTACACTGAGTGAATAATAAACTAAATAATTTCCCATATATTCCATTGTGTTTTGATTGCTAACAAATAAGATATAATAAAAAAAAAAAAATATATTCCATCAGTCGAAGCCAACACGAACCCTCACGAACATTCATGAACGTGCACAAATTACAATGACGAAAAAATATAAACGTTATTATTTGTATAGATTTTAATTTCATTAATGTTGACACATATACATTTACTATAATCTTTATAGATAAAATATTATAAATTTGTTATTCACTAATTAGTACTTTACAATTAAATAACTCCGAAAAGTCATATGTACGCTCATGAAACCCATACTAAACTAAAATTGGACAAACTGATTGCGATGTTGCCATGTGACATAGAAATTTATATTGTTACTAATTTAGTAAGAAAAAATACATTACTACAACTTGAAAATAGTGTAATACGAAAATTGGTAAAGAACCAAAACATTGTTGATAGATTTTGTTGAAGAAAAAAGAATGGTAATAAACAATACAAATTTGTCGAAAAAAAATCATATCCACAAAGAAACATGGAAGAACCCGGATGGTAGAATAGTGAATTAAAGTGACTACATCTGAGTAGAAAGGAGTGAGAAAAGAAGCATGTTAAATGTAAAAAGTTGCAGAGGACCAGATTTGAAGTCGACCCCCTTTTTTGTAAGAGCAAAACTAACAGAAACATTTGAAAAAGGTACTGAGATCACAAGAAAAAGAAAATAGGAATACATATCAAAAGATGTTAAACACAGAGGCACAAGGAAACGTAAGTGAACTATGGGCGAAAATAAAGACTGCAATGTTATAATATATGGAAGGATGTCCCGAAGGAAAAGGGGAAAATACGAATGGTTTAATGAGAAATGCAAAGCAACGCTCGGACTCGCCAATGAAAGGTGAACCTAAAAAAAAATCAGAAGAATATATGGTCGTTAACTGTCCCATAGAACAAAGTCATATTAATGAAAAAATAAAAGAAGACGTCATATGAAATTATTATTAAGTTGTCAAATGCATATAAGGGAAAATAAAGAACATTAACATGGCCTCTCCTATTTTCATTTCAATCACGTAACTAATGACTCAATTGTTATTATTTATGTTATTTGTCAAATAATCATTTGAATCAAAATTTTCGTTACAATGATACCTCCCGATACTCTTCAGATAATTTACTAAAACTCAGTATAGAAAACCTACTTCCAATTTGGTGATACCCTGGATACTCTCAAAAGATGCCTTCAAATGTGGAAAATGGAACAATTTTCTGGACCATTTTGCAAGAGTCAGATGTAGGATTCAAATCTCAGAATGCAGTAGGAACAAATATTCATATGGATAAGGTTGGTTTTGATTGTCACATTTAATGACATAATTCTTATTATTTATTTCGTTTCACAGAATTTCATTGAAACGGCCTGGCGTATCATCCCCAGAATGAGTTGCATTCGGAAGAATGGAGAATGTCTACAGCTGCCATCCAGAAACAACGTTGAACTCATCGATTTCTGTGCAAGAGGTGACCAAAGTTTTGCAACTGGTTGCACAAGATTCCTGTACGATCCTGCGGCGGATTTTCCTCCAATTTTTTTTGTTTTTTGATACGTTTGGTGTATTATTTCGTTGTCATATTTGACAGGCGTTGAATTTTATACAAGTTGTTAAATTTGCAAATCGGAAACCTTCTTTCGGATGAGATCCTTCTGCTATTCGGTTTGAGTTTTCCGAGTTGCTCTGGGATATCTGGAAATGCTGATTCGATTGCTTGTGGATCAATTTGGTTTTTGTTTCTAGGGCGTTGTTATATGAAGTATTTTGCTGTTTGTTAAATTTATTTCCTAACTCGATTGTACTTGTTGCATTGAGAATTTCTAATTTCTTGTTGGTTTTGAATATGAGAATGAGTATCATGATGCATCCGAATACTGCCAATAATGTTTCGCCGGCGTAAGGAGGAATGGTAAACATACATTATCAAAATGATCTTTATCAACAAGAATTTATTAATGTACACTAGGCATTCTTCCATATTGGATCTGTGTTTTTCAGAACCGAACATTGCAGTGGTCAATTTCGTGTCAACTTTCAGACATTTATGTAATTTATTTAATTTAATTTAATGAATTAATTTAATAAATTATATATGTATATTAAGAGTTGTTTTATTTATACAAATATAAGAGTAGCTCAGTGAATAAAGTGTTAACTAAAACTGAGACAGTGGAAAACAGTAACGTAAGATACCAAGAGCACTTGGGAAATGACCATGGAAGGGGATGCCGAACACAAGTAAAAAAAAATGTGGAAAATATTCACAGAATCTTTTTTTTGTTAACTTTGCACAGCGGTAAATAGATGTATAGGACCATTAAATTTAGTACTCAAAAAAAGTCTCACATTTAACGTTGGAATTTAAAAAACTGCAAATGAAGAAAGCCCACAGACGAAAGATTTTTTTAAACCGATTCTTAATTTTTTATTTCTTACAGGGGGTCAAAAATTAATTTTATTTTTAAGAAAACTTCCAGGAAAGTTTTCTTAAAATTTTCAAATGGAACATTACTAAACCTTCATAGCGCAATTTTTAAGTTTTAAAAAAATGTCTAGTTTAATATTTGTTCAAACATTTTTTTAGCAAGTTCAATGATTTTTAAATATCTTGTAGATTTTTTAAACAATTTAAATAATTTTTAAGTAACTTTTGAAGATGTTTTAAAGCAATCTTTAAGTTAAATTCAAACCTTAATAGCGCAATTTTCAAGCTTCAAAAAACTTTTAGATCTTTCGAGCACTCTACATAATTTTTAAGTATTTTTTTTTAATTTTAAACACTTTATAATTAAAATTCAAACCTTTATCGCACAAGTTTCAAACTTATAAAAAGGTGAAATTTAATGTTTCTTTAAGTATTGTTCTAGCAAGTTCTAAGCTTTTTAAGTACACTTAAAATTTTTGAAATGATTTACACCTTTTTACAAGCAATTCGCATTTACACTTAAATAATAACTACATCGTTTAATCCCAAGAACGCTTTCTATAAACTCAATCGATACACAAAAAATTCCAATCAATAGATCACGAAAGTATCGATCTTGACCTAAAGACGACCTCGATGAAAAATACTAAAGAATTTCTTCAATTAAGCAACAAAAAATAATCGCTACGATAAGAACTGTTGAAATTTTGAAAACTTTCCAGCAAAACCATCCAAAACGAAATCGTGCGTGTTATTTAATTAAGTTTAATTAATTAATTGATACGATTAGCGTTGTTTTACTAATTGAAAGATTACTATAATATTAGAGTGGAGAAACGAAATTGTTCATTCACTATTTTTAAATTAAATCGGATTTACGTTTAGCTAAATATCGATGTTTGTTTTAATAATCCGTTAAAATGTATGCAACATGTGGCAAATAAAAGCGCGAGTATTAATTTCATAATTTTTAAAAAGAAACCGAGGTTGCAAGAAATCCAGCACGAAACACTGTCCGTATTAATTCATTTTTATTTACACTAACATGTAAATATTTAAATGGAGTGCATTGGTTTACTACTCTGTTTACTTGAACGATTTCACTTTCTATTTAAGTTGCGATAATCAATCGAAAAATTACTTTTAATTAATTAGACTCGAATTGGAAAAGTTTTTTCTTATTTCAGTGCACGAGAATTATTTTGAGAGATATTGGAATTAATTGTAGGTGGCGCTTGGTAACATTATTATAAATAAATGACTTTTAATCAATAATTTCGGGACTTGGCAATAATGTTATGAAAAACGAAGAAAATCTAAGAAATTCCGCGAAAACCGTTCGCCGATATCTTTTGTCGTTTTCGAGATATCAACTGTGGAAATGTGAACGTAGTAATGTCACCAAGTACAAATTTTAATTTAAATTTGCATTAAATATGACAATTATTTAAATTAGATATTTAAAAAAATATTAAACTTGACATTTTTTAATTCTAGAAAATTGCGCTATGAAGGTTTGAATTTAACTTAAAGATTGCTTAAAAACAATTTAAAATATTACTTAAAAATAATGTAAATTACTTAAAAAATCTTCAAGGTACTTAAAATCCTTGAATCATGCTAAAAAAATGCTTGAAAAATATTAAACCTGACATTTTTTTTAAATCTAGAAAAATCTTCAGGTGTACTTAAAACCTTAAAATCCGCTAAAAAATATTTAAAAATAGTTAAACTTGACAATTACACACAAATAAATTGGTTATATCAGGAAACACAAAAAAATTTTGAGAAAAGTTTAAACTTTATAATATTGCTTAAAAAATCTTAAAATTAGGTAAATTTGTAAATAACTTGAAACATTTTTCAAGTTTACTTTAAAATTATAGAACTTTATTAAAACCTTAAATTTAGATTGAAAAAATGCTCGAATGTTTCTTAATTTTCCTTTAAAATCATATTTAAACATTGCTTTAAAAATAAGTTTATATATTTCATTCTTTATTTACTCAAATATTTCTTTAAAATACATTGATTAAAACGTGTTGAAAAAAATTTAAATCTACATTAAAAATTGTTCAAATTTTACTTTAAATTTTATCAAATTGCCCCACTTAAATTTTATTTATAAAGCTTAAATCTAGATTAAGAAACGTAAATAATTTAAAAAATCTTGCTTAAAAAATTTATAATTTAATCGAATCTCGCTTTAGATTTGCTTTAAATAAATTGACTTAGATTTTGATGAAACACCTCCAAATGGCTGAAAAAGTTTACATAATATATTAAATTTTTCCTAACAAGAGCGAAAAGTGGAAAAAAAGAAGTACTTCGAGCCCTACTCACCCCCCGAGAGCAGTAGAATCAGAAGAAAAAGTGCAACTCCTGAGAGAAACCCTCGGCAAAACGACTGACCTGCTCACAGAATAAATCAACTTCTGTTTCTTTTGGCCCGTTTCTATGGTGGCCAGAGGATCGTCGGTAACATCTTCTTCTTCTTCTTCTTCTTCTTCTTCCTCTTCGTGTTTTGCATTTTTCACGGCACTTTGTTCAGTCGCGTTTGTTAATCTATCGGCCTCCAGCCACCTACGCATCATTCACGGTTGGAGAGGTTTTTCCCGAATAGAAAATTGATGGAAACATGGCGCTGGAAATAACCTGCAACAACACATTTTTCTCTAGAACCCTGTATAATGTTTTTCGATGAATTAAAAATATCTTGACTCAGATTTTTTTTTAAATTCGCACAATGGACTCAGAATTCTGTAAATTAGAAGTTCAAACTAAAACTTTTAAATAAATTCGCCCTTTAAAATTTCAATTTTAATTTAATTTATACTTTTTGTCTCAAAATTTTGTTAAATTCGAACTTTAAACTAAAAATTTGTTGAAATTTGCACTTTAAAGTGAATATTTTGTTTAATTTAGACTTTTAATATCATTTTTTTTAAATTTGCACTTTGAAATTATAGTATCTTGAATCAGAAATGGGAATTTTCTTTATGTTGTTAAATTCGGATTTTGTATTAAGATACTTTTAAATACTGTCATTGAAATCAGAATTTTATTAAATTTGGACTTAAAGTTTATTTAAATTTGCACATTAAAATGAAAATTTTTAAACGTCAAGTTTTTTTAAATTCGGCCTTTAAAATCATAGTTTTGTTAAATTAGAAGTGTGAAATGTTGTTAAAAAGTGACACTTTTGTTTGATTTAGACTTTTAGGATAACTTTTTTTTAAATTTGGTTTTTTTTTAAATCAGAAGTGTGAAATTGAACTCAGAATTCTAAAAAGACGAACTTCAAACTAATATCTATTAATTAAATTCACGCTTTAAAATATCAGGTTTGTTTAATATAAACCTTAAACTCAAAATTTTATTAAATTTGGACTTCGCCTTTAATTTTTTTTAAATTCCGACATTGAACTCAGAAATTTATTAAATTCGAATTTTAAACTAAAAATATATTTAAATTTCCACTTAATGTCACAATTTTGTTTAGTTTAGTTTTGAAGTTCATTTTTTTTTTCGATTTTGAAATGAGAGTTTTTTTTAAATAAAATGTGGAATCAAAATAATGTTAAATTCGGACAATGACCTCAGAATTTTAACTTTAAACTAAAAAAATGTATTA
The DNA here is from genome assembly GCA_951812935.1 of Hermaeophaga mercurialis. NCBI lineage: Eukaryota > Metazoa > Arthropoda > Insecta > Coleoptera > Chrysomelidae > Hermaeophaga > Hermaeophaga mercurialis. The sequence goes on from OX638363.1 coordinate 1,351,112, forward strand.
AATTCCTAATTTTGTTAAATTTGTACTTTATTATAATATTTTTTTTTAAATTCGGACTGTAAAATGAAAATATTCTTAAATAAGAACATTGAACTCGAAATTTAATTTAATTCAAACTTTCCAACACAAAAAATATTAAATTTGGACTTGGAAACTAAACATTTGTTAAATTAAAATCGTAAAATAAAAGTATTGTTAAATTTAGACTTTGTATTGAAAAATTTTTGGATTTCGACATTGAACTCAGAATTCTTTTAAATTCAAACTTTAAACTAAACCATTTAACGAAATATCCGGATACAAGATTTTTGTACGGCCCTGTATATTGTTTCTCAATTAGATTTCCCATTAGGTTGTATAAGACGAGTAATAGCAGCAATTACACAATTAAAACATTTTTTTTTGCTGATGTTGAACAAACGATTTCGATATGTGTTCTATCTGAATTACTAATTAACGGTTAAGAGCTCTTTATAGAAATTATAAGTAGTAATTATTCCGTTTAAAGGGTATTTAGAACAGAAAAGTGCGATAGGTCGAGTTATTTTTTTGCGTAATTGTTTCGTTTTGTTTTGTCGAAATTGCAAGAAAATAATTGTGAAGGTGTATCAACTCATACTATATGAGGATTGTAACTAAATACTACTTTAAAAAAATTTCAATATTGCTTGAACTTGCTTAGAAAATTTAAAAAAAAACTACCTTGAAAAATGCTCTAAATGAGCTTCAAATATGTTTTTAGAGACTTGTTTAAATGTTTAAATTTGGAAACTAGCATAAAAAAATATTTTAATTTCTTAAAAATGCTTGAAAATGTTCGACTCATATATGACCCAAAAAAGTTTAAAACTCGCTTGAAAATTAATAATAAAAAGTTTTGATTTAAACTTAAAAAATGCTTAGAAAAAACTAGCTGAAAAATTGAGCTTCAAATATGTTTTTAAAAAGTTTTGAAAAACTGCCAAAAAGGTTTAAATTTGTCACGAAAATCTTAAAACTAGCTTAAAAAATATTTTAATCGCTTGAAAAAGCTTCAAATATTTCACACAAAACGTGCTTAAAAAAGTTTAATTCTTTTGCTTGAATATTGTTCAAAAAAACTTAAAAATTGCTTAAAAAATCTTTAAAAAACTAGATTCAAAAATGGTCAAATTGAACTTTCTAAAAAGTTTCTTGAAAAATATTTATAAATATTCAAATTTAATGTAAATATTTCGATTTTGTAACAAACACGTTCATGACGTTTTAGCAAAATTTTAAAAATTAAAAAATATCTAAATTTAATAGAAGGGGTTATTTTTATGAAAAAAAATTTGATTTTAGAATAATTGTGATATTACCAATTTTTCCAAAAATTAAATTTTTCAAAAAATTTCCGAAAATCTTGATTAAATTGGATTTAAAATATAACCAAATTTAATTAAACTAATTTTGTTAAAAAATTCGAATTTACAATAAATGAGACCATTTCAAAAAAAGAACATTTTTTGATAAAAAGAATTAAAAATTTCGATTAGTAATAACCTACTTTTCAAAAATAGTATTTTAAAAAATTATTCATATTAAATAAAAAGGACTATTTTTATTAAAACTTTTGTATCTTTTTAATAAAATTTTTAAAAAAACGCTTTTTGAAGAATTTCCATTTTGTAATAAATGTGGGCATTTTTAATGAAATTTCAATTTTTTCAAAAACCCAAATTTAATAAAAAAGATTTAAATTAATAATTTCGATTTTTTACAAACAGGATCTTTAAAAATGTATTCAAAATGTAATAAAAAAAAATAATTTTACTAATAGCTTCGACTTTTCAAAAATTTTATAATAAATGTGACCATTTTTTTCAACAATGTGTTTTGAAATTTTAAAATGTAGAATTTTTTAAACAATAAAATTTTAATGAAAAATTAATTTTACTAAAAATTTTGATTATACAATCAATGTCACCATTTTAAAAAAATGTATATTAAATAAAATTTCAAAGGAAAAGATTTTTTAAAAAATTGCTGTAAATGTAAAAAAAAGTATTAGAAATAATTTAGGTTATCCAAAAATAATGTATTTTTTAGCGAATTTCAAAAAATAGGATAGGATAGAAAATAAAATCAATTTTGCCAAAAATTTCTATATTGTTACCAAATGCGACATTTCACTTTTATAAAAATTTCAGTTTTGTTGGAATTTTAAGAAATACATTTTTTTTTAATTTTCATTGAATATAGTAAAAAAACATTTTTATTAAAAATTTTAATTTTGCAATAATGTGAGATATCACTATTTTTTTCAAAAATTGCATTTTTAATAAGATTTAAAGAAATGGTATTTAAATACATAATTGCATTTAATTTAAAAAATATTAAAAATTCGCAATAAAATAATGTTTTTAAAATTGTATTTATAATAAAATTTAAATAGGATTTAAAAAAATAATTGAATTTAATTCAAAAAATATCACAAATCTGGCTGTTTCAATAAATGCCAATCATTCATTTTTTCAAAAATGTATTTTGGATGACATTTTAAGAAATAGGATTTATAAAATTATTTTTATTAAAAAAAAACTAGACTTTTAACAATAAAACATCCAAATAGAATGAAAAAATATTGAAAAATCGGATTTTGTAACAAACGCCACATTCCCCTTCTTTTTTTTTTATTTTATTTTATTTTGAGAAACAGTATTTAAAAAAGACAAAACCGAGCGGTCCGCACTAAATCTTTACCTATTCTCATCTACCCCTCATACTCGTATTTGCAATCCACCGATCGGTCCAAACAAACAACCACAAAACAAAAAAGTCGTCGGGTTTATCACAGAAGGAAATCCCAAAAAAAGGAAAAACCGCACGGCAAAAAAAAATGAAAGCGGCGGACGTGCGCGGGCGGCGAATCGAGCGCTACGGCCGGCTACTTCCAACCCGCCAACGAAACTGAAAGTTGCTGGGCCAAGCGACCCACCACCAGACCGACCAACACTTGGATCCGGTGCAATACCGAACGACACGGGGATGGGTGAGAGCGGCCGAAACCACGTTGCAACCGATTTCCATAAATTTAGTTTGCGTGAACAAACAAACGATGTATCGGCCGGTGCCGAGCCAGCTCCGAATACTTACGTTATAGTATCTCTATTCTAAATTGCAAAACTTTTAACCAAACATTTTAACTCCATTTACGAGCTTCATCCAATATAAGTACTTGTTAATGCTAAGAAAAGGACTTTATAAGGATCGGGCATTTAAATATTATATGCACCTCGTATATTCACTTGATATCTCAGGTAGTGAAGTTCAGTTGGCCAAATCAAATCCTCTCAATCAACCGCGCACGCCTTTTTTAAGTATTTGACTGAGTTTCTATGGTCTTAAATAATTCTTCTTCTAAGTTCTCAGACAGTGGCGCGTGTCAGTGATTGTTTTATTAAAATTAAAAAACATTTTTGTTTAAAAATACGGCGTTTTGGAGACCGTAGCTAAATAGTTAAATATCGCAAGATCAGGAAATTCCACAAACAAGTACTTAAAAATAAATACTTAAAGAAGAAGATAGTACAAAATTGGACAATGAAATAATTATTTCAGAACTAACAAAAATAAATAAGCATGTCATAAAAAAAATTTGTTGTAGCCCTTACAATTCTTCGTTATTAGACTAAATGGAAATTGTTTAAATAAATGCCTCCCCGATCCTTCTGGTAATGAAAAACTTGCCACAAAATTAAAAATCTTCACTTCAATTCAGATACTGGACTCTATGAGGTCTATGTGCAAGGGAATGGGAACAATGTAGGCAATTTACACATTGTTCGATCTTAAATTAAAAGAAGTGACCAAGATGACCCGAAAGGGTAAGAATCGAATAGGTGTAATTTTATTCCGTGCCACAATATTTCCTGCAAAGATATAATCAAAAACGTGTTTAAACAATTCACCGAGGAAGAAATAAAAGATTCAATTCGTCCCAACTTACCTTTTTAAAGATCTTCATGTGAAAAGACTAAATAGAAGAATAGCTGAGGAAGGAAAAGAGGTTATACTCGTATACATTCCAAATGGAACTATCTGTGTCATCTCTTCTGGCAAAAATATTCCCGAACAGTTCTTAATATACTAGTAAAGTAACCCCCTATATCAGTCCCACTCTTATTTGTCAAAATTGTTTGTTATCAAGGAGTACCTCAAGGTTCTCCTCTCAGCCCTATCTTATTTAATCTATACACAAGGTCTCTATTCTTCCTAGAAAATTTATAATGATATAGTATACAGATGAGTTAGTTATTATGTTCTTTCGAAAAAATTTAAAATGGAATGCTCATATTGATCATCTACAAATCAAAATAGGGAAAAGTTTAATTGTTATGCGAGCGATATGTGGTACGTGGTGGGGTTGTAATCCAAAGATCTTAAAAATACTACACGATTCTCTAGTGTTAAGTCACTTAGAGAGAACGTATTACTAATACATTGAAGTAGGGATACATCGAGGTGGGAACATCGTTTCAGTCAATTCGATAGTAACGTACCGGCAGTCGTGGTCGTACCTCTAGTTCCGTCGAGAGGGAATACATTGTTGTGCTCTCTCTCGGATATTTTCAACATACTTATATTTCGTATTCTTTTACTCCTTAAGATTTTGCCTATGTCTTTTTAAATACTTTCTAAACCTGTCTAGTTCTGGTCCTCTTTTAATTATTGTATCTGTTACGTTGTTTTCATTTTCTCTTTATACTAGTATGTAATCGATAAATACCATAGGATTATTTTTCAGCAAATGTGTTTACGTGCGTCGTTAAATCGCAGGATGTAATATATTATTATTAGCAAAGGGTCAATTGCTTCGGTCTGATTGGTAACACTGCTGAGGACGAAGATCCAACGGTCGATACTGACCGGCGCGGCCTTGTCCTGAAGAAGTTGCAAACGATCACTACGGTAATTGATTAAGACGTTAATTAATTTCATCCTTTTTAAGAAATTGCATACCAATTAATAGATCCCATGGTGGTGGTTCTTTATCCAATTTTTCTACTGTTATTACCGTAGGTCGTCCAACGACAATTCTCAGGAATAATAAACATATTTAACAAGTGTAATTGTGTGATCTAGCGAAATTAGAGTAAAACAAGAAGACGATGTTGTTATCCAATAAGATTATATACAAATATATATACAGATAACAGCAGGAAAGTGTTAAGAAAAGATAAAGGTGAAATCAAAAGCACAGTTGAAATTGTAACCGTTACATGCGCATAAACCAATTTAATTGTTTCGACCCTTTCTTTGTAGTATTTCTCCAAAATATGAAAATGATAAATTACATTAATCTTGAATGTCCACAGTATTTCAAAGCCATTTTTAAATATTTATCTCTGACCAAGGTTTCGCTAAATCGCCTTATCAAAAAATGGTATAATATTGACAGATTTATTACAAACGTAAGTAACTTCATACCATACAAATGTCAACCAATCATTATTAAACAATATGTACAGTATGATTTTTTGCTATAATCTCCTTTCCTTAAAAAATTTTTGGTTAATATTGTATTAATATATATTTAGTCAAAAAGGTAATCTAAAATAATTGGACTTCCAGGTGTAATTGTTCATTCATTTTTTATTCATATTCCTCCAAAAGATCTTCTTTTTTGTCATTATATCAAGTACCTCAGCTGTTGTTTCAATTGTTTTGTCAAGTGTAGGTTTGTGTTTAGGGTGAATATAAGATTGTGTTCACTGTACCTTATGTTAAAATTTCTAAGGATCTGGCCTATATAGATGGCGTTACCATCCGGACAATTTAGTTTGTAAATACTTGATATTTTAATTTCCTACCGACATTATTTCTTACTTTAAAAGATATTGTCGAAGATATAATTTTTGATATTTTATTTGAAATATCCCCAAAATATATAGTAACTTTGTATGACCTATTTTCTTTAGGATGTTTCAGAAATATAAGATTAATATTTTTATGGATAATTTGAAAAAATTTTTTTGATATAGACGTGTTGATGATGTTTTGGCTGGTTTTACAGGTACTGATAGAAAATTGGATATTTTCTTTAATTTTATCGAATATGTACATTCAATAAAAAATTAGCGTTAAAATTGAAGAGAACAGTTCTATAAATTTCAAAAGAATAAACACCTTAATACAAAAAACAATAAAAATATTGCAATGAACTATAAGTAAAATTTCTGGAGAATAACCTAAATTTACCGCAGAATATCCAAAAAGTTACTTCAAAGTAATAAATAATTCTGGATAAATACGAAAATTCTAGAAACATGAAAAAATCCTGAGAAATATTCAAATTATATGAAACATAATTAAAACAACAACAAAAAATAATGGAAAATAACATAAACAGGAGAATAAAAAATAATCCTGAAAAAGCAAAATTTACTTGAGAATATCCAGAAAGTTACTTCAAAGTAATTAATAAATGCAGATAATTACAAAAATTACAGGAAAATGAAAAATTTCTGGATAATTTTAAAAACAAAATTAGAAATATAACAAAAAGCTACTAAGAACAACAAAAATCCTGGAGAATGAACCAAAGAAATCCATAATAAGCAGAGTTTACTGCAAAACTGAGAAATCTTGTCACAATAAAAAAACAACTCTGGAAAATTGCAAAAATTTCAGGAAAATCAATAAAGCCTGAACAATTGTAAAAGTTACTAAAAAATTCATTGGAAAATAAAAATTTGTAAGAAAATAACAAAAAAATATGGGAAATAAAAAATAAAAAACAATGGAAAATAAAAAAATATAGTAAAGAATAACAAAAATACTTTAAAATAAGCAAAATTTGTTGCCGAATATCAAAAAGTTACTTCAGAATAACAATAATTTTGGATGAATACAAAAATCACAAAACAAACCCTGGAAAATAATAAAAATAATTAGATAAATATTAAAAACCTCCAAAAACAAAAGAAATCTCAAGAGAATAACAAAAATTACTGAAGAATAATAAAAAAATGCCAGAATAAGCAAAATTTACTGCAAAACACTGAAAACAACTCTGAAAAATTACAAAAATCATAGAAAACTAAAAAAATCACAGAAGGCAAACAAAAATATTTAGATTATAACAAAATACTTGAAAATACCAAATAACTATAGAGAATTGAAAAAACCGCAGAAAACGAAAAACCTCGGAAAATAATTAAAAATTATTGGACAGTGACAAAAAAAAATCTCGCAAATGAAAGAAAAGTTTAAGAATTCATTGGAAAATAAAAAAAAAACTGGAAAATACTAAATGGACAGAACAGATGGAAGAAAAAATGAACAGAGCGAGAGTCAGGAACTGGAAAAATAATTGTTCAAATTATAAAATTTTGTACAAATTTATAAAAATTGGTGTAGTGAAGTGTTTACTCCTTCCTGACTTGGATTGATAATAATCAACAAATCTCTTCATTTTTTAGTTCAGCACCAACTTATTTAAACTTCCTAAGTTAAAAAATCTATTTTGGAAAACCAAAACATTGTGTAGTGTTCTTATGTTGGGGGGATTTAAACTGATAAAACGCGACCCCGAATGTTTTTTAAAAATACAAAATTTACCAAACTTGTATTTCGACTGCAATTCATAAAAAAGTCTTAATAATAAATATAATGAGAAAATAAGAATTAAAAAAAAATATAATGTAATAGCCGTTAAGAAACAATTCAGGGCCGTTTTCAATAAAAGATTAATCTAAAAACGAAACAGCTTATTAGTCAAAAATAATATTATTAATTAATGACGACACCCAAAGGGGATTTTTATTAAATTTGACCGTTGTGGCATAATTACCAAACAAACGCAAATCGTTAAATCGTTACATTCCCCCCAAAAAAAAATTAATAATAAATTAAAATGTTGCAATAATGATAGCAATTATTGAAAATTGGGCTCATTAGTATAACAAATTCGAATCGTTGGTTCAAAGAAGAAAAAATAATTAAGTATGGGACGTTAACATTGACAATAAAAGGGTATTAGCGAATACTTACGTTGAATTATTAGACCGTAACGTGTTACGTAATTCCAGTACACTTGACAAGATTGAAAACCCTCTTAAGAAAATGTCGAGGTTTCGTTGAAATTCGTTAATTAATTTATTAGTTCAATTAACGCAAGTAATAAATTGAAGTTGTTTAGCATTTTAGGGCATTTGGATTACTATTAAGTACAAACAGAATAGATTAAAAAAATAAATGCATGCAAGATAGATGGAATTAATAAAATAGAATAAGAGTCTGTAAGTTAAAAATATTTCTTTAGTAAAATTGCAAGCATACCTATATTTTCTTAGGTGCAAAAAAATGTTTAAATAAAATAATACACGAGAATATAAATTGTCAAGTGTCAATTTTTAGAAAATTATTTTTTTTTATGAATTTTTTAATATTGGTTAAAAATCCTAATTTTACGAATTCATTGATAATATATTTTTAAAGAAATTTCATATTTATTGTAAAATCGAAATTGTTGGCAAAACCAAAATGAATTTTTTTTATTAAATTTTGAATACTTGTTTCAAAAATCCATTAAAATCGCATTTTTGGCTCAAGAAAATCCATTCATGTCACACTTAAGTATTTTGACTAATTTTATCTCACTATTATTTCTAATTTTGTTTTTATAACTTAAAAATTGTTTGCCCTTTTTTAAGGTTATGCAAGTTCCATAAACATTTAATTAATTCACAATGGAATACCTGTAAAGGTTTTATCAAACAACAGGAACAACTTGAAAACAATTCTAAGATCACCATCTGGGATAAATCACTGAATTAAATTTATTTTTACTTTCTATTCAAGGTTATCAATTAAATTTTTGCAATTTCATTTTGCATAATACATTACATCTATGTGAGCATATTTTCGAATTTTTGGGTATAATTATCATCAAATATCAGCTAAAAGTCTAAACAAGTAGTTTTTGGTAATTTTAATAAATAAAACAATTTAATTGAAATTATGATAAATGATATGAATATATTTTTTTTAATATTGACATATTCAAATCAATGAAACTAAAATAAAAAGAATACTATCTTCGTAGAATGAGAAAAAAATTACTCTCGATTTAAAAAGAAATAAAGTTATTTTGTTTAACATGACAAAAGTAATCGTTCAGTATAAGAAAACATGTCGGCGAGGTGAAGATGCGTTTTTAATTCCATCAAAAAAATTTAAACCGTATTTAAATATGTGAAAAATAAATGAAATATTTTTATTGTCTATTGTTTAAATTTTAATGGCTTATCTAAAACTTTCATCGAACAGAACTTGAACTATCCAAACGTGTTTTTTTCTTCTTTTTCTTCTAGTTTTTGTTTACATTCACTGATAATTTAGAACAATTAAAATTTTAATTAAAAAAAAATAAGAAACTAATGATTTTATTGTAATATTATTGCTAGGAAATATACAAATTATACAGGGTATCCGCGAAAATAATGCACATTTTTAAATGTTACGTAGAACGTGTGATTTGCAACAAAATATTTTTTTGTAACATTATTAGTTTACACAAAAATTCACTTTAAACATTTACTCGAAAATTAATACGTGGCAACATCTCACACTTTTAATTAAAATATGCGTCTTGTAACCAAGGAAAATCTATTTGATGAATCATAAAATTGTGTTAGTCTGGAAATGTTTCAGATCGTTTAATCGTTTTAAGGTTATCTTTTGGTAAAGTAGTTTCATTAATTCATTGAAAAATTGCATTTTATTCAAATCAAGAATATCATGAAATGTTAATTAATCTAATCCGCGATGTTTTGTATCAGTGTCCCAAAGATTGTTGTAAATAATATGTAGGTAGATGTAAAATACTAATATTTATTTCTTTGAAAATGGCTGACTTTAGAAAAAAAAATTATAAGACTTTTTTATTCTACATACGGTTTTATAGCTTTGCGCATTATTTTCGCGTACACCTCGTATACAGCGCGTCCCAAAAAAAAATAAAAATGATCTGAATAAGTGTGAGCTTAAAACAAAACACTTCTATTAAGCGCGCCTTCAAAAATAATCGTTTACTTTACGAATTATGCATTTGCTTCTCACGTTTTTTTTTTTTCTTCTTATTTTTGATAACATTTTTTAGCATATTTTAGGTTTCATAATCGGTAAGTGAAGTGGACGCACCCACAAATCCCACAAATATTATTGCGCAACCACGTGCTGTAACTGAACAAATTAATATCGTTTCGCAAAAAATCGCTTCTTCTGTGAAATTGTTGATGTAACAAACGAAATGTCAATTAAATTTTCTTAGTTGAACCGATCGCGGATACGGTTTGGTTAAATATTATGTCACCCCCGTATAAAGATTTCAACCATTCGCTCTACATTTTGAAATAAATGTTGAAATTTTGTGAAGAAGGAACGACCAATTTTTAAGACAGTTTTGCCATTTTTTTTTCTACTTACTCAAAAGGAAAGGCGTTGAAAATATTTGAGGATCTTTGGAAATATGGCGCCCAACGGGGTGCTGATTTTTCATTATTTTTCTACTTCTCCTGCAAAAAAAAGTGACCATTTTGCTACTTTGTAAATATTTATATTATTATTATTATAGGTAGCGACCAATATGTGCCAAATTTTACAAAATTTCCCGCTTAAGTATTTGTTGTTTCTTGAGTTATTTGGGGCGCCAATTTGTTTTTTGGAAAATTGAAAAGTGAGCTTCACGCTGAACGTCATAAATAACACAGATTTTTTTTAATGTAAACAAAATACAAAGGCACTACGAATTTTTCGAAAAAAATGTGACATTTGAAAAATGGATGTATTTTTGAAAATTGAATTCCTTATTGGGCGCCACAAATAAAAAAAGATTTATAATTAATGACATAATTAATATAGTCTTTTTCAATATAAATAAATGCAAAAACCAATGGGGGCGCTGGGAGATTTTAGAGATAAAATAAAGAAATTTTAAAAAGTTAGTAAAAAATTGGGAAGAGGCGCTCATTTTCTGAAATTTTTTTAAATAAATAAGATTTTACGATGTTACGAAACCATGGAACACGTTACGCCTTTTTTAAAAAAAAGTATCTGAAAAGTGGGCGTCAATTCTTCAAAAAAGTGCGCTACATCATGGGAATAATTTTCTGAAAAATTTGAAAAGAATTACAGATTTTTCGATGCTTCAAGATCGATGAACGCGCTAGAATTTGTTAGAGAAAAAAGCGAAATTTTGAAAAATTTGGTATGTGGAATTATTCTTTTTTCCGTCCTACTTTTTCGGACCCGCAGTGCGTCAAGAATAGTTTTTGCTTTTGTTTAAAGATAGGACTACAAAATTTTCTCGGTTTCGTATTCGTTAAATAATTGATCAATTTCTTTCCCAATTTTTTTTTTTTTTTGAAAATTCGTTACGAATTCTACGGAGTTCGTTAATATCGAAAATTTTCTTCTATTTGTGGCGCCCAACGAGGAGCTAAACTATTTTTGTATATTACGTCCTACATGGGTTTCACGTTTACATTATATTTAAAATTACATTGAAATGTTTTTTAAGTGTGGCGCCCAACGTGGCCCGAACGTACAAACTTTATGAAATCGTCGTGCTTAACGAAGTGTTTAATTAATTGCTAAACGATATCAGGGAAACAAGAGAACGATTTTTCTAGTTTAATTTCAAAATGAACAACAGTTCGATGCGGTCCGTCAGTTTAGCCACGATTAAAACGATCGTGCTACATTTAAAACGTGATTCAATTCTAAAACGGTTAAACTTGACCCAACGTTTTAAGAAGAATAACAATTTTGATTGTTTGCAGGGTCAACTTCCAAAATCTTTTAACAATACATTTTCAAAACCAGATAAATAAAGATTAATGGCGATCGTATGTATTGGGCAATAATAACGGCGTAACCTTTTAGTCCGTTATGAAATTATGTGTTCCATGATTTAAATAGAACATGGATCATTTTGTTTTAGATAATTTGTGGTGTCGTTTTTTTAATGTACCTTTTAGAGTAATAAAATTACACGAATTTTATAGAAAAAAAATACTTATTTTTGACGAATTAGACAAGGAAAAAGGAAGAAGATATTATTATGTGAAATATAATACACAATGTAATATTATAGATTAGGAACATTTAAAATATATTGCGGGAAGGTTAAGATCTTTCACTATAATAATAATATAAAACAAATTTCATTAAAAATACACAAATATCAATAATTTGTGAACTTCAAATTGTTTTTAAATTGTTCCTGTCATTTGGTAAAACCTTTCCTTGTCAATTAATTAAATTTTTAAGGAACTTGCATAACCTTAAAAATAGACAAACAATGTTTAAATGCATAAAGTGTTATATAAACAAAATTAGAAATAATAGTGATATAAAATTAGTTTAAATACTTAAGTGTGACATGAATGGATTTTCTTGAGCCAAAAGAAAATAATATTTTCAAGAATTTTCAATCCTTCAAGCTGATGCTGATTCATAATTAAGAATAAAACTTATGCACAAGAAATATATTGGATTGTAAATATAATTATTAGAGTTAAAATAAATCTTAAACCAGTTGAGATCATTTTTAAACAAACATGAATTAATAGAAAATATAAAAAGTGCCCTAAACAAAATTTATAAATTTCCTTTTATTCTTAATAATTGGTATCAAAAGTTAAAAAATATTATTTATAAAAATATTTTGTTTCTTTCATAACAAAATTACAATAAATTATTATTTACCAGGCTGTGGTTGTGGCTCTTTTCAGAAATAAAAACAAAAATTGCTAGGTCGCGATTTTAGCCTTTTTTTTAAAATCAAGCCCCATCCCCCTAATTTAGCTGGGGCTCTAAGCACTTGCTTAGTTTGCATATGCATTAATCCCGCCCTGATTATTATTATTATATTTTGGGTTGTTAGTGGAAGAATGCAGTATTATCGTTTTATGTCAGCATTAAGCGGGTGTTTCATAATCCGCAGCCCGTAACGTAATAAGTTAACGACATTTGCCCTTGTAACGATTAAGCATGAGGAACAGATGCGCTGCGGGTGAATTTTTGCATAATTGTTATTATTTCTAATGATTTATATTAAGTTGTTGTTTCTTAACAATTGAAATAGTAATTTTTATTCATTACGTTTTTTAAAAAGTAGTACACAGGTAGGAAAATAATTGATTCTACAATTGACGAAGAGTGATTTTAATGATTTTTGCTAAATAGTCCTAATTGAAATTCATAAAGAGACAGTGCATTTTAATAATGAAAAATAATGGAAACATTGTCTGAATTAATTAATACTAGATAAAAATTAAAAAAATTCTAAAAACTATTCTCATGAGTTTGTCGTTATTCTTTTCACTTTTCCTATTTTTCACAAATTGGCGCTACGTTCCAAATTTTTTTAATTCGTTTTATTTATGGAGTCTAAAATGGAATCGACTTTTCAAAATTTTTAAAAATTGGAACCCACTTTTCAGATGTCTCCTATTCAATAATTTTGTTTCATCGAAAAAATGAATTTATTTGTATTTAAATTTTTCAGAAAATGACATCCATCGTTTAGTCCACTTTCAAACTTTTTTCAAAAACGCGATGGAATTTTTTTAAAGAAAAAATAAAACTTGTTGAAGTTGAACAAAAATAAAAGAGATTTTTTGATGATAATGAACTACTTCAAAGCCGTTGAATTTGTATTAAATGGAAAAACATTTTTAAAAAATTCTCAAAATTTTTTTATTTGTTTTATTTTTCATATTTATTGAAATTTGGCGTTCATTTACTAAATTTGTCAATTTATTTGATTTACGAAACTTGAAGTCAAGTCAAATTTTTCAAAATCGGATGCCACTTGTCAATGTTCCACTTTTTAAAAAAAAAAACCTAATTAATGGTTTCTTAGCATCGGAAAAAATCTCATTTATTTCCAATTTTTTTCTAAAATTAGCGCGTTTTGACTTTTTTTGAAGAAAAAATAGCAAAAAGTTAAACATGAGCTACACGTTGGGCGCCATCTAAAAAGCTGCAAACCTATTACTTTTTGCAAGAATAACTAGAAAAAAAAACTGGGCGCCACATACATTCAGTATTTGTAACACTATAAAACTGATTACATTTTTCAAAATAAATTTTAAAAAAATCACAACACGGTGAGCGCCATATTTTTTGACAGATCTTGGAATCAGATCCCGAATCGCGTCTAACCACCCCAAAATCCGTTGTGGCTAACATTACGTCCCTCTAACAACGTGAACAATGCACTTTCCTAAGAGGTACAAGAGGTTGACCTCTTTGACCCGTTGGTCATTTTAACCAGTTAACCTTCTTCTGTCAGGCATTTGGGTCGTTCACTTGCGACATGGACATTGGCGCTTCGTTCTACGGTCAGCGACGTGCATTCTACTAACGATTCTACCATTGCATCGATTATGTTTCATTCAAAGAGTATTTAGTTTAATTACAAACATTCTTAGCGATTTGTAAGTAACAACGACTTGCCATATTACTACAAAGTTTTTTGCCGTAGTTGCGTTACTGTTTTGGTTACTGCTGACAAAGTGGCGAAAGAAATGGTGTTTATTACAGTTATTATAACTATAAATAGGTTACAGGAACGTTCCGGGATAGCGTTATTTTAACTAATAAACAGTAGTAGGATATGAGTATTCATTACATTACTAAGTTACTTACTTTAAAGTATTTCAACTATTAAGTTGTATTTCTTGTTCCAGGTACCTTATTGAAATGAATATCTGAAACTTTACGAACTAACAAATAACTTTGTGACTTTAAACTAGCACTTTTTCTAGCGAGTAATTTAAATGGTAGCCCGGTAGTTCCAATAACTTTATGAAGTGCGTGGTCCTGCGTTGTACTTTATTTAAGTAAAATATACGTAATTACTACGATTTGAAGTACCACAAAATAAAAAATTAGGTAATAAATGTGTAGTATTTACTTTTATCAAATTAAATTATTCCGACTTCGTACGTCACAATTCAGTTCCACGAACTAGTAACCGCGATTGATCTTTGCGACTTTAAAGTACCACCTTCATAACGACTAATTTGAATAGTAGTCTCAAAATTCCATTAATTTTAAAAACTACTTTAAATGTGTGGTTACACATTGCACTTTATTAAGGTAATAAATACGTAATTACAACGACTTTAAATACCTCGAAGTTAAAAATTGAATTAGTTTTGATAACCTTAACATTCATTATGTAAAATAACAAAACTTGGTATGCAATTTTTGCATTTTGCAACTCTTTATAACAGTTAATTTGAATGGTAACCAGTAGTTCCATTAACTTTAAAAACCTGTTCAAAGTGTAGACTTTATTGCACTCCATTTTAGTAAAATATTCGTAATTACTACGATTTTAAACACCATAAAGTTAAAAATTAGGTAACAAATTTGTAGTATTTACTTTTATAAATTCTTTTGAGCAAAGTGTGTCAATTTATGAAAATGTCAACAACGAACGTCGTAAAAGTAACTTTAAAATACATTTAATCAGGGGCATACAAAAAGTTTTGCCAAAACTATTGAAATCAAATGAAAAAAACCACACAAACTAAATTATGCGAAATATCTTTAATATAGTAGTACTATTTCATTGATACCAATATTTTTTTTCAATGGCTTGCATTATATTTTTGACAAAACAATTGAAATAAAATCGAAAAAAGTCACACGAAGCAAATTATGAAAAACACTTCGAACATTGTAGTACTGCTACAATTGTTGAAACCAATAAATGTAACAAGTTATTGATAAAATAAAAATAAATTATATATTTATGGTTGTGTAAAGGATTTGGCAATAAAGGCAGTGAAACGATGAAATATTTTCGATAAAATACGACACAAGTATCCTTGGAAAAATATAATTACACCGGTAATATCGTTACAAAAAAGGAAACTGGACTAGGTAAGCACGTCTATTAATATACCTAGTGTTACTACTTCATTGGGCAACGTGCGAACCGAACACACACAATTGCTTTTTGTTGCTTTCTTTTTTCAATACATACACACCGATGGGTGTTTTGGTTTGCCGGTCGATTATTCGATTCGAATGTAATGTCAGTATCATGTACTTTCGTTTACCGTACGTTACATAAGTGAAAGCCGGTTTTTTTTTTTTTTTTCCTCTCCGTGACCCACACCGGAGCTGTAATTTTGCGTGCGTGAAAAATTCGTTTTACGCCCATTGAAAATCGTTTGCTTCAATTAATTTTTAACAGTTCATCTTTTTAATATAAATTAAAGAAAATATCCATTTGTCCATCACTACTTCTCAACGTATCTATACCAAAACAATACATTCGTGGAGATATTTGAATCATAAATTTTTTGTTCTAAATTATCCATAAAATTGGTGATATTGGACTGCCCATTGGTAATCCTTCATTTTGAATATAAAATTTATCATCAAAAACAAAATAATTTTGATTGATACATAAGATAAATAGGTTTATAATTTCATTAATTAAAATTTGGTTAATGTATTTTGTCTCTAAGAATTTAGTTAATAATGGTATACATTCACATGGAGGAATTTTTAAAAACATATTACTAACACCAAATGAAACTAATTTTGTATTTTCATTTAATATATGTGTATTTAGTTTATGTATCAAATCCAAAGAGTTTTTTCCTGAATATTTTGACATGTAACCGTAACTAGTTATAGTTTTATTAAACAACTCTACTAATTTATTATTTGGTGTATTCACATAAGAAACTACAGGCCTAATTGGTTTTGAATCTTTATGTAATGTAATCGTACTATATATCATTTTGGTGCTTGAGGTTTTTTTTATTTGATTGATTAATTGGTTTCCTAACATTATCTGAAAATTTTCTGGTTGGATCTCTACTGAGAATTTTTAATTTACTTGATTCAATAAATTAGTTTACTTCAGATTTGTATTCTTTTGTATCTAAAATGACGGTTGCACTACCTTTATCTGATTTTGTAACTGTTAAATTATTACTTATAATTTTATTTTTTATAGTTTTTAAAGTTAAAAAATCAAAAATTCGTCCATGTAAATGTATGCTATTACTAGTTAAATTCTTGGGAAGAAAAAACTTTAACTAAATTTTAATTAATGAAATAATAATCAAAATACAGGATTACCAATGGGTATCACCAATTTTGGCAAATATTTTTATGGATAATTTGGAACAAAAACTTTTTATTCAAATATCTCCAAGAATGTATTGTTTTGATATAGACAAAATTGATGATGTTTTGGCTGGTTTTATAGGTAGCGATAGACAATGAAATGTTTTTTATTTTATTAAAAATTTACATCAAAAATAAAATATAAAGAGCTTTTTCAGTACCAACGAGTAGAATTAATCTTTTCCCGAAAAATGACGATTGGAAAAATATTTTTTGATTAAGGCAGCCGATTTTGTAAGTGTTAAAATAGAACAATATGAGAATATAGAGAACATCAGACTCAGTAACTCAACAAGCAGAAGAAATATTGAAGAACAAAAAACAAGGGACACATATGAAAAAACGAATCGACAACGAATGCTAGAAAATTATAGAAAAAAGGAACGAAGAAAAGAATAAAACATTAAGAAATGCAACAACCGACAATCAAAAAAACTCTTACAAAAATTAAGAAACTAAGGATAACAATCTGTCTAAAGAAAAAAAAATAATTTTTGAATAAATTGGTTTTTTTAAACACATTAGGTACTTATTCGAGAATATTACTCGATTTGTCATAATCCTCTGTCACATCATTAGAAATATTTAAATTCTCTAATTATTATGACACTATTTAATGAATTATAGTAATATACCAAATCTATAGATATCACTTTATATTTGAAATCAAATTTTTCAGAGAGATCATCTTTGATCGATCGAACGAACACGAATCTAATATAAAATATACAAAGTGCGCCCGATAAAATTCATAAATTTTCTTTTATTCTTGATAATTAGTATTAAATATTAAAAATAAAATTTATAAAACTTCTTCATAACAAAATATAATATTGTATAAAATTTTAGTATTAATAACCCAAATTATTAATTAATTAATGCCCCAAATTTGAATAGCACAAATCTTTAACTATTCTGAAAGGAAGAACAGACTTTTGGTACTTACTGTATATTTCGTATCTAACAATTTGAATAATAAATATTTTTTTTAGTATTAATGTTTTCACTGGGACAAAAATTAACACGCCTATCATAAAAGAGCGGTAAATTTGAATGCAATATTTATTTAAAAAAATCTAACAATAAGATGCTTATTCCAAGTATCGATATCTAAAAATAACTAATTATCTTCATCTTCATTTTCTTTTTCCTTACATGATATTTCCATTGGCTTCTTCTATCGCGTTCCTAGTAAAATTATGCAGAATTTCCATTCTCAAAATATTTTTTTTTTATTTTATCGGCGTCATCTAAAAATATGAAACGTTTCTTTGTTTATTTTTTCATGTTTTAAATAAAGCACATATTTTTCTACGAGGGTGGATCAATAAATTCTTACCGTTTCGTTTAGTTAGGTAAGTAATCCATTTGTTATTTTCACTACATTTATTATTTCGGCATGTTTCGACTTTGATATCGTAGAATGTACAAGGAGCCAATTTTTCGATAGTCACTTTAGATTTTTTTGTAATAATCGGATCGTTTTCGTTAACGGATCTTGCGGGCCTTTTCAGGTACACAAAATTCATGAGGGCGTCTTCAAATTTAATCGCATTAAGCATTTCATTTTCATTACGTGGCTCATCTGAAATTAATAATATTTTATATATACCGGGAACTTTAAACCTAAAAACAAATTTAAAAATTAATTTTAATAATAAAAAAAAAATTACATCTTTGACATGAAATGAAACAACTAAAAATCATTATGTACACCATTAGAGCAAAGGAAGTTTGACACACTGCATATATAATAAAATATTACTTACCGTTGTAACAAGAATTTATAATTTTATTTTGGTCGATATCATTTTTGTGTTTTATAATATAGACTGCGTAATGACTATCAAATTCGGCAGAATTTATTTGCGACCGCCACTGAACAGTCAACGAATTGCTCTTCTCTTCAGTAATCTCCAAGCGACCTAAAAATGAAAAAAAAAACTCCTGTATTTCTACGCAGTAACAGAAAAATAACGATAAGAGTACTATAGTGCATTGGAAGATTAAGAGAGAGTAAATTCCCAGAACTATGATGCCTTAATTAGTCCCAAAAGCGTGAGAGTTAAGGTAGATAGGGTCAGGAAGAGGGTCAGCGGTGACCTTCTCCTGGAAGCAAAAGGAGAAGGAAACGCGAAGCTAAGGAAGGGTGATAAGGGAAAGTGGAGCCAGAAGGAATGAGTATGAGTATTCAAAGATTATACAGAAACAAATTACCTAAACTGTTAAAAATAAAAGAGGAGTTCGAGGTCGTGGACCAACACACTAGGCTAAAATCGGAAAAGACGGAAACAAGCAGGAAGATTGTGGAAATAATCCAGGATGACACACTATGGGAAAAGCTAAACGTACTAAGAGAGAAGTTGAGAAGGTCGAAATATATAGCAATCCACCATGTTCTTGCCATGAAATTCGAAGCGTTCAAGAAATGAGTATAGGTAGTGTTCCAAGATGGCCAATAAGCTACTAGAGGAAAGTTTCTGCGGATGGGGCTGGTAAAATGTATGCTGGAAAAGAGGCATAAAATATGTAGATGCGGAAGATGCTGGTCTTATGACCATGTGGCAAAAACCTGCACGGGCCCCGTTAGGACCAACAGTTGTTATAAAGTAATAAGCGCAAAATTTCCAAAACGAAGAGGCATGTCCACTGTGTGCCGCGGGCATAGTGTAGATACTGTTAATTAGCAAATATTTAGAGAAGCCTTACAAAAAGTCGGAATAGAAGCAGGAAAGAGAGTACACTAGAACCACAGAGGAGGAATACTGTGCGAGAGCTTCCGGGGAACCCTATTTTCATTGAGATTTAATTTATTAACTATGGATATTCACAAGTTACTTCCATACTCAGTCACTACTATTTGTAACCTTTATCGAAAAGTAAATACCTGAAATTTTACAAATTGGTTGTGGGCGCTGTGGCCATTACAATATAATTATTCCTTTCTATTACGGTTACGGCTATGACCGACCTTAATCCTCTTAGATACTCTACTATAACAATGAAAGATAGTAAAATAATACAATAACGCGAGAAATGCATTAAGTTTTATACTGATGTCGTCGAAAAGAATTTAAAAAGAATTACAAATATTAGGTATTATCACAACAAAACATTTCTGAGAATTTACTCTCCCTGTTAATGTTCAAACGAAGTATAGTACGGTAAAATACCAGCATGGAAAAGTGATTATTACCTTCACATCTGTCGCCGCTTCTTACAATATTTTTGCCTGATTTATCTTGAACTATCAGATCCCAGTCGATGGTATTGACGCTACATAATGACGGATTATTATCGATATACACTTGCCCGTGCGTTATTTCCTTCAACGAATACAAACCGATTTCCCTTAAATTTTCCAAGTTGTATAGAACAAGGGTATTATTTGCAACGGTATTTCGTCCACCTATTACTGCTAGATTTGGAAAAAGTTTGCCGACGTTAACGAGTCCCACGACACGGAAAATCAATAGAAAATCTCGTATTTCCGTCAAAAGGGGAAACGACATGTCGGCGAAGTCTTCGGGGGTGTTATTTTCCATGAGAACGATGGAAAGAGATCCGTCGATCTTTACGCATTTTTCGAGTTGCTTCAACGCGTCGATTCTGTTTATGATTCTCATGGAACCGCATACTAGAAACAAAAAAATATATAATAATACAGTGCTCTGTTTCGGGCTGTAATACAATAAAATTCATTTTTACACCAGCGGTGTAGGATTTGTAATGAAGCCCACTAGTAAAAATTTTTTAAATCAATATATTATAGTAGTTCTAGTTTAAATTTGATTGATTAACTAGTTCCCTAACATTATTTGAAAATTTTTTTGGTTGGGTCTCTAATTTTTAAGTTACTTGATTCAAAATTCGTTTACTTTAAATTTGTATTCAAAATGACGGTTGCGCTACTTTTACCTGATTTTGTAACTGTTAAATTATTACTTATTACTTTATTTTTTATAGTTTTTAAAGTTAAAATATCACTATTAATTTCATTTTTAATATTTACAGGTTTTAAATTTTTAATCAAAATGCAAATTTTTCATTTTTCTTAATAGAAATATTTCTATTCTATTTCTGAGTCAGTCGCTAAAATTTCTTTGATATTATTTGTGAACTTGGGTGGTATACTTTATATAAGTCCTTTATTAAGAACATTATAAGAAATGGGAATTTATATATTTTATATACCACGTATAATAACTTGATATATCTGGTAATGAAGTTCAGTTACCCCTCTTACTATTATATACAGATTTCTTTAATTATTTTTAATATTGCAATAGAAACAGTTTTCTTTAATTTGATTTTAAGAACGATTTTTTTTATTTTTTGATTAAAGTTAATTTTTAGTTTAACCTGCTATCAGTAATTTTTAACATCAGCTGAGGTTTTTGCTAAGTAATATTGGTAATTTAGCAAAATACCTGTGGAGTCTCAAGCCTGGAGAAAAAGAATGTTTATTAAAACGATCAAAAAATTAAAAATTATTACTACTAACAGCAGATCTTTATTCATAGTTTAGTTTTCTAAAAATTGAGCAATTAGTTTTTAGTGATGTAATTTTAATATGTATTTGACCATGAAAACGTATGTTCAAATTATTTAATTATCTTGTACAAACTATAGACTAAGCCAATTTAATTGAGTAACAATAAGCCTGGTAACATAATTACGAAAAATGCTGAAACTTTTTCAATCCAGAAAAAAATCTCAAAAATAAAACTTTTCATTCATTAATAAAAACTAAAAGTGGATTATAATTATACACAATGTATAGTGTCTTCCTTTTATTATTTACATGAATATCAAATTTATGTAGACACTGAAGCACCTACGCCCATGGATCTCCTTTGTTTCTTGGATTTTTATGAGGTTTTGCAATTTAGAATAGAAATAGTATACACGTCCAATAATAAAAAAATGAACTGCTTACCTTGTTCGCCCTCTCTTGAGGAAAATTGAAGCGAAAATGCCGGGATGCAAAAAACACCCAAAAAAAATATAATAAACATAATTTTATATTAAATTGATGCGTATTTAACTGAGAATTTATCAATGAACATTGTTTCGTCATTAATTCGTTCTTATATGTTCCGACGTTTGTTTTATTTTTTTTGCCGATAAGATTTATATAAATATAAATAACGGCTATTAAATACGCAAATGTAAGTAATAATTCTAGTAAACAACAATTTAATCATAATATTAATGAATTTGGGAAGTTTCGACACTGATATTGTAGTCCAGTTCCGGGAAACGATGAAATCGTTCCAATTTCATAAAATGTACTGTTCTTGCAAATGGAAACAAAGCCTACGAGAACACGAAGCTAATGACCATATAAATCAAAGAAATAATTTAGAAAAATTAAGACGAAACACATGGTAAAAATATTAGATGTTATAGAAACTAGATAAGTAGCGATGCTTTGGCTTTAAAATATTTAAGGTCCATATATTCTCTACTTAGTGGCCATGTTCTTCAATTCACCTGTATTTATTACATTCTTCGTTCAAAACCAACAGATAATCAGACAACAAATGTCTGGTTCATCCGTCCAAATGCAACCAATATTCACCAATTCCTGTGTCTTTCCTTCCAAACCAAGGATATCAAAACCATCAAACATACCAACATATGGATGAACAGTCAACGACTAACACTGCTGGTGAAGAAAAATGGGAGACAGTAATGAACAAAAACGATTAAGAAGTCCTGAAGTAGTAAAATCTAGAAAACAAACAAGAATAAGCGACTACTGATTGCAGAAACCACTCGAAACAAAAACAGTTTTTCCAGTTTATCTGACGAAAATGATGAAAGCAAAGAAGACAAAGATGAAGATCAACAAAACAACTCAAAAGCTGAGCCCAAGCCGCCACCGATAACAATATATAAAGTAGGTGTAATACAACATATCCATAAATTACTTAAGCAAATCACAGATAATAAATATACAATCAAAACCACCAATTACGGAACAATAAAAGTAAAAGTTTTTGAGGCCAAACACTTCAAAATATTGATCACAGAAATTGTTTTAATTAATATGGTTAATTACAAAATTGTTTGTAAATATTATTTAATAAATGAAATTCAATTTAACACATACACTCTTAGGAATTTGGAAATAAATAGTGTAGTTACATTAATTATTGGCGATTTTTCTCTCTATTTTATTTTTCAATAACCCACGCCTGTGCGATGTAATTAGAGTGTATTTACTCTTTTTTTAACATTAAAATGATACCTCGAAAGGTGCTGCACATAAATTATTTTAAAGAAATTTATTGTCTTCAAATCAATCCTTGATTTATTACCACACTAGTGCGTAAAGTATATGATTTATGTCATTATTAATACATATTAGGATCATTATTATTATCATAAAATAGAAACATATTTTAAAAATCTGAGATTAGAAGTTTCAATACATTATATTTGCAGACTAGCATCCCAAGTACCTATTATTGGCTGTGGCAATACCAAATATCTATATCATTGAGATCAAAGTTGGGGTATATACATTTTTAAATTTATAGGTAAAATAATTCAAACATGTCGATTGCAATGTTCCTTTTTGGTGCTCGTTCACAGGTTTAAAAGTAAGGAACCAAAACCGACATCAAATTCTTTTATTAGAACATCACAACATCTATAAATGCAATAAAACAAAACTGAAAAGCTTTTATTAGATCTTCAATTAATTGAATGAAAAAAATTACATTTACAACCACCGCCGGACCTAAAAATGCACTGGAACAAAAAGTTTTATACTTTCACAAAATGACTATCGGTTAATTCTTGGTAGGTACGTATTTGGACTAGGCACGATCAAAAAAACAATTTTTAATAGTTTTTAAATACGCGCACAGCCCAAATCCGTTCGTTTATTCTCTAAGGCAATCTGAAAGGTTTAAACTATTTCTAAGAGTTCTACATCGAAAATAAGTGTCGCGTTTGGAGGGATGATCCCTGGATGGCCCCTGGACCCGTAAGCATAGTCTGGAGAACAAGTCAACTTGGCTCGCTGACCCAGACTCAACTGAAAAATAAAATCAATCAGATTAGATAGTGCATTTCAATTACCTTCTATCTGTATTATTTATCAATGATAAATTCAGATACTAAATAGAGTAACAATCAGCATTATGTAACCCTAGGGTTTCTAAGAGCGCAAGGATAAAAAACATCATTTTAAGTATATGGAAATATGTTAATAATGCAAATGCAAAATATATCACTCAAATAAGTCCCGAGGATGTACGTTCTAATGAAAAATTCATGATTTTTTACAAAATACCAACATTCAGAGATAGGCGTTAAAATTTCTCGACAATCCGACCATTAGTTTACAAGTTAGTTTTAGTGACGCTAATTTTATTATTTTCAAAACAATGTTGAAAAGGGTCATTTTATGTATTGTTTAAACATTGTTTTTTAATGGGAAAATTTCCTACATCTACATTAATATTCCAAACAATTTTTCTTTCAATGTGTCCTATATTTTCTACAAATTCTTTCTTTCTGTTAAATCTTGAATTTCAATCTCGACATTCTTCAATTTTCTTTCCACAAATGAGTGGGTGTTGCAATGTCACAGTCACAGTCTATAAATATTATTTATAACAGAAAAACTACGCGTTTAATGGAAAAATGGGTCACATCTTCAGATTCAATCACAAAATTCTGTAATTAAAAACAAATAGTTTGGTGTAAGATAAATGTAAATAAATTGTATATATGATTTGTAGGTAAGAGTTGTTTTTGTGTATGATAAAATATATAAGTTTTATTTTCATTTTTAAAATGATTTTTTGTGGTTAGGAGTTATTTTTAGTTTTAGTACCTTAGTTTTTCAGTATAGTAATTCTTAGTGTAGTAGAAAAACAAGATAAAAAAACTTAACTTAACGATGTCGTAAAAATTGTAGAAAAACTGTAATATTATGTAGTGGATTCGAATTTAAATTCTTTAATATATAGATATATAATTATACAATACAATAAAATAGACTTTCTCCAAGTTATAAATATTTATGATATTTAAGTGCTACTAAGAATGTCCACTAGATGTGCTGCTTCTATCATCAACATTCGCCTCCTTCTTAGAATTAAGACAACAAAAAATGTACTACTTTTTGTTAATTTGTAGCATGTTCTTCATTTTATCATAAGTTGTTAATATTTTTTAATATGTTTGTGTATGTTCTTGTGACTTCTCTAAATCATGTACCGCTATTCAATTTCACCTTTTTCGCATGTGTTATTTGTTGTTTATAGCCAAATAGCTTCGTATAAGATTTATAATAGTCTATTCGACTATTTTACAACATCGGTAAGTTTTTTATCTTATTTTTCTACTAAACTAAGGAATATTATATTTAAAAACTAACGTACTAAAACTAAACTCTAAACCTAAAAATAACTCATACTAACTACAAAAAATAAAAATTAAAAATCATTCTAAACATAAAAATAAAACATATTATTCTACACAATAACAACGGTTACCTACAAATCATATTATATACAATTTATTTACATTTATCTTACACCAAACTGATATTTTTCTATTATAAATAAAATTTATTGATTGTGAGATTAAAGGACCTATTATTTCTGCGTTGTTTCCTCTCATTAACGATCTGTGTTTCACTTCATGATAACTTGCTTGTTTACAAATTCTCCTTCATTAAGAGTCAAAAGTTCTTTCACAACATGCCATGTAGTTTTTATCTCATTTAAGATAACCTGTAAACAAAACATACAAATCTAAACATACCACAATAGTCCTGTATTTATTTCAGATTCTGTCTTCCTTCTGGATCTAGTTTGTACAAACTATTTTTTTGCCTACTGTTCTGTTCTGATTGGTGTTTCCATACTTCAACAGTCAAAGAAAAGTTACTATCTTCGTGCATACCAGACAATTTCAAGGGTATTTGACATTTTCTTACCATTTACTCTGGACTCAAGCTTTTCCTAAGGCTTCAACGTTATCGTTATTAGCCGTAGTCGATGTACAAAATGATTCATAAGATTCAAATTAATCAAATATCATACGTTTTGTCCTCTATTTCATCATCATATAATATTTGAAGCTCCAATTCACATCTCCCACCTCTCATTAGTTTTTCTAAAGCACTTTGAGGAATCGTCTTTAATAGGCCAGAGAGACTTCACTTTACCTTCTAAAAGTTCATGTGCACCAGCAACACTTGGGAGCAAAATACTTATTTTGTACTTCTAGATGTCCGAACTTGACTTGCCTACAAGTAATCCAATGTGC
This sequence comes from Hermaeophaga mercurialis, assembly GCA_951812935.1. NCBI lineage: Eukaryota > Metazoa > Arthropoda > Insecta > Coleoptera > Chrysomelidae > Hermaeophaga > Hermaeophaga mercurialis. The sequence continues at coordinate 1,377,599 of OX638363.1, forward strand.
AGCTTACTTACCATTCATTGTCTATGGGACTTGGTCCTCCAAAATAATCGATTAACTGCAAAGATCTATTCTATTAAACATCAAAATTAAGAACGTATTTTTCTTAAAATTCTATTCAACAGAATTTACAACCTTGCACGTCTTTATCTCAAAATTGACTATACAACAACAGGAAAATAACCAAAATACTATTCCCGACGAGCTGTAACTTTGCTACATCTCAAGCTTCCCTTGAAGAAGTTAGTACTCAAGAAATATCGCTGAGAAAGCATCTGCAGTTAATTTGAAAAGTGGAGAAGGTAACATATTTTGTAATTGTAAAATTAAGTGTTCAACGACTAAATACAGCTGTAAAAAGTAAAGGAGAAATTTGCGTCAAATGCTAAAGTAACAAACGCCTATTTGGAGTCCAAAGATAAAACGTTCTACAAAAAAGGCATCGAAATATTGAAAAGCATTGGAATAAATGTATCACTTCTGAAGGACGATGTTGATGAATAACGTATAATTTTGCAACAAAATCGTTTTTTTAGTAGTTAGCCTCGGAACTCCTTGAGTAATGTTTTAGAATAAAACTTACTTGAGCAACGCCTTCGTCCCATCCTTTGATGACTTCTCCTTTTCCGATGCGAAACTTGAAAGGATTTCCTCTGTCCCTCGACGAATCGAATTTTTGGCCGTCTTGTAATGTACCCGTATAATGAACGACGACGGTTTGACCATTCTTGGGAAAAGTTTGGCCTGGAAAATAATTTTTACTTTAATGCAGTTTTATAAAGGAAACATATTTGTTGTTACTAGCATATTTTTGGCTAAATAAATATATATATAATTATTATTATTTCTACATGTGCCATCCATAGTACTTTTTGAACTCTAATAAATCGTGTTATTTTAGCACATTTATAGTCTTTAATTTCTGGTTCTTTATTATTCTACACATTCATCTTTCGCCTGTATTTTTTCCCCTTAAAATTTTCCTTAGTATTTTTCTCTCCCATATCTTTCATTATTTCTTCTTTTTTGTCAAAGCCCATGTTTCACTTCCATATTTTATAGTTGGATGAATTATAGTCGTGTAAACTCTAATTTTAGTTGCTCTATATAATTCTTCTGACTTTACAAACTTATTTAAAGTTCCCACCACTCTAATCCCCTTAGTTAATCTTTTATCCATTTATGTTTTCTCCTCATTTTTGTCAGCATTGCCTCCAAATATTCGAAATTATTTTACTTTTCTATATTGTATCTCCTGTCTTCTCCTGATTTAAATGCTTTCTGGTTTAATACCATATACTTTGGTTACTCTTGGTTGATTATTAGCCTATAATTCTTTGCAACTTCTTCTAATTTGAGGAATTCACCTTCCATTTCTTTCTATGATCTAGTCAATAAAACCAAATTATCCCCATTTATTATAACCTATTTTCTATGATGATATTTAAGACCTTTTATTTCATAAAAATAATTTTGTTACATTATTACCTGTTATTTTTAGTTACACAAATTGAAGGTACTTTGATAAAACTTTTAAAGTGTTTAGCAATATCCATCAAATTTTGAAATCTATGAATTTTTAACAATTTTAACCTTTGCCACTGTTAATGAAAAATTTCAATTATTTTTTTTGGCGAATTTGCAATCTGCTTTGAATTTTTAATCCTTTTTAATCATTTGTAATCATATTTGACTATTTTCAGTGCTATTAGAACGGTTTTAAGTTACTTTTTTAATTCTTAATTCATTCCAACATTTTCAATATTTTTAAGATGATTTTTATTACATTCAAATCTTAAATTTCATACCATTTTCGATATTTTTCACGTTTTGCTATTTCACTCTCATTCATTTTCAGTTTTTTTATGATTTTCTTAATAAATTTTGGCAAAGGATTTTAACTCTATTCGAGAATATCTATACTCAAAAATTAGAATCTATTGAAGTCTTCATTTTAACGAATACATCTGTAAAAAATTCCCGAATTGTAGTTATTACTAGACTAAAAAAATTAAAAATATTTGAGAACCCTACTTATAAAAAAATATATACAAAAGTCTTCTACTTGTTTACCTTTGATTTTAAAATTAACTTTTTCTGATTATTTCCAATGTCAGTTAAATAACAGAACAAATAAAAAGTAGGGGACTTCATTATTGAAACATACTTTCAAGTCGGCTAAGTTCTATTTTCATTTCTTCAGTAAAATTGAAATATATTTGGAAATATTTAAACCTTCTTCTTGTAGCTTAAACTATAGAGTGAAATTAGGGCCTTAATTTCCTTAGTTTTTAATAGAATAAGATATTACCATTTCTCTCAAGGTCAAACACGTTATTTGCCGGATTATGGCACAGTATCGATTAATTAATTCAATCTTCTTTATTATAACGCCAGAAACTCTTAGCTCTTCAGAATGCATATCGAATTACTTGCAATAAGCAGAATAAATAAAAAATACAGAAATACATAAATATGAACATACCATCTCCCGGATTAATTGTGTCTACTTGTACTCCCATGATTGCTGTAACATTATTATTAAACGTTAATATTCTACTATATACAATTTAATATAATTACCTTTTTTAAAATTCGGTAGTTATGTACAATAAGCTAAATCGGTAAACGAAATTCTCGATTCAAAACCAAACCAAGACCTGTAAATTTAAAAATGGCGTCTAATAAACTAGCACAATTTTCACGACTATAGAGATGCGATGCGTCAGTGATTTTGTCGCCGTTCCGGTCACCGAACAGGAGCAACTAGTTCCCTTAAAATATTAATCACGATATATAAATTGCAAAATTTTTTACAAATACATACATTTATAGAAACATTTTATGAAAATAAAGTCTTTGTTACGGAAATATGAACGAAGTAACTCTAGTTCCAATAAATGTGTGTCACCCCACAACTCTACACGACACTATATGCAAAGAGACAAGGAAAGATATCTTTTATTATAGAGTGCGACAAAGATAAAAAAATATTTTGACACTTAGAAAGTGCTCTGCTGATTTGTCTAGTTTTATTCGAGTTAGTTTTTATTCATGTTGGCAATATAATTTTTTTGGAAAAAATTCAAGTTCCTTGTTGGATAGGATTTATTAATTTTAGGAAAAATTGGGAAATAATTTATGGAAAAATGTAATACTATTCACTTGGACATAACTTCTTTATATCAAAAATATTTATTATAAACACTACATATGAATAATTTTAAAAACAGACATTTTAATTAAAAAAAATAGTTGGCTTTCTTAGGAAACGAGGCCATATTTTTTTAACAACAAATACATTTAATATATAATAAATGTCAAGTTCAACACTTTAATTTCCTTTCAGCAGCATGAACAGATAAATGTTGATCTAAATTGCATTTTTGAAAAAATGATTTTTCATAAGCTAAGCACTTGTATTTTTTTCTCCACCAGCATGAACTAGAAATAAATGCCGGTTTAAAGTGCCTTTATGAGAAAATGATTTTTCACAAATGCTACACTTAAATTATGTTTCATCACTATGAACAAGTATATGCTGATTTAAATTACCTTTTTGAGTAAAGGATTTTTCACAACTGGAACATTTAAATTTTTTTTCACTACTATGAACAAGTAGATGCTGGTTTAAATGATATTTTTGAGAAAATGATTTATCACAAGCTGAACACTTGTTTCACCATCAATGTGAACAAGTAATAAATGCCGTTTTAACGTGTTTTTATGAGAAAATGGTTTCTCTCAAATGGAACACTTAAATTGTTTTGCGTCACTATGAACAAGTATATGCTGGTTTAAATTGCCTTTTTGAGTAAAGGATTTTTCACAAATGGTACATTTAAATTTTTTTTCACCACTATGAACAAATTTATGCTGATCTAAATAGTCTTTTCGAGAAAATGATTTTTCGCAAATTGGACATTTGAACTTTTTTTCACCACTATGAAGAAGTAGATGCGTCTTTAAATTGTCTTTTTGAGAAAATAATTTTTCACAAATAGAACACTTAAAATTTTCTTCACCAGTATGAAGAAGCAAATGCAGATTTAAATACCATTTTTGAGAAAATGACTTTTTACAAATGGAACAGTTAAATATTTTTTCACCTGTATGAATAAGTAAATGCTTGTTTAAATGAGAAGTTTGAGAAAATGATTTTTCACAAGTTGAACAGGTGTATTTTTTTTCACTACGACTTAATGAGTGTTTTTTTAATGAAGACCCGTTTTCCTCCCTGCTGGTGTCAAGAAACTCTTCATCTACGAGATCTTCCTTTCTAAAATTGTTCACAGGCATAAACAAGTAAATGGAGGTTTAATGTGCTTTTTAAGGAAAGCGATTTCTTACAAATAAAGCATTAATTTTTCTTCATCGCTATTGACAAAAAATAAATGCCGATTTTAACCGTGCTTTTGAAAAAAAAAATGATTTTTTACAAATCGAACAGTTTCATTTTTTTTCATCAACATGAACAAACATTAAATGTCGGTTTAAATTATTCTTTTGAGAAAATAATTTTTTACATATAAAACACTTAAATTTTTGTTCACCACTATGAACAAGTATATGCTGATTTAAATTACCTTTTTGATTAAAGGGTTTTTCACAAATTGGACACTTAATTTTTTTTTCACCTGTGTGAATAAGTAAATGCTTGTTTAAAGTGCCTTTTACAGCAAATGATTTTTCACAAATGGAACACTTAAATTTTCTTTCATCAGTATGAATAACTAAATGTTGTTTTAAAGTGCCTTTTTGAGAAAATGATTTATTACACATGGAACACTTGTGTTTTTTTTCACCATCAGAAATACTTTGAGGATTGTTTAAAGTGCTTTTTTGAATAAAAGATTTTTTACAAATGGAACATTTAACGTCTTTTTCCAGGGTATGAAATGGTACATGTTCTTTTAAATCACCTTTTTGAGATGATTTTTTACAAGTTGAGCATCTATATTGTTTTTCAGCAGCATGAATAATTAAATGCCGGTCTACAGTACTTTTTTGAGAAAAAGATTTTTTACAAGTTGTGCAAGAATAGTTTTTTACACCAGAATGAACACGTAAATGATTATTTAAATGCCTTTTTTGGGAAAATGATTTTCGGCAAATGGAACAATGAAATTTTTTTTCCCCACTATGAAGAAGTAGATGCTGGTCTAAATTGCATTTTTGAGCAAACGATTTTTTACAAATGGAACACTTAAAATTTTTTTCTCCACTATGAAGACGTAGATGCTTCTTTAAATTGTCTTTTTGAGTAAATGATTTTTCACAAACAAAACACTTAAATTGTTTTTTATCACTATGCACAACTTGATGCCTGTTTAAATTACCTTTTCGAAAAAATGATTTTTCACAAAATGAGCACTTGTGTTTTTTTTCACCATCGCCATGAACAAATAATAAATGAGTGTTTAAAGTAGTTTTATAAGAAAAGAATTTTTTACAAATGGAACACTCAAATGTTTTTTTAGCTGAATGAGTAATTAAGTGCTGGTTTAAAATTCTTTTTTGAGAAAATGATTTTTTACAAATATAACAGTTATATTTCTTTTCACCTGTATGAATAAGTAAATGCTGGTTTAAATTGCCTTTTTGAGAAAATGATTTTTTACAAATAGAACATTTAAATCTTTTTTCACCACTATGAACAACTAAATGCTTGTTTAAACCGCTTTTTTGAGACAATGATTTTTCACAGATTGAGCACTTGTATTTTCTATCAACATGACTTAATGGGTCTCCTTTTAATGAAGATCCCGATTGTTCTCTGCCAGTGTGAGGAAATTCTTTGTTTATTTGATCTTCATTTTTAAAACCGTTCACATCACAGGCCTTCGGCACAATTTCATTTATTTCTTGTTCAATTTCAAAGCTTCTATAACCATTATTACATACCCTTTCATCTTCATTTTCATCCTTAATAATTAATTCATCTTGTTTGATTTGAGTTTCATAATTATCGTAAATTAACCTAGTTTCTTTGTTACTTTGCATCGTACCTACTCATTTTAACAAATAAGAGAAACATGTGTCCTTTCAATCTTATTTTCTTTCTTCTTTTTTTGTAATGTATACATTCAACCCACTCCGTATTTAGCTAGCCCAAATTAGCTATGTTTCTTCGGGAACAAGACCATTTTGTATTGACTTACGAAGAATTTAAGAATAAAGCCCTTGTTAAACCACCAAAATATTTGGTAACCGTGTAATATTCTTTTTGTTATAAAGTTTATATTCTAATAGTGCCATCTGTCTAACCAAGACAGAATATTTTATTTTAATGATATATAATCATCGCTAATTAAGGGGGTTTTTACGTTAATCTCAATGATCTTTCTTTACTTTAAAAAATGATTTATCCTTTTTTTTTATCTTTTTTATTTGAACACTTGGGACTTAGCCGCAGCGCAGCTCTGTTGCTGTATTTCTTAGAAAACTAGGTCATTTTGCTATAACAGTAACAATACTGATTCGAAAACACCCGAGGAGTGGAGGCCATAAAATTAAAAGAAAAGGAAGAAGACATTCCAAAATAAAAAATTCAAAATCTGCCGTTGGATGACCCTTATTAATTTTTAGCAAAATGGGGAAATAATTTAGAGTAAATATAATAATATTCAATTTGCCATAACTTCTAACAAAAACTATGAATAACATTTGAAAACATATATTAATTTTAAAAAATGCGCTACAAGGTATTGTATCCATGTTAAACATACGTTATAAAAACTAAACAGATTTTTTCAAAAAACTAATTGTTCGCGTATCTTACAATACTGGGTATTTGGTTTTCTTAGGAAAATTATTTTTACTAAATAAAACATTATATTTTTCTCAATTTTTATCAGCAGTATGTGAAACTAAGTGTCGTCTTAAATTGCCATTTTGAGAAAATGATTTATTACAAATCGAACAAGTAAATATTTTTTCAGTACCATGAACAAATAGTAAATGCTGGCTTAAATACCGTTTTTGAGAAAACGATTTTTCGCAAATGGGACACTTAAAATTTTTTTCTCCGCTATGAGTAAGTAGATGCTGAGTTAGAGACCAATTTTCATGAAATGATTTTTTACAATTTGTGCAATTGTATTTTTTATCACCGCCACCGTGAACAAGTGATAAATGACGGTGTAAAGAGCTTTTTTGTAAAAATGATTTATCGCAAGATGTGCATTTGTGTTTTTTTTCGCCACCGTGAACAACTAACAAATGTTGATTTAGAGTGTTTCTATAAGAAAATGGTTTTTTACAAAGGGTACATTCAAATTTTTTTACACGACTATGTACAAAAGAATGCCGTTTTAATTGGCCTTTTTGAGTGAAGGATTTTTGACAAACTGAACATTTAAATTTTTTTTCAGCTGTATGAATCAGCAAATGTATGTTTAAATTGCCTTTTTGAGAAAATGCCTTTTTACAGATGGAACAGTTAAAATTTTTTTCACCTGTATGGATAAGTAAATGCTGCTTTAAATGACAGCTTTGGGAAAACGATTTGTCACAAGTTGGGCACTTGTATTTTCTTTCATGATGACTGGAGTGTCGTCCTTTTAATGAAGATCCCGGTTCTTCCCGGCTGGTGTGAGGAAATTCTTCGCATAGGGGATCTTCCTTTTTAAAATCAGTCGGTACGTCAGAGGATTTTGGCATGTCTTCCTTTACTTCAATTTCAAGACTCTCATAATAAATATTCGATACCATTTCATCCTCATTTTCAATCTTAATAATGACCTCCTCTTGTTTGATTTCAATGGAGCAATTATCGCTGGGTATCGGTTTATTTTCGTCAATCTCCATGATCTTTCTTTACTTTAAAATCTGACTTTTTGACATGGCTCACACATCAAATAAAGAAGGAAATACGTTTCATTTTATTTTATTTTTCCTCTTTTTTTGATTTAATAGCTTCTACCCACTCAGTATTTGGCCAGTGCAGTTATTTTCTATTGTTTTTATAACTGTCAATTAAATAATAGTCTACGTGATTGGTTAAAATTAAATGGCAATTTATTTAAAAACCTACTGTGACTTTTTCGGAAGTAAGTACACAAGAGTTTGATTTTTTCGGAAACATTTCAATTAACAATGAAATTTTGTTTTCATGACAATGTATGACACAATTTTCAGAGGAAATCACTCTTCCTGTGCCCATTTTTTCATTGTTAATTGAAATTTGACTGGAAGAAGCCAGCAAATATTTATTGTACCTTTTAAATTTTTATTACTATTAACGTTGTGATTATTGATCCATTATTGGAAATTTTCCCTTCAAGTCATTTGCAATGCACCACTTCTCTATAAATTTAACCCGCCGCAAACACATTATTTGATACTACACGTTTCCCCATCCATTCGTATGCGCCACAAAAAAATTGCCACTTTAGCTACAATGTCGCCACAACAAACTAAATGAAACAAGAAACGTAACATAAACCAAAATAATATTTTATATTTATTGTAAAAACCGATACACGTCATATAAGATATTTCTATTACTTCATAGTATAGAGGAATTTAAAAAATACTATTGACCTTTATTTTTGGCTTCCTTGATCGTTGTTTTAACTTCACATTTTTTTTTACATCTTTCATATTCTATTTAGTTTTTAGTCGATGAATATTCTTTCTAATTTAAAAGGGTAAATATAATAATATTCAACTTTTCATAACTTTTTTTATAATAAAAATAAATTTCTTACAAAAACTATGAATAATACAGAAACAGATATAACAGTTTAACAAAAAAATACAACTTATTGCATACTTAATAACATATAACAAAAAACTAATTAAATTTTTTACAAAAAAAAAATGTTTTGGCATATCTTAGGGCATTGGGTAATTGGTTTTCTTAGGAAAATTATTTTTCATAAATAAAACACTACATTGTTTTCACCACTATGTACAAGTAAATCTTTGGTGTTGACTTTTCCAGAAAAGTATTTTTTACAAGTTAACCACTTCTTGTTTTTTGTCAACAGTATGTAAAAGTAAATGTCGGTCTAAATTGCCTTTTTGAGAAAACGATTTATTACAAGCATAACATGTGTGTTTTTTTTCACCTGTATGTACAACTAGATGCTTGTTTAAATCGCCTTTTTGAGAAAATGATTTTCCACAAGTTGAGCACTTGTATTTTTTTTCACCAGGATGAATAAGTAATAAATGCTGGTTTAAAGTGCTTCTCCGAGAAAATAATTTTTCACAAATGGAACAACTAATTTTTTTTTCATCAATATGAAGAAGTAGATGCTTGTTTAAAATACTTGCCAGAAAAAATGATTTTTTACAAATGGAACATTGAAAATTTTTTTCGCCGGTATGCAAAAGTAGATGCTGTTTTAAATAATCTTTTTGGGAAAATGATTTTTTACAAGTTAAGCATGTGTGCTTCTTTTCATCATTATGAACATCTACATGACGGTTTAAATGACTTTTGTTAGAATACGATTTTTTACAAATTGAGCAAGTGTATTTTTTTTCGCCAGGATGGACAAGTAATAAATGCTGATTTAAAGTGCTCCTAAGAGAAAATAATTTTTCACAAACGGGACATCTAATTTTTTTTTCACGACCATGAACAAGTTGATGCTTCTTTAAATTACATTTCTGAAAATATGATTTTTCACAAATAGGACACTTAAATTTTTTTTCACCATTATGAACCAGTAGGTGCTGGTTCAAATAACCTTTTTGAAAAAATGATTTTCCACAGATGGAACACTTAAAATTTTTTTCACTACTATGAAGAACTAGATGTTGGTTTAAATGGCTTTTTTGAGAAAATGATTTATCACAAGCTGAGCACTTGTATTTTTTTTCACCACCAGCATGAACAAGTAATAAATGACGATTTAAAGTGCTTTTATGAGAAAACAATTTTTTACAAATGGAACACTCAAATTGTTTTTCATCACTATGAACAAGAAGATGTTGGTTTAAGTGACTTTTTTGAATAAAGGATTTATCACAAATCGAACAACTAACTTTTTTTTCAGCTGTATGAATAAGTAAATGCCTGGTTAAATTGCTTTTCTGGGAAAATAATTTTTTACAAGTGTGACATGAGTATTTTTTCTCACCAGTATGAATAACTAGATGTTGGTTTAAGTGACATTTTTGGGAAAATGATTTTTCACAAGTTGAACATTTGTATTTTTTTTCACCCGAACTTAATGAATGTTCTTTTAATGGAGATTCGTTTTCCTCTCTGCTGGTGTCAAGAAATTCTTCATCTACGAGATCTTCCTTCTTAAAATCGTTTACTGCCTCATAGGATTTTGGCACGATTCCTTCATTTATTTCTTGTTTTATTTCAAAGCTGTTATAACCATTACTGAATACGTTTTCATTTTCATCCTTAATAAATAATTCCTCTTGTTTAATTTCAGTGACATAATTATCTTCGTTGCTTTGCATCATCTTTATATTGAATTTAATAGTAAGAAAAACATGTATACGTTTTAACCTTACTTTCTTTCTTCTTTTTTAATATAATAACTTTTACTTATTTGGTACTTGGCCAGTTAGCTGTGTTTCTTAGGGAACGAGGTGTTCGTACGTCTCTTGGCATGACTACAAGTGATGATTTAACTAAATTAAGTTTAAAATTGAGTTGAAGATTAAATTTTACTTGTTTGCACCAATGCATGATAACAGATATATTTGTTATGTGATTTATAATCGTTTAAAGTCGTCATTATCATTGTCAATCAACCAATGTATTAAAAACATTTGATTCAATAGTTAAGATAAAATATACTGTTAAATAATTACTTATAGTTCTTAAGCTGTCAAAATCTTTATTAAAATATTTCTTAAATCTGACAATATTTTTATATTGTGACAATCCATCAAAAAATTATCATCTAATAATCTACAATTTCCCTAGTTACCAAAATTTTTTTTTTGTTATTCAATTTCAATTTGAATTGATAACTTTATTTTCAACCAATAATTTTATCGTAACAATATTTATCTTGGTTTAGTGGAAAACCCATATTGTAATTATGGCAGAAATTATGGCATCTTGTTTTTACCAAAAGAGTGAACCACACTGAATTTCCAATGTCATCTTGACTAAATGAATGACTTTGCTTTAGATTTTCCAATTGTTAAGGGCCTTGTAAATTTTAGTTCTTTTAACAGAGTCATAGAACTGTTTGAAGTCTATGAACATTTTATTATTTATTTTGACTCGAGAGACTTTTGAAGTTTAGACTTTTTCAGTGTTTTTGAGTATTTTCCGAAAATTTCTATACAATTTCGAGAAGATTGTCACTTTTTTAAATTTAAAATAGTCTCTAGAGGCTTCTGAAGACTTTTCTAATTGTTTCAAGAAGCTTCGGGAATCTGAAAGAGTTTTCTATGATTTCTGAATTTTTCCAGCTTAGACTAATGGTCGTCTTACTTAGTTTCAGAAGGTTTTTTAGAACATTTTAATGGTTCCAAGACACTATTGAAAAGTTCCAGATTTTTATGTTATATTTCTTTCAAGAGGTTTTTAAAGTTTCTATTCTTTCAACGATTTATTAACAATTATTTACAAAATTTCGAACCGAACGTGAAAGGTTTTGAATTGTCCAACAAATGTCATTTAGTTTCATTTTTTCGCTGCAAGTAGCGTATTCGTGATTTATGGATCTCTGTAGAAAACAGAATTCTACAAGTTCACTTATAGAGTTCTTTATGATATAATGAAGAATTCTATATGATTTATGTGCAGAATTCTACACGTTTACTTATAGAATTCTCTATGTCTAAATGCAGAATTCTCAATTTTGAATTCTATAAGTATACGGAGTTCTAGCTCAGATTTCGCATATCAATTCTTCAATATTTCTTTACTTCTTACATAAAGTTTTTTCTACTACCACACAACGTACTCACAAATTCTAATTTAGAGCTCTAGTATGTAAAATAAATTGTACAAAATGCTTTTTTGAACAATTAAAAAAGTAATATTTTCTGTACAAGTTAAAATTGAAACTTTGAAATGAAACAAGAAGAATATGAAGAAATTGTGCCCAAATCTTGTGACGCGGATTTTCTTCACGAGTCTTCAGTAAAAAGACACTCACTAAGTACTGGTGAAAAAAAATACAAATGCCCAACTTGTGAAAAATCATTTTCTCAAAAAGGTGATTTAAACAAGCATCAAGTTGTTCATACTGGCGAGAAAAAATACACCTGTGATTCCTGTAAAAAATCGATTTCTCAAAAAGCCCATTTAAATGTGCATTTAGCAGCTCATACTGGAGTAAAAAAATTTAAATGTTCAGTTTGCGAAAAATCATTTTTTTTCAAATCCAGTTTAAATGCCCATTTACTAGCTCATATTGACGAAAAAAAATTAGTGCAAAATTTGTGAAAAATAATTTTCTAAAAAAAATTCTTTAAACAGACATTTAATAGTACATACAGACGAAAAATAAAATTATGGTTATTTTAAAAATGTGTCTAATTCACTAAATAAAAATAAAACCATAAAAAGATTTGCAAAAGCTGAAGTTTGTTTTAATAAAATATTCGTAAAAGTTATAAATTGCTATAATTTTGTTATTAGGGGTGCACAGGTAAATATTCCACTATATTAATCCTGTTTTTCACTATGAAACAAATTTTGTAACACTTAATGACTTTTTTGTACATTTGAAATTGGGCAAGTATTTCTTCTACGATTATATTTCCACAATTTTGGCTTATAACTTATATCTCTTTGTTCGATTATTTAAATGTTTCCAAAATGAAAATATAAACATTACATATACATAGGAAGTAACAAAACATTTCATCTTTTAAGATGTCTTTACTTTGTTGGATACATATAAGTTATTTCGAGGATATAAATTAAAAAAAAAATAGAATATTACACGAGTGCCAAATAATTTAACAAATCTGCATTCAACATATAATTCTGCAAACGAAAATAATTTAAGTCTCAATATTAAACTTGGTTTAGTAGTCCCTAGATATTTACAGCCCTTAATTTTAATCAATCATCTGTCAAAATGGTCTCGTTCCTTAAGAAACCCATCCAACTACCAATGCAACAAAACCTGGGCTGGCCATGTACCGAATGGGTGAAAGCTATTCTTTAAATTAAAACAGAAGAAATTAATATGGTTAAGACAGATACAGGTTTATGTTTATAAATTTTTCGAACTTTTCAAAATAAATAAAGATGATGCAAAGCAACGAAGAAAATACGTTAATCAGCGATAATTATATCATTCAAATCAAACAAGAGAAATTATTTATTAAGGAAGAAAATAGAGATGAAGAGGTGTCAAGTAATGCTTATGAGAGCTTTGAAATAAAACAAGAAGTAAAGGAAGAAATTATTCCGGAATACTATGACACTGTGAACGATTTTAAAAAGGAAGATCCCATAGATGAAAAGATCGATTTTAAAAGCAAAGATCCCACAAACGAAGACTTTCTTCACACCGGCAGAGAAGAAAACGAGTCTTCATTAAAAGAAAACTCATTAAGTCTTGGTGAAAAAAATATTACGTGTTTTATTTGTGGAAAATCATTTTTTCAAAAAGGCAATTTGAACCAGCATCTACTTATTCATACAGGTGAAAAAAAATTCAAGTGTTTCATTTGTGGAAAATCCTTTACTCAAAAAGGTCATTTAAACCGGCATCAACTTGTTCATGCAGGTGAAAAGAACTTTAATTGTATATTGTGTGAAACATCATTTTCTCGAAAACATCATTTAGACCAACATCTACTTGTTCATACTGGTGAAAAATTTAAGTGTTCAACTTGTGAAAAATCATTTTCACGAAAAGGATATTTAAATAAGCATATACTTGTTCATAGGGGTGAAAAACAATTCGAATGTTCCTTTTGTATAAAATCATTTTACCAAAAAAGCGCCTTAAAGCAGCATCTGATTGGTCATATTAGTGAAAATAAATTGAAGTGTTCTATTTGTGGGAAATCATTTTCTCGCAAAGGCAATTTAAAGAAGCATTTGCTTGTTCATAATGATGACAAAAAAATTGAGTGCTCCATTTGTAGAAAATTATTTACTCAGAAAAGTCATTTAAACCACCACATACTTTTGCATACTACTGAAAAAATAAGTGTTCCATTTATGAAAAATGATTCCCTCAAAAAAACTATTTGAATATGCATTTAGTAAATCATGTACTTTAAAAAAATAAATACGCTATTATCTAAAAATGATTTTCTTTTCAATTTAAAACTAAAACGATATAAAGTGATATTTTTAAATAAATAAAGATCTCAGGTCTAGAGACAGAAATTATACAAATATGAAATTGTTTTACAGCTTAAGGTGAAATAGACATTTTCAAGACATTGGAGGGACTGTAAGGAAAATAAAATGATAAAATCATATGAAAATAATGTCCGATAGAAATTGGAAACGATTAAGTATTTAGAAAGTATCAAAGTACCTCACCTATTTTTCCAGATTTTTGTTTTAAATATCGTGTTGTGTTTTATTATGATAATATTGAGAAAATACAAAATTTTCACTAGATTAAACATGCAACCGGAATTAAACTAATAGAGACAAACCCTGGAAAGAATGAAATAAAAGGGTAGTTCTATGAAGAATATCAGAAATTGATACAACTGAGAAGAGAATGGAAATTGGAAATAATGAAAACTTCTACAAATAATAGTAAGACACAATATGCAGAGGCAATAAGAAAATTAAAGAAAAGGTGTAAAAACAAAAAACATTTTCTAGAAGCACAGCTAACAAATATAGAAAATTGTTTAAAAAAATATCATTAGAAAATTTTATAAAAACATAATATCAACAAAAACTCCTGCATATTAAGAAAGAACAGGGAAATTTAATAGTGGATGTAGACCAAATAAAATATCGATGGAAGAACTGTTTCTCGCAGATATACAACGTAGGAGAGCAAACAAAATCTGAAAGGGTCAAATTTAAAAATGAAAGAGAACCAGATCTGTAACAACCAGAGGAAACCGAAATTAAAACAATTTTAAATAAAATGAAAAACAATAACAGTCCTGTAGAAAACAAAATTAATGTAGAAATAATTAAAAATGGAGAATTGGTGCGACAAAAAATAGTAGAATTAGTAAAGGAAGTTTGGCGGAAAGAAGTAGAAATGCCAGAAAGATAGCACCAGGCTGTTGTTATACATCCACTTTTAAAAAAAAGAGACCCAAAGAAATGTGACAAAGGAATTGTCCTGCTTGACGTGGTATATAAAATACTAATTGATAAAAGAAAAATTACAAGTCCATACAGAAAAAATAATAGGGGATTACCAACCAGGATTTCAATAAGGGAAATCCATTGTGGACCACGTACATACGCTCATATTCATTCAGGATACAGCCAAAGAACAACGGATGAGATTATATGCAGTTTTTATAGATTTCCCCAAAGAATGTGATACAATTATGGGAGACCAAATGTACAAAATATTGAAAAAATTTGGTACAAGCCAAGATTTTAAATCTGCTTATGATGATCTAAAAAATAAGAAATATAAAGTGAGTGTGCGAAATTCATGTGCAACAGACTTTGAAGTAAATCAGAGTTCAGGCAAGGCGATCACGTTTCTACAGTATTATTCAATTTTACAGTGATAAAAGAGAGTAACATACAAGTCAACATCAAATCTAGGAAAAGACATCAATGTTCAACTTGTGCTGATGATGTGATGATTCTGGCACAAACAGAAAAATAACTCGTAGATGCCATTAAGCGATTACAAAAAACAGGACTAAAAATTAATAGCATAAAACTGAATTCATGGAAATAACAGCACCAAGGAAAAGAGATAGAAATAATAAACTTATAATTGAGGGAATTAAATGTGGTAAAAATCTAAAGATAAAAAATACAGCAATTCAAATATCTGGGTTCAATACGCAGTGAATATTCAGTGTGCAGAAAGACTATATATAACTAAGAAAATGGAAGATTCCCTGGAAATTTGAGAGAGGAAGAATTTTCGGCGAAATAAAAAAGGAGGGTTTATGGAGAAGGTGCTTGGGACATATCACAAGGAAGTCCAATGAGAAAATTGTAAAACAAGCTTTAAATAACAGAGGAAGAGGTAAACTGCAAAAATGGAGTAAGCACCTAGAAGACAATATAAAAAAATTTGGATGGAGAGAAAAGGCTGGAGAAGAATTGCTAATCAAGCCATGGACTTATAAGACCTGTTGCGTAATTGATTTTCTCCCTTTCAGACATTCGTCGGAATTTTCTTTAACGTCGTAAATTCGTTGAAGATCCCGTGGTTTATTTTGACTATTGGAAGAACAAACGTTTGTTCTAAATAGAACGAGAGGATGTAGTAAAAAACCTTTTAGAGTTCAGTCAGTTATGTGAATATAATTGTCATTCAAAAAAATAAATATATAAAACCTACCATTTAGTATTTTATCTGTGTTAGAGTTTGCACATTACTCATTATTTAGAACATCAGTTTTGTTGTACTTTAACATATGTTTCATGTGCAACCATTGCGTTCTTAATCATATAATTTCTCGTTATAGAATTTGGCACATGTCGGCACTTTTTATGTTCATGAAGGGTAAACGAAAAAACTAAAGTATGTACCTAGTGGTTTAAAATTAAAAAAGCTAATATAAAACAGTACTTAAACAAAAAAAAGATAATCGATAAGTTAGCAAATTGGTTCAGTTTTACCAAAAGTTGGTATTTCATTTAACTTTTTTACCCCCATTATATTTCTTTTGATGGCTTTTTTAAAACGTTTTCTTCTCCAGCTGTTAGAGATATGTTTTTTACAGGTTTTCTTTAAGATTTCGGTTTTAAAATTGAATTAATTTCGAGTTTAAAGCAGGAATCTTAAAAAAAAATCACTTGTTAAGATCTCGATTATGATGTCAAGATTTTAATAAATTTTGATTTGTAAGACTTTAATGAATTTTGCAAAAATATTTGAAAAATCTTCTATTCTCTACTTTCAGCTCAATATTTTAACGAATGTCAAATTTCAATGAAAAATGTTAAAACTTTTTTCTTTAAGATTTTGAGTATAAAGTCGAGATTTTGATAAATCTTAATTTTTAAAGTTATGATATGATTTTTAAAGTTAAAATTTTAATAAAACTTGCAAAAATGTATGAAAAATATTTTTTTCTTTAAATCACTCGACTTTAAGGTCAAGATTTTAATGAATTTTGATTTTCAATGAACGCAACAAATATTTAACAAACTTTTTTTTAAAATATTTAATTAATATTGTTATGTGGCAATAACAGAGTACAAAAACAGCACAATTGGCGGGGAAAAAAATGGAAACTAAAAGAAAACTAGAAAAAGGAGGTAAAAGAGGTCATCAAGAAATTAAATGCGGCAAATAGAAAAGAAACAATGAAAGAAAAATTATGGAAAAATATAGTCAAAGAAGATAATTTTTCCTTCCAGGCTTGTAAAACTTACTTTTACTCCTAAAAGTACCAATTCTGGATTTTTGTTCCAATATCGTTAAACATGTACTTGTAAATCAACTTTTAATATTATCCATATTCTGAAAAAGGATGTTTTAAACGCTATAATCATTAAATGGCACAAATTCATCTTCATTTTCTTCTTTAATTAATAATTTCTCTTGTTTGATTTCAGTTATACAATTATCGTTATTTCAAAAAATACAACAAAACACATTAACCGTTTTAAACTTACTTTAGAATAAATTAATAGAAGACGATAGATCTTCTTTTTTTAATTTAATTGGCTGTGTTTTTTAGGAAAGGAAGCAATAAGAGCACAAAAAGCACGTAAAAACATTTCATGGGTACGTTAAAAATTCAATTGTTTTTTTGTTGCTCTGCATTATTTTTGTTTTAAAAAATATCCATTTTATTAAATCTATTTTCTAATTCTTTTTTATTCATTGAATTTTTAATAGTATTCTCGATTTACATTTTAATAATCGAAATCCATATTACCGGCCTGATCTCATCGAATCGAAATATCCCCCCTCCTCCATTAACATTTGAACACAATCGCTGTCATTTGTCATTAAATGTCGCCATATTTTTGTTGAATGTGTTGACGAATTTTCACTGTTGCTTGCACCTAACAAAAAGTTTGCGAATTTAATTGATCATAAACGGTACTGTTTACAAGCCGAATAAAAAGAGCAATAATAAAATGTTTGTTTTAGATAATGTCTTCGGGTGGCGGCGATACCGACGGTGGATACATCGCGAAGTTGCGTGGCTTGCCCTGGTCGGCGACCCCCGATGATGTTTTGAGTTTTTTCAGTGACTGCCACATTTTAGGGGGCAAATCCGGAATTCACTTGACGACGTCGAGAGAAGGCCGACCTAGCGGCGAGGCTTTCGTGGAATTCGAATGTGCGGACGATTTGGAAAATGCCGTGCAAAAGGACAGAGAGCATATCGGAAACAGATATATTGAAGGTATCATTTATTTATTATTATTCGGTTGCAATGTAAAATTTGTTGATTTCACCTCCCTAGTTAACTTCGATTATATTTAAATTTGTAATTTGGCAATAATAAACTGGGCATTCCTGGTGAACCTGTGTTGGGGCCGTTTTACTTTTTTGTATGACAACTATCTGACAGGACGTATTTTTAGCTGTAATACTACGTCTTAATAATATATATAAGATCAATTGTTACTGCACTTTTGACAAGTATCAAACAACGAATTACTCAAACCTCAAAATGCTAGCTAGCATAGGAAAAATATATATAAAACCTATACATGTAGGGAACTTCATAAACAAAGCAAATTTAAAACCTGTATTAATAGGCAAATGCTAATGTCAATTTAGAGTTGCAGCAACAATGAAAAAAATGAAATACTTCAACTGAGAGAACCCTACAGATAGTGAAAACAGCTTAGTGCCAAATAATTAACTAGAATTTCAAACAGTATACCATAGGGAAAGGAACTGTAGTAAAAAAACTGTTATTGCCACAGACTTTATTGTTATTAATATATGTTTCTTATTTGTTTATGTATGCAGTTAACATTCCATAGTATAGATTAAGTTTAAATATTTTGTTCCCATCTCTTGGACTATTACACATTAATGTATGTAAAATAAAACAACAAAAAGTCATACATAGCTTTCAGTTAAAATGTTTACATATTTTGTTGTTCACTTATTAGAAGTCAAATAATTCCCTTAAATTAAAATAAAAAAGTCGATTTTTATAAATTTTGTATTTAGAGTTCCAAAGAGGAAGTACAGATTTATTTCTTCCATTTTTTCATGACTTTTTAAAATAGTTTCTTAAAACTATTTTTAACATTTTCTTTTAAGTATTTTTTTAGTACATTTTTAATGTTTTTTTTTGCTTTTATTTCATGTATTCTTATTTCTTGCTTTCTTTTTTGTTTAATTCTTTCATTCTTTACTTTTTTCCTGCATTAATTATTTATTTTTTGTCTTCGAACCCTTGTTCTGTATAACAAATATATCTTACTAATATTTTTATTTTATTTTAGTATTTAAAGTAAATAAAGCAGAAATGGAATGGGTAATAAAGAGGTCAGGACCCACTTACGGTTTAAATGAAGATGGATGTGTGAGGCTGAGAGGCTTGCCTTTCGGTTGTTCAAAAGAGGAAATTGCGCAATTTTTTACAGGTACGTTTTGATCGCATTGTTTTTTCCTTTATGTACAATTTTTGAATATATAATTTCTATCAACGTAAACATATGCTATTTAATTCATTGAAAAGCTACAAAAAAAAGATAACATTTTTGTTTACATTATTTAAATAAGTCGATTTTTGAGTAGGTTGTGGATCAGATTCGCGTGTGTGTTAACTGTCAACCTCACCTGCCATTCTTGGTAGGTGAATTGAGAAAACTTTACATTTGACTTTGATAGGCAATAGTTGGCAACCCTGATGCATTGTTGACAGTTGACGCATGTACTATAGCAAAGCGTGATACAGCCACCCATAACCTACTTTGTTATATATTAATTAATACATATATGTAGCGCAACAGGCGTTATATGCCCCTGGCTTGATTAACATTTCTTCTCCAGCCTTTTCTGTCCTTTGCCTTTTCTCTTCATCCAAATGTCTTAATATCCTCTTCTAGTTGCTTACTCCATTTTTGCCTCAGTTTACCTCTTCCTCTGTTATTTAAAACTTCTTTTACAATTTCCTCATTGGACTTCCTTGTGATATGTCCCAAGCACCTTAATTTCTGCGCTTTAATTACATCAGTTATTTTAGGTTCTTTGTATAGTCTACATATTTCTGAATTTGTTCTCCTTCTCCATAAACCCTCCTTTTTTATTTCGCCGAAAATTCTTCCTCTCTCAAATTTCCAGGGAATCTTCCATTTTCTTAGTTATATATAGTCTTTCTGCACACTGAATATTCACTGCGTATTGAACCCAGATATTTGAATTGCTGTATTTTTTATCTTTAGATTTTTACCACATTTAATTCCCTCAATTATAAGTTTATTATTTCTATCTCTTTTCCTTGGTGCTGTTATTTCCATGAATTCAGTTTTATGCTATTAATTTTTAGTCCTGTTTTTTGTAATCGCTTAATGGCATCTACGAGTTATTTTTCTGTTTGTGCCAGAATCATCACATCATCAGCACAAGTTGAACATTGATGTCTTTTCCTAGATTTGATGTTGACTTGTATGTTACTCTCTTTTATCACTGTAAAATTGAATAATACTGTAGAAACGTGATCGCCTTGCCTGAACTCTGATTTACTTCAAAGTCTGTTGCACATGAATTTCGCACACTCACTTTATATTTCTTATTTTTTAGATCATCATAAGCAGATTTAAAATCTTGGCTTGTACCAAATTTTTTCAATATTTTGTACATTTGGTCTCCCATAATTGTATCACATTCTTTGGGGAAATCTATAAAAACTGCATATAATCTCATCCGTTGTTCTTTGGCTGTATCCTGAATGAATATGAGCGTATGTACGTGGTCCACAATGGATTTCCCTTATTGAAATCCTGGTTGGTAATCCCCTATTATTTTTTCTGTATGGACTTGTAATTTTTCTTTTATCAATTAGTATTTTATATACCACGTCAAGCAGGACAATTCCTTTGTCACATTTCTTTGGGTCTCTTTTTTTTAAAAGTGGATGTATAACAACAGCCTGGTGCTATCTTTCTGGCATTTCTACTTCTTTCCGCCAAACTTCCTTTACTAATTCTACTATTTTTTGTCGCACCAATTCTCCATTTTTAATTATTTCTACATTAATTTTGTTTTCTACAGGACTGTTATTGTTTTTCATTTTATTTAAAATTGTTTTAATTTCGGTTTCCTCTGGTTGTTACAGATCTGGTTCTCTTTCATTTTTAAATTTGACCCTTTCAGATTTTGTTTGCTCTCCTACGTTGTATATCTGCGAGAAACAGTTCTTCCATCGATATTTTATTTGGTCTACATCCACTATTAAATTTCCCTCTTCTTTCTTAATATGCAGAAGTTTTTGTTGATATCCTCTTTTCACATTTATAATCTTTTTATAAAATTTTCTAATCATATTTTTTTAGAACTATTTTCTATATTTTGTCATCTTATACGTGAATAGGTCTAAGCCGCATACATTGTTTTGAGAAAATGCGGTTTTAAAATAATTTGTAGCATTCAGTACTTCAATTTATCGTTATTACTTTTTTGACTTGGACGGTTCTCTAAATTGATTTTTACTTTGATTTGTTCACCATGACAAAATTTGATATTTCTGGATTGTCCCGAAACATAAACCAGATTTTGAATTTTTGTGGCTTAGGGTTATTCTCATCCAAGACGACGATTTGCACGCTGTGCAACTAGAAAATCTCTTCTTCTTTTTACACTTTTTCTTTAATTTTCTTGTTATCTCTGCATTTTGTGTCTTACTATTATTTGTAGGACTTTTTATCATTTCCAATTTCTGCTCTTTTTTCAGCTCTAGCAACTTTTGACATTCTTTATGGAACCACCCTTTTGTTTAATTGTTTCCAGTTTTTCTCTTCGTTAGTTTAGCTCCGCTTAATATTGCGTCTTCTCACATCTCCTTTACATTTCCCTCAATTTTTCTTTGTTCCAATTTCTCCATTATTCTATGTTGGAACTTTTCTACTGTCTTTTTTGAGTAAATTTAAATCATACTTAATACTTTTACTCATTAGTTTTGCGATTTGCTAATACTTTCCTTTAAAATTGTTACCAACAGTAAGTGATCAGAATCTATGTCGGCTCTTCTATATTCCCTTACATCATTACCGTTTTTTGAGAAATTGTTTTCTATCAAAAGGTAGTTGGTAACTTCCACGTTACTTTATGTTCCCACAGTTTTATGTTAAGCGGAAAATTCTATTAATTCCTCTCCATTTTGGTTTGTGTAAAGATGCTAACTATGTTCTTCGATTACTGGTGCATATATTATTTCTTTTCCAATCTTTGCGTTGCAATCTCCTAGTATTATTTTTACATAAACCTTGGGTATTTTCAGGAAAATTTCTTCTAGCTATTCATAAAACTTTGTTTTTCTTCCAAGCCTTATCCTCGGGGGGCATGCATATTAATTATGCTTATATTCCTATTTTTTTAATTCTAATTTCACATATTCTGTTATTAAAAGACTTAAATTTTAAAACTGTTTTTTAATACTTTTATAAAACATAAAACCTGATCTAAACATTTTTTTGTTACATCCATTACCCATTAAAATATATTCTCCTACCTCTACGTTCTCTGCCTCTTCCTGTTTTAATTCCTGAACTGTACCAATATCCATTTTATAATTTTATAATATAACTGTTTCAATTCTCCTTCTGCCTTAGTTCTTTGCACATTTCAAGTAGCAATTTTCATAGTTTTTCTATTATAAATTCATTTAAAAAATATGTAATAATTAATTTTATTACTTGAAGTCCCAATGTGCATATTTGATATCTAATATAAAGAGCGCCGAAGATGGGACACATTTAATACAAAGAGTTATTATTATTATTATTCTTATTTTTATTATTATTAAAAAGTGTGTCCATTTTAAATCCTTTGACAATTTCCAATTCGCCTTAAATTTAATTTGTAATAAAGTAATAACTGGGTTATGCCCGAAAATAAAAATACATTTTCAACTCCCTGTTCTGATTTTGTTCACTCTTGTAAAAAACCATTTTTTACCTTATTAATAGAAAATTACAGTAATAAATAGACGCACTAGTTAATAGAATTAACTAAACAATTTTTGTTTTGGGTAAAAAACTGATTGACACTGTATTTGAGAGATATTCATTTATTATGGAAGTTTAAGGGTTTAACAAGATTTGGGTTGTGTTTTTTGGGTAGGGTTGGAGATTGTACCCAACGGAATAACTCTACTGACTGACTACTCGGGTCGAAGTTCTGGGGAGGCGTTTGTACAGTTTGTTAACAGAGAAGTGGCAGAGAAAGCTCTGCTGAAACATCGAGAAAAAATCGGACACAGGTGGGGTATATCAGCGGGATGGATGTAGGGAGGTCCTCCTATTTTTATATATATTTTTTTAAAGATTAAACAAAAGTACTACCAATTTAGAGAATATGTATTGCTTTAGCGGATCGTACATTCATTGTTTTTGTTTTAAAGTATGTGTGAAATATCATAATGGAGGATAAGGCTCTGTTAATCGAAACCTCTCACTGCTAACGGTCAAATATCAATATTTTTTATTCTCCTAAACTTTTAATAGTCCTGGGAGTTATTTTCATGAACTTTGGGGTATATGTTATTCTTTTTTATTGAAATCTAGAGATGAATTACTAACAACAGTGTTGAAATCATAGTACTGTTCGACCGAAATAACTAAAGCCGCGAGATGCGCAACCGAGAGAAACGAAGAAATGAGCGGTAATAGCATTATTCATATTGTTGCGCTTTACCCTTGATTATGCGGTAAAAAACTTAGAATAAACGACAACACCGGAAAGTACACAATTTGTGAAAATAATTGTCACCCCTATTGCTTTGTGCTGTCTTATCACGCCTCGACGTTGGAAGTCTTCAGCTATTTCGGTAGGACAGTAACTATCACATCTAAATATTAAACTTTGGTTAGATAAAACAGCCAAAATCTGTAAATAACATATAAAAATTAATAAATATACATATATTATAAAAAGAAAAAATCTTAAAATGTAAAACATTAAATAATATTGAAAATATCACAGACAGAGAGACGGAAATAAAGCTTTGTTGATAATAAAAAATATATATATGGAATTTTTGATTATAATTTAAAAGAACATTTATCCCGAATTGCATTAAAATATTAAATAACATTTTAGGGAAGAAACAAATAATTGACCTTTGGCCACAAATTGTGGGATATTTTGAACCCAACCAATCACCCATTACGGTACGTTGCATATAATTTAAAACACCCTGTGTGATTAGAAAACGCGGCACTCTTTTATATAGATCTTATTATTGTTGCCCAATAAAATTCAAAATACACTAAATAAATTACATCTAATATTATCACTTACCTGAATTCGTTTAACGAGCTCTATAAAATTACTTGGTAGTACAATAATATAAGCTGTAATTAAAAGACAAATTTACCTTAAAATATGCATACAGACCTTAATTAACGAGTTAAAAAAAATGAAAATATTTATATTTCCAAATTATTCATTCCAATCTAAATGATTTTCTTAAATCTAAATTTTCGCCGGTATTTGCTATTTAATTTTTTTACTGTGCTACCCACTTTAAAACCCTCTCTCTATCTCTTGCGTAATTTCGTTTTTAATGTAAATTTGTCGTCGGCGTTCGGCACTTTTGCGGCTAACTACCCGCTCTTCTAATTAACGTCCGGAATGGACTCTTTTCCTCTAGGTACATAGAAATATTCAGGAGCAGCCTTTCGGAAATCGACGGCGTATTGAGTTACCAAGGAAATTCCATGGGCAGTATGTCCAGCAGGCGGATGGGCGGCGGAGGCGGCGGCGGCGGCATGTTCAGTTCCCGGCCCGGCCCCTACGACAGGGAGAACCGTTACGGGGGCAACAGCGGCCGGTTCGGAGGTGCTAGAGGCGCGCGTAGTTTCAAAGGTACGAAACTTTTATTTTTTTATCGTTGCGAGTAGGTATTGGTCGCTTAGGAACTACCCGACCACTTTTTTTTGCCACACTTATCGTCATAACAGTGAGATTCATTGTTTAAAATCTGTTGGCTTAAGCTCTAAAAATAGGGGGGCTTCCAGGTGACCCAATACTTACTGTTGTGTTTTATTATATTGACATGTGTTTGATTTTTTATATATTTTTTTATGGCAAGATTATGGGAGTTATGATCGACCATCACCTTGGTCAAGTTCGAGGAACGGTAACGATATGGGCTCAAGAAGTTGGGATTCGTGGAATAACGGAAATAGTTCATCGGGTCTTCATTGTATACACATGAGGGGGTTGCCTTTTAAAGCGACCGAAGATGATATCGCAGACGTAAGTAAAGCCAGAGTAACTAAGACGACGCATTTTTTTGGCTGTAAGGAGTATCATATTGTGTGAAGAGCCCCTATATTTTTTAAAAAAACGTTGTATTTTTTTTAAAGCTCGCTTCACTCTTTGAAAAGCGTGCTATTTTTTTGACGAGAGCGATATTTTTAAAAGATCGCGCAACATTTTTGGAAGATCGTGATATTCTTTAAAATAGTCCCCTAAATTATTTGAGAATACTTTTTTAAAAAACCTCTAAATTTTTTATAAATAGCGCGGTATTTTTTTGAATATCAAGTTTTTTAAAAAGATAGATTCATTTTTTGAAATCGTTCTATTTTTTTAAGCACTGTTTTGTTTAAATAGCGCTCTATTTTGTTAAGGGGACATCATATTTTTAAAAAGTTCTATAAAAAAGCGCTGTTTTTTTTAAAGAGCTCGCTTCATTTTTTGAAGAGAGCCTTTTTTCTAATTCTTGCTATTTGTTTGAAGAAGCGGTCTTTTTTTTATAAACAAAAACACTTTATTTTTTTGAAAAACTTGCTCTTTTTTTGAGTTCTATTTTTTAAAGAGCGCACTACATTTTTGGAAACGCGTGCTATTTTAAAAATACGCTACATTATTTGAATAGTACCATTTTTTTCAAAATTTTTTTGAGATACGCTGTTTTTTAAGAGCAAAATATATTTTTTGAAGAACGTATTTTTAAATACCGTGGTATTTTTTGAATAACAACTTTTTTTACGAGATAGTTTTATTTTTTTTAAAACTTGTAAACTTGTATCTTTTTAAAAGAACGCTCAACTTTTCAAAGAATAATTTAAAGCGTTGTATTTTTATAAAAATTTGCTTTATTTTTTGAAGAGTGCGCTATTTTTTTGAAAACCACTTTCATTAATAGATTTGAAAAGTGTATCTTTTTTAAAAAAGTGTTCATTTTGTTTTAAGAGCCATTTTTTTTAAGAATGGGCTGGGTATTTTAGTTTAAAAAAAGGGATATTTTTTCAAGATACTTATTTCTCGTTTATTAAAAAAAGGTCCCTACAGTTTTTGAAGAGAGCACTTTTTTTAATTCTCGCAATTTGTTTAAAATCAAATAACGCTTTATTTTTTTGAAGAAGTACTATTGTAAAAAAATGGCAGCTATTTTTTTACTAGTCCGCTGTCTATTTGGAACAAACCTCGATATTTTTCTGATGATCTCAATTTTTGTCAAAAAATGCGTTATTTATTGAAGATTCACTATATTTTTTAAAGAACGCATTATTTTTTTGAAAAGCTTTTTTATAGAATGTATTATTTTTTGAAGATTTGAATTTTTTTGAAAGAATGAGTTGTTTTTTTAAGAGAGCATTATCTTGTTTAACGAATGCGTAATTTTTCTGAAGATCTTGCTATTTTTTTAAAGAAAACTTTATTGAAGAGAGCGTTATCTTTTTTTAAAGGGCGCACAATTTGTTAAAGATATCGCTATCTTTTTTAATAAATGCATATTTATTTTAAAGATCTTGCCATTTTTTTTTAAGAGAACGCCTTCTCTTTTAAAGAGCACGCTATTTTGCTGAAGATATCGCTATCTTTTTTAAAGAAGATGCTCTTGTCGAGCACTCTATTATTATTTAATAACGGACTTTTATTTTTGAATGAGAGGGTATTATTTTCTATTGTCGGTTTCAGTTTTTCAAGCCCGCGGTACCGGTGCACATCCGCCTGATCCAGGACAACAGCGGGCGGGCGTCCGGTGAGGCTGACGTCGAGTTCGGATCCCACGATGACGCCGTAAGGGCGATGAGCAAAGACAAAGGACACATGCAGCATCGATACATCGAACTGTTTCTGAACTCTGCAGGAGGACAGAGTAACGGCGGTTTCGGTTATGGCATAGGTAGAAGACGAATATAAAGATTTTCACATGAAGGCCGATAACTATGTCATATAATAGATGTAATGGACGAAACACAATAAAAAACGACGTTATTCCATAGATTTTTGTCGACGGGCCTTTTATGTTACTTATTATTATGTTAAGTCGTTGGAAAGCTAAACATTTCCTCGTGGAAATGGTTTTCCTTTTTTTGTTTAACCCACAATTCCGTGTTGGGGGTGGTTCGGATTCGTTTGCTGGGTTTCGGCAAATTTAGTTGATTTTGAATGTATTCAAAACTCACTATTCAAACAAAATGCATGTATTTTTTTATTCACAAGTGTATTCTATTAGAAATTCAGTGTACTCAAAAGAAAAGACTTTGAATAAAATAACTTTGACCATCAAGTGTGTTGTTTTATTGTAAAAAAGCTATTTATATTTTTTTTCATTTATTACAATTATTGTATAAACTCGATACAAGCGAGTCTGGAGGATGAAACCAGTCTACATTTTATCTTATAGAATTGTTTAAATAAACTCTTCATTGTTAAAGGCAGTCATTAACTGTATTTAGGGATGGTTTATCAATTTTTTTTAATTAATAATGAATAAGGTTATGACATTTTAATCTTGTAGATAATTAATTCTTCAAACTAACACAGGTAATTCATCTTCTGAAACTAACAGGACCTTAAAATTAAAGAACAGTAATTTTGTTTGTTATTTTTTAATGAATAACAAGAAATGCTGATTACAGACCCTTCATGTAGTATCTTGAATACGGATTTGTGTTAACAGCAGGGGAACTCGTAAACTCATTAAGTTCTTAACCTTCGGAAAGGTTAAGTCAAGTGTAAGAAAGGAATAGAAAATAACTGGTGAATTTTGTGTACTGAAAGTGATTTAATGATTCAGATAAGGGAATACAATAAATGCGAATATTTGAAATTTGTTTTATAACTTTACACACAAACGTCTCCCAGCCACCTGTCAAAATTTGACGTTCGTATGTAAAAATAAAAAACTACAAAGAATATTTCTCGTAGTTATGTAAACAATTAATGAAGGTGTTCTCCACGTCAGAAGGACCATCTAAAAATAAAAAAAAAATAATTGACAGTCTAATTTCACGAAAAAATACTTGCCCATAGGATACCAGGCTGGTGCAGACTTATCGAAATACTGCCTTACAGATGATACGGCATTTCTTATCGCCAAAGGCACTGTAACCGACAAACATAAAGCCGGTTCACCCACGGCTAAAATAAAATAAGGGTTTTATTGAAGAAAATAAATTGACAGCTGCCATACATATTGTAATATTATATTTTGTTATGAGAAAAGTTTTATTTTTAACATTTAATACCAATTATAGAGAATAATAGAAAATTTATAAATTTTATTGGTCGCACTCTGTATATTTTCTATTAGATTCATGTTGGTTCAAAAATTATCTCAAGGTGGATTCAGATTTCATTTAACCCTAATAACGATATTTACGATTCAATATATTTCTTGTACATAAGTTTTCACAAGTGTTTTACTCTTTATATTTCTTCTTACTAATTTACAATGCTTGAATATTCTTTATTACTATTATTTACAAGGGTATGATTATTTTCTAATAAAATTTTATCTATTTTATATAAAAAAACTTTGCATAATAACTTTTTATATGAGATTTCATTACATTAGAGACATTATTGTGTTAAATGTATACTAATCACTTTAAAATATTTCATATAATCGCACACACATTATTATATAAAAGAAATGTTTCCTTGTGTCGTTTCTTCTGCATGAAAAATTATTGATATTTGTGTAATTTTAATGAAATTTATTTATTGATGATTTCTATGATATTATTATTATTATAATGAAAGATCTGAACCACCTTCCTGGAATATATTTTTAATGCTTCTAATCTATAATACGTATTGTAGAGTATTAGATAAGAATTTTTGAGGGATGTCAGATTTAATATTTTAATAAAGAATTTGAAACAATATATTTGTTTTCCATCAAAATCCAATGACATTTAACAATTATAATCTCAAATGTCACCTGTCAAAATTTGACACTTATCTGATTTACCTTTAGACTTCAACACTCCCTTCGGGTTTGGATTTTTACCGGGAAACTTGATTCTAAAATCAATCGGTATATCCTTAGCGCCGGGCGGTGTATAATTCCACGATCTGTTCGTTAAAATTTCCCCCATTTGGCCAACAACGATTTTTTCCGTTGTGTAGAAACCGACGCCCATAACGAAAGCGCCCTCTACTTGTCCTACGTCGATTTCTGGATTCATGGTGTCTCCGACGTCCTCTATGATGTCCACTCTGGTTATTTGATGGAGGCCGGTAAGAATATCAACTTCTACTTCAGTTGCGCAAACCGCGTAGATGTGGTACGGTCCAAGACCAGGCGAATGTTTGGAGTACCTAAAAAAAAAAAAAAAAGTGACAGATGATAATTTAACCAAGTTCTTTATAAAGTAAAGTCTCATTTATCGACAGTCATACAGAAATGTCAAACATTGAAAATGACAATTGGCAGGTGATATTTAATAGTTAGCAAGTGACAGTTGACAGGTGGTATTTGACAATTTTCTCATGGTGGGTAAATGCTCGTGTCAATTGTTATGTAACTTTTATAAAACAATTTAACAAAATCTAGTCACAAATCTATTTTAAAAAATGATAAATTTAACCAGTTACTTTCTAATTGGTACATGATGTCCGGAAAGAAAATTGTAATTTAACTTTTGACAGAAGCTTTTTCTATACTGTATAGTCTGGTATAAAAAGAACTTTTGTATTGGAAAACAAGAAGAAACGTTTATTAGGTCATTTGCCAATATTTGACATCCTAAAGAAACAAATTGTGACGTAATTTATTATAGAAGCAAGAGACACTTCAAATGATCACATGTTGTCTGGCATTTATTAATTCCGACAAGAGAAATATGATTGAATCATCTTCCCTCGTTGGACAAATGTCAAATGTCATTTGCCTAGTGTCAAATGTTACTTTTCAAATAGTAGTTGTCAAAGTACTTACGTTCCAGTAGCAACCAAACTGATCATTTCTTGATGCGACCCTTTCACTACTTCTATCCACGTCGGATTTTCCATGGCCTTTCTAATTGGTTCCATATTTTTAAGAAGAACATCACATGCTTCTGCCACACTCTAAAAACTACACTTTTACCAAAATCTGTCACAAGTCAATGTCAAAAAATTTAACATTTACTTACGCAACAAATTGCCTCACTTGTCCAACTGCCGCCCGTCATACCGTTGTTCGCCGCTACCATATTATTGGATGGCTTTACGCTAATTTTTTCCATTGGTATCCCCAATTTATACGCGCAAGTCTGAATGGCTTTAGTATTAATTCCTTGACCAATTTCGACACCCCCATGCGAGATCGCGACGCTGCCGTCTGCATGATAAACGCTTACCAAGACCCCAAAATTGAAAAATATATCCATGGTGTAGGTCATTGGAGCAATTGATAGGCCTTTTTTCCTCCATAGATTGTTCCGGTTGAATTCGCGGATTTTCTCTTTTCTGGTTTTAATGTCCGCCCATTCGACCAGATCGTTTATGTACTCCAGTAGTATGGGTTTTCCGGGTGGGAGGTTTCGAATTTGTATGTCCAAAGGATCCATGTTTAATTCCGTGGCGGCGTGCTCTAAGATCGATTGGATCATACCCATACCTTCAAGTGAACCTAAAAAAAAAACGAAAGTAGTTAACACCGATACCATGAATTCAAGTGATACATATTGGGATTGAGAAGAGGAAACAAAGGAATTCCAGAGATATGGATCAGCTAAAGAAAACTGGGAAGGAGTAAAGAGTTGGAATTCCTATTTGGTGCTTACCGGGTGCTCTGGTATAAGTATTGGCGTGCATATTGGTGTCGCATACGCTACTATTAGTATAGAACCGATCGTTAACATAAGTTAAATTGTACAAATCAAACGTCAATAGTAAAACGTCTTCGTTTCCTGATATTCCATGGTTGTTATAAAACGTGTTGTTCAAATATTGGATTCTTCCATTGGCGTCGACGGCTATTTCGTAGTCGCTGTTTACGGGCGCTCTTTTTCCTATTACAGCAAAATTCGTTTCCAATGGCAGCCACATTTTAACCGGTTTTTTTAGTTTGTAAGCGGCCAAAGCGGCGGCCGTGGAAATCATGGAGTTCCGAATGATTTTGCCACCGAATGCGCCGCCGATACGTTTTACGTTCACGTTTATCCTAAAAAAAAAAGGAAATTAAAAGTTTTGGGAATACCAGAGATTCAGTGACCACGAGAAAACCATCTGACAAAGTTGTCGGGAAGAAATAAGGAGAAAGTATGAGAGAAAAGATGAAGGAACTAAAGACAAAGGGAAGAAGCTAGAAGGAAAGGAAAAATATTGGAAGGAATCAATAAAATGAATGATAGTTATAGAGAGAATAAAAGAAGAAAAAGGAAAGGAAGAGGAAGATATAGAACTTTTGAAGAAAGAAAAAAACAGTAGGAATTTGAAATAAGAAAAGAAATATGTAAAAATTTGTTAAACTTAATTAAAAAGAAAGAAAAATCAAGATAGAAAAGATGAAAGGTCAAAAGAAAAGAGAATGAAATCGGAAAAAAGGAAACATTTTGTGCAATAATAACATTCTCGTATTGAAAAACAAGAATTTTCTGCATTGAAAAAAAAAACAATTTTCTCTAATAAAAAAAAACAAGATTTTTTTAATAAAAAGCAAAAATTCTGCAATAAAATACAAAAAATTTCTGTACTGAAATAAAAAGAATTTTTGCAATAAAAATAATTTACTGTAATAAATAACAATTTCTTATATCAAAAACAAGACTTTTAAGCAAAAAAAGAACAATTTTGTAGAATAAAAAAGAGAATTTTCCACAATATAAAAAACTAATAATTTACTACAAGAAAAAACAAAATTTTTGTATTGAAAAACAAGAATTTTCTGCAATAAAAAAAATTATTTTCAGCAAAAAAAATACAAATATGTATTCTGTATTGAAAAAAATAATTTTCCGCAATAAAAAATTTTGTGTAATAATAAATAATAATTTTCTGTAATAAAAAATATAATTTTCTAAAATAAAAAATAATAAATAAAGATAAAATATGTAAATATCTGTTAACGTGGCAAAAGGAAAAGGAAAAATCAAGAGAGAAAGATCGAAATATTGGTAAGAAGCAGTAAAGGGAGCGAAAGTTATAAAGAGGAATATTTAAGGAAACAGAACTAGAGGAAGATATAGACCATTTTAAGGACGAAAAACAAACAGTGGGAAGTTCGAAATAAAGAAAGAAATATGCAAATATCTGCTAAAGTTATCAGAAAGAAAGCAAGAAAGAAGGCAACAGCAAAAGAGAAGCGATAAAAGATGGAGAGGAAAAAGGAAGGAAAACAAGGACTAAGTTATAAAGGGAAAGAAGAAAGAAATAAACGGATAGAGAGAGAGAAAGAAAACAAATGGATTAAGAAAGAAAAAAGTGTCACCTATCAGAGCCGGAATAGTGCCAACTGCCCAACCAAAAGTTTCCCCATTATTACTCACATATTCGATGGAATATTTAACACGGCGGACGCCGCGCCTTGAGTCAAATCCATCCATTGGGTAGGCGCCCAAATATCCAAACTGTCCTCCTTATAAACAACATTGCAACATTGGGATTCCATGTAAAAGTGGTACTGCCAACCCATGTCGTACGTTCCTTTGATTATTCGCGCTACGTCAGTTCCTAAAAAAATATTCCATTCAACAAACAATTTATTATTTAATCCTGTATTCCCGACCTTTCTCTTTCGGTTCGTCTATTCGGTCTTGGTTAATTCTGGAGCGGTCGTCGTTTTTCAAAATATCTCTGACGTGATACGCTGGCGTTTCTTTTCCTTTTTCGTACTCGATTTCTATTGTTTCGGCCGCTTTCTCAGCCATTTCTCTCGATGTTGCTACTATTATACCGATTGGTTGCGCGTGGTACTGCACGGTACCGCTGCAAAATAATTCCTCCTCTACTGGTTTTGAGGCAAACAGGTTTATTTCGTTCGGTATGAACGTGTTCCGGCCGGGAATATCGGTTTTGTCGAAGAACGCCACCACACCTTCCAGACTCTAAACATATTGAATTTTGTAAATGGAGGGGAAGCGCGTTTGTGCCGTGCCGTCTATCGGTAAACGTAAGAACTAGAAGAAGAAAGGTTTCTGTAACTGAGTTTAAATCACAAAGCAAGAAACATGGAAAGAAAGAAATATTTAGAAAAACGAAGTACTAAGGTAGAATCAAGAAAACAACTCTGCAAGAAAGTAAGAAAATAACATATAAAGACAAGGAGAACGTAAGAAAGAATGAAAGAGAGACAGAAAGAAGGAATTAATGCATAAAGAAAAGAAATGAGGAAATTAAAGAAAGAAACAAAGAAATATTAAAATATATTAAAAAGATAAAAAAAGTATTTAAAAGGTTTTAAAAACCTATTAAAGAAGTATTAAGACAATTCTCAGAAATAAAGCAGGAGAAGAAGAAGAAAGTAAGAAATAGAAAAATAAAGACGGAATGAAAAATTGAAAGAAGACAATAAAAAGAAAGAAAAAGGGCAAGTAATAAGAAAAGCAAAAAAGCACAAAGAATATTAAGAAAAAACTTTCAGTCTTCCTCTGTTAAAAGAAAAAGAAAAATAACTAACGCATGAAAAAAATAAAAAATGAAAGAAATCAACAAACGAAAAGGAAAGAAATAAGAATATAAGAAATAATGAAAGAAAAAAGTTTCTTTTTGTGGATATTTTTTGCCTTCATCCATTCTTTTTTCATTAATTTTTACAATGGTTTTTTAAATATTTTTTAATAGTTTGTTCAAAAAGTATTTTTCATCATTTCTTTCTTCTGTGTTTTTAATTCATAATTGTATCTTTCTTTCATGTACTAATTTTTTATTTTTGTTTTCTTTCTGATGAAAAAGTTTCTTACTTAATACCTTGTTTTTTAGTTTCTAAATATCTTTTATATATTTTTTATTTTTTCTTTGTTTATTTCTTTCATGTATTTGATTTCTTAGTTTCTTCTTCTAGTCTTTTTCCCTTTCTTTCAGTTTTTGTCATTTTAATGCATTCTGAAAACTTCCTAAATATTTTTTTAATAGTTTTTTAAAAGCTATATGTATTCTTTTTAATATTTCCTTGGCAATGTCTTTGTTTTGTTCTATTTCCATATTTGTTATTTTCTTTTTCCTTTAATTGCATTAATTTCTATCTTTTTAAATAATTTTTTTTAATGTTTTTTTTAATTATAATCGTTTTATTTTTTTTATTTCTTAGGTTTTTTTATTCCTTCCTTCATACATTTGTTCTTAATTTATTTCTTTCCATTTTTATTTTTTCGGTTTTATTTCTACATTCTCTCTTTACAAGTAATGCAACTTTCTTGAAAATGGTAAATATTTTGAAGATGAAATAAGAGGTCGTAAATAACTGTAAAATGAAAAATTTCCATATTTCCTACTTTCTTATTTCTTTCACGCATTAATTTCTTCGTTCTTACATTCTCCCTTCCTTTCTATTTTCCATCCACACTTTCTTGCTTATCCTTGTCTTAATTCTACATTCTCCCTTCCTTTCTATCTTAATTCTATCTTAATACTTAATAAGTTTTTTAATGCTTTTTTCTTAATATATTTGTTGTTTTTCTTTATTTATATTATTTTTTTTTACGTAAATTAGGCGCCAGCGTGATTCACATAAGCAGATAAGAAGTAATAAAAAAAATAGTTAACAATGGTAAAATTGGGACCCAACGTAAACACTAATAAAATATTTTATTAATTAGGTTTGAATCTTATTAGTTACTATTTACATAAACCGATAGATGGCGCCACAAATGAGGAACGGCACGTAGACGTGCATTGAAGAAATTGTTAGCGCAGAAATCTTTTACCATTGCTTTTTCTTTACGTATTTTGACAATTCTGGACAGCGGTTCGACTTTAGCTAACACAAAAGCCGCGTGCAATTGTTCTGGCAAGTCCGGCATATCCGATATATACTCCGCTTCACCTAAAAAACATCAAAATTATAACATATACGATATAAACCCTAGAACTTCGGGGTTAGGTTACCAGAGCGAAGTTATCACTTAAAAGACGTATTGAGGTTAGGTTAACCGAGTGAAGTTAGCTACGGTGAGGCAGGTTCCTACGGGGTCCCACAGAAAATTGGGTAGAAGCTGGTTTAAAGTGCGGACCCTTCTACTCTCATCATTTATTTACATGCAACAAAAAACGTACCTGTAGATTGATGTAAACCTTCTTTTTTCGATACAGGATAAGATAGGGGGTACATTTCTTTAATGGACTCGTAGATTTGGGTACCTTTCGATAGGGGGCGCTTCAGTTTCTCGCCACCGGAATAATTTTCCGGGGATAATTTATCTCTAGGAGCAATACTTAATACGAACTAAAGCATAAAACAATAAATAAGAATTAATGTGGCACCAACAAAGAAAAAATAATCTAATTATCTCATTTATCAGGAAATAAAACAGGCAGTTTATTTAACACATTCACATTGGTCAAACTAAACTCACCTTGTAAAACAGACTAACGGCGCATTTTTTCAAAAACTCCGGTTGCGGACGCATCAAGTCCGGTACCGGTTCCAATTCGTCGTGTAATTTTTTAAAAGCTTCCTGCAAAACTTTGTTGCTAAATATATTTTTGCCAATTAAAAACGCCTCAGTACAATTTGCGTGGATTTTAGCGTCAAAGCAACCGACGACGATGTTCACTTCTTCTACGATATTTTCTTCGGAGAGTTTTAGTAAAAAGGCGGCATTAATTGAAGCGTGTGTGTTTTGCGCACGTCGCATTATCTAAAAAAATAAAAATAAAAATTGTGTAAACAAAGAATGATAGAAAAAGAGAGAAAGGAATAAAGGAAGGAAGTAAGAAAGAAAGAAACATTAAGAAAGAGAGGATTAAAGCATGAAAAGAAAGAACGACGTCAAAAGACCGTGAGAAAGAAAGAAAGAGAAAGGGAGATAGAAAATGAGGGTGATAAAAAGAAGAGAAAGAAGTAACAAAGAATTACGTTGCGCGCTACATAAATTGGACTGATTTTTTACCTTGCAGGTGTCAAAGAAATTAGATTTGGAAATAATAAAAAAGTGACGAATAAACATAGGCAAAAAGAAAGGAAACGAGAGATACATGAAGAAAGAAATAAAAAGTATGAAACAAAATGAAGGAAGGAAAAAATATGAAATAAGATTGGATAATAAAAGGTAAGAAAGTAATGAAGAACGAGAAAATAAATAAGAAAATTAAAGAAAAGTATTACCTTAAAGCTATTAAAGAAATAAGATTCAGACATAAAGGGTAAATGGATTTTTTTAATAATATTATTTTCCATGTCTATGTTCAAAAATTCCGTCGGTTTTACCATCATTTCCTTTCCATCCGTATCGACTAAAACATACAAAACATACAAAAAAATATGAACAACTCAATTAAAAATTATTACCAATTTGTAAGACAGCGTTTACGGTTTCTAAAAGAAGAAAAATGTCCGAAGGAAATGACTTATGTTCATTTTTAATCATCAAGTTTCCCGCCAAAGTTCCAATCTAAAAAAAAATGTGTAGGTCCACGTTAAAAACTAAGAATCAGTCCACCACGGTCCCTTACTCACGTTTCTGACCGGAACATTAGCCACCAGGTCGATGTGTTCAGCAACTTTGGCCAAATATTTCAATTTCGGTCTCTTTTCGGCCAACTCCTTAAACAACGAAATGGCCTTAGTTAAAGTCACATTTGCACCAAGCGCCACGCCCGTTTTCAATATCAGATGATTCTTTAATTCGGCTACGTCTTGAATATCGATATAAACGTCATATTTCACTTCCTTTTTGTAAACTCCTAAAATCGTACGAATAGAAATGGATATGTAGAGAGGAAGAAAAGAAGAAATTAATAAAGAAAAAATAAAATCATAATACACACCAACAAGGGATGAAAAACAAAGAAAAAATTATAATACGCCAGAAAAAAGTAACTCCTGAAAATCGTAACATGAAAATGAGAAACAGAGGCGCAGAGAGATAGAAAGACGTAAACAAAATAATGAAGAATAAAGAGAGAACTCAAGAAAGAACATTAAAACTAATAAAAAAGTAACACCTGATAATCGTACATATCGTGAAAATACATAAAATAGCACAAAGAAAATAACATTTTACCAATCTATAATTTCCAAAAAAATTTAGGCATAATTAAAAGTTTCTAAAAATATTTTTGAGCCAGAACAAAATGGACCAGGGTCAGAAAATTATATTTTTAACAATTCAAAATTTTCAAAAATGTCCCAAAGAAATAAATAAGAAGATAATAAAATCTTAATAAACACAAACAAGAGCATGAAATTCAAAGACACAATACAAGAAATAAGGTTAAAACTAAAGAAACAAAAAACTTCTAGAAATCGTATAAATCTTAAAAATTAGAAAGAGAGGTGTAGAGAGAAGGAAAAAGATAACGAAAGCAAGGAAAAAGGATGGAAGCAAGAAAGAAGAAAAGGGTGTAACAGAAAAAAGCGACAAAAAAAAATTAAAATCTAAAGAAATAACGTAAAATCACCGATCCTGAAAATTAGGGACCACCTTACCATTTTTAAACATTAGTGCAGTAAAATAAAATAGTTTCTTTCGTAAGAAGTATAGCTACAGGGGTTCTGGGACTAGTGGTTAACGTCACTAGTGACATCATATATTAATAGTTGCCAAAGTTACTACTATTTACCAGATTCAGGTATAAAAAATCAACAAATTATAATTGAATAATTTAGAAATAATGAAAAATCTTCAGTAATAAGGAGTTTAAAATAATAATATAAATATAAAAAAGGGTATTCTTATCAATTATTTTATCCACATGAAAACAAATTTAGTGCAACTGATTTCTCATTTGACTAAATAACAACAGTGAGCGTATTGGGAATTAATGACGTCAATGTCATCCAATTGAGTATAGTGCACATTTTTAATTTCTTATAAATGTTTTTTATACTGACAACGTAACATTACATTCATTTTCTTGATAAATTTTTTTTAACAAACTATAATGAGAACATAGCCACACAGTTATTGGAAATTCGTCTTTGATGACGTGCACGCAATTTTGTTTGAATTTAGCTATAGTTACATATTTTAGGTAAATGAAAGTGCGCATTTAGTTAATTAAATGATGAGTAACAAAAGTTACGTGTTGGTGCGTACACACTTATTGATGAAAGAAAAGGCCAAATTTTGTACTTCAAGTGTGTAAAATTCTTTAATAGGAAGATTAGTGTTAAAGAAATATATATATATATATATATATATATATATATTTCTCAAGTCAGACAGGTCGAGCGCTTTCGGCAATACAATGCCATCATCAGGACGAAATATTATACAAACTTGAGGGCAAAAGGTTAATTATAAAATTCTTTTTAGAACATTTTTAGCAGTAACAATACCATATTAATTATCTTAAACGACATCAATGAAATGTATAAGTGTAACATTTCATTGATGTCGTTTAAGATAATTAATAGATAATTAATATGGTATTGTTACTGCTAAAAATGTTCTAAAAAGAATTTTATAATTAACCTTTTGCCCTCAAGTTTGTATAATAATTCGTCCTGATGATGGCATTGTATTGCCGAAAGCGCTCGACCTGTTTGACTTGAGAAATATATATATATATATATATTTCTTTAACACTAATCTTCCTATTAAAGAATTTTACACACTTGAAGTACAAAATTTGGCCTTTTCTTTCATTTAGTTAATTACTTGCTTTTTCTTTCAATTACCTATAATTACCATAAATAACAATCCATTAACAATATTAATTGTCCAATTCAGCTATCAAAATAATTAGCTCACACATATGGGTCAATTTCATCATATATATGTATTTGTGACATCAGCTAAATACCAGCGGGATTTTTTGTGACGTCACTAATGTCTGGCCTCACTAGTATCCCAGAACCCCGATAGTTATACTACTTTCGTACCTCGTGCGGTATTTCCTGCAACGATTCTGTAAGAATAAGCGTTTTTATTCGATTGAAATGTTTTCATAACCTGCAATAAATCGTCAATCGTTGTGACCTTAAGCCAAGACAAACCGTCGAGTTTGTAATAGTGCGTACAATTTAAGTTTATCTGCCGAGCGTTAATACAGGGTTCGGCCAAATTTCTGGCGCATATCGGAAGATCTTCGATGTCGTCACATTTTTTCGTTAATTCTGGTATGGCGTCCTTGCAAACGGATTTTAGAGCCGCCAGAATTGATCTGAAAAAAATATGTAATACAGCGTGCGGCAAAGTTTCCTTTGTGTACGAGATAGAAATTTAGAGCAAGGGATTTTACG
This sequence comes from Hermaeophaga mercurialis, assembly GCA_951812935.1. NCBI lineage: Eukaryota > Metazoa > Arthropoda > Insecta > Coleoptera > Chrysomelidae > Hermaeophaga > Hermaeophaga mercurialis. The sequence continues at coordinate 1,417,388 of OX638363.1, forward strand.
TCTCAAATTCAAAAATAAACTTTCACAGTTTAAAACGAAATCAAAATTTACATCGAACTCTTAAAAATGAGCTCAAATCGCTTAAAATGAATAATTATTATCAAATCTAAAAAATAAACATTAAATCTGAAAAAACCTTTGAACTTGTAACGTTAAGGTTTCAAAGTTTGGAAATGAATTTTCGAAATTTCAAAAATGTCTTTTAATAAGAAAAAAACCAAAAAAAAAATATTTAATTAAAAAATGACATTTTAACACTCAACCATTTTTAAGGAATGGCCTAAAGTCATAAAATGATATTTTCACAAATGAAAGTTTCCAAAAAATGTCAATCACAAATTGACGATTCTAACATTTTATAATTGAAAATTTCCAAAGAAATATACGAAAGTCACAATATGACAATTTAACATTTGAAAATTTCCAAAAAATATCCCACAGCAAGAAACTCACATATTAACAATTTAAAAATTCCAAAAAAATATGCCAAAGTCAACTGATGAAATTTAGTAATATCCCAAAAACAAGAAAATAACAATTTAACATTTGAAAATTTCCAAAAAATATCCCAAAGTAAGAAACTGACATTTTTACATTATAAAATTTCCAAAAAAATATCCCGATATTAAAAAATGATATTTAACTTTTAAAATCTTACAAAAAATATCCCAAAATTAGAAAATGATAATTTAACATTTGAAATTTTCCAAAAAATATCCCGGAGTAAGAAACTGATATTTTAACAATGGAAAATCTCCAAAAAATGTCCCAAAGTCAAAAAATTACAATTTAACATTTGAAAACTTCCAAAAAATATTTTCAAAAAATTAGAAAATGACAAATTTAACATTTGAAAATTTAGAAAATGACAATTCAACATTTCAAAATTTCCAAAAACTATTTCAATGTTATAAAATTATATTTTTATGAATGAAAATGTACAAAAAAATATCCCAGCATCAAAAAATGACAAATTAACATTAGAAAACTTCCAAAAAATATTCCAAAATTAGAAAATAATATTTTAACAATTAAACATTTCCAAAAAATATTCCAAATAAAGGAATATTTTAAACAGTGGTAAATATGTCAAAAAAAGTCTTAAATTGAAAAATGATATTTGAAACATTAAGAAAAGTAAACTTTGGAATAAATCTAAATCCGCAAACCCCCTTTCTCTAAAATTTTATCGTTTACAGAACCAGGAAGTCCCGATCCTTGGCTCCTGCATCTAAAAGAAGAACCGAAGGAGCGACGGACAGATGGCGCCACTTTTACCTGTATCCCGTACATCTGCAAATATTCCCTCCGAAGGAATTCTCCACTTCCACGGCGGTCACATCCTCGTTCGACCGTTTCAAAGCGTACATATTCATAATCATACCGGGTGTGCAATATCCGCATTGCGTCCCGTGGAATTTAGCGATGGCGCTTTGCAGTTTGTTCGGGGCTTTTGAAGTACCCAGGCCTTCGATTGTCTCGATTTCCCATCCGCTGGCGGAAAATATCGAAACGAGACACTGCCGAAAATAAGAAGGTATCATTCATTTGTTTTACACAATGAGCAATCGAAAAATGATATTAATTGATTGAAAATTGTCAAAATCAGGCGTTAGGTCCAAAAAGTGATTTGTTGTAAAAATGTCAAAAAAAAGACTTAAGTTCGAAAAATATTGTTTAACAATTGGAAAAAGTCAAATGAAGGTCTTAAGTTCGTAAAGTGGCATTTTGACAGTTGTAAAAATGTCAAAAAAAGCTCTTAAGCTCAGAAAAAGACCTTCAACAAATCAAAAAGGTCGAAACAAAGTCTTGAGTTCAAAAAGAACCATTTTGTAGTTGTAAAAATGTAAAAAAGAGATTTAAGATCGAAAAATATTGTTTAACAATTGGAAAGAGTCAAATGAAGGTCTTAAGTTCATAAAGTGGCTTTTTGACAGTTGTAAAAATGTCAAAAAAAGCTCTTAAGCTCAGAAAAAGACCTTCAACAAATGAAAAAGGTCGAAACAAAGTCTTGAGTTCAAAAAGAACCATTTTGTAGTTGTAAAAATGTAAAAAAGAGATTTAAGATCGAAAAATATTGTTTAACAATTGGAAAGAGTCAAATGAAGGTCTTAAGTTCATAAAGTGGCTTTTTGACAGTTGTAAAAATGTCAAAAAAAGCTCTTAAGCTCAGAAAAAGACCTTCAACAAATGAAAAAGGTCGAAACAAAGTCTTGAGTTCAAAAAGAACCATTTTGTAGTTGTAAAAATGTAAAAAAGAGATTTAAGATCGAAAAATATTGTTTAACAATTGGAAAGAGTCAAATGAAGGTCTTAAGTTCATAAAGTGGCTTTTTGACAGTTGTAAAAATGTCAAAAAAAGCTCTTAAGCTCAGAAAAAGACCTTCAACAAATGAAAAAGGTCGAAACAAAGTCTTGAGTTCAAAAAGAACCATTTTGTAGTTGTAAAAATGTAAAAAAGAGATTTAAGATCGAAAAATATTGTTTAACAATTGGAAAGAGTCAAATGAAGGTCTTAAGTTCATAAAGTGGCTTTTTGACAGTTGTAAAAATGTCAAAAAAAGCTCTTAAGCTCAGAAAAAGACCTTCAACAAATGAAAAAGGTCGAAACAAAGTCTTGAGTTCAAAAAGAACCATTTTGTAGTTGTAAAAATGTAAAAAAGAGATTTAAGTTCGAAAGATGATTTTCAAAAATTGGAATAAGTCCAAAAATGCCTGGAGTTCACAAAATGACATTTTTAACAGTTGTAAATATGTAAAATAAAATTAAATTCGAAAAATGGTTTTCAAAAAAGGACTTGAATTTAAAAAGTTGCATATTTGACAGTTTGAAAAATGATATTCAACAATTGCAAATAAGTTCAAAAACGACGTTTTGTTTTATTTATATTTTTTTGGTTCTTACTGAATTAACAGCGATTATTTCATCTTTTTCTGTAACGTTATTTCTTCTTTTCACTGAAACCACACAAGCCCCACAGCCCCCTTCGAGGCACGTGCGTTTTGTACCGGTGAGATGCAAAAATTCCCTCAAAACTGTATTGAGGGACGTTGAGGGAGACACTGTGCTTGCATCAACTAAAAAATAATAAAAAATAACATTATACGAGGATACTTAAATAGAAACGCGGTTTGTAAGTATGTATGGTATTTCTATTCTAAATTGCAAAACTTAAATTTTAACTCCATCTACGAGGTTCATCCAATACAAGTTTTTATGGATATAAATTATTTATAATAAGACGACCAAAAAATTAACATTTTATGTATATTGTTTTTACATACGTTTAAAATTATTTCATTTTCTTGTACAGATTAGACTGAGCCACTTTTATTGAGTGATAATATGTCTGGTAACATAACTACGAAAAACGTTGAAACTTTTTCAACTTAGAAAAAAAATAATCTCAAAAATAACACATTTCATTCTTTAATAAAAACTGAAAGTGGATTATAATTATACACTATGTATAGAGTTTTTTTTTTATTTTTCATTTACGTGAATATCCAATTTAGTAAAGACTTAAACACCTACGCCTATGGATCTTCTTTGTTTCTTGGATTTTTATGAACTTTTTTTGAGGTTTCGCAATTTAGGACAGAAATACTATAGTATAGTTTTAGATTGCAAAAATTGTTGGTTTGGTGATTCACTATCATTGTTTTAAAAAGAATTATTAACCAAAGAAGGAGAAAATACAAAATCTTGGGCACCTTTATTAATAATTCGAAGGCAACCGCAAACAACTGAATTTATGTTACATAAAAACAATTTTGAGAGAACAAAATATATTTTTATTTCGGTAGAGATGCGTTAGTGCGCCTCTGTATTCTAAACTACTTCAGAATATTTTTGATCGAAGCGTTGCCGGATCACCATTTTGGCCAAAGAAAGATCGTACCGAAAAAAAATATTATTTTAAATGATCGTATTTCGAATACAAAAGCGTGAAGCACTATTTTCAATGAGCTTCATTTAAAAAACAGTTTTCTTTGCTCTCCCATTTTATTTAAAAATAAAATCGAAGAATTTTTTGCGTAACAGAAAAAGGGGCACTTTTACATGCTTTAAATGGAAGAAGAAGGCCTGGAAATTTCTAACTTCGTTTTCAATTATTTCGGAATCTGAACGGTTAAATTCTGAAACTTCAACATTTATTAGTAAACACTATTCTTGGCCAATAAGCAAATTTTTTTAAAAATCTGTCGAAAAGTGGTTTCGCTCTGAAACTGCCTTAAGGTGTAGAGTACTTTTTGCGCAAAATATATTTATTGAATAAACAAGAGGTGGTTTTGAAAATGCTATAGCAACGAATTTTCGGTATATAAAGCCGTATCCATCCGTCTGACAGCGAATTTGTTTATTTCGAGTCCCATACGAAATTGTTGTTCAAGTGTCATTTCCTATTTCATTCATTTCATCATTTTCCTGCTGAATAGGTAAGTCACAAATTTAATAAATAAGCTAGAAATTCAGTAATTCGATTTTCAAAAAATAATAAACCTGTAAAAATATCAAGTTCATTAGACTCTGATAAAATCATCTCTAATGATTAGTGCGTTAATAAAATGAACGAATTGAATGAATTGTTTAAACTCTTACTTTGCGGAAACTGTCCATAATAAATACGAAAGGAGAAATTGTACTGAATTTCCACCGCATTTTATATATTGTAATACGGTGGAAATTCAGACAAATACAATTTGTCTTTTCATATTTAAAATGAACAAATGTTGAAAAGCCAGTATTCTTACAGTATTTTGTAAGTTTTTTAGATTGACAGTAGACAAAATGTCAAATATTAGAAAAAAATTAGAACCGAAATGTTTTAAATACGTATTAGACGCCATAATAATGTTAAAGGAACCGAAGGGATCGTCCGAAAGGGCGATCACGAAAATGATTGACGAAATAAATTCTCGTAATAGAGAATTACACACCAGTGACATTTCCATAAAACGAGCTTTGAAGTACGGCTTGAAAATTCGAAAGTTGGCATTAAAAAATGGCAGGTACGTCCTGGCAATGAGAGAACCTTCGATTTGTTCGATGTGCAATCGATCATTTACTGGCAAGTACCTTCATGTCATTACAAAATATTTGTCACAATTCATTGGCGAGTTTAAAGGAGAAAAAAGGTTGAATTTTTTAATAGATTTTTCAGGAAATGAAGAACCCTCAGACCGGGGCAGAAAGAGACGAAAGAAGTCACCAAAAGGAGGACGCAGGAGAAAAGGACGAAGCCGAAGAAGAAAACAAAGCAGGAAAAGCAAAGAAAGACGCCATGCACTTCCTTCAACCAGTGTCAATAACGCAAGAATAAATCTGAAAGAAATTCGAGATAATGGAAGTAAGTTTGATATTTTTATTAGTTTTATTTCTTTCTTGTTGCCAAATTCCCTCTTCTTTTCCTAGCGTCCTTAACACCATAAAAGAATGTTAGTTTTATTTTTTCATTCCTCTTGGTCTACTGCTGTTCCCTTCAGTTCCATCATGTCTTTACTTTTTCTTTTTCCGATTTTTGTGTTCTTAATTTCCCAGAGTTGTTCCTCGATCTACCTTCTCTTTTTTTTTTTTCTTTTCCTTATCCAATTACTTTTTTAACGTTGTTATTTTAACTAATTCTAGTGACGTGTCCATACAAATGAAACTGTTTCCTTTCTGTTACTGGTAATCTATTCTCTTTTTGATTAACTAGTGTGTTATTGTTACGTTTGTTTCTCTGTGTCATCTAGTCTCTCCGGCAATTTTAAAAAATTTATTTGATTTCACTTATTACTACGGGTTGAACTATTATCTTGAATATTTGCAATTTCATTTCTTTGGTCACTCTCTTCCTTCTCATACAATATTTAATAGAGGCTTTTTGTTTTGTTTATGGTGGTCTATCGTTCCATTTTGTGTGATGTTTTCTTCAGACCTCGTTTTTGCTGCTGATCTGTCGACATTTTCGTTTGCAACTATTTTTAAAATTTTCCCAACGCGATCGGTATAGTTGTAGAATAGTGAATGCTTCTTTGGTGGAGATACTGAAGAAATTAGAGATGTGGTTGGTATTTTCTGTGGTGCCGAAGAAGGTTGTTGTTGTGTGCTTCATTTTTTTTGCGTTTTGCTCTGATTTTTGTAAAGTATATTTCGAGATGGCAGTATGGTTTGTGGAAATTTTAGAAAATTCACTAGAGATGTGTTAATCCCAGGAATGAGATTAGTTCTGGGAGGAATATTTAAATATGTAATGAAAGAGGGTTTAAATTGTTTTCAAGTTTTCGTAAAAAGTCTGTACTCACTAATGTAAGTCCAAGTAGTGTAATAATTTATCAAAGAAATATTTTGAATAATATTAATACATTCAAATAAATTAACAAAGATATTTGCAAACTCCTCCATCATTATTTCTATTTCTCCTGTTTTTATATTTCCAGTTTCAGCTCTTATTCCTCTTAAATATTTTCTTTCCATTCCTTTATTTGCTCTTAGTATTATGCAAAATTTTTCATTATTTACCTTCGTATCTTTCGTTTAAATGTCTGCTCAATTTTTTTTAAATTTCTTATTTGGCTTCCATTTTTACTTTATACCTTTTCCTATTATATCGTCAGTTTATTTGAAAAAAGTCATTAAGTGAATTTTTTAGTTTCCTATTTTCTTTCCTTTCATAACCATCTTCACTCATTCGTTCCATTATATTTTTTTTAATTGTTATATTTTCGGATTACAAATATTTGTATTCCTTTTTTAAAAAATACGTTTCTAAAATTCTCCCATTTTTCTTCTAAAGTCCGGCTTTGATTTTCTGCTCTGTTTTTGTAAGTTCTTCATAAATTCTTTCATGAGGTACTCGTTATTTAATTTGTATATTTTTTCGTAATTGATTTTTCTTAATATTTTATATTGTTTATAGTTTTTAATTGATGTTACTGTTGCTGTTATTTCTGCGTCTTTTATTAGTTTCATTGTTTCCATTTCCTCCTTTAAAAGGATTAATAATGAAACTTTTATCAAAATGTGGCAAAGCAAAATATAAACGTTAATTTTGAAAAAATTGTAACAATGCCTCTTATTTTCAGATGACAATCCATCGTTTCATGAACCACCAGTAAAGCGTGACGTTCATCACAAAAGTACTTCGTGCAGAACCATTAAAAACGGCCACTAAACAAATTCTGACATTTTCAAAATTTTTAGTTGATTGATTTTGATTTTTTTCTTCGATTATGTACAATTTTTAGTAAATAAATATTTGTGTACGTCTTTGTTTTAAATGGTGGTTTTACTGTTAATTTTAATACACTATGTAGTAATAAATGTGACCAGGACGGGATTAACGCAAAAGCGAACTAAGAACTTCGTCTAAATTAAGGGGCCCAGCTATTCTTTTTTCATTTCTAAAAATACGGGAAAAAATCATTTTAACAATTGAGTTGTTCAAAAAGAGGTGCCTCAAAAATTATTAAAAAGGCCCCAAAAATCATGATTGTTTAGAGCCTCTCGGGGGGTTAATGAAGATATTCTCTATTACGAATCTAGGTGTTACAACATGAATTTGCGTGAAATGGTTGGTACGATTGACTTGTTAGCAAATTACTTAAATTGACGACGATGGACTGGAAGTTCTGCTAAAGCGAAGGCCAATATCTTTTAAATATTTATTTCATTCTCTTGTTACGGTCACGATCCACTCACAGATTTTGTACAAGGAAAAACAACGTTCCTGGTGTAAAAATTGAAACGATTGAGAAACTAGACGATCCAATCATATCGGATCAACGTTTAGAAAACGGAAATGGATATGGAAGCAACCGTGAAAAACTTTACGAGGACGAGGAACATCCAACAAGTACAACAGAAAACAAGGGAACATTAAAAAAACAATCAAAGATTTTGCTGAACTGATTCAGGAAGGTCGGAAAGAAACAAATCATTGAAAAGTCGAACACGAACAGAGGAAATGAACTATTGATTCTGGATATCACATGAAGGTTAAAAAGACCCTAATGACGTAATCCTCCAAGAGAGAATGAGGAGATTGTGGATCAAAAATGACAATGAAAAAGTTGCGGCCTTCGAAGAACATTTAAAATGAGCATTCAACGTTTTCTCTTCAGATTTGTCTACCGAATGGAACTGACTCACAACAAATTCAAAATGTATGACACAAAACTAAAGAAATAAGCATAAGAAATGAGCCAGTTTTAGATTTTCGGTACGGCCTTTTTCCATTTTTTTCCAAATTTTCTCCTTCATTTTGTGATGGTGTTTCTGTTGCTACTTTTAAGAGTATGTTTTTAAAAGTATTCCTGCTTTGATGAATATTCATGTATTAATAGTTTCTTCTTTTTCTCTTATTTTTCTATTTGGTATTTCTTTGGTTTTTAATGTTTTTTTGTTGGTTTTTCGATTAAAGTTAATGCTTTCAGTAATTTTTAACATCATCTGAGGTTTTTGCTTAGCAAAATTGGTAATTTAGCAAAATACCTGTGCTAGTCCCACGCGCGGAGAAAGAGAAAGGTTTAATAAAAAGATCAAAAAATTAAAAAACATTTCTACTAAGAGCGTGTATAGTTTAATTTTCTAAAAATTGTTTTTAATTTTTAGTTTTGTATTTTTTCTATGTATTTTATTATGAAAAAATATGTTTAAAATTATTTAATGTTCTTATACAAACTAGATGAAGCCAATTTCATTGACATATTATTATGTCTGGTAACATAATTACGAAAAATAAAATATTCCTGTCATTAATAAAATCTAAAAGTGGATTATATTTATACACAATGCAATAAATTTATTAATTTTACAAATTAAATTGATTGTTGGAATTATTGTTGGTTCCTAAATAAAAATATATTACACATATTCTAATAATCCTATTTGTACATCATATTAAAGCTTTGAAATTTGAATTTATTTTAACATTATTCATTTAGTATCTATGATATACCAAAAATTAAGATTTCATAAGGGAACATTAAAGAAATTGTAGAGAGCAATTATTTTTGATTCAACAAATAGAACCCGATGAACTTAATGTGTATTCGAAACCACTAGGACTTTCGAATCACTATCTTATTTTTGTCTAAACTTTGATTTTAATTCATAAATCATTACGCTTCATGTATAATTTAGTAACCCTCATCATATTAGCTAATCCAATAATAACATTCTAAATTAATTATTATCGATATAACTTGTATTAAAAGTTTCTCAAATTACTTTTTTTATTATTTTGTTTTATTGTAATAAAAACTCATTTTCACTTACTTTTATGTAATTTTCCATTTACAATGAAGCTAATATTCTCGTATCTGAAAAATATTTTTTAAGAATTAAGAAAATTAAATAAAAAATAAATTACCCAGATAGTAAAAAATATTTGTTATTTGTTGCGACAGATTCTTAAATATTAGTAAAATATATATCAATATTAAAACAAAAATTTGTTAAAACATTTGTTGCGACAAGTTTAGATATTAGGTTTAGATTGAGTTGGATTAGATCAGATCAGATTAGGTTAAGTTCGATTAGGTTAGGTTAGGTTAGGTTAGGTTAGGTTAGGTTAGGTTAGGTTAAGTTAGGTTAGGTTAGGTTAGGTTAGGTTAGGTTAGTTTAGGTTAGGTTAGGTTAGGTTAGGTTAGGTTAGGTTAGGTTAGGTTAGGTTAGGTTAGGTTAGGTTAGGTTAGGTTAGGTTAGGTTAGGTTAGTCTTACGTTAGGTTAAGTTATGTTGCGTTACGTTAGGTTTCGGTTGGGTTAGATTAATTTGGAGTTAGGATAAGCTAGGTTACTATATTTATGTACCATTATATTTATATTTTCTTTTCATTATTATTACCAAAATCGATTGATTATTAATATAAAATGATTTTAAAAAATTTCACCATAATAATATGATATCTCAACCATTTTGAATGTTTATCGTTATAGAATTTTGTGTAAACTGAATTTTAAAGTCGAAATTTAAAAATAATCCGTTTTACTTTTAAATCTCGAGATTAAATTCTCGTGTTTGGTTTAAAAATCTCAATTTTAAAGTTGATCTTTCAATAAATCTCGATTTAAGGCAGAAAGAATTATTAAAATCTCGCATTTTTCTCAAGATCTGGTTTTTAAAATTGAGATTTTAATGAATGTCGATGTTGAAGTTAAGATTTTAAATCGTTCTCTATTTTAAAATTAGAAATTTTATAAAAAATCTCGTGTTTTCCAACAAATTCGTTATTTTTTTTTTGAATCTCGATTTTAAAGTAGAAATCTTAAAGTTACGTGTTTTACTTCAAAATCTCGACTTTTAAATTAGAAATTTCAACAAATCTAAAAGTTTTTTATATCAGCAATCTTAAAAAATCGTGTTTTATTTCATATTTCTCAACTTTTTTAAGTCTATACTTCAATTCAGAAATAATAAAAAATATTTCGAATTTTTCTTTAACATCGCGACTTTAAAGTCGAGATTTGAAAGAATCTCCATTTTAAAGTCCAGATTTGAATTAATTTCGATTTTAAAGCAGAAATTTAAACAAATAATTTATTTTCTTTAAAATGTCGATTATGAAATTTTGATAAATCTTGCATTTAAAGTCGAGATTTTAATTAATCATACAAAAATATGTGAAAAACCTTCTGTTTTATTTTAAATCTCAATTTAATGATTCTCCATTTTCAAGCAAAAATATCAATAATTAATTGTTATTCTTTAAGATCTCGACTTTAAAAACAATATTTCCATGATTCCCGATTTTGAAGCAACAAATTTCATGTTTTTCTTCAAGACCTCGAATTTAATAACGAGATTTTATTTGATCTCGATTTTAAAAAGAGAAATTTTAATAAATCTCTAATTTGAACCAAATATCTTAAAAAATCTTGTGTGATTTTGACGAATCTCGATTTTAAGTTCGAAGATAATGAATCTTGATTTTAAAAACATAAAAAATCCCAAATCTCGACTTTGATATCGAACATTTTTTTCCGACTTTTTGAAGTGAAGATTTTGACGAATCTCAGCTTTAAATTTGAAGTTAATGAATATCGAGTTTAATATCAGAAATCTCAACAGATCCCAAATCTCGAGTTTGATATCGAAATTTTAATTAATCTCGCCTTCAAAGAGACAAATTTTAATAAACATCAATTTTAAATCAAAAATCTTATAGATGGGTCGAAAAATATTTCCAAAGACAAAAAAATTGAGGGATGTTAGATTTTTACATATTAATGCAATTACAATTTTTTTTAATTCTTTTCAAAATATTTAATAAATATTTAAATAATATAAACTCTTCAATCTTTGGCATACGTAAAAAACGAATATTTCCTTTATATTATTTAGCAAATATTACTTTTTAAATATATAAACAACATTCAATAAATATTTAATACAAATATTGTAAAGCAAATATTCAGTAAATATTTAGATTGGATAACAAATATTTCTTATATTTAAACATATTTGGTGCTATCAATTAATAAATGTCTACTTACAGTTCCATTACTGGTCTTTGTACATCAGATTGATCTACACTATTATTTAATTGACTGTGTAAAATCTCTCCTCAAAAGATAAATGCCACAAAACTTATATTCCAGGACCGGACTATTGCATTAACATTTAAACCACAACAAATAATAATACTATTGTGATGGTTTTATTGTTGTTATCCGCTGAAGCATAAAATTGTTACAATGTCAAGTTGGAGTTCTAAGAATGTTCAAATTAAATTTTCCGATTATTAGTAATAATATTGCACATAAAAGACTTTAAACGTTACAATTTCATTATTTTTTTGAAGTACATTAGTACATTATGTATTATAATTAATAAATATTCTGATAATAATAAATAAAAAATGAAAATTGTAATTGTTTGTTTAAAATCGAGGTTTATTAAAGTTTGCCTCTGTAAAGCCGATATTAATTAAACTTTCAATATCAAATAAATTTTTGTTAGTAAAATAGAGATTCATAAATTTCTTTTTTAAGGACTAGATTCATTAAAATGTTATAAAATGACTAAAGTCGAGATTTAAACTAAAATTGGGATTTTTAACAACCAACGATTTTAATAAAAAAGTGTATCTTTATAAAAAAAAAAATAAAGATTTTGTGAAAGCCTGTGATTTTAGTCGAAACCTGGGACTTTTGTTGAAATTATTAAAAATGTTGAGTTTAATTCTTGAGTTTAACAAAAATTTTAAGATCAATGTGCATTTTTTTAATTATTTAAGATTAAAGATAATTTTTATTCAAATTTTGAATTTATCGCCCAAATTTTAGGTTATAAACTCGAATTTTTATTACATTTTGAATTTAAAAAATTTTTTTGATTGAAGTAACATTTTCAATTTTAAGTTTTAGATTTAATTAAAGTCAAGCTTTAAATAAAGTAAACGTTTATAATCAAACTTCAAATTTCACCTAATAGTTTTTTGACCTAATTCTTTTAATCAATTTTATTCATCTTATGTTTCCGGGACGTCCTATATAAAAGATTTGTTCATATTGTACCTAATTGGTGTACTTTATTCGATATATGTTTATGTACTTTAAATTAAGTGATAATATAATTGCATAATACCAGTAACTTCCTTGAAACAGAACTGAGCAGGGTTTTTTAAAAAATAATCAATTGCGATTAGACGATTAACGTTGACGTTTGATCCCAAGTAGCATTTTCGATATATAAATAAAAAAAATTATAAAGTAATCACTTTCAGCAATTTGTTTTCAGGAACGCAGTGCCTGACAAAAATTTTGTTTTTTTAAATGGAATACCCCGTATATTTTTACATTTTTATAAACCTCTGGCCGAACTAAATTCAACGATATGTCACACTTCATATCTATTATATTTAATAAAGGATCTACAGCCACCTGAAAATACATTTTTTTGAATTTAGATGTATGTATCAGATGAGATTTCAAATTTTTGATCACTCTGTATCAAATCAAAAAAATGTGATTTTCATGTGGCTGTAGATTATTTATTAAACATAATAGACATAAAGTGTGATACATCGTTGAAATTAGCTCGAGAAGAGGTTTATAAAAATGGAAAAATATACGGGGTGTTCCATTTAAAAAACAAAATTTTTGTCTGGCGCTGCGTTCCTGAACACACTGTGTATTTGGGACTAATTTTAAAATGTGAATCTCAAGACTGCCTACACTTTTTGTAAATAACTTTTTTTTCTTAACTTCAATAATAGCGGACTAATAGTACTTCGACGCACTAATACTCGTTTTAATCAAATTTATAAATTAAGGGAAATAAATAAAAGACATATATAAAAATATAATTGTATTAGCAAAAGAAAACAAAAACTCAAATACATTTAATCCTCTTTAAGTAGCTACACATCTTTTAATAAAAAACTGTGCTCTTCCTAAATAGGAAATAAAATAAAACGAAGTACAATCAATTTCAGAAAAATATATAAAAGTATCTATAGCTGCTAGACCAGGGTCGATAATTTTTGAAACGAAATAAAATAATAGTTGGATGAAACCTATTGGAAAAGGAAGAGAAAAGCAAAGAAATAGCAAAAATCAAAGGAAAAATAATTTACGGGCGATCTCAGGTCGGGAATTGGAAGGGGGTGAGTTTTTAAGGGTAGAAATCTCGATTTCCGGCAAAACTACAAGTCCTATGGAAAAAAGTTAAATGGCAAAGTTATAGGTAATAAAAAGATCTACAACTTTTGTATTTACACTTTTTTCACATAACCACAAAATTTATGTGAAAAATGCAATTAACCAAGTTTTTGGTTTTTTATTTGTATCTGTTACAAAAAAAATTTTTTTTCACGAAATTTAGTGAAAACTTACCTTTTTATGTCTCAAACACACTGAAATTTTTTTGATTTAAAATATTTATTTTTTTCACCTTATTTTGACTTAATATCGAAAAAGCACCCTAATTTTCAATCAAAAATTCTCGCGTCAAAATATCTGCTTTTTTAAAAAACTCGGTGGGCTTTTCGTTCGTTGAAATCTCTACTTTTTGATGGTGTAAAAAAATATACGTTACTATGGTAAATGTTCTCAAACAACTTTTTTCCATAGGACTTGTAGCTTTGCCGGAAATCGAGATAAACAGTTTTCTACCCTTAAAAACTCACCCCCTTCCACTTCCCGACCTCAGGTCGCCCGTAAATTATTTTTCCTTTCATTTTTGTTATATTCTCTTCCTTTTCCAATGGGTTTTATCATACTATTATTTTTTTTTATTTTTTACCATTTTCAAAGGCTTCAGCCCTGGTCTATGCCTAGTTTCAAAATTTTCGTTTAACAATCAGAATCAATCAATTCGACAGGCTGGTTTCAATATTTGGAATCTCATCCCCAGACAATGTCCGAAAAATATTTCTCACAATCTCTGTGAAAATTAGGATATATTCATTATTCATCTCCGTATATTACATTCTAACGCGCTAATAACAGATTACCGAAATCCCTCATACCCCGTTAATGACATTAATTTGTACAATGACAAATTGTAAATTTGGTCCCGAAATGTCTATTTAAAGACCTCTAATTATGAACTTTATGAGAACCTACCCAATAAAAATAAATTAAATGAAGAAATTATTAGTAAGCGGTTGGTTAAATGAGTAATACTTATGTAACTTAACTTACTTACTAAAGTGCTTCTACTTAAAATAAATTGTTCTCTAGAAAACGTATCGTTAAAAATGTGAGTAAGGATTTTAAAATACCAGAAACCCTTAAAAGTTGCCAATAAAAATTAAGTATTTGAACAAATTTCTCAAAAGCAACTAAGTCAAAATTTGGAGTTTACTCAGTATGTATCATTCATGATATATTCTATTTAACACGGATTTTAGAGAGATCTCCTTATTCTATTGCCCTTTGGCAGCATTGTTATGAATGTTAATTGATAGTTCTATTTGGTTGAATATATTTGTTTACGTTAATGTACAGGTGTTTATACAGTGTGTACATAAAGCATGAAATAAATTCATTTTAAGCTAAACAAAGGAAAATTCCTGAGACAAGTCGGTTTTTGATTTTAATCTAATGTATTTTTACATAACAATTAAATATACAGAGTAAACTATTTGTGAATAACGATGTCATTGACAAATTTTTTAAATGGCATACCCTGTATATTTTACTTTTTTAAGATAGCAAATTTCAAGAGGATTCCAAAAATATATCATACTTGTGTTCGGAAATTAAGAGTTTTGAAGATACAATAATTTTAAAATCCGTATTTTTGAAGACGTTTTATTAAATTAAAATAATACAACAGTAACAATAAATTGCCACACAATAAATTACAGTAAGTGTTCGAATTGCCTTGCTTCTTGTGCTTTATTAAAGGTTTCCTGCGAAATGTTATTTATTTCTTGCCTTATTCAATCTTTTAAATAATTTGTGTCGTCGGGTTTACTTTTATACCGAACATTTTTTAGATGAACCCACAAAAAGAAATCTAATGGCGTGAGATCCGGTGACCTTGGTGGCTACTCAATGGGTCCTCGTCTACCGATCCACTTATTGGGGAAAACTTCGTCAAGATATGTTCGAACGGTTTTATTCGAACAATTCCTGCCCAAACATTAATTTTCTGTGTATATTGAGTGTGATGTTCTCTCATCCATTTAGGATTTTCCTTTGCCCAAATATCTACAGTTCTGTCTGTTGACTTCACCGTTTAATGTAAATGTGCATTCTTCAGAAAAAATAACGTTTTTTGCGAAAAGTGGATCATTACTACACTTATCCATCAAAGTTTCGCTAAATTCCATTCTACGATCCGGGTCGTCATCTGATAGTTATTGTACAAGGGGTAACTTAAAGGGATGTTTTAATACTTTATGAATAGAAGTAAAAGGAACATTATGTTCTCGACTAACGTGTTGAACGCTATTATGTGGATTGTCTTTCATAGCCAATAAACCGTTTAATTTAGTATCCTCGGCAAGTGCTGGATATAGGTAGATCTTCTACGGCCAAACTCCCTAATTTTTTTTTTCTATTTTGCTCACTGTTAACTGACTTATGGTTGTTCTGGATATTTATTATTAAACATAGCACATACCACTTGCTGAGTTCACATCTAATCGCCACAACGAATTAACATAAGAACTCCAATCCTTTGTTTTATAGATAAACGCATTTTTAAAGTGTCAACAAGCAAATTTAGAATAACTAAACTGACACTACACTTCACAAGTGTCACGGTCATTAGTGAGTATCAAAGAGTAACCTACTGAGTTATTATAACAATTTTTTACAACTGACAAGTTCTTACAATAATAATAACCAAAGGTATGAAGGTATTAATTTTAAAATTATCGTATCTTCAAAACTATTAATTACCGAACATAGGTATGATATATTTTTGCAATCATCTTGAAATTTTCAATCTAAAAAAAATCAAATATATAGGATGTGCCATTTAACAAAAATTGTCGATGACATCGTTACTCACAAATGGTTTACCCTGTATATTTCGTAAATAGTAAATTAAAATTAAAAACCGATTTGTCTCAGGATTTTGTTGCTTTAGCTTAAAATGAATTTATTCCATACTTTATGTACACACTGTATATTTGAGTTGCTTTCGCTCCTAATCAATCCTACTGTTACCGGATTATAAATAGGTTTTTTCTAGAGCTTTTTTCTAAAATACATAAAAAAATTTCCTATTTTCTTTTTAAATTTAAAGTTGTTCATTGTTGTTGTTGTTGTTGGCATTTGCCAGTTGATATTTATCGTCCGGTCTGCGTTGACCCGGGATAAAATGATCTATATTCAATTTTCTAGAAGAGTATGAAACATTGTATTTTTAAAAAACGGTTTAACGCGTTAAAGAATAAATTGAAATAATTTTTATTCAGTTAAGTTCGCCGGTTAAAGTATCGTCTTCGCCGCCGCTGAGATAGAACACATTGCATGTGTGCGTCGTATTTTTTGCTTGATAATTGTATACGTAATTGAAGGCTAACTTGTA
The DNA here is from genome assembly GCA_951812935.1 of Hermaeophaga mercurialis. Lineage (NCBI taxonomy): Eukaryota > Metazoa > Arthropoda > Insecta > Coleoptera > Chrysomelidae > Hermaeophaga > Hermaeophaga mercurialis. The sequence goes on from OX638363.1 coordinate 1,434,365, forward strand.
CGAAATTCTACAATTAAAATTCACACAGAGTCGTATTTGGCCAATAAAAAAAAAACAAAAATTTGCATAGGTAAATAAATTTTCATATATACTAAAATTTTAATTGATAAATAGCGGGACTGCCATAAAAATATCAAAAATCATTATTTACTATTTTTGGAGAATTATAATTTGCTTTGAAAATGAACAAAAATATTTGCTAATTCGGAATAAATTTGCTCATAAATAATTTTATAAAAAAGAAGAATTCCAAGTGATTCCCTGATAGCATCTAATATTTTTTAAATATTTTCGTTATAGAAAACAAATATTATGTTATCTAAACAAAATGTTTATTAAATATTCATTAAAATAACGAGCCAAAAGTAGTGATAAAGTAAAAAGACAAATTATCAAAATTTTGACTTTATAATCGAGAGCTTTAATAAAAAAAAGTGATTTTTTTTAAGATTCCTGCTTTAAAATCGAAATTAATTCAAATATGGACTTTTAAATTAAGATTCTTTAAAATTTCTACTTTAAAATCGTGATCTTAAAGAAAAACGCGAATTTTTTCTGTCGCAATAAATACTTAACAAACATTCTTTAAAAATGTATAAATAATAGTTTATGCTATCTGGGTTTAAAGTTCCCGCCATTGAATAATATTTTTCAAATCGTAGCGCGATTTTTGTTCCAAAATTGGATTCAAATTGTCTAATTCTAGAATAAAATACACGTATACGAATATTACAAAGAGGGTATAGTGAAGATAAATGAAAAAGTTTTATTATTAAAAACTTCAAAAAATAGATATCTAGCTTGGCTTTTCTTAACTTTGCCCTAACTTTTTCTTCTTGACTCAAAGCTCAAAGTGGCCCTTAATATTCGGCTCTAATTTTATTTAAGCGTAGTATGTGCAATGTGGGTTGTCTAAATTCAGTAAATCAATTTTTTTTGTTGATTTTTATTTTATTTTTATGGATTATTACTTTTAAATAATTCGATATTAGGCCAATATTTACCTAAACAATCGGATTGTATATCTTAGATTAGTAAAGGCAACTACATGAAGTTAGTTACAATATTTAAGGCAATTGACACAGTCTTGCAAATTTTACAATCTCAATTATCACAATATTTCGTCTTTAGGTAACCGAACCTTTTCTACTAGAAATAGAATAGTAAACAACGCGTTCTGGAGTTTAATAATTGATTTATCTTCTAGATGTAGAATTCTGCTCGACATCGCGTTTCACCGGTGCTCAAGCCGTCGAGTAGTTTCTGGAAATTAATGACAGATGTCGCTGGCGGTCCGTTGACGTGCCTGTCAAAATGTCTAAAACGAGCATTGGCCCAGCGATCAAAAATGGGGTGTGAGATATACGAGTCCTGCGCTATGGCCGTGACTCCGGTTGTTGATCTATAAAATTGTCAAGACTAAAAAGTGTATTAGTGAATTACATTATACCGACAGTTTTTTTAAAATGTAATACAACTTCTTGTTTACCGGAGTTAGGACGATGAGCACGGTACCAGTTAAAAACCCGAAAATATCGTTAGTTTGTTTCTGAAGGTAGGTTATATTATTATTTGTATTGGGTATTCTCTAATCAAAAAATGCGATCTATTAAACGAACAAATATTCGTTTAATAATACGAGAATTTTACGAAACAAATCAAATGACAATAAATTGATTCATGCGGTTACTTTATGCGAAATATTTATACCATTGTATCAAAAAAACACACATTTTATTCATTATTTTCGATAGTATGTAACTGAAGTGAATTCTAAATATTTCAAACTTAAATTTCTTCTGTCGGTTATCGTTTGTTTTGGGTTTGCAATTTGTAGTAATTTGGATATCTACTAATAGCATATTTCAGTATTATCTTATCTTTAAGTCTTAAGCTGTTATCCTTTGACAATTTAGATATTAATGTTTATATTTTAATAGCCAATTTGCCAAGTTATCAACAGTGTAAAGTTATGTGTGCTTAATACGAATATGTATTACTAAAATTTAATTCATAATATTTCCGCTTTTTATAAAATAACTCGAAACGAAAAACACCGATACTTTTATTTTTTTAACATTTCGTACATTTTTCCGATTAATAATTCACCAAAAATCCGACAAATAACTTTCAATCCCATTAATAACATTAATTTTGAAACGTTCATATCTGCAACTAAGTTCATTCGGAAATGTTTTCTAGAAAAATGGAAGACAAAAAGGGGCACCGTTTCGGCGGTTCGAAGGTGTCCGAAATCGCAAACATATTCCAATCCATGGCGCCAACCCCTAAAGAAGAAGTAGTCGTAGCGCCGATAAGAAAACGCCACAGCAGCCACAATTCCACTGAAAAAATAGAAGTAGACAATACGACCATTACAGTAATGAGGACGCAGTCCCACGTAACCAGGTTTAATAACGCCAGGGCGTTATTCGAAAAATTAGGCGAAGAGAACAGGAACAAAGACAGGGTAATACCTTTGCAGTCAACTAGAAGCGCTTCCAATATTCTGGATTCCAGATCGAGAAGTAGCTCAGCAAACAGCGAAAGTAGAGAACATAAATCCTTTCACAGGTAAATAATAATAATAATCATTACTCAAATGTTTTCTTATCAAGCTGTGCAGGGTGAACCAAAGTCTCGATTATTTTAATTATTACAAAATTAATACAAATATGTAAAAAAAATACATAATAATTACAGGACACCTACCCAGTCTAGTTAGATAAAAATCAACTGCTGGTGTTAAAATAAACTTGATTTAACATTTAACATTTAACTTCGACAAGTGCTAAGTAAATATGAGTTTTCAAAATTTACGATTTCCCTTTAATTCCCTATAAATCAAAGTTTAGCCATTTCAAATATTACAAAATTATAAGCGAATACCTAAAACTGTGTTTGTTTAAAAATATCTCGTGATTTGTTTCTTGTAAATATAATTTATTGAGACATTTTAATGTCTATTGCAGTTCATTGTATAGATTTAATTTGAATGGTATATAAAAATTTTATTATTGATAGTTGATTAGTCTGTGTGGAATTGTCGATAAATTTTTAGATTTGAATAAGCGATTGTGAGTTGTTATTAATTATAGTTTTTTTTTGGTATATTTAATTCGGAAATATATTTTTTTGTATGATTAAATCGTCATAATAGTTTCGAAATGTTTTTAACGTTTTTTCAGGTTTCTGAGGATTTTATAGGTTTATGAATTTTTCTACGTTTCTAATTTTGTCATTTTTATAATTTTTCACGTTTATATCGTTTGTCTATTATTCTGATGCGTAAGGAATTTCCAAAGTTTTCCATTTTGTAAACGTTTATTTACGTTTTTAACATTTCTCGACGATTCTGGCGCGGATTCACATTTTTAATGATTTCTATACTTTTGTGGTTTTTCTTGTTTTTTGGCATGTTTCTTAGTTCCTAACAATGTTATACATATCTGACTTTCCAAATTTTTTACGTTTTTCTCTGTTTTACTGTTTTATAACGGGTTTTTTCAAAGTTTTTATACTATACATACTTTACGTTTCTAATTTTTTATTTATTTTTTTGAGTCTTTATCGATTTTCTAGCCGGTTCTTTTGTTTTCTGCATTTCTAACGATATTCTACATTTATATCTTTTTCAAAGTTTTTCTGCGTTTCTATTGATTTTCAACTGATTTTAATTTTTCAAATATTTTTACATTACTGACATTTTCGATGTTATTATTTATCTTCCATTTTGATGTTTTCTCTGTTTTTTAGCTTTTCTAGACTTTTTCTAAAATTTTCAGCGTTTTTTACATTTTTCTGGGTTTTTTTGTCGAATGTCTACATTCTGATTTTCTGGTCTTTCTTTCTTTTTCTGCGTTTGTAATGATTTTGTACATTATGATTTTTTGGTCGTTTTTTACTTTGTTCTGCGTTTGTAACGATTTTCTACATTTTCTGACTTTATTTTGCCTCTTTTTAGTGCTTTTAAGCTTTTTTTAGATTTCTTATGTTTATTCAAGTTTTTACGCTTTTGATGTTTTTCAGTTACTAACGTTTTTAAACCTCTTTTTTTATCAACTACTTTTGTCATCGATTTTATCGAAATCTTCATACTAAACCATTTCCCAGTTACATTTCTTATTAACGTTAGTTTTCTTCTCAGATCCAGATCAACATCCCCTAACGACAACATCCTGGACTTCACTAACAACATAACGCCCATCAAGAAAACGAACGGCTTCAGCTGCACCGATTTGGAATCCAACGCGAACCGTTCGGACTACAAAATCGACAAACCAGTCGTCATGAAAAAACCTGAGAAACCAGAACGGAAATTCAACAGCAAAGAGCTGATAGAACGGCAACGCAATTGGACCTCTCATTTTTCGAAAACCAGAAACAGCAGATACAACAGCGACCCTAACAAAAACGATATCAGACTGGTGGTCAGCGTCGACAAGGAAAAAGAAACTTCGCAGAGTAATAGAAATGCCGCGACGACCAGAAGCGCCTCGTTCAGCAGCCGATTGAAGAGTCCCCCTACGTCGCCGCCACCGCCCCCGATAAGAACGGAGGCGTCCAGGAGACCGCACTGTGTTAGAAAAGAACGACCGGCGTCTGTTATTCCCACTACGACTGACACTAACTTTATTATTGAAGCAGATTCTGCCAACCGAACGTTTCGAAAGACCCGAATTTCGGAACCGGATAACGACGAGAAATGCCTGGACCAAGGAGGGACCGTCTCCGATCAAAATGACAAATCGGAAAACCGAGACGTGTCTTTGTTGGCGGTGGCTTCGACTGCGACAAAAGCTTCGTTGGAGGACAAAGAGGCCAGCAGGGAAAATCTATCGGCGGCTTCGGGAAGTTTATCTTCGTTGAGCCCGCCGAGCAGCCCGAGCAAAATTAAGTCTGAACAAGAGAAACAGGAGCAAGAGGCCAACGAAAAGTCTAGTTTGGGTAAGAAAGTTTAAATGTATTGGGTAATGGGAGTCCGTTATTCCGTTAGTCGAGTAATAAATCGCTCACCAAATTAGTCACATAATATTGTCACGCAAGGGCCCTCGGTTGTGCGGTAATAAAAGGGGTTAATAAAAATAATTCTGCAAACGGCAAACTCCACCGTATCATAAATTAAACGAGACCTCTCCAGGATAAGGGCGTAAGAGTAAGGGGCGACGAGTTCAGCAAAAATTACAATTTAATAAAGTTAAACAAAAGGTGCTCAACAAACATTAACAAATATATAAAGTAATATAAAGAGTTCTTACCAAAAGAAGCTCTGAGGGGGACCCATGGTTGGCACTTACGCACTAGGTAAATTTCCCCCACTTTCGGGTGGACGCCGAGCTCTTCCCCATAGTCTGGGCCCATTTGAATCCCCAGACGGGGACCAATGAACTCTTGCCAATGTAATCGTCTCATATTTATATTAAATAATGTTTGTGTTCTTGAAAAGTAACCTCACGTAGATCACGCGTAGAGTATAACTTTCTTACTAAATATAAATAAATCTATGAATTATTGAACGAGTTAACAAACTAAATCTAATGCCCTCTTTATATGTGACAATATTGACAGATGACAAGGATCAACTTTCATTATAATGACCCCGACTTTGATTTTAAGCTTTCACAAATTTTATAAATAAGGAAGTTTGCTCAATTAGATATTGTGACAAATTATTTAAGTCAACTTACATTTGTTGAGTTGCCCCAACTTCATTAATCCTTTTTTGGCTGAAAGCAGACTTTGACTCTTAATTTGTGCAAATTGTTCGATAAAAAAAGGAGATGTAACAATTTTATTCCTAGAAGTTGCCCTTTTTCAATAAAACTTATTATATAGAATATCTCAGGAGTAAAGAAATATTTTAACATAAAATATGACGAAATTAACTATTATAAAAAGCAGGAAGGACTAAAATTATTTCAGGGCCGTTTTTTCTGTTTTTATATACATTAATGAACAAATAAATCATTAGAAGTTACATTTTTATCACAATTAAAACGAAAAAAAATCGCTAGATCATTTTAAATATATTTCATTGAACGAGATCCCCATTTGTTACTTGCAGTTTAAAAATTTAATATCAATACATTTAATAGATAAACACCGATTGCTTAATATTATTGCGTGTGGGCGCTGTAAAGAAATAAAACGCGAGACGAGGGAAGAGGAAGTGTGACTTGGGCGCGTATTTGTCCCGAGGGTTATTTTTAGATTCGAAGTTCAACCAGCGCGCGGAATAATTCTTAACAGGAAATTCTTCGCGAATTTGGTCTTTTAGTAGATTTTATGTTAGTATTTATTTTGGGGTGTGTATAACCCAAGCGAAGGTTACAGATATGCTTTAATTAAAAAAATATATGGAAAACGGTTGCTTTTCTTTGTTAATTTTGGATTTTTTTGGGGGTGTTACTTCATTGAATTTTCGATAAATTCAATCGAAAGGCTCAGAATAATTCTTTGAATATAAAAAAAATTAAAAATAGAAAAAACTTATTTATTTGACGTAAAACTGGTATTTTTTTGGAATTGCTTGTGATTTTTGTAAGTTTTTGGTGTTTTTCGGCTTATCTGTCGGATGTTTTTTTGTTTTTTTCGATTTAATGATTTTCTTTTTAATTTTTTTGCGTTTTTTAGTGTTTCAACCGTTTCTTTTAAGTTTTCAATGTTTTTGTATAGTTTTGACGTTTTTCTATTTTTCTGAATTTTTCTATATTTTTTGGGCTTTTTTTTTTCTCTACATTCTGCTTCTGGGATGATAGACTGCCCTTAGAGCTGCCTGACCGTCGCAGCAAATGCACATGGTTGTTGCGAATCCGGCTTTGCTTCCAATTCCTCTGCCGCCTTTAATACAGCGAATACTTCAGATTGAAATACCGTGGAATGCTTTCCTAGAGCGTAGCTCTGCAGCATTCCTAGGTCTTCTATCAGTATTCCTGCTCTCGACTTCCCCCCTGTCCGAGAGCCATACACCATACACCAGGTGGGGATCTCAGCCTTGCCGCTCTCCCACTTCTCCCTTAGAGGAATTGTGAGCTGATATCTTCTTTCTGTCCTTATATAACTCTTCAGTTGCACCGTCTTGAGGATTAGAAGGGGGAGTTCCCTGTCCACCTTTTTGTCGATTGCCGTGTGTCCTTTCTCCATTTCTAACAATTTTCTGCATCTCCAACTTTCCTCATTTTTTGATTGTTGGCGTTTTTTCAAATTTTTACGTTTTCCTACATTTTTTACAGTTTAGACTTTTCTCTTTTACGTTAGGCTACATATTTCACGTTTTTCTACACTTTTTACTGTAGACTTTTTGTCATTTTTATATTGCTTTCAACTTTTTCTGTATATTTAGATTCTTTTGACATCTTTGACGTTTTTCTGTTTTTATATATTTGTTCTACATTTACAACGATTTGCTATATTTCTAATTGTTTCTCAAAGTTTTTTTTTTGCAGTTTGAACTAGATTTTTAGTTTAACAAAAGTTGTTTTACTTTTTTGTATTTTGCTGATGTTTTTCTAATTTTGAAATATCTTTTTCCTGATGTTTCCAATTTTTAATGTTTTGACTTTTTTCTACATTACTACTATAGTAGAATGAAAATATCATTTTGATATTTTTCTACGTTTAAAGATATGTTACATTTCTGTTTAAAGTTTTTTACACTTTTTTGACACTGCATGATTTATTAAATTTTTCTGCTATTTTAACGTTTTTATATTTTTAATGGTTTTCCAAATACATTGTTTCATTAAAAAAATGGGTTAATCATTGTACTTCAAAATATTTTCATATTTTTTTTAACTTTTGGCACCTCTACGTTTCCGAAAAGATATGAAAACCGTTACAGTACCGAAGCAATTAGTTTCGAACATGTGCTTTTTAACCCCCTCCCACTTCTTCCTGATAATTTATTCCGCGTGCTTGTTAAACGTTGTTATTTTTAGAGCACAGATTTTGTATTATGAATACACAGACAGAAGCTGCCGATTTATTTACTAAGATAGTATCTCGCGCGATTCGGCCACGTTCACTTTTAATTCAAACTTTTCTTTCTAGAATTTAGTTATTTTGAATAATGCGCGTAAAATGGACAAAATGTAAATAAATAGTGGTGCTAGTTTCGGAAAACTTTTTCTAAATGGTTAAACACCTTAATAAAATGTGCTTAAGATTGAGACTTATGTGCATGGATTGTACAGGTGTGTGCGTGTTTTTTTATAAATTTGACGCCTGTTTTTTCTTATATACCAAAAATATTATTTTTGTAATGCTTCATTCATGAATCCGCGTATTACGATGGCGTTGAGTAATTTTAAAAATAGTTTTACCGAGATATTTTTATTTTCGACGGGGATTTATACTGTTACGATGAATGCTATGGCTACCGGGAATTATAAAATTTATACCGGATTTGTTTGTTTTCTTTTGTAATTTTTGGATACAGAGCATAACAAAGTTTACTCTCTATCTTCAGTTATTCACCTTTTTTTATTCTTCAACATATATCCATCCATATACCGAGAAATTAATGAAATTTGACTCTGAATTCTGACTTGTAATTCGTAATGGTAGTTCACATCTTGGTTTTCAAATTTATTATTTAAAATTCGGGCATGTGCCACTTATAAATCACAATTCTAACTTGTAATATGCAATTCTCACTTCTGATTCTTTCCAATAACTTCTATATCAAAAATCCGATTGTATTCGGAATTTCGGCTTTTAGGGTGCTAGAACAAGTTTTAAGATGTGACAACAGTAATTCCAGTACATCAAATCTGATACCAGCGTCGGATAGTTAGACGTTTTTAATGATTACTAATACTCAAAACGTTTTATCATTGGAGTGATATTGCTGCTATTTACAGTTATTTGAAAAATTCCAAAAAAACGAAATCAAATCGTGGACATTTTTCTTGCTATGATTTATTATTTATTATATTTACTTGAAATAGAAGTGCATTAGATTATATTTATAACTGTGCAAATTTTGATTAAAGTTGCAAGTCATGATCCTGTACTGGATCACATAGGTTATAGAATGATACAGAAATCTTTGTCTAAATTTGGTACTAATTCTAGTAGTTTTGTCAACTGTGTCTTGAGATTAATTAGTTAAATATTATTTCATCTTCAGACATTTTAAAAACAGTTTCATACAACTGTATTAAAAAAATATGATAATAATTTACCCATGAAATTCCTAAAAAAAAAACCAAAAAGCCTTGGATAACTAAAGGGATTAAAATTTCGGTAAACAATATGCACTCTTTTTACTTGATAAAAAACTATTCATGTAGTAGTATGTATATTGATACATATTGGTTGTTTTTCTTTCAATAAATATATGAAAAAATCTAAATACTTTTTTCAGGGTGATTTAACCTACTACATAACTTGGTTAAGGGAAATTAAAGAAGCTGAGTGAAAGAATAACAATTTATTTATCTATGAATAAAAACAAGACTTACAAAATATTAGGGCAACTTACATCTTTCAACAAATAACACATTTAATCGCAGGGGTAGGCACTATCAACTTCTCGATCATCCGAGAACCCAACTTGACTTTTTAATCTCTTTTTATTTTCCCAATCAAGAAGACCCCAAAGTTTATTAATTTTGATGACTCCAATAAAAATATGTTTATTTATTATCCGATCGCGACCTTTTCCGAAAACTTTTGCTCACATAATATTAAATAAATTTAGAAAATATTAAATAAAAAATAAGTTCTACGTACAGGGCTATATTTAACTAAATCCCTATACATATTATCGTAACAATGTCTTAAATTATTACTATAAATATCGCTCAATTAAAGCAGCTAAACAATTTTGCTTTAAGAAAAGACTAAATGAAGCAAGCAACAAACGAAGAGAAATATGGAAAATAATAAATTATTTAAGAGGCAAACAGTCTAAACCTATGGTTACCAGTTTAATCCCGAGTGAAATTAATAATTTTTATTTTTCCGTTGGCCCCAGTCCTTTTGCTCAAATAACTCGTTTGACTGCTGGATTGTCTTATTTAAATAATCTAAATATTAAAGATTCATTTTATCTTATACCAACTGGATACTGTGGAAATTAAGAATATTTTCTCTCCTATCACAAAAAAGAATTCGGCAAGTTAATATGAAGTAACAGTTAACTTACTTTCACATCTTCCAGAAGCTGATTTAGATGTTTTAGCTTTAGCGGAATCATGAATCACTCGTTTTTAATTTTACTTTATGATTCTTTGTATGTGCTTTGAACGAATGTAGTTTATATTTCGGTTGTCATATTTTGATATAATATAAGTCAATTAAAAAAAAAAGAATACCTTTTATATAAAAACTGTTTCTGTTAAATTTTTTTGAGATTGCTCTATTTACTTGTATTACTATTTTATAGTTTGATAAGAATGTAATTCTTCAACAATAAAGCAAATTTTTGAATTTGAGGTTTCACCATCTCGTCAAACACCGTGAATTTGTGCGCGCTCAAAACATTGAATTGATGGTTCATCCACCGTATAACCTGATTTTGCCCTCAATAACTTCTTTCTATTCCCGCACATCAAAAATAAATTCCGTGATCAATGTTTTTTGACAAGAAACGGTTGATGCCTTCAAATCGCATATTTCGGAGCTACCTCATTCGGAGTAGCAAAAGTGCTTCTAAAATTGGTTCAAACGCATGCAAAAGTATATTGATCTTTATTTTTTTTTTTTAATAAATCCATTTTCGATAACAAATATTTGTTTTTACTTGTTAATCTCAAAACTTATCTAGCACCTTAAGTAATTGTGACTCTCGTCTTGATGTTCAATCTTTTAATTCGCAGTTACCGATCCAGTATTTGTCTATTGTTACGTATTGGGTTGTTTTATGTCAATAAATATATGAACAATTCTGAATATTATCTTAAGATAGTTTTAACCCACTACGAAAGTTGGTTAATGGAAATTAAAGAGGCTGAATGAAACAATAAGAATTTATTTATGTATGAATAAAAACAACTCTTACAAATATTAGGACAACTTACGTCTTTAAACAAATAACACATTTAATCGCAGGGGTAGGCATTATTAACTTGACAGCTAACACTTATTAATTTTGATGACTCTAACAAAAACGTTTATTTATTATAAGATCTCCACTTGGCCCAAAACTTTCCCACACGTAATATTAAATAAACAGTGAATGTTATAATTTAGAATATACAAAATGAGTTCTGTGTACAGGGCGATATTTAACATACTATTTTAACACAATTGATGTGAGAAAGTCTATCAGCGGTTAAATTGGGGATCAAATGCGAGACCTTACGAAAGCGATTCAAAGATTATAACCTCACTTGATATTTTTATGCCCACAGGAAATGAACTACCCAAGGCTGAACAGAACGTGGACCTCGTGGCCGTCACAAAGCGCACAAAAGTCAGCAGCATAACTTTGAACATGCCGGCTGCCGGTCTAGGCAGTCGACCGTCATCGATAATAAGCACGACGACATCGGACGAAGGCGGCTTCAACGAACCATCACCGAAAGTCGAAGCCAGACTGAAACCCCACGAAGAATCGCTATACGATTTCCCCATAAACGAAGACAAACCCTTGGAGTACACCGACTCGCCGGAGGACGTCAGCGAATACCAAGACTCTACCATACACGAACCCAGTCCGCCGAAGCTGACCCCGGCCGAAATCGAGGCCCTGTACGCCGTGCCGCACAAGAAACCCCCATTGGAACCTAAACCGCCGATTGTGCCGCTGGAGAGCGTCTCCGATAACGAAGAAGAGGATGAGGACGATGCGCCCCATTACGCAGTTCCTTACCGGCCGCACAGTGTGAGCCAACAAAAATCCACCGACTCTGAGGTGTCTCAAGTTACGGTAGTACCCCAAAGGTCAATCGATTCCGATGTCATGTACCATAGCGAAGCGAAGACGGCGGTGCGTTCCGCGTTAACACAGTCTGACAGTTTCGATGGTAGTACTAAATCGGACGTGAGGTCGGAACCGTTCATTTTGACCCGCGAAATATTGCAAACTTGTGACAGAACCGCAAGAACGCCGGAAATACAAAAGTCTGAAGCTAATCTTTTAGATTTGAACGATGTGGAGTACGCTGATGCTAGTGACGTTGAACAAGAGCATAGCGGTGCGTGTGAGGAGAATAAAGCGGGGCCGGCATCGGAACCTGACGCCATGACCCCGGATGAGGCCGAAATTTTGTTGAGTGTTAAGTAAGTTGCGAATTTAAATTGCTTTTTTTTTTTTTTAAGTTAATAATTATTTTTGTGTTTCTTCCATACTTCCGCTGACATTCTAGGATTTTGGCGAAGCAAAATCGGTAAGTCGGTCACAATCTCGGGTTAATTTTATGTAAAGGTGCTTATTGCGTACTGACCATTGGCTAAGGTTATGTAATTTATACATTGAACATTAAGGTAGAGTAAATTCTCAGAAATGTTTTGTGATAACATCTAATATAGTATGCAAATCATAGTACGGTACATGCAGAAAATCTTCAATATTTGTAACTCTTTTTAAATTGTTTTCGACAACTTCAGTATAACACTTAATACATTTCTCGGACTATTGTATTATTATTTTACTCTTTCATTGTTATAATAGAGTACCTATGAGGATTGACGTCGGTCATAGCCATAATCGTAATAGAAAGGAATAATTATATTTTAATGGCCACAGCGCCCACAACCAATTGATATTTAATTTTAAATAAAATTCAAGTTTGTAGAAATTCAGATCTAATCTAAACTAACCTAATCTTTGAATATTCGCAAAAATGTATTAATCGTCTTATTGGAATAGAGAAAAAAAATGTGGGAGTTTGATAAATAACATAATTGATATCTCTACAGAATCTGTTATAATTTCTCTGGAATCAGATGGCAAGTCTTATGAAACAGAATGTGGGGAACCATAACTTTTTCCCAAAGATTATTTCATATTTTCATTGTTTATATATTTATATAGAATTTATTTATTTATATGGAATTGGTGATAGGTAAATAAATAAAAATATAGGTATTTTTATATTTTATTAAAAAAATTACAAAATATTATGTCAATTGAATTTCGCTTTATTATGAAAACGCACGTCTACAGTTTATTAATATTGGGACTGAATATCGAACATATTTCTAGGAATTTACTCTACATTAATGTTCAAATGAAATATAGGATCTTCATCTCATCTAGGGTTGTGGCTATAAGAACGATACGTATACCCTGGACGATCAACAAATAGTGAGTGCGGTAATTAATAATTGTTCTTTCCGATTCATAATTCAGGCTTCTAACACGTTGAACGCCAGTACATCGGGTCTATGACGCCGAAAGTATTTTTTTGAAAATTATTTATTCAAGTACAAATTAACTAATAGAGATATACTTAGTTATTATTTTGTATGCGATTTTTAACAAATTGGCGCCGTGCATGATATACATACATGTGATTTTATACGGTGTGCATATCTACTCTTCATGCCAACAATGCATGTATAGTCCAGACGAAATTTTGTTTTGAATTGCTCTTACAGTTATAATTCTTATTTTAATGATAGAAATAAACACTTTTTTTACAATTATTACAATTGCTTTTCTCTTTTTGTTGAATAAACAAATTCGATATACATTAAATAAGATAAAATTATGAGAAAAAACTCAATTTTCAGGCCATTTTAGTATTATTTTAATCCTGCGCCGAAGCAAAAAATGCCCCGTAACAAATACACGCTAACTATGCAGAATTTAGGCACTATCAACTTCTCTATCATCTGAGAACCCAAATTTGACTTTTAATATATTTTTATTTTCTCAACCAAGAATACCTTAATGTTTATTAATTTTGATGACTTTAATAAAAATGTTTATCTGTTATCCAATCGCGACCTTGGCCCAAAACATTCGCTCAGTAATATTAAATAAACAGTGGCTATAATTTAGAAAATATTAAATAAAAAATAAGTTCTATGTACAGGGCGATATTTAACTAAATCCCTGTACATACTATCGTAATATGTACACACATGGCGTCCTGAACCTATTGTGCATAATATGCATACACAAAGCATTCAACGTGCTAATCTAACTTTAATTTCCGGTTATTTACTACTAATTCTTACTTGTAACCCTTAAACAAAGCGACTATCAATAATGAAAACATTGCTCAACAAAGCTCACCCATCATCTCGCTTGGTTTGATCGTCCACTAATTGAACTCCCTCTATAACAAACGCAATTAATTTTTTTTAACAGAGCTCAAATATTATCGGACGAAGAAGCTCAAGAAGTCACGCGCTTGCTAAATTCAAAAGAAACGAAACCTAGTAGATGGCTACCGAACGCTAACAGTTCATTCCTACAAGATTCCATAACGACGGCTTCCTCGGGACCCGTTTCATTAAACGACAGCTTTGGTTCAACTTCGCTACAAGAAGAACCGGTAACCGTTCATTTCTTGTTTATAATATTAAATATTATAATTATTGGTATTCGTTTAGCCTGAAGATACGCCGATGACCAACAACGAGACTGAAGAAGTTGCAGAAAACAAGGTGAAATCGGTGGAACCATTATCGCAATATTACGAATCGACCGAGAGCTTAGCTTCGACTCAGGATGAAGAGGAGCCATCCAAGGTGGAAATTGATACCAGCGTAACCGATTCCGGACTGATAGGTACGGGAACAATGATAATATCATCATTTATATTGCTTTTGATTCAAATTACAGATTCCATAACGAGCTTATCCGAAATTGTCTGTTTGGAAACCAAATGCCGTCAGGATTTCGTTGCCAAACCGGTCAGTGTCGTCGGCGTCGAGCACGGCGTCCACTATTACGAGGACGGTCACTTTTGGATGGAGGTGCCTGGTTTGCCGCCGGAAGAGGACGACGAACTCGAATTTCCCGAGTACGTTCCTAAACCTAGTAAAGTCAAATTCTCAAAAGAACCGATGCGAGTTTATTCGACATTCAGCATCAGCGATTACGATAGAAAAAACGAAGACGTCGATCCGGTCGCCGCCTCCGCTGAATACGAACTGGAGAAGCGGGTAGAAAAGATGGACGTCTTCCCCGTGGAACTTGTCAAAGGATCGGAGGGGCTCGGATTGAGTATTATCGGTATGGGGGTCGGAGCAGATGCGGGATTAGAAAAGTTGGGTAAGTCTTTTAAATCGTAATCCCATTATGGTATCGGCTACTTGTAATTATCAACCATTATTGTATAAGCGGTTCTAAACCAGATGTTTACAGTCTTCCATTGATTATATTGACGCTGGTGTTTCAACGAAGACTATATTTATTTATTTTTGGCAGGTATTTTTGTAAAAACCATTACGGCGAACGGTGCCGCGGCCAAAGACGGCAGGATTAAAGTCAACGATCAAATAATAGAAGTAGACGGTAAAAGTTTGGTAGGAGTAACTCAAGCGTACGCCGCAAGCGTATTAAGGAACACTTCCGGTTTGGTAAAGTTCAGCATAGGCAGAGAAAGGGATCCGGAAAACAGCGAAGTAGCGCAACTCATCAGGCAATCGCTGCAAGCCGACAAAGAGCGCGAAGAACGGCGACAGCGAATTTTGGAGGAACAACAGCAACACAGCGAGGCCAGCACTGCCCAGTTAACAGGTAAAACAAGCTTAATTCGCAATTTAAATTCGTACTTCTACTTGTAACTTATAAGTTAAGAAGACACTTCGATAGCAAAATACAATTGCGATTTTTGACTTGAATTTATGATGTGTACTACGTAATTCTGTGATGGTATTACCAATTTCCAATTGTAATTTGAGAATAAAATATGAATTTTTAGGTTCAGCGAATACGAGCGTCAGCGATGGCCCTACAAGCCCGCTTGTAAACCAAGAAACACTGTTTGACCACGAACAAGACAGCGTCGATTCGCTAAGAGCGCTCTTAATCGAGGTAATTGCTCCCATTAACACTTTGCAAAAAACAAAATAGTTGCTATAGGTTTGTATTTAGACTCCGGCGCTTTGACTGAGTGTCTAGTAAAATTAACGATTTACAAAGACTGAGGACTGAAAACAAAAAAAAATTAAAAAATTTAGTAATACGTACAGTTCTCTTTATTTACGGGAAATATTTCTATTTAGTAGCGAGATTCACCAATTGAATATTAGTCTTAGTCATAATTGTAACTTAGTGGCTAATTTGTTATCTTTGTAACTTATAGTAATATGTATTATATACAGAAATACAGAAGTTGAGTGAAGTAGCTACGCTAGACTTCGCTTCTTTCAAGTCCATGAATTGTATATTACAATATGTATAATAGAGGCTGATTTTTTTACAGCTGATGGAACAGAACGGTGTAAAGCCCGACGATTCCGAAAAATTCGAACAAGCTAGTCAGAAACTGAAAGAGACTGAACGGAGCCTGCTCACCGCCAAAAAGGAAATCCAAACGTACCAGAATATGCTGGAGCAATCCCAAATGCAATACCAAGCATTAGAAAAAAAATATAACAGAGCGAAATTTCTAGTGCGGGAATTCCAACAACGGGAACTCGACATGTTGCACAGGGAAGATTTCTACCAACAGCTTTTGCAAGAAAAAGACACTGAATACAATTCGTTAGTGAAAACATTGAAAGATCGAGTGATAGCGTTAGAACAAGACTTATTGGACACTCAAAGAAAGGCGGGCATGCCGATGGTGCTACCGTACGATAATATCAACGTTAAACAGACGACGCCGCAAATGTCCCGAAGGCAACCCCCAAAACCGATTTTCAAATCTCTTCAGCCCGATCTGTCCGATACCGAAATGTCGGACGCCAGTCCGGACGACGACAAAACCGCCACGGTCGAAAGAAAAGTACCTATCAAAGAGGAATTCGACAGGGCTGTGCCACCCCATGAATTATTGGATATTTCCGCAAGCAAGAGCAAAGCCGAATTGGCAAATCGAGGAGCGCTGGCCAACAGGTAAGAATTCCCTACTCGCGACTTATAACTCCACTCCTAATTACCATCTTGCTGGGAATCATCGCTTGTAATATACAATTACGACTTGTCATTGAGACTTCTATTCGCTGATTCTAGTTTTTAGTCTTAATTCCGATCTGTAATCCATACAATCGACTTTTTATCTCGTAATTCATACTGTCTGACTTGTAACTGGTAATAGAGACTTGTATTCCGTAATTTCAACTTCAATTTATAACTTTGATCCTGCGACTTTTATCTAACTGAAATTGTATAGTATTATTGTGAAACTTTGATTTGAATAGATGCAAACCTTGTTCTGTTCCAGGCAATTGCCTAGTGTAAAAAAAGGTTCGCTAAGCAACAGCAGTTCCGATTGCGGCTTGGACGAAAGCTACAATTCCTCGGACGAAGTGACCGATTCCGTGTTCACTCATGCTAATGATACAAAACAAAAATTAGGTCAAAATTTTGCCAATCGGCCGACTTGTTTTACCGGCGCCGCGACCCAACCGTACGCGGCGCACCAAACGAATCAAAATAATTCCGTACAATACACGCAGTTACAGAAATCAAATCAGCACACGACAACGGCGACAACCAATCAAAATTTATTAGTTCAGGGTTCTACTGTGGTTTACGCGAGCATACAGAAGGAGAGTAACATGTTTCAACAGCCGAGCCCCGATCCATGGGCCCAAAGTGTAAATAGGAATTCTACAGGGGCTCCGCCTACCTTGGCGGAGCAACTGAAGCAGGTAATTAGTTTTTCGGGTTCTATCACTTACTAATAGTTTAAGGCCGATCCCTATCCAAGTTTGCATGTCCATCCAGAGGATCTTAGAACTCTAAATATAAAATATAAAATGTGCAACAAAAAAGAAAAAGTGAGGCACAAGACAGATAAAAGCATGTTTGATAAGAACCTGCCTTGAACTAGCTCCTCTCACTTTTGTATGTGTTATGGCTAAAGCCAGAATTAAGGGTAATCTAGATTTAAACAGTTAAGTCTGGGTTTAACCAATCCTAGTCTATTATAGCCCGAAAAATTCAATGTTTTCACTTTTAATTGGCTGAAGTTGGGTCTAAATAATTCTAATTGGTTAGTTAAGGTTACGTTTTAGTTAGTTTTAGCGTTCCCCTCTTTAACCGGCTAAAACTAACTATACCCTAACCTATTCTAATTTAACCTAAACTAACCAACTAGGATTGGATAGACCCTTAACTGGTTAAACCTAAGATTATCCTTCAATCTTGCTGTAACTGTACCATATGCATTTCATATTTGTCAGGTGTTGGCCGAAAGGGAGAAACGCTTAGATCCTGAAAGTGTACATAGTTCGACGGATGAATTAAACGATAAAACGAAAGACGACCCCGCTCACCATCTCTTGGAGGAAATTAGACAGGCTGTGAACGAAGCGAATTCTAAAGGTAAAACTTAATATAAACAGACTTTGAATAGTGTCCCGCTAAGTATATACTAGTTCTTCTCTTACCTCCCGACCCCCGGGCCCTATTCTCAGATCAAGCGATTTTTATGCGAAATATTTCGCTTCTCGAATGAAATCTAGAAAACTATTTTCAAATCTCGATTTCGAATGACTTGTGAATCCATATGCGAATTTTTTTATTCTAGTTGCATCGGGTAATTCCAACCAATCGAAAATGAATTCCGTGTGCGAAAAGTAGTGTTTGTCAGTATTGACGTTAATTATCTTTTTTTTTTTTTTTCATTTTGTGTTTTGTATTGATTTTTTTGTAAGTATTTCATATACGAGTACCGATGTTCAAATTAAAATTGAATGATCTGAATGATTTTTGTAATTTCCAACTTATAATTCGCAATTTTGGCCTCTAATAATCAAATGAACGAATTGTAAATCTTTACTCTAATTAATGGTACTCAAGGAGATCTCTTTTCTATGAATTTATCCTGAAATCGCACCAGCATCTTCAAACACTCATCCCCTCATCAAATTAATTAAAGACAAACGAAATTCAAAAGAAGCAGATTTCCAAGTGTTTATTTGTGTTGTAGTAAAGAGAGTTGTTCCCGTTACATTATCGCCCCCAGGTAGTACCCCTTGGCAGCCCCAGATCACTATGTCTCCCACGCCGCCATCGCCGTCAAGTCTTTCCTCTGGGTCTGTATCGCCATCCAGACACGACAGCTCGTGGCTGAATACCGATCTCAGCCTCTCGTCCTGCAGCATAGCAAGTGAAAAAAGGAATCCCCATTACTGGCAAAATACTCCCATTCTAGATTGGACCAAAGATCAGGTGAAGCTTAGTAGAAGCGCCTTTGCGATTTTATTATTTAAATTTTATTTTCTTAGGTGTGCAATTGGTTGATCGCCGTCGGAATGGAGCAACACGTTTCGAAATTTGCCGAGCTGCAAGTTAACGGAAGCGCGTTGCTGCTACTCACGTCGGCGGATTTTAAAATTTTAGGAATCACTAGCGACGACAAGAGTCGGCTCAAAAGGAAAATCAAAGATCTCAAATTTCAGGCTGAGAAAGAGCGCAAACAAATGGAGCGCGACAGAAAAGAAAAAGAAAAACTACAAAGGAAGGCCGATAAGGCGAACAAAAAGAAATAGAAGTGAGAAGATTTCGTTTTAATTCCTTATCGACTGCGCCATGTTGAAAAAAAATGTCTTTGAATTGGATTGAATTTCGGCGAATCAGTCTGACGTTTCTAGTTCGGTATATTTTAGTACCTACTAATTGCCATAATTTTTACATTATAGTAATAAGAAATTTAATTTAATCACGAGTGTCTGTAATAGTGTCAAACGGTTTTTTCCTATCTATTATTCAATTTTTATCTTAGCTAATTACGGATGTTCTTAGTTGGTTAATTAACATTTCTTATTACCAGGTTTTGACCGTGCAAGTATTGATTTTTTCGAAAGTGCCAGCTAATGTAAGATTTATTGTTCCTTAGTCTTGTCAAATATACCTTAAGCAGAACAGGATGTATGGAATTGTTTCTAGGAAAAAAGTATGGTGTGTTATACAATATGATCGTTTTAGCATAATATACAGGGTGTGACGCGAGAAGTTTTGATCGGAAAATATCAATGTAGGAATTATATTAGAAAATACTGAAATTTTATCAAGCGTAAATTGTTAAGACAAAGTACCTCTTTCCCGACTTACTATTCACAATTCCATCACTTGACTTTGGTTTTCATACATGTAATTTGGAATTGTGGCTTTTAATTCGGAATTTCAATTTCTAATTGTGTCTTATAACATATATGCTCGGAATTTTTCATTCATATTTCCAGCTCTTTTTTCATTTATTATTTGGAATCACGACTTGTAATGATAAATTCTGACTTTTGACTTGTATACTGTTTAATCTAGAAATACCCTCGACAAATACAACCTAATCGGGAAATTACATGTATACAAAGTGTTTTAATTCTGGCGTCCATCTAGTGCAATTATCTATTTGCGCAGATAAAATTTCATATTTCTAAAATGGTTCCGTTTCCAACAAATTCTGAGCAAAATTGTCGGCACACCCTGTATAAACTGTATATATACATATCGCCGTCTCTCAATAATGCGCGTATAAATGAATGTACATTGAAAAATTGGAACGAAGGCTGCAGCTCAATTTAATAAAAACATTTGGAAGAATCCTATGGGATATTTTATATTTAGAAGCCAAATTTAATTTTTGGTATTAGCATTTTTCTCAAGTGCATTTTTTTGTATCTGTAAACATCATTGAGAGAGGCGGTCTAATAAAAGTATGTATGTTTTAGAAGCATTTAAACCTAATATACTTAATAAATAAGTATGATTATTCCCGTCTACAGTTTTTTTATGCAATTTTTTATTCGCCAATTTTCTCCAGTGTCTTTTTTGTAGTTTTTATACTAGATTAAGGTCTTAATTTATTCTCGGTTTTAATACTATTTTATTACTAACTTTGTGATAATCACGTTTTTTTGTAATTATTTTTGAATCGAAGTATGTGATCGTTTTAAGATATTTATTTTATTGGATCATGTTAAATATTGTTTTCCTCTATTATATGTTTTTTATATGTATTTATTTTATTCGTTTGGCTGCTATTTTTACTATTAATTATGTATGTCGAATAAAAGTAATTTCAAAATAATTTACACTCAAAACATCAAATAAATTGTATTCAATGAAAATTGCATTCTTTGGAGGTAATAAAAACTTTCAAATATTTTCTTTTTCTCTTACCACCATTGTAACTTGTAGAATTTCCACTTGTAATCCGAATTTTCAGTACCATTCGTCGTTTTAGAATGCCATTCCGGCTACTTGCAACTCGTAAGCTCAGAATCACGTCTTATATATAATTATAAGGCTCCAGACTTGATGATCCGATTTGTAATTTTGAATTCTAATGCTCTCTAATAAATAGTGATCGAAATTTGATTCGACTAACATAGTTAAGCGGCAGGTACGTTAACTTTTCTTAAACTCATTTTGGACTCAAAAACATGAAATGTGGAAAGAATATGTTATTTATTTTTCTACTAAAAGTAAAATAGTTTCTTGCACTTGGGATATGTATCAAGTAAAATAAACAGTAAAATATTTCAAATTTCAACAAGAATAAAGTTGCGTTTATTTTACCAACGCCGTGGTATCGCTACAGTTTTGTCAAACCGGAGCGATGTCCACTCATTGATTCAATGTAACACCGCTGTGGTGTTGCTAGTAATCAGTAAAAAAAATTGGAGATCTTTCATTCATGTACTCGGGATTTTTTTGATGGTTGTAAATAATTTACCTATAAAAATTTCTAGGAACAGAATTAACTTTTCGGTTTGTAATTCATAAGTCTGGCTTTGCATGACTGTAGTTCATAATTTCAGCTCCAAGAGTGGTATTCTAACCTGTAATTTGCAATTACGATTTTCATATTTTCTGATCTGTTGTTTGAAATTTCGTCACCATACACGCGGTTTTCTGACGTGTAATTCACGAATTTTCAAAAATAGCTTTTTATCATAATTACAATTACGCTAGAAATAAAAATCAAGCTCGATTTTACTATTTTTTTTTAATATTTAAAAAGTAAATAGAAAATATCACGATTTACATATCAACAATAAAAAAAAAATCACACTATAACTTGAGGTCTTCTAAAATAGACAATTCCAGCCAAAATAACAGTCAACGTAGTTATCAAGTACAAATCCCAGTTGGAACCCAAAATTTCATTAATATCCAACAAGCTTTGAAACGGACCCTGAAACAAAACCTGTCAAAAATCATTTTTATAAAATTCCACACGATTGTAATTTCAACCCAAATGTTACCTCTTGAATACTCTCAACGCTAAACAGAACGTTAAGTTTCAACAACGCCAGCGCCACCGGAACTTTAGCGTCGGGATTTAGTTCGGCCGCTCTATCGTAATAGCGTTTAGCTAAGTGCATATCCCTGACCATTCCCAGACCATGTTCGTGCATGTAACCCAAATTGAAGGTAGCTTGGGCGTTGTGCTGTTGATCGGAAGCCAAACGATAATGGATTGCGGCCGTTTCGTAATCTATCGGAGTCCCCAGACCATAGTAATAGTAATCGCCAAGTTTTACCTTAAACATATGTAGAATATTGAGTGTTTTGCATGTAGTCTAATAACCACAAGTATCTCATGTGTGATTTTAGCATCATTTAAAATCTACTAAAATCCCATATTATACTGAAAACAATAGTAAAATCCCATGTGAAGCTTAAAGAAATAGCTAAATCGCCAAAAATATCATATAAAACATAAAACTAACGTAAATTCCCACATGAAGATTAAAGCAATTGTCAAATCCCTTATGAAACTTAAAGCAATAGAGAAGTTACTTAAATCCCATGTAAGGCAATTGTAACTAAATCGCATATGAAGCTTAAAGCAATAGTAAAATCACATCTAAAGCTAAAGCCATAGAAAAATCCCATATGAAGCTTAAAGCAATAAAGAAATCACACCAGAAGCTTAAAGCAATAGGAATATTCCTGCAATTTAATTTACCGCATGAAGCTTAAATAAATAGCTAAATATACCAAAATCCTATATAAGGCATAAATTATTTGTATTTTCCTAGATTTAAAAGTTTCCTATCTTTGAAAAAGTATACAATAGATTCTTTCCAATGATTTTTAAATTTGTCATTGATTTTTTTGCCAACGTCGGAATACCAGAATTTATAGATAGAGATGATCAAAACAATTATTTAACAACCTTAATCTAAAAAAAAAGAAAAAATGCACTTAATGACTGTTTGCAATAAGCGGACTCTATAAGGCTTGGACAAATACCAAAGTTACCTAAAATCCCACATAAAAGTTAAAACTATAACAAAATCACGTCTGAAGCTTAAAACAATAGTAGAATCCCATATGAAAATGTAAGCACTAGTAAAATCCCATATGAGGATTTAAGCATTAGTAAAATCCCATATGAAACTTAAATAAAGAATATCCCGTATTAAGCTTAAATCAATAGTAAAATCCCAACATGAAAACAATAACAAAATATCACATTCAAAGCTTAAAGTAAAATAATAAACTCACATCTGAAGCTTAAAGCAATAGTTAAATCTCATATGAAGTTTAAAACACAATAGTAAAAAATCAGTTAAACTCGATTATGAAGCCTAATGCAATAGATCATTTTGCGAGACCTTTAAACCATCCCGGATGAGCCTTTTGGATGTATTTTAAAGCAAAATTGAAAGCTAAAATCATGATACATACTTGAGCAGCTGAGTAACCTTGCGCTGCAGCTCTTCCCCAATACAAAAGAGCCCTGACTAGAGCCTCGTTGGTGGTCAACATAGGAATTTCGTTCCTATCTAATAAAAACGCCGCGTTGCTTTGGGCAACTTCATAACCTAATTCTGATAAAAGGGCGTACTGAACGAAGGATTCGTCATATCTACCATTTCGATAATCGGAATGGGCCTAAAAAAATAAAACCTTGTTTAGTTGAGAAAAAAAATCCTGTTTTTTTACGGGTGTGTATTACCTGCATTAATATCTCTCCCCAGCGACCCCTTTCGGCTACATTTTTGAATAATTCAACGGCAGTTGCACATGATCTGAGCATCCCTGTCCCTTGGGCGTGCATTTGGCCTAAATTATAATATGCTAACACGTGGCCCGATTGAGAGGCTAAAGAAAAGTATTTGTTTGCTGCCTTGAAATCTTTTTTCACACCCAAACCACCTGAAAAAAAATGTATTTTATTAAAAAAGAAAAATCGTTTCCGTGATCCCCTGAGTATAGTCGAAAATACTTACTGAAGTACATATTGCCGAGCTGCAATTGTCCGTCGACCCAACCTTGGTCGGCGGCTTGTAAGAAATATTGATGCGCTTTCGAGTAATCCTTTTCTACGCCTTTACCGTAGAGGTACATCAGTCCTAAGCCGCTCAACCCAACAGGATTGTTCAAGTCGGACGCTTTTTTGAAATATTTAAACGCCGTATCGTTATTCGCAGGTATTTCGTCGCTTCCATCTAAATATATCTGTAGATAATAAGTATCGTTAAATTTCTACATTTGCAGGAACAAAGCAATAAAATAGTAATATATTAGTAAAATCTTAAAAAAAGTAAGTGCAACTTTCAGAGACACCCGTTGCAGCAATAACTCGTTCATACAACTTATCAGTGGAATTTTGAGACACCATGAAATTTTTTCTTCTGCCATATATTTAAAATCATTAGCAATCACTTCACGAGTTTGACAGGTTCAATTTACTTTAAAATTCATCGTTAGCTTAATATGGCACTGCACTGGTTCCAGACCTCTAAACTGTTATGAATTTCGTGCGCATTTCGAGGGCGGTATTTCTCACCGGCCACCACACGCTCTGTTTACTGCATACTTAGTTATACATCAAAATACTCGGATGCAAACGTCAAAATATTGACAGGTATTGTTTGCGTTGACAAATGACTTTTGATACTTACTTTTCCTAGATATGCCATCGCTAAAGCGTTGCCGGCGTTAGCGGCTTGGGTGAAGTAGTGCAAGGCTTTCTGGTAATCCAAGTCGACGCCTCTGCCGCCTTGGTAGTGCAACTGGCCGAGCCCGACTTGCGCTTGAACGTCACCTTTTTCTGCTAACAGTTGATAATACTCGATGAGATCGTTATCGAGTATTCCAGACGCGTATCCGTTTTCTAGTTCGTCGAACAGGCGGATCCTTTGAATAGCGGAGCCTCCGCCAAATGAAACCCCTTGGCTCACTGTTGAAAAATTAATTTACAAATATAAATAAAAATATTTTTTTGTGTATTTACCTTTGTCGGCTACTTGACGGTAGTATTCTAAAGCTTTTTCACAACCTGCGGCTACGGTAATACCAGACCAATATTTATAGGCTAAGGCCATTTGCGACCAAGAATTTCCACCTATCGCACCAAATGTATAATGAATCAAAGCTTTTGCTTGGCTTACGTTCACCGCCAGTCCAGTCGCGTATAAAAATCCTGAAAAAATTACTATTTGTAGTATCCAAACTAAAATATCATACATACAAATTCCAATTTGTTAAAATTGCATTTCAGTCCGCAGTTTCACTGTATTTTAGGCTATAAGAAGCATGGGTCCACTGCATTTCAATTTGATTGATAGAATAAAAATTAAACATTGCCATGTTAAAGTATAATGTTTAAAGAATATAGTTCCTACGTTTGCATATAGAAAGCACTCAGTAGACATAAAATAGATTAAATCTAACATGCAATATCAAAGGTCTTTTTAAACCCACTTTACAAGAATCAAACAACCACAAAGTTTTGGAATCATCTCTGGAGTAAGTCTTTGAGTCCATAGTTGTTCATTATTTTGATGGATAAAATAAAAAAAGATTGCAATAATAACATCAAGAATTCTCTACGGAAACACTTCACGTTAGAAGCAGAAATGATAAATCATTTCATGTTTGCCAATGATTTAGTCTTGATAGTGAGAAAAAAAGACCTACAGTATAATTTACAAGTTTGGCAGGAAGAATCAATGAAAAGATGACTAAATATTAATAAAGAAGAAACCATCTGTAATGATACTGAGAAATCCATAAATATTAAATGTGCAACTAGAGAATGAAGATGTAGAACAAATTAAACAGGAAAGATATTCATAGAGAATGAATGAATGGGGACTGAAATAGATGAAAGAATGAAGGAAAACTGTAGTTTATACTTTGCTTTAAATAAAAACACTTTCAACAGAAAGGAAATGTTAACAAAAATTAAGATAAATTTACAAAACTCAATATATGTGTAAATATTAATTAAAATAAGATTCTGAACTCAGGTGCCATCCAATGACTAAAGAAATAGAATCCAAACTAGTGAAATGCAGACACTTATAAAGATTAGATGGTTTAAGATTAGTAGATATGGTGAAACATCAAGATGTAAGACAAGACTAGGAGTAGGAGCAAATCATTACAGAGGAAAGTGAGTGAAAAAGGTGAGCACCAATTGTGTAGAAATCTTTACCAAAATTTTATATTCAGATATAAATTTGAATGCATTTAAAAATTGAAATTTTTTATTTGAGACGTTCAATGAATCAATTCTATTTTAAAAAAATTAAACTAGAGATTATATTTAAATTTATAGACTCCAGAAGGCAATTGATTCAATACGTATGTAATCTCCTTTGAGGAAGCACATGTAGACATAACACTTCTAATATAATAAATGTTCTCAATGCATAAAATATTTTTATCATGGAACAGAACATATGTATGCACCGCATAATATATTTTTAATTATTTAACCATTTTAGAAAAGAAATTTGTTCAATACTTTATTGGCAGAAGTTAATTTAGAAAAAATCAAATATAAAATGGAAAATATTACATTTGTGAAAATAAAATATTGTCATTTCAATTTATTAATTTCATTTTGCATGCACCAAAAATGTTCTGAAGTGATCCGGAGCCAGCATGACCATAACCCCGTTTAATTAAAATTTCGTTACATATTTTGCAAGAGGTTGAACTAGAATTATGAAACCAAAAAATATATTTAGGGTGAAAATTCCTTCAATATCACATTGACATGAGCTCCAAGACCCGTAATACTTTATCATAAAATAAACTTACAAATTATTTGTATTTTAATGTACCTAAACCTGTATGTCCATCGGGATTCCCGATTTTTGCCAACTCGTTGAACATTTCCTTGGCGATGTAAATATCCTGTTTTAGAGGATTCCCAAAGAGCTTCGCCCAGGCCACCGTGGCTTTAGCCTCGGAATTGCCCTTATTGGATGCCTCCATTAATAGTTGATAAGCATGCTCCTTGTCTGGTTTGGTTTTGTTTAGCATTGAAGCGGCTGTTTCATACAATTTCTTAGCTTCCAGTTCTTCTTCTGTTAATACTATTTCTTTTAATGCTGCTTCTGGAACCGGAGGAGGTTCTTCAACTTCAGCGAACGGGGCGCTTTCTTGAAGGGTGCTAACCATATCGAGGTGTTGGACCATTTTTTGGATAACTTTCGCCTGATCCAGCATAAATAGGTCTACTGCCTCGGATATTTCGTTATCGAGTTCGTCGCCTAAAAATGCCAGTTAATATAAAGGGGTAAATGATCGGAGTTTAAATACCTTTTGTCAGCGGTTTTTCTTTGGTGAGATCCGGAGCAGGCTCAATCCGAATCGCAGTTTCTCCGTCACGGTCTTCGATAGACGCAATAAATTCCCGTTGTTCTCTATTATCACTATCGGTTTTAGTGTCTTTATTTCGTTGATCTTTCGAATTGGGTTTTTGGACAGTTTCATCCGAAAATTCACAACAAATTAGTATAATAAATAATAAACAAGTTATTTTATATTCCATGGCTCTTTTTTTGGCAATATTGTAAAATTTAAATAAAATCACTAATCAATAAAGATGCACCAACTCATCAATAACAATTGAATATACACATAACGATACGTTTTTATTTAGAAAACGAAAATTTGCAGTGCCACAAAATTTGACATAGTATTTAACACAGGAAAATCTTTACACGTTGATAAGAAAGAAATTTCTATTGGTTCGCTTTAATCACGTGCCATCATTAACGTTTTTTTATTGGTAGAGGAACTCTCATTCAAAGCTGCAATAAGATATGGCCAACACAGATGTCATAATCAAAACATTGTTCTACTTTCAGTGGCCTCTCATAAATTAAGCTAACTACATAGTTGAAAGTAAAAATTGTTTTTAAAACAGTTTTTGTGTCGTTAAAAAATATATCAAATTTCTACCTAACAATACTTTTGATCAAAATATTGTCGTTCTACAAATAATGACAGATGTTATAATTATAATCTTCTACTTCTAGTGGCCTGTTCTAGATGAAGTAAATAGTTGAAGAAAAAAAATGTTTTAAAAGCAAGATTTTGTGTTATATTTTTGTTTTAAAGATAGTATATAATGTTTTATTTTTTTAGTAGTCTCTTCTTCTAAATTACGCTACTAGTTGACAGTAAAAACAGTTTATAAAACCTGATTTTTGTTAAGAGTTTTTGCTTTATTTTATTTTTATTCATTTTACCTATTTTCATTTTAAAATGATAAAACTTTACAAAAAAATATTGAATCATTCTAGTTCTACTTTTTTTTTACTAACTTCTACCTACCTATCTCAACAACCAGCTTATCTTAAAGCTTTTCTGACCTAAAATCACTAATATAATACATAACTAAGGTAACTAACACATCTCAAATGAATAACGTTTTAATTTAGTAATCGAAAAATAATATCTTGAAAACTAGTAATCGGTTCCTTAGAAATTATTTAAAAAAATTTATTGGCCACACTGATTTTGGCGACCTTGCGAGTCGACTTGACACTTTTTCCATAGAAGCAGTTGGTGAAATGTCAAACTAAAAAAATTATGTTCATAAACTTTGGACGTAATTTATTTCTATATTTTGTAAAAAGTTTTTACATCGTGTAATCTTGATTTAACAATGAATGCAAGGGGCCTTATTTTGTGGATAGTTTTTAATGTACACATTTATTATGTATCGTCGAACGACTATAGTGTCCTAGACCCCGCTTCCAATGGGGCCAAAACAAGCAGAGAAAGTTACAGAACTCCTCAGTCCTTGCCGTTCGAAGGTAAACTTACAAACAATATAAATAAAATTGTACATTAATTTCGAATTTTTCAGGTAATTTCGACACCTGCAGCGAAGAAGACTTCGCTTGCCTAGCAATGGCACATAAGGATAAATTAGGGCTCGAAGCTATTAAGCAATTGCATAAACAACTCGACGACGATAAAGACGGCTCAATAGATTTATCAGAATCTGATGATGTAAGTATTTAATATATAATGTACAGGGTGATTCGAAATTCGGGTTGCTCCCCTAAAATTATACATATATATTGGCAATATGGATGTATTCAATATAAGGGCGTTGAAGTAGAGAAATTAAAAAACTTTTTGTAGACAATGCACAATAATAAATTACACAAATTTTATCTCTTAAAAATACAAAGTTATATTGGTTCAATCTAAAAAAATGTGGTTTTAAGTTCCGAAATAGTGGTTATTGTAGTGTTGGTTCACAGACTGAAGAAGGAGCGATATGTTTCCAACAACAGCACTGTGCATCCTGTTTTTATATGTTTTTTTGGAAACTGAAACTTACAGCAGTTAACCTTGAACTGGTCTGCAGCGAAAAATTAACAATTTATCTTACAAAATCGTGCTGAGAAATCAACTACATCACGTTAGGAATACCAAGGTAAATGAACATACATTTTGATGAAGACTTGAAGAATTCAATATTACCTGTCGCAGACTTGTAATAGGCCCAGAGCTTTTAAGGCGTCATTGTATTGTACAAATTCAGTTTGCCTTTCAAGCACTTAATTGAGAGCGAATAAACCCAGGTTTAGCCTGCGGCCTCCAGACTGTTGCGAAGGAGTAAAGGTGATATGAGTATTTTGCAGAATATACCGTTAGTCCTAGAGTAGGCTACAAAGTGAATTCTTTGGAGGCACACACATAATTGTACATTCTTCTTAACAGTTCTTAAATGATGTAAATATTCCTATAGAGTGTTTACCGGTAACTGCAGGAGCAAACCCAGAAAGCATTTTTGGGTAAAGCATTCAAACGTGTTTTTGCTCCTTTTAATTTAAATTAGTTGCAGAAAGCTCTTTTAGAGGAATAGGAAAATAGTCCCCAAGACGATATTTGTCAATACTTGCAGGTGGGAAGAACACTCTTGATTAAAAATTATTTGCCTATAGATTGTATAAGTTTTGACTAATTTTAGATCATTTTGCCACAACCTCAACTTCTGTTTTTTGATCTCATTTGTTAAATTGTAACTAAATGGTTTTTTTTTTCTAAATGTAATTGTTATTAGTAGTTACTTAACATATGTTGTTCTGTTTGTATTTAAACTATTATGATAATAAAAATTAAAACATCACAAAGCGTTAAAATTTTAAGTTATTTTTTAAAAATACAAGTGCTCATTTTTGGTGGGTGAGTGTATTAGCAAAATTATTCATCAAGTACTTTTCCATGTTTGGTGAAGTACGAAAAATCAGTCATCTTTGACCAAACAATAAAATGTTTGTCCTTATTTAGGCTGTCCTTACATCTGTATATTTCTATAATTTGTATGCATGTAATAAGTTTTTATCATCATGCCCAATTAAATGGAGAAGGTGTTTAGCAATCTGTGCCATTAAAATCGATATCTAAATGTAAGTACCCTCTTTGGTAGTCCACTCATCTAAATAAAAAAGTCCTACAAAAAGAACGAGCCCACAAAAACTAAGAAATACAAAACTGATTTTTATGTAGACAATTTATGGATTTGAAAGACGAAAAAAAAGGCAAATAAACAATGAGTATCAGATGTTTATTAGTCAGGTCAAAAGTGATGTAATCAAAGATCAATCACAGCTTTGTTAGAAACCCAAAAAAAAATATTCCGATGCCGGGATTTATACGAGATGCGGACCATACTTTTGCTTATTTTTAATGGATACTTTTAGTAATTATGTTTATATTAACTCGGATATGGACCTGAGAAACCAATTGGAACTTTCAAGCAAAAGTTTTCATTGCATAAATTAAATAATTTAACCGAAGGAGACATAATTGAAGCTGCAAAAAAAACTAAAAAATAAATTCATCGTAGGGTCTATCCAGCTCAAAGAACAATCTTCGAATTCACAAAAAAATTACTAAAATTCATATCAAAAACTATTTGCTAGCTTTGAATTTGAACGATATTGTGTATTTAATCACAGGAGTAGGCTCTATCAACTTCTCGATCATCAAGAACCCAACTTGACTTTTTAATCTCTTTTTATTTTCCCAACCAAGAAGACCCCAATGTTTATTCATTTTGATGACTCCAATAAAAAATATTTATTTATTATCCGATCGCGGTCTTGCCCCAAAACTTTCGCCCGTTTAATATTAAATAAACAGTGAAATGTTATAATTTAGAAAATATTTAATAAAAAATAAATTCAAATCCAATCAAAATACCTCATCATTATTGGCTTGTAGCTAGAGGCGTAGAACAGATACATTTACTTATTATATGACAACTTGGGAAACTATTTCCATGCAGGGGTTTTAGAGAAAAAGTGTTACAATTTTATTTAAAAAAGTTGCTTATAGCGAATAAACGATTTTATATTTTAACTTCAACGCCCTGTATATTGAAAATGGAAGATTTTTTAATACAAGTATATTAGCAAAATATTTATTATTTGAGGGTAGCAATCAGTTTGGTATTTCAAATCACCCTGTATAATTTTGGTTACAATTTTAAGGCGATTTAATAATTAATGTTTGTAACGTGTTTAGTTTGTTAAAAATGTAAACCGGTGCTAATTATATAGTCAATATTTCAGTAATGTATTATTATCACAACCGATATTTTTTATTTGTTTATTTTTCTCTCTATCAGAGAATGATACTTTTTGCAAAATCTCTGATATTTTTAGATTTTTTTCGTATCGACGGTGTTTGAATTTTATTTTTTGCGGTCTGATATAATTTTAAATTGTTTTTTATAGTTGACATTATCTTGGCGATTATACGCTTTTTTACATTTGTTTTTATAATTGTGTGATAGTTTTATATGCTTTTCCTTGTTTTTTTTTTATATTTTCTCATGCTTGTTAAATTTTTTTTTATACTTTTTCCGTTATGATTTGAGGGTGTAATATAATTTTTATTTTTTCCATATTATTTAAAGTTACCCTATAATTGTGTTATTCATCCATTTTTTTACTTTTTTTTTAATTCTTATTTTTCCGTGATTTTTTAAATTATATTTTATAAAATAAGTTATTTTTATTCATAATTTTTGGATATATTAGACATTGCCCTAATTGTTTATATTTATTCACAATTTTTGACATTTTCCTATATTATTTGACGTTTTTAATACTTTTTTGTTTATTTATGGTTTTTTGGTATTTTTTTGCCCATTTCTTCGTTTTTTTATTTTTTTTATTTATTCTCTATGGTTTTATAAAATCTAACGTTTTCCCCTATTTGTTTATGATAACCATTGTTAATGAGATTTTTGAATACTATATTAAAATTTCAATATTTTTTTGTTTATGCTTGATTTTTTTTTTAAATTTATTTATTTGCGAGTTTTTGGTATATATTCAAAAATTTTAATGTTTTTTATTTGTATTTTGGACAGTTTTCTGTATCATTTTTGTTTATCCACAATTTTTTGACATATTTCCAAAATTTTAACATTTTTTCAATATTTTTTTTTACTATTTCTCATAATTTTTATTGGGTTTCATTAATTTTTTTATCCTTTTTTATTTCAATATTTTCGTACATTTTCCTTTCATTTTAAGTTTTTCCATATTTCTATGTTTATCCCATTTTTTAAATCTTTTCCGTTTTTTCCATATTATGTTTTCATTTTATTTGATTTTTCTCATATTCTTTTTATTCATCCAAAATTTTTTAAATTTCCTTATCTTCAAGGTGTTTTCTTTTTTTTTTACTATTTATTAGTCTATGAACTATGAAACTATTTCTCCCTGCGTTTTTGAACCTCGTTCTAACTATTTTCTACGCCGTTTTTTCGTTCTCTTTTTATTGCATTTTTCTTTCTTTGTATCTTCTATGCTATTTTTCTCTGGTTTTCTTTTTCTCCCCTTTCTACAAATTTTTTTTTAGTTTGCCGAATTCTCTGATGTTATATTTTTATATTTATCGACATTTTAATATATATGTATTTTTAAATATGAATATAATTAGTATAAAATAAAGTTTTTGGCTAAATATAATACCAGATTTAATCGTTTCATAAAATACATTAAAAATCTATTTATTTTTTTAATGACCATGTGCAGTTACGAGAACTATAATTGTGTCAAATACACTCAAAATTAGTATGTTTTATATACATATATGTTCATAAATATATATAATTTAAAAAATATTACAGTTTTTGAAAGAAGAATTAAAATACAATTCCGGTGCCGAAAAGAGACAAAAAAATTTCCACAGAAACGACGACTATCATATATCAGTAAAAGAATTATGGGAAGCGTGGCTGAAATCGGAAGTGCACAATTGGACCGTGGAACAAACTACCGATTGGTTGACTACATGCGTCGAATTGCCCCAATACGTTCCTAAATTCATCGAGCACCGAGTTACGGGTGCCAACCTACCGAGGTAAGTTCCAAAATAAATAAAATACTTTAAGACCGCAGTAGCAGACACAAATTTCATAAGAGCAACTAAACTACACAATATTGTCACGCAAAGCTCCTGGGGTCGTGCTAATTAAAAAGGCACCTTCACCAGGTGGCAGCACGGCCCTAGGTCATGCGGTAATAAAAGGGTTTAATAAAAATAATTCAGCAAATGGCAACCTCCACCATGTCATAGATTAAACAAGCCCTCTCCTAGATGAGGACGCGGTTTCCTTAAGAGCCTAAGAGTAAGAGACAACAAGTTCAGCAATAATTGCAATTTAATAAAGCTAAATAAAAGGTGTTCAACAAATATATAAAATGATATAAAGAGTTTTTACCAAAGGAGGCTCTTGAGGAGACCTATGGCATTTAGACACTAGGTAAACTTCCCCCACGGTCGGGGGTCCGCTGATCTCTTCCCCACAGTGAGGGACTGCTTAAGTCCCCAGACGGGGACCACTGAACTCTTTCCTAATGTAATCGTCTCGTATTTATATTAAATAATGTTAATGTTCTTGAAAAGTAACCTCACGTAGACCACGCGTAGAATCTAACGCTCTTTCAATAATGTAAAACAATGTTTACTATACGAAACGATTACTAAAATATATAAGTCTATGAACTATTGAAGGGTTAACTTGAAAGAATGTTCCCCTTCTACGTCGAAAAGGTTTACAACACTTATTTAATATTCTTAATCGAAGTAGATTGTAAATAAGCAGATTGAAAATAAAAAAATGTGTTTATTGCAACTGTTTTATAAGAACACTCTGGGAGATATACTAGAATGAGATATTAGTCTAAATAATCTAATTACTTTAATAAATTAGATAGGATTACCAGACTATTCTATCTATTATTTTGTTCACCTACGAAATTTAAAGTATATTCTGAAAATATGAAGGATTTTCTTATTTTTTTGATAAAAATGAATTTTATTGGTCACTGGTTGTTTATATTTCGTACAAAAAATCCAGCATTCAAATTCACTAATTATTTATTACATGAATAAAAGTTGAAAGCTTCCAAAGAGCTCATAGTAAGAAATAGTTCCAGAAATAGATATTTCAATAGTCGATAAAGGTATATTTTTTACTCTTGTACAAGAAAAATGCACTTATAGTTTGATTTGTCACTGTTTTCACTTTGAGAACTTTTTACTTCTAATTAACAAGTTATTTGTTGATGCTGTTGCTACTTTTAAGGAGTTTAGAATAAAGAATTTTTGAAGCATTTTGGTTCAAAGGTGATGATTATTTTTCCGGCCAAGAGTTAATGATTGAATGTATTTCTGTGTTCATTTCTCCCGAGT
Source organism: Hermaeophaga mercurialis (assembly GCA_951812935.1). Taxonomy (NCBI): domain Eukaryota; kingdom Metazoa; phylum Arthropoda; class Insecta; order Coleoptera; family Chrysomelidae; genus Hermaeophaga; species Hermaeophaga mercurialis. The sequence goes on from OX638363.1 coordinate 1,469,376, forward strand.
TCCAATTTTTTAGCTACTTTTATTTTCCTGTTCAAAATTCGTTTGAATTTTGTACAATGCTTTGCAATAATACTTGCTTTACTTAAAATTATACATTTATTTTCTAAATAAAACCCACAAGTGTGAGTTAAATTTATTAAATGAGTATTTTAATCATACAAAAATGATGTTCAAAATGGTAGGTACGATTTATATGAGATACAATATACAGCAATTTTAAAATAGAGAAGTCCTATATTTTTGCATTTCATCTGTAATGTGACTTATATCAACGATTTGTGACCTGACTTCAGGAGTCACAAATTTACAAAAACTGCGATGATATGCCGTTAGTTTAAGGAAAATTATTTTAAGAGCATTATACGCGGTTCCGATATGAGCGAATGATAAAAGCACCTCTTCATTAAGATCTTGTAATGATTGTTTCCAATTCTTATTGAAAATCTGTGCTATTTTCGGCGCTTTTATCGCCATCTCCGTTAGTTCTTTTATATTTACTTCTTTGCAGTAGGTGTCATTTTCATTTACAAACTGGACAATTTCTTTAAAGTAGGTAAACAATATTTGCTCAGAATACTCGTCTGCTTTCGGTATTAATCTGGATCTAAACAATTCTGTATCTTTTGAGTGTTCTCCTGTTGTTTCCGAGATGGTACGAAGGATCGCGTCGTAATTGTTGATGTAAAAGATCACCCGGTCTTGGGATTTTGTAAAAGCCTCAGCCACTCGTTGAATTAGTGATTCAACTGCTTCTTCTAATTCTGTTAATGATTTGCTAATAATCTCGTTTGAGTATTTTTTATATGATGCAGTACCGCCAGGAATTTGAATTTTGTAATATCGCATCTTTGATTCTTTGGATGTTCAACCAAATAATATTCTATATCTTTGTACCAGTTGTTAATATAAAAATATTGATGTAGTGTCACAGCATGAAGAAATCTACGTTTCTATTTTTTTCTGAGAACAAAAATTTCAACAAATGTAAAAACAAATATGTTCATTTGAAAATGATTACCATAGAAAATATAAAAAATTACTTACTAGGTAAGAAAGAATCTTGTCCATGATTTTTTTGTACAAATTTACATCTTCATCTTATAAAATATTCAGTAGCAAATGAGTATTCTTTACAACTATGTTCTGTGAGTGCACATTGGAGACTTCTAAATAAAATTTCAAATGGAAACTAAAAAACTCACAATTAATTAATAATTAGTTTCATCGGTATTTTTTAGATACATAATACAATATTTCTTCTGACTGTAACTTCATTATTTTCTTTCTCATTCAATTTTTACTCATTGAAGATACATAATCTTGCACAACTTTTTCGGCAGTATTTTTTCATTGGCCAGTAAAAACTCGTATTGCCATTTGTATTTTAATAATTTATCGGAAGGTATTTGATGGATGGACATACCTGTGAAATTTTGACACCTGTCCATGTAAGTATTTCTTGATCTTTGAATTGACTATTGTCTAAAGCTCTTCTAAATAGTCCTTCACATCTTGAGAAGTTTCCACCCCTTTAGTACTCTGTTCTTTAATAATTCTCGTTTATTAGTGAGGAGTTGCAACCGATTCAAGAATTCTTTATCTTTCTCGGGTGAACGTATTCATTTTTTTAATAACTTCAATAACTTGATCGCAAGAAAACACGTATTCAAGAAGACCAGCTACTCTTTCATGTTCTTCCATGTATGTTTTTTGTACATAGAAACTTATTTTTTATTTTCTAAAATTTACCATTACGTGAACGAAAGTTTTGAGACAAGATCGCCATCGGATAATAAATAAAATTTTTTGTTAGATTCTTAAAAAATAAAATAAAAAGAAATTAAGAAGTCAAGTTTGGGTTCTCGGATGATCGAGAAGTTGATAGTGCCTACCCTTACGATTAAATATATTAGTTATTTTAAAATGTAAGTTGCCCTAATATTTTGAAAGAGTTGTTTTTATTAATAGATAAATAAATTGTTATTGTTTCACTTGGCCTCTTTTATTCTCAGCACATAACCTAGACGAAATAATTATAATAAATGCTGTATTGGAAAATATTATTCAGATTTAAAAAAAACCAAATGTATGCTAATACGCAATAGGTTATTCAGGAAACTAAATGAAAAAAACATGAAAATCTGTATTGGAAGTAATAATATTGAAGTAGTAAAAAAAATTAAATATTTAGGAGTCCTTGTAGATAATATGCTGCATTTTAAGGAACACGCTAATTACATTATTAAATTATTATATTTTACCATAAATTTTTTACTCATTGGTAAGTTAACGCTTTTATATAATTGTCTGGTATTACCGCATTTTACTTATTGTCCTATCATTTTATATTTATTGAATAAAAATGAAATTAGAAGAATAAAAAAACTTTAAAATACGGATTATATTGAGAAGGGATAGAAGAACAAGTATTGCAACGATGTTTAAAGATATACAATGGCTATCATTTCAGAATTATGTCCTCTACTTGATTTGATATTTGTTTATAAATTTAAAAATTACATAGTACCATCATATCTATTGCAAAAAATCAATATAATTCTCAATATCCCCACTACAATACAAGAAATCGATTTTACTTTCATGTAAGACAAGCCATCAACAGAAGCGTCCAAAATACATTTATTATTAAAGAATTTAATAATTTTGTAGAAATTAAGAATAAAGCATCAATACATGTTTTCAAAAGCCATTTAAAACTATACTTACTAAGTAAACAAAATGAAAACGATTTTTGTGATGATGTTCTTTAAAACAATATGAATTAACATGTCATTTTAAAATTACCTGTTATTTTACCTCTACATCTGTTTCGATTCAGTTCTGTATAGTTTAAAATTATTTTTGATATTATTTGCCTTGTATTGTTTGAGTTATTTCTGTGTTTTGGAGTTTGGAAATTTGATACTGTGTGGGATTATAATTTCCCAAATGCTTCATGGAATAAAGTTATTGTGAATTTATCCAATTATTTTGGTTATTTTATTATGTATCAAAATAATATACTTAACAGTCGTAATGTTTTTCGAATCTTGGTATTTACAATTTTAAATAATGTTAATGTAGTTATTCCACTTAATTCATTGTTCGATAATAATATACATCATTCGACCAGTTTTTAATTGTCCAGATTTAAAAAGAATAATCAAATGAATTACTAGGAATTTTATACTTTTAGAAAGGCAAATTATATAATATATATATATAAATGTTTACTTTGCTATTCTTAACCGGGAATTACTTTTATCACACGTAAATTAAATCAGTCAAACTTTAGCAATATTTTACGATATTATATATGCAGCTTTTGACTTATTTATTTCACTCAAAAATTTTTGAACTAATTTATTTCCAGTTTAGTTCAATGTTAAAGCAGTTTACGTATTTAAAGAAGAAAATGAATAAGCAGTACGAATTATTTAGCTGAGGGGTTATTTACTTAAGATTTTATTTAAGAAATGAATATAAACAACTTTTATCTCAATGTTATGCAAACTATTTGAATAACATTGAAATTAACATTTTTGGAAGTTTATAAATATCAAATTAATCAGATCCCAATTTTTAACTACCAGCAGAATATCGATGTGAATAGCTATAATGTAATATATTGGGTTGGCTTCTTGAATAAATATACTAAGTGACATAGAAAGAAGAACACCCAGTAACAATGAATATTTTCTAATATTTATTTGGGAATATGTTTGTTTATGTTAGGTGTTAGGTGTAGAGAACGAGCAAATTTGGACCAAGAATTCACTTGTGTCCAGTGATTAGTCCAGATTCTGTTTGGGTATGCGTGACGATCGCGCAAGGGTGAGAAGACGGCGTGGTGAAAGGCGAGATCCCCAATTTTCTGTGGAAAGGCATGCGCATCACACAGTGTAGTTATGGTATGGGGGGCTACTGCTATTGGAAGTAGGTCTCCTTTAGTATTCATTAGAGGAAACATAACCGCTGCGCGCTACATCCAGGAGGTCATAAAATCCCATATTGTACCATAAGTTCAGACCATCCCCAACAACATTCCAACAAGACAACGCACGACCTCATGTTGCTAGGGCTTCTTTGGCTTATTTTGAGAACAATCAAGTTGCTCTATTACTTTGGCCACCGAGATCTCCCGATCTTTCGCGTCTGGGATATTATGGGAAGAAGGTTACTCAATTTACCTCACCCTGCACAAACTCTAACGGCTCTGCTGCACGAGTTATAGATAGCATGAGATGAGATACCTCAGGAGGAAATTGATCACCTCATTAGAAGTATGCCCAGTGGACATAAGACATCATGGTGGCGCAACACATTATTAATTTTTCTTTGATGAAGTTAACAATTTAATTTGTATCAAATTTTGATAATTTACTAGTCATATACTTGTATACCAAAAATAAAAATAATATCTTAAGGGGGTTTTAACCCACTACGTAACTTGGTTAATACCGCGACCTTACCCCAGAACATTCGTTCACATAATATTAAATAAACAGTGAACGTTATAATTTAGAAAATATTAAATAAAAAATAAGTCCTTTGTACAGGGCGAAATTTAACTAAATCGCTCACATATTATCGTAATAATAATAATAATAAAAAACTTATTTACTGTACAAATTAAATAGGTATATAGCCTGATATTTAGCTTATCCTACTCTTACGTCTGAACCTAAAATTTGTGTTTTTGCATAAAATTCTAAACCCAAGTTATTAAGTTTTAACATGTTTTAATGCTAACGCTAATAAAACTGGCAATATTGAGATAATCAACATTCCATTTCATACTATGAATGATGGTCGAAATGAACCTATTATTAGAATTAAAAAAAAACAATCATTATGGTAATAGTTTATAAAGTTATTTGGAATATATACAACAACATTAAAAGGTTCACTTGAGACTGAATATTTAAGTTTTTAATTTAATTTTTGTATGAACTGAAATAATGTGTACTCTTCCGCTCTTTCCGAGAAACGTTATGTCGATCAAAGTTTGAATCAATTTGATTAAATATTTCAGATTAGCAGTCAACAATGCACCGTACCTGACCGTCCTTGGAATAAAGGATCCCATACACAAACAAAAAATAACCCTCAAGGCAATGGATGTCGTCTTATTTGGACCACCGAAAGGTAATTTACAAAAGCGCTTCAATTTTTATTATTATTAATTACTGTTACACCCGAAAATATATACGAGGAAATACCAATGAGACAATTGAACTACCGTTTGTCTAATTACAAGATGAACGGACCGTGACAAAATACAATTTTTTATGAATTTTCGTGGTATTGGATATTATTGTGTAACAAACATATTTAGTTGTGTAATTGCGGTGTACGACATTGTATGCTTCTTTTATTTTCGCCGGGGAATTTTCAAGTTCGATGATGGACGAGTTTTTTGTTTCGGTACATTAAAATGCATTTTTTTAATGGTGATGTATTATTTTGTAATAAGTATTAAAAAAAATGCTAATGATTCATGAAAACATGACATAATCCACTAATGTTTAAAATTAAATTATAATGATAAATAATTGAGTTGAAGATGTTATAAACAAACAAGTGATTTTAAGTGATCCATACTTTTTTTATATAAATAATTTACTTGTAGAGTTAAAACAGTTTTATATTGTTTACATTATTCGAAATACGATAGCCACAAATCTGTAATATCGGAAACTTCACACCGAAATAATAAGTGATTTTTTTCTAATTTAACCAATAATTCAATTTTTCAAATTGAACACTGAATATTTTTACATCTGAAAAAGGGATTTTTCTTATGTTTCTTATATTTATTTTCAAATATTTGAGTTTTTTCCATACCACTGGAGATTTTCTTAATTTTTGTTTTTGTATAATTTTTTTAACATTTTTATTATTTGACCTTTTCATAATTTTTTTGTCGCACTTTTTCCCAATTTTTAATGTTTTCTTTTACCCTTTTCATGTTATTTAATTTTTTATCACGATTTTTAAATTGGCGTCTTTTATTTCTTTCACCTTTTTCCAAATTGAGGTTTATTTTTTTTATTTTTTTAGGTTTTTCGACATTTTTTTTATATATTTCTTCCCATAATTTTTAATGTTTGTTAATTAATTTTTACTTTTTCCTATATTATTTGATATTTTTCATTTAAATTATGTGAATATTAATTCGTTGATATTTTTGAAATGTGTTTAGGAAATTTTTCCAAATTTTGTTATGAAGGATGGGAAATATTCATTTGCACGTTAGGAACAAACAAATTTTCTTATTTTGTCAAATATCGATAATAATGGAGTTATTTATTATCCAATTTTTTTAAAATATTTTCAAATATTTAGATATAAAATTTTCCACAGATGGCGCTCATTGGAAAGATTTAACACTGATATTTCTGACAATTGTCGGCGGGGCGGGCGTGTGGTACGCATACAGACAAAACAAAAACTTCAAAGAGCACCTGAACAGAATGAACAAAGACATGGACGGACTCCAAAACGCCGAAAAGGCGCTAGAAAATCTACAAAAGGAATTAGTGCAAGCCAGACAGGCCCAAGAAACTGTGATAACCGAAAAACAAGACTTGGAAAAGAAACTTCAGGACTCGAGGAGCGAGCTCAGCTCGTTGCCCACTTCCTATTCGGACTTGGAAGTAACCCAACTGAAAGCCGAAATCGAGGTTAGGGATTTGCCGATTTAAACGTATATCGACATTATTATTCAGTGTGTACATAAAGTATGGAAAAATCCTGAGACAGGTCGGTTTTTGATTTTAATTTAGTATGTTTTACATAACAATTAAATATACAGGGTAAACCATTTGTGATTAAAGATGTCATCGGCCATTTTTTTCAATGGCACATCCTGTATATTTTCTTTTCTTTAGATTGCAAATTTCAAGATGATTCTAAAAATATATACTTGTGTTAAATTAAAATCAAAAACCGACCTGTCTCAGGATTTTTCCTCAAAATTGTTTGTTTAGCTTAAAATGAATGTATTCCATACTTTATGTACACACAATTATTATTTATTAAATTAATTGTTTGAACCCTTACTTTGTGAAATTTATCCATAATAAATATAAAAAGAGAAATTTTACTTATCTGCATTTTCACAGTACTACTAAGTTTTTAAAATTACATTTTCTTGACCAAGGTTTCGCCTACTCAACATTGTCAAAAGTGACTTAAGATTAACAGGAACCGGGGAAGTTCAATTATTTTAGATTACCCTTTGGACTAAATACCTATATAATAACTAAAAAAGAAATTTAGGAAGAGAAGAATATTATTGTACATATTCCATGATAATGATTGGTTAAAATATTTATAGTATGAAGTTACTTACCCTTATAAAAAATCTGTCAATCTTATGTCACTCTTTGACATTGCTAAATAAGCGAAACCTTGGTCGAGAAAATATAATTCAAAAAGCTTTGTAATACTATAGAGATTCAGATAAGTATAATTTATCTTTTCGTATTTATTATTATTTATTATTCTTTTTAGATGTTAAGAACCGAATTGCAGCTGGCGGAAGGCGAACTAAAAGATAGATGTTGGGCCCCTCCCACAGCCCTACAGCAATGGTTACAATTGACTCACGAAATCGAACTCAAATCTTATTTTAAAAAGAAAATCAGCGCCGAAAAACAATTGCAACAAGCCAGAGAAGCGGTACGTAATTTATTTCAACTCTGCTGGTTACTGCTCATCAAATCATTCAATTGACAGTTAATGAGTCATTTTGTGACTAAAGGAGTAAAAAATTTAAAAAAGTATGTTCTATATTATAAATGGTAGAAGATTATTATTATAAGTTTGTCTTTTTAAGCTTCTTAGGCCTTCAGTCCTGGGGACGCCCAGTATGTAGGTATACTTATAGGTCACTCAATCACAAAGAATCTAACTGAACTTTTTATAACTTATTTATAGTGCGAGGAAATGGTAAAAAATACAAATAGAAATTAGATGAAGAGCAATGAGTGAATTTACAATACAACATATTAAATTAATGCTTTGAGTAATGATTAACCCTCGAAAATTATAACTTACAAGATTTAACAAGACTAAAGATTCTATAACAAGAGTACTTTTTGAGGCGGATGTTATACTATAACTGACTCTGAATTTGTCCAGTTTTCTAAACTGAACTTTTAGCACTACTTTTTGCTCTCACATATTTTTTTGTGGCTTTCGGTTTATTAAAGTGTTTTCGGACATACAGGACTAACCATAAACCTCAGTTCGGAGATTTATTGAAGGGATAACAATTTGAGCGACACTTTTTTTATTGGAGGAAAAATCCCTCGAAAAAACTTCTACAGATGCAGCCCAGTTTTCTCCAACTATGCCCATTATTTCTAAATTACATTTAAAACTCCTCTGTGAATATCATTTGAAGCGTCAATTTACATTTTTACTATTACGCTTTTAAAAATTATATTTAACATCTGTTAGTTGAATTTTTAAATTCTTTGTATAAGAACCTTTGAATATCCTCCTATTTAAAAGATTTATAATATTCAGGCCAGCATGTTTTTTAACTATTGAATTTAGAAATAACTTTAAGTATTTTTATTGAAATATTCCTAGAAAAATAAACATTTCTAACTTTCTAGATTTAATGTTGCTTTACAGATGCGGCTCTGTTACAACTGTCGGAAAATTTAATTCCTCGCCAATTGTATGTTTTTTCTGCTTTTGCGATTAATAATGAAACGTTATATGAGACTCGTAGGCCATCATCTTGTTTAGAAGACAATACAAAAAGGTTCGCAGATTTAATAATTACTTTTCCAGTCCTTTAAAATAGGATTCGTCTCTTAATTTGCTAACACCCTATAGAGGCCACTTGGTATATCCTGTGTTGGGAATCTATGTTCTAGAACAATAATTCATGTAAGGACGTTTCCCTTCTACTTCGAAATGCCTTACAACACATATTCTTAATCGATGTAGGTTGTAAATAAGCAGATTGAAAATAAAAAAATGTGTTTATTGCAACTGTTTTATAAGAACACTCTGGGAGATATACTAGAATGAGATATTAATTTAAATAAACTAATTACTCTATTAAATTGGATAGGATTACCAGACTATTCAGTCTATTATTTTGTTCACCTACGAAATTTAAAGTATATTCTGAAAATATGAAGGATTTTCATATTTTTTTGATAAAGATGAACTGTAAAGGTCACTGGTTGTTCATATTTCATACAGACAGTCGAGAATTCATATTCATTAATGATTTATTATATAAATAAAAGTTAAAAACTTCCAAAACTCATAGTAAGGAAAAGTTCCATAAATGGATAATTAAATAGTCGATAAAGGTATATTTTTACTGTGGTACAAGAAAAATGCATTTATAATTTGATTTGTCACAGAATCTCGTAGCATCCTAAAAGAAAAATTATATTCAAATTTTGTTACTGAATAGAATATTTTCTTACATAATGCGGCCCCGGCAAGAGTTTTGAATTATTTTATTATATATATTCTTTGATACTTTGGATGTGCAACTGAAGAATAGATTCAAACCTGGAAAGTAGTACATTCTCCAGAACATCACAATGATCATCTAGAGCTGATCCACACGTTTACGGCACAATATTCTATATAGTTGTACCTGTTGATAACATAAAAATATTGATAGTCAGCGTGAAAAAATGTACGTTTCTATTTTTTCTGAAAACAAAAATTTCAACAAATTAAAAACAAATATGTTCATTTGAAAATGATAACCATAGAAAACAAAAAAAATTACAACGTCTTTTACTATAAAATATTCAGTAGTAAGAGTTTTCTTTACAACTATGCTCTATAAGTGCACAAAGTTTTGAAAATGGCCAAAGTTACGTAGTGGGTTAAAACCCCCCGAAAATAATATTTAAATTCTTTCCTACATTTATTAAAAGAAAATAACCCAATACGTAACAATATAATGAAATCTAATGATAAATTTAATAACTATATTAATAAATATTCAAAATGGAATCGAAGTTTTTATTTTGTTTCATGAATTTGACAGTTTGTGAGTTATTTTGTGGCAGTTGATGAATCATTTCGTGATCATTAATAATTGATGAGTAATTTTGTGAGAATTGGTGTTTCAGTTTGTGAAAATGACGATTCATTTTATCCCAATTGATGAGTCATTCTGTGACGATTGACAGTTGATGAATTAATTTGACAGTTCATGAGTCATTTTATGAAAATTGGCAGCTGATAAATTATTTTGTGACAGTTGATGTCGCGTAGTGACAGTTAATAATTTCTTAGTCATTTTGTGACGATTGATTAGTCGTTTTGTGATAATTGGCAACTGGTGAGTCATTTTTTGACAGTTGATGGGTCATTTTATTATTGATGAGTAATTTTTTTGACAATTGACTGTCGATGGGACATTTTGTCATAATTGACAGTTGATTGTTCATTTTGTGACAAATAACGAACATTTTATACCAGTTGACGACTTAGTTTAGGACAATTGACGAGTTAATATGTGACCATTGGTGAGTTATCAAAATGGCAATTAAAATTGTTTAAAGAGGTTCGAGAATAATGATTTCCTTGTTTTTACAGTGCGAAAAGTTGCGAAAGAAACGTTCGAGTTTGGTGGGCGCGTTTGTTTCCACCCACGGCAAATCCATCGACGAGGTCGACAGGAGTATCGTCGAGGCGAGAACCGCCTTGAACGAAGTGACTCAAGAGTTGCAAGAACGAGTCCACAGATGGAAACAGATCGAAATATTGTGCGGTTTTAATATCATGAACAATAATGGATTCACTTATTTGGAAAATACGCTTTATCGGAGCGCTAATGGTAGAGGATCAAGCTTAAGGGGTAATTATTTATTTTCCGTGTTACATCACGTCGAAAAAAGAATTAATATAAATGTAAAAGATAAAGTGTACTTAAAATTCCACGAGTTTACAAAACTTTTTTAAATATTCTTGTGACAATTGTTTCACCTTTTGGCATCGTCAGATAAGATAAAAAAAAATACAGGTATTTGACGTACAGAATTGATTTTGTATTATAGAAGTCCTAACCAATATTCTTCATTTTCTAAAACATTTGGTTAATATTATATACAGGGTGTTATTGAAATACACGTACATATTAAAACTGGGTATTGCGCAGATCCTCACTGAATGTAGAAAAATATTATTTTTTAAAAATACCCCTTATTAAGGGAGTTATTAATTTTTGAAAATTAATTCTAAAACAAACGTACTTCACTGATATGTTGAGGATGACCTATATAAATTAGGTTTATTTACCTATTTTAAACATCAACAGTAATTAATATGCAAGTTTTTGTCAGATGATAAGAAAACTAGTCTTGTAAGAAATAACCATGTTGCCAAGATTTTCGAATTAATTTCTATTTCCGAAGACTGGTTTTTACTACCCTCGTTATCAAAAAACTAGAATATTTGATAAATGATTGTTTTTAAACTATACATTTTTGAAACTATAGATTATTAAAATTTTAGTTGATTTACGAATCTGGCTAACACGAGCGCGTCATTTCCAAGTTGGTAAAAAGTGTTGTTACGATTACTTTTAAATATTTTTTTACGATGCCACTATTTACGAATATTGAACTAACCGATATAGTGCTGGTTTATGGGGCAGCTGGAGAAAATTCTCGGCAAGCACAAATCCTGTATCGCGAACGGTTTCCAAATCGGAGAATTCCGGACTGTCGTACGTTTATTTCAACTGTTCAGCATCTAAGAGACCATGGAAAATTTGAGAGTGTCAATGCAGATCGAGGGAGAACAAGAACACAAAGAACATTGGCGGCCGAAGAAGAAATATTGGAAGCTGTTGAAAACCGGCCTCAAATAAGTTGTAGAAGACTAGGTCTTGAAATTGGAGTGTCCTCATTTGTTGTGTGGCGGACACTTAAAGAACAAGGTTTACATCCTTATCACATCCAAAAAGTCCAGGCCTTATATCCAGGTGATGAAGAAAAGAGAGTGGAGTTTTGTGAATGGATGATTCAAAAATGTGTTGATATTCCTGATTTTCTAAAAATATTATTGTATACTGACGAGGCTTCATTCACTCGTGATGGCATGTTCAATATGCACAATACGCATATTTGGAGTGATGAAAATCCTCACGCCATTAGGGAAACTGGGCATCAAAGAAAATTTTCAATAAATGTTTGGGCTGGCATAATAGATCAGTATTTAATCGGGCCTTATGTTCTCCCGAACAGATTAAATGGGCCAGGATATCTCCACTTTTTAGAAGATATTTTGCCAGTACTCCTAGAAGAGATACCGTTACAATTAAGGCAACGGATGTGGTACCTACTAGATGGCGCTCCTCCTCACTTTGATTTAAACGTACGGCAGTTTTTGAACATTAGATTTCCTCAAAAGTGGATAGGCAGAAATGGACCTACTAAGTGGCCTCCGAGATCTCCGGATTTAAATCCATGCGATTTCTTTTTGTGGGGTCACATGAAACAACTGGTTTATAATGAACCTATTAATAGTGTTGAACAATTAACCAATAAAGTTAATGCGGTAGCCGAGGAACTACGACAAAATCCAAGACTAATTTCTAATGTTCAAAGTTCTTTGGAAAGACGATTGCAAGTGTGTGTAAATAATAATGGACGGCATTTTGAACAATTACTGTAATAAACTTTATTTTGAATTAATTGGTTTTGCTACGGCAACAGTGCAATTTCTATGGGTAAGTTCAATTTCGATTTATTTTACTTCTTTAAATATGGAAACTAGTAGGTCGGAAAAGGGGACTCTTCCCCAATATTTAAATTTTAGAATTTGAAGTTAAAATTGGTGCCAATCGTTTTTGGTCATTACATACTATTCCCCATTTTAATATGTACGTGTATTTCAATAACACCCTGTATAATAATTTATAGACGACAATCTAATAAAGGTGAACTTCCTTGATTTATTTGTTTGTTAAATACTGTACTCGGCGGATATCGTAGACGTCTCTTTGTTTCAGATGAAGTTCTTGCTTCTTATCACATACGTGTTCTTCATATATGCGATAAGAAGCAAGAACTTGATTTTTTAGAGGAATTTGAAATAAAGAGACATCTAAGATATCTTTAGTGTATACTACTAAATATATAATATTAATCAAATGTTTTAGAAAAAGAATATTATTGGATAGAACATCTATTACAGAAAATCAACTCTGTATGTGTAATGCCTGTCAATTTTGAAAATTTTTGTCAGTAGTATAAGTATAAAAGTTGGTGGAATGAAGTTGTACAAAAAGCTAACAAAGCCAACAAAACAGAAGTAAATAAGGAAATATATAGAAACAAACGTAACGTAGCTGTTAGTATAATTAGAAACGAAAGAAAGAAATATTGGGAATCCCAAATTTTTGAAAATAAAACAAACTGTACTACTATGGAATGTCATATAAGAATTGTTGCCTAGAAGTAACAAGACTAATGAAATTATTGAAATAGAATTAGCTGAGGGATAAATGGTAAATACTTAAGACCAATTAATATGTTAGCTACAATAGAAATAAATATTGGAAAAAAATAGGATTCATTATAATTTAATCTACCTATGCCAAAAGGTGTAACAATTTTCATAAGAATATTTAAAAATTTTGGAAAAACGAGGAATTTTAAGATAAGTTTATTTTATCTTTTACGTTCATAATGGATAGATTCTACAAAGTATGGAAAAAAAACAATCATGAATAAAGAATTAATATTCTTATTTTGACGTATAAATAAATTAAAATTACTTTTAGCACATTTCCGCTCTTGTTCACTCTTGAGTAGATCAAATTTACTAATTCACAATATTCTATGACACCTGCTTTTATTTATTCGTCTAATTTCCGTATTTACTTAAATTACACAACTTTATATGTAATTTAAAAAATTTATTCTGGTCAAAAAAATATTTAAATAATTCAAATGGACTATTTATATGTCATTAACAACCATATTATTAACAGGAGGAAAAAACGAAGAAATAATAGGCCCTTAAATGTCACAGTCTATAAATTTTATTTATGATAGAATAAACTACCGGTTTCGCGATAAAATGGGCCGCATTTTTAGGTTCTGTAATCATATATACAATTTATTTACATTTATCTCCAACCCATTTGTTTTTAATTACAGAATTTTGTGATTGAACCTGAAGATGTGGCCCATTTTGCCACAAAACAGATAATTCTTTTTATTATAAATAAAATTTATAGACTGTGAGATTAAAGGTTCTATTATTTCTCCGGTTTTTCTTCTTGTTTACATATGTTGACACATGGCAACATCCACTCATTTGACACATATTATTGAGTGAATTTTGTTAAAAAAAATTAAGATTTTTTTTTGTGACATTTTTCTTACATTTTGTTTTTCTTGTTTCTCTTTCTTTTCTCACAAGGAGCGTTGAGCAGCACGGATAACTTAGACGACGACACCGGATCTGTCTATAGTGCCTTTCCAGGTAAGACGGTTTCGTTTGACGATGACGATTCGGATTCTGATTGACAAATTTTACATTTCAAGTGTTTAATAACTTTGAAAGTACTAGTTTTAGCTTAATACAAGTTGTATAGCGGGACTATTTTTTAATTTAAGTGTAGCATTTATGTGTTCTTAGTGATTTTAATAGAGGTACATATTTAAAATATAAATTAAAGTATAATAGTAAAATATGCATAAACCTTTCAATACGTATCTTCTTAATATTTTTTTGTTTTAAGTATGTATCTTTGTTAATGTTAAAGTACTTGATTTGGGTTTTTGCCATTTTAGGTTACACTTTAATATGTTTGTATAACTTTCGTTAATAGTTACCAAAACTTAATTTATTTAGAAAAAACTGTATTTTTTCTAATCTGTTTTTAATTGTTTAGAGACCACAGTTTATCTCAAATATCGATTTTTTTCCAAACACAAATTCCATTTGGTAAAAATTAGATTCAATTAGTCTTCTAACCTTAATGGAGGTCAAATCACCAAAACCATTTTTTTATATTTTGATTATTATTATTATTGGCGCTTGTGGTTTCATCCATTCATTGGATGCGGTTTTATCAAATTTCAACTTTTGACTGTGAATAGGGTGCTGCCCTTCAAAACGTGCTCAGTAGTAGTATTATTAGAAATTAGTTTAAAAACCTAACAAATCAAATAATAGTCATTAGTTTCAAATTTTAATTTGAGAAAAACTGTTGATAGGTTGTAAGATTTAAAAAATATAGGCTAAGGGGATGTCTCAGCTCGGTCGGGTTCGTTTTGGTGCTTTTAATAACAATTCACTCCCGTTGTTTCTTTAAAAGTCGATAGCATTACAGAATATGAAACTTTAGGTTTAACAGTGGCGCAACTACAAATTTTAAATGCCCCCTTCCCCCTTCGTGCACAAAATTAGGTCGGCTTCCTTATAGAACCTTATATAATTTTTTTTTCGTATCTAGCGCCTCTACAATTCTGAAGAAATTTAACACAAACAATAATTTTACTTTATAATGCATATTTTATTATAAATACAAAAGAACAATTATAATTACAAATGATAATATCAAACAAAAGAAACATAAACAAAGCAAAACAAAACTAGGTTTAGATAAATAAATCGTTTTAAAATGTAGTCTTCCTTTCTCGGTTTTAAATCAGCAAAATGTTTCATTAATTCTTTAATTTTCTTGAGTAGTTTCAGCTTCAATGCTCAACACCGATAAATTATGTAGCCATTCTTCTCCAGTAGAATTTCTTCTTAGTGTTAAAAATAATAAAATTGCTGTAACTTCATCTAGAAAACTGACAGACAGGGTGATATTTTAATAATTAAAGTTTCGTCGAATTCTTTCATTGCAAATAATTCAGAAATGTCCTCATTAAGCATTGAAAAACATTACCATTTGTTATGGAAAATTGGACGAAATATCATCTATATATTTTTTTGGAATATTTTTGTTTCATTTATGGCAATTAAATATCTAGGTGTCATAAATGAAAATAAATTTACATAGTTCATCCCTATCAATTTGATTGATAACTATATCGAGTATTAAATACAATACTTTTAAAAATTTTTGTCTTTTCCAACTAAAACTGGAAGTTGATATTTCACTGTCATTCAAATTGTATGATCTTTCCCAGAAGAGCACATATTAAAAAAATTAAATTGAAATACATACAGGTACATAATTAAAACGTAACAATTAGGAAGAATCAAACGGGAAGACTTTTCTTATTTAGTTATTAATTTGTATTATTTTTCTTATGTATTTGTTTTATACTTGAAAAATAAATTTTGACGAAACTTTTTTCAAATTTTTTTTGAGACCAAAGTTTTGCAATATAGTAGTTCCGCCACTGAGATTTGACCTTTTCTTCAATTTCTTCTCTTTACTTTAGGTGCATTGGTGCA
This sequence comes from Hermaeophaga mercurialis, assembly GCA_951812935.1. Lineage (NCBI taxonomy): Eukaryota > Metazoa > Arthropoda > Insecta > Coleoptera > Chrysomelidae > Hermaeophaga > Hermaeophaga mercurialis. The sequence continues at coordinate 1,485,804 of OX638363.1, forward strand.
GTCAAATCATATTAATGCGCCATTTTAAATTAAGTCTTTTACTCAATTCCATGACAAAAATTTGTAACTTTAAGACAATTATTAAACAGTTTCGCGAAAAACAGTTTTCACGAAACTGTTTAGACAGACTTTATAGTTTGATCCACGCGAAATCGTTTGTACTTTAAACAGTTTCGCTAGAAACAGGTGCCACGAAACTGTTTTAGTATACAAATTATCCTAATATATTTATCAACAATATAATGTACTTACCTACAAACATGAACAAATATGTTTATACAGAGAATTTTAAGCACAAACACTGCCCAAAAGAAACGTTTATCGTTAGCTCCCAATAGTATGTTTTATACTTGATAACTTTTTCAAACAATAACATTTAGTAAAGAAGTACTGAACATTATTTTGAAAACCGGAAGCGAGTTGTATCTTTATATTTTTAATTCGGACTTTGGCAAATTTACTGAGACTCCCTGCATACAGATCTGCTTTAAGAAACTAATGAATCTCCTACAAATATATTTATTTTTTAACATAATATATTTTTGCTACTAACCAGTATCATGTTCTTTGCTTGTTTTTGAGTTCTTTGTAGACTTTCTATTTATAAAATATACGAGGTACATTAGATGTTGTGATTCATTTGATTACCTGTTTCCTTATTTTTTTCCAAATTTTATTTCAAAGGTAAGCACGAATTTAATAATTAAGACGGTGGTAGTTATGAATCCAGTTATCGTTTTTTTTGACTCTTCTGTATGTCTTCCGACGTTTTTTCGTAAATGTGCTTTTTAAATCCTCGAATTAATTGATTATCTTCAAAATTGTTCATCTCCCCTGTGTATCAATGTTTTAATTTGCAAAAGAGCAAATTATCTTCAAAATTATTGATAACCCTGTATTATTATATTTTCTATTATTTTTTATAAAGCAAAATATAGAGATGGTAATTTATAATATTAACCAAGGCAGCAAGCATCTGTCTCGAATCCGTAAAATATATACTTTTGTTAACCGTTTACGTAAATTTAACAATGATTTTTTTATTCTGTTCTTGATCACTTTACAATGCTTTACTAACAACTGTAATATTTCTCTCTTCGTTTTTCTCTGTCCCAGTGGTCCTATTAAATCGCTCTCCCGAATGTTAACCGTGTCCTTTTTTAAGGACACTTTGCATGTCACAGTACTAACACGGTGGTAAGATGGCGGTGTATATGTGCAGGGTACCACATCAGAGACGGGGATTCGTCGAGCAGCGAAACCAGCAAAATGGAAGACGACAGCGGCGGTACCGATTCCAAAATTGGCAGTAGGAATAATATTAATTTTTCTATAGGCGATGACGGGTGAGTTCAACTTAGATTATTTACCAAAAAAGTACTTTCGTTTATGCTCTGACAAGTGACATTTGGTAGACTACTTGTGACATCTGTCCGCTTAACGAAAACTATAATAATAGTGTTTTATTCAGTATTAAAAAATTTCTACATTGATAATATAAATTTTTTATGAATCTTGTCCAGTGTACTTATATCTTATACTGTTTACATACATACTTGCTCATGTGCACACAAACATACACCACATCCAAACTGTCAGACTATGTTTAGAAAATGTATATCTCTAATATATAATTATGTGACTGAAATTTATTTAGAGATCATAGCACAATGTGTGTTACAGCTTAAGAATTCTTCAACTGAATGGAATGCTTTTTTGCTAAGGTAATAATATAGTTTTTCTTTAAAAACATTCAGATAACTATTGACAAATATCCTGAGAGCGTTATTATAACAGGTGATAGCCTGATAACCTGTAGAACTCTGACCAATTTCTAACCTGGAGTATGGTAGTCTTTATTAGTTGTCCCCATGTATATTGTGTTCAAGAATCATATTATTCCTCAGGTGTTGTGGTTCATTTTTTTTATGTCACTAGTGATTATATAAACATAAAAAGGGTAACGTTAGTATACATAAAGATTTAAACAAACTCCTACATGATGCTTGATCATCAGATCCCGTGAGACATCTTATTATCTTTGAATTTTGAATACTTTTAGCATATAGGTTAGTACAAACTGAATAATACAAAATATGCCAATTTCATTACTTGCGGGCGAAGCGTTTGGTATGATGGTCTCAATACTCAGCATGTACTCAATAACTTAGATATTACTTTATCAGTAGTTTTGATCTAAGATTAATCCTAACTATTTAAAATGTTCAAATTGAGCAATGGACTTAGAGTTCGGTTTAATTAAATTTATATGATGAATGTAGAAATTTTTAATGCTGAATAACGTATTATTATTATTATTGAACCAATGTCGCATGTTCATTACCAAGAATCAGCTATCAAAATATGACTATCTAATTCTAGTAAGACTAATAGGGCTTAACTTTTTCCTCAAAACCAGCCAATTCACAGTAAATAGAGTATTATGTAACTTTTGGCAAATTATTCCTCCACTGCGGAATAAATGTCACCTGTCAATTGTCAAGTCTCCGCTGTGAAAATTTGACATTTGTCTGTTTTCCGGTAAAACTTCTATTTAAGAGTTTATTGAATTATTTCTTTTTAGATTTGATGAAACCGTTGGTGTTTACTCATCTCCTAGAACCATGAGCAAGTACCAACCGAAGAGCGGCAGTCACAGCCAATTGAATACTCTAAATAACTCGAAACCGGTATCGGCGATAACGCGGTCCGCCTCATCCGACATCGCTCCTGCAGTCGTCGAACCCCAATCGAAATCCTTTTCCGAGTCTAACCTTAAATCCATCGAAAACAAGACGACGTCCCTCAGGGAAATGACGATTAAGGAGCAACCGGCGTCGTCAGTGGAGGACGACATTTGTTCGAGCTGTTCGTCCAACGTGGATGAAGACGTTAAAAAGAAGAAACGAAAGCTCAATTTTTTTTCCAAGAAAAACAAGAATAAAGGTGATTCGTAAAAATAAATGAATGTCGTGTTATTAGGCAATTGTTAATTATTTTTTTAGGACTGTCGACGATTTGTTTTTGAAATATGGAGATCAAAAATGTACTTACTATTTTCTTTTAGTACATTTTTGATTTACTTTATTTTTTTATATTGTTCTTCTTTTTTGTACCATGACCTTTTTTTGCAGGCAGTAAGTAATTAATTGTAAGTCCGACAAATTGGCCGATTTGTCTGTTTTATTAAATAATTCTAACGGATCCATTTTTCCATCACGAGACAAATGTCATTGTCAAGTGTCGAATATCATTGAGAAAATTGATATATCTGTATATAAATGTAACGTAAAACAAACTGACACGTATATTCCAGGTATATCTGTCAAATGGCTTATTTAACAGTTAACTGTGTCGACTAATACAAATTGGCGCCTAAATATGTCATAAGACGCTTATCCAAATGTATCTGTTTATTAGTTTTATGAATCTGTCAATTAGTTTAATTAACACTCAATATCTGTTAAGTAAGACAAATTTACAGATATATCTGTCATTTAGTTTTAACATAACACTTAAATATGGCAAGTAAAACAAGTTCAGTCTTAAAATGCCCAAGACTAGTTTCGAAATCTCATTATTATTTCAATCGATTTGTGGATTAGTTTAACTAACACTACAGATATATGCCGATTAGCTCAATTAACAATGGAATATGTCAATACAAATTCACACTTAAATATGTCCAAATAAGACGAATTTCATAATTTGATTATTAATTCAATTGATATATCAATTAGGTTAATTAACAGTCAATATCTGTTATATAAGATAAATTTCCAGATATATGCCAATTAGTAATTGAATATGTCAATACAAATTCACACTTAAATGTGTTCAAATAAGACAAAGATCCAGTTTTTTATCTGTCAATTCGATTAATTGGCGCTTATCTGTCAAATAAATTTTCCAGAACAATCAATCAGTTTAATTGACACTTGTGACAATTGTTAGTGATATCGTTATTTTGGTGTTGGTAATATTGAAATTGATTGTAAAAATGTTCAACTTTGTACCAAATATTGGGCCAATTTATTGGTTAATACCGTGCAATCTGTACTCTAAGGAAAGCGTGTCGGGTGATAAAAACTTCGGTTCAGTGTAATCGTAATCTCCTTTTTTTTATTTTACATTTAGACTAGAATTATAATGGGGATGCAAAAGATCTATTTGAAACTAGTCAAATAATTTACAAATAGATGACGAACGTTACTTGATCATCTGAAAAAAATGTTAATAGTTATTTTATAATTATAATTGATGTGAAATATAAAAAATATCGCAAGATAGAAATTTCAAATAACACATAATTGAACGATAACTCTAAAGTAACTTTTAACGTTTTTCTTCCTGTGATACAATTAGCAATAAAGCCTAGATTATAGGTAATGAGTGATATATTATTGTTCTTTTACATCTTCATAGCTTTTTAAATAAAATTTGTGATCTTTTTAAAATAAGGGAGAGTTGATCGAAGCACAAATTCATTTGTCTTCCATTTATATATGTAAGGAGTGTTTTTGTCCTCTCCTGGATTCGGACCTGTCAATATATTCCAACTAGTAGGTACTTAATTCCCGTGGTAATTATAAATTGTACGTTCCTGCTTTTTTTATTTAATTTTAAATAAGAACTTGTCCGATAGGAATGTAGATTTAAAATCGGTTGTGTACTGCCTTGGTAGTAAACGATAGTAAAATCTGATTTAACTGTCAAACATCAACAGTGTTGAAACATACAAGTTTGACGTTTCCATTATAACTAGAAGGTACTTAAACGATGGAAAACTGACGCTAATAGGAATTTTCCAATTTTGAAATGACTTCCTAAAATGTTTTTACGAATATTTTTTCCTCTTTTGAGACACGTGTAAATACTGAAATTTTTTGTACAGTATTAAATATTTTATGCATTGAAGTGATCCGAATAATGTTAGAAAATATTTTCGAAGCGTATATCCTAAATTACTATTTGATAAAATTATATATCATGCATACAATTGACAGAACCTCTTTTTATGTTCGTAAAGTCCGTACTTGCATGACGATCACCTCCTAATAATTTTTTAGTGATAATTTTTCCTTAGATTTTTATAGTTGATATTTTATTTCTCGAAGCGGACAGTACTAGAATCACCGGTGCCTTTAGGCCTGCTTATTTTATTGTTATTTGGAGTTAATAAATAATATATTTGAAATGTGTTAGTGTTCAATTCAATAAACCATTCATATTCGTAAGTTGTTTCATTAAAAAAAATGGTATGACCCTTTAATGATTCTCATTTTATTATTACTAATATTTAACGGCGAAGTTGTCATTTAATGGCTGTCAGACGCACTTACTCAACCTATGTACATGCAGAAGAAAATGTATCGTATGTCCTTTGTACTAGGTCTTTTGGGTCATTTGAACATTAGATGCAAACGGTAAGTATTTAGTTTTTTGTATTGAAATTATTTTAATGATTTCAAATAAAAATATTTTTTTATTAAAAACTTTTTAAATTCAAATAATTATAATCTATAAAATTAAATCGAGTCTTTAAGAATAAAAATTAAATTTTTCCGAGAAAACCATTAAGAGAGATTTTTTTTGTCTACTGTAGAAGATAACAAATAAAAAACTGTTTTCTATAAAAGCTGGATTTTATTTACTTAAAATGCATTCACAAATTTATATCTGTACAATTTCTTTACAATTCCTTCTGTAAAAAATGCATTCTTCAATCACAATGTAGTTGTATATGCTAGTAGGACTATAAATCTTATAAATAAAGACTAGTAGTTATTTCAATTACTTTATTTAGATTCTTATACAGGGTTCGTCAAAAAGTTACGCGCCATATTATCCACGCATATATAAATCTAATTTAATTTATATTTACTTTTGGCAAACCCTGTATAATGCACGGATTGTTCGTAATAAAAGAATAGCTAGTTTGAGTCAATTATTTTAAATGAGCATAAAAATGCCTGTAAGATATTAGTTATTTTTAATGATAATAAATAAATAATAGAAAATTTAATAAGGAAAAATATTTTAATAAATATAGAAAATAATTGTTAAAAATATATTATAAATTGCGGGATGTCAAATTTTTGTTTAAGCCATTGAAATAAAAATGATTTGGTTTTGACTAAAAAATTACAATCAAATATAAATTAAAACTTTTATATATTATTTACATAAAACAAATAAGATTGTTCACACATAAACTCATCTGCCTGTTGTGTATAAAATAAATATTTGGTTTATAAAAAGTGTTTAGATTCTAAAATTTACTGTTCTAGTTGTAAATATATTAGAGTATGTTGGTGCATTTGATAAACATATTCTTTTTAAAACAAAAATTGATTTAATATACAGGACAATAATTTTATCTGTGAGCAATAACAAAAACTATATACTGAATCCTTTGTTTTGCCTACAACCCCTCGACATTTACTTGTTGAAATTTCAGATGGTAAACGACAATTCCAATTTCTGTTCTGTTTGACAGTAACATACATTTTATAAAAATATCACTCTTTAAACATTTTTTACTTTACATTACCTACGTATAAAAATAAATAATCAAATACTTTCGCCACAAAATAATTTCTTTAGAGTTTTACATATGAATTTATTTGTGTTTACTTTTTTAACTGCTTAACAAAAATGACCTATTTTGTTTATTTTATTGCTGTGGAAAAAATGTAATAATTATTTTACTGTTATTATCGAATAAATTCATAGTAAAACAGAGTCGAAAAATTTAAGGGCGTTTAACTGGACGTATCCATGTTATATAAAAGGTACCTGTTATATTTGTGATGTAAAGACAAAAAAATTAAAAAACGACGCTAACAGTAAAATATTTACAATAAAAATGAATGGAAGTGAAACTGGTACTAAGGATTTTTTAATAAAACTGGAAACAAGGCATTGTTTTTTTGTAAACATAAGCGGACATTAGACATTTTAGAAAATTATTCGGCCAAAAAAGACGATGGACCTTTTAGAAATGTACTCTACCAAAAAAAAAGTGACATTATTCTACGTTTTAGAAAATCATTCTATCGCCAAAATTAAAACACTGGTAATAAAACTGGGAAAACTGTTTTTAACGTCTTAAAATAAAAGAACAACAAATAACAGGTACGTTTTAAAACTTTTTCTTAACATCGATGGTATATCCAAAATAAACGTGTGATGTTAAAAATACCGAAAGTATTAAGTCTTTTTTAAGTTAATCTAAATATACATTGTTCAATTCGCTCTCAAAATAATTAATATTTAATGTTCTGGACTACATTTAACCGAAGTTAGTCTCAATCCCTTTGCAAGCATTTGTTCTTCTAAGTCTCGATTTTCGTGAGAATATCTAAAAAAGATAACATAAAACCAGTTATAATAATAAAAAACGGCTAGGCAAATGAAATTTCACATCTGACAATTTTGATGATGGTGTTAAATTTTACCTGTTAACTGCTGTTGTATTTACCTTATTTTATCTTCTTCCATTTCAGCTATTAACGAATCTCTTTTTTCCACGATTTTTATCATTTCGTTTATAATACTTTCTTCCGCTTCAACGTCAGTCTCGGTTTTCGGTTTAGCTGGAATTAATTAACGATTTTTATCGATATTACCCGAAAAATAGAAGGAAAACTTACCAATCTCGATGCGTTCTCTAAGTTCGTGCTGCAATCTGGCGTGGCGATCTTCTAGTTCTAACTCTTGCGCTCTTACGGTCAATTCTCGTTCATATCGTCGCAGTTCGGTGCGGTCTCTCATCAAATCGAACCACTCTTGCAATAATTCCGATTCGTCTCTGGTCGAGTCGATGCCTTCACCACGTAGAGCTTTTTCCACTGAAACGCCCCTAACTTCCAGTTCTTTCATCTTCACTTCGGTTTCTTCAAGCTTTCGTTGTATTTCTTGGGCCATGCGATGTCTAAAGATAAAAAATGTCGTAGGGTAACGCCTTTTTTTGAATATAGAGTTACTTTACCTTTTAAGTTGGGCTTTTCGGTTTGTACGTAAATTTTTACTTGATCTTCGGCCGTTGGTGCTTCCCGCCGAGGCTCCCGTAAAGTCTAGAGTATCACAAGAACTGTCATTTCTATTTTTGAGTTCGTCTTCGACGTCAGAACTGTCATCTAAGAACACATTTAAAGTCTATTATTAATTAAAAAATTAAGAACTATACGCCGGGTTATATAAGAATAAAGATGGGTTGTATAAAAAAAAAAGTTTGTACAGCAAAGAAGAATGGTAATACAATAACCAGACGTGTCAAAAAAGAAATGAAGTAAAGAAAGAAGAATGGTTATATAAAAATAAAGAAAGACATTGTAACAGAAATATAAGTTGTTTAAATAAGAAAGGTTGTACAACATTGAAAAATGAGATATATCAAAATAAGGAATGAAAAAGTAAGTTTTATAAAAAAAGAATTCGGATTGTACACAAAAAGTAGGACTATAAAAAATGAAGGTTGATTAAATAAAAACAAAAAAAGGACGTCGTAATAAAAAAGCAAGAGCCATTATAGTAACAACATGAAGGCTTATATAAATAAGATTCTACAACAAAGAGGAAGAAGGGTTGTATAAAAACATGCGTTACATAAACAGAAAAGATTATATAACGTACAAGAAGGGATATACCCCAAAAAGAATTACCCAACAAAAAGCGAGATCATAAAAAATGAAGATTGATTACATAAAACCCAAAAAAAGTATTATACATCAAAAAAGGATGACAAAATAAAAACATGATTACATAATAAAAATGGAATATGTTATATACAATTGTACAACAAAGAGGAAGAAGGGGGTGTATAAAAAAGACGCGTTTTATAAATAGAAAAGATTATATAACGTACAAGAAGGCATATACAATAAAAAGAATTATGCACCAAAAAGCAGGATCATAAAAACTTATTGATTATAAATAAAAAGACTGCACAACAAAGAAGAAGGGTATAAAACGAGAAAAAGGAGTTATATAAAAACTGCGCGTTATATAAATAGAAAATGTTATAATATGACGAAAAAAAGGGGTTAAGCAACACATAAAAAGTGAAGATTGTACTAACCTGTCTTTCTAACATAATTTGTTGGTAGCGGTGGTACTGGAGGCGGCGTCGCGTTTCTATTTATAAAATTTTCCGACAAACTTTTTCTTTGTTGATAAACTTCCGGCTCCTAAAAATGACAATGACAATATATTTAATCAAGTTTCATAAAATCGAAAATCTGCTATATCCAAAGACATCTAGTTGCATAAAAAAGTTAAATACCTTACATGATACATGATGATATAAATAAAAATAAATTGTTTTTAATGGCCTAAAAATAGCATTTGGCATTGACATTTAATAAAATATATTGACATCAGATACTTGACAGAATTCAAGTTTGACATTGTCAGGAAGTATGACAATTGACAACTTCATTATTTCGATGACATTTCCATCAGCTATTGTAAGCTATTTTAAAACAAAACTGATCAATTTTGAATTTCTTTGTGAATGTATTTACAATATTTAGGATAAAATCGATAGTAATGAATTAAACATGCATTAAAGAAAACGTGCAAACACAAATACAAACATTCACACACATTATAACCCCAAACACAAATCTTACTTTATAATATCCCAGGTTCGCGCACGACTGTAAAACAAATATTTTTTTAGGATTCAATGCATCGAGACTTACGACTAGACTTACCTTCGAAATATCCTTGGACTTGGGCGATAATTTGGAAAACAGTCCCTTGGACGAATTAGAATTCGGACTTATTTTCGTAAACAAACCCGTGATGAACTTAGTCAGACTTCTCCTATGTTCTTTGGTTCTTTTGCCCTTATCGCCGACCGTTTCTAAAATATTCGGATCAGATTTGTATGTTTTCAACCGGTTCTGGTCCACAGGCTGGACGATACTCGCTTTCCGCGGGAATTCTGGAATCGACGTCGCTCTCGGTTCCGGTTCATAGTTTCCGCTTATACATAGCCCGATGCACTTCTCTCCGCGTTTTTTAACAATCATTTGTTCCTTGTTCAACATCAAATGTTCGTTTTCTTTGTTCCTCAACCGTACGGTTTGTTTCAGCCTCTCCAATTTCTTGTCCATCTCGTCCGTGGATTTGGTGTTGTTGTAGCGAGGTGGCGCTTTCGGTGCACCGTCTTCCTTATTGGTCACTTCAGAATTGATAAAAACCGTGTTAATATTCTGACTAGTAGAATTAGTGATTGGAAGTACATCCGGTTGTTGTTGGGTGTTATTATTGAATAGAGATTTTCTAGTGGTTGTATCCGGAAGCCGGCTGTTCCTCTTCTTTCTCTCCAACGATTTGTTTTCCGCTTTCATCTTGTTCATCACCATCTCTTGAATCAATCTCTGGTTCGTGTCCCGCTCTTTCTTGATAATTTCTTTATTGTACAAAATATCCGGTGTGCAGATCATCTTCGGCGACGCGAGTTCTTCACTAAGTAAATCGGGTTTGCTTTTCCTTCTGGACTTACGTACATCGATGGAATCTTTAGCGTTCGAAAATTCCACTTTGGATTTGAGCCTTTGAATGTGTTCGTGGAATTCTATATTGTCTTTTATTTCCGGTTCGACTTCGTTGACCGGTGTTTTTGGCTCGACATTTTTCACCGTAGATTCCGTGACCGTATTCTCTTCCGTCGTCGTTCCAGATTCAATTATTGCGACGCTATCGTCGTCTTGATCGTTGTTCAAAACAACTTCCTTAGTTTCTATTAAACGTACATTCTTGGCTTCCAGAATGTCATTTACGGGGTTCAAACTATCAATAGCGAATTCGTCTTCGTTTTTAAACAACACGTAACCAGTTTGACTGTTTCCGACTCCATCGTCGCTACTCGTTTCGGTGCCCGTATCCATAAACTCGATATTGTCTAAATTAACGCTCAGAATATTATTCGTGGCTTCTGTTGCTGCACCGAATTCTGGGAATGTTCGTTTCGGTTTCTCCGGCGGTTCGGTACGGATTTCGAATTCGCCGTCTTCGAAATCGTCCCGAGCCCAATCTGACAATTCGGTTTCGGTTAAAGCAGTGATGTTTTGTTCGGTGGCCGATTCGGGCGAACTAATGTTGCCGCATTCCGATGGTGGTTCTTTGGTAATGTTATTCTTGTATTTAATATGTAGTGAATTGTGAATTTCCGGTAATAGATTCTCTAAGTTCGGTAACGGCTTTGGTTGGTTCAAAACTTTTTTGTCACCAGTAACTGATTTTGGCGTTTCAATCGACGGGGTTCTGTTTCGATTATCGGCAGTGGTAACAGCCGGGTTGTAATGAAGCGAATCTTCCAAGAATTCCTCTTCGGGTACCTCCTCGGCCGTAGAAATTTCCACGCGTGGTATATTTTCGAACGGTTTCGGTTTCGAGTCGTCGCTTTCTGATGACGCTAAACTGTCAGACGTCAAACGTTCAGTTTGTTTATTCCAATCGATTTGTGGTACAACGATCGAAGTCTCATATAAAGGACTCCTTGGCCTGCCTTCGGATTCGTTCTCGAACGTATTTACTTCTATTTCTTCCGTTACAACGACCGGGGATTTGAGCTCGTCCAATTTCTTGCAAAAAGTCTGCATACCAGTACTAACTTCCGTGGAAGGCTTCAGCAACTTCTGGCAATCCGAAATATTAGTTTGGAAACTTTTGAATTTGGTATCCAACGTAGAGGCGCTTCCGGATTTCTGGATCCCTCCGGTACTACTTGGGTCGCCTAATAAATACTTCTTTTTGAGCTCCAGCGAAACTTTAGCAGCGATGCCTCCCGTGCTCTGCGTGCGGTTTAACACGTAACCCTCGGGCCGAGCCAGCGTTGTTGGTCGTGGTACAGATTGCACAAGTGGGGTTAGTTTCAGCTCGATGTTTGGCTTTTTGGCTTTCCCGTCTGATGGTTTTTGGAGATAACGGCTTGTCACGTGGATTTTCTTCGGGCGGCTGGCGCTGCCTCGTGTCTTTGTCACGTTGACATCGTTTAGCAGAATCGCGGGTAATTCCCGGGTGGGAGTCGGGTCGTCTTGGGCAAATTCGGAATCTGTCGAAATTTCGGTGGCGGAGTTGTGGACGTCGTTTGAGGACTCAGAGCCGCTCTCGTCCGAGACAATCTAAAAATGGGATTAAGTTGTAAAATGGAATTGTTTCTACAACAAACGCACAATTTCAATTATTGAAGTTCTATTATTTCGCTAATAAAAACTTGATATGGGGATTGTATAACAGAAAACTGGATATTGGCATAATTTATGTTTTGTCGAGTGGTTAAAAGTATTGTGGTTGCTATTACTTAACATTAAAAGAATTTTGTTTTATAAAATATGATAAACTGAAATTGTGCGTTTGTTGAAAAAAGAAAAAAAAATAATTGAGCTTATTCCTATTTACACTTTCTATACAATAAATTTGTTATTAAATATTGTTAGATATTACTATTAGTTGTATCATCGTTAATGCACTGCTCCAAATATAATTAATAAATATAGATATATATATATACCCGGTTGTTTAAAAACGACAAAACTTGCGTAAAATATTTGGTTGTTTTGTGGCGTTTGACAGATGGTAGAAAGTTGACATTTAAAATAAAACGTATTTGATCGTGTCGTTTACACATTTCTCGGTATACGAGTTAACATTAAACACAAATTGCAAATTTTGAAACGTTTTTAACGTGAATAAACCAAAAAAAAGACATGTTAAAAACAACACTCACGTTAGCAATGGATTAGATTTTTATTGCAAATACATAGAAACCAATTAGTGCACTCCATAGTTACCTTAATTACCATTGCTTTTAGCCAATCATCGTTTTCTGCGCCACGGACGGTTGGGTGAATGCATTTTATAAATAAACCCATATTTAAGCTTGAAAACACGTGATAAAATTTTAAAGTAATCAACACTTAATAAATACTTTAATGAATCAACATATAAAAAAAATCAAATTCAATCCGTTATTAATCGTATCAGAATATTTCTAATAAAAAAACCTACTGGACGCAACATTCTTTTTCGCTGTCCGAATCTTTTTTGTAACTTTTAGCTGATGATAAACTAGAATCGGAACTTAAACTCACTTTTTGAGGTTTGGGGAGTTCATAGGACGTCACTTTTTGTTTTTGTATATTTTCGTCACTGTTTAGCAATTTTCTTGCGGGGACCGGCGACGCGGAACTCGTCTTTTTGCGTCTTTGCGGTACGCTGGGCGGTAGATCCAAATTGGATCGCGTTTCGAAAGATTTTTGTCGTATCGGTCGCTGCGGAGGCAGATTTACGTTATTATGACTAGAATGATCAGTATCCGATGAGTCTATGGCGTTCGCGAATTTATTTGAACTGGAGTCATCGTTCGATAAAGTAAATGAATCTTCGTCAAAGTAATTTTGGATATTAATATTAGTGTCGAAATTATTTTCTTGTGTTCCAGTCGAAAGTTTGGGTTTAATACTCCTTTTATTCTTTTCGGTGTCAAAAACATTGTCTTTGTCAGTTTCATTATTCAAAATATCTTTTTGAGTATCAAATATATTTTTCACGTTTTCTTGAAGATTCTGTGTAATATTGTCACTAGAATCATTTTTATTAATATCCTCTTGCTTTAAAGTATCGTTTGGGGTCGAAAGACGTTTTGAATCATCAGTTTCAATTTTTTCAATAACAATATTATTTTCTTTACTTTTTTCGCTTTTAAAATTGTCTTTTGAAGAATCACTTAATAATGAAGGTTTTGGATTAACACTAGTTTGATTTTTTCCAGCATCAAAATTACATTCTTGATCTTCTGTTTTTAAAATATTTGTCACGTTTTCTTGAAGATGTTTGTTGATATTTTCACTCAAATCAGTTTTATTAATATCGTCTTGCTTTAAAATACCGTCTTGTGTCAAACGACATTTTGAATCATCAATTGTTTCATTTTTTCCAATGTCAAAACTATTTTCTTTACCTTTTTCGCTCTTAAAACTATCTATTGGAGAATCACTTAATAGTAAAGGTTTTGGATTAAAACTAGTTTGATTTTTTTCGGCATCTAAATTACATTCTTGATTTTCTGCAGTGTTAAAAATATTTTTCACGTTATCTTGAAGATGTTGGTTAATATTTTCACTAGAAGCATTTATATTAACGTGATCTATAGTTTTCGATGTCACAGAACACTTCGTTTCATTTAGTCCAGTATCGCCTGTACTTTCTTTGCTTTTTTCAGGGTTAACAATATCATTTTGGCGATATTGATTAGTATTTTCGTTAAAAGTTTGATTCGAAAATTGTGGATAAGTAGTTGAAGAAACAGATACATTAGCGCACCATTTTTCATCATTTTTATTGGGTTCTTCATATTTATCACCAATATCCAAAAGTGTAACTTCGATAAATTTTTCTAAATCGTTAAAAGAATAATCAGAAATAGATTTTCTTCCCATTCCATCAATCGATTTCGTTGTTGAATTATTTTTGCTCTTATTAGGTTCAAACTTTCCAATTTCGCTGTTCGGTAATTCGTTTGTACTCTCGAATTTTTTTATAGTATTTTTTACGGACCGTTTCGGTTTTTCTTTAAACGAATCTGTCGAAATGTCGTTTGGGTCTTTGTCGCGTTCCGGGCTGAATTTCGGCTTCTGATTCCATTCCGGATCGATAGTTTCAAACTTCCGTAACAATTTTTTAATATCGACTTTATCGATAGCGTCCAAGTCGATGGATTTTCTTATCTTAACCGGTTTTTTGAAATGAATTTCGGTTTTGGATCGCGCCAAATTGAACGGTTGATCGTCGGTGGTTTTTTTACCTAGAAACTGGGATTCGAACAACGATATATTGTTTTTAGGAATTTTACTAACAATATTGTCGGATAATTGCGGCGTTTTTAGAAATTTTTCTAAATGATTATACTTGACGTCGCTAAATGACCGACACACTTTACGCTCCGGTGTATCGTGATCTAATCCCTCCATCCAGCTCAGTAAATCATCGATTTTTTGATCGGGTTCTCTATCAATTATTTCGTTATTTAAATCCGTCTCAGTTTCTAGCGCTTTAAGAAGATCTTCGATGCTGCTCGATACTTTTTCATCGATTTCATCCTCATCACGATTAATTTTATATTCTATCGGTTTGCTTAATTCGTCCTCATTCGCCAGCAAATTCTCGATGTAATTATCGATATCTTTCAAATCTTCATCTTCCGGATCGAAATTGAAATTCACTTCTTCAATTTCTTTGATCTGTTCGCTCGTTTCCGGTAAACTTTGTTGTTTTATCACGGGACGTTTATCGATATTTCTTTTCGCAGCCGGTTTAATGGCGACTCCGAAATATTTTTCTTTATCGAGTGTTTCAACGTTAAGAGCGAATTTCGGTTTCGAAACTTCCTTCGGAATCGTAAGTTTGCTGGGCGTTCTTTTAATTATAAGCAGCGGTTGTGGTTCCGGATTTTGAAATTTAGGCACGAACTCCGGATCGTAAGATTTCTTTACTTTAGAAGGAATCACGAAATTTCTCAGAGGTTTTTTGGTTAGGTTGTCGCAAGTTGAACTTTTAGCTAAGCCCGTTGTTTTAACCGGAGGAATCGTTAGTTTGCCCACCACCAAGGAATTGTTAGTGTAATTGCAACTAATTTTATTCATGTTTATATCCAAATCCGATTCGGCACTGTTGTATTCGCCCGATACATTGTCTAAGGATTTGTTTATCTCTTTATCGTTGTTACTATTATTATTAAGGTAAGTAGATAAGTTGAAAGATGATTTCACCTCAGTGTCGGTACCGGTATCTGTATGGACGACAGGCGGCTCGACGCATACTTCTTGTTTCCGCAGCTCTCTGGCTCTAATCTCTTCTTCGCCCTCCGTAGCCGTTTCCGATTCGTCATCTAGAAAACAAAAAAGTTGAGATAATTAATCGAAAATATGTGTTAGGGACACTCTTTATTAAAAATGTACATTTACTACATGCTCAGATAACTATCACTCGTTTTAAAAAAGTAGAAAAGACAGCCATTTTGATACTTCATGGGCGCGCAAAAATGTTACCTTTAAAATACAATTGATAAAAAAAAAGATGCTACATTTATCAAAGTTTGGTTATTGCCGACTACTGTTTTTGGTCATAATGGAAAAAGGTGAAAAACATTTAATTAGTGAATAAACTTAATTAGGATGAAATATGAAAAAAAAAAAACAACAAAAGTCTCAGGAAGGAGTAGTTTGCGACACGGATTATTAAATAACGAGCGAATGCTAAATTGTGTGTCGGAAAATACAAATCAATATCGCCAAAATGACATCGTCAACACTGAAAAAAGCAAAGAAAATACATAACTGGAATAAAATCTTTATTATTAAAATGAAACAATTGATGATTCAAAACGTCTTTCGACACATAACGATACTTTAAAGCAAGATGATATTAATAAAAACGATTCTAGTGAAAATATTACCTAGAATCTTTAAGAAAACGTGAATAATATATTTGATACTCAAAAAGATGTACAATAATATTTTGACACTGAAAACAAAACTTCATTTTTAAGTGGTCCACAAAAAGATATTTTTATTAATGAAATTGACAAAAAAAATATTTGTGACATCGAAAAGAATAAAATGAGAGTATTAAACCGAAACTTTCGACTGGCACCCAAAAAAATTATTTCGACACTAATATTAATATCCAAAATGGCTTTGACAAAAACAAAAAATGACGTCCTATGAACTTCTCAAACCTTAAAAAGTGAGTTAAGTCCCGACTTTGGTTTCGGTTAAAAACTACAAAAAATGTTGCTGGTCTTTTATGTATCAAAATGGCTTAAGTCTTTAACGATGTAGTTAAGGGGGTAAATAGATGACATTTAGACAACACAATTTAAATCATGTATATAACCAATTGCACCAATTTTTATTCATTGAAAAAAGAAAAAATCTAATCGCTAGAAACACCCGTAGCGAGCTCAGAATTTGATCTGAAAGGAAGGAAAATTGTTAGGTATAACTGGCCCAACATTTGTCTGTAGCTATGAGAAAAATAGGTCAGCTGGTGTTAGGTAATCTAACCGGGGATCTTCATAATACGAACGAGACGCGTTGCCCATCTCGCTTCGTAAAAAGTAGATGCAAATGGTTAAAAATATATATCACAATTTTTGAAAAAATACAAAAAACATATAACAATTGCCTTAAGTCCAAAATCCTGCATAAAATTGCGTGCTAATAACAAAAAACATCGAATCAAAAATGCATACCATTTAAAATAGTAGTTTCTGTTAAAAATATAATATAAAATATAACCTCCACGTTTGGAATTAGTCAAGTAAAGTCCAGTTTATTTAACAATTTAAATGTTTTACAAAATCCCTCTATTGAATACCTACGTTTCCTAAATGATGTGTATCTTAGCCTCATAAAACGCGTAACTGACATCAGCTTTTTAATTACTGCCAAAAAACATAACCTATTAGTGAATAGCAAAAAAAAATCATTTGTATGTCAACAATTAAGTAACACATTATTTGTCCTTAGTGTCAAAATCAGTTTAGCAATAAACCTACTGTTAAAAATCATATGATGCATTAAGAAACGTTTTATATAGCGAAGAGAAATGATAAAAGCTGTGATATCCGTTTATAAATCCGAAAGCAAATTGAAACCCACCGTCCGAACTGTCGTAATAACTGGATTGATCACTGCTACTACTGTACTCATTCGAATCTGAATGTTTTCTCGAATAACTGTTCTTCCATCTTTCCGCCCATTTTAACGTTCCCTCTTTAGTCGCCGGTTCCTCCAAAGCATCGTCAAACGCATCTTCATCGTCACTATCGGTATCACTAAAATATTAAAAGGTTTATTAAAAAAATATCACCTAGTGCATATTTTTACCTTATACTGGACGAATCGATGTCCGTATCGTCCAATTCTGCGCAAGATCCACCAAAGTTCTTGTCCGTCCATTCGTCCTCGTCCATTTGGTTGAGAGAATCTTCTTGATCAGATGAAATGTGTCCGGTTGAAAGATTCGAGAATTCGATTCTTTCAGGCGTTTGGACTAAGTTCGTAGAAAAATAAAAGAAAATAATTAATGACGCAGATTTTTAACGTCTTCAAAAATTTGGTAGGTCTATTAGTTAACATGCTTTTGTATAATTTTTGTGGTTTGGTAAACAGAGTGGCGGTACGTTCGGATACGGGATACCCTATATTACGGTGCCGTTTTAGTTGATACAATTCCAAACAAAACATTTGTAACCTTATCAACTATTATATTTGTATCACTGAATTCTCTTAGATATGAATTTAATTAATCCATCCGAACGTACCCCCATCTTCCCTAATAAGTCAGAATTGCGTTGTTGGTATAAACGAATGTCAAATTTCTTATTTTTTACAATTGAATCGAACTTTTTTCTAACCTTTGTCAATGGCATCAAAACTTGTGACGTTGGTCAACGGTTTCTTCTCCGGACTTCTTCTGTTATCGACGTGTCGCTTAACGGAGGGTTTTCTGTTTATTTTAACGGTAGGCGCTTCTCCAACCATTCCAAAATGTTGCAAACAAAAGAATTTGTAGCCGTAAAAACCATCTCGATCAAACGCATATGAACCCAATCGAAGTTGAATATGACAATACTGACATCTAAAAATATACATATATATATATATATATATATACATAAAAGGAGTTGTTTCTTTGTGAGTTTGAAACATGGGTCAAATAACCAGTATCGCTGTAAAAACGTTAAAAGTTGGTGTAAAACGTCAAAATTCGTCAAAAAAGGTCAAAAGGTATTATAAAACGTCAAAAACGGTTGAAAATGATAAAAGTCCTTGTAAAAAACCTAAATGATTCTTGAAAAATGGCATTGAAAATCGTCAAGTCAATATCATAAACGACAGAGGTATTTGTCAATGAATAAAAGCCATTGGCAAACATCCAAAATAGTTGTACAAACGCCAAGTCATTATAAAACGTCTCAAAATCAATGTAAAACCATCAGTATCATTGTACACATAACAAAAGTTGGAATAGGTCAAAAATAATTGTAAAAACCTTAAAATTCGTTGCAAAGTGGTCAAAAGTCGGTAATAGAAACGATAAAAGTCTTTACCAAAAATCGTAAAATTGTAAAAAGTAAAAGCGATAACATACTTGTCAAACCTCAAATATCGTTGTAAATACAAGAAAAGTCATTGACATATATCAAAAATCGTTCTATATATTAGAAATCAAATATGAAAGCAAATTACTTGAAACATCCGTGATGGAAAAATCTTCCCTCGGCCGACAACCTTTCCATTAAATAGACGCGCTTATTACAGAAATGGCAAAACTCTGATGCGACTTGTTTCGGCAAAACGAGAGGTTGACGGCTGGTATTTTTTTCTGGCGGTTTGGGTTCCGTTGGGATTTTGCGCACTAATTTTTCAGTTATCGTCGCCACTTTCCTCGTGCCAAGTTCTCTTGCGGTACCTTCTTTTAATTTTTGATCCAAATTTTTAATGTTCCTATCGATATCGGCGAATTTCGCTAAAAATAAAATATTCTTCAATTAATAAATTTTTCTCCATGTATTTATTTACCTTCGCTGCTGTTTTGTCTATCCAAATGCTGTTTTTCCATTTTCGTTTGTCTCGCCAAAAATTTTTCTTTGCTCCATTTCGGTATTTTCTCCTTGTCAATCGCCTTCGACGGCCTCCCCATTTTGTTTTCCATAATTTTCTTTTCTATTTCTTTGATGTTCCAGTCGGATGTTTCGATTTTTCCAATCGCTCTCAACAAATCTTTCGGTTTCTTGTCGACGGGTTGAGGCTGCCTCCATTTATTCTCCAAATCCTTTATTTTAGCTTCAATGTCTTCGTCCCGTCCCGCATTTCGTGACAATTGATTTGGTTTATTCTCGTGGTCCTGGAAACGTAATAATTTATTGTGATTTTATAGTCAAAAGCAAAGGATTTATACAACCATTTTAAATATTTAACACAAGTTAACAGCACAAACAACAAACGGCCGCTTCGGTCCTAACGCCAAAGACAAATAATTAATATTTTAATCTTCGCTAAATAAATAATTGAACATCGTTAATGATTCATAATTCGTAAAATATATTGTAGACATCAAAATACACGCTTAAAATTATTAATAATTAAAATATTCAAAAGAGTTAGTCATTTTAAGTATTTCATGGGTTAATTTTAACTACAAAAATAATCTGTTAATGAATTAATTAAGACGGATAAGGCACAAAATTATTTTCATCACATTTAGAAAATAAATCGAATGTCCACCGGATATAAAATTGATGTCTAAAGCAAATATACAAGTGGCGCTTTCTTTTGAGGAGCTCGTAATACATATCAAATAGTTTAATTTAAGTAGCAGACACCGGTATTAATAAAATTTGATGGGTTTCATATTTAACATTTTCTCCATTCCATTCAAAAATGAAAAACTCATCCCACCTCCTGAATCGAAGAAACAACCTTTACAAAAGCATTTCTTCAAAAATATTCTATTATTGAAGATTTCAATATAAATAAAAAAGGAAACAGCTAAATAATTTCATCCAAAATATAGACTTTACTCAATATGACACCCCCTTGTACAATGATAAGAACAAATGGAAGAGATTCTATTCCCGATATATTTCTATATACCAGAAACATCGCCAATAACTATGAAATTGTGAAACCTATACCAAATCTCGGCGCTGTGCACTAAGTCCTCCTCCTCACAGTTTATGATAGTGAAACAGAATTTGTGAAGAATGAACCTACGATTCAATATAACCTGGAAAAGTGAGACATAGTTAAAGTAAATAAGACCATAGTGAACCATATTTAAAACCATAAAATAATTAACAAAGAAAATATAGAAACATTCAACAAAAAACTTTCAGACTATTATCAAAAACTTTTGAAAAACACAATAGAGAAAAACTACACGCACGAACTACTTCCATTTTTATTAAGGAAAAAAGTATATAGGGAGTATCAGAGCCACGGCGAATCAATCTTCAAGAGGGAAACCAAAAATTTTAACAAAAGCATACAAAAACTAATATTGGAATACAAAACAAACAAGTAGATTAAAACGTGAGAAAAAATAAGTAATAAGTGTAATACCCACTGGAGAGAAGTTGCAAACTCAGTAGATACAAAAATTCAAAAAACAGTATTAGCACAACCATTGTAAGAAATAATCAAACAAGAAACATCAACTTTTTACAGCGCATTTAAAAGAAATATATAAGAAAGCAGGAATCTTGAATTCGATAAAAATCATTACACAAAAGTACAAAACTGGACAGAAGAACACTCAAGAGTAACACCCCTAGAAAAACAACAAACCTTAGAAGGTGATTACATCGAAATTCTCAATAAATGAAAAAAATCGGCACCCGTACATGACTATATCACAAAAGTTGGACTGCAACATCCATAAATACATAATTAGAATGTATGAATATTGTCTAACCAACCAACACGTCCCTAACTGTTGGAAACTAGAAAGTGTCATAACTATCTCCAAATGAAACGTGGTTCACTCACGGGTAGAAAATTATCACTTAATCATACCTTGCTATAATCCTGGAAAAAACTACTTACCAAAAGACCCGTGAGAGGAACCAAACGGAAAATACCAAATTACTAATTTGGCTTTAAAGCGAAAAATTTTACTATACACCCACTAACCATACAAATAATTTTCAGAAAACGAAATTAAATGGACGCAAAACAACATTATTTGTGACATCCCAAAAAACTTTTTATAGTGTATAAAATAACGGATTGATTTGCAAACTCCATAAAATAAATACCACAAAATATAATATAAAAACTATTAAAAACATTATCACCAATCGAAATATAAAGACCTTGTCAATAATTATGATGCCAACTTTCCACCAAAATAATGGGCAAAGTGTAGTAGTGGCATTGAAGGAGCACAAATGCGTGTAAATCTTCCAATTCTAGATTCTATTCCACCTAAACTAACACATTTTTGTTTACAGTTTTAAAACAATTTTAAATGGGAACCTGCAGTTTATAAAACTATGGATTTATTACGCAGCAATATTGTTACGATAGTATGTACAAGGATTTAGTTAATTAGTTAAATATCGCCCTGTACCTAGAATTTATTTTTTATTTAATATTTTCTAAATTTGCATTTGCAAATATAGACAGAATAAAATTTAATAAACAAAAAGATTTTTTTGCATTAAGTCAGCGTCAAATTTATGGTAAGGATTAGTAGCGTCTAATTCGCGACAACCATAACAGATATGTGACATCTAGTATTACAAGGATAAACAAAATTTTAGCGTCCAATTTATGCATGTCAATAATTGAACAAAAATGAAAACTGTTATGAAGCAAATGTTAATAAATTTAGTAGCAATCAATGTCCATACAAAGCCCACACCGCTTACGGGTATATAAGTAAATTGTTTTTCCAAGTCTTTGACTCTATCCTCAAATTTAGCGGCAGTTTGACGATACAAAAATATCGAGTAATCTTCAAACGGTCGCGAATCCGGCTTTGCGTTCGCCTGTAGCATTTGCATACTTTTCAAAAACTGTTCGGTTTGTAGTTTCCGTTGATATCGCCGTTTGTTCTGCCTTTCGGTACGGTTAAACGCGATTTCTTCCAACATCTTTTGCCGTTCTTCCTTTTTACAAAAAAAAAATCAAAATATACTTAACAAAATATATATTTACACAAAGATTTTCCCAAATCACTGATTTTGGGGCTGAAAAAAATGTCTAAAACAATCAAGAAGATTATGATCAGGTACCACATATTGTTGCGGATCTGGAAAAAAGGAATAGGAATAAGGACGGTTCAATCAACAGGATGGAGAAAAAAATCTTAATGAAAATTAAAGTACTTACAACGCTAATTCCGATCCTTTCGTTAGTTCTTCTTTTTCTCGGTTTCTTGTCTGCTGTTCCGACCTTTTGAGAAACCACGTCCCCGTGTTTGTGCCTGTGTCTGCTCGACGGTCTGGACGTTTGGGTTTGCGTGTTCGCCGTTTTTATCGTCTTGAAAGACACCTCGCCAATTTTTGCAACACCCGGAGGCAATTCCTACAAAACAAATTAGAAAAGTTATACAAAGCGATTGGACAAGTCATCACGTTACATACGGATCCTTCTCCTACGACCGGATAGTTTCTAGGGGAAGTCGATGGGAAATTAAAGATTGGGGTATTAAGAGACGAGGGTGGACGGTTGGATTTTTTTTCTTTATTTCTCCCTTTTTCCGCTAACGAAGTTTCTTTCTGCGTTTCCTGATTGAATAATTTCACTATTTCCGTTCTCTCTTCAATTTTGACGTCTTTGTAGTCATCCGAGTTTAAAACTAGTGTTACGATAAAATTATAGGTTAAAAAATTAGTAATTAAAATTCATAATGAATAACAAAAATGTTTTTGGTAACAGCGGAAAAACTGTAGATTATTAGACGAGAATTTACTATAGATGTCAGATATGTAAAAATTGTCAAAGTTAAGAAATATTTCAATAAAGAATTAGAAAGTTTTAAGAAACATTATTATAAATACATTTTTATACAATGGTATGCGATTAAAAGAAGGAAATTAAAGGAACAAAAATGGAGGTAGTAGATGAAATGACCAAAATATTAAAAGTTTGGAGAATAAAATGATAACTGAAGAAGATTATGATCATGATTACACAAGAAATGAGACAAATGAGAAATAATGTAAGGAAAATGGAAAATAGTTTTATAGGGAAAATTGAAAATCGTAGAAACGAGCATGATACCCCATAAAAGAAAGTAACAAGAAAATTAGAAGATATTAGAAGGGTCAGACTAATTTAAAAAAGCAAATAATATATGATATAACAAAAATTAAAAGAGGAAAAACAAAAGCTAAAATGGAAGAATCAAACATAACATTAAGAATATAAACTAAAGATGTGAACAATGAAAATAAGCCAAGTGAAGAAGAAAATAATAGAAAAAGTAAATATAAATAAACCCAAAAAGTATGACAAACTTATTGATATTGGGAAAAATGCAATATTTATAATAAATAAAACGAATAAAGAATATAATTATATAGAAGGAAAAGAGAATGAATTTAGAGATGTTGAACAATTTGGATTAGTACAATTTTAGGGGGAATAAAAACAAATTGAAGTTAGAAATAGGTTGGAATATGATAACAAGGAAAACAAAAATTACTTGGAAAATGTTTTGTAATAGTGTAATGCTACATTTTATTCAGAATATCCAATGAAAGAAGGAAGTTGTTTTGTACATTGCACAACATTTAGTAAAAGTGATTGGAGGAGAAAATGTGGCTTTGTTTAATTTATACGAAAATAGAACAACTGACAGAATATTTACAAAGACTAGGAAGAAGTCAAAACAAAGAAAGAGAAAGAAGAAATAGAAAATATTTTAATTTTAAATATAAAATATTTATATATATATATATATATATATATACCATGGATGGATTTAATTAACAGAACATATTAAGATAAATGTAAGGACATAAGAAAAGTAATCAGAGCACGTTGAAAAGGAATTGCTTTTAAATGGTTTGATTTTATTTATAAATAAAATACGAAAATAGACCTTGATAATAACGTTATTTATGAAAATTATTATAAAAGATTTGTTATGTTTATTGTTATTATTACGAGTTAGATATTAATAATTTGACATAGAATTTATTGTGTTGATTTGCTATTATTATTATTATTATTATTATTATTATTATAGAAGTATTAGAACAAGCGTCCATTTGAACGAACTTGTTTTATAAAAAATATTTCGTTAATGTAAAATATAAATAGTTAAATTGTAAAAGTTTGGAAAAGATAAGATGGAGTGAGTGATTCATTATGAATTTTAATTGCAGGAATTTATGATAAAATTATAGGTTAAAAATCATAAAGTTACTAATTAAAATTCATAACGAAAAAAAAATGTTTTTAGTGACTAGGAAAATTGTAGTTATTAGATGAGAATTTTTAATGGATGATATGTAAAAATTGTCAGATTTAAGAAATATTTCAATAAAGAATTTGAAAGTTATAAGAAACATAAGTAATTATATCATAACACTAGATTTGTATAATTCTAAAATCTATTAACTTTTTAGATATAACAACGTTTGCATTTACCTGGAGTGACTTTATTCTGATTCGGATTAAAATAAATCGAAGTTACACGATTTTCAGAATTTCTTCGATTTTTAGGCGAGTTTCTAGGATTTTGAGGAGAATTTCTAGTATCTTGAACATTTCTAGGATTTGGAAGAGAATTTCTAGGATTTTGAGAATTTCTAGGATCTTGAGAATTTCTAGGATCTGGAAAATTTCTAGGATTTTGAGGAGAATTTCTAGGATCTTGAAAATTTGTAGGATCTAGAAAATTTCTCGGCTTTTGAGGGGAATTTCTAGGCTTTTGAGGAGAATTTCTTGGATCTTGAAAATTTGTAGGATGTTGAAAATTTCTAGGATCTTGAAAATTTCTATGCTTTTGAGGAGAATTTCTAGGCTTTTGAGGAGAATTTCTAGGATCTTGAAAATTTCTAGGATTTTGAAGAGAATTTCTAGGATCTTGAGAATTTCTAGGATCTTGAGAATTTCTAGGATCTTGAAAATTTGGAGGATCTAGAAAATGTCTAGGCTTTTGAGAAGAATTTCTAGGCTTTTGAGGAGAATTTCTAGGATCTTGAAAATTTGGAGGATCTAGAAAATGTCTAGGCTTTTGAGAAGAATTTCTAGGCTTTTGAGGAGAATTTCTAGGATCTTGAAAATTTGTAGAATCAGGAAAATATGTAGGATCTTGAAAATTTGTAGGATCTGGAAAATTTGTAGGATCTTGAAAATTTATAGGATCTAGAAAATTTATAGGCTTTTGAGGAGAATTTCTAGGCTTTTGAGGAGAATTTCTACGATTTTGAGGAGAATTTCTAGGATTTTGAGGAGAATTTCTAGGATCTAGAAAATTTCTAGGGTTTTGAGGAAAATTTCTAAGATCTTGAAAATTTCTAGGATTTTGAGAATTTCCAGGATCTTGAAAATTTGTAGGATTTTGAGGAGAATTTCTAGGATCTGAAAAATTTGTAGGATCTTGAAAATTTGTAGGATCTAGAAAATTTGTAGGATCTAGAAAATTTGTAGGATCTTGAAAATTTGTAGGATCTGGAAAATTTGTAGGATCTTGAAAATTTGTAGGATCTTGAAAATTTGTAGGATCTGGAAAATTTGTAGGATCTTGAAAATTTGTAGGATCTTGAAAATTTGTAGAATCTGGAAAATTTGTAGGATCTTGTGAATTTCTAGGATTTTGAGGAGAGCTTCTTGGATTTTGGGGAGGAATTCGAACTACTTCATTAATTTTCTGGTTGCACATATTAATTTCGCATTTGGTGTCTACATGACAGTAATTCATTGCACGGGGTAATTTGGAAACATGTTTTTTTGTACATATACATTCTTCAAGGGCACTTTTTGATGAAACGCTTTCTTCGGTTGTGGTGGACGTATAATCCATTGTTTTCATAGAGATTGTGTGGGTTTTGAATGCGCTTCGTATTTCAACTAACGAATTCTCTGCATCTGTGGAACTTTTATTAGAGACATAATTTTGTAGCGATTGGTCGGTTGAGGAGATTGTGCTTTCGTACGAAGTGTTCTCATACATCATTTGGACGCTATCTTCACTTAATTCTTTATAGAAATTGTTTTTATAAATCGTTTGGACGCTATCTTCACTTGAGTCTTTATAGAAACGGTTCTTATAAATCGTTTGGATGTCACCTTCACCGCAACAATTTCCAGAATTTTCGTTAGGATATATCTCCACAACTTCAGATGGCCACACAGGAAAATTTTCATTACTTTCATCGGTATCATCTGTTTTCGAGTCGCTGTCAGAATTAATTACGATTGGGGGTTTTTTTCTTTTCATCAATCGATTGGTCAAAAAGTTCTTCAATTTTTCGTGTTTACTGTAAATTTTCTCGATGCATTTTTGTTGAGCGTCTTCCGGAGATTTGACTGATTGAGAATTTTTTATTCGTTCGTTATGTTCAGATTCGACTGGTTTCAACCTAAGCGGTTCAGATTTTCGACCGAAAAATTGTGTGTTATTACCGTGTTTTTTAATTCTCGTTTTCAATTGTTTCTTCTTTGGTTCAAGATAAGATTTTTTACAATGCTCTTGGTTGATCAACATATAATCGTAAATAACCGATTTGAATTGAAAGTCATTAAAAGAATTATACAAACACGAGTGACGTGCTTCAACGCATTTTTGGCACGGTACTTTTTTATTTTTGGGGTTTTGGTCAAGGAAAGAATCTTTCAATTTGGCTTTGTTTGGGGTCTCGTTCTAAAATGTAACAAAATAACTATATTAATGCAGATACAAATTTGAATTACAGATAACATTTGTCGAAGTAAAAAATTTGTACCTGTAATAATCAGTATGAACTTTTTCCCCTACGAGATTCTACTAAAAATATTCAACAGTGAACACTTACCAATTTTGGTTGTTTTATATACGGTATCTCCCCTCTGAAACAATCGTAAATTTCGGTGAGGTAAGTCGCCATCGTTAAGTAATCTTCAGTTACAGTAAACTCAGATCCAGTCATCACAGGAGGTATACCTAAACATTAAAAAAAAGATTTCATTAAAAAATTGTTTGGAAAGTATTGGACACCCGTTATTAATTACTATAAATACCTCCCTATCCCAGATGACTTAAAAATTTCGACAATAATATCAATTGCGAAAGTTTCAATCTCACATAGACCTGTTACAGAGTCGCCGTAAAGCAAAATCAAGGAATATTTCAACAAAAGTACTTGAAGTTGTTTACAAATTCAATAGTTAGAAAACGTGTTGGACTGAATATTATAAATTTTTTATATACAAGGGTTCTTTCGGAAAAAATATACTCTACGGAGGTTTTTTCTAGGAATTTTTCCTCCAATAAAATAAGTGTCGCTCAAATAATAATAATACTTTATTTATCCATTTTTTTTTTAATTTTTTTATTAAATAAGTTAATTCTCGACAATTGAGGATTTAACTTGTAAAGGCTGGATTTATGTTTCGGGGCACGTAGTAAGTCATCGTTTCTAGTAGGGTAGTTGTGAAAATGATTGTTTTTTAAAAATTGAAAATTATTTTTTTTACATATAAAATATACTTGTAGATGTAAATGGCAGGTAGAGTAAGTAAGTTATACTTTACAAAATGTTGTCGGCATGTATGACGAGCATCTAAATTAAAGATTAAACGTAGAATTCTCTTTTGGCCAATAAAAACGCTTAAGACTTTAGAACAATTTCTCCATAGAATAATATTATAAGATATATGTGAGTACACAAGTGCATAGCATATATATTTTTTAATTGAAGCAATGCATAGTATGGCACTATTAATTTTTTTACATATGTAATGTATGTTAGATTTCCAGCTCATATTTCCATTTAACATTATCCCCAAAAATGTCGTGTTCAGATCAGCTAATATTATTGAAATTTACTGTTATTTCTACATTA
Source organism: Hermaeophaga mercurialis (assembly GCA_951812935.1). Taxonomy (NCBI): domain Eukaryota; kingdom Metazoa; phylum Arthropoda; class Insecta; order Coleoptera; family Chrysomelidae; genus Hermaeophaga; species Hermaeophaga mercurialis. Next base: position 1,514,386 of record OX638363.1, read on the forward strand.
TCTAGTATTTATTTCTTGAAAAAAATTGGGTTTAATATTAAACAATTATTTTTACACCATAATGTAAATTCATTAGCCACCAAATTTAATCGTTCAACGTTAATCTGCAGTAACACATTGTTATCCCTGAGCTGCGGATTATGGATAGTTCTGTAATTATTTTTTATTTAATATTTTCTAAATTGTAACATTCACTGTTTATTTAATATTACGTGAACGAAAGGTTCGGGGGTAAGGTCGCGATCTGATAAATAAATAAACATTTTTGTTAGTTATTAAAATTAATAAATGTTAGGACCTTATTGGTTGGGAAAATAAAAAGAAATTCGAAGTCAAGTTAGGGACTTCAGATGATCGAAACGGTGATTATGCCTACCCCTGCGATTAAACGGGTTATTTGTGTAAAGATGTAAGTTGCCATAATATTTTGTAAGACTTTGTATTAATTATTTCAATAAGCCTCTTTAATTTCCATTAACCAAGTTATGTAGTGGGTTAAAGCCCCCCGAAAAGATTCTTTCATACATTTACTAAAAGAAAACAACCCAATACGTTACACTATTTCGAATTAGTTCTGTATAGTTTAAAATTATTTATTGATGTTATTTGCCTTGTATTGTTTGAGTTATTTCTGTGTTTAGCTCGTACTAATTTATTTAGTTATACATCTGTTAGCTATTTTAAACTGTATAAATTAGCAGTCGCTAAATAAAGGATTAATGATAACAAAAAAAATATACTTACAAAAGTCTTTTTCTAAAATGTCAATTGCGATTTGATTGTTCACGGCGGGATTATTATTTAGAATTGCACTGTAGTCTAAAAGGTCCGGCCTGTAGTGATTTATTATTGCACACAAAACTTTGCCATCTTTAAAAGCTGAGCCCATGTCCGTGATGGTGATGCCTTCTTTGTCTTTAAGCTGTTCCACCAACCAACTGAGCAAAACTGCGCTGTCGATATTGCCTGGAAATCAATCCGTAATATTATATCTTTTATCTTTTTAGACCATGGTTTTTAATTACCTTGAGTTTTCAATTCTTGAATGGTTTTAATTTGAAAAATTATACTGCTTAAATTTAACAGATACGTCATTTTTTTAAGTGGTGCAGTAAATTAAAGCTAAAAGTTAAAACCTCTAAAAAATATAATAGAATATAAAAAAAAATTGTAAATAAACCCGATTTAATCAATTTAAAATTATTCGAAAAAAACTAAAAAATCCCATCAATTTGTTCTTTTTTAATTACCGGCCCTGCAAAGTATTTCAGGTAAAATAAAAAGGAAAATACGATAAAAAAAATCAAAGCTGAAATTTTGCCCGATTTACAAAAATCCAATGTAACCTTTTCTAAAAAAAGTACATTTTGATTTTTGATTAAAAAAATGACGTGTCTTGGATTATTATGTTTCTAATAAATTTTTCAATCTTCTGCTTTTAAAATAATTCTAAGCATGGAAACACAAAGAATTAAGGGAAATAGAAAGTTAAAAGCATGGAAACAGGTCAGAACAATAGTAGAAAAAACTACTCAGCCGTGCAATATCCATTAAAATTTTTATTCAGAAAAAAGCTCATTTGATTAGTGTGAAAAACACCAATAAAACACTTTAAAAAAGGAAAAAACAATTTTAATGACACAAAAAAAATAATTTTAACATTCCATATTTTATTCTTGAAAATCTTTTCGTATTTTAATTATTTTCTTAATTTCTATGTAACTTAACAATAAATTATTTTAGATATAAAAAATCTAATACATTTTTTTTTTGACCAGTCACAACTAACGTTAATTGATTTGTATTGGATTGCCCTATACCGATCATTTTCGTAATTCATATTAATTTTCCTCACAAATCAATTAATGCAGAAATGTCCAGATTGAATTTTTAAATGCTTAATTAACACTCTTAAGAAAAATTAAAAAACAGACACAAAGCAATTTGACATTCACACAGTTACCAATCTCGATGACAATTTTGTTTTAATTAAAGCCGATTTTATTAAATGATCGATGTTTCCATGTTTTTAGACAATTTCTACGTACAGGGCGTTATTTTCTATTCAAAACACTAGCACGCGCCTGACCAGCCCATCGAGACATGCTCCGATAGGCTTGTCCGGCCCTTGATAATAATAACGCCCTACTCCACCAAGGCCCTGCAAAAAACGTACTTAATTTATCCCCTATTTTTTTATAATTGCCACCCAATGGGTAATTTCCATATTTCTAATAAATATAAAAATATAAATTATACTTATTTGAATTTCTACTATATTACAAAGCTTTTTATATTATATTTACTCGATCAATGTTTCGCTTATCTAGAATTTTCATGGGTGACATATGACAAATTTCTTATAAGCGTAAGTAACTTCATACCATGAACATTTCTACAAATCATTACCAAGCAATATGTACAATAATATTTTTCTTTTCCTACAATTTCTTTGGTTATTTTTAAATAGGTATTTAGTTCAAAAGGTAATCTAAAAGAATTGAATTTCCCAGGTTTAATTGTTCATTCAATACTGTATACGGAGGACATTTTATTTATTTCTTGTTTTCATATTTCTCAAAAAAATCAAGTTCTTCTTTCTTGTCACTTACAAGAAGTACCTCGACTGTTGTTTCAATTGTGTTGTTAAGTGTAGGTTTGTGTTTGTGTTTAATGTGAATGAGGTGTTTTGCGTAATGTGACATAACTGGTTGTTTTAATCAATAAGAAGTGTTCACCGTAACTTATTTCAAAATTTCTAAGAGTCTGGTCAAGATAGATGGCGTTACAATCCGGACAATTTAGATTGTAAATACCTAAATATATAACTTGACCAGACCATTTTTTTTTTAGGAAAATAGAATATTATTGTATATATTGCTTGATAATGATTGGTTGAAATGATTATGGTATGTATTAAGTTGCTTACGATTATAAAAAATCTCAATCTTATCTCGATAATGCTAGAAAGCGAAACCTTGGTCGAGAAAATATGATTTTAAAAAGCTGTGTAATACTGTGTAAATTCAGATAAGCATAATTTACCTTTTCATATTTCATCATTACGGATTGTTTCCACAAAGTAAGAGTTGAAACAATTACTTTAATTCCACTATTTCTTTCAACGAATTAATTAATTGCCACTCACCTCTCCTTCTCTTCTTTGGTATCTCATTCGGTTTCTCGTTGGAGCTCCTCTTCATCCTCTCGATACTCGCCGGATTGTCGGTGTCGTAGAGACAAACGACTTGGTGAGGAACCACTACGGTTTTGTTCAAATTCGGGTACCGAGTCGCCGGATCCAGTGTGTACGATTTCCAATCTTTGTTCAAATTGTCCGGGGTCGTTTGAGCGAGTAGTCTGTAAATTGATTCTCTTTCTGCCATTGTGTCGAGCGGCGAAACTGTCCCCAACGACCAACTTCTTATCGCCCAAGCGGCGTCTAAGGATGAAAGGAATCCTCTGGCGCAACCCGAACCGGTCGGCCAAAAGGGCTGAAAATTTATTTTGAGTGAATTTAATAGTCGGTGAATTAATGCAGGTGTCCTGATCCTTTATAGATCGCAAATAATAGTATTGCCCTACTTTTGGAAGTTAAAACGGGGGTAGTATTAAAGTTATAAGCCCATGGCTTATAATGTAGTGTTGTGGATTGTATAATTTTTTTTAATAAAAGAAAAGTTAAACCAATTCATTTTCAAATATAGACTAGCTTACTTCCAAAATATCTGAGTAAATAATTTATTATTGAACATGGGAATTCCTCTCAAGGTAGAGTTCACAAAAATAATATTTTTATATTTTGAGTCTTTATATTATAAATATTTTTAACACATTGCTAGATTTAATTTATTGTTTTTTATATCTCACACTTTTATGATTTATTTGCTTTGTTTTTTATGTTACTCATTGTTATTCTATATTTACAAAAGAAACAGAGGAAATACAAGTGTAAAAGCCAAAATTCACAATTTATTCATTTCAACTCATATACAAAAATATTTTCTGGAAAACCTTACAACGTAAGGGCTTTTAAAGAAAAAAAAGACCAGACCAATTATTAACCCTACAATTTCAATTTCTTATTTCAATCCTTTTGTTGGGATCAATTATTTTCGTTTTTTTTTGTTGTAGGATACACTAAAATCCTTTGTAATCAATAAATTTGCTGTTTTTTCTTTAGAAATCAATTATACCTTACTACTAATATAAATAATGCATAAATTATAGATCTTAATATTTCACATTTTTACTAGTTTCTTTATAAAAGTTTTTTCAGTAGTCTATAATTTGCTTTTAATTTTGAAATTTTTACTTGCGGATCAGCTTGTCAAACTCAAAATTCAATATAAAAAAAAACCAACGACTTTATGCAAACTAGTACTTCTATTATTTAGGACTGTTTTTAGTATTAAGAAATTAAAAATTTTTCATTATTAGTTTCCCGATTCACGTTTTCTAGATGCTCGGGATTTTCACGCACAAATTTACAATTATTAAAGTAATTTCTTTGTAGACAGGGTGTTATAAATATTCCAACGACATTTAATTTATAACATTCTTTTTCTTTTGTGATTGTTTATATTTTTTTTTCGAATCCTACTGCTTTATTCTTTTCAATATTCATATGTATTTTTCTTTATTAGTAAAGAAAAATTCACGACTATACACATATATAACAGTAGTTAATACTTGTAATTCTAAGGAAAAACGGAATCGTATATTAGTTTAGTCTAAATGTTTTCAACATAGATCTTTTTTTAATTTACAACTTCACTCAATTATACTAGAAATAAATTTGTGTACAAAAACACAGGTTAAAAAAACGGTTTTCAAATTCTATGAATCATTTTGAAAACAATGAAAAATAAGACGACTAAATTACTTTTAAACATAGCGAAAAAGAACATTAATCAACTGTAAATGAAATTTACGAACTCAGTTTTATGTAATAAGGTCAAATAATGTAAACAATAAGTCGACAGTAGGTGTCAAAAATCAAAGTTGATTATAAAACACATGCGTACAGAAAAAATTACTACCGAGACAAATGTAAAACTTACCCCTATAAATAATAATAAAAATGTCAAAGGAGTACTTAAAAAGTCAACAATGAATTGAACATCAAACTTGTTTAAAACAAATGTCAAATATTAAATAATTAAAAATTCATCAACAATGCAATTCATATATCAAAAATGACTATATAAACGTCAAAAATACAAATCATACACCAAACAAGTACATAAAAGTCAATAACGAGTCGAATGTCAATTTTTTAATAAAATTATTATAAAAACACGTCAAAAGTTACATAACTAAAATAAATTTTTAACAATTCATCTCAAATGTCATGTATGAAAACAACATCCAAAATATGTATCAAAAGTCAAATGAGTACATGAAAAGTTAATAGCGAATTGAATATCAATCCGAATAGAAATGTCATAAAACTTATACAAAAATCTTAGTTGAAAGTACAATAACGGAACAAAAATATCAATAATGCGTGGATAACTTCAAAATTATAAAAACTTAACGTCAATACACTCGTCACTTGTCAAATTCAATGACATAATCGGCAACAATGCACCGTAAACGTAAAAAATAGCGGTAAATGTAAAATAAGCACACAAAATTCTATTTTTTCCAACTTACCTCGAGCAAACTGTCTCCGACAAGTATTTTGAGCAAACGGTAACCATTCCTTTCCACAACTTTGGACGCATTTTCAGCGGCGTACATGGAAGTGAAATCGAACATCGCAATGTCCGGCTGGCCGTAATGATTGACAGCGAACTCCAAATTGGGCATTTGATAATTTGTACTGAAACTCGCCGCTTCTATCGCGTACTGTTGCAGAGCTTCTTTATCTACATTCTCAGGAGCTAACAATCTCTCCGTATCGGGAAAATCCTGAAAGAGATCGAATGTACATTTAATCACAATTTCAACATCCTCAACATCCTGTACATTCAGCGTAATCATATTTGACATATGTCATCTGACACTTTAAGCGAAGTTTCTTAAGCCTTTCGAAACGGGAAACTGATATATCCGCAAAATTATAGTGTTACGATAGATTTACAGGGATCTAGTAAAGCATCGCCCTGTACATAGAACTTAAGTTTTTATTTAATATTCTCTAAATTATAACATTCACTGTTTATTTAATATTAAGTGGGCGAATGTTTTGGGCAAGGTCGCGATCTGATAATAAATAAACATTTTTATTAGAGTCATCCAAATTGTTGGGTTCTCGGATGATCGAGAAGTTGATAGTGCCTACCCCTGCGATTAAATGTGTTAGTTATTTAAAGATGTAAGTTGTTCTAAGGTTTTCTAAGAGTTGTTTTGTTCATAGATAAATAAATTGTTATTGTTTCACTCAGCACTCAGCCTCTTTAATTTCTATTAAACAAGTTAAGTAGTGGGTTAAAACCTACCTGAAAATAGTATTTTGTTTCTTTCATATATTTATTGAAAGAATACAACCCAACAATACTATTCTATTGACACATGTTTGACGCTAAAGTAGAAAGATAAAAAAACGATATGATGCTGACAACCATGCACAAAGCTACTAAAACTCATACCAAAAAATGCAGAGGCCAAGAAATTGAAAAACCTGGATATATTATCGACAACAATATGAGTATGGGTCGAGTGAACAGAACATGCTTCTAAGTTCACCTGAATCACTAAGGAAAAAACGTGAAATGGTATCAAAAGTTTTTTTTCATATGCTTGATTTGTTTGTACTAAATGCACATGCCATTTACAAAGTGAAAACTGGAAAAAACATTCCTCTATTACATTTCCAAAAAGATTTGGTAAAGAAATATTACAAACGTATAAAAAAATCACATTTCGACTTTCACGAAGTAACGGACCAAATACTGGGGATCATCTATTACGGTTTGTAGAAAGACATTTACCCAAAATATATTACAAGAAAACACACGACCATTGTCAAAAAGATGTGTGCCAAAAGAAAAATTAGAAAAGAAACAATGGTATTGTTGTCAAAAGTGCATTGTACCTTTGTGCTTAGTAAGTTGTATCACACAATATTAAAATTTTGAGTATTGTACTGTCGCAGTTTTTCAAAATTAGAATTACATTGATGTTCTGTTTATTTGATCTATCTAGGCATTTTGTGAGCACATTTTTTTGGTTATTTTGTTTCCTGGGAGTATTTGTTTTGTCCACATTTTAATGTATTTTTGAATAACTAATTCGTTTTTATTAAAATAAAAAAATATCACACAATATTAAAATTTTGTTCATTGTACTGTAGCAAAATAAAAGATTAATTAATGACATGTCAAAGTAAAACTTTAAATAATGATGGATCTGTCATCTGCCAAAATGTCACATTTTAGCCCACTTACTTGTTTAATTACACCTTTTTCGATTAAGCTATGTTTCTTGGCAGTCATAACGAAATAATGAGTATCATCTTTATAATAAACTATGTTCTCTAAATCGATTCTAGTGGCTTCTTGCAAATCCTTAAAAAACTTTTGATTAAATATAAACGCTACGCCGCTAATTTCTTCGACGCGAGCTTCGGCTTCTGTCTTTTTGTTTATAAAGTTGGCAGTAATCGCTATTGCGAGCTTCCCTCTAAATTCTTTTCGTGTAAAACCCTGTAAAGTATTGCGTTTGCCGTCGGCGCCGATTATCACATCAAATTCGTATTGGGAGACTGGATGATTTGACGGTTTGAATTCAGCCCTCCATCCTATTTCTGGAATTCAAATCAAAACAGTAATTAGATTATAAAATTTAATGCCCTGTTTATAAAATAAGTGGAAAATAAATATACGTTGTAAGACATTTTCTCAAGAGGAAAATTAATTTTTATTTTAATAATAAATGTATCCGGTAAACCTTAACGGCTTTCTTTAGTATAAGAAATACGGGAAATAACGAGGGATTAAAAATCAAGAATAAAATTGTTAAATAAAAAATATAAAAGTTCATTTAACTGCGAACGTAATTTTTGTGGTTTTTAAAGAAGCTATAGAAAAGAAAATACCCTTAAAAATTTAAAATCTTTTATCAATAAAAAGAGTTAAATAAAAAAAATAGAAACTAGTATTTAATTGTTCAAGTAATTTTTGTAAAAAACATGAGTGATATCTGTAAAAAATGTGATTTTGGTAAAAAATAGTAATTTTTAAAGAAACCATTGAAAAAACATCTAATTTTGAAGTAATTAAAAATAATTTTTAATCTAATAACGAATTTTTCCAATAACCTTTTGATGACTTTGTTGTTAGGTATAAATAATTTTAAAAATTAAACATATTTCATTATCAAAACTATTAATAGAAAAGCGCATTTCACATGGAGGCATATGGGGGATTCCCACTCACGATGATAAAAAAAAAAGAGTAAACTTGTAATCGTCCTTCCCTTGACCAAATTTCCTTTATGATTTATAATATTACCGCAAAATATCGTTATCAAATTGAGGTACTTATAAACAAATTATTTTACTTACTTTTATCTGCATCTGGTTCAATCAAATTTTCAAAACTAACTTCAGTGTGAATCTCAACTCCAAGCAAAAGCGCAACTTTCAATAAAATACATTGCAACTGTCTGATACTGATGTGATCGATGGCTCCCGCGCAAAATTTACCAAAAAATTTCTTGGCCCCCAACATCCGTAAGTCTTCAATAACGAATGGCCATAAATGCAAAACATTGTTCCTTGAAAATCTGTCCCTTTTTTCAATGACCACCTGTAATCAAAATATTTAATTTTAAAAAACGAGTCCTAATTTAAACAGAAGAAAAATGACATATGACATTTGACAATGAAATATGAGTGGTGACAGATGGGGCAAATTTTTACGATTTAAACTAAACAAAACGCCCTCAAGACGGCTACTTTTGAAATGATGAGAGTATAACGTATGTTCTTTCTTTGTCTGCTATTCTACTTTGAACATATACAAATTAAATTACCACTTTGGCACCCAAAAGTTGTGCCTCGATGGCGGTTCTCAGACCGCAAGGTCCTCCTCCAATCACCAGTACCCTAGTATTAGCTGCTAATTTTCCTTTCTGATAACACTTGTGCGACGCTCTCGAATCGAATTTCTTTAGAAGTGCCTTGGCCCTCCACGATGTCAAATTGGCCTTTAATTTCGGGTAAAATAATGTAAAAACGTTCGGCCTCAAATGAAGGTTATCGATTAGGCCTCTGTAATAGCCGAAGATGTTTTTCATACTTGTGGCGTTAACGAATTGCTCGAAATATTCGTTAGCGTGGGCAGCTTCCAGCCCCGTTACAGTGACTGTTTCTTTTGAGAGGTCCATGTTGGTGTTTAAAAGGTTAAAAGTCGGGATTCAGCAGCGACTATCTGGAAAAAGAAAAAAAAAACAATTTAAATCGATATAAAATTAATTAGGTTTGACTCCAACCAATAGAAGTGTAAATGAATGAAAACTGGCGTCGTGAATTTACATTTTAATTGGTTGGAGTCCTTATACGTATTAGACTGATCAAAAAGGTAAAAAATAAAGAAGAAAATTGAGGTTAAGAAATTTTTGCACCGGTAATATACACATTTAAGTCGGTGAGAAAAAAAATGTATGAATAAATGAGGTTTCAATGTAATTTAAGTTAATGAACGATTAAATAATAGCGCAGTAAACAAAGTTTTAAAAAGTTCAAAAATTTCGCATTTAAAATTTTTTTTGTACAGTCATATTGTCTCAACGGCTTTTTCGGAAATTTTTTGAGAAAATATTAAAAACTCGACGTTTTTATTTTTGATGCGTTTAAATTTAATGAACAATTAAATATAAAAGTGAAGTAATCAAAGTTTTAAAAATCCAAAAGTTTGGAAATTTAATTTTTTTCATACCCTCGTACCGATTTTCAATGGCTTTTTTTGGTATTGTTCGAGAAACTATAAAAAACTAAACATTTCTGATTATAAATAAATACAAACTAATAAAGAGCTGTCTCTAATAATTAGAAAAAAATGTTAATATATCTTAAATTATAAACGATATGAATAATATTTAAAGGTAAAATAATTTTAAAACAAACTAATTTTTTCAAGAATGAATCCCAACTTATCGCTTAAAAAAATCTATCGAATGAACGACACATTTTTGCCAGTTAAATATTTCTTTAAGAATTTTTTGAATGACAAATTTCCTCTACTTGGTAATTAACATATGACTAAACATTATTACAGTTGTATTTCGAAAAATGTCCGATAAGCTGCGTAAAATTATGGAAGTTAATTATCGTGAAAACAATTTTTAATTTATACGAGAGACCAAACGAAATTTTCCAGTTACAATATTCTCAAAATGTCCGTTTTTTGGGTCATAAACTACTATGGAATCTCGTATAACCGTATCTCGTCCTTTATTTATATCGATTGTTTCTAACTAAATGAACAAATTTAGATTCGTACAACGCGTTTAAATTTAATTCTCTCTGTTCTGCATACTTAATAAATTCGTGTTTGTTGGAATAATGTTAAGAGTTGTATTGACAGGATTTTAAAAATCCGCTGCATTTCAACCCGCCTTGTCCAAATATTATTCAAACTACATCAAATACAATGCCCCAATTAAACATTTCTAAAGTAAAAGAATTTATTGAATCAATAACTTAAAAATTGAAAAAAATCTACAACCACGAAAATGATAATACACCGAATAATAAATTAGCGGAAGTTAATATAACTTTAACTAATTACCGTTACATATCAAATATTCAGTAAAAAACTCTTTAGATATAATACATAAATCAAATGAAAATACAAAAATTAATTTCACTGTGTCACAAAAATTAGCAGCTTATAATTCAATGATACGTAGAGCTTTTTCAATACCAACGAGTGGGGATGATTTTAAAAAAGAAATTAATATAATAAAACAAATCGCTACCTCTAATGATTATCCATTACATCTAATAAATAGGTTGATTAATAAAAATAAAGAAAAGGGCGCCATTAACCTTATATTTTTCGAAACAACTAAAAGATGACAGGTCATACAGAACTATTAAACATATTTTGGAGATATTTAAAATAAAATATCAAAAATTATATCTCGTACAACATCTTCTACAAAAGAAATAATGTGGGTTTATTTTTATTAAATGTAAAGCCTAAAATTAATAAATGTTTAATATCGGGTATTTACAAACTAGAATGTAACGGATTGTAACGCCATCTATGTTGGCCAGACACTAAGAAATTTTAACATAAGCTACTGTGAACACTTACGAGCTTATAAATCACATATTAAGCAAAACACCTCATTGACACTAAAGACAAACCTTTACTTAACAACACAATTGAAACAACAGCGGGAGTACTTCATATAAGTGACAAGAAAGAAGAACTTGATTTTTTGGAGGAATATGAAAACAAGAAATAAATAAAATGTCCTCCGTATACAGTATTGAATGAACAATTAAATCAAGGAAGTTCAATTATTTTAGATTACTTTTTGGACTAAATACCTATAGAATGAAGTAAGGATACAAACAATTAATTTAATTGTTCTTTTTAATACATCGCCACCTGTATCTCATTAACTCAATTAATATCTTGTAAATTTCAGTTTTTATCGACACATCCTGTATATAGTTGACGTAAATGTGGTCATTGTATTAATTTAAACAAGGTTGGATTAATTGGAACACCCTGTATAATAAATAATTTATTAGGCGAGAAAGTTGAGAATAAAAATAATGATGTTTTATAACGGTTAATTATTAAATCGAGTTTAACACCAATTAAAGATCAAAGAAGTGAATTAAACACCAAAAATGCTTGTTTAATGTAGCGCACTTAATTTCATATTTTAATTAAATGCAATTTAACGCCTTAATTAAGTCCAAAACGGAATTAATTCGTTTATATTTAGACGCGTTTTTTAAAATATTTCTTTATTTGTTGTATATTTTAGATAAGTAAAATAATATATGTTTATAGAGCATGTTTAAAAATTTTGGTTTAATTATAATTTAGATTAACTCACCTTTTTTTAGTCTTTCGTACAATCTATAGGCGGATTTTTTCGGTATTTTTGGAGAAAAATAAGATGTAGTGCAATTAAAGTTGGTAAATAGTTACGTTTAATAGTAAAATAATACATTTTTTTTTATAAACATTTTTTAAAATTTTGTCAAAAGAATTTTTTTATATTTTTTCTAAAAACTAAAACGAACTCGATATTTTAGAGCTATTAAAGTAATCGCCCAATTAAATGTAGTACAGTAAAAAAAGTTTCAAAATTTAAAAAATCTAATTAAATCGATATAAAAATCGGACATGTGTAATGTCGATTTAGATTTTCAAATTAGGGTTGTCAACACTAACCAGTAAAATAATCAAGTTTGATTCCAACCAAACAGGTAAAAAATAAAGAAAAAAATTGAAGTTAACAAATTGTTGCACCGGTATATATTTAAGTGGATGAGAAATATTTTTTTTAAAGAAAATGTAAGAATAACTGAGGTTTCAATGTAATTAAAGTTAATAAACAATTCAATAATATTGCAGCAAACAAAGTATAAATTTTTCCTTGTATTGCTTGTCAACGGCTTTTTTGGAAATTTTTTAAGAATATATTTAAAACTCGACGTTTTGATGCGATTAAAGTTAGCAAACAAGTAAATATAAAAGTGCAGTAAACAAAGTTTGAAAATCCAAAAAATTTCCAATTTTAATTTTTTTTGTACCCTCTTATTGTTTCTCGACTGATTTTTTCAGTATTTTTAGGAAAAAAAAACAATAAATTCGGCATTATAGTGTGAATAAAGTTAACGAACAGTTAGATTTAATAGTACAATCAAAAAAAAGTTTTAAAAATGTAGAAATTACAAATTTTATTTTTTTTCACACCCTCGTAATACATTAGTCACCAAGATTTTTGGTATTCTTTGAAAAACTAAAACAAAATTGACAAGTTAGTACATTTTAAGTAATCAAAGATTTAAATGTAATAGTATACTAAAAAAGTTTTAAAATTGCAAAATTCAATTTTTGTTTATACCCTCATAACGTTTCTGGACTATTTTGATGTTTTTTTTTTGAAAAGCTAAAATATACACAAAATTTTAGTGCGATTTAATTAATCTTAACATGAATTTAATAAATAAAACAGTATCTAAACAAAGTTTTAAAACTCCAAAAATTTAGTCGCACCAGTGACGTATCATATTTTAGAAAAGGGTATTTACTTAATATCATAAATTAACGATGATAAATATTACGCCACTAAAATATGACTAAAAACATATTTGCACAACACACCGTATCTTTGTTTGTTGTATAACAGAAAAACAATCACATGTTAATATAAAAGAAAATTAATGACAAACAATTAATCAGTACGTGAGAAAAACGATGAAAGTATTTTTAATAACGATTTTGGCCGTTTTAAACGGCGCCCAATGTCAAGTTTACTACCATCCGGTTCAAGTTCTTATACCGACCATAAACGGATCTCAATTAGCAACAAATTACACAATTTACAACAAAACGAACAACAATTATCCGAGTTATAACAACAATTATCCGAGTTATAATAACAACAATCCAAAGAGGTACAATGGATCCCAAGACGGGCATTTAATATTGGGAAATATTCAACAGTTCGACAGATTGTTATACAATCAGGTAAATAATTATACAAGGTGTTTCTATGTAGAATTCGGCCTGTATGATTATTTTTTAATTAAGAAATTAGGTAATTAATATAAATAATATGCGATTTGAAAGGTATACATGGGTCTTAATTTTATTGTATTTCTAATTTATTATTTGCTATAGCGAAACATAAGTAAACAGTAGATCAACTAATTTCAATGGAATTATCAAAGTACAAAGGACTGCTTAGGTAAATACCTAAAATATTAATGGGCCAAATGAATAATCTTGTTTTGGATATTTCGTATAATGACTAAAGTTGGGTTTAGTAATACTTATTTGTGCAACACTATCAGATTCATTCGTACGTCTGTTTGCAATAAAAAATCATAGTTAAAACTCGTTGTTTTAAATATTTCGGTTAACAAGGGACTACGGATGGATTCTTAAAGAACACCAGAAATAAATTTAACTCTTTACTCGACTTTTAATTCGATTTTTCAAAAAACGACCCGTTTTCAAAACGAAAAAAAAATCACTTCAAATACCCCAATCATAAAGCTATATTTTCTAATAAAATATAGAAAATTTAAATTTCTCCCACTTAAACTTGGCATAACGATCTCTAAAAATGTATCTGAAAGTTTTTCAATTCACTAAACTATCATGTGTTTTGTAAATTTAAATTCAATTGTCTATTTAGATGTTTTAAAATACTTGCAAAAAGAAAATAGATAAAGAGTTTTTTCTCCTAATCAACCTTTCGGTTTAATAGGTGACACATTCTTTTAGAAATTGAAAGGTTTTCATGTATGGCGTGTGACACTGGATAAAGAGATTTCTCTTCTCTGGAAAATCCAAATTTGTTGTTTTCCAGAAGACGAAGAATCATTTCGCCAAAAAAATCCCTAATTAAACAAAGTAAACACATAAATATTTTAATCACTTTCGCTTTTTTATGAAAATTTGAGGTTAGGTTACAAATGACTCAAAACAATAAAACTTTTCAGTCTAGAAAGAAGCCGAGATTAAACAATTAAATACTAAGAATTCAAAATCGAAGCGTTTGTCAAATTTTTGGCATCCTTTTTGTAAATTTTTAAAATAAAATCCAACATAACCATATTTATTTGACATTTCTTAAACTTAATTTTTAAACAAACATAATTTTCAAATAACCTGAATTTTTTATATTTAATAATCACAGAAGATAAAATTTTATACTTTATTTTTTAATCTGTAATGCTTAATCAATATAAATTTTGATTCAAAAACGCAATTTACAATAAAATTAGTGTTCAATTTTTAAATTAACAACCTCATAGTATGATAGATTCAATATTTAAATTTAATTTAACTCTGTTTTTTATTCAATCCTCATTAAGTAAAAGAAAAACAAAAATAATGGATAGAACAGCAACAACGATTAGAAAAAAATAAGAAATAAAGAATATTAGTAACTGAAAGAAAGAAAGAAACAAAGAATAGAAATAAATTATTTGAAATAGTAACCGCTATGATTCATAGCTGTTAATGTAATCATAAATAGATTAAATTGGTAATAAAAATTAATTTATTAACACGAATTGCTCTGATCAATAATTTCTATATTCATAAATATCCAGAAACCATATGAAACTGTAAATACCGTATGTCAATTTTTATGTCTCATAACAAATGTCTACACTTAATAAATAATCATAATTTATTTCTACATATTGTTACGGAATTCAAATAACATCTGATGAAATTTAAGGAAACATGTAAATATTTCCCAGTAATAAATAAACAAATATTATTAGGATTTTAAATTATTAAAGAAACTGAATTATTTTCAAAAAACAAAACGTTTTCCGAAAAAATTCTAAGTTCATGAGTTTAGATATATGAAATTAAAAGAAATTTATTCATAAATTCTAATTAATAATAAATATGGAAAGACAAATAATACTTATCTTGAATTTCCACAGTCTTCCAAAGTTTTTTAATATGTATTCAAGTCTACCTAGGTTTCGGTATCTGAAAATATACCATTTTCTAAGACAGGAAGAAGTATTGTCAGATAGGATCATATGAGATTATTAATTTAAAAATTGAACACTAATTTTGTTGTAAATTGCGTTTTTGAATCAAGTCATATTGATATTATTTATTTATATATTTAAAATGTTGATTTACTTATAATTAATAGCCAATTTTATAAAAATTATAACAAAAGTTACGGAACATGTCTCCACAAAATTCTTAATTAATTGAAAATATGGATTAGATTAAACAAGAAACTATAAAGGTTCATCTTTTGTGATTATTAAATGTCGAAACGTATTAGTAAAAAAATCAGGTTATTTGAAAATTATTTTTGTTTAAAAATTAAGTTTAAGAAATGTCAAATAAATATGGTTATGTTGGATTTTACTTTAAAAATTTACAAAAAGGATGCCAAAAATTTGACAAACGCTTCGATTTTGAATTCTTAGTATTTAATTGTTTAATCTCGGCTTCTTTCTAGACTGAAAAGTTTTATTGTTTTGAGTCATTTGTAACCTAACCTCAAATTTTCATAAAAAAGCGAAAGTGATTAAAATATTTATGTGTTTACTTTGTTTAATTAGGGATTTTTTTGGCGAAATGATTCTTCGTCTTCTGGAAAACAACAAATTTGGATTTTCCAGAGAAGAGAAATCTCTTTATCCAGTGTCACACGCCATACATGAAAACCTTTCAATTTCTAAAAGAATGTGTCACCTATTAAACCGAAAGGTTGATTAGGAGAAAAAACTCTTTATCTATTTTCTTTTTGCAAGTATTTTAAAACATCTAAATAGACAATTGAATTTAAATTTACAAAACACATGATAGTTTAGTGAATTGAAAAACTTTCAGATACATTTTTAGAGATCGTTATGCCAAGTTTAAGTGGGAGAAATTTAAATTTTCTATATTTTATTAGAAAATATAGCTTTATGATTGGGGTATTTGAAGTGATTTTTTTTTCGTTTTGAAAACGGGTCGTTTTTTGAAAAATCGAATTAAAAGTCGAGTAAAGAGTTAAATTTATTTCTGGTGTTCTTTAAGAATCCATCCGTAGTCCCTTGTTAACCGAAATATTTAAAACAACGAGTTTTAACTATGATTTTTTATTGCAAACAGACGTACGAATGAATCTGATAGTGTTGCACAAATAAGTATTACTAAACCCAACTTTAGTCATTATACGAAATATCCAAAACAAGATTATTCATTTGGCCCATTAATATTTTAGGTATTTACCTAAGCAGTCCTTTGTACTTTGATAATTCCATTGAAATTAGTTGATCTACTGTTTACTTATGTTTCGCTATAGCAAATAATAAATTAGAAATACAATAAAATTAAGACCCATGTATACCTTTCAAATCGCATATTATTTATATTAATTACCTAATTTCTTAATTAAAAAATAATCATACAGGCCGAATTCTATGTAGAGAAAAATAACTGGCCCAGAATCGGATCCTTGTAAGAACTAGTCATTAAAATCGACACCTTTTTGCACCTCCTTAATCCTCCTCCAATTCATCTAGTATTTATTCAACTTTTTAGAACAATCTATTTATAAAAACCAGGTGAAGCAATTTAACTCGCGTATCAGTATATTAGAGAGTATGTTTATTAATTTCGGCAGGAATAATTAAACATATCTATTAGACGCTTATTTATTATTTTAAACAGATTTTCAGTAAAATTGTGTTGCTCATTACCCAAAAATACAACTCGGGTTTTACAACCTGTACCATAAATAACGCTGTCGTCACACATTTCTCGCATAAATTGATTGTCAATTAAAAAAAACAAAAATTCGCTTCGAATGAATTATTAATGAACAAATATACATTTTAGGTGTTCACTAAACCGAAACGTTGGTGGTCAGGAAGGGAGAAAATCGTAGAATACCCCAAGGATCTGCCCGCAGGATATTCGCGACATGAGACAATCTCGGCTTTGAGGATTTACAATAAATTTTTGGACGGACACGGGGCTCGGGCGACTGTAGAAGACGGTGGAATTGGAAGGCAATACGTAAAAATAAAACTTTCATCGCCTTTTGGAAAAGGATTGAACTTCGATGTACAAATTTATGGAAGATAGAAATGGAAATAAATGATATCAATGTAGATCATTTTAATTAAAACGCTATAATATATATTACGAGCATTCCTGTTTTATTATTGATTGAAGACAATTAATGTTGAGCGTCTCTTAATAAAAATTAATTTAACTATAAAGGCTATTTAGAAGCAAAAGTAACACATCTTAACAATCTCTGCAAAATTACCGTAAATTTATTCCATAATTTTTTCAAACATTTATTTTTTCCATGTTAATTAAAGAGCAAATATAAAGCAAACCATTTTCAAAAATTTTTTCAAAGTTATTATGAAACCAAAAGTTCCAATGTTCGAATACCTGTAAGTAAATGTTTTTTACTTATAAGGAAGACATTTTTTGACAAAAACTGTCCAATGTGAATTAAAAAATACACTTTATAGACAGCGAATTATAAAAGCAAATAAACGTATACCATTATCCAAAATTGTTTTCCAGGTTATTATAAAACCAAAAATTTCAATGTTTTCATGTATTTTAGTAAATGGTATGTACTTCTGAAAAATGAAAAACTTTTAAGAAATGAAGATTTTTTCTGAAAAGTGTCGAACATGATGAAATAAATGTTGTAGTCTGTAAATAAAAGCAAGCTGAATGTTAGCTATTTTCAAATTATTTTTTCTCCAAGTTAATAAAAAAATATAAAAACAATATTTGGATATATTCAAGTAAGTATTACACACTTTCATGGATTGATGGAGTTTTTTGGGAAAACTTTTTATTTATTGTTATTTACAAGTAGTTTCTGTATTGATAATTTATATACAAGAGCTTTGTAATTTCCATTGTTAATAAACAATAATTTAATAACATTTTCTTACCCTTTTAATTAAATTAATCTTAAAAAATTATGCTCAGAACATACATATGGCTCACTTCTTTCACTTAACCACTAATCTAATAAATAATTTAATACCATAATAACAAATTTTAGCACCATGCAACACGAAAATGGCAGAATCAATCAGACATATTTCCAAACCTTTTAATCAAAAATTTGCATAAGGTAACAATAAAGATAGAAGAATCACCCTTTAGAAGAGTCCAGTTAGTAGTATCATCCTCTAGAAGAGTTTAGATTACTTTCAAAACACCCTATACATTTTGGCTCTTTAAAACTAAGCGCACATCAATCAGCTGGTTTTGATGTGTCTATTAAACAAATATTTATTGCAACTATTGCAAGACATTTATCATTAAATTTATTAAATATCAAATGGTAAAACAATTATTAATGGGAGTACATTATCTAAATCTCTTACCAAAAACACCTGCTATAGAAATCAGAATGTAACACACAAATGATACTGTTGACACACAATGATTATTTTTGTACTGGAGTGACTGAAAAATGTATGTAAAGTAGTCTGCAATGCTCAGCTTTTCTAGATGTAACTAAATATAACCACATAGTATGTTAACTATTTTTTTTTCATGCGGTTTTTCATCACTCTACTCGGTATATGACTTTTATATGCATATGCCAAGAAGGATTTTGCCCATTTTCGCAATTAAAGTGCAGACAATGCAAAATTAGTCAAATCCAACCTGGAATATCGTCGATTCCTTATATAACTCTTAATCATTCGGGAGTTGTTTAAAAATAGGATTTCCAATTACTTTTGGGTAAAATGTGATTTCGTAAATACGGAAGTGGAAAGCAATAGGGAAATTGTAATTCCCGATTATGAAAATTAAATAAACTTACCGTAAATTGCCATGTTTATATAAAATATTCTAGTTGTAAAATCTGACATAATTAACGCACTACTCCATAAAAACTTCATCAAAATAGACAAACGTCAAACTTAAAACAACCATGACATCCTAGCTTTGTTCAATTTATCTGGAGCTCAATGTTGCCAACTTGGAAGTACAATTATTTAATCGATTTCCAATTTAGCTACATTAGAAAAGGCCAGCAAAAAGTAGAATATGGATTCAGAAGTACCACTAAAATCATTCCAATGTATTATAAATTCTGGAGTACTCGTTTGGAAATTGTAAAAATTATTGAGGATATAGTCAGTATTATGAATTTTCTTTTATTTCATATCCACACCGACAGATAAAAGGTTAGATTAAGTTTTCTCTTTTTCAAACAGTTTTTTGTAAAATTACAGATATTCATCTTAAAATACAATAACAAAATATTTTCATATATCAAAAAATTAGATTATTTATTTAAATTAAATTCCGAGTACCGAAAAATATAATTTTTTTCGATAATTTAACTTTATTAGATCTAAAAAAGTAGAATTTTTTTTTGACACTGACATTTTGTTAAAAGAATCATAACCAATGATGCCAGTTGTATTTGTTAATATTTTTAAAAGATTTTTCTTTCCTATCATTGCTGCTAACATTTTTTGTACTGCGGACTATTTAATTATGAAAAGTTCATTTTATATGATAGCGTAGAAGCATCATAAATTTTTTGACGCTCTAAACGCTAAGATCAAGTAAATTTAAACAGCGTTGCCATGATTCAGTTAACGAAATTATCTTATTTGAGTAATCCTTTTGAACCTACTATACCTGGTATAACAATCTAAAAATTTGAGGTTAGAAAATACAGTCAGAACTTCCAAAACAAAAAATTATGGTAACTATACATAAATACATAATTCTAATATATTTTTATATTAAAATTCATTACAGAATTTTATGAGGCACGGTTTGTTTAAAAATGGTCTATATAATTTCACAAAAAGGTTCTCTACACAAAATGTACAAGAAACTGATAAATTATACAAATTTGTGGAATTAGAACTCAGAGGCAACGATCCTGCCGTGTTAAAAAGCTTTTCTAAATTTGCAGTTACCACTGGGAATCACTTAGACATAGAAACTAAATCGTAAGTCACCTCTTTCCATGTAGAACCATAGTTATTTTATTATTTTTAGTTGGACTTTACGCAAACCAAATCACGAAAGGTTCACCGTATTAAAATCCGTACATATTTACAAAAAACATAGAGTGCAATATGAATATAGGACGTATTATTCATTTGTGCAGTACAAGCATTTAACAGGTTCAACAGCAGACACTGTACTGGAATATATAGAAAGAAATTTGCCCGAAGGTGTCGCTTTGAAAGCTACAAAAGTGGAAGTCCAACCTTTACCCGATTATTTAGTGCCTCCTGAAAGCTTAAAAGAAGAAGGAAGTACAAATCCTTAGTTTAATGTAATATATAGTGTACAAAATAAAATGTTTTATATTTATTTTACTTGTTTTTTTAAATGGATATTTTTGCCCATTTTTCTGCAACGGGTGTATAAAGAGATAGAGGCTTTTTACATTAATTGGAATCTTAACACTTTTTCTATCATGGCAGTAATTTTAAAATCTTCCAATATTGATTTAACTAACATAATTTTTGGTTTTTTCTTATTCTTTTTTCCTCTTATATGGTATTTCAAAATAGCTTGATCTCATGAGAAACACAATCAAATACAATTAGTTAAGTAGTAAAAAATGGTGAATTTTTAGTAATACATCAAATGTTAATAATTTAAGAACTATTTTTTAAGAATAAAAAATTATTGATGTCCAGTTGAATGTTTTATTTTTAATGTTAATAAACAAATAGATCCATAAAATTACAATTTTCTACAGGAGCATTTTCTTACTACTTTTCTTTATATACTAACGCTCTAAAGAGTAGAATTTTAGGCATTCTAAAGAGTGCCTAGAGTAAAAAAATATGTTCCACTTTTCAATGAAACTTTATTCTTAGCATTATTAATAACTATTCCAACAATCAAAACCTTTCCACTTTACAGAAAATTCTAGGACTCTTTTGCTCTGTATTTCAAAACTCTGATTTTTCGGTTTTCTCCATTTGCTATGATCCAAATCTAACATACCCCCGACAATTTCTTGCGCAAAATTCATGGGAAAGAGCCGTTCGTCTTCAATGACATGAGCAAAACCTTCCTCCATTCCAAAAGACACGCAAAAATACAATAAGCCTTTTGGAATCGCCTTCCTTACATCTCTACCTAAAAAACGAATTATTTTACTTTTAATCAAACCCAAATTAACAATTCACTTTGAACATAAATGTGAAATACTTATTAAAATGCATAAATTGTACCTTTTAAGGAAACTAATTTCTTATTTTGCGTCCATTCCATTTCCGATTCGTCTATAGCCTTCTTGAAGTAAATGGGGGCCATGTCACCCTCCTCTTTGGGTATGGGGATACACTCTATTACCATATGTGGATATTTATGAGATCCTTTTGCACATTCGAAAAATATGACGGTTTTATTTTCAGCGTGGAACATTTTTACCAAAGCTTTTCTGACGTCCAAAATATCGCTCCATTCATTTTCGTCTAATTGCGTGCCACAAGGTGCGTGTCGAATCGGTGAAATCATACAATGGCCTTCGACTAAGGGTTCAAAAGGAGGAAGGGACAGATACGCAGTGCTTCCCATTGATAACATTAAATGTTTTAGCATTGATTCGGATTGGATGCATCTAAAACAATTGTCCAAAGTTTTAGTGATTTTTTGGTGATCGCTAATGGCCTTGCTTTTATTTTTTTCATCTACTTTTGATTCAGATTCTTTATGTCTGATGTTATCCGAGAAAACGTCATCTAAATCGTCATTGTGGCGTATTTTAGACAGCGATTTTAAGAACTGCTTGTCTTGGTCCGCTTGGGAAGTGTATTTTTCATTCTCAAACATTTGTTTTAAGGAGTATTTATCATCGTCAGGGAAGTATCTCACTCTTTCCTTGTTTTGGTGGGTTTCCGTTTTCTTTTTCCTTCTGTTGTTGCTTGTTTCTCCATATTCTGATTGAGGTTTTAAAGGTACTGACTGCCCTTTGCTGTCTGTATGGATTAGAATATATTCCTCACCTGCTTTGGATGAAAGTTCAACTGATTTTTTTGCGTTTTCCAGCTTTTCTTTTAATTCTATTATTAATTTCGTGTTTCCCATTATTTCTGCTTTTAATATCTTCGCTGCTATGGCGTTTAAATCTTTTTCTGTATACTCAACTGGCTGATTTGTCTCGAATGTCTCTTTTTTATTTGTACTTGAAAATGTAACTCTGGAACTTTCTTCCACCGATTTTTCCTCATCTAATTTGTCCTTTTTCTTTCTCCAATTCGATGACTGCTTGTTGTATCTGCAAACATTTTTAATTTAGACATAATAAGTTATAAATGTCAGAATATTTACCTATTGGAGGATTTGTAATTTGGTTTTTCATCGTCGGAATCACATGTAGGTTTTTTGAATTTCGGCAGACCATCTCCTCCATCTTTCCAATATGGATTTAATTCTCTGTCACATGTACTTGGATTGTACTGTTGTTTTTCTCTTTCTAATCTTCTTTTATCGTCCCTTTCCCTTTTTCTATCGGAGTTTGAGAAAGTTGAAAATTTGCTTTCTATACTCATCCATCCTTCTCTTTGTGAATTTAAACTTCCCGACTTTTCTGTTATTTTTTTATTTGTATTTTCTGATTCTTCTTCGGGCCTAGAGTCTTTATATTTTTTCTTTGTTATTTCTTCATCAGAACTGCAATATTTTTTATTCTTGTTTCTTTTTATGTATTCTTCTTCAGAACTTTCTGAAGAGCTCTCAGATTCACAATTTGAACTCGATACCCTTCTCTTAGCTTTTTTTTTCTGTTTGTGCCTTTCTTCCGAGCTTGAAGAGCTGTAACTTCTTCTCTTTTTCTTCCTTCTTTTTGCGTACTCTTTATCAGAACTTTCTGAGTAACTTTTACTTTTATTTTTAATATATCCTGATTTAGTATCTAAAGAAATTGCATCTTTTTTAGATTTCTTAGATTTACCCTGAAATTATAATTATGTGACATTCCAAAAAAAAAAATCTTCAGGACATTCAGTAAAATCTTACCATTTTAAAAATCCTAATTAATTCCAATTAAGCTTTTATTTTTAATTGCAGTAAATATAGGTTATATTTTTAAGTTTGACGTTTGTAATAAAAAGGGTACGTTCCATTTTACTCTTTCTAAATATATGCATTGCTAATAAAAAAAATACAAAAATACATCATTCAATGCATTATTTGCTTCCAATTACAAAGAATCAAGTTGTTAATTTTCGTATGGCTTTAAGCATATGAGTATCTAGAAAACCATAATAAATGAAACGGAACGCATCCATTTATTTTGAAAGTTGACATTAGACATATTTGAATTTACAAAAAGGTGCGTTCTTTTAAACCGTTGCTCTCATATTCGTCCAATTGGAAGCGGTAGTGATACCGTTGGCGACACTGAATTACTATAAATATTTTTTTCGCACGCAAACGAACACAGCTAGAGATAGAGCAAAGCATCTTGTCGAAATTTCGCTAAATATAAATAAATGTTGCTACAAATGTCAAAATGTTTAGGAATTCTTTATCGTGGTATATTTTTAGCCTTTCCTTACTGGAATTAATAATTAAAACCCATCCGACATTACATGACAACAGTCATGGTAAGATTTTTTAACCATTCTCATTCTTTTAATGACATTGAATACACTTGAAATTGTTTTCAGGATTCATTAGCAAAAATCCAAGATATTTCGATGATGAATTATTGCATTTACAAGAGGTAAATAATACGAAAATAAATATATTTCATGCATTAGGTATTTTTTTTTTAAGGAAATGGGTTTACCAAGATCGTCTAGTAATGTACCACTGAAATTTCAGCTCAAATATGAACCGAATTTTCTTGATTCTAAGAAAAGGTAACGTCCTGAGAGTTTACAATTATTTTTGTTAACGGTTTTTTCCCCCCTTGTTTTAGACCATTCGGACACGACCGTTTGGATAAAGACACTTTATTTAATATCGATAAAAATGAGAGTATAGATATTACATCCTTATCTCAGGAATCGGCGCGTTTTCAAAAGTCTTTTTATCATGACAGGGTAAGTAAAATATTTTTTATTAATGTATACTTTATTTTGATGAAAAAAATTACAGTATGATGTAACATGTTTTCTTCCTTTTTATATCTTAACACAAACTTTCCCTGTTTAATTTGTCTCAAGTAATTTTCGTTTCCTTTTATGTCAAACCTGTATTTTTTATATAATTTTTTTAAGTTTTACCTAATTTTTAACATCTTTTAGAGATGGGGAGTATTTTTTTTAACCCTGAGGCATTTTTTTGGAACCTCTGTAGTATTTACACTTATGTTTTTAATAACGGCATCTTATTTTTAGAAGAATTTGACAGTTTTGTCTAATTTTGAATAATTTGTCATGTCTTTTGTAATTTAAGAATTTTTTTAGCCTTAAAAGAAATAATTCGAATATCTGTTTTTTTATAGTTCCAGGAATTTTTAACAACCACAACACATTTGTTTGGATAGTTGTTCATTTTTTCTAGCTTTGGCTAATTTTTAGTAATTTTAGACATCTAATCATAATTGACATTTTTGGCATAATCGTACATTGTTTAGAACTGTAGACATTATCGTTTTAGGGAAATTCTTAACAATATTGCCGTTTTTTTTACAGTTCTGTGTAATTTTGAATGTCTTCTATTTTATTTGAAAATCGAGGCCATTTTTTGAATGTCTAAACTACAGTTTTCTTCATTTCATAGCAATTAGTTGAACCACAGGACATTTTTTACACCTTCAAGGCAATTTTTGACAGTTTTGATTAATTAACAATCTTGGGACGTTTTTTAGAACGTTGGGGCTTTTTTGGTACCCAAGTGCATTTTTTTAAGGACTGCACATTCCCGAATTCTGTTTATTTTTGATTTAGTAATCCATTTGCATAATTTTTGATGTTCTTTTCGTGTTCATTTCGATTATTTTGCATATTAATTTTAACATTGTTTAAGGTACGGGGCGCTAGCGCTTTCGGTCAATACAGGCTGCGCCCCATCGATGGGGTGAGGCTGCCATTCAATTCAACATTCGCACCATTAATTCATTTGCACAATTCTCACTTGGAACCGCTCCAGGTAAGTTGTTACTGTTTTTTTTTTCAGTTTAACGCAAAAAAGATGTTTCCCTTTTTCCTACAGATTGTCGAAATCCACAGCAGTGATGAAAAATTTAATCTGGAGTTGCCAAATGGCGAAGAAGAGGGATCAAATTATTTATGGGAAATTCCTCCTCATCAGACCAAAGCAATAATTCGTGTGCATTTTTTCGCTGAAGAATTAAAAAATTATACAGCCGACGTCAGGTACAAAAATCTGTAGAATTTTGGTCAGTTTTTTAACTTTTTTTTATAGGATAAGATTGAACAAACCTGACTTGACTCTGATCGTTCCTCTTGAATTGGAAGTGACTGCGGAAACGCAACTAGTCCATCCAAGGGGGTACATTGATTTGGGCATGGGCGGCACTTTGGATCCCCCCAAAGATGTAAAATTGTGTCTCCACAACCCGAATAGGAAGCATATAAGGATACATAGTGTCACTGCGGCTTCCAAGGCACTCCAGGTACAAAAATCGGAGATATTTATTAAATAGATAGATAATTTTATTGTTTTCTTTTTATTATTTACATGACATAAGGCAAGTCACAAACACAATATAGTTAGTCATAAGATACAATAAAATAAATAATAGATATTACATAAATTAAGGATAATAGATAAAAATTTATTAGATAAAATCAACGGTATTATTAAATTTTTTAAAATGCCAAATATGCAGAAATTATGTGTTATTGTGCCAGTTAATAAATTCTAATGAGTAAAACAGTTTTCAATCAAAAATAATGTTAAATTGATTTTGAATTTGTTTAAAAGTTTTATTTCTTTGGTAGCAAATTAAAAAACTGGCACCCAGCATACATTTGAGATATTTTAAATTGAGGCTGATTGAAGTTATTTAGGTGGTTATCGTTTTTATTTTTCGTGTCATGATTACAGATATCACTATTTTTTTGAAACTTATTTTTATTATGATGATAAGTATAGGTTAGAAGTTTGAAAAGATAAATGCATTTGAAGGTCATATTATTTTTTTTAAATGTGTTCCCGCAAGACTCGTAATCTAAGTCAAAAATTAAAAGGATAAATTGCTTTTAAAGTATAAATCTCCCAATTTCTGTTACTCTACATTAATTGATACTGATTGAAATGAAATTTATTTTTTTAAAACCCAGGCGTTTTTTTTAATCGTTGAACAATTTTTTATTATACTTTAAAAATCTTGGAAATTTTTTTGAATTTCTGGTCATTATTTGACAACCTTTTTGTTCTAAAGAAATTTTAAATATTGAATACGCTTTAGAACTCCAGCACATGTTTCGAATTCTTGGTAATTTTTTACAGTTCTGATAAATTTTTATAAATCTTACAAGTTTTTTAGATTCTTAAAAATTTTTTTACAATATTAGCCATCATATTAGAATCTCGAGACTTTTTTTTTTTTGAATAATTGGTCATTTTTTGTGTGCTAAAGAATCTTATGCCTTGAATAATTTTTATAATCTAAGCCATTTTTAAGACAAATTTCTAGATATTTTTTTTAGCAATCTTGGATTTTTTAGAACTTTGTGGCATTTTTTTACAAGTTCTAGAGAAATATTTTAACAATCTGAATAATTTTCTTAGACCCCATATAAATTTTATTAGTTTTCCTTCATTTTAACAATCTTGTGCGTTTTTTGGGACTTTGGAGCACTTTTTAAAACACTTGTATAATTTTTTACAATTATAAGGAAATTATCAATGTAATATCGTTCCTATTTTTAGCCTTCTTTCATATTGTTTCGCATTGGCTTATTTTTTCTTAACAAATGTATGAAAGAATCTAAATATTATTTTCGGGGGAGTTTTAACCCACTACGTAAATTGCCTATTGGAAATTAAAGAGGATGAGTGAAATAATAACAATTTATGAATCTATGATACAAAATATCAGGACAACTTATATTTTTAAATAACTAATACATTTAATCGCAGGGGTAGGCACTATCAACTTCGAGTTCATCCAAGAACTCAAACTTGACTTCCAATTTTTTTTATTTTTCCAACCAAGAAGACTCCAATGTTTATTTATTTTGATGATTCTAACAAAAATGTTTATTTGTTATCTGATCGCGAGATCGCCCCAAAACTTTTGCTCAGGTAATATTAAATAAACAGTAAATGTTATACTTTAGAAAATATTAAATAAAAAATAAGTTCTATGTACAGGGCGATATTTAACTAAATCCCTGTTCATACTATCGTAACAATATACAAGTAATTTTTTTAGATGAAAATGCGGCATAAATTTGACATTTTTATTTACAAAAATCAATGCATAAACATGTTTTATTTTTATCAGATACAGTATTACAACATCAGACTACCGCCTGCCTCAGAATCACCAAAACCAATGGATCAGTGCGTTGATGTCGGCACAATCTCAGTAAACTGTAAGTTGAACGAATTTCACATTTTTTCACACTTGACAATTTTACTTTTTCTTTTTAGGGAACACTGCGTTCGAAACCAAAGATTACTCGGGAAAAATCATCGTCAAATATCGAAACGGCAGAAACAAATCAGAGATACCGTACCATTTGACGGTATTGAAGGCCGGTTTGACGTACGACGCCCTAACGACCACTTACTTCATAAACGGCAAGTCGACCGATTTGTCTCCGAGGTTGTTTAAAGTTAAAAACGAATTCGAAGAATACGTGTACATTTCCGACGTCGTTTTTCCCTTAGACGTGCTCTCTAACTTTAAAGTACAAAACCTTGCACCGAAAATATTAAAACCCGGCGCAGAGGCGGACGTTTTCGTCATCGAGTTGAAAAATAATATTAGGCTCTCCGATTTCCAACTCCAGACGCATATTATCGTCAAAACGAACATTTCGGACCTCAGGGTGCCCTTACTGAGCTACAACGGAAAACTGCAAGTTGTAAGTAAACCTAAAAAATGCAAAGCCAAACATTTTTACAGATAACGTGCGTTACAGTGTTTTTAAACATTAAATTCAAGCCTTCAAAGGGTTTCTAAAAGTGCTTTGAGTACTTCAGAAAATAACTCGTTATGAAAGCACTTTGACAATCTCTTAAGGCTCCAGGAGCGAACACCAATGTTCATAACAGTAAATAAAATTGGTAGACGTCATAATTACCAACTCTTCGATTTACATTATAGAATTTTTACTACAAAAACCGATGTACGTCATAGAGGACGTGATTAATCTTCTTCGTCACAATCATATAGTCTAATAAACACAAAAGTATGTACATATTAATCATAATTTAAATTATTTATAAACCCTATTTTTCTCCTAATTCATTCCACATCGAAATTAACGTTGACATCTTTTGTCATATAAAACTACGTTCCAACATCACTTTCGTGTAAATAGAAAATGATACAAAAAAAAACGCAAAAAATGTAAGATTATGTTTCATTGTTATAGTTAAATGTTTGTAAATAAAAAAGCATTATTTAGTTGAATTCCGAATATCTACACTTTTCATACCGTTTGAGCAAAGCATAATAAACGATATAATTAAACTGTGATTTGCAAATTAATTATGTAAAAAATGTCGATACTGTAAATTAAATAATATTTTGGTTTCGTGATATAGTCACTCATGTGCAAATTCTTATTTATAATATTAAATACTAAAAAAGAATTAATTAAGAAAGCCTAATTAACAACGCTTATTCATTGATAAATATTTTAGCACGTCGATGTTTTAAACTGTCTAAATTAATGGCGATATAAATTTTGATATGGCAGTGGCAACACCATAATCAGTTTGACTAACAGTTTTATTTCAATTTAATACGGATTTCCTGGACGTACAAATTTTCGAAGTTATCGTATATACCGTGCACCTAATTTTTTAGTAAAAATTCTATGTTTATCTGGTTCACTATGCAACAGCATCTTTTTATTATTTCATTTTCATGGTCTTCATCATTAAAGTATTTGGTCAGCGTAAGTTTTAGTATATAGCCTCTAAACTACCTTGGATAAGACAAGCTGTAAACTACTTATCAATATTTTATTTTCAGAAATGTAATATTTTTTATATTAGTTCCTTTGCTTTGTTGTTTTAATGTTTGTGTTCCTGAATTTAATTGTAATTAAATTTGCAATCGTACATATAATTATACAAAATTTTCAAATCTAAATAGTTTTAATATTTTTCATAAATTTATCTCCTATCATTAAAATGTTGAATAACTTTATATTATTTAAAAATATATTATGCAATGTATACAATTGTTCTGTTCCACAATCTATTTCTTTAAAATATTTTGTGCAGTAGTAAAGTACATTTACTATATTAGATGTGTAGTATAAAAAAAAGTCTGCTACCAAACCTATCGAAAATCTTCATTTTGAGGAATAAATGTGTTAAATATTCCTTAAGTGTATTTTTTACTAGACTAACGAAATATCGAATAAAACTTTATGGTATTTTAAGAACACACTTGAAAATATTTGAGGGTTTCTCAATATTTTTGTAAATGTAGAAATTCAAGTTGCTGGTTTGTCTGAAAGGATAGAAAATCAAAATTCAGGAATTTTCATTTAATGAGTTTATTTAACAATTAAACATTGAACAAAGTTCCATAATTAAACTAATTTTCCATTACAGTTTTTTTATTGTGAAATTCTCACATAAGTTTTTTCATATGGCGTTATAATACAGACAAATGCACTTAATTGTTCACTGTTTCACTGTTAGTTCCCTTTAACTTCTTATTTTTACTTCACAAAGTTTGTTCTTAAATTTATTGCTATTTTAAACTGTTTAGATATGTTTTGGTTCCCAGTTGATTGTCGAGTATTACATGTTTTACAGTTCAAAGCTGATGAGAGAGTGAGTGTCTATGTCTCGAGAGTTCAAATCTAGTTACTTCACTTTTTTAAACAACATTTACAAATATCTGTAGACTGAAGTCTTCCAATTTTCATGTTTGGTTTTGAAAATCACTTTTTCTATTTTCTTTTCAATGTCGGTTAAATAGCAACGTAGATGAAAACTAGGAGACTTCATTCTTGAAACATAATAATTTAAGCTATGAAAGCGCATTTTAATTCGTTCAGTAAAATTGAAATAGTTGGAAATAGTGAACTCCTGCTTCTTTTAGTTTAATGAAACATTCTGATTAGAACACCTTTGATCTTGTGTTTTAGCATTTGCCGTTTAAAAGCAAGGATTATTCGCTGGATATAGGCCTCGTGGGTTTTAATGCGAGAAAGGAGGTTTACTTTATGGTTGTGAATTTGAATCCGGTGACTTTGAATTTAAAGCACGTACATTCGTCGATTCCCATGACCAACGCTGAGGTGATCGGATGTGGTTCCGGGGAGCACCGGCTCGTTTTGTTTTCCCCTTCGTTCCACCATCTGAAAAAATGTGTAAGAAAACACAGTTTCAAAACGGATCAAATAGTTTGGTTTATTTTTCTGTTTCAGAATAATATAAAGGCCGGTCAACATGCGGTAGTAAAAGTGACGATCGGCACCACCCACATAGAAGGACAAGTTTGGGGTGATATTTACGTAGAAACCCAGTTCGAGAATTTAAAAGTACCTGTACATTTTAAAATTGCTCCCGGGAAATTGGAAGTCGGTCCCGACAAGCTGATTTTCGATCAGTGCTTTCCCGTAAATAATTTCTCTTTGTTAATATATTTTTTTTCAAGTCGCTCTTTTTTGTTTTTAGGGTAAAATTTGTTCGCATCCTCTGAGGATTCTTTCGACTTTCAATGACCCGATGATCATCGAAGATATTCTCGCAATGCCGCCCGATAAAAGGATAAGTAGCAGACATACGGGCCATATAATCGCTAGAACGTCGAAGATTGTGGGCCATTTGTTTTTTAATCCTGATGTGGAATGTCATTCAGGTTGTTACACGGGCTTACAGAGCGATACTTCAGGTAGGAGCAGTTTCAATTTTTCAAAGCAACGAAAGTGTAAAATCATTTTTGTATCTATTTACACCAGCCAAGGTACAAAGAGTACCGCTAAATAAAACCCAATTCTTACGATTTGATTTTAAGGCAGATAAATTGTTTACACAAATTATTAAATAAAAATATAATTTGTAAAATAAGGACGGGGCAACAATCGCGAAACAAGTATAAGAGGATACTTAGTGTGGTTGCTACCCTTCTGCCTAACTTCTTCGTCTTCATCATTAAAACACAATAAAATAATCTCTATATGTAATTTCAAGATGTAGATGTATTTTTTGGTTAATTTGTCTTTATTTTTGGTTTACCTCTGTAATTTTTTAATAAATTAATCATGTATTGTATTTTTAGCGCAATGGTTGAAAATGCTGACTCTGTCGAAATACGCTGCAGACTTCGATTTGCACATGATCA
The DNA here is from genome assembly GCA_951812935.1 of Hermaeophaga mercurialis. Classification (NCBI taxonomy): domain Eukaryota; kingdom Metazoa; phylum Arthropoda; class Insecta; order Coleoptera; family Chrysomelidae; genus Hermaeophaga; species Hermaeophaga mercurialis. The sequence goes on from OX638363.1 coordinate 1,546,507, forward strand.
ACGTTTTCTACAACCGATACTTGAACGTAACCTCATACGGGATGAAAAAATGGCAGAACCTGACCCTGCGATTGGACACCTCCGAAGTGAAAGGTCACATTTTTCACTCCAAAGTGAAAATGAGCTGGCCGAGGTTGGTAATCGATCAGAACGTGGGAGAAAAGGGCGTAATTAATTTTCCTCTAACGCAAGTAGGGAATATCACATTTCATAATATCACCGTCAGAAATCCCGCTGCCTTTAACGTTGTCGTGCAGCTGGTCTTCTCCAGAGATTATCACAATTTCCGTACTTTATCGGCTGGGATGCCGCCTGATTTATTGGGTAAAACCAACCATGATAAACTCCCGTCCGGCGGATTTTTCTTTTTCAATGCTACTCGGGAGGAGCAGCGTGATTTCTTCTACAACACGTTGGGTGTGAAAGTCCATAGAGAGAGTGTCCCACTTCTACTGGCACCCGGACAAACTTACATCGTTCCCGTCGGATTTTACGCCGAAAATCCCGAACGGCACTCCGCAGTGTTGTTGTTGAGGAACAATCTCACGATACTGGAAGTTGTACGGTTGAACGCCGAAGGAGTAAAGCCGTTGTTCAAGTTCGGTAACCGTAAACCCGGTTCGGTTCAACCGTTGACGTTCGAAATGACGGACCGGCATTTCCACGACTGCGAGAAACAAAGATTGTATTCCGGTTACTCGGATTTCGGCGTCCGAAGAACTTTCGCGGCGAGAAACATCGGAGAGGTTACAATTTACATTAACGCGTTTTATATCAACGATTATCGTTGCGAAGGTTACGGCTTTAAGGTTATGGACTGCCAACCGTTCGTCCTGCATCCAAATCAAACTAAAAAAATCGATATAGCTTTCACTCCCGATTTCACGTTATCGAAAATATCGCGTACTTTAATCTTGGTTACGAGCTTGAACGTCCCAGTGAACTACACCCTCTACACGACTATTCCGCATCTTTACTTAAACGTTTGTTCCGACGTGATAATACGCCCCTCATGGGAGGTGTACTTAAGTTACTTAACTGTCGCCTCGATGACCGTCCTTGTAGTTATAATACTTGGCGTCGCGGCCATCGACGCCGAAAGAATAAGAAGACAAGCCATCGGTGGCTTTATTCTCCCGAGCAGCGCCACTATCCAACCGGTGTTGGACTTAAGGTTGGTCGGGCAGCAAACCAGGGAGGAAATACAAACTGTTAAAGAGGAGAAAAAAACGGAAAGCTCGGAAAAGGTGATCGAGGCCGAGAAGCCCAAACCCGAGTTGGAGAGGTACACGGTCTTAGTACCCACTACCGGAAAAGTCAGAAAGAGATTAGTTAATAGAAATAACGAAGAACCGGCACACAATGAAAATAATGACGTACAATTGGTTAATGAGAGTAAAGAAGAGAAAAAGAAAGAAAAGATTCATCACGAAAATAAATGTAAGAATAAAGAAACTAATAAAGAAATTGGTGCCGGTAACAATAATACAAAATCGGAGGAAAAAGATAATAACCATGTGAAAGAAAAGGAAGTGAAGAAACCGTGCAATATCAACAATAATAATAACAATAACAACAGAAAACACAACAAAAATAACACAGCGCCAGCGTATGAAGAGGAGACTTCGTCTATTTCGACCGACAGTAGCGGCAGTTTGAACGAAGATCCCGAAAAAGAAAACAACCAAAGAACCGTGACGAAAGTTTGCTCAAAAACGAAAGTCCCTGTCCCAAAGCACGAAACCAAATTTGACCAATCGAATCATACCGCCGAATTGAAGTTTACGAACTGTAATTTGAATGGTAAATTTAAACACAACAAATCTGTCGACAAAAAGGGAAAAACCAACGAAAGACAGAAGAAGGAAATTAAAGACTTTGAAAGGACGATCCAAAAGCCAAACAACGAGCAGCAGAATCAGCCGGTCGGCAAGCATCACATGCATCAAAGAGAAGCCAAGAAGAGAGAACGGGTAGGAAAAGAACGAAGAGAAAAAGGTAACTTTCAAATATTACATCGGCGGCGGCTCGTCCTAATAATAATTATAAGCTTTATTCACAAGAATCGTAAAATACACAATTAAGGTGAATGTGTCAATATAAGTACACTTACATGGACAAAAATAAAAATATTAAGATTTTACAAGAAATATGAAACGAAGTACAATAGTGAATTTGTTTCCACTATTTGTGCGATACATATCAACGTTTGGTGTTGCCGTCAAAACGATATTATATGCCCACTTCCTCATGTATAAACTTTTTGTGTGCAGGACGGGTCGCCACTATATTACGTAGATTTTTCTTATTTGCCGGAATGTTATGATGAATTGCTTTGCAGGTTTTCACAGGAAGCTGTCGGAGAAAATGAAGCAAATGGAGCGATTGTCGAACAACAGCGAATCGGGTGAAAAAACAAACAAACCGACTGCTTGTTTCAACGTGCGGCTGCCAACGCCGACAACGACCAACTCGATATGGGGCGAAAGCCGTGCTAAATTCAGCGACGTGGTGGCCCGCAGCGAACCGACCACCTCTTCTTCGTATTCGAACGCTTGCCCGGCGAGCCATGCGGTAACGGCGCCATCGAAGGCCGTTACCAAACCGATGATGTACGTCGAACCATACAAGCAAACTCCTTTGGCCGAACTCGGCCCGATTGGGTCTCGTCGCTCGGATAACAGGAGACCTTCGGCCGAAACGGGACAAGATATGAACGGAAGAAGAGCGACGATCGATTTGACTAGAAACGGCTTGAATTTACTTACCAATGGATTGGATCACGACAGGAAAAACAGTTATTTTTCCGATTCGATCCGGTTGGATGACGTGAGAAGAGAGAATGGATTCATTAATGACCTAAATACGAACGGTTGGAATCCCCATGAAAGTTTCGGAAGTGTCATCGATACTTCCGGATTTTCGGCGCCAGACGGGAATACAATAATGGAAGGTACGTATTAAATTCCTTCAAAATAAAACTTACTATGAGTGATAAAAACTCGCAGTTAAATATTAAATCGCAATACTTTTTGAAAAACTGTCTCTTTATGCTGCAGAGGAACCTATTGATGGGGAACCAGGTAAATTTTCAAACTTGACATCCAATCATTTTTTATTTTTCCAACCAAGAAGACCCCAATGTTTATTAATTTTGATGACTAACAAAAATATTTATTTGTTATCCAATCGCGACTTGCCCCAAAACTTTCGCTCACGTACCATTAAATAAACGGTGAATGTTATCATTTAAAAAATATTTAATGAGTTCTATGTACAGGGCTATATTTAAGTAAATCCCTGTACATACTAGCATAACAATAATCTTCAACCAAATGTTATCCCAATCTTCAAAAAACCAACTTGACTTTAGGGCTGAGCAAAATATTGACACGATTGATGTCGACAACGTTTGGCGTTAAGTGATAAATTAAAAGAATAACAACCGCGCTGTTTCGTTGATATATTTCTCTCGGTAAAAATAAACTTAAACTTAATTTCCTTATTTTAGATCCCTGGAATCAAAATTTATTGAATACAAGTTCCTATTGGGATAGTTACAATCCGTTGTTGGCCGATAACGCACCGCTTATAGACGAAAATTCTTTGCTGGAAGACAATCCTCTTTTGGGGAAAAATACGCTGTTGGGCGAGAATCCCTTTTCGCAAAATGATACGGATCCTGTCTCACCTGCGTCTAATGCTTATCTGTGGGGATCTTCGACGGTTTGGCAACCATGGGCGCCGGAGAACACCGCTGTTTCCAGGACACCCACGAGAACGCCGCCCACTTTTGACGATTTTCTGCACCGAAAAGATGGAGTAAGAGGAAGTTATTGCGTTCTATTTCTATTTATTAAATTGTATTTTTTTTCCAGTCTCCACAGTCTCATACAAGAGATAGCTACAGCCCGTTCAATACGTCCCCGCTATGGAATCAACAGCAAACGAATCCGTGGAACTACTCTCAGGGACAGTAAAAATCTTACGCCGGTTTTTCAAAAATTATTGTCCGCGTTCCACTTACATTCCGCTCCTTTGGAATATCATATGATTGTGTTTTTCGTAAGACTGTATGTAATAAAAATGAAATACTCATTTCTGTAGGTGTCGTTTTAGTCCTACTTCTGTCATTTTTTTTTTGACTTAGTCCTTTTTATTTTCGGAACTTGAGAATGGAAATTTTAATTTTACTTCAAAATTGTTTTTTAGTTTTATTAAAAACGATGGTCCCTCAATAAATGTTAATGAGCAAATTGAACCTTTATCTTTTATTTTCCATTCCTCAAGTGCACTCAATGTATTGTTTTGTTAAAAGAACACTTTAAATGGAGTTTCAAATTCGACTACTGAGAAGAAGAACCTGCATGTTCAATTTTTAATTGTTTTCATTGGTGCTTAATGTTATATTCAACATAAACTGAGCTTGTAAAAAGCATTTAATATTTTACATCGTAGGATTTGTAATAACTAACTATGTAATTTCATTAAATACGAGATATTACATGTTTTTGCCAATTACACTTTACAACTATTAAAAGGCAGAAATATGTGTAAATATGTTTCGAGAAAAAATACTTTCAAACATGCATAATATTGACTGGTTTTATGTACTCTCAGTCACTACAATTGATAAATAAAATTTAGTTGTCCCTTTTGGTGGTTCGCGTTGGGATTTTTTAATTTAGCTAGTTTACAGATATAACACACCCAAGACTTCCCCTTCACTGTTTCGAACACATTAACAGACCTACTAAAAGTTATTTGATATTGTCACGCAAAGGATCTTGGAATCGAAGCTCCGGCACGAGAAGCTCATTGGGTCGTGCTGATTAAAAGGACATCTTCACCATGTCGCAGCACGGGCCTTGGTGTTGCGGTAATAAATGGGGTTTTAAAAATAATTCAGCAAACGGCAACCTCCACCATGTCATAGATTAAGCGGGCTCTTTCCTAGATAATGGCGCGGTTTCTCTAAGTATATAAGAGTAAGAGACGACAAATTCTGCAACAATTATAATTTAATTAAGATAAACAAAAGGTGCTCAACAAACGTTAACAAATATTTCAAATGATATAAAGTGTTCTTACCAAAAGAGGCTGTTGAGGGGACCCATGACGCTTATTGCACTTAGACACTGGGCATACTTTCCCGTGTCGTCTATTCAACGACCCGAGAACAGCTGATCTCTTCCCTATAGTCGGGGACTGCTTGAATTCCTAGACGGGGACCACTCAACTATATGATGAAAGGTGGCTCACTTTTTATATTATTAGGTTTATTACCTCGTATAACATAGTTGAACGTATTTAAAATGTCACACGTTATGTTTATGTGTTTTAAAATCAGTTTCTTGATCTGGCAGTGCTTCGACCGAAGACTATCTAGTGCCTTTTTGTATGTGACAATATCTTTTTCCATAATATCCAAGTCCAAATGTCCCATACGTCCATGACTGATTAAACACCAGTATATAATTTTTGATCTGAAACAATTCGACAATATTCATCGCCAGCATCTTTAATTTAAAATCATTTGTACTCTATGATATCTAGTCATCATTTATACTGACTCCTTGAAAATTAATGAACAAACAAGTTCAACTGTCGTTACCACATAATCGCAAAAAACAATACAGAATGCAGAATCTTTCGTATTACCGAAGGCTGTACAGGTAACGAATTAAGAAAACCCTACTTGTTAAAAATTTATAGTAAGTCAATAAGACATCTAAAACAAGAGCTAAAAAGCAAAATTAACATCATCCTCCGCTGCCAGTGGCAAACCACTTGGGACATAGCAACCAACAAGCTGAAGGAAATCAAGCCTACCGTTGAATCTTGGGAAACTTTTCCACTCTAAAGAAGACAAGTCATTCTAGGCATATGCCACACAAAGTATACGCATAATTACTTTTTAAACGGTTACGCTGTGAAATTTGTGATATGGGTGTATTAATTAAACACATCATAATTGAGTGTCCTTAATTTAAATTGGCTTGGGCATCTACTAAATTGGGTCCTAACTTCAAAACAATAATCTTGAAAAAATTTCAAGCAACCGAAATCCTTTAAAGAACCCTTAAAAAATCGCTTGAAATTTTTTAAATATGATTAAAATCCCTTAAAATTGGTTAACACATTTAAAAAATACTTGAATCGCTTTAAAAGTGCTTTAAATCCTTTAATAGTATTGGTATCCTTAAGAAGCAAATTCAAATGATATAAATCCTTTAAAATTACTTAAAGAATTCTTTACACGTCGCTTGAAAGTTTAAAAATAATTGTTGATTGAAATCCTTTAATATGAATTAAAACGCTTCAAAGGCGATTTAAAAAGACAGAGTCTTTAACAGTGCTTCAGGAATTCTTTTAAATCACTTGAAACTCTTTAAACATGCTTGAAATAATTTAATAATTGAAATCCTTCAAAAGTAATTTAAAAAGGTAGTCATTCAATAGTGCTTCAGAAAACCTTTAAAATGGCTTGAAAGTCTTTAAAATGCTTGATACACTTTAAAATGTTTGAAATCTTTTAAAAACCATGGAGGTACTTCTAAAAATGTTTGAAATCATTTAATAACGATTAAATTTAAAAGTAATTTCATAAATACTTTTAACAGTTTTTGAGATATCCTTAAAAATCGTTTGAACTGCTTTAAAAATGATTTAAATCCTTGAATGTTGTTTATACTCCTTTAAAAGTGATTTAAAGAGATAAAAATCATGAAAGTACTTAAAAATGATTGAAATGCTTTAACGGTTCAAAATGTGATGAAATTAAGCTAATCAATTATTTAAAACCTAATGATTTATATAACCGACTGCAAAAGAAAATTAATGTATATTAATGTATAATTTGAGTACAATGTAATTTCATTCGCTAATAACCCTAGTGGTGGATGCGTTAATTAAATAAAAATAAGCTACAACAGATATTTCTGGTGGGGTTGAACATCCTCTTAAGATATCTGTGCTGAAAATAACATTTAGACTACTATTTCTCTAAACATTATAATTTAATAATTTATCTAGTAAAGGCTTAGCATTGGCTTCCCAAAAATTTATTGCTATGGTTTTTAACAAAGATAAGTCTAGCCCGTTTCCCCCGTTATGATCAATAAACAACCTATTCCATTTAAATTACAGTAGAAATGTTTAGGCACAATTTTTGAGGAGCAGTTTAGTAGAAAGCAAATGTCGAGCTAACCATGTAAGATTTCAAAAATTATTAACTTGATAAGATCATGCGGTAAATTATAGGACAGTTACCATGCTTCCTTTATTAATATCTATAAAAAATCAACTTATTTAATTTATTTATAGCTTGTGCCACAGACGGACCCCAGATTCTGGAGGAATAGGAATACCCCTGAAATAATTTTTGCTTTAGTCCATGTTTCCAGGCAAAATCCGCAAGGTTAGTGTAATTAATTTGGATATTGTTTTACCATTTTCATTGCTCTATAAAAAAATTTAAATCTCAATATAATGCGCTTATTTTTCTGATTCACAAACTGTTGTTACATGTTTATCCAAAAGGTACTTCTCCTCATTCTAAAAATCAAGAATTTGTTATTGAATGAAAGAAGATACCCTCACAAACGAGATTTTTTTTTATTTTATCTTTCACTGAACTATTCAGAAAAGTAATTGCATTAGTTCCATAATTCAGGCCTTCTCACTGTCGCTCACCAATGTCCCACATACATAAAATCAACATTATGTGCTTTCAGACTTTATAACTGTGCAGAGACAAGATTTATTTCATGTCTTTTTCAACTGCCCGTTAAATAGTGTTAACATTCACATTTTCCATCATGCTTTGAAGTTACTTTGTGGAATCTATCCTTTATAAATGTAAAAAATAAAATATACTTATGTTAAAATTCCAGGATTTTCCAAAACTTTTTAAATATTCTTATGGCAATTGTTTCACCAATTTTGTTTGGTATCGTCAGATAAAATGTTATTTAGATTTAGAATATCGTGGCATTTTAAGATAAGTATATTTTATCTTTTACATTTATTAGCTTATAATGTTTAGGGCCCTTTTTTGTTGCATGACTTAGTGTTCAAATTCATAAGTAAGGAAAATGTTAAGCTTATCTCCAATTTTTTAAGTGGTTTTAAAATCAAACTGTAATTTTCATTAAATATGCTATTTGCTTAAAAGAACTTATTAATACCAATAGCATTAGTTATAATTAATAACATCCTGTAACCTAACCAAACCTAAGCTGAAGAAGGAAATCAGGTCGAATAGCCCTGGTAAAGGAGGTCTTGAAATAAATTTATTAGTTTTTAAGTCAAATCGCATTTCAAATTTACTATTATGTTCCAAAATCTTTACTTTTCAAATAATTTGATATTAAGTCAATACTTCCGTTCTTATAAGGAAGTGTATAAATACTGTGTTCTTATTGGTGGTTTGTACAGGTATTTTTTTACTTAGTCGGTTGGCTATAACAGACGCCTCTAGTGGTTCAACTGTTTTTTGACATTTGTCTTTGTCACATTTTACTTTTTAAGGGGCAAGATGGCCGATTTATATACACCGGAACTATACAATTAACTTTTATTAATTAAATAAATCCATTTTCTTCATTTTTGAAGTTATATACCAAGTGTTATTGACAAGTATAATCTAAATTTTAGTTATTGGATCAACAACTATCGCCGTTTACCTAAATTCTAAAGATGCGAGGACGACCAAAAAGGTAAATATAAATATATCGCTTAAAATAGCGGTTTGTTGTTAATCATTACCTTTTAGATCACGAAGTCGGGACCGCCGTAGATCCCGTAGTCGCGACCGCGGATACGGCGGTGGCGGCCGACGTAATGCTGGCGGTTCAAGTCTTCGAAAACCAAGATGGGATTTAAGTCGATTAGAGCCTTTTAAGAAAGAATTTTATATACCACTACCGTCCGTTCAGGACCGTTCTCCGTTCGATATCGAAGAATGGCAACGGAAACAAGAAATATCGCTGAGAGGAAAAAATATTCCCAATCCAGTGATGAGTTTCGAAGAGGCCGGGTTCCCAGATTACGTCATGGAGGAATTAAGGAAAATGAATTTTAAGAATCCAACGGCTATTCAGGTAAGCGAAAAATACCTTCCACCTAAAATATGCTCATAATTTATTTTAGTCCCAGGGTTGGCCTATTGCGCTCTCTGGCAGAGACATGGTAGGAATCGCTTCTACAGGGTCTGGCAAAACGTTAAGCTACATTTTACCTGCCATTGTTCATATTAATCATCAGTCTAGATTATTAAGGGGTGACGGCCCTATAGCTTTGATATTGGCTCCCACCAGAGAACTCGCCCAGCAAATACAACAGGTAATTCATTGTATTTGTGTGCAAATACTTTTATACAATGGAAACTACTCAGTCCTACCACATTAAAATTTTATTTAGATGTTCTCTATATACAACTGGCTACTTGTTTCGATTTTAAAATCATCTTCATGCTCTAATGCGGAATTAATGGAAAAATTAAAAAATATAAAATAATAGGAAGATATACTTACAATTTGACTAGATGAAAAAAATATGTCTTATGTGACAACAAATGTCAATTTAATTTATGTGAGAGGAGGGCCTATATTATTTAAATACTTTTATATTTAAATATCATTCATATTAGGTCGCCACTGATTTTGGTCAGACATCTAGGATTCGAAATACATGCGTTTTTGGAGGTGCTCCTAAAGGCCCACAGGCTAATGATCTCATGGACGGAGTGGAAATTGTTATAGCGACACCAGGAAGGCTTATAGATTTTTTGGAAAGCAACAGAACCAATCTGAAACGGTGTACTTACCTTGTGTTAGGTGAGTTATTACTTTAGTTCCCTATTTTCTTAAGGCTGCAGTAGCAGTAAGTTTTATAACTAACTACAATTGGTATTTAACATTATTTTACTGAATGAATATAGGGATATGTTAAATCCAATATTTGTTTTACATAGATTTAATCAAATTGATCAGTTTTTTAATAGTAACATTTTGTTCATAATATTTATCTCTCTTCCCACTATACAGTCTCATCTTTTTATAATTTCATTGTGTGGCATTCACCATTAAATTTTATTATATAATCTCTAAACTACTACAAGATGATGACAACGCTTTTTTAAAGAGTAACGAAATTATCACTGATTTCCATTCTTCTGATATTTCATTATTTTACTTTATTAATTAGCTCTAGTAAGACTATTACCAACAACTCTCTGTGATATCTTTGCGAAAGTATCTGAATTTAAAAATTATTTATTTATTTATTTATTTATTTCATTATTACTTACAGGAAACATTTCCTAAATAGTATATATATAATATAATATAAAATAAAATATACAAAAATATTAAAAAAATTACAAAAAAGTAAAAACTAACTAGATCTAGAGGTGCACCTAAGAGAACATATAAATACATAACGGTGGAAATAGTTAATAAACACATAATTGTAGTTTATTCACAGCCGTATTTTAAGTTTCTTTTTAGCGCAGGAAGGCTCACGTTGAAGATGTCATAGTTTGAGAAAAAAATGTTGTAGTTTAGGCACACGCGATCTGTACAGGAATTTACTGAAAATCCCACATTTCGAAGAATAAATGTGACAAATATTCCTTAATCGTATTTGTTACAGGACTAAAAAATTTCCGAATAAAATTTAAAAAGTAGAAGACATTATACTTTAAACTGCCAACGTTTAATTTTCATTCATTCAGTAAAATTGAAACTAGGGAACTCGTAGCTTAAAGTACAATAAAATTACCGTGTTAAACCAGTTCTCTTGATATTCATGTCTTCTTCTATTTTATTTCATCAGAAATTGGGTATAAATGTGAAAGGAGATGTTTTTACACTAAAAATTAGTTTACACGTTTACACAAAAGAAGAGCAACAACAATGCATATTCCAAGTATAAATGTAAACTTTCAAAAATTTTAAATGGTGGAAAGGGAAATATATCAATTTTTAAAAAAGGAAAAACATTTTTTTAGAAATAGAGAAACGAATGAAATTTTTATATAAAATGCATTCTGATTTAGATGAAGCTGACCGAATGTTGGACATGGGTTTCGAGCCGCAAATTAGGAAAATCATTGAACAGATTCGACCCGATCGACAAACTTTGATGTGGTCCGCGACGTGGCCGAAGGAAGTGCAGAATTTAGCGCAGGAATTTTTAAAAGACTACATTCAAATTAACGTTGGGTCGTTGCAATTATCAGCCAATCACAATATCTTACAAATCATCGATGTTTGCCAGGAGTATGAAAAGGAAAGCAAACTTAGTACTTTGTTGAAAGAAATTATGGCGGAAAAGGAAAACAAAACCATTATTTTCATAGAGACGAAAAGGAAAGTCGATGATATAACAAGGAAAATGAAAAGAGACGGGTTAGTATTTTTTTTTTATATATAAGGGATTTTTCAAGAGTTTTAATTGTTTGATTTTTTTATATTAGTTGGCCGGCTGTTTGTATTCATGGGGATAAATCTCAACAGGAGCGGGATTGGGTATTGCAAGGTAATATTTTATTTTGATTAGTAGTACGGCCCGAATCAATAGTGTTAATGTGTCGAATTATAAACAAGTGAAGCACAAAAAATGGCCACGTGTTCCTCTAATATTTTTAAAGAATGGAAACTATTCTCTGTTTGTAAAATATTTTAACAGGTCGCCGATGTTAACTTCACTGAATTATCGAACCTTTGTTTTTGGAAATCGGTCAGTTAATAAATTTATTTCAGGGTCATTTTAACGAATGACGTAAATTTTATCTTTTCACCATTTTCAATTATTTTTTAAGATTTTCATTTACTTTTTACGATTTTCAGTGTGCCTTTTTACAATTTCCTATCCATTAGGAACACTTTTAGGGCATTTGGCATTTGTTTGGAAAGTTTTGATTATTTCGATCATTTTTGTTATAAATTTCATACTATTTTTCACATTTTTGATACTGTTTGGTATTTTCGTCACGTGGTGTGGACAATTTTCAACATATACAATTTGCATTAAATTTTGAAAATTCTAAATTAAGATTTTTACTCTTTAAAGTTTTAATGAAACATTAAGATTTCCTTTCATTTTTGACAGTTTAAAGATTTACAATAATTTTTTTATGATTTTCAATTACGATCAGTTCCTTTTTTAAGATTTTCAATTCATTTATTTTTAATAGTTTTGCGTTTTTTAATGAAATATTTCGATTTCTTTTTTTATGATTTTTCAATCTATTTTAACTTTTATATTCTTTTTGAAAATTCTCAATGTTTTTTTAACACTTTTGTTCTTTTTGTAAAGATTACACTTCGTTCTGGCTATTTTCAAAGCTTTTAGATAATTTTGTTCGGAAATTTCGGGCAATTTTCGAAATTTTTACATACTTTTTGGTGTTCCCTCATGAATTGCGGATAATTTTTTTTCTGATTTTTTAATAAATTTCTGCAGTGTTCTTAAATATTTTTGAAAATTTAAAAATTTTTGATCTCTTGTATGTGACGGTTTTAATGAAACATTAAAAAAAATTTTTAACGTTTCTTGATTGCTTTAAGTTTTTAACTGCCCACAATCATTTTTGACGATCTACAATACTTTTTATAGAATTTCAATCATTTTTGTTTGTTAAAAATTTTCTATAGTCTTTTCTTTTGTTGATTTCCTCAAGTTTTGAAAATTTTGGACGAATTTTAATATTTTTTTAAAGACTGGCTGTTGTAGAAGGACTTCTATTATAACTAAATAAGATTGTATTTTTATATATTTCACTTTAATTAACAAAATTTATCATCCTGAAACCAAAAAGTTCTCGTAATATAATGTAACCTCTATAATAATCTTCAAGTGTATCTTCTCGCTACTACCAACCTAACATACATATTGCAATATACATTTAGGCAACCAGTATAACACCTTAATGAAAATAGTCTACACTATTCTAGTTTTTCGACATTTTATTAAATATATAACAGCCCTGCCTGTATGCTCTTCTCTTTAACTATTTTTTTTTATTTGTGTAGATTTTCGAACGGGAAAAGCGCCCATTTTGGTTGCGACTGACGTTGCGGCCCGAGGTTTAGGTGAGTCTTGGTGTTGAAATTAATGGACGTTTCTGATATTAATTGTGTGACAGGCTAATAGTATTTTTTCTGTTTATAGATGTTTTTACATTAGCACAAAACCTGGTATTATTAGCCTGTTGACTGAAAATTATAATTATTTATTTTTTATATACATATAGTTGTCTTTCTGAAAATTTGCATATTTATATAATTATCAACAAAAATGAAATTTATTGTAATATATAGAGAGGGGAGGGTAAGCAAAAAAAAATTCAAATCAGTCAAATTTTAAAGTGACATTGATATTTGATGCCAACTACCATATTGCTTTAGTCAAAAAAAATCACGTATTCAAATTAGCAACAAAAAGCCTGAGAACAGATCAATAATATGAATTATACAGGGAGAACCAAAAATATTTATTCATTTGTTGTAGCACATTATTTATAATATAAACTATTATTGATTTATGTTAAAAGGAGACTAAAAACTTATTTTCCTTTAAGTACAGCCTTGTTTCTCTTCAAAATTTAACGCGTTGGCATATTAAAAAAATACCAAAATGAAATCTTTGGCAGATATTTAGATAAAAGTGATATATTATGATTATTTTTATCCTTAAAATTTACCCAATTGGCATATTTTGGACGTCAATAAGTTGCTATTTAACATGATGAATGACCGTTAGTTCTAGCAATATTCTGTCTTTTTTTTACAAACATCGGCTACCTTATTTTTATTGAAAATGTGCCAAAATATGTAAATTTTAACATTTCTGAGGATTAAAATAATAAAATATCGATTCTAGGTGAAAACAATTGACAATTCTAATAAATTCAGTCATTTTTTGTCAAAAAACAATTATATCCTTCTTACTCAAAAATATGTCAAAATCTGTCAATAACAATTTTTGGGATGAAAGTAATTAAAACGTCAATTCTGTATTGCTGTCAATATCTGTTTTTGGAATGAAAATTAAAAATCAATTTTAAGCAAAAATTATTGTCAGATCTCTCAATTTTTGACAAAAATTTTTTCAATTCTTTTTGACTCACGTTTTCAATCTTTTTGACGATTTTTTCAATCTTACATTGACGATTTTTAATTATCTTCTACGATTATCTAATTTTAATACTTTTTGATTATCAAAACGAGAATTACAGGTAACACTACAATACCAGCAAAAATAAATGTATAATGTAGAAATTTAATGTTTATCGTAATAACCAAACTTTTAATACTCTTTGCATCATATTTTAAAAACTTATTGTTCTTTGATAAATTCGTTATCGTTAACAAAAAGAAGGCTCTAAAATGTACAGAAACCATTTTTAAAAGCGCTGCTCCAAACTCTCCAGACGTATTAAATGCTTCAGTTGAAAATTCGTAGGTAGAGACGATAAAGCTATGGGTGTTTTTTTCATTATATTCGGCTACTAATTTCAACTTGAACAACAACCAAACAGGGTATTTCAATTACATTCAATCTTCAAGATTTTTTTCACATTATATTGACCACTTTTATGAAGCAAAAGCGATTAACCACTAAAAAAAGCTGGGTTAATATTCCCGTGGATATCAACCATCAGCTTAACCTTTTATTATTGTAATTATAAAAGTTGGGTTAAAATGATAAACATGTTGTTACTTTTCAAAGATGTCCCTATTCTACATTGGACATTTATATTTCTGCTTTTATTATATTATAGTGTTATTTGTGAATCTCTCACAAAGGATTGAAAAAAGTCAAAAGTCAAAAAGGATTCTGTTTGGTGGTTTTAAAAACTTTTCCAAAAATCCAAACGATGAAGTAGAAGAGGGGAACATTTCGCGAATAAAAAAAAATCAATCTAGTTTAGAGACTCAAATAAGTCGGGTTCTAAAGACTCAAGGAGTCTGGTCTAGACACTCACGAAGTCCTATTTAGAGAATCGAATAAGTCTTAAGAAAGACCTGGAAAGTTAATAGAAGGATTCTGATTGTGATTCCAGGAACCGTTCTGGCGTGGAATCTAGTTTTCTTGTATCTGTCAAATTAACGTAGAGTTTTTGTTAATTTTTTTGGTTCTTTTGAGGTTTTAAGAGTACCTATAGTTTACCTTTGCAATTTGTTTTTTATTAAGAGGATAAGAATTAGTATGGTTTCGTGCATTACCACCAGAAAGGTTTATTTCGATTTTCAATAATGCCACATAGAGGGGCAAACCATTTTGGGATTTTTCGGCCGCCTGAAGTCATTTTTTATGGTAAGTAAATTTTAGTGCAAACTAACTATGTACTTTAATTTCACTAGTAAATTTTTGCTCATCGTGTTTTTTTTGTATGACACAATCAGTGTCAGGTGCCAATTTGTCAAATTAATATAATCTTCTCCCTTTGAGAAAACGAATGCCATAATTAGTTAACTTGGAATAGTTTTTTTTGGATTCTCACTATTGAAGTGAACCTTTACTTATTTCATTGAGAGTGAGAGTAGTTTATGACTTGATAACAAAATTTTCGCTTGAATCATTAAACTTTTCGACGGATAAAAGCCGCTAAGTAAATTAGTATTTTGCATATAGGTAAATTCCCGTCTACCCCAGACACACACACACACACACACACACACACACACACACAATGATAGCCTAAGTTTTATAAAAAAGTAATTTTTCTGGGAGAGATCCCCATTTGATCAATAATTCACAAATAAATGCACAAATGAGTAAACAAAACATCCGCCCCTGCATTGAAAATCAGAATAAACCTGAAATAATTGTTCAATCCATTTGACTATTTTTAAAGCCGCCTTTGTGGCGATTTTCAAAACATTTTTACTATGTTCAATAGTTTTTAAAGAATTTCTAATCCTTTTTGACGATTTTTCAATACTTTTTAATTATCAAAACGAGAATCACACAACGCTAGTGATGTAATAGCAGCAGATATAAATGTCCAGTGTAGAACAGTGGCATCTTAGAAAAGTAATATGTTTATAATTTTAACCAAATTTTTATAAATAAAATATTAGTGTTAATATGATGGCTGATGCACAGGGGAATATTAATCCAGCATTTCTAGTTGTTAGTCGCTTTTGTAACATAAATGTTGTTAATATAGTGAGAAAAATCTCGAAAGCTGAATGTAATTGACAAACCTGTTAAGTTGTTATTGAAGTTGAAATTAGAAGCAGAATATAATACAAAAAGTAACCTTATGGCCTCTAGCTTTGAATTATTAATTGGAGTATTTAATACGTGGTCTGGAGATTTCAGAGCAGGGTTTTTAAAAATTATTTCTGCACACTTTGTAGTCTTCTTTTTCTGTTAAAGATAACGAATTTATCAAACAATAATATAAAAAAGTTTGGTTAAAATGATAAACAAGTTATTAGTTTTCAAAGATGTTTGAAATATTATAATATGTTTATCATTTTAACCAAACTTTTATAATAATAATAATAATAATAATAATAATAATAATAATAATAACGGGTTAAAATGACGGCTGATACCCACGGGAAAATTAAATCCACTCCCTTTTGCAATATAAATTGGTGGATATAACGAGAAAAAAAATCGCGAAAGCTCAATGTAATTGATATACCTGTTACGTTGTCGTTACTTTTAAAAGATGCCGTGTACATTTATTTCTACTTCGTGATTATTTTTCATTCTATTTGGTTGCTTTAAATCCTTTGTGACTCTGTTTTCAATATAAATATAAAAGGTAAATTATACTATATTTTCATACATACATTCTTTTTGACGGTTATAAATGTCTGCCCATTTTTCAATCAATTTTAGACAAGAAGATTGCTACTTCTGACAAAAATTTTTGTCGAAATGTAACAATTATGCCAATTGCTGTAATGAAAAATTAATTTCCCTACATAAAAAACATATTTTTGTTGTAAAATTCGAAACTAAAAGGCAACCATTAAAAAAAAGTTGGAAAGTCGACCTTAATCATGTTTTAAAAATTTTTGGTCTCCGGCTTATAAATATGCAAATTTTCCGAAAGGAAGCCCTTACATTAGTCACTTCTCTTTATTGTTATGATTTTTTCGAATACTTGTATAATGAGAAATGAATAAATGGTTTGGTGAAGTAACAAAATAGTAAAATAGTGACTGCTCTTTTCCAGAGGCACTAGCGAGTTAATGACAGACCGAAAATGATTGTTTTGTCATTGTGGCTGTGCCTCTAATTGTGGACGTCGTCCGAGCTGCCGCCCCGGTGGCCGGCGCTCTCTAAGTGGCCTTGAATGTGCCCCCAAAGAGCTGCCCGCCCGCCGTTGCCGGCGACCCATACTCCCGCCCGATTTCGTGCTGGTTGGGCAGTTGCGTGGCCCGGACGCGCTATGTACCGTCATGGTCTCGAAATTACTGCGGACCAACTCTAATGACGGCTGGCGCAGTGCCCGCCCGTATCTGAACCTTTGGTGGGCCTCGCCTCGCCCACTTATTTTGGTATGACTTTCTTCTTAACACCAGATCAGGCGTCACTTAACACCGGGAGCCTGCAGATACACAAAAAGTAAAGAGGGGATGCTATTGGCGCTTTCACGCGCCCCGTTTTGAAAATGCGCGGCCTCGAACCGCGCGAACTCGAATAGGGTAGTAACACCCAAGTGTTTTGCTCGCTGCGCACGCGCCGATCTGTCAAATGTCAATGGCGGTTGACTTTGAACTATTACATTGTTTATTTATATAATTTTTTAGTAATTTTTAAAATTGGGTTACATTTTTTCTGTCAAGTTTTGAAAATGTTATTTATGCAAGCGATTTTACAATTTTTTTTACAGTTTTTCAATAATTTATATTGATTTTAGAAGATTTTAATTAATTTTTAATTTGGAGATTTTTAATTATATTTAATCCGTTTTTGTACGATTTTCAACACTTTTTTCAAAGATTTTTTTGAAATTTTTTAATGCTTTTGGATTTCCAATATTTTTGACGATTTTTTAATTCTTTTTAACGCTTTCCGGCTTTGGAGGTGTTTTATATTTATCATTTTGACAATTTCTTAATCCTTTTTGAAATCTTTAATACATTCTGACGATTTTTAGAGCATTCACATATTTTTGAATCGCTTAAGTTTCGTTTAGCTCAGACGATTTGTTGGAAAGTGGACTAAATTCATTACAATTAATATCATTTTAAATAACTATATGGTTTACAATAACCTCAAGACCTATATCTTCGATCGTCTTTCTAAGTGTGAATTTAACTTTCTCCCGTTGATTATTTTCAACTTTGCAATCGCTAATAACTTCTCGAACTACAAATTAAATGTTTTTTTTAATGGTTAAACGATTTAATTTTTAATTTTTCGCTCCCATTTAAATATTTCTGTGTATCTGTACGCCCTTTTAGAGCATCATGTTTTCTGGGAAATATGGGCGTAAAAATTTAACAGAGGAAAATAATTTTTAGTGTACGCCAATGTTTTTTGAAATGTGTTTGTATTGCTTCAGTATTATTTTTTTTACGAAAATGGTACACGCAAAAATAAGAATTGATTTTTTTAATATGGGTTCGATGTCGGCAAGAATAATTTTCTCTGCATGTACTTATGCTTAATATATTTTTTTTATTTTTTTTTTAAATTATCTTGTATCAGCCGGCGCCGACACTGCATTGGGAAAATTTTGGTCGTTGACGTTTACAATGTCAAACGTCAACGTCAAACTTTAGTTAATACATTTGATTAATTTTGAACAATTTTAATTTTCTGTTTTTTTATTATTTTGTGGTATTTTTTTGTTTAAAAACTTTCTTTTGCAGGATTCAAACGCTGTAATAGTGAAATGTTTTTTGCTTTTTTTTGGTAATGGGTTTTAAGTTATAATCTATAGTGCTAATATTTATGATGGATTTTTACATTTTTTAAATTGCGTATAAAATGTTTGGTGGCCTTCATAAATGTTTTTTTTTTATTGAAGATACTGGACTGTAATCAGTGACATAAAAATTGAAAAACAATTTTAATTTGGTTGGGTTTAATGGAAAATTAATTAAATCAGTACTGAGAATTTTTACTAACCTTTGAATCTAATTACAATTTACATTTTAAATCTATTTTTTTTTCGTTTTATTAACAATTGTCACTGGAAACTGCCAGTTCCAGTGATTTTCCGATTATCTAGACATTATTTTTTATTGTAAATGTACATTTATATTTTAGTATTAAGTTATTAAGTCTCTTTCAGCAAAGGAGTCGAGGAAGAAGGATTAAAGGCATATCCAGATTTTTGTCACATTCTTAAATGTTTATTAAATAATTATATGAAAAAATATTAAATCAAATGGGATTATTTTGGGAATGCTTAAAAGTTTTGTTGATAATTTTTTTATAAACTTTAGACAGTTTTCGGATTGTTTTATAGTTTTTAAAAGAATTTTACTCTTGAAAACATTTTTTGGCAATTTTTAGACGGAATTTTAACGTTTTTTTAATTGTCTTTAACTACTTTTGGCAATGTTCAATCCATTTTTATGCAATTTTTAATCCATTCTGACACTTTTCAACCCATTTTTAAAAACTGAGTCTGTTGCTTTTAGCAATTTTTGATGGAATTTTGGCGATTTTCATATCTTATTTTTTTTCAAACCTTTTTGATAATTTCACTACTCTTCATTTCTACTACATTTCAAGCGTTTTTTTTTGATTATTTTCAATTCATTTGATAATTTTCCTCCATATTTGGAAGTTTTTAAACGTTTTTATGATTTTTGAATAATTTTTTTAACTATGTCGTTAATTACTTTTTATAAACTTTTGATAGTTTTAGTTTTTAAAAGTATTTTACACTTTTTGCCAAATTTTGGACATTTTTTTAAAGCTTTTTGCATTTTTGTTTAGTTTTCTGACAATTTTAGACGGCATTTTAACGTTTTTTAATTAACTTTGACTATTTTCAATCATTTTTGATAATTTCCCTCTTTTTTGGGCCATTTTTATTCCACTTTGGCAACTTTTAATCCTTTTTGACCATTTTTCGAACGCGTCAAAAAGATTTTTTCGAAAAGCTTTGAAGTTATTGACCTTTGTTTGTAAATTTCGTAAGATTTTCATAATTTTTTTCTATAATTTTTGATAGTCTTTAAAAATAATTAGAATTTCTAGCAAATTTAGGAATTTTCGACAATTTTTAGTATTTTTTTAAAAACTGGATCTGTTTTTTTTTTAATATTTTTAATTCTTTTTAAATTTCGCTCCATGTTTGGAAGTTTTTAACCGCTACGATTTTTTGATCTATTTTTTAAAGCTTTCGTTGATCATTTTTTTAAAGCTTTCGTTGATAATTTTTTTGTAAATATTTTCTACAAATTTCATTAGTTTTTAATAATTTTTGATAGTTTTTTACATCTATTTTGCCCATTCCGCCCAAATTTTGGACAATTTTTAATTTAATTTTTACTTAAAGGCTCTAACATTTTTCAATAGTTCGAGATCCCCACGAAACAGTCTTTTTATTAAATCAAACGGCCGACGCTATCTCCTGACTTCATTTCATAAATTTTTAAAAAAATGTATCGATATATCCGTACTATTCACATTGTACATTCGATTTGAAATATTTATAACAAAAAATATTCATCTTTGGGAAATTCAAATATGGATGTGTTTATTTCTCATTATTTTGGAACATTTCTTTTTTACCATAATTTCATTCATAATTAAATTTAATAAATGTTACGTCTACGAGGCCGTTTTTATTTATCAGTCGCAATGGTTTTTTTACGAATTATTATGGGTCCACTGATATACAGGGTGATTCCACGAAGAATGTTTTGAGAAATTAGGAAATTTGGTCAAGATTGTAAATGGTATAATCAGCTTTAAATATAACAAGCACTGAAACAGTTGTTGAATCGAATGGTCTACGCCCACCCAGATCTCATTCCATGTTATTTTTTAAAAAAATATGTTTGTGTGCCTATAAAGTGTTTTTTTTTCAAAGATTCCACTTTAAACGATTTTTCTTTTGTGCCCACCGAAACAAAAATGAAGCTGGCTTACGTTTCGTCGATTCACCCTGTATTATTATTAAGTATACTTTTTTTTTTTACATTCAGGTAGGTAGTTAGTTTTATTTTTTTAAACTGTCAAATCGTATATCACTTTTTTTTCCATGATTCTAAATCGAAGAAATTTTCGCTAATTCCAAGCAACTTTACAGATGTCGAAGACGTTAAATTCGTTATAAATTTCGATTACCCATCGAATTCAGAAGATTACGTTCATCGCATCGGACGAACGGGTCGTTCCCAAAAAACGGGAACGGCTTACACGTTCTTCACGCCGAGCAACTTCAACAAAGCATCGGACCTCGTCGCCGTCCTCAAAGAAGCCAAACAAGTCATCAATCCCAAGCTCCAAGACATGGCCGATAGAGGGTACAGCTCGAATAACACGGGAAGAGGTATGATCAATAATATTTATTTTTTGGTAAAATTTATAAACACCACCTGAGTAGTAACAACATATAAGAGAACTCATTATTGGCTTAACACTTACACACACTTAGTCTTACTAAATAATTACCTAACACAAAAGAATAAACAATATTAGATTTTTTAATGGCACAAAAAATAGTCAATTCACAATGAATTTCTCTTAGAACATTTCTTAATACTCTTCACACTACAGTTTGAAAAATCTACATTGCTAGTACTGGGTTGTTTTCTTTCAATAAATATATGAAATAAATACTATTTTCAGAGGGGTTTTAACCCACTTCATAACTTGGTTAATGGAAATTAAAGAGGCTAAGTGAAACAATTTATTTATCTACACTTTTAAATAATAATCGCCGGGGGAAGGCACTACCAACTTCTCGATCATCCGAGAACCCAAACTTGATTCTCAATCTTTTTTTATTTTCCCAACCATGATTGTTTATTAATTTTGATGACTAACAAAAATGTTGATTGAACATTAGTATAAAGATCCTGTGTTTTTTGATAAAATAAGTTCAAGTAATGAGTCCTCAGTCTATGTGCACTGGGTTCTGTTCTTGAGGATCTATCTGATTTGTTGGCATCCGCTTTTTTGTTAAAAAATGAGATACTATAAATGATTTTTGCTTGCAGGTAGAAGTAGATGGAGCCGGAACCCGAGAGGTGGAGCGCGGCGATCGTTTTCCAGGTCGAGATCGAGATCGAGATCTCGTACGCCGAAACGTTCGAGACGTGAGAGATCTCGTTCGCGGGACAGAAGACGAAAGCGATCCCTAAGCCGTGATCGATCCCGCAGTCCCATCAAATCAAAATCGAACAGTTCGCTTTCGCCGAGATCTCAGTCGCCGCTCGACCACTCCAGGGCGCCGCCCCCGATACACAATCGCCCTCCGAGTCCCCCGCAGGCCATGCAACACCCACCGCCGCAATTGCTCCACCATCCGCCACCTTCTGTGATGCAACTTCCTTCAAGAACAATGCCACTGCAGCTTACTACGTTCACTCAAACGCAACGATCTCAACCCCCGCCGCCTTTGCCCGCTCAAAGGCCATCGCTGCCGTTGTCGCAAGCGCCGCCTCCGCAACAGAGACCTGCGCCGGTGATACGGCCGCCGCCGCCGCAAGTGCCTCCGCCTACGGTACATTTGCAAAATTTGCATCAACCTCCGCCGCCGCCCCCACAACACCAGCAGCCTCCGTTGCCTCCTCAGGGGCCTCCGTTACATCAACCTCCGCCGTCGCAGCAGCAGCAGCAACAACGCCAGCCGCCTCCCGTTATGGCTTATCAGAATATGGCGGCGCAGAGTATTCCAGCGGGGCAACCGTTCGGCGGTTATTTGCCGAATGGGGGCGCGTTGTTTTTTAATACACCCCCGCCACCGCCGCCCGCTCAGCGGGTGACGGGGATGTACTTCCAGTACGCACCGCCGCCTCCCGCTCCACGGTAAAATGGATAGAGGAGCGGGAAATTTGTGTGGCTAATTTGTAAAAGTAGTAGAAAATTTTCTTTGTTTCAGATCTGAACGACTGGCTTCTAAATAGGGTTAGGTTGTCGTGGAAACGTAATCGTTATTTATTTAAATAAAAATAAGAATTGAATGGTTGATAATTGATAGTTCAGGTTTAACGCATTTAGTTTATACGGATAAAAACCTTTTTTTCTGTTGTCAGTTTATGTTTGACAGCTGCCTTTTGACAGTTTTGATTTAATGTACGCGGTTACATTTTTTAAAATAATTTTCAAAAAAGTTTCGCTGCGACAGTTTTAAGAATTAAACTTGTTCTAATTTCAAGAAATTCGATGTAATCGAAAACACTATAATTGTTGTTATATTTCGATTGATGAGTGAAATTGATATTTGTAAATAAATGAATCATTAGTGTATGTATTTAAGTAAATTTTATTTAACAAATTTGAAATAAAGTTATTTGTCAGTGTGTTTATTTACTTAACCGATTTCACCTTTTCCAACATCTTATAACATTTAGGTTTCAAAAGAATGTCACTGATACATTGGTCAAGATCTACTTTATTGACAGCTCTCACTTGACAATGTCAAAATGTGTTCAACAGTTGTTAAATGGTACGTAACTGTAAGGTAATTCATAAAAATGTCTGGAAATAGTTCCATTCTTAATTGGAATTGATCTTTTTTTTTTCCATATCAAATTCTAAAAGTTGTCAGTTGTATTTCATTGACAATTGTCAATTTAAAGTACAATATCAAAATTGACACTTGATTTGTGTATATACTCCATTCTTAAATGTTAGCAAATATGGAACTCTTTAGCTTTTTCATTCTAAAAGCAGTCATTTATTCTTAGTATTTTATTGACAGTTGTCACTTTACAGTACAATGTCAAAACTGACATTTGATTGAAGTAGAAATAAAATAAATTTATGTATTTTTCTAGTCTTAAATATCCTCGAATATTGAACTAATTTTAGTTTTTATGCTTACAAGTTTCAATAACTAGTTAAAAATATCGAAGAATTGACATTCGACTGCATTCATTAATTTATTGACGTTTTTGTTCGACATTTGGCAATGGTAAGTTAGAATATTATTCTAAGCGTGATAGATAAGTTATACTTATATTTTTATGGTTTTTAAAAGCTTTTTAATATTATGACATGTTTCACTTTTCAGCATCATCAGATAAGACATGGATAGATTCGACAAAGTGAGGGTAGAAATTTAATTTTGACGTTTAATAGCTGCTGGGAATAATATATATTTAAGTAGATCGAAATACAGCGAAGGAATGTAAAAATAAAAGGATTTAATTGAAAAGCGTTTTATTCCGAGGAAAAAAAAAGAAGTGTCGCGTACTTCATTTTAGAAAAACGGTACTGATTTCTAATAGTAGTAGTACCTACAAATCCAAATAATGAGCGTTGCGTGACTGGCGAAATTGTATTTTAATTTAATATTTTTATTTCTGTTGCAGTAATAAATAAGGTAGAACGTGATTTATAATTTCCGTGTTCATAATTTTATCATTTTTACGAATAAGAAACCAGAAATTTGTTTTAAGTCTTGAACAGTTTTTTAGTAGTAATTGGCACTTTGTAAAGGAAATAACATATTTTACTTAGCTACATAATAGGTAATAATAATTTGAGCAGTTACATACACTAATTCTTTAAAATATTTGCTTTCAGAATAAATCGTTATTGAAACATCCTATATATAGTTTTTTTTATATTTTACATTTTTAAAAAAGCTTGTAACTGTGATATGATTTTTTAAACAATTTCAAGCCGTCATTTTATTTTGTCACATTTAAAAGCCCCTCAAATGACTATTTTATACCTTTTTTTGAGCGGAATAAAAAAGTACACAAAAGTACATAAATTTTGAAATATTACGATTGAGTTTGTATTGTGATATTACTTTTTAAAACTGTCAATTCATTATATTTAAATGCTGCTGTAATTGAGATTTTATATCTTTTTTTGAGCGGAATAAACAAATTTTTACTAAAACGTACCCAGAAGTAAATTTAGAAATGATATCAATTGTCTATAATTTTTGTACAATATACAGTCATTTTATTTTGAAACGTTAAAATGCCACTTAATTGACATTTTATATCTTTCTTGAGCGAAATATACAAAAAAATGTTTACACTAACGTACACAAATAAATTTGAAAAACAATATCAAACCGTCAGTTTATTTTGACACATTTGAATGCCGCTCAAATTGACATTTTTATTTTGATTTGAATAAATAAGAAATGTTTATTATAACAGACACAGAAATAAATTTGCCGCTCAAATTGACATTTTAAATCTTTTTGAGCGGAATAAGTTGGGCGTGAGAGACATAACGATACAAAATAATCGATAGTTCAAAAAAATATACAGGGTTATTTGTTGTAAAGATTGTATTTAACTAAACAAAAAAAATATTTGTGGTTAATCGAGTTTATATAAATAGTGATTAGTTTTGAAATAATGAACTAGTTTACTGTTTACGTAATTATGGCCCTTACTTGTTTCCTTCTTTAGAATAATAAATTTTATGCCTTTCACTGTGGTATTTTTTTAAATTACAATAAATCCTTTCTATTTAATAAAGCGGCTCGAGTTAATTTTAAAATATATATGTCGGCATATTCTGGAAAAATGGAAAAAGGAGGTTCTAACGTAAAATACAGTGGGTTAAAAATTAATTCGTCAGTGAACACTTTCATTTGTAAAGCAAGAGTTGAATTTAGTTGCGAGCGGACTTGCATTATTGTTGCATCAACCGAGCTGCGGTTTGTGCGCACTTTAATAAAAATTATTGCGAGATCGTGCACGCGATTTTTATTTTACTTCTATTTGAGAAGGTAAGTGTTGTATAATTTTTATTTACATAATTTTTCAGCACATTGATTTATTAATTAATGAAATCGTGCGAAAAATTTTGTTTTTGCAATACCAAAAACGTATTAACATTTGCAGGCGAATTAAGAATATTTGATACAAAAATTTGCAATTTAGTATATTGTTTAACCTGTTTGGGAAAATCAGGTCGAAAATTTCTTACTTAAATAAAAATTAAAAGAGCCGCACGCGGTTTAAAGAGAATCGTGTCGAAAATTCCTTTCAAACATTTTTTTTCACGAAACCAAAATGTAAAATATTTGCAAGTGATTTAAGTGTACGGGATACCAAAAATATGAAATTTAATAAATATTGTTCAACCTGTATTACATTTGAGAAAATCGGGTTGAAAATTTCTTTTATACTAAAAATGTCTGACTTGAATAAAACTTTAAGAGAGCCGCGCACTGTTTAAGAGAATCGTTTTGAAAATTCTTTTTTTGTGAAAAATGTAAAGCAGTTTCAAGCCAAAATATATGAACATTGTAGGACAAGATGTCCAACTAAAACTTCAATAAAACTAGGACGAACAATGTGTCTGTTGAACACTTGGTGTTAATTAGTGTGTACCTAATTGGATCAAATTTTCTTATGCCAAAGAGTAGCCGCAAGCATGAGTACTACATAAAAAATCGCAATGCTTAGTTTGTGATAAGACAAAGATGTGTTTTACGCTTAATAAATAAATACATTTTTAGCATTACTGAATTTTGTTAACGAATTGATTCAAATTTTTATCTCTGATTGAGTATAGAACATTTAAGTAAATTGTTCGAATAGATCATTTTTGGTTCCTGAAATACGAACCGATGAACTCAATGTTCATTTTGTTCATTCGGTTTCTCGAATGATGATGTTTATTTGTACAAATTTTTGGTTGTTATTCTCAAATAATTATATTTTAACAATAATAATAAACACGTTCTAAATTAAATTTCCGATGGTCAGTGCGTGATCTAAGATGAGTTGCATCAAATCTATATATAATTAAATTAATTAAAACATAATCAACATGTCTATTATAAAACAAAACATTCTTGGAGATATTTGAATGAAAAATGTGTTGTTCTAAATTATCCATAAATATATTTGCCAAAATTGGTGATATTGGACTACCCATTGGTGACCTTCACTTTGAATATGAAATTTATCATCAGCAACAAAGTAATTTTAATTGATACATACATACATACATAAATTAAAAAGGTTTATAATTTCATTAATTAACATTTGGTTAATGTTTTTTATTTCTAAGAATTTTGCTAATAATAGTGTACATTTATATGGAGGCATTTTTGAAAACACAACGATTAAACCAACAGTATCAGTATACAGTAGTGAATGAACAATTAAACCTAGGAAGTTCAATTATCTTAAATTACCTTTTGAACTAAATACCTATATAATAATAATCAAAAAAAATTTGATTATATATATATATACATATACATATTGCTGGATAATGAACTCTCAATCTTCTGTCACTCTTTGATAATGCAATTTAAGCGAAACTTGGTCAGCGACAAATATTTAAAAATAGCTTTGTAATACATGGAAATTGAAGATAACTATAATTTATCTTTTTTTTTATTTGTATAATATGAGCCCTAGATTTTGGATTTTTTGTCTGTGAAGTGACTTTGTGGACATAAATATCCACCGGATTTAAAAAATTTAAACTATTATAATGAAATTTTTGATATAAAAAGTAATTGACTGGCTGAAATAAATGCACATAATATAAAAAAAAAAGTGTGACAATTAGATGGTATTTTCGTGCACGTGAGGACGGAACGCCAGAGGCGTGAAGACAGGTGTAAAAAGTTAGAATTACTTTCGATCATTTGATACCACGACCTCCGCAGGTATTTATTTTCTTTACTTTTAAAAATAACGTATTACGCAATACCGTAACCAGAGCAGGATATACCTTATGCAATTCGAGTTTATATCTATATATCAAGCTAAAATGGTAAATGGTACGACAGCATTTTAAAAATTCATTTTAAGTAATTCTTGGACCGCTTTTGGAATTAGATATTTTCTTTGTGTTGTATCGAAGCTTTCCTTCGAATAGCGAAATTACCTTGGCATGCTTTGTATATTAATGAGCCTAGATTCATATTTTTTTGTTACGATAGAAGTATTATGACACTAAAAATACGTACAAAGTGTATAAAATAATCAAATTTCGGATAATTTAAATCGTTTAAAATAATGCATGATTATTATATGGCTTTTAAAACAATTTTTTGAGGCTTGAGAATTTTTTTTATCATTTTTAACTATCTGAGACAAATTTGGAAAATTTTGAGGCATTTAAGATTTTTTTTATTGATTCGAGCATATTTCTTTAATTTTAAACCAGTTGAGAACATTTTGAGCCATTCTATGGCTTTTAAAATATATGTTTTGTAATTTTACATTTTTTTTTATACATTTCAACTATCGGAGATAATTTTAAATCATTATTTTAGTTTACAAATAATAATTCTGAGCAATTTTGGATCATTTTAAGGTATTTAAAATATTTTTTTATTACTTCGGGCATATTTTTTTTAATTTTCAACCATTCAATGTCTTTTAAGATAATTTTTTTGTAGTTCGAGAATCTTTTTTATAAATTTCAACTATCTGAGACAATTTTGAACAATTTTTTTAGTTTTCAATTAATTCTGAGCAATTTTGGATCATTTTAAGGTAATTAAAATATTTTTTTATTAATTCGAGCATATTTCTTTTTTAATTTTAAACCATTTGAGTCAATTTTAGATAATTATTTCAACTGTCAGACAATTCTGGACAGTTTTGGATCATTTTAAGATATTTTGTGGATCATCCTTTGAATTTTTTTATGATTTCAGAACATTTTATATGAGTTTGAACTATTTTAAACAATTTTGAATCATTATTTAGATTTCAAACAAACAATTCTGGAGAATTTTGAGTCATGTTGAAGTATTCTTCATAATTTTGATAATGTTTTCATTATTTTTAAACCATTTGAGTCGATTTTAGACCATTATTTTAACTGACAATTCAGGGCAATCACTTTGAGACCTTTTAAACAATTTTCCATAATTTTGACGATATTTTAAATTATTTTAAACCATTTAAGTTAATTTTGAATTATTATTTCATCTTCTAGACAATTTCTTCATTCTTATAAAATTTTTCAAATACTTTTGAACCCAAAAAAATCCAGAATTTTTAACATAATTTGGCATAATGAGATTAAATTGATGGTCAATAATAGATCAATAGATATAAAGATTGATTTTGAAGGACTGCTTTAGCACCTGACTTGATCCTTTGGATTTTTTGTGAGGTTATATTAAAAACGTAGTTTACCACTGTTTTAATCACAACGAAAGAAAATGGTGGGACACGATACAAGCGTTCCAAACATTAGAATGATTATTTAATTTTGTAACGTCAACATTTTATTTTTAATTTATCTTTTCACCATTCAGTTTTTCTTTATTCTATCTCTTTTTTGTTCATATTTCTTTTCCTTAAAATTTCTGTTTTCCATGCGGAAGGAAGTATTTTCAGAAAAATATTATTTACGTGTATTTTGTCTTTCCTCTTTCCTTAATTATTTCTCTCCTAACTTCCTTTTTTTGTAATTTTTTCTGTTTTCATTTTTTTTTAATGTATTTTACATTTTTTTGGAAAAATGATCCAAGCTCTAATTCTGGAATGTATATAGAGAACGTCCTTTATATTGCTTACCTATTCGCGACAAAAAACGAGGTCTTCAGTACTTTCCTTTTGTGAAAGCCATTTATCAACACCCTGTATTTAACCGAGGTATAAAAAAAGCGTATAACATAATAACAAACGAGCGTAGATAGACGTGTTAGATGAAATGAAAGTTGCTGCGCTGAAAAATTCCTGATACTGTAAATGTCTAATGATATTCGAGCATAAGGAAGAACAATTTTATATAATTTAACCAGTTTTACGAATTCCATTAATCGCCGTGGCGATCAGGAAGCGGCAACTTCCAATATCATCTTTTTTTTTTAATATTTTCAATAGTCGGAAGAGATCAAAATAAAAGAATAACAACAATAATAATTATAATAAAAATAATATTAATAATAGTGATGATAATAATAGTAATAATATTATTAATAATTATAATAATCATATCCAATACAGAAAAAAAAAGATTTTGAAAAATTAAATCAACAATTTAAAACTATTTTCCATTATACAATGTGATTTTAGAAATCGTGGCATGTAACACTTATAGTTTTGTTAAGGGTAAGGTTAAGGGGAATATATACAGATTGTTCAAAAAAATTATAATATAATGTACTAGTGGGGAAACTATAGAAGACATATACAAGATGATAACAAAAAAAAAAACAAGGTTTCTTTCATTACTGATTAGTTCAATTACATTAATTAATATGTCCTTTAATTGTATTATTTTTGCGTTATCACATCCAATTATAATTACAAATTACTATTTGTTCCTAATTAATTATCACGATTATTTCATAACAGGTTATTATTACCTACTTCGTTTATTAATTTTTTTATAACATTATAAATATTGACAATGACATTTACATAATGTCTGATCCACATAATGGAATGAAGAATTGCTTTTTGATTAAATACAACTTAAAAAAAAATAAACCAAGAAAAACTAGGCTAATTGCGTAATTACAAACAACAAATTGAGGTACGTACGAGTACATTTGACAATTACAATATACAAAGTGTAATATGATTATAATGATGTATAAAGTAATTTTTTATTATTGTAACTACCCAATTATTACTTCACTATCTTTCGAAAAAATTAAAATAATTTTTTTCTAAAGAATTACAGTAAACTTTCGAAAAATTAGGAAACTTTGGATACAAAATGGTTCTGTTTTGCTTTTTGTTTTTTATTTTCTCGAAGGAAATTAAATAAAACAAACCGGAACAAAATATTTCGTAATTGTGTCTAATTGAATGTAGTTGGAATGTTTTATTAGTATTATCGTCATTTTTTAGTTTTCTTAATGAAAATTCGAAAAATATTTTCGTACTAACAGAATAGCAATGAAATATATCAAGGACGAACAAAATACAAATTAGAGCAGCGAAAAACGAACATTGGGAAACTTTCGGAAAAAAAAATGGAACAAGACTCCAAAATAAAGGAGAATCTCTTTTACAGAGCACTAAAAAACATGAAAACAAAAATTCCCAACAAGACAAACAATTTTTAAGTGCGTCAAGTGTTATATAAACAACGCTACAAATAATAGCGACATAAAATTAGTTAAAATTTTTTGAGTGAAAAGAAAAATAATATTTTCAAGAATTTTCAAGTCTTCACGCTGATGCTGATCCTTAACCATCACTTTATCGGGAAGGGACTTCAAAGTAAATAATTTTCCCGCCTTTTTTAGACGTATTTCAAAAGTAAAACAATTTTTAGCGTTGACGTTTCAAAATACCAAGTTTTATGTTTCTCGCTGATTTGATGATTTTTTTATGATAAGTTTAATGTTTATCGTTTATTTGTAAGAAATATTACGAGTAAAATATTATAAGTGAGAAATTACTGTTTGCATTTAAATTTTATTGCTATACTGAATACTTATTGTTAAATAGAAAACAACGTATTAGATACATAAGTATTTTTTTTACGCACAAATATCCAAAATTCTAAACGCCACTCGTCAATTTTTTGAAAATAATTGTTTTGTTTTTGCATTTCTAACATGACGCAGAAAAAAGTCATTTAATTTTACTAAATAATTTTATTGGCTGAACAGATAATTTATATATTATTTATCGACAATGGTGCTGCTTATGAGTACATTTGCATTATGTCATCATTCAGGCTTTTTTTTTCTTTTGGAGGAAGAATTCCTGACCCTGTAAAGAAAATAATACGGTAAATTCATTTAACGACAATATCCAATAGAGGCCATTCAACGAATGTACAATTAGAAAAGATCAAATATTTTAGAAAATTTTTCAACACTCCCAAAAAATTAAATTACGCTAACTTTTCCAAATTTTTTTCTGTTTTATTGTGATGGCATTGATGACAATGTTAGTGAATTCAGTGGCACTAATGATTCACATATTTACAGAATATTGGTATCAATAACAATAAAAAAAATTAAAAGAGGAACCAAACTAAACCAAAAATATTATGAAAATGGGTACGCGGAATGTGAGATGCATCAATGGAAAAGAAAATAACATCATTAAAGAAATGAAATCGCTTAACTGTGATTATTTAAGAATTACTGAAATAAAAAAGAACGGTATTGGAATGATAGAATTAAAGGATGGATACTGGTTTTACTGGTCAAGTGTGGAATGAAGCGATTGGGAACGAAATCGAGAAAATAATAGTACTGGAGACAAAGTACACTATCATCGTTGCATATGGACAAAATGAAAATACAAGGAAGATACAAAAAGAAGAACTTTTCAAAACATTACAACCGGAATTGGATAGTGCAGTAAGAAATATTATCCTAATGGAAGATATAATGAAAGAGTTGGAAAGTATAACACAGGAATCGATTTACATTTAAGACCACATGGAAAGACAATGAAAAATTATAATGGGGAAAAACTGATAAATCTCTGCACAAACACAAGTTAAAGAAAAGAAAAACAAATGGAAAAGATATCTGCAGACAAAAACAAAAGAAGATCACCAACAGCACAAAATTGATTGTACTGAAGTAAAACATTAATAAAGGCAGCAAAAACAAATCATTTGGATCTAAAACGAGACAAAAGTACTTAGAAAACCAAAAATTATTCTACAGTACTCGGAAACAACCAACACAAAAAAAACCATCCAGACTAAGAAATATTCATGAAAAAAGGAAAATGGAAATAATGACGAGATGGAAGCAATATTTTAATTAACTAATAAAAATAAAGCAAGAAAAGGAAGAATTACAACATTAGGAGAAAAACGGAAATGAAAATAAACTAGAACCAATAACAAAAGAAGAAATCACAAAGTCTATAAACAAATTTGAAAGTAAGAAAAGCCTCAGGGTAAGATGAGATCACATCGGAAATGATAAAATATATGGGGAAAATGCAAAAGAAGACTTCCGTAAATTGTTGAATGAGATATTCAAAATAAAAAAAATATCCAACTGGAAAAGATATAATCATACCAATGATCAAAAAAGGAGACACAAGAAATTGCTCAAACTTTCGAACACTGACAAATTTACCAACTAAAATGCTTACCATAATTTTGGAAAAAAAAACCAGGCAGCGACTAGAGGTAACGATGAAAGCAAGGAAAGGAATACGCAAGATTTTATATTCATACTGAGGCAAATAGAAGAAAACTAGCGACGAAGATAAAGGAAATTCATATCTGCTTTATAGATCTTAAAAAAGCTTTTGACGGAATAAGAAGAAATGATGACTGGAGCTGTACGAGACAAAGAGTAGTCGAAATATTCATGGTCTTATTGAGAAATAAGGGAAATAAGATGAAGATGCATAACTAAGAATCTGCGAAATTTGTACTAAAAATAAGACTATGTAAAGATAAATTACATTACCTAGAAATTTACAAAAAAGAACAGGAGAACATAAATATAGAAATAAACATTGAAAAAAGCAAAACCATGACACTCATCAAAACAAAGAGACATAACATTATAGAAAAAAGACAAGGGATAGAACAAGTCACAAATTTGAACCACCAAGGAACGATTATAGAAGAGTGGAAGAAGAGAAGAAGAGATAAAACGGGGAGTTGGAAAAGTTGAAAGACTCTACAATGCCCCAAGAACCACATTCTTTGAAAAGAAAGAGATACGACAGGAAGTAAAGACACAAGTCTACCGGAAAGTAGCTACACCATCTTTAACCTATGCATTAAATGAAAATAATAAAAGTAAAGTAATCGCTACTAAAAATAAGGTCTTGAGAAAAATTCTTTAAAATTCACTAATTTTAAATTAGTTAAAATAACATTCTACTCACATTAGTACATCCTGTACATTCTCCAAAATAATTTTATGCATGCAATTTCCCAAGTCCGCAATTTTTACTTCAACCAATCAACATTTCGCTAATATACGCTGCAAAAATTGACCAATGAAAACTGCCCTTTCTGACCTCAAAATGTAAAACACTCAAAGAACTCTCATTAAAGTTTTTGTTAATTGTAAAACTTTAATTTCGTTATCTTCTTTAAAGTTATCAAAAAATAAAAATCAGTTTATTAGTTCATTTGTTGGATGGAATTAATTTGTTTAAGAAGATACGCACATAGGATTTATGCATGGATAATTCTTAGTATTCACTTAAAAATACAGTCCATTTTCGAGTAACAATTATGATATCCATAGAGTTCTACAAAAATAAAAGAAATTACAAAATGTGACAGAATTAAAAACGAGGCAATAATAACAGATTTCAAGATAAAACCAACCGATAGAAACAATGACTGGAGAAAGACAACTAAATTGGTTTGGTCATATATATATAGAATAAGTGACGACAAATTAAAAAAGAAGTTTACAAAACTAAAGTACAGACCAAGAATAAGATAGGACTTCGATGGGAGTAAGAGAGGAGGTAGAAAAACAAGAATCCAATGGAGCCAGATTAGGCGGTTAACGTAGGATAGAAACACCTGGAAGAGGAGGAAATATTGTAAAATATAACATTTTTATTAGAGTAATACAATTGATTATCTCACTTTCAGGCATTGTCGAATTTTAATCTTTTACTGGTGTATATTCGTTGAAAAGCTCACAGTTTATTTTGAATTTTGGAAGCAGGAATTTACCCTAAATAGAATGAAATAGTTTAGTAAAAACCTCTATATCTAAGGATTAACAGAGTACGTAACTAGTATCTCCATAAAAAAAATAAAACTTACCGCCATCTTCGAAATGCAATGTACTGGTCTGTTGGTCACATTTTTCTGTTCTCAGTTTGTCTTTAAACTGATTTGAAATATTATAGAGAAATGAAGATTCAGATAGATTAGCGTCACTTGCGTCAGGGGCTAATTCACGTTTTTCTCTCCCACTACTTCCACCTGCTTTGCTGTTTGCTTGTTGATTTCTTCTTTGGGTTGTCTTTTTGTGGCTACTATCTTGGCTTTTCCTAGTACAACTTTTTCCACTCGTTCTTTCTCTTTTATTTTCTTGTATTCTTTGTGTACTGCACTCACCAGTCTCGGAAACGCCTGTAATGTTTTACGAGAAATTTAGAGGGTATTCGGAGAAAGGTAACACTCTAATGGTTTTAAAAATAATATGAATATGTAGAATTTTACCCCACGTTTTTGTCCTCCACAGCTTTTTTTATCATAAACATTTATTCATGCATTTTTATGAAAGCATCTTTTTATTATTAATTTGACTGGAAAAAGCAGGTAAATATGTTGTATCTTTTTTTATTACCATTAACGTTGTGATTATTTATCCATTCTTGAAATCTTTTGCTATAAATCATTTGCAATGCACCATTTTTCCATAAATTTGACCCTTTGCAAACATATTATTTCATACTACACGTTGCCCCATCCATTCGAATGTGCGACAAAAAAATTGAATAAACTTTCCATTAGGCAGATTTCTGATTGGACGAGCTTAACTTAAGAGAGGGCAAGTTTAAATTGTTTAAATTTAAATCAGAATAATTATAGAAAGCAGATAAATTTGGAATTGTAGAAACGA
This sequence comes from Hermaeophaga mercurialis, assembly GCA_951812935.1. NCBI lineage: Eukaryota > Metazoa > Arthropoda > Insecta > Coleoptera > Chrysomelidae > Hermaeophaga > Hermaeophaga mercurialis. The sequence continues at coordinate 1,582,121 of OX638363.1, forward strand.
AATTTGCACAAAAACAAATTGAGAAGATTTTAGGGAACTGGAAAAATTTCCCGCTTGAATTCTGTGGCTCATTCGAGTAACTTCTTTGTCTAGTATTCGCCTTGAACTTGTTAAACAGTAAGTAGAATTGTTTAAATTACCTGTAATATAAGTTTAATTCATAATAGTCAAAAATATAAGTGAAAAACAAATGGGGCCGCCCATGTTTGAGCAATTCCTTAATGCAATGAAATAAAAAAAAAAGAATTCATCAATAGAAAAGAAATAGTAGATTTATCCAACACTTTCTATGAAATATGCTAACAAATTGTTCTATAATTTAGGAACGGTACTAGAAAACTATCGAAAGAAAAAAAATAAACCCCCGAGACTACCGTTAATTAATTTAACAACAAAAAAGTTGTCTTACTTGTACTACTTTCGCTGAGTCGTGTGCTTTTTATTTTGCCTTTTTGGGCAATTTTAAATCTCCCGTTTTCCTCAATGAAGAGTTTCTGCTGTACCCCAGATTTTAGTGCTTTTTTGACCCTTCTTGACTGGTTTTCTATTATTTCATTTTCCAGGGTCTGTATGTGTTTAATAATGGTTTTCGCAGCAGAGCCCTCGCTCTCCTTGAGCCACGAAATTATATCACCAATTTGTTTTAATATCTCCTTATCAGTAACCATCGTCGTAGTTCTAAAATAAAGTACATTAAAAAACGATACAGGTGTGTTGGTTTGAATTTATGTGTGAAAATCCGAAAAATTACTGTTTGCAATCAATTTTGATTGTCTTATTGAATACTTAGTGCTAAATATAGAACAACGTATTAGATAATGTGAATTTTTAGGGTTTCACGTATAAATATTTCCAAATACCTAAACGCTAGACACTATTTTTTTTAAAATGGACTATTTACTGGCATTGGTCGAATTAAAAACTGATATAAGTGTATATCATATAATGGACATGTAAATCGAGCAATTGAAGCAAATTATTTATAGTAAATTACATGATTTACTTACTAAATAAAAAAAATATGTAAATTACAAACTGACAATACAAAATAAATATTGAAACATGTTGCTATGGTGTCGAACCATTGCCTAATAGAAAAAAAAATATTAGAATATTTTGTTGCAACACGTTCTACATACCATTTAAAAATATGTATTATTTTCGCTGACACCCTGTTTATTGTATACAATACCATTTAAAGGAAATTTAATTACTCCTATTTGTTTTTGAAAACAAAGTTTAAGGTAGCGATTATCATCCATCAACAAATTTTTTTGCAACCAGTTGAGAATTATGCTGAAAAGTTTATCCTCCCTGTTTCCAAGCTAGTCATGGCGCTTGGAGTATTTCTCCTCTTTCTAGTAACAACATATACAAGTGAGAATATGTCTAAAGTACTAACAAGAACTGGAACAACAAAACACAACAGTGATACCAATAAAAAAACTAGGTACTTTTAAATTGCCAACTTAATTCTGTTCTCTTTCTTTCCCCTACAATAACTGAAGAGTGGGAGTGGCAGGTATTTTAACTTTTCTACCATTACTGTAGTTTTGGGAACATGCTCTAAAAGAAACTTATTTGTAGGATCAGATGTTTGATCTCTATGAGTTGTATTGTCATTAGCAGGAGCAGGATAGTAGATCAGGAATTTGGACAATATTATTTGATTCATAGCTTTGATTCTGGCAAGTTAATGAAAGGCTTCATTTTATTTTTTAATTCTTTTATAAAATACGAATTACCGTTTTCTTCTTTAACTATGTAAGTCCTTGGAGATTCATATATTCCAACAACTTCATCTGGAACCCATTGCTTATTCTTCCTAATTACTATGATCTGTCCTTTTTCAAAATAATTTCTACTTTTAGCAGTTTTATCATAATAAGTTTTCATATTTTCTTGCCTCATTAGCCTTTTGTCTGTAACAGTTACTACTTTGGGTTGCAATAAAGACTCTTTTGATAGTAAGGAAATTCTTAATAATCTACCATTTAATAACTTAGATGGAGATACATTTAATCCGCAAAGAGGTGTTACTCTATATTCCAGCAAACAGTTATTGAGGTCCTCACACCAACGTCAGTTGATTTTCTTAGTATCTGTTTTGCTCAGCACCCAGGGAATATTTCAAAACAGGATAGGTGAATATTAATTTATTAATATGAAACTGTATAAACATAATTAAATCTGTTTTTATTTTACATTTTTAGTAACCAAAACGGTCCATTCCGAATAGTTTGATACAAATCAGAAGAATGTGTAACAAAATAGTTTTGAATACGTCATGTTGGGTTTTGGCTCCAGACAATTGACCATTAGCCCTCAATGTTTTAAAATATATTTTTGTACTTAGGCGTTATTTTTGAGTTTCATTTCTGATTCTATTTTCCAATTCTGGTAGAGATTGAGGCACGCACTTAAAAACTACGGATTTAAAATAACTCCAATGAAAAATTTTTAGAGGAAATTGTCTCATTGATGGGATGGAGCCCTAATATCTAGCAAAAAATTACATGACAGTCTTTATGACTTATTAAAACGTCATGTAGGCTTCATAGTTGTCACATTTTTAGTTATATCTAAAATTTATGTGTACCAAAAATAATAATAATAATAATAATGAGAAAAATCAAGAACTACGACTAGTGCCTCATCTTCGGCGTAAGGTATGGCTCTGCTACCACGAAACGGTTATTTTGGTCTTAAATCGACACGTTATCCCAACTGTTCTCTTGATTTCCTTCCTAATGATTAAATGGAGCCGCAGCCATCGGCACTTTCATTTCCACTCAACGAAAAAGAAGATGTTTAAGAAGAGCAAGAAGAACCCTTAGTACTGACCCTTCGGCAGTGAACAACGTTCCTAATGGTGATACCGACGCCAGAGGATGTTTCCGGTATATCGAACCCCTTAAGCATTGCAGTAGGTTCCTTCAGTAAAACTCCAGCAGCCCCCTCTAGAGTGGACCAACCCCTTTAAGAGTTCATCGTCAACTATTTCAGATGAAGATACGGATTTATTTGTAGTTGAACTACATTGTAGATTGAGGAAAAAGCGAAGGGCTGATCCAACCACCGAAGAAATTTCAGGATCAAAACAGCGGAGAGCTGAAAATAATGAAAATATAAGAAATGAGAAAAATAAACGGAGAAATAAACACAAACTTTCTTCATCATTTTATTGGGAAGGACTTGAAGGTGACTAATTTTCCCGCCTATGGTTGACATGTTTCAAAAGTAAAACAATTTTTATCGTTGACGTTTACAAAATTCCAAGTTTTATGTTTCTCGTTGTTTTGAGGATTTTTTTCATTTTCATTTGTTTAATGTTTGTTGTTTAATTTATTGTAAGAATTATTAAGTGTAAAACACTTTTTGAACCAACATGAATCTAATAGAAATATACAAATTGCGCCTAACAAAATAATAATATTTTTTTCTTAATAATTAATAATTGTTATTAAATGAAAAAAATAAAATTTATAAAAATATTCTTGCATAAAAATATGATATAATATATTGCCACTTATTTTAACATTAAATACCGTAAAAGCTACTAGTTTTAATACTGGTGGTTTAACACACAAAAAACCTAGATAATTAAATTATACTTAATTTATAATAAAAAAATTACGTTTAGGCTACCAATGTATTTATTATTAATTATTATTTACAGAAATGTCCGAGGAGGAAAAGAGCCGCATAGCGGAATGGTACGCGGACAAAGTGATTTTCATAACGGGAGGAAGCGGATTTATGGGAAAAGTAATGGTGGAAAAATTCCTTTACTCATGCCCCCGCATAAAATGTATATACCTACTGCTTCGCACCAAAAGGGGCAGAACACCCAAACAAAGAATCGATGATTTCTGGAAATTGCCGGTAAACTACACTCTTAGCTAACCTAACCTAACCTAACCTAACCTAACCTAACCTAACCTAACCTAACCTAACCTAACCTAACCTAACCTAACCTAACCTAACCTAACCTAACCTAACCTAACCTAACCTAACCTAACCTAACCTAACCTAACCTAACCTAACCTAACCTAACCTAACCTAACCTAACCTAACCTAACCTAACCTAACCTAACCTAACCTAACCTAACCTAACCTAACCTAACCTAACCTAACCTAACCTAACCTAACCTAACCTAACCTAACCTAACCTAACCTAACCTAACCCAACCTAACCTAACCTAACCTAACCTAACCTAACCTAACCTAACCTAACCTAACCTAACCTAACCTAACCTAGCCTAACCTAACCTAACCTAACCTAACCTGAAGCCCTTATAAAACCTTAATTCTTATTCAGATGTTCGAACGGTTGAGGAAATCTCATCCTGAAGCCCTTAAAAAGATCATCCCTCTTGAAGGCGATTTGTACGTTGAAAATTTGGGCTTGAAAGATTCCGATATCGAACTTTTGGCTGATGAATGTAACATTGTAATGCATATGGGCGCGACTTTGAAACTGGAAGCGACGCTCGCCGACGCTTTGGACCAAAATACGGGGGGCACCGTAAGAGTTTTGAGTATTGCGAGGAAGATGAAGTGCATTGATGCGTTTCTGCATTTTAGCACCGCTTTTTGTTCGGCTGATATTGATGTGTTCGAAGAAAGAGTGAGTAAAGTAATAGTTGGGAAGGGTAGTTAATAAAAATCGATATATATATATATATATATATAGTTTGCAGGGTATTATATTTTGTGTGGCATCCTGTATATATAATACACGACTTTGGTATACTTTTTTATAATTTTCTTTTATTAAACTATATTACTATATTAAATTATATTATATAATTATAATATTCAGTAGATCTAGGAGTCAATTTGCTCTCAAGCGCTAAATGTACTAGCAACTATAATTTTCGATTGGAATTGGATAATTGTCATTTTTACGAAATTTTACCACATTTTTTTTCAAAAAATGAACATCAAATTTATGAAAAATTATCGCAATTATTCAGAAAATGATCTAGATTTTTTTAAAAAATGACTGCAATATTTTCGGAAAAATATCACAGTTAAGAAAACAACTTTTTTTACAAAAATTAAAAAAAAATCAATTGTTAAAAAAATTATTTTTAAGACTCCTTTTTTTACGAATCTTAATTTTTACAAAATTTTGCGGCAATTTTTTTCGAAAAAAGATGTCAAGTTTACCAAAATATGACATGCATTTTTACAAAAAATAATCGTAAGCATTTCTAAATTAACTTTAATTATACGAACTGTAATTTTTATAAAATTTTACCGTTGTTTTTTTCAAAAATGATGGTCAAATGTATTAATTCTTTAGAAAAATTATCCCAATTATTAGGAAAATAATCGAGATTTTTTACAAAAATACATACAATTTTTTCGAAAAAATATCACATTTTTAATACTTTTGTTGATAATTAAAACCTTCCGACATTATTTTCTATTTCATTCTTATTTTTTTTAATTTATTTATATATTTTATTCAACTCTTATTAAATTGTGGTTATTTTCCTATTTTATGTTAACTGATGTATTCGAGGAAAAAGTAACTTAATTATTATGTATTAGTAATTACAAAAATTAGTAGAAAATAATCGTTTGGTATAATTAACAAACATCGATACAGTTTGCAGAACTTGCATAACCGATAATTATTATTTTGTTAGTAATGTTATGTAAGGTTAAGATTTTTATCTTTGATTCTAAAACTAAAATTTAAAGATAATATTTGGAATACCGTAATATTGGACTTTTCCTAATAATATACGTACACGAAATAAACACTGTGGAGCATACAGTTATTAATGTCATTATTTGTTTTAACAACTTTCTAATTATTATTTGTTACTTATTGTTTTGTGTTGCTTTACGAATTCGATTAAATGGGGGTAGTTCGTGAGTGTAGTTTTTCCTCTTCCCTGTAATCGACCATTCTAAATATCCAGGTGTACTAAAATAAAAAACATTTAAAAAACTATTGTTTATACTTGACTTAGTACTCGGTGTTGCAGTGTTTAGTAACTTTTCGATAAATAATATTTGGATAGATGTAAAATAGTAATGACTTAAAAATACCTCATCCATAAATATGTGCATTATATTCGAGGGCACCTTGTATAAATTTATTAATTTCCTCAATGTATTCTCTTATTTTATTATGATCTTCTAAATCACTGTTTTCTTCTATATCCTGATAAATTTCACTTTTCCATTCACTCTTGCACAGTTTTACATAATTATCTCTTTTTTACATCGTACACATATTTTATTGTACACCACATTAAAGTTTATTGACTCGTTTATTGAGGTCCCCGAGTTGAACGTTACGTTTCAACACCCCGTATATCTAGGCCCCTTGTTAACGAGACAGTATTAAAAATTTCCTAACGTATCGTTATATACCAATTAAATGTTATTCTTTAACAATTAAATCATTATTTACGATCAATAAGGTAATGATTTAAAAAACATTTCCAATTAAACTCATTACAAGCGAGCAGTAACTGTCCCCATTATGCAAATGCGTCAACAAATGTTCGCCATTTTGCCGTTGCACACTTATATTGTTAACTGAAAATAATAAAAGTTTCTGCAATTATTTTTCACAAATTAACACGGTGAATCCCCGAAAAAGAATATTTCCGTTATAAATCTAGTTGGCTTAACTTCATAACAGAAACTTTTTGATTATTTAAGTTGGCAAACTTGGCAAAATGGCGAACGTTAACCCATTAACCAAAAGAAGAAACTTTTATATTTTCTTTAGATTTACGAAGCGAAAGATTCGGCGAGGGAAATACTTGAAGTGGCAAAATGGTTGAATCCGCAAGCGTTGGAAACAGCAACGCCATCTATTATTGAGCCGCATCCGAACACTTATACGTACAGCAAACGATTGGCTGAAAATTTGGTAGCAGATGAATTCGGGAATATCCCTGTATGCGTAGTACGACCCTCTGTCGGTAAGTCCCTGTTGGGTTTGAGGTTAAGTTAGGTCAGGTTAGGTTAGGTTAGGTTAGGTAAGGTTAGGTTAGGTTAGGTTAGGTTAGGTTAGGTTAGGTTAGGTTAGGTTAGGTTAGGTTAGGTTAGGTTAGGTTAGGTTAGGTTAGGTTAGGTTAGGTTAGGTTAGGCTGCGACAGGTCAGGTCAGGGTTGGGTTAAGTTAGGTTTGGTTGGGTTATGTTGGGAATAGGCAATTAAGAAAATATATTAGAGTAAGGCGAAGTTGTTTGTTATTTATTAGGCGATTGGGTTTTTTTTTTAATTATTAACAAATGGTCCCAACTCTTTTGAATAATAGTGACAAGTTTCTCTAGGAAGGGACGCAAATTTTTCCAAAAGATTTTACCTGCAGTGTAAGCAAGTTCTTTTTGAAAGAATGTTGAAAACGGACAAGTTTTTTTAAAAATGGTCGCAGATTTTTCAAAATAATTTCATCTCAGGTTTTTCTAAAAATAATATCTAGTTTTTCCTTAAATATTTAAAATGTGCCAAGGTTCTTGAAAATGGTTTCGAATTTCCATAAAAATAGTCATCGATTTAAAAAAAATATTTTAAAAGATGATCAGAAGATCTTCGAAAAATGGTCGCAGATTTTTTAAAAAGATTTTATCTGAAATTTTTCTAAAAATAGTAGCAAGTTTCTTTTTGAAAAAAAAAATTTAAAAGATAATCGGGGTAGTTTCTAAAAATAAGAACAGATTAAAAAAAAATTATGTTATTCTAAAAATAATTGCGATTTTTTATTTGGAACACTTTTGAAAATGGATCAAATTTTTCGAAAAATGGTCTCAACTTTCTCTAAAAATAGTCAAAGATTTTTAAAAAAATAAATGGAAGTATTTTCTTAAAGAAAGTTTTTTGTGAAATGATTTAAACAAATAAATGGACCTTACTATTTCGAAAAATTGTCGTAAGTTTCTTTAAAAATGATCGCAATTTCCAAAAAGTTTTCTTAAACAATAATCGTAAGATGTTCTAAAAATGGTTTCTATTTTTTTTTAATTCTTCTAAAAATAATCGCAAGTTTCTAAAAATGTCGCAGATGAAAATATAATGAATTTTTTTCTAAAAAAAAAAAAGATTTATTTTGGTCCCAAATTTTAAGTTTTTCGAAAAAAGATTGTAAGTTTATCAAAAATTTATCAGAAGTTTTTCGAAAAATGTGGGATATTTTTATTAGAGTTTCTAATATTTTTTTATTACAAGAATTTGAAAACGATTTTTCAAATATTTCAAATTTTCTCTTAAAAATCATACAGGGTGACAGTATTTATAATCGCCAAATCACTAATAAAAATGTGTCCCACCCAGTTTGATTATTCTAGAAATATATATACATTTTCAATCTTGTGAACCCAGTCACGCATTGTTTGTTACGACTCTAATCATTTATTCAAATTCAAACACTTTAAGTTTGTCCCCAAAGCAATATCGAACAGCAAAACCAAGTGAAATTACTAAATGGTATTGACAGTATGAAGTAAATTAAATAACGTCCAGGAATCTAATCGCTTCGATCTCTAGAATACTAATCAGCAGATATATGTTAATTGAAATCTACATACAGGGTGATTCATTACCCAAAAAATACATACAAAACAATAACCTAAATGTGACACTGAGGTAATTTGGATTAAAGTAAAATTTATTTTTTCTAGTAATCCCTTCGGTGAGCGAGCCTATCCCTGGCTGGGTGGACAACCTGAACGGACCCATCGGTCTATTAGTGGGCGCAGGGAAAGGCGTAATACGGTCCATGCACTGCAAAGGTGAAAACACCGGTCAATTCATACCAGTCGATTATGCGATAAACGCAAGCATTTGCATCGCTTATTTGGTAGGAATCAAACAAACCGGGTAAGAAATCCTCAAATGTCAAAATGTCTTTTCTAATAGGATAATATATCTTTAATAAGAATAAAACCATAAATAACAACTCTGACACTTCAAAAAATAATAAAAGGTGGGTGATATAGGAAAATATTACATAGTAGCAGTGCCAATTACCGTGTCAAATGTCATTCCGACATTTTTCCGCCATTTTGAGTTGTATGAACTGTCAAATGTCAAATGAATTATACTAGATTTAGTATTAGTTGTAGATTTAGTACGTTTTATCTTTATCATTTATTGATTTTGAGACGTAAATATGTTCCGCTACAGGTAAGACCCTGTTGGGTTTGAGGTTAGGTTAAATTAAGTTAGGTTAGGAAAAGTTAGGTTAGGTTAGGAATACGTAGTTAAGAAAATATAGTGATAATTAGAGTAAAGAGAAATTGCTATTTTATATTTATTAGGCGATAGTTGGTTTTTTTTAATTATTAAAAAGTGGTCCAAAGTTTTTCGAATAAACTTATTATTAAAGTTTATCTAAAAATAATTGAAGATTAATCAATTCTAATAATATTAGCGAGTTTTTCTTTAATAAATCATTGAAAATAGACCAATTTTTTTTTAAATGGCTGCAAGTTTCTCTAAAATTGATCGTAGACATGTCAGATGTCATTCCGCCATTTTGAGTTGTTAGAAGTGTCAAATGTCACTTCGTTATTTTGAGTTGTCAAAACTGTCAAATGTCAAATGAATTGTACTAGATTTAGTATTAGTTGTAGATCTAGTATGTTTTAACTTGTTCTTTATTATTTTTTGTTTTTTAGACGTAAAGATGTCCCGGTATACAATTTCACGATGTCTACAGAGCTTCCGATTACATACAGGGAGATCATAGACAAAGGTAGAAACATTGTATTGGCTAATCCGTTCGAAATGCAAGTATGGTACCCTGACGGCGACATAAGATCCTCTCGATTCATCCACAATTTATACAGTATCTTCTACCATTGGTTGCCGGCTCTTCTAATTGACTTTCTGATGATTACCTTCAGGCAAAAAACATTGTAAGTAATCGATCTTTAACATTAAACAAACCCCACACATCTTTTTTTTAGTATGGTAAGGATTCAAAAGAAAATCTACAACGGTTTGGAGCTTTTGCAATTCTTCTCGGTGCGCGAGTGGATATTTCGGAATGAAAATTTCGTCGGTATTTTAGACCGACTTAACGAAATCGACAAGAAAGCTTTTCCGATTTTAACGGTACCACCCCTCGAGGAATATATGTTAAACGCCCTTCTAGGTACAAGACAATATTGCCTGAAAGAAGATCTATCTTCACTGCCCAAGTGCAGAAGAAGACAAAAATTGTAAGTTCGAAAATGGAAACTGACAGTTGACAAGTAAAATATGACATATGACAGTTGACAGATAGAAAGTGATAGGTGATGTTTAGTTTTTTATTTTTTAGGTTGTACGTGGTGCACAAATTGTTTGTTTTCGCCTTCTATTACTACGTTTTCTACCTTTTAGGTTGTTTGTTTCCGCCGGTGAAGGTTTTGTTCGATGGAATGAAAACTAGTTTGAGTTACGTACCTGTTCTTGGTTACGTTTTTTCTAAATAATTTTATTTTGTCTTTGTTATATTGTTATTATAGTTTTGCTCAATTTATTTTGTTATTTACTAATAAAATGTTTGTTATTGGGAAGTATAGTATAGTGTTTATTTCTAATAAAAATTAAACAAAGTTGTATATTGTGTTCTTGTTTAAAGTTAGGCAGCTCAAACTACGTAGCTAAGTACGGATGATTGCATGCTTATCAGTTAGTTAAACTTACATAATTTAAACAAAAAATAAATGGATACAAAGAACCAAAAATGTTTTTGTTAAACTTTTGTACATGTGTGTATTTTCAGTCAGGTGAAGGCCAAACAATATGAAAAAGAAGAGAAGGTTATTTTTTTTTTAAAAACTGTACTACCTGATCCATCTAATGGTAAAAGTAGAATTCGTTAGAGGGCGCTGTCATCAATCTTCAAAGTAGTAAAGCAAATATCTGTAAATACTATTCTTGTGCTGTTCACTACAAAAGAGTAAAGGTAAAGTAAGTACAAACAAATGTACACTAAGAAAACTCGAAAACAACTCCAGCATTACAATTATGATTTATTTGAATTTATTTTACTGCTTTGAAGGGTTCACTTTTTTTTCACCAGAAGTCGTATTCGAATTCTACTACGGCCAATAAGGTTATTTTCGAGACTATTTATTTAATCAATAAATCTATATATATACAGTTAGTTCTATGACTAGTAAGTATGTACACTATGCGATATATATTAAAATATATACATATGAAATTTATAAAAGAACAAACTGTAGATGCCGTATGGTTCTGGAAATATTTTGTAACGTCTCCCTTCTGTATTTCCCTTGGATGAGAGTAGATAAGGGATGTTTTTGTCTGCGTTTCTGGTAAATGAAGGTTTGTTTATATCTATGTTACTATATATTTGGGATAAAAACTCTTTTTACTTTTAACAAAATTTATTATAACGTTCGGAATACTTTAACATAATTTATTATATTGTTTGCAATAAATATAAGAAGGAAAGTACAGTTTCTTTTCAAACGTCAATATGCGTTTATAAACTGCGTTCAAATCCATGTGACGTATAATGGTGTAAAACTGGCGCGAAGATTTAATATTATACTTTTCGATGATATGTTCTCTGCATTTATTCCTCGCCAATTCCAACAAAGAAGGAACTTTCGGCAGATGCTTTATCTTAAATGTAATATAATCATCTCTTTCCAACCCAATATAACTAGTTAACAATTTCGGATAAATACAATAATCCAGTATTTGGTAAATCGTATTGTGCAGATATTCGACGTTAATAACTCCCACCAATTGGTCCAGTAAACTGTCAATTTTAAAATTGAAATCATAAATAAGTCTCGAGGTATCCGGAGGTCGCCTTCCGATAAACTTAATATCCATATGCAGCAAAATTTTGAATAAGTCGCAGTAGCCGTAATGAAGGAATATCTTACTCATATCGTAACTGGTGGCGACGTAACCGTAACACAGTAATCTGCAAGTCAGCTTCGTCAACTGGTCAATGGACGATTGACGGAAAAAATCACAAAATCTGACTATCACCATATAAAAATCCTCGGCGTGACTAACTGACTCGACCACCTCGCTAATATTATCGCTTTCGATAATGATATCGATGTATTGTTTGAATATTTCTTTCCTTAAAGTCCCGCTGATCCTCCACAGAACGCTACCGAGAGACATATCGTCCCCGTCGTACTTCAATCGATTCCAAATCGATTTAAAAGTGTTCGGTTTCGGATATTGCAAGCACAAAGAAAATGCATCGATAAGATCGTATCCGTAAGCATAGTTAACATCAGCCCCGCCTAGAATGATTTCTTCAATGAACGGCGATCTGCTAGTGATCGCCAAAGCGATCGTAGTGATGTGATCGTACGTTTCGACATTAAAATCGTCAACGTAATCGATTAACGCCTCTTGAATTTCCACGTTTTTAGCAATCAACGCTTTCATGAACGGAGTTAAATTATTAACGCCTTTGCTATTCGCGTCAGCGTTGTAATACAAGAGCATGCAAACAGTTTCTAGATTCTCCTCAGCTACTGCATCGTGTAGGGGAGTATCCCCGCAATAATCGGTGGCGTCGAGGAATCCCCCGGCTTTAATTATCAAGTGCGTCAACCGGGGGTAAGTCACTGATAGATGCAAAGGGGTCACTCCTTCGTAATTCGCTATATTTATGTTTGCACCGTAATTAATAAGGAATTCCGCTGTTCGGATTCTGTGGCATTTGATCGCCAAAAGCAAAGGCGTTTCCCCACTAAAATTACGGCTGTTTATTTCTATGCTTGGTTGATCCAATAGAAACTCCAGGATCTCCGAGCTGAAAAAAATTTGACCGTTTAACACATATATTTGACAAGTATGTCATTTAGTAACAATATACAAAACTAGGGTCTGTTCCGAAATATAAACTAAGGTCAAAGGCCGAATTGGATGACTCTGACGTCATTAACTTTACTGGTGACGTCGTGCCTTCGGGTTTATTCGCCATGGTGATTTGCGAGTCCGACAGTGAATCGAATACGATTCCAGTAGCGTAGTAATTTTACTGTATGTCATTGATAAATTAGTGAGGGAGATAAGAACATTTTTAATAAATTTCTGAATTTTTTATATGGCTAATTTTCGACACCTCCTTAAGAGAAAACTAAAAATTGATTAACAGGTCACGTATGTAATAAAACATTTAGGCCGCCTTCTACAAAACGCGTATTACTACCGATATGTGTTATTATTAACCAAACCGTATGTTCCTCGTTTACCCACGTCTCGTCCAAATAATACATTTTTTCCCCGCTGCACGAATTTCCTTAACTTCCTTTAAATATTTTCTCCGCCATATTATTTCGTCCCTTTCTACTAATACATTATTAACCCTCACTTTAGATATTTAAATTTCATTTCCTGCAATGTTCTCCTAAAAAATGTAATCGATAAATTTGGTAAACTATCGTCATTCGTAATTACCGTTAAAAAAAGAGTGAACTATCCATCGAGTACCGTTTATTACGGTATTGTCTAAATATTTAATTTTACGCCCTGGCTTCAATTTAGGTCTTTTCGCGATATTTTCGTCCTACGGATTTTATTGCTCGATAGTCACTAAGATTTTTTTTATTTTCCCTAATTATTCTAAAAATCTGAAACCTGAATATGAAGTTTAAAATTTTCCCTAAATAACATTTATGTTTATTATTTCATCCTAATGCAGACTAAATTAGTTTAACTGATTTTACATTCGACTAAATGAAAACACGGAGTGATTGGGCATTAATGATGTCAGAGTCGTCCAATTGGGCCTTGAACTATAATATGCTGGCCAGTGCTAATGACGTCACGAATCGACGCTATATTGTACTGGTGAGACGGAACGTTTTAACAGTATAGCGTCGATTCATAACGTCATTAGCATTGGCCAGCATACCGGCTGGTGTTTCGGAAGAGGGTGTAAATTTTGTTGCTTACTTATCTTTGAGCACCGCGAGGTGTAGAGGAGTATTTCCGCTGCTGTCATTAACGTTTATCGATTTTCCTCGCCTGATTAACGATTTCACTTTGTCGAAGTCGTCTTCTACTAAAGCTCTCAAGACACCGTGTACCAATAGAGGATCTCCGCTTCTCTGGTCTGCATCGTAACTTGAGTAATCCGGATCCTGTAAATTTGAAATTAGTTAGACTGGTGTATAAACCGGTAAATGTAACTCTGACATTCGAAATAAAATTAACCTAACTTTTTAATCTTGGATTAAAATTCGGTAACATCGCGAATATATCGTTATTTTTCGTAGATTTATCAAGAAAAAAAATAACATACCACTTCCAGAAATAATTCTTCCTCAAATCTACCTTCCTCAAATCTACTTCGCCTCGTAGCCATGCGTAAACTCGTTTGGTGATATAAATAGAACAAACGGCAATCTATTTTGGATACGGAATAAACGAGCATCAAAACAAAAGATTGGAAAAATACCAAAAAGTATAAATCGATCAAGATGTCGAAATCTAATTAGATATGTTTATATCATCTAAGTATCTATTATTTTTAATATGGTTAATATGGTAAATTATACTATTGGAGAAAGTAATTATACATGTAAAGTTAGAGGCCGGTTTATAGATGGTGACATCTAACTTGTAAGAGGCCAATTTTTTTATACGATTTCAATTCTTTTTTTGATGGGCCCGTTTCCTTGAGCAATATTCACCGACAATTGTTCTTTTAGTTTGTCATATTGTCACCACTCTTTTCAAGTTTGTTAAAATAAAGCTTCCAATTTTACATTTTATATTGTAGGAGTTTATAGTTGTCTCTTAAATAATGCAACATGATAAAGACACAAATATACTATGAACTATGATTTCAGTAGGTATTATTTTACTTGGGCTGTCTCCCCCATTCGTTTATGAATCTAAGGGATATTTGGTGAAATAATTCATTAGAAGGTACATTTTTAATAATCTTTGGAAATGTATCTTCTATGAATTATTTTATATAAATTGATAGTTTTTTAAGAAATGCAGATTTTTTTATTAAAATTTTGATGTCTATGGAGGATTTAACAATAAAAGTACGTTTATTACCGAATAGATACAATATATTTATAAACAAAATACAATATAAAATACTTATAAACTAATTACTAATATAATACAATGTTTGCATTGCAAAATTGACTAAACTCGATCAAAAAAAGTGAACCATTCTTATTTTCGTTTCCTTAAAATTAGTAAAAATATTTTTCAATAGGCTTCGAATGTTCGATAGCACTTTTTTGAATTGCAGAGTTTAAAGCTACAGCTCCTGGTTTTCTTCTTTTCTTGTCTGGAGTTTCTCAGTAGCCTCCACAATGACTTGAAGATAAATGAAAGGGGCAGTTGGGGAAAATGCGGGGTAATGCGATTGGTCACCAACTTGGTTTGTTTCAACAATTTTGCACTGAGCATCAGGACAGTCTTGGAATCGGTTTCAGCAGTTTCACACAAAATATCGTTGGCAAACTGACAAATCTGTAACAAATCACAAAATTAAAACCTATTTCATTAGCTCAATAATTCTACGTAGGTATATTTTAACAAATATAAGAATTATGAAATAAATTGGTCTTAACTTACCGCAGAATATTTTGTGGGCTCAAAATGTTCCTTGATACTTGGATATCATCATTTTCGTAACATTTCTCTTCACCTTTTGCTTATTTTGATATTCAAAAGTGGGTGGCAAAAAGTAGGATATAGTAGATTACGTCCAGTGACGCTCGGATAACTTTCGCTTTTTTAACTTTCCTTTGGAATGGTTACTTGACGTATTTGCGATTAGGGTGGGCCACTTTATTCGGAAACTCTCAGTTCCCTTTACAGATGCGAGAAAGGCTAATTTTTATGACGATATTCGGCCTTTTTCTCTAGGTGGTGTTGGTCAGACAGACGTACTTTTCGATGAGTTAATTTTTTTCTCAAAATTTAAGTTTATAATGTTCATTTAGCCGTGGAAGATGAAACCGGGTTCGACGAAAAGGCCTCGCTCCCATCGTCCGTCAACAACAACCACCATCATTTCTCAAATTTGCTGCGTCTGTTGTCAGTTGCCATAATCACCTCTGGCTGATTTTCGCAAGAATTAAATAAAATCAAAGCAGATGTATTTCAGAGCTTCTGGACAAACATCAGCAATTTTTTTTATGTTCGGAAAAGAATGAAATCGAGGTCATTAGTAAACTTCTTACAAGTTAATATGAGATATCCAACTAATATTTCCTGTGGCTGTACCCAACCTAAAGAATCTGACCAATTGATTTGCTAATTTCAAATCTTATTATTTCTAGTCTTCCACAAACTTTTGAACATGATTTTAAACGACTGTTTTTATTTCCTTTTAACAAATCGGGTAAAGCCATACAGGGTTAGTAGAGTTCTAAAAGTCCGAAAGCCTACTGGACACGACAACCACATTTTTTGCATCTGTTTGCATTTGCAAAAATGGAAAAATTGCTATTGTCTGTCCAGCAGTTCTGAAATACTATTGCCGTGATTTTATTTAATTGTACTTGCCAACACCAACAGCCAGAGGTAATTATGGCACCTAACAGCAGATGCAGCAAATTTGAGAATTTTTGGTGATTGTTATTGACGGACGGTGGGAGCGAAGTCTTTTATTGGAACCAAGTTTCGTATTTCAAAGCGAAATAAACATTATTCAAGTAAAATTTGAGAAAAAAATTGACTTACCGAAACGTACGTCTATCATCTGACACTCACACTGACAATTGTTTCAATAAACTTATTGGCAGGTGACATTTTTTTACGATTTTCATATGTTCTGTCATTATGTAAAATCAAGTTTACAATGTACAAGAAAATTAAAATAATATATTGAATAAATCTTAAGAAAAAAATAATATTCTAATAGGGGAGCAATTAGGCTTTCATCACAGTAAATCTACAGAAATACATCTTGCCAAGATATAAACATAAATTTTAATATTAAGCACAACCACTAAGCTAACTATTCTTATTTATAACATCGTAACCATCTTCTAATTTTAAATAAACTAATTTTTTGACAAGTTTTTATTAGAGAAAAGTAGGAATAAAACAGTACAAAGTCATTTTTAAACATCAAGCTGATTGCGGTTTGTATTTTGTATCTCCTCAAAAATGTGGAAAATTTACAACTTTCTACCTCGGAAGGAATTATTTTCAAAAATTAATAAAACGTCATTTCTTTCTTCTTCTCTCACCAACTGTTTATTTATGTCAGACTTTGTCTGTACAACAGTTACTGTAATAATGACACAATTTGCTAATGTGTTCAGCATAAGAAAGCGTGCGATGATTGTATTTAATATTCGCTTGTAGAAAATCTACCACAATCTGACTGATTACTCGCTGCTATTTCCAAAACCTTTAGAATTTTTACTGTCAAAAAAGAATTTTAATAGTTTCTATTCAACGGCTCGATCCTAAGAAAATCTTTTTTACAGTGACAGTTATATCCAGCGAGTCTGTCATAAAAAATCCCGTTGCTGAGAAAGAAGAAGAAAAGACATTTACTAATTTTTAAAAATCTTCCCTTACAAGGTAGAAAGTCGTAAATACATTTTCCAAATTTTACAGGAAACAAAACAAAAATTTCATAAAACGCAAAATACTAACGCAATTATTTTGATTTATAAAAATAAGTTTAAACTGCTCTGTTCCCATTTTTCTCTCATAAAAACATGAAAAAATCAGTTAATTAAAAATTAAAAGTGGTTACGGTATTATAAGTAGGAATACTTCATATAGTCGTTATGCTTGATATTAAAATGTATGTTTATACATTAGCAAGATGTATTTTTGTAGATTTACCCTGGTGAACGCCGAATTGCTCCCTTATTGGTATATTATTTTGTTTTAAATAATGACAGAACATATGAAAATCGTAAAAAAATGTCACCTGGCAATAAGTTTATTGAAACAATTGTCAGTGTGAGTGTCAGATGATAGACGTACGTTTCGGTAAGTCAATTTTTTTCTCAAATTTTACTTGAATAATGTTTATTTCGCTTTGAAATACGAAACTTGGTTCCAATAAAAGACTTCGCTCCCACCGTCCGTCAATAACAGTCACCAAAAATTCTCAAATTTGCTGCATCTGCTGTTAGGTGCCATAATTACCTCTGGCTGTTGGTGTTGGCAAGTACAATTAAATAAAATCACGGCAATAGTATTTCAGAACTGCTGGACAGACAACAGCGACTTTTTTCATTTTTGTAAATGCAAACTTAGGTAAAGAATGCGGTTGTCGTGTCCAGCGAGCTTCCGGACTTTCAGAAATTTAGTAACTCGTATGTGGTTCTACCAGATCTGTTGAAAATCATTAAACAGTCGTTTAAAATCATGTTCAGAAGTTTGTGGAAGACTGGAAATAATAAGATTTGAAATTAGCTAATCAACTAGTCAGTTTTTCAGGTTGGGTACAGCCATAGGAAATATTAATTGGATATCTCATATTAACTTGTAAGAAGCTTACTAATGACCTCGATTTCATTCTTTTCCGAACATAAAAAAAATTGCTGATGTTTGTCCAGAAGCTCTGAAATACATCTGCTTTGATTTTATTTAATTCTTGCGAAAATCAGCCAGAGGTGATTATGGCAACTGACAACAGACGCAGCAAATTTGAGAAATGATGGTGGTTGTTGTTGACGGACGATGGGAGCGAGGCCTTTTCGTCGAACCCGGTTTCATCTTCCACGGCTAAATGAACATTATAAACTTAAATTTTGAGAAAAAAATTAACTCATCGAAAAGTACGTCTGTCTGACCAACACCACCTAGAGAAAAAGGCCGAATATCGTCATAAAAATTAGCCTTTCTCGCATCTGTAAAGGGAACTGAGAGTTTCCGAATAAAGTGGCCCACCCTAATCGCAAATACGTCAAGTAACCATTCCAAAGGAAAGTTAAAAAAGCGAAAGTTATCCGAGCGTCACTGGACGTAATCTACTATATCCTACTTTTTGCCACCCACTTTTGAATATCAAAATAAGCAAAAGGTGAAGAGAAATGTTACGAAAATGATGATATCCAAGTATCAAGGAACATTTTGAGCCCACAAAATATTCTGCGGTAAGTTAAGACCAATTTATTTCATAATTCTTATATTTGTTAAAATATACCTACGTAGAATTATTGAGCTAATGAAATAGGTTTTAATTTTGTGATTTGTTACAGATTTGTCAGTTTGCCAACGATATTTTGTGTGAAACTGCTGAAACCGATTCCAAGACTGTCCTGATGGTCAGTGCAAAATTGTTGAAACAAACCAAGTTGGTGACCAACCGCATTACCCCGCATTTTTCCCAACCGCCCCTTTTTATTTGCCTTCAAGTCGTTGTGGAAATCATAAGAAAATAAAAAACCAGGAGCTGCAACTTAAAACTCCGCAATTTAAAAAAGTGTTTTAGAGTTTATTGAATATTGTTTCACCAATTTTCAAGAATTAAAAATACAAACATTTCGTCTCTAAAACAAGAGTGGTTCACTTCTTTTTCATCGACTTAAGTTAGTTTTAAATTGTAGACATTGTATTAGTAATGATTTTGTAAATATTCTTGTAATTTTTAAATCTGTATTTTGTTAATATAATTGTGTAACGGTGTAAACAAAGGTGTTTTTATTATTAACTGCCTATACATACCAAAACCTAACAAAAATCTATATTAGGCACTATTTATTGCTTTAAAAACTATTTTGTCAATGAATGCATAAAAGTTACATTTCTAACAGTAAATAAAAATTTAAACGTTTGTAGATTTTCTCCTCCTCTAAATCATTTCCAGCCATTTTTAACGATGTTATATTAGGAAAGTTTAGCTCGATTTCGTTAGATTAACATTTTCTCAAGAATTTACAGTTTTGACAATGTTTTACCAATTTTTTGATAATTTTTATCATTTTAACTAAACTACATTTTTATCAGTTTTTTATTATTTATTGTTAATTTACCAAACCTCGCTTTATTATAAGTTGGGCGATTATCGCTAAACAGTGACATTTTCTACAAAGTATTTTTATAGTTTTGAAGTAAAACCAACCGACGTTTTTGTATAGTTCGGCTCACTTTCTATAATTTCCAAAAATGTATCAAGGTTTTGAATATTTTGGCAATATCTCACAATGATAATTTCTGCCATTTTCATATAAGCTTATTTTATTTTCATCGGTTTTCTATTAATTTTAACTATTCCAAGCTAACCTATCTTTATATTTATGTTTGCTAAATAATCCATTCAACTATAATTTATGTTTAATTTCAGTGATTTTATACAAATCAATTAGTCAGATTTTCTGGTCGAATATTACCGCAGGAACAAATAGTTGGAAGTAATAACGCAAAATATCCTGTTGATTTTTAAGCCAATTTCACACGAGTGCTCCATTTTTTCTCTTGTGAAAATGGAAAAATTTGTCGTTGTGTGTCCATTCAAATTGGGAAACACCTGCAATTATTGTATTCAATCTTTGCGAAAATCAATCGAAGGTAAATTGGGTAATTAACACAATCTGTTGTTTTATAGGAATCGGGGTTGCTCTTAGAATATTAAGAAATTATCAATGCAACGTTAATATACCCAGAAAGGATCAACAACTTTTGCATAATTTTAAATAAAGATTTTCTCTTTATTTCAGTTTTTAAATAACAACTCTTACATCCGTTCCTTTTTCCACTGAATTATTACTGAGATGAGTTTTTATGATGATATTTGACGGTGTTTTATGTTGAAGAACAATTTTTATTATCTCACTGACTGTCGGAAAATTTAATTCCTCGCCAATTGTATGTAGTTTTTCTGCTTTTGTTATTAACAATGAAACGTTATACGAGGCTCATAGGCAACAATATTGTTTAGAAGACGATACAAAAAGGTTAGCTGTTTTTAATATTGCTTTTCCAGTCCTTGAAAATAGTATCATAAATTAAACGATCCCTCTCCTGGATAAGGGCGTGGTTTCCTTAAGGGCGTAAAAGTAAGAGACGACAAGTTTAGCAACAATTATAATTTAATAAAGAGAAACAAAAAAGTATTCAACAAATTCTAAAAAATATATAAAAAATGGTATAAAAAAGGATGCTTAACAAACGAGGCTCTTGAGGGGACCCATGGCGTTGAGACACTGGGTAAACTTCCCCCACGGTCGGGGGACCGCTGATCTCTTCCCCACACTCAGAGACTGCTTGAATCTCCAGTCGGGGACTAATGAAATCTTGTTGATGATCTTGAAAAGTAACCTCACGTAGTTCACGCGTAGACTATAACGCTCTTTTAAGAATGTAGAAACCATATTTACTATACGAAATGAATACTAAATATAAACAAGTCCGTGAACAATTGTACGTGTTAACTAACCTTAATCTAATGCTATTTTTGTATGTTACAATACGATAAATCTATGTTCTAATCAGCACACATTTTATTTATATGCTCTTATAGACTAAAAGGTTTTATAGTTTCATATTTTGGTGCCGATAGGGTTTTACTTAAGTAAAATTTTGACGTACCTATAACTGCAAAGCTACCTTTCGATTTATGGCTATTCTTGAAAAAAAACAAAGTATTAATATTTTTTATTCAAGTAAGCCCACCACTCTTGACTGCCTAAACATCCACTTTTTGTATCTGAATTTGTTAACCCCCACCCCCCATAGAGGCCACTTGGTATCGCTCATCTTAGGAATATACGTTCTAGCACAATAATGAATATAATGACACTAAATATTCTTAATCGATGTAGATTGTAAATAAAAAATGTGTATATAGCAACTATTTTATAAAACCACTCTGGGAGATACACCAGGATGAGATATTAGTTTAAATAAACTAATTACTCTATTAAATTAGATAGGATTACCCGACTATTCTATCTATTATTTTGTTCACCTACGAAATTTAAAGTATATTCTGAAATTATAAATTATAAATTGATGGTACTTAAAAAAAGAATTTTGATATACATATTTGGGTACAAATGGGATTATTATTTTTCGGCGAAGAGTTAATGATTGAGTGTGTTTGTGGGTGTTCATTTCTCCCGATTTCCAATTTTTTAGATACTTTTATTTTCCTGTTCAAAATTCGTTTGAATTTTGTACAATGCTTTGCGATAATACTTGCTTTACTTAAAATTATACATTTATTTTCTAAATGAAACCTAAAAGTGTTGGCGGATCAATTTATTAAATGAGTATTTTAATGATACAAAAATGATGTTCAAAATGGTGTAGGTACGATTTATATGAGATACAATATACAGCAATTTTAAAATAGAGAAGTCCTATATTTTTCCATTTCATCTGCAATGTGACTTATGTCAACGATTTGTGACCTGACATCAGGATTCACAAATTTACAAAAGCTGCGATGATATGCCTGTAGTTTAAGGAAAATTATTTTAAGAGCATTATACGCGGTTCCGATATGAGCGAATGATAAAAGCACCTCGTCATTAAGATCTTGTAATGATTGTTTCCAATTCTTATTGAAAATCTGTGCTATTTTCGGCGCTTTTATCGCCATCTCCGTTAGTTCTTTTATATTTACTTCTTTGCAGTAGGTGTCATTTTCATTTACAAACTGGACAATTTCTTTAAAGTAGGTAAACAATATTTGCTCAGAATACTCGTCTGCTTTCGGTATTAATCTGGATCTAAACAATTCTGTATCTTTTGAGTGTTCTCCTGTTGTTTCCGAGATGGTACGAAGGATCGCGTCGTAATTGTTGATGTAAAAGATCACCCGGTCTTGGGATTTTGTAAAAGCCTCAGCCACTCGTTGAATTAGTGATTCAACTGCTTCTTCTAATTCTGTTAATGATTTGCTAATAATCTCGTTTGGGTATTTTTCGCCGAGCCTGATTAAGGGTGCACTGAAATCCGCGAATCTCGTCGCAACCTAAAAGAAAAATCGCAATTGTATTCAAATGTTGTTACTGAAAAAAGAATATTTTCTTACATAATGCGGCACTGGCACGAGTTTGAATTTTGTAATATCGCATTCTTTGATACTCTGGATGTGCGACCGAAGAATGGATTCAAATCTGGAAAGTAGTACATTCTCCAGAACATTCCAATGATCCTCCAGAGCCGAACCACAACGTTTGAGGCACAATATTCTATATCTTTGTACCAGTTGATAACATAAAAATATTGATGTAGCGTCGCAACGTGAAGAAATGTAAGTTTCTAATTTTTCCTGAAAAAAAAAAAAATTCAAAAAATGTAGAAACAAAGATGTTGATTTGAAAATGATTACCATAGAGAATCAAATATTTTTACTTACTTGAAGATAGGTAAGAGTCTTATCCATGATATTTTTGTACAAATTTAGAGCCTCTTCATCTTTTACCATAAAATATTCATTAACAAACGAATATTCTTTGCAAGTGTGGTCTATAAGAGCACAATGGATACTTCTGAATAAAACTTCAAAGGGAAACTAAAAAATTCACAATTAATTAATAATTAGTAACACATAATACAGCATTTACAAAATACTTTCTTTATAGAAATTGTGTTCAGTTATAAAAAATATAAGAGCTATTAATAATAATGATTGCGTATACTTGATTTGTTTAGTTTGTCGAATTGGAGTGATTCTTTTAGTTTACCTTGTTCGTCGTTTCCGCTTCTGGTACCATGATCGCGGCTTCAGGTTGTGTTAAAATCTCTCCTCGATGACCCATCGAGAACAGAAGTGCTTTAGGGTCAGCCAACATCTCGTTTGTGGAATCTGCTTTACCCATCATTACATCATCACTTAACAGGGTTTCATCACATTGTAACTTAATGATTTTCTTTTCGTACGATTTAAAATAAGACAGATAGTTTTTACTTATTACAGTTACGTAATTCTGCTGAATTTCTTCAGCAGTCTTTTTCTCATTGAATAACAGAAAGTCGTACTGCCATTTACATTTCAATAATTTATCATACGGTATCTTATGGATGGACATATATTTATGAAATTTAGAAACCGTTTCGTGGATGTATTTCTTTATTTTTGAATTGACCATTTTCCATAGATCTTCCAAATGGTCGATCAAATCTGGAGACGTTTCGATCCCCTGAGCACTCTGTTCTTTAATATATTGTCGTTTATTTGCAAGTAGTTGCAATCGACTCAAAAATTCTTTATCGGTCTCGGGTAATCGCATTAAACCCATTAAAGTTTCGTGGAGGTTTATGTCATTCTTCAACTGGTTCATCTGCTTGGCGTATACTTGCTTTGCAGTTATTTCGTGGTTCATTTCGATGGTTTGCTTTTGTAAGATTTCGATATCTTCTCGTATGTCCAAAATGTCATTATTAAAATCTAAAAGCATTTGTTCCATCTTTGCCATAGCTTGATCGTAACAAAACACGTGATCGAGAATCCCCGCTAATCTTTCGCACTCTTCCATACATTTTTTTTTAGCTTCGTATTCAGCGGCATGAACCTGTTTTTTTATTTCTTGTGAAAATTCTCTAAGTCCTGTCAAAGAGCTTAAGATTTTTGCAGCTTCTTTGCTCTTACTCGGTATTTTCCTAACGGACCGAGGCTCATAACTCTCGCAAAATGAACTCATTTTAAATTAATTATCAAACGGTGGACTTTATAAATTTTTGAAAACCCCGAACGAAATTACTAAACCCTGACACTTGGCAATTTCACACCAAATTATTGAATTAACAAATTCCGTCACTGATACTTTAAATGTGAATCCAGTCTTCTTGATCGAAAATTACGTTTGTCAGGATTTTTCTGAAAGAGGTCGTTCATACAGGGCGACATAATTTGTTCAATATTAAATTTATGTTTTATTTTATATTGTTACGATAGTATGTACAGGGGCTTAGTTAAATATCGCCGTGTACAATAAATTTATTTTTTATTTTCTAAATTATAACATTATTAATAAATAACGCGATCGGATAACAAATAAACATTTTTTTTATTATAGTCATCAAAATTAACAAACATTGGTGTCTTCTTGGTTGGGAAAATAAAAAGAGATTAAAAAAACAAGTTTGAGATCTCGGATGATCGAGAAGGATTGCCCTAATATTTTATAAATAAATTGTTATTGTTTTTAATAAGCCTCTTTAATATCCATTAACCAAGTTACTTAATGGGTTAAATTTCCCTGAAAATTGAAAATAGTATTTATATTTGTTCATATATTTATTAAAAGAAAACAACCCAATATATAACAATCGCGAATTGTCAATTCTTCTTTGACAGTAAATTACTGTTTACTATACTGAATCCACTCTCAGCCATATATGAACAAAATTGTGTACTATTGCCCATAATCCAGAGAATTTATTTTTGAAACCAAAACTCTTGGTATCCATGTTTGATTTTTACTCTGTAAAATCAACGTGAAGAACGTCTAAGGCTTAAGAGCAGTAAGTCCAGTACTGAATCAAGTAGATTGAAATAACGTCTCAGACAAACAGATTTAGAGAACCAACGCACTTCTATGCGGGTCAACAAGCGATTGTCATCTTCATCATTTTTCCTACAAAAATCGGCCATTCAAAGAAATGCTTCTAATTCTATTGATTGCTCTAATAATCTAATTCTCACAATAAACAATACAATGGTTGTAGATTTTACTTCACTACAGCTTTATTATTGCTTATATTACTCTTGTACGGTTGTTAAAACGTTTAACAAAGTGCAGTTAAAGCAACTATTTATTATCTATAGGCCTTTTTTACAGTAAGAAATAGCTCTTTTCATAATCTCTATAGACCACAATACAGCTGTCCCCGGATCGAATCCCGGCAGAGGCGAGAATTTTCTCTCATCCTTAAAGGGAATTCTCACTCCAGCATTCACCACTGTTGGCTTCAAATTAACGGGGATGTTCTTAAAGTGCCGACGGGAAACAGTAACAAAGCCTACACAAAACGCGAAGGCTAATAACCGTTAGCGATTAACGCCACACACAAAAAAAAAATCGTGGTTGTGCTATCACGCTGGAGTTGTTTTCCAGTTTTCTTTGTGTAAATTTGTTTGTACTTACTTTGCTCTTACTATTTCGTAATGAACAGCACATGAATCTTATTTACAGATATTTGCTTTACTACATTGAATATTGATGAATTTTACCTTTCCCAATATAGCTAAAAATGGCTGGAAATAGGAAGAAATCTAAAAATTAAATTTTTATTTCTTGTAAAAAACGTGGCCTTTAGGCATCGTTTGATCATTTTTAAAGAAATTGTTTCTAATACAGATTTTTGTTACGTTTTGGTATGTACAGAGAGTTAATAATAAAAACACCTTTGTTTACACCGTTACACAATTATATTAACAAAATACAGATTTAAAAATTACAAGAATATTTACAAAATCATTACTAATACAATGTCTACAATTTAAAACTAACTTAAGTCGATGAAAAAGAAGTGAACCACTCTTGTTTTAGAGACGACAATTTTGCACTGAGCATCAGGACAGTCTTGGAATCGGTTTCAGCAGTTTCACACAAAATATCGTTGGCAAACTGACAAATCTGTAACAAATCACAAAATTAAAACCTATTTCATTAGCTCAATAATTCTACGTAGGTATATTTTAACAAATATAAGAATTATGAAATAAATTGGTCTTAACTTACCGCAGAATATTTTGTGGGCTCAAAATGTTCCTTGATACTTGGATATCATCATTTTCGTAACATTTCTCTTCACCTTTTGCTTATTTTGATATTCAAAAGTGGGTGGCAAAAAGTAGGATATAGTAGATTACGTCCAGTGACGCTCGGATAACTTTCGCTTTTTTAACTTTCCTTTGGAATGGTTACTTGACGTATTTGCGATTAGGGTGGGCCACTTTATTCGGAAACTCTCAGTTCCCTTTACAGATGCGAGAAAGGCTAATTTTTATGACGATATTCGGCCTTTTTCTCTAGGTGGTGTTGGTCAGACAGACGTACTTTTCGATGAGTTAATTTTTTGCTCTCATATTGCGTGGGTAGTGATAAATTTGAATTAGAAATTGGACCGGGTTTCTAAAGAGCCGTCTCCAAAACGATTCAACATCAACAATCAGCAAAAGACTTCAAATCTCCAGTCACTAGGCCGGATTGCTATATTTTCTTTCAAGCCGATATACACGTTGGATAAAATCTCTGATTTGACATGACAGAACAATGAGTTTTTTCATTTTGCAGAAGCAAACAGGAATTTTTGCGTTATTTTCTCTAATATTTATTTTTGTGGCTATACCCGACCAGAAAATGTGATAATTGATTTGCCACTTTTAAATCGCTTTTTTCAGCAACCGTTTAATGCTTAATTCTTTTTAACAACCGTTTACGATCATATCCAGAAGATGTAGAAAACTTTAGGCAAATCAGTAAGTTGGATTTTCTGGTAATACCTTCAGAAACAAATTGTTAGAGGTAGCAGTGGAAAATATTCTTCATTGCACATGAGATTTATTTTTTTGACAATGTTTGCACCAGCTAAAAAGTCAAAATAAGTAGTTGCGTATCCAGTCAAATTGAAGGTTGTCTGCAACGATTTTATACAAAGTAAGAATATCGGCTGTGGAAGAAAATATAGAAATCCGGGAAGTTTCTGGAGATTTGATGAATTTTGGTGATTGTTGTTATCAAATCGTTCGGGAGACGCCACTTCAGAAGC
This sequence comes from Hermaeophaga mercurialis, assembly GCA_951812935.1. Taxonomy (NCBI): domain Eukaryota; kingdom Metazoa; phylum Arthropoda; class Insecta; order Coleoptera; family Chrysomelidae; genus Hermaeophaga; species Hermaeophaga mercurialis. The sequence continues at coordinate 1,609,759 of OX638363.1, forward strand.
CAGCTCCATATTCTAATCCGAAATTGATATTATTCTTGCAAAATTTGAGAAAAAAAATTAACTTACCGAAACGTACGTCTATCATCTGACACTTACACTGACAATTGTTTCAATAAAATTGCCAAGTAACATTTTTTTCGACAGATGTTCTGTCATTATTTAAAATAGAATGTGCTACATTCTGATAAACGTAAAGCCACAAAAGGACGAGAGGGGGAAATTGATTATTTTTTTCGGCAATGTACACTTTAATGCCGATTTGTGCATGTTGTTGCTGTATTTTCATATTGTAAATAGGTAAAAAAATGTGTTCATTTGTTTTTCCACATACTGGAGCGAATCTAATAAAAGCGCTAGTTTTATAAAGAAACTTTTAACTAGGAAATTATAGAATAATTATAAATAAATCGCATTTCGAAAAAATCGTCAAAACTTCAAAGCAAATCGACAGAACTTCAAAAGGTTTTCCAAAATAATGAACGCCGTTTAATTATGCTGAAGTGTTAAATAGAAAAAACTTTAAGGTAACATTTTTGTTAAATTCACTTACATTCTAAGATCAGTCTTTTGTTTTACATTTATTTGAAATACTTAAAACTTGTATTACATTTCATTTGGCAAATAAAAAATGTTTCAAAAAATGTTTAATGCGAGACATATATTTTTTATTAAAACTCACTTATTTTACCTAGTTCAAGTCTCCCTCTGTTTATATCACCTTCATAAATTATTAGAGTTTATAATTATTGTTTCTGTTTCTCTATTTTTTCTAAACATGGAATTATTGTACCTTAAAAAAATTATTTCTTTAGCCTAATTGAAAAAATTTAACAAATCTTTAGTGTAGGCAACCACGTTTGTACAAGAAATGTATTGTGAGTTGCCAATGCTTTGTAGCATACATAAACTACTCGATTTATTACTAAAATATCGATTCCCTTCAATTTCGAAATCAATTGCCAAAAATTGCCAAAGAAAAAATAATTCAAATGTATGCCTTTCTACAAACTTTAAATTAATTTTCCATCAATGTCCAGAATCACAATTTAAGTTTAATTTCAGATCATACATCGTGTGTGCATCGATTCTGTAAATCGATTTATATACATTCTAAACGATGACATTACGATAATAAATACTACACCTAATAAAATTTAAAGAAAAGGACTATAATAAATAATACCTTAAAAAGTAAAAAGTAATTTATGTTTTCTAGGGAAGATCAGTTAATTAAAAAGACTGGAGAGTTTGGGATTGGTCGTTATGACTTCCTGAGGCAACTAATTCATGAATTTACAACCACTACTTCTTATGGTGAGTATGTTTTGAAAAATACCAAAACTTTATTTTTAAAATGTGTTTTTTGTAGAAAATAAACAGCAGACGTTGGCAAATTTAGCAAATTTTGCTTACGATCCGATAAATTATGATTTCATTAAGCAGTTACATTTGATTGATTTGTTTTTGGCCGAATTATCAAATGATGATGAGGAATTGATACATTTCGCTTTAGCCGGGCTTTGTAACATTTCTTGTGGTACGTAGTAGTTATTTAATATAGATAATAATGTGATTAATCTATATTTTAGATCCGGAAAGTCAAGAATATATCATTTCATTAAACGGAATAAAATTAATTTCAAATTATTTGTTTCACAAACACGAAGAAATATCGTTAAATGCATTAACCACTCTGTATTATTTATTTGACACTCGAAACCATTTGATTCCGAAGGAATTAGAGGTCGCAGTTGGACAACACGAATCCAGCAGTAACCCAAGATTAAAAAACTTATGCTCCGTCTTCCTTCTTACTTATTTTCCCAAAAAAACAAAATGAATATTCAAAGGATCTCAAATACTATTTCAAAACTAAAAAACATTCAAATAGGAGATCAAATTACCATTTCAAAACTGATAAATAAAGAAGATTTGGAAAGATTTACATTGATTAGTGGAGACATGAACCCAATTCATTTAAAAGAAAATGTTGTTCATGGGGCGTTTTTAAATGCGCTAGTGTCTAGTGTAATTGGCACAAAATTGCCAGGACCTGGAACACTAGTTGTTCAACAGACTTTGAATTTTCCACATAAATGTTATGTAGGCGAAACTGTTAATACTACTGTTAAAATAGTCGAAAATAGGAAAATCATTAAGGTTGAATTTCATTGTGATGTAGATAAAAGTAAAATTGTTTTGTATGGATCTGCAAAATTAATTATGAATAAAAATTGATTATTTTAACAAGCAATATTTATATCATCCTAAAATTTGTTAATATTATTGATATAAGGTGAGTGTGATAGTATTAAACGTTTTACATAGATCTCATGTAAATAGTAGATTACAATATTAAATACAACTTACAGAAACGAGTAATATTTCTACAATATATTTTGAGTTCTGAGTTGTGATATGTAGCAAATAGAAATATTATTAATTATAACTTACATTGAATATAGTTTTTATCTTTATTTTTTCAAATGTATGAACGAAAACAGTGGTTTTATGTTACTTTTTATATATTGTTGCATAGAGCAAGTGCCTATTAATCTACTCATGTCCCATGCCACAATGACTTTCTCAATAATGAGTGGGAAATTTATGTTCAGTTAAATTTTTTTAACGTTTTGTTTAAGTCTAACATGACTCTAAGAAAAAGAAATAAAAGTGATATTCAAAAGAAAAGCTTTTGAAGAGATAAAAGCAGGATGTAAAAATTTTTATAAAGCTAGCAGAATAATTGATCATTTAAAAATAACGCGGGATGAAATCAAAATCATTTGTATTAGCATTACCATGATAGCACCAATTGTTTTGTATTTTATACATATAAAAAAATGTGTTTTTTTTTAAATATTTTCTATCCAAACTACAATTTTATTGAATATTGTTTATTAATCTTTGACAAGATTTATTATGTTTCTTTAGTCAAGTTTAATCAATCTAGTAAAGATTTTGAAGAAAAAGTAATTTGTTGCTTTAAAATTGGGAATCATCGAACTATCGTCTTTAAGTCGAGATTTAAAGTAAAACAAGTATTTTTACAAAATTCATTAAAATCTCGACCAAAAATTAAGATTTATCAAAATCTCTGCTTTACAATTGAGATCTTAAAGAAAAAAAGTTGGGTTTTCAAATATTTTTGCTTGGAATTCGAGATTCATTAAAATATTGAATTTAATGGTGATATTTAAAGTAAAATAGAATATTTTTCAAATGCTTTTGAAAAATTTATTAACATCTTAGAGGAAAAAAATATTTAACATGAAACAAGACAGAAGTGATTTTTTTAAATATTTTTGTTTGAGATATACATTTATTCAAATCTGTGTTTCTAAAATCAAAATCTTAAAGAAAAACACGATATTTTTTTTAAATATTTAAAGTCGAGATATATGAAGTAAAAAAACAAATTTTTAAAAACTCTAATGTAAAATGGAGATTTTTTGAAATATCAATTTTAAAATCGAGATTTTGAAGGAAAACACGAGAATTTAGAGTCTCGAGATTTAGAAGTAAAATTCGATGACATTCAGTCAAATCTCGACTTTAAAACTATCTAATGATAAGCATTAAAACTAAAATATTAATATATTTTTTTGTGGAGTACGTAACACCGTCGGATTTAATCTTAATTTTTAAGAGGGATTTCCCCTTAGGTGCTGCCATCTACAATCAAGACTCCGAAACTTTGTCGATTATTTGAATATAAATAAGTTTGAATGAAACAAAATTCAATTTTTAACATTTCTATATTTAGTACTAATCAACTTAATTCCTATTTAACCAAATTACCGGCCACGTAAACGTGTATGATATTCCTGTCGTCGCCGCTATAAATGAATTTTTGGAGAAGCTCCTCAGGCTTACAATCCCTTAAAAGGTGCAACCCACCCTCGACGTCCAAATCGACGACGAGGGCGTCGAAGTCCTTGTTAACCTCGAAACTGCCGATTTGTTTATCTAGGGCCAGAGCTTGAATAAAACAAATTGATTTCGATGACTTGTAGTAATTAAATTTAAAAAAAATATTGTTACCTTCAGCGCCGCCCAAAGTCCCCAAGTAAAACACTTCTTCGAAAGTCAAAGGGATGTAATCTTTGAGCCGGTATGAGAAATGGATCGAGGAATATATACACAGTTTCATTGTTTTTAGTATGGACGGATGGGCCCCTCCTGATATATCTGGAAATGCGAACAATTACAACCAATTCAAAAGTCGATAGCGTATGCTTCAAATGTTAATTTTTGACATTTAATACGTTCCCTGCCACGTTGGTCCGATGGGCCCAACACATTTTTTACATGTTGGCTTACGGAGACATGATAATGAAAATTATTGTTGCTAAAAAAGAAAAAAAACATCGGGGTTCACTTAAATTTTATTTCATAATTCTCACACGTAGTAAAAGGAAATTGAGTTTAAATTTCACAATTGTTTTAGATTCGTGCGAAATAAAAAAATATACCACTACTAAATAATTAACAAATATGTTTACAGAACTTAGTTACAAAGTAAGTTGAAAAAATATCAGATACCAGGGTCTAGACGCGTGTTTAATTAAACGTTAACAGCTTTTAAATCTACGTTAATACGACTAGTAAATAACATTTTATGAGTTTTACATCAGGTGACGAGTATTGCCGTGATAAAATATATGGTTGGCAGGAGACGTGTTAATTGTGATAAGGTCTGTTAAACTTTAATTTTTAAGGTAGTGTACTAAGAAAATACTGGTACCTGATCCTAGACCAACGGTAATTCCAAAATCCCAGAGCTGCTTAACGTTCAAAGCTCCGGATTTCAAGCACAAATTCGAATCGGGACAATGGGCTACGGCAGCGCCACGTCTCGCTAAAAGTTTTAATTCTTCCACTGACAAGTATAATCCATGGGCTAAAATTGTCTAGAAAATTAATTGTATCTGTATTATATATAATTTCTTTCATTCTAAAACATTCTAACATATTAAAATGATGAGAATAATAATTTATTGTGAACGAGTGTGCAAAAATCTAGGTGTCCCAAGTACACCCACAAAATATTTTAAAATTGAATAGTTTTAATGAAACTCTATAAGAAGATATCCATCATTTTTTAAGTGATTCATGTGATTTTAAAGGGTATTGAGGGATTATTTAAGCACTTTTAAAGGATTTCGGTCATTTGAAATAGTTTTTTAAGGATTTCAAAACTATATACATTAAAGGATTTCAATCAATATTAAAGCGATTCAAGCAGTTTTAGGTATTTCAACACATTTAAAAGTAATTGGATCACTTTTAAAAGATTTCAAGGAATTGTTTATGCACTTTAAAAGAATTTTGATCGTTTGAAATCGCCATTTAAGAATTTCAAACACTGTTAGAGGATTTAAATAATTTTTAAATCGATTGACGCAGTTTTTAAATATTTTTAAACCACATTAAAATTTACTTCGATCATTTTTGAAAACTTTCAATCAATTTTACAGACTTTCAAGGAAGTTTAAAGGATTTGGGTAGCTTCAAACTACTCTTAAATATTTTAAACATTAATAAAAGATTTTAATCATTTTTAAAGTACTTTCATCACTCTACACTACTTCCTTGCTTTTTAAAGCATTTTTAAAGATTTTCAAGCTATTTTAAATGATTTCTGAAGGACTGTTAAAGGACTATGCTTCTTTTAAATCACCTTTGAATGATTTCAAACATTCTTAAAGTATTTCAATCATTTTAAAAAGTGCTTCAATCATTTTTCATTTATTCCAAGTATTTGTTAAGGGCTTTGAGCCATTTTGAAAGATTTCTTAAGCACGTTTCTCTAAATCGGTTTTAAAGGAATTCAGAATTCAAGGATTTCAAAAGAATTCAATAATTATTTAAACATTTTTAAAATACTTCAACAAGATTTAAAAGTACGTCGATTATTTTTGAAAAATGCCAATCACTTTTAAAGAATTTCAAGTAATTTTAAAGAATTTTTAAGTACTTTTTAAGGGTTTCGGTGGCTTGATAACGTCTTTTATACATTTTAAACACTATTAAAGAATTAAGCATTTTTAAAGTATTTCAATGACATTTAGAAGTACGTCGATTATTTTTGCAAAATTTCAATCACTTTTAAAGAATTTTTTAACTACATTTAAAGGATTTCGGTGACCTGAAATCGCTTTTTAAAAATTTTAATCACACAGTGCTATTTTAACCATGATACCGTTGACAACTTAACAATTACTATCAATATACTAAATTAATAACGTAAAATATTTGCAACAAGTAAAAATACTTACTTTCGGTGTTAATAATTTCGCTTCGTCGTAAACATTGGCGTAAGGCATTCCATAGGTCGTTTGTACCCAATCGACTTCATCAGGATGTTCAGATATATGCGTCTGTAAAGTAATAATTAAAGTACTGAAGATCTAATATTTTTTATTACCAACCTGTATATGTAAATCTTGACATTTCGCTATCAAACTTAATTCCACCATCTGCTCCATATCCAAACTCATAGCGAATCTTGGAGAAATAATCGGTCTAACCAAATGTGTCTATAAAATAATAATAATAATCATCTCACTCATTTTGCTTATTATTATGTGCTTTAGCGCTCCGGGGCGACTTGTAAATACCTTTAACTAATTCGTTACTGACCTTTTTAGATTGAACGTATCGTATAAATTCTAGAGTATTCGCAAGCGATTTCTCCGGAGTTTCCAAAAGATTTTCCGGGCCGTTTCTAGTCATATTCACTTTTCCGATTAACGCTCTCTGTCCTACTTCAACTACACTATCCACAAGGACGTTACAACTTTCAGTGTTCACAGTACCGAAATAACACGCTGTAGTTGTACCACAGTCCAAAGATTTCTTCTAAAAAAAAAACAATGTCATTTGGAAGTGTATTTTTCAAATTTTCCATTTAAACGTTATTATAACATTGCAAATATTTTAAAGGAGTATCATTTTTAATCGTTTATTTAATGGAATTTTATTAATATGGATAATATGAATGAAAATAATGAAGCTAAACATTTAGGAAATAATAAAATATATCTATTGATTAAACATAAACAGAATATTTATTGGTGAAATTTACTTACCACTACGGCATCATAAACTTTTTTCGAATACTCTAAATCGCTGTATTGGGCTTCTAGGGGGAACGTGTATTCTTCCAACCATTCCAGTAGTGGTTTGCTGTAACCCAAACCACAATTGGGATATTGGGGCGCGTGTAAATGGGTATCGATGAAACCGGGAATGAGAATTTGGGATTTTTTCAGAGTTATTGTTGGAGTATTTAGTGGCAAGTGGAAGCTGGCTCTGGTGTCCCCCAAGTCGACTTCGGCTCCAACGGCTATGATCTAAAATAAAAAAAAAATAACAAATGTAATTGTAATGTTACGTTGTTACTTTGTAAGACAATACACGATAAAAAGAAGGGATTAGTACTACGATGAAAGGAAGCGATAAATAAAGGGTAAAGAGCACCAATAGTCTTTGAAGAATTGATGATAAATAGAGAATTTTAGAGGATCAGGACAAAAGGATCAGAAATAGAGGAAGAGACGGATACCACAGAAAACATAAAATCGAAAAGAAGGGATATAGAGATTATGTGGAAAGAAATGAAACAAAATATAACAAAAGCTGCAGAAGCAATACTGAGTGGAAAAACGATAAACACAAGAAAAATGAATGGTATAACCAAAAATGTGAAGAATCAAGAAAGAAAAAGCCTTGCAAGAATTAACTGGACAAATACAAAAATAGAACAAGATAGAAAGAGCTACCAAACAGAAAGAAACTAAGCTAATATCTTATACAAAAAAAGAAGAAAGAGTGGATAAACAGAAAGCTAGAAGATAAAGAACAAGATCACAGCAGCAATGCAGTAAAACAATTATATAGAACAAAAGTAAGAGGAATAAAAAACAAACTGCTAAATGAAGCGAAGGAAACAGAGATACCAGATCAAGAGGACCAAGTGCTGAAAGAACCCACAGAAAAGGATATTTATGAGGAAATAAAGAAATTAAAGAAATGTGAAGACGAAATTGAAGCAGAACTGATTAAACATGGAGGCCAAAAATTACACAACCAAATATACTTGATGATAGAGTAAATATAGAAACAAAGTAAAATGACGCAAGAATGGAATACGGGAATAATTAACTCAGTACGTAAAAACAGAGATAATGAAAAATGCACAAACTATAAAGCAATAATACTATTAGATACAACATATAAAAACAAGAGGAAGACGCTAACTAAAAACACAAAAATACATAAAAAAATTATTCTTAAGTGTTTTACTCTTAATATTTTTTTCAACTAATTAAACAATAAATATTAAACTTATAAAAAAACATCAAAATAAAAATTCATCAAACAACGAGAAACATAAAATCACTCAAGAAAATCCATTCATGTCATAATTAAGTAATTTTAAATAATTTAATTTAGACGATTACATATGAAATAAATATTTTAAAAAAATTTCGAAGAATTCCTTAAGCACCGTTAAAGGATTTCAATCATTTTTAATGTGATTCAAATGATTTTTAAGGATTTCTCAAGCACTGTTAAAGGACTTTCCCTTTTTAAATTACTGTTAAAGGATTTTAAACGATATTAAAGAAATCCAAGCATTTTTAATAATTCCAACCATTACTTTCATGGTTTTTAAAAGTTTTCAACAATTTTAAAAGATTTTAAAGAATTTTTGAAGCACTGTTGAAGGACTTTACCCTTTTAAATTACTTTTTAAGGATTACAAACATTATTAAAGAATTTCAAGCATGTTTAAAGAGGTTCAAGCAATTAAATCCTATTTGAAGCGTTTTAAATATTAAAGGATTTCAATTATTTTTATAAGCGATATTAAAAGAAATCTTTATGTAATTTCAAAGGATTTAGATCGTTAAGGAGGGACATCAATTAAGATTAAAGGATTTAAACCAATTTTGAAGCGATTCAAGTATTTTTAAAGTCTTTAAATCACATTAAAAGAATTTCAAGCTATTTTTTAAGGCCTTTTAAAGTACTTTTAAAGAATTTCGGTCTTACTGAAATTCTTTTTACTTTTTTTACTTTTTCAAGATTTCAAACACAATAAAAGATTTCATCATTTTGAAAGCGATTCTAACAATTTAAAAGTATTTCAACTTTATTTAAAAGTGCTTTGATCACTTTTAAAAGCCTCTTGGTACTTTGAATCGATTTTTAAACATTTCAAACACACTCAAAGAATTTCAATCATTTTTAAAGTAATTCAACCATATTTAAGTACTTCGATAATTTTTGAAAAATTTAAATCACTTTTAAACACTATTAAAGACTTCTTAAATCTCTTGAAACTATTTAAACGTGATTGAAATTCGTAAAAATTTTCGAATTTATAAAATGAATAAATCCCTTTAATATACGATTGAAATTATTTAAAAATTTAAATTTGCCGATGTCATTAAAAAAACTTTTTTTTTTAAATCTCTTCTAAACTTGAGAAATACTTTAATTGTGGATGAAATAGATGTTCATAATATAATGTACGTTAATGTCCTGATCGTAGTATAAAGTTGTAAAATGAATGTTTTTTGATTCCTGAATCGCATTTGAAGTCAACGATTCGTTGGTGATTCTACGGCTTATTATTATTTAAAAAAATAAAAGCGCCCTGTATATACTTCCGGAAAATATAGAAGTCGCTCTTCGGTCCGGACCCGTCTCTGTACATGTCCCGTCAACGTGTCTATCATTAGTTGGGGCTCTATCGATTTCAGTATGTATTATTCGAAGTGGAGTTTTCTTACCTTAGAACCGACGATGATGACGAAACCATTGTCCAGGACTTCCATGTGTTTCTTGGATTTGGAATGTATGATGCTGCCGAGGAAAATTTGAGCGTTTTCCGCCGCCATTTCTTCGAAAATCTCCAGCTTGTCAGTGTAGGCCAAACTTTCTTGGCTTTATAGGTGGATTTTCAAGTTTGCCGTCGATGGGGCCCTCGACGTCTATTTCGTATGTCTAGTGTGTCCTTATCTAATCTGACGTGTGTTTATTTTAATTTAAAAGTTTACGATTGAAATGGAAAACTATTCTGAAAATTTGATAAAGCGCTCAGTGTCATTGACACATGAAAGAGCGAAGGGCCGGATTGGCATTATTTCACAATCGCTTAAATATTACTTGGTTTTTTTGCAGGACAGGTTTCGGATTTATTGGTAAAGCTTTAATATTTCAAAAATCATCGGAGAACTGTTAAATGTGGTTTAAAATTACTTGACTCATTTTAAAAAGGATTGAAGTCCTTTAAAATGCTTAAATAATGTTTAAATTCCTTTAAAAGCGACTTAAAGTGGCAAAAGTCCTTTGAATGAACTCTTTAAAAATCCTTTAAAAACTATGCTATTAAAAATGGTTGGAATTCTTTAAAAATTATTGAAATCCTTTAATAAAGTTTAAAATCCTTTAATAAAGTTTTAATAATGATTGAATGTTTGAAGTCCTTAAGAATGTAATTTAAAGAGACAAAAATCTTCTAAAAGTTCTTAAGGACTGCTTTAAAATCGTTTGGAATTCATAAAAAAATGCTTAAAATTCTTTAAAAATGATCGAAGTGATTTAAAAATGGTTGAAATACTTTAATAAAGTTAAACATTTTTTAATAATGTTTGAAATCCTTAAGAAGTGATTTAATGAAACAAAAGTCCTTGAATTTTAAAATCCCGATTGAAATTTATTAATAATGTTTGAAATCTTTCGAAAGTAGTTTATAAAAGTAAAGTCGTTCAACAATGCTTCAGAAATCCTTTAAAATGGCTTGAAAGTATTTAAAATGGTTGAAATATTTTAAAATGCTTGATATCTTTTGTGAACCATGCAAGTACTTTTAAAAATGTCTGGACATCCTTTAATAATGTTTAAAATCCTTTAAAAGTAATTTTAAAAGTCCTTTAACTGTGCTTCAAACATCTTTAAAATCGTTTGAATCAGTTTAAAAATCATTGAAATCCTTTAAAATCCTCGAATAATGTTTAAGCTCCTTTAAATGCAATTTACACAGACAAAAATCCTTTAAAGATATATCAAAAATCCTTAAAAATTGCTTGAAACTCTTTAAAGTTGCTTGAAATTATTTAAAAACTATGGAAATACTTTTCAAAAAAGAATGATTATATTAAAATTCTTCAAAGGCGATTAAAGAGACAACAGCCTTTGACAGTGATCCAGAAAATCTTAAAAAATGTTTTAAATCTTTTAAAACATTTTAAAAAGAAAAAATCATAAAAGTGATTTTAAAAATAGTTGAAATACATAAAAAATAATTGAAATTATCTAATAATAATTGAAATTTTTTAGAGATGATTTAAAGAGACAAAAGCTTTATAAAGATGCTTAAGGAATCCTTTAAAATCGCTTGAAACTTTTTAAAAGTGATTAAAATCTTGTAAAAATGTAATTGAAGTACTTTAAAAATGCTTAAATAACTTTCAAAATGATTGGAATCCTTTAATAGTGTTTGAAATGTTTAAACAGTAATTTCAGGCAACCGGAATCCTTTAAAATTACTTGAAAGTTTGTCGAAATAATCCTTTAAAAATGATTGAAGTGCCTTTAAATATGGTTGAAATATTTTTAAAAAAATGATTAAATTGCTTTAAGTGTTTGATAGTGTTTGAAACTCTTAAAAAGCGATTTTAAGTCACCTAAATCTTTTTAAATTGCTTGAAAGTTGGGAAAAACGATTGAAATCTTTTAAAAACTATGGTACTACTTTTAAAAATGGTTGAAATAATTTAATATTGTTAGAAATTTTTATTGTTAAGCCATATTTTTTATATTTTGTAAGGTAGCTTTTGGATTTTTTTTATAAGATTTCAAAAAAAAGCTTGATTTCTTTTCTTGTATTTTGCAGAGCCGTGTTCCAATTTTTTTAATAACGTTTAAAAAAGCTTCAATCTTTATTTCTTTTTATATATTTTGTGGGAGAGGAATCTAATTTCATCACATTAATAACAAAAAGCGTATATTTCTTTGAAATCGCCTGAAATTTCTTTAAAAGTTGTTAAAATCTTTCAAAAGAGATTTCAGTAGCTTTTAAACTGACATTTGTTTACTATTTTCATACATTTATTGTTAACGTTTAAAAGAAAATATTTACAGGGTGAGTCAAGAGGAATTTTACATACTTCTACAATATAGAGAGTTTCTTAAGTGAAATCTCATATGACCAATAAAAAGTGTCAACTCCCTTTTTTATTAATATATAGGGTGATTTGGAAGGAAAATTCATTTGACTGTAATATCGAGACAAAGTATTGAAATGATATGTTGTATTTTTTTTTTTACTTTAAAATTGTTGTTGTTTCTTGTTATTCGTTACAAATCATTGTTTATTGACAAAATTCAAACTTAATAAATAGATTTCTAGGATAGATGGATTTATCATTTATTAATTCTAGTAGTTTGATTATTTACCCACTATGAAAAAATATATTTCTGTTGAAAAATTCAAAATTGAAAAAATATCTAATACGGTCCGGGATATTAGACAAAAGGACAGTAACGGCGAAATTATAACAATAAACAATTATCATTTACTTAATTTATCCAAAATATCTTCAAATAATAATGTTTGTTTTAAATTATTACTTTATTATATGATATGTGATTGTAGCTGTCTAGTTTTACCTGAAATTATTCGTTTATTACAAATTCAACAAAAATGTGACATTGTTTACTGATGTACTTTAAATTTGAAATAATTTATTACAATTCAAAAAATTTGCATTCACGGCGCACTTTTCATATATACAGGGTGGCCAAACGAAAACGAAACCATTATCAGGAACTGCGTCAACGTTTTAAAAAAAAGGAGAGACCCCTCGATTTTTGATCAAAGGGGGACACTTTTTTCCGGTATTTTCGACTTCGCTGCTTACACCTCCAAGCGAGGGTAACAATCACCCCAAAACATTTAAATGGTATTAGGGGTTAAAAAGTATTAAGTCGAATTTTAAAATTTAAAAACTGTTGTAAAGAGAATTGAAAGGGCTTTAAAATGATGCCTTACTTGACCCCTAGTGCCATTTAAATATTTTGGGGTGATTGTTACCCTCGCTTGGAGGTGTAAGCAGAGAAGTCGAAAATACCGGAAAAAGTGTCCCCCTTTGAACAAAAATCGACGGGTCTCTGCGTTTTTTTAAAACGTTGACGCAGTTCCTGATAATGGCTCTGTTTCGTTTTCGTTTGGCCACCCTGTATAATAAATAATAAGTAATATACACTGAGTACATAAAGTATGGAATAAATTAATTTTAAGCTAATCAAACAATTTTGAGGAAAAATCCTGAGACAGGTCGGTTTTTGATTTTAATTTAATATATTTTTACATAACAATTAAATATACAGGGTAAACCTTTTGAGAGTAACGATGTCATCGACAATTTTTTTCAATGGCACTCCCTGTATATTTTAATTTTTTTAGATTGCAAATTTCAAGACGATTCCAAAAATACATCATACTTGTGTTCAGTAATTACCTAATAGTTTTGAAGATACAATAATTTTAAAATTAATACCTTCATACCTTTGGTTATCATTATTGTCAGAACTTGTCAGATGTAAAAAATTGTTATAATAACTCAGTAGGTTACTCTTTGATACTCACTAATGACAGTAACACTTGTGAAGTGTAGTACAAGATTAGTGATTCTAAATTTGCTTGTTGACACTTTACAAATGCGTTTATCTATAAAACATAGGATTGAAGTTCTTATGTTAATTGGTTGTGGCGATAAGATGCGAACTTGACAAGAGGTATGTGCTATGTTTAATAAGTATCCAGCACTTGCCGAGAATACTAAATTAAACGTTTTATTGGCTATGAAAGAAAATCCACACAACAGCGTTCGGCAAGTTAGTCGAGAACATGATGTTTTTCTTTTACTTCTATTCATAAAGTATTAAAACATGAAAAGTGGCATCCCTTTAATGTGCACCTTGTACAAGAACTATCAGATGACGACCCGGACCGTAGAATTGAATTTAGTGAAACTTTGATGGATAAGTGTAGTAATGATCCACTTTTCACAAAAAATGTTACTTTTCTGATGAATGCACATTAAACGGTGAAGTCAACAGACAGAATTGTAGATATTTGGGCAAAGGAAAATCCTAAATGGATGAGAGAACATCATAAATGATTTAAAAGATAGATAAGGCAAGAAATAAACAACATTTCGCAGGAAATCATTAATAAAGTTCAACAGGAATTTATTGATCGCTTAGCACAAGAAGGAAGACAATTCGAACACTTACTGTAATTTATTGTGTAGCAATTTATTGTTACTGTTGTATTATTTTAATATTTCAATTTAATAAAAAAAAATTTAATTATATCAAAAGATCCGAATGTGGCCCTGCAAACTTTCAAAAAATAATTTAAACATTTTTTTATTAATGCCATGAAATTAGTTTCTTGTCCTACAAAATATAAAAAGTAATAAAGATTGAAGATATTTTTAAATATTATTAAAAAATTGGAATTCGGTTCTGTAAAATATAAGAAAATCTAAAGATTTTTGAAATATTATAAAAAAAAACTCTGAAATCTAACCTACGAAATTTAAAAAATATGACATAAGGATAAGAATTTCTGACACTATTAAATTGTTTCAACTAATTTTAAAACTGCTATCATGATTTTTAAAGGATTTCAAGCATTTTTACAGACCTTCAAGCAATTTTAAAAGGTTTATGTTGCTTAAAATCTTTAAGAAGGATTTAAATAATTTTAAAGCAAATCAAGCCTTTCAAAAACATTTAAATATATCATTTTTAAACAATTTCAATCAATTTTACAGATTTTCAAGCAATTTTAAAATATTCCAATCTTTTGTAATTGATTCAAGTATTTTTAAAATACTTCAACTATATTTAAAAATACTTCAACTATATTTAAAAATACTTCGATCATTTTTACAATATTATATTCACATTTAAAAATTTTCAAGCGATTTTAAAGGATTCCTTAAGCACTTTTAAAACACCTTTGTTTCTTTAAATTATCTTTGAAAAATTTCAAACCTTAGAGGATTTCAATTATTTTTAGAAGTTTCAAAAGATTTTAGAGAATTCCTTAAATACTCCTAAATTACTTGTCTCTTTAAATCTTCTTTGAAGTAATTTCAAGCATTTTTAAAAAGAGATTCAAGCAATTTCGAAAAATTCCTTAAGCACCTTTTTGTCTCTGTAAATTGCTTTTAAAGTTTAAACACTATTCAAGGATTTTAAAGGATTTCAATAATTTTTAAAGTGTTTTTAAGAATTTCTCAAGCACTGTTAAAGGACTTTGCCTTTTAAATTCTAAATCCAAGTACTTTTAATTATTCCAACCAATTTTAAAAGTACATTTTTAAAGACTTTCAAATTAATTTAAAGGATTTATGAAACAATATTGAAGGACTTTAAACGCTATTAAAAAATTTCAAGCATTTTTAATAATTTCAACAATTTTAAAAAGTACTTCCATGGTTTCTAAAAGATTTAAAGCATTTTTAAATACTTTTGAGCCGTTTTAAAGGATTTCTGAAGCACCGTTGAAGGGCTTAACCTTTGTAAATTACTATTGAAGGATTTCAAAGGTTATTAAAGAACTTTTTAATTTTTAAAGAGTTTCAAGCGGTTTTAAACAATTTCTGAGGCACTGTTAAATACTTAAATCATTTTTAAAAATATTTCACTTTTAAAGGGTTTCAAATATTTTTTAAGGATTTCTTTTAAACGACATTCGTCTCTTTAAATTGCTTTTAAAGGATTTAAAATACTATTTCGAAAAACCTCAATCGTTTTTATAGTATTTTGACCACATTTAAAAGTACGTTGATCATTTTTGAAAAATTTCAATCACTTCTAAAGAATTTCAAGCAATTTTAAAGAATTTCATAAATTTAATTTAAAAGAGGATTTTAGTCGTTTGAAATCGCATTTTATGAATTTTAATCATTATTAACAGATTTTAATTATTTGTGAAGTGATTGAATTATTATTAATGTATTTCAACGACATTTAATAGTATTTTGATCATTTTTACAATATTTCAATCACTTTTAAATAGTTGCAAACGATTTTTGAAGGAGTCTTTAAACAATTTTAAAAGACTTTTTGAATATTTCAACCACTTTTGAATATACTTTAATTACTTTTAAAGTACGCAAAGTTGCTGATGACTCACCCTGTAGTACCATTAGAATAATATTCCCTAGAAATGATACGAATCCGGTACTGCAATCACGGGTACGGTGACATCACTAAATGGTCATCGTCCGGATGAAGCGAGAAAGAGAGGCGCGCAGAAGAAGACCATCAGCAACCATCATTCAAACTATGGTTCGTTTCTAGGGGTACCCATTCTCGACACGAAAGGGGTACTCGACCCGAGGGCACGGGGGGTGACACGCACGGTTGGCGCGGGTCGATAACCGGCCAACCCCGTGGATGGTACTCGATAAAGAAGTACTGAGATAGTCACGGGGTTGTCGGCTTTTTATGTTTAACAAGCCGAGTCACTGACTCCCGATGTAAGTACCAGAGATCTGAGAAATGTGAGATGGACGATGGGCGCGTAGGTTCGTTCGCTATGCCATCATTTTTTTTTTTTAGTACTTTTAGTAATAAAAAAATGCGATGGTTCCTTAACTTCCCTACGTAATTTTTCAAAATTTATACAAAGGTAATTGGTAAAAGATGGAGATCGAAAGGAAGAAATAATGGTACCCAGGCCCAAACGACAGAAGAAGGGTAATATCTAAGAAATTTAATAGAGAAAATAATTGATAGCGGGGAGCTAACATAATTTCAGAAATGTGCTACCTACATCAAAAGAGTTTTGGGTTAGCAATTAGAAACATATAATTTCACCCATAAATCGCTTCCTGTGCAAACTTGGGAACTTTTTTATAGGAATATATTGTGTAATATTATATTTTGTTACGAAAGAAAAAAAATTGTTTTCATAAATTTTACTTTTAACATTTAATACCAATGTTCAAGAATAAAAGAAAATTTATAAATTTTGTTGGGCGCACTCTTTCTATTAGATTCATGTTGGTTCAAAAATGATCTCATCGTGGATTCAGATTTCATTTAACTCTAAATAATGATATTTACAATACAATATATTTCTTGTACACAAGTGTTTTACTCTTAATATTTCTTACAACTAATTAAACAATAAACATTTAAAAAAATCATAAAAACAAAGAGAAACATAAAACTTGTTTTGCTTTTGAAATATGTCAACCATAGGAGGGTTATGTACCAACATCAGCGTGAAGACTTGAAAATATTATTTTCTTATCACTCAAAAAAATTCATTCATGTCACACTTAAGTATTTTAACTAATTTTATTTCACTATCACTTTTATTTTGTTTTAATAACACTTTATGCAATTAAAAATTGTTTGTCTTTTTTTAAGGTTATGCAAGTTTTATAAAAATTTAATTTAAATCATTACACATGAAGTGAATATTTTTTTTTAAGATTTGTAATTTTACATGTACTCAATTTTATATGCTGTACTTCAGAAATAATATGAATTTTACTTTATAAACATTAATTAAAGAAATTATTGTGTTACATGTTTAATGTTAAGTGTATACTGATCACTTTAACATATTTTATATTATTACAAAAACATTATTATTCATAAAAAAATATGTTTCCATGTATCATTCTAATACATGAAAAATATTGATATTTGTTTCTGTTATATTATTATTAGTATAGTCAATGAGATGATCCTTTCTACAATATATTTTAAATGTATCTAATCTATATTACAATATATATCTTCCCCAAATAACTATTAATAATAATTTTTACTAACCCATTTCTTGATACCTTTTTACATATTTACTATTAAATAATTGTAAAAATAACAAAACACCTGGTTGTGACCGTATTTTTTTGGAATTTTATAAAAATCTTCCTAATAATTAGATTCTTTTTATAATAACTCTGTTTAATACATGGTGCAATTCTAATTTCTTGGTCTAATATTCTGCTGCCCATGTTATGTAACAGGCCATAAGAGTCACTCTATTCTATTATATTTGGTTACCAAATTGTAAACAACAGACTGATTGCATCGAGATTTCACAGGGTTAAGATTTAATTTAATCATGTATATGTAGTTTAATTTTAATATTTTAATATTTTTTTAAAAGTTAAAAAGGATAAATACATTGAGTTACCGATAATTTTAGATTAATGTCAGAAATTGAGTTCTATTACAACATTATAAAAATATAAAATAAAATAATCAATCAGAATGTGTAGACCGTTTGTGTTTACTGCTCCAGTTATCTTTCTCATTTCTTGTATTTTCATCATATTCAGCTCTCCGCTGTTTTGATCCTGAAATTTCTTCGGTGGTTGGATCAGCCCTTCACATTTTCCTCAATCTACAATGTAGTTCAACTACAAATAAATCCGTATCTTCATCTGAAATAGTTGAGGATGAACTCAAAAGGGGGAGATGATCCACTTCTTGAGGGGGCTGCTGGAGTTCTAGTGAAGAGACCTGCGGCACTGCTTAAGGGGTTCGATGCATTCTTGGGGTCATCCTGTGCCACCATTAAGAACGTTGTCCATCGCTAAAGGGTTGGAATTGAGAATTCTTTCTGGCTCTGAAACATTTTTTTTTAAATGAGCACCATTAAAAGTACCGATACCCCTCCGGCTCCAATTAATGATGAGGAAACCATGAGAGCAATTGGGGTAACGTTGGTAGAGGCCGGAGAGGTTAAATGTCGGTTTAAGGCCAAATAATATTTTCGTAGTTTTGTAAGAGAGCCATACTCACGACGTCTCACCAATTATAGTCCTTGATTTCTTCTGATTATGATTATTTATGGTGTATATAAATTGTGAATATAACTAAAACGGTGACAACTGTCAAACTTGTATGACGTTTTAATAAGTCATAAAGACTGTCATGTAATTTTTTGCTAGATATTAGGGCTCCACCCCATTAATGAGACAATTTCCACTAAAAAATTATCTTTGGAGTTTAAATCTGTAGTTTTTTAAGGGCGTGCCTCAATCGCTACAATAATTGGAAAATTGAATCGGAAATGAAACTCAAAAATAAGGTCTAATCAATAAAAATATATTGTAAATATAATAAAATAAAAATATAAAATACAATAATCAGAATATTTAGTGACTATGATTAGTTCATGTATTCTACCTTCTTCTGGTATTTTTATCATTTTCTATCTCTCCGCCGTTTCGATGTCGAGTGTTCCTGGTTGTTAGAATCACCACCTCGTTTTCTCCTCAGTCTCCGATAAAATTTTATCCTCGATAAATTCACGTCATCATCGAGACTACTCGAAGACGAGGAGTTTCGAGGGGATGGTTCACGTCGAGCTGGTGGAAACCTTCTGGCGGGAACTGGTTCATCTACGGGGCCTGAACTCTCTTCGGCTTCCACTGCGATGTCGCCTTCTGGTCCCGGATCAGCGGCTGGAGCAGTATTTGTAGAATCGTTCAAGCTGATTGTCCTCCTAGCTCTTAATATTCGTCGAACGCCGGCAGCCAGAGCTGCTGCTCCTAGAGCCGACGCCGATAAGAGGATTGCTGCTGGAACCAGGCTGGGGTCCGGCGGCGGATAAAAATATCTGTTTAAACTAAAACAGATTTTTTTTAAAATGGCCGTTCCGAGAACCCAGGATATTTCGGGAATCATAGTTTTGAATATCTTCCGATTACTATTACATTTGATATAAATAATTTTATAAGTAAAAGTAAATTTGATGTTGACACTAAATATATGAATAAATTTTGTTTGTTATTTATCAACTGGTTGCTAAGATCGATCTGGAAAAATGTGAATACGGTGTGTTTTATTGAAAATAACAACCGACGACGTTGTTTGAAAATGTAATAAACCATGAAAAACCTCCAGTATCAATAAATAACAACATAAACTACACTAGACCCTTTATATTCATCAATAAAAAAATATTATTTAGTCGACGGTTTCAAAATGTATTTACTTAAAACAATTTCGTATTACTCGGAGTCATGTGCATAATTCTGACAGTTCTGATTTGTTATAATTTTTTGTTGCTGGTGACCACTATAAACTTTACATGACGTTTTGGTTACTAAAAATGTAAAATAAAAACATTTAATCATGTATATACAGTTTCATTTTAATAAATTAATATCAAGATTCTGAAGTAGTGATTTATTTAAAAATGTAAAATGAACACTTACATTCTTCTCACAAATCGAATTCATTTACAAAAATGTAAAAGTTGAACATGCCAAAACAATATCCCTGTATATCTGGATTATTCTTAAATTAAGTACGTTTACTTTGAATGAATAATATTGTTTTCTCCTATTTCTAATAAATTAGAATTTTATACGATTAATCTGAATACACCTCCTTATTTCTTTTTTGTCTTAGAATTAGTTTTAGAAGCCATAAAATATTGTATGCTCTAACGGGGAGAAACTCATCTTGGTATTTATTGACCTAAAAGCAACCATTGACTCGATGGAATTCTAGACAGTATTAAAATGTTTCATGAATTAAAACTTTTCCAACTATTAATTCAAGTAATGGAAAGCGTTTACAATTCAGGAAAAGGAAAAGTTTAAATAGCAAAAGAAAAAGCAGATTAATTTTAATCGAAAATGCAAATTAACATAGACGAAAGTAAAATAATAATAATAAAAAAATATACTAGCACAAAAATAACATATAGAGAGATAGAACTTGAAATGGTAAACACATATCAGCGATACCATTTTGGAATTAAATTTGTAACAAGTAAAAATATTTCGAATGAAACATCAAAAATAAATATGATGGGACACCCGGTATGATGCAATATTAAAAATTTCAATTATACAAGCTGTAACATCCATATTAGTCATAGAATAAAGCAAAATATTAACATTTAACACAAAGCACTTTATTGATAAAAACAAAAACGATTTTTTAAATTATCTTCACATTTTTTGAATCCCGATGGTGCTGTAGTCACTCCAATTGGCTGCAAATTGGGCGCGATTTTCGAAATAAAGTAAACATAAAAACAAACGGTTTTATTAAAATAAATAATAATCTAAAATATATACAGGACGTCACTCAGCCATTGGCTGGCCGGTAAGATCTTGTAGAAAGTAACTTGCGATCGACGTAACCACGAACAGGCACCCCATTACGATGACGAACCATTCCGAAAACAAATAATAAAACCGTATTAAAAATATGGATAAGAGAATACCCAAAAAACTGGTCGAGCCGTGCGAAGTGCCCCGCACACAAGTCGGGAAACTTTCCACGTTGAAAATCGATATCGCTGTCATCGAGACGGTGAACGAGATCATTAACACGGACGAAATGATAATTTTGCTCATACCATCCGACACTAAGTATAGAGATAAAAAGCATAATCCCGTGGTGAGCATCCCACCGAAGAGAGGCACTCTTCTACCCATACGGTCGATCACCCAAATCAAAATTATTTGCCCCATCAGTACGTTACTCGATATTATGAAGAAATTGAAGTAAAGGATGCTGTTTTCTTCGTAAGTCCCGCACATGGTGTTATTCCGAAGAGGATCCAGGTAAATTACGTCTATGCCGGTCAGTGGGACGCTGGTGACGTACTTGGCGAGGAAAATACCAACATCCACTATCCTCATAAGGTAGAGAGATGATTTAAGAACGAACACCGTCACGGTGATGTTCTTGAAGGCTTTGGAGTAGAGCAGTTTGAGCGATTTCCCCATCAAAACCACAATTTCCACGAATGGTCTGGAGAAACCTGCGTTCTCCGGTTGGTAATAGAGCCCATAATCCCTCACCAGATCTCTAATGTCGTTTTCTCTAACGTCGAACGAGTTCCCGTAAGTGGATTTATTGATGGCATAGAACTGCTTCAGAGTCAACAACGCCAAGTATTCCTTCCTGGCGTGCAGGAAGTACCTGGGACTTTCTTCTAGCAAAGCCGAAGCGCACGCCAGCACCAAATTGAGCCCGCCAGACAGAGCGAAAAGCATCCTCCAAGTAGTCACTCTCATATCAACGACTCTGTGCTCCACGTAGGTGAAGCTGCGGAAGAAGACACCTATACCTGCAACCAAGAGGTAACCAAAGGTCCAGAACAAATCGCACGTCGCCAAATACCGGCCGCGTTTGTTCATCGGCAGTATCTCCGCCAAATGGATCTTCACCACGTTCTGGTGGTGCTCCAACGAGCTCCCGAGGAAAAACACCGCGAACACAATCATGTAGTAATTGTAAGCGAAAGCTGCCATGAAGGTGGTGGCGAAATTGAAGATGAGGCTGTTGGTTAGCAGCCGCTTCCTGCCGAAGATGTCGCACAAACAGTTCCCGAGGAACCCGCCGACGGTTCTGCCGACGGTGAAGCTGATGAATACCTCGTAGAGGACCAGCTCGTTGATTTGGTTCTCGCAGCTGGACAGGGGGATTCCGACGGGGATGCAGAGGAAGGCGGCGGCGTTGGCGAAGCACGAGGCGCACGCCATGCCGAGCATGAATTTGTAGTAGAGGCCCCATCCGGTGCGCGGCAGGACGTCTTCGAAAGAGAAGATGTTGGGAGATCTGTCGGTCATGGTTGGAGGTTGCGTTTTGCTTGCGGTTGGATTCGATTACATTTTTTTCGGATTGACAGACAATTCCTACAGCTGAGATTTTGACTTTTGACAGTGACGGGTGGCAAGGAGGGCGTTCGGAAACGAAATGGATGAGTGGTGTTGTTTGTAGACGAAAAAGGGGGTTGGAAGGTTATATTTGGTACTTTCCAGGCGCAAAATCATGTCATTGTGCTTAACAGTCAACATCATCACGTGCCTCCTTACTTTTTAAAAAATATATTGATCTACAAACATACTATACTATACTATAAGCACGTCTCCTTTCTTCTCATTTGATTGCATGAAATAAAAAGAGAAACGAATACAATCTCAACCAAAACTACTTTGCCTACATTACTTTTGTGATATACACATCGACTAGAATATTGCGCAGGCCCGGTTCTAATAAAAAGTATATTCAATTTTTTTGTCGCACGTACCATTAGATGGGGAAACGTGTAGTATTAAATATGTTTGCGGCGGGTTAAATTTATGGAAAAGTGGTGCATTGAAAATTATTAAGAGAGTTTCTAAGAATATACAATAATCACGACGTTAATGGCAAACCTAGATTTTTAATTTCAATTAACAATGAAAACATTTCTTTTACATTCGCTTAACAACAATGCTTGACTTAATTAAATGATTAATAAGTACCTTAATTAGAGAGACCTTGCTTTCATATTCATTAAAATATTAAAGCCCTTTTAAATTATAAATAATAAATTATATTACAATATACATTCTGTCGAAGATTTTAAAAAATCTCGAGAAAATCGAAATATTTAGTAGGGGAACTAAAACTTTAAGTTTTTTGGCCTCGTTATAAACTTTTCCAAAGTAAAATAAACTGTTTTTTTTTCAATTTAGAAAGCAATTCAACCAGAATATTTATTTATTTATTATTATTATTAATATCGTTAATAATATTATTACTATTATAACCAATCATATTATTATTATTATTAATATCATAATTTTAAAAAAACATTAACTTTTTTAATAAAAATTATAGTTTTTTCATCAAATTTTAGTGAAATTTAAACTTCTTACTCAAGTATTCGTCGAAATTAAACTTTTTCTCAGCAAAGACTACATTTTTTCGTTAACTTTCAATAAAAACCAACCATTTTTCGTTAAATTTCAATTATTTATGTATTTCTCTTTATTTTATATTTTTTAATTTTTCAATTTGACGTCCAAATTAGTTCCTTTCAATTAACAAATACAAATTTAGCATTTAGTTTAGCAAATTTTATTCACATTCTAAAATTAAACCGTTTCAATATGTACTTTTCTTCGGCGTTTCTTTGTTTTAACAAACTCTCAATAAATCTACAATAAAAGTCTGGATATCAATTGGCAGGACATTTGTAAGGGACGTTGTCCCTGCAGCAAAATTCCCTTCCTGCTGACAAATTCGTGCTATGCCACTTGTCGCTGTGATTTTTCACGAACAAATAAGCCCTTTCTTTGAACACGTGCTCCCTGTCGACCGTGGCGCAAATTATTTCGTTGCTTTTCGGCAGGTGTTTGATTATCTGAAAGATAAATCGATTTTTTATACAAAGTGTACCAAAAAAATATGGATTTATTTTGAAACTATTGAAGGAATGTTTTCGATAAACACTTTTTGAGATTTATGACGTAATTTGTGTTATTGTAGTTACATAATCTATGAAAAGTGTAATTTATATATACAGGGTTGGATAAATACATGGACATCTCAGATATAAATGATTTTTAGGTTCAAATTTAAATCCTTTTTACTATTTTTCATCGGTTTTTGAAAAAATTTGTTGGTTTTCTAGTCAATAATTTCAAAAATAAGAATAATTTTTGTGCATTCGACTAGGTTTTTTAAATTATTTTCGAATTTTCGGGTTATTTTTATTGATTCGTATTTTTTTTAAATTAGAGTCAAGGCGTATTCTTTTATATATGTCGATTTTTGAGGTCTTAATTTTTTTACAAATTTTTAAAAACTATTTTGATTTTTTGAATTTGATTGAAAATTTTAAACAAGAAAAATGTGCTTCATGGGATATTTTTTTAGATTTTTCAAATTTTTAGGATCTGTTTTATATTTTACCGATTTTATAAAGACTTTTTATTTTGCTAGTCAAAGTTTGTAAAAAGTTATATCATTTTTTATAGCTCGTTTGAAGGAGTTATTTTTTTAATATTTTTCGATTTTGATTCAAAACATTTAAAAAGGAAGAAAAATGTGCTTTAAGACCTTTATGGCCTATTGAGCGTTATAAATAAATATATATATTATCAAAAAATGTTAAATTTAAGTTCAAAATAATGAAAAAGATTACTTTTATTTTTCCAAAAACCAAACAAAACCCCCCATCAAAAAAAGACCAGTTTCTCACGACGTATGAACCCCTTAGATTAAATTCCATCGTCATAACAGAAATAATTATAATATTTATTAACAATTTTTATTTAATAAAAGTACCAATTTAAATTTAAAGTGGGTAAATTTCCTCAACCAAAAATCCACCCTTCGAAAATTTTCACACGGCCACCACGGTCACGGATCAAACACAATGGAACCCCAATCAAAACCACGGACAATGCAACCCACCTACGTGTTTATACAAAAAAAATCTTTTAAATCACAACCGGCCAAGTATAGAAAAAAAAACTCGTCCGTCCATTCCACCAGACAATTTAAATACCTAATTACGTCGGGGTGTAACTTCCCTTAGCGCTTTCCACCCCGATAACCGCGTCAAGTAACCGGTTCGAGGATGGGAAAATAGTTTAAGGCACTTGTTTCGAGTCGCCAGGGGTATAGTTAAGGGGGAGATGTATATTAAAATTAAAATTAAACGAAAAATTTGTTCGTTAACAGCTAATATTTGGGTTGGTCTTGTATATTCAGAAGCAGTTATTAACAAAATTTGTCAATTCGGTTGGATAGACAATTAAAATAACTTTCAAAGGAGGTGTAATTTTAAAATATTGTTTTTTGCAGGAATTCAATAAATTTCTTGTAATTTTAGATTCTTTTCTTTTTTTGCAGGAATTCACTAATTTGTTCGTAATTTTCAAATATTTTTCTTCCTTTTGCAGGAATTCACTAAATTTCTTCTAATTTTAATATATTTTCTTTGTTTTTGCAGGAATTCATTACATTTTCGGTAATTTTAAATTAATTTATTTGTTTTTGCAGGAATTCTCTAAATTTTTAGTAATCTCATGATCTAGATTTCAACTACACGAATTATTGGTGACATTAGAAAAGAATTGTCTCGATTAAAAAATATTTCAAGGATTTTATTGACAATCAAGAGCGATTTTCCTTAGGGACCATTAGAAGAATTGAATCACCCTGTATAAAAACAGTTTTTAAATATGTTACATATAGGGCGAGTAATTTGAGACAAAATACAAAATATTTTTAAATAAAAACGTGAAATAAAGTCGAAATGTTTTTCAAAAAAAAGGAAAGTTCTTATTCAAAATTCAAATTAAGAAAACAAAATTTCAACAAAAAAATTTAAATATACAAAAAGAATACCCCTTGATATCGATTTTAAAAAAATTACAAATCGATAAAAACTTTAAAAATTTATTTTAAAAATTCGATAATTATTTAAAAAGTCACATTTAAAAAAAACAATTTTTGACTAAAACTAAGAGAAAAATCGGGAAAGATAAGAAAAAAACATTGACCCCGAAAATCAAAAAATATTAAAGAACTCCCTGAAGTTATACATGTTTTTTGGGAAACCGATTAAAAATCATTTTAAAAATTGATTAAAGATCAAAAAATACCTACAAATTATCCCCGGAGCCGATTCTAAAAACATTTCTTTTAATAACCCAAATAACGTTTTTAAAAATTTGAAAAAATTTAAAAAAGGGCACAATATCTATAAATACGAATAATATAAAAAATCCTCCACAAGCCGAATTTAAAGTTTTTTTTTAAATTCTTGACTAGAAAACCAAAAAATATTTTTAAAAAAACATTAAAAATCGATACATTTGCACTGATTCTTCTATCTTTGACAAAACAAAAAAGAAATTTTTTTTAATAATCGGTGAAAACAAGAAAAAAATTACTTCAAAAATCGAAAATTAAAAATCCCCCTACTTTGAAACCGTCAAGGGTAGTTTTTTAATGTTTCTAAAAAGTCTGAAAGTGAAAAATCTTATAAAAACAGTAAAATATCTTAAAAAAAATTACAAAATGTTATTTTTTTTAAAACAAACAATTAGTTTAGAAACAAAATAGTATTTGTAACAAATCCGCCTCAAGACGATCGGAGATACGACACCGATGAAATCTTAAAACATTCCAAAAAGCCCCAGAAATCCGGAATCGCATTAAAAAACCCCTCCGCAGGTACGTCAATGCAAAATTACCCATTGAAAAGATGAAAATAAAATAAAGTAAAATAAAGCGAAGGGTTCTCACCAACTCGAGGCACTTGTTCGTGCACTGGCGGTTGCCCACCGCGTTATTCATGTACGGGGTGTCCATTTCCTGCGCGAGCACCGGCGCCCCCTTGGGCTGCTTCTTCGACCCTTTCTTGAATTGACCGCTCAAGAAGACCCCGCAAGTGCACGGGATCGGTTCCTCGCTACCGCTTTTGTTTTCTTTTTCTTCGGTTTGTTTGGTCCGAGCTCGAGGGTGGATTTCTGCTTCGTCAGGTTCTTGTTGTTCGCATTGGGGTGGTTGTTCTTCCAAAACTGGCTCGGGTGTGGGAGGTTCTTGGGGATGGTCGTCGTTTGTGATTATATTGAGGGGGTCGGTTGATGCGGTGGTAAAGAGCGACAATAATAGTGAGGTTATGAGGAGTAACTGGAAAAATTAGAATGTTGTCAAATTATTGGTATAAGGGAAAATTTGTTTCTTTAAATTTCGTCTCCTAAGACTGGATTGTAAAAATTTGTGACTTTGGGTCTCCTACAATTCTGTCTTTTAAGAACAATTTTGTTTTTTAGAAACCGGTCACTTAATACATTGTCTCTTAAAAAAATTGTCTTGAAAACTCGTCTCTAAAAACTTTGTCTCTTTTAAAAATGTATCTCTTTCGTTCTCTGAAAACTTGTCTTATGAGATTTTGTCTTTTAAAAAATGTATCGTCTCTTAAACGTTTATTTTTTTATACGTTGTTCCTTAAGTTTTTCTATTTTAAAAATTTGTCTCTATCGGTCCCTTAACATTTTCTCTTTTAAAAATTTGTGTCTTCCGGTCCCTGAAAACTCACTTTTTTTTAAATTGTCTTTTAGATTTTGTCTCTTAAAACTTTATTTTTTTAATCGTTGTCTCTTTTTTAAAATGTGCGCTTTTCGGTTTCTTAACACTCTTTGTTTCTAAATAAAGGTTTTTTAAAACTTTGTCTCTTAAAAAAATTATCACTAGAAAATTCGTGTGTTTTAAGATTTGTTTTTTAAAAACATGTGTCTTTTTATATTATAAAACTCCGTTTTTTATAATAAATTAAATAAAAAAATGACTCTTGAAAGTTTGTCTCTCAGAATTTTGTCTTTTTAAACTTTATTTTTTAAAACTCTTAAAAAAAATTACTTAAGTTTGTCATTTAAGAATTTTTCTCTTAAAACTTTATCTCTTAAAAAAATGGTGTCTTAAAAATTTGTCTCTTAACATTTTACTTTTTAAAAATTTGCCTCTTTCGCTTTCTTAAAACTACGTCCCTCAAAAAAATTTGTCTCTTTAAAGTTTTTAGACTCTATTTCTTAAAACTCTGACTCTTAAAAAAATTGTTACTTAAATTCGTCTTTTAAAATTTTGTCATTTATAATTTTGTCTTTTAAAAGTCTTTCTTTTAAAAAAATGGCCTCTTGAAAGTTCGTAAAAAGATGGTTTTTTCAGGAATTTTAAATTTTGTCAAAAAATTATCTCTTGAATGTTTGTTCATTAAAATTTTGTTTCGTAAAACTCTGTCTCTTAAGTTCTTCTTTTAACACTTTATCTCTTAACATTTTTGTATTTAAAATACTGTTTCAATCTCTTAAAAGTCGTTTCTTAAAAAATTGTCTCTTAAAACTCAATTTCTTAAAAAAATGCTCCTTAAAATTTCGTTGTTATATTGAAAGTTAATCTCTTAAGATTTCGTATTTTTAAACTTTGTTTCTTAAGAGTTTTTCTCTTAAGATTTGGTCTTCTTGAACTTTTTCTTTCAAAAAAATGTTTTAAATCAGTCTTTTAAAATTTTGTCATTTAAAAAATTATTACTCAGTATTTGAAAAGTTCGTTTCTTAAAAAAAATGGTCTGTCAAAACTTTACCTATTTAAATTTTGCATCAATACAATTTTATTGTATCTTTTAAAAAAACTGCATCTTAAAATTTTGTTCTTTAAGAGTCTATCTTATTAAAATTTATCACTTTCGGTCTCTTAAAACTGCGTTTCTTTAAAAAAATTAAAATTTTGTCTCTTAAAACTTTCGTCTTTTAAATATTTTTTTCGTAAAATTCTGTCTGTTTCTTAAAAAATTGTCTCTAAAGTTCGTCTTTTATTATGTAAAACTTTTTTTTTCGTTTCTTAACACACTTTCTTAAAAAAAAATTTCGATCTTTTAAAACTGCGTTTTTTTTAAATTGAAATTTTGTTTCTTAAAATTCTATCAAAAAAAGAGACTTTAAAGTTCTTCTCTTAAAACCACTAAGATTTTGGCTTTTAAAAAATGTGTTCTTCCGTTTTCTTAAAAAAGAGTCTCTTAATTTCGTTTAAAAAAAAATATATCTCTTAAGAATTTGTCTTTTTAAAATTTCTCACTTTCGGTTAAAATTTTTGTACTTTAAAACTTTGTTTCGTAAAATTCTGTCTGTCTTTTAAAAAACTGTTTTTAGTTCGTCTCTTAAAAATTACACTCAAGAATTTGTCTTTTAAAAAAAATTCCTTTCGTGCTTTTGGCACTAAATTTCTTAAAAAAACTCTTTTAATTTCGTCTCTAAAAAAATTGTTTGTAAAAATATTGTCCATTAAAATTTTGTCTTTTTGGTCTCTCAAATTTGATTTCATGAAATCAGATGTCTGGAAATATGTGTGTTGTGACAATTGGCCATTAAACACATATTATTTTAAATTTTAATAAAAACGACTTTTATAAGAAACTTAAACATTAATTAAAAATTAGTTTCTGAATTTTTATTAAAAATTATTTAATTAACTATTATCTATTTAATCTAAATGGGGGTTAATCCCTAAATGCTAGTAGTTACGAATTAAATAATTAATCATTTAATTAAAGATAATTATGTCTAAAATTTATCTAATCCTGTTTTTTTCACTCACCTTTCTCATTTTTCTTAAAAACTGCTGGATTGAATTACTGCAGGCTCGTTGCAGGAATGAGGTCAAATAAAAGCAAATAAATACGAAGTCGCCGAAAACTGCCAACTCAACAATACCACAGTAAAACTAAACAATAAACAACATAAAAAATGCAGACTACGTTTAATTGCTATAAATACAGGGCGAATTTTGTTTACAGATCGATTAATTAAACGATAATTGTTCCATTTGAAAACGAAGAAGTAAATGTCGATTTGAAAATATATTCCTCATTTTTTTTTAATTTTATATTTGTTTGTCTTTTTTTCCCTATTTCCATTTTACTTTTTCTGTCTGTCTTCAATTTATTTGTATATGTCTGCTTTTTTTCTGTATTTCTTTGTGAATTAACTTGTCTTTTTCTGTTCCTCTATGTCTCTCTCTATTTTTCTCCGTCTCCTCTAAATTTCTTTGCCTTTTTTTGTTTTTCTTGTCTCTCTGTCTTTCTTATCAAATTTGTGTCGTCCTTTGTCTCTCACTCTGTATTTGCCTTTCTTATTTAAAAACTATTTTTATTTTTCTTTATCATTAAATTTAATAAAAATAATCAAAATTTTAGGAAAATTTAAACGACATTCTTTCCTGCAGTTAAATTGATTTTTCTTATGTATATGCGGATCGTTTCCATTAAATTCTAAGTCTAATAAATTTAGTTAAGGAAAAAAGTGGTTTTGTATCAAGAGCCTCCTTCAAAAAACATATATGTAATTGAAATCAGAATTACGTTACATTGGTGTCGGAAGTGAAAGAATGTTGAATTAAATTACATAGAAAAGGGTCGACGATGGACTGGAATTATAATTATATTATTAGAATTATTTTTATGGAGCTATTTATAAACGCGAGAATTATTTCTATAATACAAGAATTGTTTTTATAGATCGAAAATTATTTCTATATTACTATTAGATATATCTGCAAATTTACTCTAATCGTGTCTTCTAGAAAAAAGGAAAATACACAAAAAGGTGAAAACCTGACTGTTTCTATTTAGCAACTTCTTGAAGTCAGTTAAAATAAAAAGTTGAAACGTATACTAACAAAATTGTTCTTTTTTCTTTGTATTAATATTAAAATTCAATCCTGTTGGCCGAAGTATAATTCGAATACGACTTCTGGTGAAGAAAAGTGAAACTATAAAATAAATCATAATTGTGCTAACCTGCTGGTATTGTGTAAATTAGTTTGTACTTACTTTACCTTTACTATTCTGCAATGAAAAGCACAAGAATCGAATTTACAGATAGTTGTTTTACTACTTTGAAGATTGATAACAGCGCCCTCTAGCTAATTCTATTTTTCCCATAAGTTATATACAATTGTAACAAAAAGATTTTTATTAAATTTAATTACATATGAAAAAAAACAGTACTCCTAATCTAAAGTCTAAAAACACCTAATTATATTATTTTATGTGTTAAACTTCTATAAACTCTTAGGGTCTGGTTTGAATCTTCTCACTTTTTAAGATTCTTCCTCTGACAACAAGCTGAAATCCTTTTCGATTGTTCATTGTCTAAATTTGTTTGTTGTTACTTTAACTTTATTACTTTGTAATGAAAAGCACAAATATCGTATTTACGGATATTTGTTTTACAACTTTGAAGACTGACATTGACATTTGACAGCTCGCTCTATCGAATTCTACTTTTCCCAATAGAACCGGACAGTAAAAAATTATGAGAAAAAAGAAGAAATAAGAAGAATAATGTACAAATCAGAACTGTCAGAATCATGCGCATTACTCCGAGTAGTACGAAATCGTTTTAAGTAAATAAATTTTGAAATCGTTGACTAGGCAGTATTTTTTATTTTTCAATCCTAAAAAGCTGGTGTATTTGATATGGTATTTACTGATGCTTGAGATTTTTTAGCGTTTATTACATTTTCAAACAACGTCATCGGTTGTTATTTTCAATAAAACACACCGTATTCACATTTTTCCAGATCGAGCTTAGCAACCCGTTGGTAAATAAAAAACAAAATGTATTCATATATTTGTTATTTTTAGTGACAACATCAACATCAAATTTATATTTTTATTTATACTTAAAAAATAATTTATATCAAAAGTAATAATAGTAATGGGAAGGTATTCCGTACTATGATTACTGAAATATCCTGAGCACTTGGAACGGTCTTTTTTAGAAAATTGTGTTTTATTTTAAACCGATATTTTTATCCACCAACGGCACCAAATCTCGTTCCTGAGGGCGATACCGGCTTTCGACAGTTTCAACAGTTGTAGGAGCCGCAGGTCTGGTTGTCTGCGCCAGAAGATTATTGAGAACCAGAAGGGCCCTCTGTTCAAATAGTTGAGCAGCAATTAACAACGTCGCAACTGCTGATCTGGACATCGGACCCTGAAAGTGAACTCGGGCCCTCAAGGAGGTTTCCACCAGCTCGACGTGAACCATCCCCTCGAATCTCCCCATCTTCGAGCAGTCCTGATGAAGACACGAATTAGTCGAGGATTGAATCGCATCGAAGAACGAGGAGAAAACGAAGGGATGATCCTAACAACGATGAACTCTCTACATCAAAACAACAGAGAGATGGAAGTGATGAAAATACCAGAAATAGGAACGATACGAGAAGAACTGCTCAAAAACGTTGTACACGATCTGATTAGTTTATTTTATTCTATTTCAAATATATTTTTATTGCTTGGGCGTTATTTTTTAGTTTCATTTCTGATTCTATTTTCCAATTCCGGTAGAGATTGAGGCACGCTATTAAAAAACTACAGATTTAAAATAATTTATTTTTTCTAAAAATGATATTTTCTTTTTTCGACAATTATTCAGCTCGAATGTACCTACTTAGTTTCGGAAATTGTTTAAAAATCAGGAAAAAAATTTTGAAAAAACTTTAAATTTCGTAACTGCATTAAAAATGTTAAAATTAGGTAAATTTGTAACTAACTTGAAAAATCTCGGAAGTTTTCTTAAAAATTAAAGAATTAGTTAAAAAAATTCTTGAAAAAACGTAAATTTAGATTGAAAAATTGTTAAAATGTTGCTTAATTTTGATTTAAAAAAATAGATTTACATGTTACTTTAAAAAAAAATTAAATATTTCAACCATAGTTCTGGAAAGAAAAATATGTCCTTATTAATTCTATATGGCAGTTCCAGATAGAAAATTGTATTCTTTGAAATCTATTTTGATTAGTTTGGAAATAAAATGCTAAAAGCCGATTTTTTTTGACACTCCAGTTAAAAAATGAATCCTTACAGTTTCCAATCAACAGTTCTGGAAAGAAATTTGTGTCCTTGTTAATTATTTACGGCAGTTCCAAATATAAAATTGTCTCCTTTGAAATCTATTTCGGTTAATTTGGAAAGAAGCATTCGGATTTTCTGACAATTCTGTTGAAAAAAATGAATCTTTGCAGTTTGCAAACGACAGTTCTGGAAAGAAAATTAGGTCCTTACATATTATTGTACGAGGATGATTTACCAATTAACGATTCGAAATAAAGGTCCCTGATAAATTGTTATCGATGAAAGTGCGAGAGTCGGTCCCTGACCAGTTCTACCACTTGTTGGATCTGGTTGGTTGTTGAAATATCTCTCGATTAGATTTTATTTTACCGGAAATCATTAGACTCGGTTTTATGCATGATCGAAACGGCGCAAACTTAGCTACGACGAGTTTATAGTGCGAGCGATTTGTGATGTTGACTCAGAAATGGTTTTGTTGTCGTTGGTAGTTAGCGCCGATGGTCTAAAGGTACATAAAACTGAGGTGGATATAACTGTAAAAAGTCGAATGGATTTTAAAACGTTGTCGAGATTTAAAGGTTTTCGCTGTAAAAATATTATTGTAGTACTCTGACTCTAAAAAAAAAGATTCGGATGAGGTTAAGAAATCTCGATCTATAAAATATGACTCTCAGAGCGCTAAAAATTGCAGTTGCTACAAATATTATTTTAAATTTAAAATCCACTTAAATTATGAAAAGGAATATGGAGCGATAAAAAAATATTTTTCCACTATAAAAAAAATATTTTTCCACTATAAAAAAATATTTTTTAGAATTATAAAAGGTATTCGAGCTATAAAATAAACTATATAAACTATTCTCGTGCTATTGTACTAGAAAACAAAAAAATTGAGCCCCAAAATTTGCTTTAAGGCTAAGACTTGTAAAAATGCATTCGCTATAAAAAGTTATTCTTTTAAATTATGAAGCTATGGAAGATTTCCTTATTCTAAAATAGTCGAGCTTTAAAAAAAGGTATCCAATTAGAAAACAATTCTGGCACAATTAAAATAATTTTCTTGCTATAAAAATATATCTCGTCGTCCTACAAAAATAATTCTCGAGCAATAATAAAAATTCTCATGTTATACAAATAATTCCCTAGAAATAAAAATAATTCTCGGTCTATAAAAAATGTTCATGCTATAAAAATGACCCTAGTGCTACAGAAATAAATTTTAGATATAGAATTCTTTAAAAAGTAATGTTTACCGATAAAAATAGTTCTCTTCTTATATAAATAATTATCGAGGTATAAAAATTATTGTCTTGTTATAGAACTAATCCTATAAAAATAAATATAATAAAATATAAATAATTCCAGAGGGGCTAGATCGCTACTTTCATTGAACTTCATTCTAAAAAATTGGATAGAGAAAATATTAGATATAGTAAATTATGATTTAGTAGTCGATCGATTTCTTGATTTTTTTTTCTATTATGCTGAAGTTAACTCATTTTCTTTTAAGAAAGTAATCTGTAATAGATAAGATTATCAATTTTGTTTCCTATAACGATAATTTTCTTAAAGAAATGCTAATCATCCACTTAAGATAGGTCGTTGAAAATTTGATACTTTAGTCACTTGAGACTTACATAATTTTGTAAATTTTATAAATTCAGTGTTACAAAAATAAGTAGGTACATTCGAGCTGAATAATTGCCGAAAAAAGAATATATCACCTCAAATTTTATTTGAAAATTAATTATATATCTCGCAATAATTCCTCTTCGACTTCAGAGTCTAATTTTGGACTAATCTTTGAAAAATATTTTTAACTTTAACTAAAATAATAAAACTACAAAAGAATACTAATAGATTTATTTAATTCAGAAAATTAAAGTATAATAACTACAGAAGTGGTTTTTAGAAAAAATAAATTCTTAAATAATTTTGTAAAGACCATTTTTGATATATTTAAGTATTTTGGTTGTTTATATGACAACTATGAAACGTACATGACGTTTTAATAAGTCATAAAGACTCTCATATATTATTTTTGCTAGATACTAGGGCTCCACACAAATAATGAAACAATTCCCACTAAAAAATTATCTTTGGAGTTATTTTAAATCTGTAGTGCCTCAATCTCTACCAGAATTGGAAAATAGAATCAGAAATGAAACTAAAAAATAACGCCTAAGCAATAAAAATACATTTGAAATAGAATAAAATAAAATAATCAGATTGCGTTTTTAACGTTTTTGCCCAGTTCTTCTCGTATCGTTCCTATTTCTGGTATTTTCATCACTTCCATCTCTCTGTTGTTTTGATGTAGAGAGTTCATCGTTGTTAGGATCATCCCTTCGTTTTCTCCTCGTTCTTCGATGCGATTCAATCCTCGACTAATTCGTGTCTTCATCAGGACTGCTCGAAGATGGGGAGATTCGAGGGGATGGTTCACGTCGAGCTGGTGGAAACCTCCTTGAGGGCCCGAGTTCACTTTCAGGGTCCGATGTCCAGATCAGCAGTTGCGACGTTGTTAATTGCTGCTCAACTATTTGAACAGAGGGCCCTTCTGGTTCTCAATAATCTTCTGGCGCAGACAACCAGACCTGCGGCTCCTACAACTGTTGAAACTGTCGAAAGCCGGTATCGCCCTCAGGAACGAGATTTGGTGCCGTTGGTGGATAAAAATATCGGTTTAAAATAAAACACAATTTTCTAAAAAAGACCGTTCCAAGTGCTCAGGATATTTCAGTAATCATAGTACGGAATACCTTCCCATTACTATTATTACTTTTGATATAAATTATTTTTTAAGTATAAATAAAAATATAAATTTGATGTTGTCACTAAAAATAACAAATATATGAATACATTTTGTTTTTTAATTACCAACGGGTTGCTAAGCTCGATCTGGAAAAATGTGAATACGGTGTTTTTTATTGAAAATAACAACCGATGACGTTGTTTGAAAATGTAATAAACGCTAAAAAATCTCAAGCATCAGTAAATACCATATCAAATACACCAGCTTTTTAGGATTGAAAAATAAAAAATACTGCCTAATCAACGATTTCAAAATTTATTTACATTTACTTAAAACGATTTCGTACTACTCGGAGTAATGCGCATGGTTCTGACAGTTCTGATTTACACAATCCACGCATTCTTCTTCTTATTTTTAATATATATATAATCTCTCCCTTTCTACCCAGGGTGTAAGAGGCTTTTTAATATAACTGATTTCAAAAAGTTACTGAATAGAAACAGTCAATTTTTAACGAATAGACAATGTACAATCATCTTTTGGTGTATTTACCTTGTTTTTAGAAGACATGATTGGAAATAAATTTTCAGATAATAATATAAAAATAATTGTTTGCTCATAAAAACAAATCTCGTGCGATTAGCAAATAAAATAATTGGTACTTGAAAACGGTGTGTGGTGTTACAACAGGAATTTCCAGAGCCCTGAAACGATGATTTTTTTATCTTCGAGGTCCAGATGCGTCGAAAATAATACCGATCGGGGTGAGAGGCGGTTTATTTTCGTGATATTCGTATTTTTATCTGTAGCAGGAAGAACAAAATCGGGCTGCGGCTTCAGAAAAGTCCACTTTTAACTCTTTGTCCAGAGTTCAACGTCCTCTGGTGGTGTACGAGCCCGAGGAGAGTCAGTCGACTCTTTATTGTGTCTATGATCTCGACACCCGGCATTCTATTCAAAACTAGAGAAACCCAATTCGAAAATAACTTCTTTCTCAAAAACACTTGAAATTTCTTTGTTTGTTTATTTTTTATTTGGAAATCACCCAGTTTGATTTTTTTTGTACTGGGTTCTATTTAATCTCTCGCAGCTTCGTCCTAATCACTTTATTCGAAAAATCATAAAATTTCCTTTATAGAGAAATATTTTCAGTTCCATTTCTTAATTTTTACAAAGTTGAAGATAATTTCAAAATTACCCTCGATTTTATTTTGATTTTTTATACCGGGTTCTATTTAATAACTGGAAGCTGTTAATATTGGTTGAAGCTTCATCCTGTTTTACTTTTTATTCGAAAGATAATTAAATTTCCTTTATTGAGAAATATTTTTACGGCCATTCCTTAATTTTGACAAAGTTGAGAATAGTTTCAAAATTAACCTAGATTTGTTTTAGTAATTTTGTACTGGGTTCTATTTAATCGTTCACAGCTGTTAATAATGCTTGTAACTTCACTCTGGTTATTTTATTGGAAGATGATCAAATTTCCTTTATTGGCAAATATTTTTACAATTATTAATTTTTACAAAGTTGACAATGGTTTGGAAACTACCTGGATTTTTATTTAGATTCATTTGTACTGACTTCGCTCTATTTAATCTCTCACAGCTATTAATATTGATCGGCAGTTTCATCCCGTTTATTTCCTTTTGTGAAAAATATTTTTAGCTGCATTTCTTAACTTTTAGGAAGTTAAGGATATTTTGAAAATTACAGTTAATTTATTTTAAAATTTTTGGTACTGGATTCTGTTTAATCGCTCACAGCTGTTAGTATTACAGCTTCGTCTTATTTATTTTATTAAAGGAAAGGAAAATTTCCTTTATTGAGAAATATTTTCAGCTTTATTTCTTAATTTTTGCAAAGTTGAGGATAGTTGGAACATGGCCCTGGATTTATTTTTAGATTTTTGTATTGTGTTCTATTTAATCACTGGCAGCTGTTAATATTGGTTGCAGTTTCATTATGTTTTTTATATTCGAAAGATAATTAAATTTCATTTATTGGGAAGTGTTTTTAAAACAATTTATTAATTTTTACAAAGTTGAGAATACTTAAAAATTTACTTCGATTTAATAGATTTTTATACTGGGTTTCATTTAATTGCTCAAAGCTGTTATTATTAATCGCAGATTCACTCTGTTTGTTTTATTCTAAATGTAATAAAATTTCCTTCACTGAAAAATATTTTCGTCTCCATTTCTTAATTTTTACAAAGTTGAGGATAGTCGGAATATTTTCCTCAATTTTTTGAATTGGGTTCTGTTTAATTGATCGCAGCTTCGTTCTGTTTATGTATTAATTTTTTTTTAATGCAATAAAGTTTTCTTTATGGGAAAATATGTTTACCTCCATTTCCCAACTTTTACAAAGTTGAAAATAGTTTATGAATTGGCCTGGATTTTTTTTTTATTTTTTGTATTCGGTTCCATTTAATGGTTCGCAGTTGTTAACATTGGTCGCAGCTTCGATCTGTTTGTTTTATTTGAAAGATAATAATTTTTATTTATATTGAGAATACGACCTCTGGTGAAAAAAAATCGTAGTTGTGCTACCATACTGGAGTTGTTTTCGAGGTTTTTGTGTAAATTTGTTTGTACTTTGTACTTACTTTACTTTTACTATTTTGTAATGAAAAGCACAAGAATCGTATTTACAGATATTTGCTTTACTACTCTGATGATTGATGACAGCGCCCTCTAACGAATTCTACTTTTCCCACATTGTGCCAATAGGACCTGCACCCAACATATTAACAGGCCACCCAGGCCTGGGAGAAGCAGACAGTGACAGTTGAAGTTAAAATTATTATTATTAATACATACATAAATTAACAGTTTTGTCTTGTCATGCTTAATATTTGCAAAGAAGTACCATTAAACCAATATAAGAGTTAAATACCAAACACAGATACTTGGACGTGACTTGGTTTTGTTGATAGTACATTAATATCCCAACCACCAAGGAAATGAGAAATCTTCGTAGAGCAAAAATCATGGTTGAATGGACTACACACCAAAATCGAAATCACGTTTATTAGCTATTTCTAAAATTATATTTTTATGAGCTGACTGTAATCTTTATTATTAATTATTGAAATATACTTTCATTATTCCTAAAATTGTAATTTCATTGAACCTAAGAAAAAAACTTACATTACATTCACTTAATGACCAATCCCTGACATGCATTAAATGCTCAATTTTTTGGATCTGACCAGCAAAGGCCCTGGGAGATCAAAACAGTGACAGTTCAAGTTGACATTATTAATTATTGAAATATACTTTCCTTGTTCCTAAAATTGTAATTTCATTGAACCTAAGAAAAAACCTACATTATATTCACCTAATGGCCAATCCCTGATCAACATCACTTGCTCAATTTTTTGGAAGACATTGCCAAACCACTGGGACGAATGACTGAAGAAAGTCTCAGTTGGACTGATGATTGTCAAGTAGCTTTTAATGCTTTACAGAAGCATTCACATTAACTCCTGAAGGGAAATTTATTATTTATATTGATCCCAGCTCTGCGGGAAATGGTCACAGCGTAAGGATGGCCAAGAACAAGCTCTCCATTAGTTCAGAAAGACACTCTCGAAATCTGAGCGAAACTACTCTATCGCACACACACAAAAACTTTCAGCAATGGTAACATTTCTATAAATATTTGTAACGTTTATTACGCAGACCATACCATTTTGAAGTTGGTGTTCAACGTTAAAAACACTGAACGGTAACTAGCAAGATATCTGGAACATCTCCGAGAAAATAACTTTGAAATTGAACAAAGATCCAGGGTGAGCCACCATAACACCTACGCCTTCTTCAGAAAACTTTGCCAACTGAATTGGTCCATTGTAGCCGCTTTGAACAAAAAGGAGCGATTTTCGGCCAAGTTGAAGTTGTCAGCAATTGAAGGACACCAGAAGGAATTCAAAGCTGGTAGTAGGTGATCCCATTTTAAAGTCAATCCGGGATTGGAAGTCAGTCAATCATTGTCCAAGTACTTCTGTGGTTTTGGACAAAAACAAAAGATAAGTAATATAAGGCGGTAGTATCCTAAACATTTCTTAAAATGTTAAGAATTTTATGAAATGTTGTAAAAGGTAAGAAAAGTAGTTTGTAGTTACGTTAATGTATAAGTTTAGTTTGTAGAAAGCTAGTTGTAAATAGAGTTTATTAAAATCACACTAGTATTACATTATTAATCCCAGCTTCGTCCTGTTAATATTTTCCGAAAGGTAACAAAATTTCTTATATTAAAAACTATTTTCAGTTCTATTTCTCAACGTTTGTAAAATTGTAAACAGTTTGAAAATTGCTTTAGCAGTTCTATTTAATTTCCAGCAGCTGTTAATATTAATGGTAGCTTCGTCCGGTTTATTTTATTCGAAAGATAATAAAATTTCCGTTCATTTTTACAAAGTTTAGTATAGTTTGAAGATTGCTTTAAATTTTTAACTCTGTTATGTATATATAATCGGTCACAACTGCTTGAAGCTTCGTTAAGTTTATTTTATTCATACTTTATTGAGAAATATGTTCGCCTCCATTTCTCAATTTTTAGAAAGTTGAGGATATTTTGATAATTACACTCGATTTTTTTAGATTTTTTGTATTTAGTTTTATTTAATCACGCGCAGCTAATATTGGTTGCAGCTTTATCCTGCTTATTTTATTCAAAAAATAATAAAATTTGCTTTTGTTTATTTTTGTATTTGGAAATCAACCAGTTAGATTTTTTTTGTACTGGGTTCTATTTAATCTCTCGCAGCTTCCTCCTATTTATTTTATTCGAAAATTTTCAGCGCCATTTCTCAATTTTTAGAATGTTGACGATAGCTTAAAAATTACCTTCGATTTATTTTTAGTTTTTACACTGGGTTCTATTTAATCACTTGCAGCTGTTAATATTAGTCGCAACTTCATTCCGTTTTTTTTTTATTCGAATGGCAATCAAATTTTCTTTATTGGCAAATATTTTGAGCTTTCATTCTTTCATTTCTTAACTTTTACAAAGTTAGGGATGGATTGAAAATTGCCCTCGGGCTCTTTTTATATTTTTTATTACAGCCGAGTTCGTATTGTTTATTTTATTTAAAAAACCATAAAATTTTTTTACTAATATTTTCTACTCCAGTTTTCAACATTTACAAAATTGAGAATAGTTTGAAAACTGCCTTAAATTGTTTTTAAACTTTTTGTACTGGGTTATGTTTAATCACTGGAAGCTGTTAACATTTTTCTTCAAAAGGTAATCAAATTTCCTTTGTAGAAAAATCTTTTCTGCTGTATTTTTAAACTTTTACAAAGTTGAGGATAATTTGAAAATGGCCCCCGATTCTTTTTATGTTTTTTGTTCTATTCAATCCATCCCATCTGTTAATGTTGATCGCAGCTTTGTCTTATTTATTTTATTTAAAAACCATAACATTTCCCTTACTGGGAAATATTTTCAACTCCAGGTCTCAATATTTACAAAACTGGAGATGGTTTGAAAACAGCATTATATTTTAAAAATTATTTTTGTTGGGTTCTATTTAAACGCTCGCAGCTGTTAATTATGGTCGCAACTTTGTCCTATTTGTTTTATTTGAAAAACCATAAAATTTCCTTTGTTGAGGAATATTTTCAACTTTCACTAAGTTGAAGATAGTTTGAAAATTGCCCTCTACTTTTTTTATATTCTTTGTATTCGGTCCTATTTCATTGCTAGCAGCTGTTAATATTGGTCGCAACTGCATTCTGCATTTTTTATTTTTGTACTCGGTTATTTTTAATCGCTGGAAGCTGTTAATATGAATCGCAGCTTCGTCCACTTTTTCATAGTCCAACTTTTTTAACAACCGAACCGAACATTTCCGACTTACACCTTTAATTTTTCTGTACAAGCTGGACCCAATACGCCGTTCATCTAACGACTTCGTTCGGCACGATATCGGCACTTTAGCCAGAGTCACTTTCAAATAAAGAACGAACGGAATTTGAAAAGTTACGTAACCACAGCTCACTAGATGTTTATTGTTCGGTTTAAGTGCGTGGCTCTCCACTTGAATCGTCTTTAATCTCAGGGCACTTCATTGAAATTGATTTTTTTTTATCATCTCGGATTGGGCGCTGGTCGAGTCGAGTGACACACTTTTAACGGGCCCCGGGGCCGGAGGGGTCATTTTTCGGCACCGAAATCTACAGGGTGTACCCATCGTCATTCAATAATTCCATTAAAGACCTTCTAATTGTTGCTGAGTGTTTATTAATTATGGATCACACAGATTTCACTGAAAGTACTTCCTCATATAATTAGTTTCGAAAATAGAAATTTTAAATGGCATTTGCTTGTAATTATTAACTCGTTTGGGGTCATATTGAAATATTCCTTGGGGTGGTTGTACATTAAACAAATATGAAAAAGGAAAGTATTTGTAAATTGGAACATAATTGTCTGATATGATTAAAGAAGTTTTCATTTTTATGCAGTGTCGAATAGGGCGAGTCATCCCCTGTCTTTCTGTAAAAAAACTTATTTTAAGATATATTAAATCAAGTCCTTTGTTCTGTATATTTTTCAAATTTGAATTAAATCAGTAAAGCGGTTTACGTTTTATTTATGGTGTTTTATTTCGAAAATATTTTTTTCTCGAAAATGGACCATTTTCTTGAAAACAATGACAATTCATTAAATTTCAGAAAAAATATTTTTTGCTGAATTGAAAATATAATTCTTGGTCTAAAAAATAATCCCGATTTTGGTGTTACCATTTGTGAATTAAATTAATTAATCCAAAAATGCTTCCAATAAATTCCCCCTTTTGAAATATATTAAATAAGTTTAAAAAATGCTGACATACAAAGTATTTTTAGATTAAATTAACTAAAACATGATTAGTTTTTGATTGATCATAACTAAAAGTTAATGCTACTCAAAAATATTCTCTTATGGAAGCATTTTTTAGATTAAAAAATGCATTTGTGTGACACTTTTTAAATACAAATGTAATAATTTTATTAATTTCACGACTGGTTTTTGTTTGAGTTATTCTAAAAAATATAATATAAAAATGCTTTCTATAAAACATTAATTAATTATTTTTAAAACAAAATATGAGCGTTAATAATCATTTTTGGCTTAAAAAATGACGATATTGGAAGCATTTTTAGAATAAAATAATTAATATCATAACTAACTTTCGGTTGATTTTGTGAAACAATTTGGATTAAAGAAAAGCTATCTGAAGAAACATTTTTTAGAATTAAAATCATCACTACCGGTTTTTTATTGATTTCCAGTCGATGAAATATAATTCAATCAAAAAATATTTCCTATTAAAATTATTAGGCCTTACGAAATATTTCAAGATTAAAAAATGCTGCCCTAAAATGCGTTTTTAAATTTAATTAATTGATATCACCACTAGTGTATGATTTATTACAACTTATGATATTTTAATCAAAAAATGCTTCCTAGTAAGGGTTAAAAAGCTTCCCATATTTATTTATTATATATTAATATTGTATATGTTTTTAATTAAAAAAAAACCTCCTTTAAGTACCATTTTTTCAAATGATATTATGTTGATTTATCCTAAATTAATTTAAGAAAGTATTTTAAAAATTCTTTTTAAAAAGAAAGCATTTATTAATAAACATTTTTACGTCAAGAAACATTTTTGTATTAAAAAAATGCTATTTTAAGAAAATATTTTTGTATTAAAAAAATGCTATTTTAAGAAAATATTTTTGTATTAAATGAATTAGTACTATTACGGCTTTCTCATTGATTTTCAGTCAACTTACCCTACATTATTGTAATACAAAAGTGCTTCCCACTTTTGATGAAAAAATGCTCTCTTATGAAACATTTTTAGATTAAATCAGTTTTCTAGTTTTTCTAAAATCTAAAAATGTTTCACAAATGAGCAATTATTAATAAAAAAGCATTTTTAAATTGATATAATTTAATTTAAATCGACTGGAAATCAATTAAAAACTGATCATTATATTAATTAATTTAGCCTAAAAATGTTTTATAAGAAAGCATTTTTGAAAAAATACTTTTTACAAAAATGTAGGTTAAATTAAATTAATCAGGATCCAGTAGTAATAAGT
This sequence comes from Hermaeophaga mercurialis, assembly GCA_951812935.1. Classification (NCBI taxonomy): domain Eukaryota; kingdom Metazoa; phylum Arthropoda; class Insecta; order Coleoptera; family Chrysomelidae; genus Hermaeophaga; species Hermaeophaga mercurialis. The sequence goes on from OX638363.1 coordinate 1,653,855, forward strand.
AATTAATTTAATAGAAAAATAATTTTTTAAGGTAACATTTTTTCAATAAAAAAATGCTTCCTAATGAAGAATTTTTTATAAAAAATCTATCACAAGCTAGTCGTGACGGTAATAATTAACTTAATCTAAAACTGTTTCTTAAGAGACCCTTTTCTAATCAAAAATGCTTTCTGGGGAGGATTTTTTTAGAATCATTTTGTTTACAAAATGCTCTTTTTACAAACATTTTTGGATTAAATTAATTAATATAATGGCTAATTTTTAATAGATTTTATGACAATTTAACCTAAATTAATTTAATTCAAAGATGCGTCCTAATAAAAAAAATCCTCTCTTAGAAAAAATGTTTGGAGTAAAAGAGACTTCATTAAAAAACATTTTTTGGATTAAAGAAATTAATATCACGACTAGTTACAGACAAATTGTATACGGATTCAACCTAAATTAATGTAAATTACAAATTCATTCTCATAAAAATTGCCATTATGTATCAATTAACTTAATCCAAAAACGTTTCTTAAGACGTTTTTAATCACAAAATCAACCAGGAGCATATCGTCATATTAATTAATTTAGTTGAAACTTAATTATGGTATCAATTAATAATAACACAGCATTTTTTAATCGTAAAATACATAAGAAATCATTTTTGGCAGTTCAATACTAATGAATATCAAAAAAACATTTATTAGATAGTATTTTTAAGCTATTTTAGGATTAAATTAATTTAGATGAAATCAATATTATTCATTTATTCTATATTAAAAAGCATTTTTGGATTAAATTATTATAAATTAAATCAACTTAAGATTAGTTAGACATTAGTGATATTCATTAATTTAATATAAAAATACTTTTTAAGGAAACTTTTTTCAAAAGAGGGAATTTTTTTATAGGAATTATTTTAGGTTAAATCGACATAAAATTAGAAAATAATTAGAATTAATTTTTTTTTTCTTAGGGAGCATTTTTGGATTAATTTATTAAAGGTTAAATCGACCTAAAGAAACAGATCTTAGTCGTGATATTAATTAATTTAATCTAAAAGGAAGTAAATATTTCTTAATAAAACATTGCCCCTTAGGACGCATTTCTATTTTAATAAATGGTCTCTTAAGAAACATTTTTAGATTAAATTAATTAATACAATGATTAGTTTGATTGATTTCGAATCGTTTTAACTTAAATTAATTCAACCCGAAAATACTTTCTAATAAAAAATTTTGTCTTTAAGGAATATTTTGGATTAAAAAATTGTCTCAAGAAAAATTTTTGGATTAAAATTGCTGCTTTAAGATAAATTTTTAGATTACTAGGCTACATTAGGTTGATCTTTTGATTAAATTTAGTATTAATTTAAAGACAACAATATGTAATACAGATTGTCCCGCTTTTGTTATTCTTTCCCACTCTTTAATAAAAACACTAGTCGGGATGTTAATATTTAACATTGGAAAAAAAAAGTAATAATAAATACATTATTTTGTGTGCCCTTTCCCACCAGGTAAAGACATTCTCCCTTCGAGAATGTTGTTGCACACACATAAAAAAAAAGTTAATTTGTTAGTTCACACCATCCCTCGTTTGTCGGGCGGCGCGTTTTTATCTGGGAATAATGGTCGTTAGAAAGAAAAAACTAGACAACCAATTGTAAACAAGGGTTCAGCGACCTCTTGTGAACGAGGGCGTCTATTAAAGGCCTGCCAGATGCCGATTAAGAGAAGGGCGCTCACCCCCGCCGATCTTTTCTTGGATACGTTTTGATTTCGAGTTGTTGGTGTTGTGTAATTTTTGGAAATTGAGCCCACCTGTTGCCGAAAAAGTGAAGAATAGAGCTAAATTTTTAATGTGGAAACAGGATATGCCACTTGCCTTTTGGCATGACAAGTGATGTTTGACTTTTCGCTTGTCAACAATAGAAAAATGACAAGTAGCAGGTCTGTCGTAAAATTATCTTTACTAAAATCCCTAGACAAATTTTTACTCTATTGTTGCTTGTTTTGGGCTTTTCTTCGCCAATTTTTTACTCGCAATTCTTCCAAGTGTTTTTCCAATTATTCCTCCTGTTAAAACTTGTTTGGTTACTCTTTCAACCACCTCATTATTTGTATTCTCACTGTATCTGTTATTATATAAAATGCATCTTTTATTAGGAAGCATTTTGGAATGAAATTAATTTTGGTAATATCAACATAAAATTAGTTAGAAAATAATTATGATAAAATTAATTAAAACCAAAGGAGCATTTATTAACAAAAAATTCTTCCTAATGGACACTTTTAATACAATGCATTTTTGGATTACACTAATTTAGGTTAAATTGACATAAACCATTTAGTAAATAGTCGTAATATTATTTAGTTTAATCCAACAATATTTCCCAATGCAGCATCTTTTAATCCAAAAATGCTTTACAAGGCGACAATTTTTTAAATAAAATTTAATTAAATTACAAAAAATCAGTTAGAAAATAGTTATTGTATTAATTAATAAAATTCAATAAAATTTCCAAGAGGAGCATTTATTAATAAGAAATCGTTCTAATGGAGAATTTTATTAGAGCTTACTCAATACTAATAAATACAATATTTTTTTTAATTAAAACATTTTTGGATTAAGTTAAGTTAAATCGACATAAAATCTATTAAGAATCCAAAATTACTTATTCCAATAAAGACTTTTTATTATAATGCATTTTTGGTTTAAATTAATTCAAAATCAACATAAAAATACACTGGCCAGCAAAATTAACACACCACTAAATTATTTCGGATTAGTTTTGGAAATTCATATAAAAATGAAAATATTTATTTTTATTTTAAACTACCATGGTACACACATTCTATAAATTTATACAGTTGGTTTTAAGGTTTTATTACTAAATTTATCATTTGCACTGAAAATTTACATTTGTGAGGTACAGTGAAGTATAGTGTTTAATATGGAACACCAATCTAGAAATTTGCCCGCCGAAGAGTGTGCTCAGGCAGTCATTTTACTGGAAGAGGGATGAAGCTTTCGAAGAATTGGACAGAGATTTTTGTTTCAGCAAGATAGACCGCATGTTACTCAGATTGTGCAAATTTATGTTAATGAGGTTGGAATTGAACTATGGATTGGCCAGCAAACAGTCCTGATCTTAACCCAATTGAGAATGTTTGGGACATGATCTACCGCCGTTTTCAAGAACTTCCTCCTAACACTTTGAATGGGCTTACGAGAGATATTGTCCAATAATGGAATAATTTGGATGAAAACAAGATAAGGCCCGTAATTTTAAGCATATATAATCGCTACCGTGCTGTTATTCAAAATACAGGAGGAAATACCGGTTATTAATTATTTTTAACTAAAGTTAATAATTTTTTTATTTTTTGAATTTTCTTGTTTTTTTCTTACCTTCTTTTGGAATTTTCTCTTTTGTTAATACCCTTATTAAGTTATAATAAGAATATACTTAATTAAGACATAAAAATATTTGATCAATATTATGAAATAAAAAATATTTTTCAAAATATAGTGGTGGTGCGTTAATTTTGCTGGCCAGTGTAGTTAGAACGAAAGTAGTCATGCTATTTTTTAATTCAATCCAAAAATGTTTCCAAAGGAGTAATTTTTTAACAAAAATGCTTCCTAAGTGATTCTTTGTTATTTAAAAAAAAATGCTTCTTAATGGGCACTATTTACTAAAATGAATTTTTGTGTTACAATAATTTAAATTAAATTAATATAAAATCTATTAAACAGTCGCGATATTAAATAATTGAATGTAAAAATGCTTCTTAATGGAGCATCTTTTAATCCAAAAATGCTTTCTCAGAGAGACAGTTTAATACTAATGCATACTTCCTAAAAAGAAATCTTTTGGATTAAATTAATTAATCTAGGTTAAATCGACAAAAATCTATTAAAATCTATTCATGATATTAATTTAATCCAAAAATGCTTCCTAATTGAGCTTATTTTAATACAACATGCTTACCATTTAAAGTGTTTTAATACTTATGAATACAAAAATGCTTCCTAAGTGGGAATCTTTTGGTTTCAATTAATTAATCTAGGTTAAATCGACAAAAATCTATTAAAAACTAGTCATGATATTAATTTAATCCAAAAATGCTTCCTAATGGAACTTATTTTAATACAAAATGCTTACTAATGAAAGTGGTTTAATACTTATGAATACCAAAATGCTTCCTAAGCAGAAATCTTTTGGATTGAATTAATTAATCTAGGTTAAAACGAAAAATCTATTAAAAACTAGTCATGATATTAATTTAATCCAAAAATGCTTCCTAATGGAGCTTATTTTAATACAAAATGCCTACTAATGAAATTGGTTTAATACTTATGAACACAAAAATGCTTCCTAAGCGGGAATCTTTTGGTTTCAATTAATTAATCTAGGTTAAATCGACAAAAATCTATTAAAAACTAGTCATGATATTAATTTAATCCAAAAATGCTTCCTAATGGAACTTATTTTAATACAAAATGCTTACTAATGAAAGTGGTTTAATACTTATGAATACCAAAATGCTTCCTAAGCAGAAATCTTTTGGATTGAATTAATTAATCTAGGTTAAAACGAAAAATCTATTAAAAACTAGTCATGATATTAATTTAATCCAAAAATGCTTCCTAATGGAGCTTATTTTAATACAAAATGCCTACTAATGAAATTGGTTTAATACTTATGAACACAAAAATGCTTCCTAAGCGGGAATCTTGTGGATTGAATTAATTAATCTAGGTTAAATCGACAAAAATCTATTCAAAACTAGTCACGATATTAATGAATTTATTCAAAAAATGTTTCTAAAAACTCATTTAAAAAAATACTTCCCTTAGGATTGTTTCTAGAAAAAATGTTTCTTAAAGGAGATTTTTTATTAAAATGAACTTTCGGGATAAGTTCACTTAAATTAAATCGTCCATTAGTATTTTCTATATACAGGGTGTCCCAGAACCGATGATAATCTTATGTAAAATTTATTTTATTACCGTGTAGGTAACAGTAACAGAAACAGTATTTCCCGGAGACCCTGTACATCTTGAATGCGTTCGGTCGATTGGAGGCGAAAATCCGCCACTCGGGGGCACCGTCCACGTGTCTTAGAAACGCTAAAACGCTTAGGAAATCTAAGTCGGTTTAGCCGGGGCCCGAAAACTGTACGCAACAGGCAAAAAGGCCGATGACCGAGAAGACAAAGTCGAACATTTATTACGGCACGGGGTTATTAAACACTCGCTGGAGGAACTCGACGTCGTTTTAAGGCCGCTCTCGGTGGAAATGGGCCCCGCACTTTTTCGTTTTTATGGAAACACCGACGATTTCATTTGAAATTTCATCCAAAAAATGTTATCATTCTCTACTGTGTTCATTTTTTCTTTCAGTTTTGTTGTTTTATTATTTATTTATATTTTTTCCCTCTTTCTTTTTTCTTTTCTTTATACATTTCGCTCCGTCTTTATTTCTTTCTAACTTTACAGTTTTCTTTCTCTCTCTATTTATTTATTTTTTATGTTTTACTTGTATTTATTTTTGCTGTTTTTTTTATTTCAGTTTTATCTTTGTTTTCAGTAGTTTTGTTGTTTTCTTTTTTGCTTATTTTTTATTTCTATTTTCCTGAACACTTAATTTTTTCTTTCTTTCTACCTAGCTTTTTCTCTCTTATCATTTTGCATTTCTTTGTTTTTATCTTTCTTCCTTTCCGTTTTTTTCTTTTTGATGATCTTTTTCTTTATTATTTCCTTTATTTCTTGTAATCTATTTTTTGCTTTCATTTCAAATTTTTTGCTTTTTTCGGGTGCTCTAAGAGGTCTTTTAAGCCTCATAAAATTCCAATTTCGAAAAAATTAGTAGGTAATTTTTTTAAATAAAAAAGTTCAAGGTTATTCATATTCGAAGACAAAGAAATTATTCAAAATATTGGATCGATATTTAAATTTAACATTTCTACTAGACACATTTCGGGTACCCTCGCAGGTCTTTCAACTCTCATCAAATTCCCATTTCGAAAAAATTACAGCGTGAATTGTAAAATAAAAAAAATCGGGGTTATTCATATTCAAAAGTTATTTCAGAATAAAAATAAAAAAATTGATTGCTACAAGATACATGTTAAGGGATTTTTTAAAAATAAAACAAAAACTTTTTGTTTAATTGTTTCATTGCTGAAATAGGAAATGCGCTATTATATTAGGCAAAAACAATATTTTTCGGATGTCTTCGAGCACCATCAAAATATTTTGTTTTTTTGCGATTTATTATCTTTTATAGTTTAACAGCTGCTACTACATTAAAAAAGCTGCCAATTATTTATATTAGCTATGTAACAGTACGGAATTTATTACACGTATATAGTGTGACTCATTATATTATTATTGTCATCATATTAAAGGGACCGTTTTCAATTTCAATACAAGGCACATTTCAGGTGATCTAGCAGGTCTTTAAAGCCTCGAAAAATTCATATTTTGGGAAAATGCACGGTGATTTTTAAAATTAAAAATATTCGGATTAGTCGTTTCCCTTATTTATTTTATTATTTTTTGCTTTTAGTCATTCTATAAGCTTTTTGCTTATTTGTCATTCTTTTTTTTTATTAATTTACTATTTTCCTTTCTTTCTGCCTAGCTTTCTTTCTGATCTATCTGATTCTGTTTTTCTTTATCTTTCTCTCTTTCTTTCTTACTTCCTTCTGTTTTTTTTTTCTTCATATTGTATTCAATGCAATTAGATTAACAAATGATGTTTATCTTAGAATCTGAATCACCCTCTATAAAATAAGAAAAAATAAAGTTACAATTAATAAAAAACTAATTTACACTAAATTTTGCCACATTTTGAAATCATTCCGTATAAAAAAGAATATTATATTGAAGTTATAAAAATACAATTTAGCGGCATTTTCTTCAAAATTTAAGTTTTTTCTGGAAAAGAAACGTAAATTTAACGCCACATTTCAGAACCACCCTGTATAAAAAGAAACGTTAAATTTTTCTAAAAATATAATATATGGATTGTTTTTCGCATTTTTTTGTAAAATTTGAAATACTTTTTTCCGAAAAAGAAATAGATTTAATGGAATTTAGATTAATCCAACATTTTTTTAAGAGAAAAATTATTATTTCAGAATCATTGTTTACAAAATGATAATTTTACTAAAGACCTAACTTGAGGCCATTCTTTCCATTGTTTTATAAAAAATTGGTACGTTTTTAAAAATTTTTATTAAGGAAAAAGTTTTTGTTTACAGAGTGATATTTAAAAATAAAAAAATTCAGGGTTTCTCATATTCGAAAGTTATTTTATAATAAAAATCAATAAATTATTGAAAATAATACACCACTATTTATCTAAATATAAAATTTCTACAAAACACATTTCAAGTGATCTAGCAGCCCTTTACAATCACTTAAAATTCTTATTTATTTTAGATTTTTTTTTAATTTATATAAGTATTCAATAAACCGCACAAGGATTCGAACAAACGCATTATACAAGAATTAAGTTAAGTAGAAAAATAAAAGATAACGCGTCTTATCTAAATAACAATTATCCAAATGGTGGTTCAAAAATTTACCTTCATAAACGTCGTTTTAAAATATTTACAAAACAATTAACATTTCTAGGCGGAGATATTTAAAATAATTTTAACATCCTGCAATGAAACTATTTGATCGAAACATTTGCAAATACGGACTCCAATGAAATAAACGCAAATCTTTTTTATTTATTTAACTCCACCATCGAAAATTATTTCTCAATTCAAAATAAAGCAGACGCTAATATTATACAGGGTGTCCTTCAAAAAATATATTTATTGTATCTACTAAGCGGTGATTTAAAGCTTGAGAGAGTTGATATCGGCGGGACAACCTGTATATAGTTAGATATTAAAAATAGAAGGTGGTATGTATCTGGTTTCTTCTACTACTTTCTCTGTATAAATGTCATTATGAGTATTTAATACGTCGCCGAGCATTTTCCCTTAATTAGGGGTAATAAATAACAAATTATATAAACATTTGTCATGGAACGATTCTCTGTTCTATCAGTTAGGAATGAATACATTTCCACCCTTAATTACATTCTAATTACAAATTCTACGTCGTTATGCGATACGTCTACGTAAACAACTCGACGCGTTTTTGTTTAATAAACATGTTTGTTGTTGCTTTAAAGATGCTACGAATGTTTTCGAATATTCATCCAAATTTGTGTGGAACACTGTAGAAAATTTCAAAGCGGAGTATGGTCATTTGTTATATAAAAATATTTCACATTTGAAAGAATCAAAAAAATGTTCAAAAATATCAATTTTTGTTATTGAAATAAATTCACTTTTGCAACAATCGAAAAACTTTTTTAATTTAAAAAATGAAAAAGTTTCATTTTTGCAATAATCGAATAATCTAAAAAATATCACTGGAAACATTATAGTTTATTAAATTGATAATTTTATAAAAATATTACTTATGTAACAATAAAAAAAAGTGATAAAAATGTAATTTTTGTTTTTGAGAAAATATCACTTTTGTATGCGAAAAAAGTACAAAAATTACACTTTTATAACATTCCAAAAAATGTATAAAAATGTCACTTTTGTAATTGAGAAAAATATCATTTCTGTAAATAATAAAAATTCAGCTTTGTAATTGAAAAAAAATATATTGCAAAGATTACAAACAATTTAAAGAAATGAAAATTGAAAAAAATTATAAAGATATTATTTTTATAATTGAGAAAATTTCACTTTTGTAAAAAATATTACAAAAATTTCGCTTTTAAAACATTCGAAATAAATTAAAGAAGTATCATTTTGGTAATAAATAAAATTTTACTTTTGCAGAAAAAACAATCTAAAAAATTATAAAATTTTCACTGCAAACATTGAAAATAATTTATAAACTTATCAACTAACAAAAATGACAAAAAGAATTTATAAAAATTTCACTTTTGTAACAATGAACATTTTTTTTAAAATATCACTTCCAAGATTAAAAACAAAGAAAAAAGTTTATAAAAATATCAATGCAAATATTTAATAAATTGACACTATAAAATTACTGCTGCTGCCTTTAAAAAAATCTAAAAATACATTCTCTTCATTCAAAAACATATTTTAATAAGCTTTATTTAAGACGCGATAATTAAATACAGGAAGAAACTGGGAACCCAAACCCGTTTTCTCATTGCATTATTAATCGTAAGGTAATTAAATTGATTTCATACAGAACGGACCTGATTATACAGGACATGGCATTTGATAATTTCGTCGTTTAATTGGCCGAGGAATTTTTAATTTTCGTTAATTGTTTCTCGAGTAATCAACGTTCGTGTAAGCATCAAAAAATTTAAAATCGACGTCTTATGAATGATTATAGCAAAATGTTAATAACAATAAATTAAAGAGATTTTAATAAATAATCGCGAATGTACGATAATTATAAAAAATAATGGTCCCAGTGGGGATCCTTGTGGAATTCCTGAAAGTTTATATTGTATAAATTGTTCTACGAGAAGATTAGGTCAATTTTCCTTCAGAGTGGCTTTATTAAACTTATTTAATAGTATTATTGTGAAAAATGGGCGCCCTGTATATGGTGTTATGCTTTCTAAAAAGCCAGGTGAAGTTTTATTAGAATTTCTCACTAAAATCACAACGAATCGTTTTATTCCGTGATATGGAAGCGACCGCGAAAACTACGATTTCAGTAAATTCAATTCGACGGTTACGCTTCAATAATAATTTGTTTTACACTTCATAAACTACGTTCGAAATATAATTTGTCTAAAACAACCCATTCTCTATTTTATCATTATCATAAAAATGTAATATATAAAGGTAAAATCGACATTAATGACATTTTGATTGAATAACCCCGTGTTTCTTAGTTTTAAAACTTTTTATAAATGGGAATTTAAGAAATTATAGACCTGTCAGATCTCCCGAAGTGTGTCTGGTAGAATTCTTGTAGAAACCGTTTTTCGATTTTCATTTTAAAATAACCTTCGAAATGAGTAACCGTGAATTTTTTCATGTTAAAAATCTCCCTGTAATTTTTCCGAAATGGGAATTTTATGAAACTTTAAAGACCTGCTAGATCACCCGAAATGTGTCTTGCAGAAATTTTAAATTTAAATATTGGTCCGTTATTTGTAATTTTTATTGTAAAATAACCTTCAAATATGAAAAACACAGAATTTTTTATTTAAAAAAATAACCCTGTAATTTTAACGAAATGGGAATTTTATGAAACTTTAAAAACCTGCGATTATTCGGGAAAAGCAAAAAAGTTTTTCCTTAACAAATTCATTCTGAAATAAAAAGTTTATGCTATAAAAATCATTTATTAATCTAAACTCCATAAGATTTATTTTTTTTTCGGAAAAAATATTCAAATTGGGAATAAATTAAGCAAGAAATCTTTAAAATTTTACAAAAAGTGCGAAAAATAGTCCCTAAATTAATTTTTAGAAAAATCAACGTAATACTCATTTCTTTTTATACGGGGTGGTCCTGAAATGTGGCAAAAGTACCGTGAATTAATTGTTTTTATTAATCGTAGTTAACTTTTTCTTTCTTTCTTTTTCATATTTTATAGAAGGCATTTTCGAATTAAAATAATCTTTTTGCAGATAAAAATAATTTTTTAATCTAAATCCGATCGACTTACGTTTCTTTTCCAGAAAAAAATAATTCAAATTTTGAAAAAAATGCCGCTAAATTCGATTTTTATAAATTCAACATAATATTTATTTTTATACGGAATGATTTCAAAATGTGCAAAAGTAGTGTAAATTAGTTTTTCATTAATTTTTCGTATTTTGTAGAGGGTGATTCAGGTTCTAGGATAAATATCATTTGTTAATCTAATTGCATTGAAAGAAATTTTTTTGAAAAAATTATTCGAATGTTTCATAAAAATATGAAAAATGCCTTTAAATAACATTTTGGAAAAAAGTATCTTTTCGTAGAGGGTAATTCCGCAATGCTAAATCCTAGTTTGAGTGTTTTTGTTTCACATTTTACAGAGAGCGCAATTAAAAGACCTGCTAGAGCACCTGAAATGTATCTTGTAGAAATATTTAATTTAAATTGTAGTCCATTATTTTGACCCATTGATTTTTTTTATTTTTCGAGGCTTTAAAGACCTGCTAGATCACCTGAATTGTGCCTTGGATTTAAATTGATAACGGTCCCTTTAATATGATGATAATAATAATAATAATAATAAAATTAATAATATAATCACACTGTATACGTGCAATAAATTCCGAACTGTCACATTTTGTCGTACTTTTTAAAAATCTCTTAACATGGCTATTTTTATGTTTTCTGTATAAAATGAACAATTTGTATTAAAATTATGGCAGCTTGTTTAATGTAGCAGCAACTGTTGAACTATAAAAAATAATAGATAATAGAAAAAAAAAATCAGAATATTCCGAGGGATAGTGCTTTTACTATTGAAGTAAAAAAACAATTCAACAAAAAGCTTTTGCTCTATTTTCAAGACAGTTCTCTTACCATAGCCATATTTTTCTATATAAAATTAACAATGTTTATTATTGTTGTTGGTGCTTTTTTAATGGTAGCAGCAACTGTTAAAATAGATCACAAAAAAAAACAAAATATTCCGATGGTGGATCCAAAAAATATTGCTTTTTGGCCAACATCGCGTAATAGCGTTTTTATTATCGAAGTAAACAAACAATTGAAGAAAAAGTATTTGTTTTATTTAAAAAAATCTTTTAACATCACCATCTTGATTTTTTAAATGAACAATAAACTGTGGCATTTAAATGTTCGATTCGTACTTGTATCATATCATAATTCCACCCACCCCTATATACGATTAGATACATACATATATATATATATATATATATTGTATACGGGCAGGCATTCTTTTAAAAAAGTGTTACGAAGAGTCAAAAAGTCGTCCTCTTTTTGTGGGGGGTCAACCACCCCACCGAACATCGTGCACGTGTATCCCCGTTTCGGTGCAATCGCACAAACCGAACAGAGCGCTACGTCATAGGCAACACACCCAACACAACGGATTTGGGCCGCTGTTCGAGCCCTCAATGCAAGAGTCAAAATCCAGTCGACCAGATGTGGACTCGTCGCCGGCGAACGCCAGTCGCGCCGAACACCGAGCCGGCCCGCTGGGCATCCACAACTCCCAAGGTCACAGAGACCGTGTGGTGGTGGTATTCTCAGCCATAGTTGCGCGGGGCTAGCCGACATCCATTTAGTCGGCAGAAGGGTGTGCACCACTGAATAGTAGATTTAATATTAACAGCAATTTAATTGTCCCTATTCACCCCGGTGTACCCCAAATGTGCACTTTGGTGGTGAACTGTCATTTTGGTGGTGTGTTTTTACATGTGCTACAAGTAAACAATTTGTGAGACACGATAAGGTTTGTTAGTTTGTTACAAGGACGATATATTGCGTAAGTGTTTTTAGAATTTAAGCGTTTTGCGCACACCCTCATCCACGGCGCATGACATCAGCACACGAGTACGAAACAACAATTAAAATCGCTATTAGAATCGGATTTTGAATGCTAATACTTGATTTTTTTTCTTTTTATTTGTAAGGTTCGACAAACGAACAAATCTATGCTCCACTAATAATTTACTCTAACCGCGAAGCGTGTGAAATAGAATTATGTACAGGAAGGTAAGTGTAACGGTGCATTTTATTATATCCGCAGGTCTTAAAAGGGAAAAACGCGATTGTGCGCTAAAAACATTCAAAGACTTCGCGGTTCTTTGTACCCCGAGCTACCCCGATATGTTCCGAACCTAAACCAGAGACAGAATAGTTATTTGCTGACATGGCGACTTGAAGTGTTTGTGGTGTTTTAGTTTATCCTGTACGGGGATTTTACCCTTTTATTTTTCATGGTGCCACTGTCAAAAGGTAACTCATTAACTACTTCCAACGCCTACTATCGCATAATTAATATCATTAACCAAACAAATCGATTTGAAACGTTAAAATCGGGGTTTTCCTTCGTTTTACCCTGTCGATATATTTCCACCAATCGATATAATATATTATAATAAATTAGATATCCTATTGTACCCTCATGGCAAACCCGCAGCACAATTTCCATTCACTCGAATCTCGAATTATTCATTAATTAACTACGCTTAAATTTAGATTTAATTAAAGGGTTGCGTAAACTCGGTTCGGAACGATCCGAGTAGGCGGGGTGTAGCTTCGTGTCGTGAAATTTAAATATGGCGGAGGGCTGAACAATTTCCTAATTCAATATTGCGGGATGCCAAAATGAAAACGCACTGTGTAATGTTTATATTCGCGAGATTGTGCTCTTTTCAAGGAAGGTGGGGGGGTGTAATGTTCGGTGTGATGTAATGCGAGTTCAAGAACGATTCCGCATCTCTGGTGGACACCTGTGTGAATCATATTTGTTGATCATAGTAGGCGATTTTTTCGATTTACACAAAATGTTGTGGGGGAGTGCAACTTAAATGTGTGCAATTTATATACTAGATGTCTCAATTGTAATTATATGAAAATATGCAAAAAACAGGCATCCTTCTAATGGCACTTCCAAATAATTTCATTTTGTTTTGGCAACAAGTCACACTCATTTTCAGTATTGAATTGCGAATTGCGCACCCTGTATATTTTCATTTGCAACTTGTTTCCGACAAAATAGTTTTTATTATATTTATTTTAGTATCTGTGAACCATTAGCTTGGGACAACCAGTATATATAAAACATTTATATTAACATATTGCTATGCTATAATATAATTAAACTACTAAACATTCATAAATATTATTTCTGAGATAAAAATCGTTTATTGTTCTAATTACGTTAAATTTATTTACTTATTAGATAAATAAATTTGGTAAAAAAATACCCCGAAATTACATTTCGAAAATGTTGTGTAATTTGGTTGTTTTTATCAAATATATTTAGCTCTGGTTTATCTTATTTTATAGAGAATTCCCATATAATAACATTTTTCAGACATAAAAATAATCTATTAATTATTTTTTTTTAAATTATATAGGTATATTTATTCTGGAAAAAATCATTCACATTTTTCAAAAATATGCCCAAAAAAGTGCTGTTTTAGAAAAATTAAAATTTCTTTTCAGGACCAAAGAATTATTTATTAATCTAATTCCATTAAATGTGTTATCTTTATTTTTTGTTTTTTCTTCCAAAAATATAAACCAGGACAAAAAAAGTTTTTTTTTAATATTTTAAAAAACCCAAATCTTTCAAAAATATGTACAAAAAACCCTTTAAAACATTTTTAGAAAAATTTGGATTTTTTTAAAGGGAGATTCTGAAGTAAAAACTTTATTAATCTAATTCTTTTAAAATTATGTTTGCATTTATTTTCAGAAAAGTTCATACAAATCTTTTTGAAAACCTCAAATTTTTTAAAAATATGTAGAAACGATACCCTTAAAAAACATTTTTGGAAAAATTCAACAACGTACTCAACTTTTATAGTGTGATTCCAAAATGTAGTAAAATTTGCCTAAATTAGTTCGATTCTAAAATAAAAATAATTCATTAATCTAATTTGTTTGTTGTTTTTTCACAAAAAAAATTTGCAAAAATGTCAAGTTTTTATGTAAAAAGTGAAAAAATGTGCTCAAATTAGTTTTTTACTAAAATTATCGTTTTGTAGAGAGTGATTTTGAAATAAAAAAAAATCCGCTAAAAAAACATTTATTTTTTTTCGGAAAAAAATATTCAAATTTGGTAAAATAGTATGCAAGAAATTTTTGAAATTTTCCAAAAAATAGTCCCTAAATTATATTTTTATCAACGTAATACTCATTTCTTTTTATACAGGGTGGTTTTGAAATGTGGCAAAAGTACCGTGAATGAATTGTTTTTATGAATCGCAGTTGACTCAATTTTATTCATATTTTATGTAAGACATTTTCGAATTAAAATCATCTTTTTGGAGATAAAAATCATTTATTAATCTAATTCCGTTTAATTTATGGTTCTGTTTTTGAAAAAATAACTCAAATTTTGAAGAAAATTATATTGTTATAAATACGACATAATATTTAATTTTTTACGGAATAATTTCAAAATATGGTAAAAGTAGTGTAAATTAGTTATTTATTAATCGTAGTTTTATTTTTTCGTATTTTGTAGAGGGTGATTCAGATCCTAAAATAAATATCTTTGTTAATCTAATTGCATTAAATTAATTTTAATTTTTTTGAAAAGCCATTCAAATATTTCAAGAAAAGTGAAAAATGAGATTTTGGAAAAAGTGTCATTTCGTATAGGGTAATTCCGTAATTCTAAATCCACAAATTAATCCATCCTACTTAAGAGTTTTTTTGTTTCACATTTTAAATAGAACGCGATTCTGAAATGTGACATGATTTAGTTTTTTCCCCTTAATCGAGTACCAGTTTTTTTTTTATATGGGGTGATTCCGAAACGTGACAAAAATACACCACAAATTAGTTTTTTTTTTCTTCTAATAATAGCGACCCAAATATTTTAAATTATTACTTTTCACACCCCAGTAAACATTTAGTCACGCGATATAAATTCGAAATGAAAGCTTCAGTATTGCTAATTTGTTTCCAGTATAAATTGATTGAACAATCAAAACCAATTTATTTAAGAGGGGCTGCATTAAGAGAGTCGGGTACCGATAATAGCGAATTATTTAAATAGATTCAAACGTTTTTTTATTGCGTTTTTTACAACACAGTTCTCGATAAATTTAATAAAACAATTTTTTAGTCCTGCTTGCTGTTGACTTGCCATAATTTTTTTCAACAAAAAAGAATGTTTTAATAATTTTTTTTAGAATCGTAGCCAAACTAATATAGTTTGTTTCTTTAAATAATTTCCTTTTATATTATGAAAAAATATAAAGATGATTGATTTTTAAATTACTTTTCTGATAGATTTAAAATTTTTAAAAAACTTGAAGCGCTTTTAGAGAATAAAGTTTGAAGAGTATCAATGACTCCACCGACTTTTAAAGGACTTTAGTGACCATTATAGGACATTAAAAATTTTAATCTTTGAGGACTTATTTTAGAATCATTTAAATAACTTTTGAAGTATGTTTGTCATATTTTAAAGGTTTCTAACACGAATATAGAACTCTATTAAAGTACCATAAAACTATTTTAGGGCTGAAAGAGTATTGTAAGACTTAAAACATTATTCTACGACTACGAAAAAAAAATCAAGAAGAATTTTTAAAAAACTTAAAGAGTTTCGAACTATTTTAAGGTACTTTAATCACTTTTAAAAGACTTCATTTCATTTTAAAGGATGTTTTCCAATGTGAAATGGTTTTTCTATTGATTTTATAAACTCGGATCCTTTTTAAAAAAAAACTTTAATCATTGTTGATGAGTTTGAATTAATTTTTAGTGGTATTTTTAAATTTCAATTAATTTTTAAAATATTTCAATTCGCTTTTAAAGAATCGCGATTCTTTTTTGTATTTTTAATAGACTTAAGCAGTTTCGAACCATATTTAAGAGAATTCAGCTACTTTTGAAATACTTCAATTCGCTTTTAAAGTGTCTCGATTCTTTTCTATCTATCTTTGAAAAACTTTTAAGCAGTTTCGAAACCTTTTAAGATACTTCGATGAATTTGAATATTTTTTTTAATTTACTTTTAATGTTAAATAATGTCTTAAAATACTTTAAGTGCTTTTAAAAGACTTGAGTCGTTTTTAAAACTCGTTGTGTCGCTTTTTAAAGACTTAATCACTTTTAAAGGAATTTAGTTGTTATTAAAGAGTTTCAGTTGCTTTTAAAGGACTTCAGTCGCTTTTAAACCACTTAATTGTTATTAAAACTCTTCAGTCGCTTTTCAAAGGCCTTAGTCTCTATTAAAAGACTTCAGTCCTTTTAAGGAACTTTAGTTGCCCTTAAACGCTACTTTTGTACTAACATTAATTTCGATTTTTTTTTTTCAGTGTGTTCCAAAACTAGTAAGTCCCCTGGTCTCGCCCAATGTCAAATCTGCAACAGTATCGATACTCGCAACAACTTTCGTATCACAAACCGGGAATAGCATCCCCAGCCCCAGCCCCAGCCCCAGCCATGTCTTCCCAACGTTTCTGTCTCAGGT
This sequence comes from Hermaeophaga mercurialis, assembly GCA_951812935.1. Lineage (NCBI taxonomy): Eukaryota > Metazoa > Arthropoda > Insecta > Coleoptera > Chrysomelidae > Hermaeophaga > Hermaeophaga mercurialis. Next base: position 1,671,003 of record OX638363.1, read on the forward strand.
GGAACAATCATCAGTCTAATTTACTCTCAGTATTCGATCAGTTGCTGCACGACGAAAGTTTCGTCGACGTGACGCTGGCCGTCGAAGGACAGCTCCTGAAAGCGCACAAAATGGTGTTGTCTGCGTGCAGCCCCTACTTCCAAGCGCTGTTCATCAACCATCCGGATAAGCACCCCATTGTGATATTAAAGGACGTACCCTACACCGATATGCGGTGCCTGTTGGACTTCATGTACAGGGGCGAGGTGAGCGTCGACCAAGACCGGCTGACCGCCTTTCTCCGGGTGGCCGAAAGCCTGCGGATAAAGGGCCTCACCGAGGTGAACGAGGAAAAATGTGATAATATAGCTTCGTCGCTCACCCAGCAGAACCTCCAAAATTTGCCGCACCTACAGCGATTGAATCAGAGCAAACGGTTCGGCAACAATTTGAATATGCTGAGCAACGCTCTGCTGCAACCGAAGCGGAAACGCGGCAGGCCCAGGAAGTTGTCGGGGTGTTCGAACGGTCCAGACGACTACGATAAGGACATCGTCCAGGGGAGTCCCGAAATGTTGGAGGTGAAGATGGGAATGGACAATTTCACTGGAAATAATTCAGATACAAGTATTAAGAACGAGCCGGACGTCGACGAGGGCAACGGTAAAGAGGAACCGGAACCGGTGGCCGGATCCTCCAACGAACAACCCGTACGCAATAATAAGGTTCATGAAGACTTTCATCCCGCTGGTAAGTCATTTTCTTTTTCCTTCAAAGATAATCTTTTCGCTAAGGAGAAAACGTACTTTTATTATCTTTTAATTATGCAAAGGCAGGTTTTGCAGGAACTTGAAATAATTTAATCTCATATTTTGGAATGTTCAAGCACTTTGGCCAGTTTTCAAACAGCGATTTTTAAAAATCTTCATTTGATTTTAAAAGCTTTCAAGATTTCTTAAATGCTTTCTAGGACATACAAGATTTTTGAAGCATAACACATTGCGTGCCATGTTTTTCATATATGAAAGACGGTGATATTTCTGCATTGGCCACGTCTTTCATTTTTGTACGTTTCTATTCACGGCGATGTCATTCAAATATGAATAATGTTGCAGTGTATTTTAAATGGGGAATTTCAAACGTTTGTTGGTGGAATGTTCACATACTATTTGTTTTCGCTAACAGCATATTTATTTCTTACTTATTTGATATAATGAGTAATAGTAGTAATAGATACACAAAAAAATAAACTGGAACAAAGTTTTTTGTGTTTTTTAGTGTTAGCACACATTTTGCAGTAGATATAAACCATTTTGGTTTGATTTTTGGTTTCTTTATGGCTGACGTCTTTCTGATTTTTTACGTAGCAAGTGGCACACTCCCTACGGATTCTTTTTTCCATTTGCATCGATCCTCTGCGCTAAATTGTGATGTGGAGATGTAGATGCTCTCAAAACAGTTTCCTCCTTACGTCTAGAAAATATTTATATCTACAAACACATGACCTGTAAGCACGCCTCCTTTCTTCTGATTTGATTACATGAAACAAATAGAGAAACTGCATTGGTCCGCGTCTAATAGAAAATATGCATTGCAAATAATTTAACGAGAAAGTTTCCAAGAATGGATCAATAATTACAACGTTAATGGTATTAAAAATTTAAAAGATACAACAAATATTTGGTGGATTTTTCCAGCCAAATTTCCATTAGCAATGAAATCGTGGTTACATAAAATTACACGAATGAATTTTTATGACAAAATCACGAGCACATAGGACAAATGATTTCGTTTGAAAATTGTTTCATACATTTTAATAAAAACATAGTTTCATTGTTAATTGAAATTGATATTCGTCTTCCCGCGGTATCATCTTTCCGTTTTTGATTTTCATATGAAGAACGTCCTTAGGGACATTTAGCGGATTAGTAGAAGTTATCTTCCCTTATTGAAAAGTTTCTTGCATAAATGTAAACAAACTTTTGCTATTAATCCGACTTCGCGTTCTCCAGTTGTTGCCCGATATGTCCATCGACCAAGCATTTACCTTTATATCATACTGCTGGGCTTTTTTTGGTATGTATGGTATAAATATTAGGCGATCTTTCCATGCTACCAAGTCTCTTTTCAATTATTATTTTCATTAGGACAAAGAAGTGACTGAAATTTATTTTTTAGTATGTCTGTCAAAGGTTGAATTTCCTACATGGCCGTTTTTTGAATTGAAGTGCAATAGGCCTACTATAACTAATATCTGTTATAGTAGGACAAGAACTATTTCGATTTGACCTTACTTTACCTTGAAAAGTTAAGAACTTAATGCGTTTACAACGGGTTTTAGTTATTCCGTTGTATAGCCTCAAATAAATATTGTGGACCTATAATTGATCTAGGAAGATCAGGTAATGAGTCCAGTTACACCAAGTCCATCCATATTTGTAACTCCCACAAATTTTCTAATTTCTTGTGGATTAGTAAGGACTCATTTCTTTATTGTAGAATATGTTTTGCCTGTTTGGATTGTATGGTTTGCTTAGTAAATTTATTGGTTTCAGGAACTATAAGATCGATAACCTCAATAATTCGTTATTTAAATATTCCGTAGTTTGGATTTTAAATGAATTTACAGAAGTTATAGATTTAATTGTTTGTGGAAGTGAGTTATAATGATCTAGATCTTTAAAATGTTGAAGAATGTCTTCAATGTTTTCATATGGTTCTACCTCTTCATCAGATGATTTTTATGATTCTAGCTCTTTATGTGACGACTAGTTGGGTCATCCAGGTTATAAAGGGTGAAATTTAGATCTCTCGTGGAGTCCTTGGTATCAAAATCTTACATATTTGCTTTGTGGTTCTCCAAGTTAGCTTCAGATTCTAGTTTCTCTGGGGTTAAAAATCTGCGACGTTTGGACATAATTTTAAGGATGTCACACGACCTCCACAAAACAAAATTTCAATTTTCAGTTATCAAAACCAACAATAAAAGAGAAAATGCTTAAAATAAAATGCTCAGGGGGAAAAATGCAATTTTTTTCCTGCAGAACTGCGTCTTTCATTAATAAAAAAAATGCAAAACACAAAAAGAACTAAAAATAATTTATGTTCCCCTGAAATAACTTTTTGATGAGATATTGAGACGCAATGTGTTAAAGTTTTTCGAAGACTTTCCTAAGTCGTAAAAGGATACAAATTATTTCTGAATAGTTTAAATAATTCTAAAATCGCCTTCAAATAACAAGTACTGTGTACATTGTTTAAAAGTAATTGAAGCACAAGTATTTGAATACTTAAAAGGGAAAGAACTTTAATCGTCTATGACGCAAAACCGTAATATTTTTCTAATCAATCTTGTAAAATATTATAAAAGTACGTTTTTATTTTAATTCTCTCAGATATACAAACAACCCAATCTACATTTCATTACATTGATTACATTGATGAATATATTGTGTCCCAAATAAATATTTTTATAACTTTAGCCGTTAAATAAATTATGAAAAAAAATGTAGGGAATTAAAATGCTAATAGTACCAGTTACCTAAACTATGGACATTGCTCACCCATTTAATATTCAATAACGTTGGATGTAACAGGAAAACCCAATTGGTTTTATTTTGTATTTTAATAATATTTTTAACCACTATCAGTTTCTGTGAATATTTAAAACATTCCGAAATGGCGCAGGTCGAACGAAATCGTGCAGTTAGATAAACGGATTTAATAAATAATTTTATTATTTATTAATTTTTTTTTTTTCGTAAATGTTAGTGAAGGGAAAAGCTATAGTGGTGTCAGTGATAATTCGTTTTGTGCATCGTTATGAGGTGAGTGATCAACAATTTTTATTGATAAGGGAAGAGTTATCGGAATGAGCCATTTAAATTCAAATTACTAAAAAAAACTAATTACCCATTCAAATATGATATTAATCTTGCGGCTTATTCTCTGTAGCTTTTCCCTTTGCAACATTTTTTTTTCTTTACTATTTGGTGGTGGATTTGTGTTATTTTTAATATTAGGTTTACTTGTTTGCATTCTTCTAATGTTTTACAACGTTCCGACATTGCATAAAGTAGGAATCATGATAAATAATCGAGATCTAGAATAAACGGAATTGTGTAAAGTATTTGCTTTAAAAACAAAGCGACGAATAAGTTGATTTCCAAATCACTTGGAGTATTGATCACTCAAGTAGGATTTATTGTTTTTAAAGGGTTTTAATCACTTGCTTAATTTCGATTCAAAAGGAGTTAAAGCTTTTTATAATTCTAAAGCACTAAATGGGCAAACATTATAGAGTGCTTTTCTTTAAAGTCTCGAGAAAGCTTCAATCACTTTTAAAGGACTTCGGCATGTTTTAAAAGTTGTTAGTCACTTTTAAAGCATTCTACTAATTTTTAATAAAATGCTGTCATTTTAAAACTGTTTTGGTCCATTTTAAAGGACTTCAATAATTCTAGTTACTTTTTTGTGTCATTAATAAGTCAATTTCAAAAGACATTACTTATTTTTAAAGAAATGTGATTGATTTTAGAGGACTTCAGTCACTTTTAAATACGTTCAGACATTTTAATCGACTTCTGACTCTTTAAAACGACTTTTGATATTTTAAAACGACTTCAACTAGATTTTAAATTTTAAATAATTTTTGAAGGTTTCTAGGTAGACTTAAAATATTTGCAAATCATTATTTAGTAATTTTACAGGACTTCAGTTAAATTTAAACGATTTAGTCTATTTTATAGTATTTCAATCATTTTTAAATGTCTTCACTCATTATAAAACATATCTTTAACTTTTAAAGATCTTCGACCTGATTTAAAGAATTTCAGCAAACTTTGAAGGACTTAAGTCAATTTTGAAGACTTCAATACTCTCAAGTCAATTTTAAACGATATTAATCACTTTTAAAGAACTGGATCATTTTAAAATGCTTCAATCGCTTTTAAAGTACTTGAATGACTTCTAAACGACCTCAGATATTTTAAAGATATTTAAAGCATTATTTCAATCAATTTTGCAGTACTTGGAGTCACTTTTGAAGGCATTCAGTCACTTAAAAGGATCATTCCCAAATGATTTTAGTAAAAGACTTTTAAGTTATTATTAAGACAATTTTAAACCACATTAATCACTATTAAAGAACTGTGGTTAATTTTAAAAGACTTGAATATTTCTAAACGACTTGAATCTATTTTAAAGTACTTTAATTATTTTTAAAGTTTTCTAACATTTTTCAAAGTCTTCAGTCATTCTAAAACATATCTTTAACTTTTAAAGATCTTTGACCTGAATTAAAGCATTCCAGTCACTTTTAAAATACTTCAGTCACTACCTAACGGTTTTAGCCACTTTTAAGAGATTTTCACATTATTGAGTCGATTTTAATCGACATTAATCGCTTTTAGAGAAATATATTTATCTTTAAAGAACATCAGTTACTTTTAAAAGACTCCAGTTACTTTTTAAAGTACCTTAAAATACTTTAGCCCCTTTTAAAGTATCTTCACTCAATTTTAAAGTACGTTAGTCACTTTTAAAAGTACTTCAGTCACTTTCGACAGACTGCAGTCATCTATTCAATCTTAAGTCACTTTTAAGTGATATAAATCAGTTTTAAATATATTTGTTTGAAGCCAAGGAAGTACTTGAAACACTGTTAAGGGTTTCACACACTATTACTGATATTTCAATTAAATTTAACGCAATTTAGAAACCAAACAATTACATAGAAATAAAATACTTCGCTTGAAACACGCAAGTATTTTGAAAAGGTTTCAATAAGTGTAATAATGAATTTCAAAGCAATTCAAATGCGGTCAAAGCAGTTTACAAAGATTCTTAATTACTGGAAATGGCCAAGCAGTAAATAATTATTTTGAAGCGATTAAAGTACTTCGCTTGAAGTACAAAAAGTGCTTGAAACATCCTTACAGACTTTCAATCATTCTAATAGTGTTTTAAAGCAATCGAAGTACTAAATAATTATATAGTACTTTATTTGATTCACAAAAATATTTTTGAATACTTGAGCCATAAAATGCTTTAGACTGATCCGTATATGAATATTTTAATTAGAAATTACTAGATAAAAATGGTTGAACAAATAATTTCGACGATGTATTTTATTGTCAAATTCGCCACGCATTTTAACCAGAAATTTGTTTCATTGCTTGATTGTAAATAAGGAAATGGGTTAAGGACTGTAAATTATTTTGTAATTTGCTCGCCGAATGGTGGTGCATGATTCACGATTTGTTTTCGATGACTACGTGCCGATTTTTTATTATTCGTCATTCGCGAATTCATTAAGGATGAGTATTGGTTGTTCGATATTTAATCATCCCTGGTCGATGTTTTTTTCGTGAAAAACAATGATGAGTTCTTTTAAGTGCACGGAGATTGTTCTGTTTGAACTATAAATTAAATTACCTTGGATTGCACAAAATAGAAAACGTGGTGTTTAGTTCCATTTTAAAGAATGAATGCTATTGAATAAACACATTTGTAATTATTAATTCTTCTGTTGATTTTTTTCTGTGGGCCACCACCATTTTCCTGGACTTGTACCGAAGGTGTTAGGCGGGTCGTCTCATTTATTTCCAATATAATTTTCGTTTTAACATTGAATGAGAAATCATAAAGAAAAAGAAATAAGTCAAAAACAGGATTAGAGAAGATTTAACTTCGGACTTCCGTTGGTTTAATTTTCATTAATATTCGAATCTCCAATCGTCAACGGTTGATAACGATTCTTCAGACTTACGTCTTTCATTCTAGACTTTTTCAATGCTTTTTATTATCGCTTTCAAATAGATTTCAAGTGATTTAATAGATTCCATTCATTTTTTAAGACTGAAATCACTTGTTAAAGCATTCTAGTCACTATTAATAAATTCAGGAATTTTTAAATGAGTTGAGGAACTCCGGTTACATTTAAAGGATTTTAATAATTTTTTATTTGAACCATGTTTGAAGGTTTTTTCATCATTTTTAAGATACTTTTAAAGAAATTCAACCATTCTTAAGTACTTCAGTAAATTCTTAAAGAAGATCAACCGTTCTTAAAATCATTTTGTCATTTTTAAAGGTCTCCGGTTTCTTGTTCTTGTTGAGTTGAGGGACTTTGGTCGTATTTAAAAGATTTGAATCGTTTTGGAAAATTTGGTCATCATTTTTAAGAGAGTTTCAAGCGTTTTAAAGGATTCAGAAGCTGTTAAACAATTCAGTCGATTGTTAAAGAATATAATTCATTTTTAAAGGTCTCCGGTAATTTGTAAAGAATTGTAAGTAATTTTTAAAGGACATTGGGAATTTTGGTCACATTTATGATTTTTGAATTGATTCAAGGTATGTATCACTTTCAAGCGTTTAAAGAACTTTAATCTTTATTAAGTACTTTCAGTCAATTGTCGAAGGATATCAGTCTCTTTTAAAGTCCCCTTGTCATTTTTAAAGAACTTGAGGAATTTGGATCACTTTAAAGGCTTTAAGATATTTTTGAAGTTTTTTATTCATGATTTTTAAGTGAGTCTCAATCGCTTAAAGGATTTGAATCGTTATTAAAGACTTCAATTAATTGTCAAAGTATATCAATCACTTATAAAGTCCTCTTAATTATAAAGGATTTCAGGAATTTTGGTCACATTTAAAAGCTTTAAATGATTTAAAGGTTTTTTCATCATTTTTAAATGGTTTCAAGCGTTTTAAAGGATTCCAAGGACTGTATTAGTTACTTTTAAAGCACTTAAGTTGTTTCTAAAGGGCTTTAATTACATTTAAAGGACTCCAGTCACTTTTAAAGAATTCTAGTCGCTTTTAAAGGATTCTAGTCCCTTTTAAAGGATTCTAGTCGCTTTTAAAGGACTCCCGTTTCTTACGTCTTCGAAAGGGCCATAATCGCTTTGAAGGATTTTCGTTATTTTTAGGGATTTTTTAAAGAATTTCAATGTTACCCACTTCCTTTATTTATAAAGACTTCAATCCATTTTAGAATACTGAAAGTATTTCAAGCTATTTTTAAATAATAATTTTCAAAATATAAATACATTTTCGTTTTTGTTGTTTCCGCTCAATGCGATGTTCTTTGAGTCTTATTTCCATTAATCGGTTTGTTACTCCTATGTATATATTTTCCCTCATACTTTATGCAATGTTGTTCGCATATAAATTCCAGCTATATATGTAATATACGAAATGCATACCTATTGCTGTTACGATATTAAATTTGTTACATACAGTTTGTAGCATTAATAATTAAAGAATAATAATATTTCGTATTTCGTTTTTGTTCCAGATGAAAAAGTATCAGAAACAAGCACCTCCTTAAAAAATAACAATAACCTAGACTTAAGCTCGTCGTTGCAGGACGAAGTCGACATATCGTACCAGGACTCATCGACCTCCGACATAGAAATAGAGGAAACCGAGAGCGACATTCAAATAGATTCGAACTCTGATCGGTATTCTGTTAAATCTCCCGCTAACAATTCGAATACCGTCAGTCCGAAGAAGGAACCCAACAAATCCGTAATAGATTTGGACGATTTCGCCCAATACGAAATCGTCCTCGACGATCCCGGTTTCTACAACAGGAGCCAATCGAAGAGAGCGAAAGACCAAGAGAAGTCGGCGCGGGATTTTTGCGTTCGGGAAAAGGACAATCTGTACAGGTGCATGGTGTGCGACCGGATGTACACGCACATAAGTAATTTCTGTAGGCATTACATGACCTCGCACAAGATGGACGTCAAAATGTTCTCGTGCCCGGTTTGCGGAAAAGAGTTCACCAGAAAGGACAATATGGTCGCCCATTTGAAAATCATACACAAACAGTTTACGATGCCTTGTAATAATAAGTATCTTGATAGCAAGTAGATTGTAAGGATTCGTACCGGTCTGTAAATTTTCTTTACACCGCATATTGGCAATTTTTTGCCGCAAATTCAAGACAAGAAAATGTTTTCCTTGACGGTTAACTTTCAAAGGTCTTTAGCCGCTTTTAAAAGACATTATTAAGTTTTTTAAAATAATTACTTGTAATGAGCTGGTAGACCCTTTTAATGAACCTTTTGAATGGATTGAAGTATCTTTTAAACGGCTGTAGACTCTTTTAATCAACTTTAATGGCCTTTAGTCGTTTAAAAGGACCTAAGACTCTTGTAATGAATATTATGGCCTTTTAATAAACTTTGTGGCCTTTTAATAAACTTTGTGGCCTTTTAATAAACTTTGTGGCCTTGTAATAAACTTTGTGGCCTTCTAATGAAATTTATTGCCTTTTAGTGAACTTTAAACCTTTTGAATAGACTGCGATCTCTTTTAAACGATTTTAGACTGTTAATCACTTTTAACCGCTTTTAATGGTCTTTAGTCGCTTTTAAAGGACTTTAGTCGTTTCTAAAGGACTTTAAAAGGATCTAAGACCATTGTAATGAACTTTAGACCTTTTGAACGGATTATAGTCTCTTTTAAAAAACTTTAATGGTCAGTCAATATTAAAGGGTTGTTTTACATATTTTCAGATCTTTTAGAATGACTACATTCACTATTTTAATAACTTTTTATAGATTTCAAGCAACTTTAAAGTGTTTAAATATTATTTCCTATATTTTTAAAAGAGTTTAGTCTCTTTTAAAAGACTAGACTCTTTTAAAGGACTTCAGACTATTTTAAAGGATCTTAATCGCTTTTTTTTTAAAGGTCTTTAGACAGTTTTAAAGAGTTCTATTCATTTTTACAGTTTAGAATGACTATTTTCACTAATGAATCTAGTTTTTTTAGAGTTTTAATCACTTTTAAAACGATAATTTAGTTCATTTTTAGTCGCTCATTAAGGTTTCCAAATTATAAAGATTTCAATAATACATTGGCTTTAAAGAGATAAAAATTTTTCGCAGTTTGATGCGGTTTTAAAGGGTTTATAGATTTCAACTATTTGAAAACAAGGGTTTCAAACATTTAAAAAAATTTTTGATGGAAGGAATGTAGTCACTTTCAGAAGCATCTACGGAGAATTTTCCATAACTTTTAAAAGGGTCTTTTAAATTTTATACAGGGCAATTTTTTATCTTACGACAACGTTCACATCGTCATATTTACATATTTTTGAAGTCAACCTCGATATTTCGAGTGATATCAAAAATTTCTGATGAATTATTGGAAAGACGCGATGAAAAGAAAAAATTTGACCGGTATCAAGTCACTTTCCTGGGTGGTATTTCCAAGAGTTTACGGACCGAAATAAGTTTTTGCGTGTCTGGAATTAGTCCAAAATAAAAGAGGCTTGCCAATGTAATTTTTTGCCTTAGCAAAGACTGACTAGGTACATATAATATTTAGATATTTCGAGTGTTAACTCATATCTTGAATCGAAAAACGAAAATGAAACAAATTTTTTTAGAGTAAAAGCGTTGCAAATGAAAATTTTTTGATACGAATAATTTTTTCAGCGTATTTTCCTGGAAATGTTAAATAAACATATCAGAAATTAGAAAATATCGATATCTCATGTTTTTTGGAAATTATAGTTTAAGTTCAATAATTTCTGGAAAATAATCATTTGACCAGCGCGGTCTCCAGACTTGAATTTTTGTACAAAATAAATCATTGATCAGTTTTTATTTTTACTCTAAAAAGTATGTTTTTTTTTCCAATTTTCGAAAATCAAGTGAGACAATAATTACTAATTAAACGTAAATTTAATCAACCAAAGAAGGTCGTTACTATTAATTATCAAATAATGAACATACCAACCAGAAAAGGCTGGAAAATATATTTTTAAGACTTTTGTACCAAATGTAAATGTAAACTGTCAGAGCGCTGTAATTTTACTTATACGGGGTTGTTCGAAATGCAAAGAAAAATTTACTACGGGGCGGAAAGTCTATTTATTATCGCCCCCAAACTTTCGATGTTTTATTTCGGATCGCCCTGTATACACTGAATCCAAATATATTTTGTTAGAATACTACTGTTACAGAGGTGGTTATTTTTAGATATTTTATATAAAATATATAATTATACAAGATGTACGTCATTATTATTAAATACTTTACAAATTTTTATATTGAATGAAAATCAAAAATTATTTACTCTAGTACAGACGATAATTTTCCAAACTGGAAACTATATTTTCTTTATACATTTTACAAAAATTTTAAGCGGTTTATTTAAACTGTTGGAATTATGTGAATTTAGTTTTGTTGATTTTTCATAATTTACTAAAACTGTCTAAATGTGGTTAAAAGACATATTACTTCATTAATTCACTTGTTTTTTTTTACTCGCACGAAATTTGGATTGTTCTACAATATATAAATCAATTTCAAACTATTTGAAACAATTCTGATACGTTTCGGATCATTTTGGATCGGTTAGAATCACTTCAAATAGTTCTGGACAATTTCGGATTATTTTTGAACCATTTGAGTCAATTTTTAGACCCTTCTGATTCGTTTAATATAATTTTTGGACAATTGAGACGATTCTGGAGACTCTTGGATCAATTAAGACTGTTCTTGATCCTTTTAATTCTTTACATACCATATTCTATCAATATAAGACATTGTAAGACAATTTTTAATTATTTTTAGTCTTTCAGGACAATTTTGGATCAACTCAAAGATTTTTGAAACAATTTTGGATCATTCTATAACATATACATCAATTAGAGATCATTTTGAATAATTTGAGTCAATTTTTATAACTCTGATACATTTAAGATTGTTCTTGATCATTTTAAATCTTTGTATACCATCTTCGATCAACATAAGATATTGTAAAACAATTTTAAATTATTTTTAGTCTTTCAGGATAATTTTGGATCATTCTATAATAAATCAATTTCTGATCATTTTTGAAATCTCATACATTTTTAGATATATTTCTGATAGATTTAAATACATTTTGGGTTGGTTTAAAAATAATTTTAATCAATTTTGAATCAACAGGAGGTGTATTAAGAGACAGATTTGGAACATTAGAGGACTAAGATAACTTATCAATACGAAATGTTTTTTATAGTGTCAAGTGTCATCTGTCCCCCCTGTCAATCGTCATTGATCACTTTTTATGAAGTTTGAAATTACTTATAAAATATCTTAGAGACAAGAAATATGTTTTTTAACACTTACTTTATTACTTTATTTTATTATTTTCATTTTTTTAATAAATTGTTGTCTGTAGTTGGTTCTTATAGTGGCAATAAAAGTTGTACTCGTTGTTGTTTATAAAAATTCAAATGATATATTTAATTTGTTGCAATTATTGGAAATTTTTCATAAATTAGGTGTACAGGGTGTGATTCAGATTTTTAACTTTATACAGAAGTGGAATAATCTGAAGCGCCCAAAAATACCGAGATTAGTGTTTAACTCTTAGCGTTAAGTATTCGAATTATATTATGAAAGAACTGACAATAAATTCCTGTTTAATATTGATAATCTTCTTGCCTTAGTAAAAAATCGAACAAATATTTTTTTTTAGCGAAGGACTGAAGAATTATTCTTAAGGTAAATGTTGCAATTTTAAAATGTTATCGATATTAGCGATTTAATTATTTATACTTAAATGATTTTTTTTTAGAGATAATTTATTTGCACCTATTTGGTTACCTTGTAATTTTATTAAAATGGTTAAAATGTGTAGACGTTTGTTTAGTTATTGCAAATAAAATTCAGTTTGCTATTTATTTTTATTGTTTTTTATTTTTGTTTGCGTTTTATTTAGTTTTGTAAGTAAATTTACTTGCATGAGTTTATTTATTAGTAGCGCCATTTTTTTTTATTTTCGATCTGGTAATTTGCAGATTTATAAATAATAAATAAATAAATATTTTTGGTCAATTGCTCTTATAGTTTTAGAACAATAACTGGATCATTCTCTGGCTTTTCAAAGAGTTTTGGTTAATTTTGAAACGTTTAAGACAGTGTTTGATCATATTGAGAAGTTTTTACATTTCTCCATTATACTATGATTTTTTTAGACCTTTCTAATACATCTTAAAATCATCTCGAATCACTTTGAAACAATTTGAATTATGATGTAACTTTTTAGGTCGTTACATTTTTGTATGATTTTTAGACAATTTTTAATTATTTTATGACTTTTTATACAATCATGGATCGTTATGTAAATTTTTAGACAATTTTGGTTTATTATTTAAATAATTTTACATATAAAATATTTTTTAAAAATTACTTATAATTTTCGAACAATTTTAGATCATAGAATTTTGGCTCATTATGAAACGTGTAAAGCAGTTTTTGATCATTTCCAAATATTTTTGATAAATTTTAGATATTCTCGTGTCATTTGATTTGGAGGCTTTTCGGATAATTACGGATCGTTCTGTGACCTTTTAGGCAATTGCAGAACATTTTTTGACATTTTAGATTTTGTCGGCTTTTAGACAATTTTGGGCTGAGGTAATTTTGATATCAATAATATAAATATTAAATAAATAAATGGGCTTATTTAGTTTCGCGTATTAGTCTACGATTTCCGAATGGGTTAAAAACAAAAACTGCAAATTACCATTACCACATTATTATTTGTATAATCCTCACTGAGTGGATAAAACGCCAATTACATAACAGTTTTATATTTTTAGATTTGATGACGCAAAACCTGCTGACCCCGAAAACGGAACCGAACGACACCGGCTCGGAACAATCAAACCAATTGTCGAATACACCCGAATCCTCCCGAATCAGCACTCCCGACAACGTCCTGAACAATAACAATAACAACAACAACAACAACAGCAGCACCATGACGCCGTCCACGAGCGCCGTGCCGCTGCCCAACATTTCGAATTTGCCGGCGAATTTGACGAATTGCGGGAACATGAGCGCCCCCTCGGGCCGACAGCCGACGAAACGGAGGGTGCGACGTCGGGCCACCAGCCAAAGCCAGGACCCGGCGGAGGCCCTCACCGAGATGTCGGTGCGCGGCCTCAACCTCTTCAGATACGCCTCGATCAGCGAGGGGGTCTACCAATGTACGGAGTGCGCGAAAGTCGACGTCCAGAAAACGTTCAAGAACAAATACAGCTTCCAGCGGCACGCGTTCCTCTACCACGAGGGCCACCAAAGAAAAGTCTTCCCGTGTCCGGTGTGCCAAAAGGAGTTCTCCAGACCCGACAAAATGAAGAACCACATGAAAACGGTGCACGACTGCTTTATGCCGAAAGACGTCGTGTTTCCGCCCATGGGCTTCTTCCCGACGATTTAAACTAGCAACGATCGGATAAGCAGAAAAATAAAAACGATGGTTGGAATTGATTTCGTACTCGGTGCTTCTTTGAGAAAGTTAAGCAATTTCTTTTTTGAACGGATATGAAAGTACAAGTTTTCTTTTATAAGATATATATATGTGATTAATCTCTTGTGGTTAAAAAATGGCCTGAAAGGTATTTTTTTCTTAGGAATTTTCCAGCTGCGTAGCAGTGACTAATCCAAAATTAATTTTCATGGAGAAGTTGTGCAATCCGATAAATGGGGGGTAATCGGCGATTTATAATCGATTACTCAATAGTGATTTATGGGGATGTTGATTTGTCAAAAGCATTTTTTCAAAAATGTCCACCCGTCTACGGCCTTGTTGCTTAAACTAGTTTTACTTCCATTTATGTGTTCGTTTTCGATTCATTTCAATTGCCCAGACATAACGTTTTGTAGAAAAAATAGAGAATTTTTTATTTTTCATAAAAACGCCATGTTGCGATTTTTTAAGGAAAATTACTAAGACTTGTCCTAATTTTTCAAAAATATATTTTTTTCAACAGAACGACGTCAACAAACTTTAATTTCCTGTAAAAATTTAAAATTTTGCTATATTTGGAGAATGTCAAATGACTTAATTTACTATTTTTTTTTTCAAAATCTTGGTGTTTTCATATGGACGGCAAATTGCAATTTTTCCAGAAAAAAGCCAAATTTACCTAAAGGTCAATTTTTTGTAAAATAATTTTTCAAGTAGTATTTTGCATTTTCTTGAAATATTACGATGCCAAATTTATGATAGAAATAATCAAATTTGTTTTTTTTTGTTTTCCAAAATGGATTTCAGGATAGCATTCATTCAAGTTGTATTTTTTTTCTAAACCTCCTTTTCAAATAGTAACTTTTTTTGCTAAATTTCTAAACTTTTGTTGAACAAGTTGAAATTTTGCGGTTTTTTAAATGTAACGCTGCCAAAGGTACAATTTTTTTTAATGCTTTCAAAGTAAACGTCGTTGTCAAATTTTTTCCTAAACCTCAACTTTCATAAAAGAAAACATTTAAGATATTCTTTAAAATTATACTACATTTTTGCAAAATTGCGTTTCCACATCACATTTCTTTTGAAATTTCGAATTTTAAAGTTGTTTAAATCTACCGGCTACAAAATATAAACATTTTGACATATTCAACATTTAGACTTTCCTCTAACTAGTAAAAAATTGATCGTCAATTTAAAATCAATTAAATCATTTTATCGGATTCCTCCAATCTCCAGCAATAACGTACTAGTTTTTATTTAAAAAAAAAGTTCAGTAGTTCTTTCATTTTGGATAGTTCTTAGGGGTTTTGCAGATAGTAACCTTTGTTTATAAAAAAACAGAATAACAATTTGTAGAAATGTTTATAAAGAAATAGTTTTTAAAAAATAAATATTGACTGCACAGAGTAGACAATATATTTTATATATGTATACATATAAATCGCCGCAGGCGCACAAATATTATTATTAAACAAAAAAATGTATAATTTAGTTGATTTTATTAAATGTTTAGTTTAGGTGTTGGGACAATGAGAAACAATAATAGTTTAAATCTATATTACAATGCCATTGTGAATTTTATTTATTTTAAAACGCTGTAAGCTTCACTCTGTTAATTCATTTTCTTCTTTAAGCAATTCGACATATCTTATTAAGATTTTTTTATATATATATTTTTTTTTTATTTTTTACTAGAACAACAATCGCGGCATCGGATTCTCGAATATCTTCGTTAAAATAATTAAAACGGCGACTCCAATTAAATATTTGGAAAATTGATAATACAGAGTTTATATTTCACAAAAATGGGTAGCCCTGTATAAATTTTGGCAATAATTTTTGACTAGTAAATATCAGTCGCTGTTTTAAGCAGGTGTTTCGACAATTCGTGCGCTCAAAATAACTTTATTTTTTCATCTTAAACGTTCAAAATGTCAAACAACTTAAAAGTCAAAAAAACTAGCCATGTTGGACGTCAACTCAGAAATTAAGACATTTACATGATAAAAAAAATTGCATACGATGACAAATTAGAAAATTGTCCCAGACGATAAATCAAAAGTTCAGAAATGTTACAAATTTTTACGAGACATGACAATTCATAAATGTTCACACAATAATACAGTAATTTGCACAAAACTACAACTCAGAGATTTGCACAATTAATAAGAAATTTGAATGAAATGACAAATTAGAAAATTATCTGAGATGACAAATAAAAAATTCATAAATTTTAGAAATATGTAAGATACTACTATATAGAAAATTAAAGCAAAACAACTCAGAAATTTGCATAAAACAATAACATAGCAATTTGTTAAACATTAATAATAATGTTACTAATATCTATGCAAAAAATGTAATTGTATGTACAATTTTTCGTCTCTCACTTTGTAAGTTTGACGTTTTTAATGTTTGACAATTTTGATGCTTGATGTTTTTAATGTAAAATTCAAAAATAAGGAGATGTACGAATTGTCTTAGAACCTTTCGTTTTAAGGTTGAATTTTATCTTAGGATGTTGTTCTAGTATAAAAATCTTGTTATATTTTTCTAAGGCGACCTAAAGTGCCTTTAATAACTTTTTGTACAAACTTAGATATATAATATCTATTTAAAAAAAATGCAATAGTTTAGAATCACTATGTGATAGTTTTTTTGTTTTTTTTTATTTTTTGTTTAACATTTGTTAGGCCAAGGCCAGTTTTCATCGACGTTCTTCCATTCAAGATTGTAACTCTTGCGATTCGAATGAAAAGCGGTTGCAATCTTTATTAGTAAGAATAGTTAAATCTAAGTGCAATTAATATAGAAACTTTATTACTAACGTTATTAGTTATAAGTTATTTTTTTCCAGAATTATTTCGATTCGTTTAGCAAATTTTGAATTTGCTGTTGTATTTTAAATATAAAAATATCTCACATAACACAAATTTTTATTTGTTAATTATTCACGCTAAAAAGAAGTAGAGTTTCGTTATAATATTTGGTATTAATTTTTCTTTATTATGCTTTAATAATACTATTGGTAATATTTTTTTTTTTCATATTTGTTTAATGTTTATCTTCGTTATTTTATTTTTAGTAACGCTGGTGCGGATGTATTTCGTGTAGTAATGTTAAGTATACATTTCTCAGTTCGCAACGTAATCATTAATTGTTTGATTATTATTGTATTTTTCTTTATTAATAAATCTACCTCTAATAATAAAATATATTAATCCAAAAATAATTAGTTATTAGTGTCTCCCTCTCGTTTATAGCCGTCCCGTTTGCATTTCTTAATCCTCATTATCTTGTAGCAATATATTATTTTTGTGCGTCTTAAACCACTCAGGAATTTGTATGAAACTGAAAATCAGAAATTGAAACGTTCTCTAGAACTCACAAATTTGCAAAGGTAAAAATCAAGAAATTTGTATGGGATAAATCGAAAATATGCAGTTGACCACTACTCAAAATTGTCCCGTTCAAATTTCCGATTGTACCTGGTGTAAATTTCTGATTTGTATGTACTTCGTGCAAATTTATTTGTACCTCGTACTAATTTGTGATTTGTTACCTGTACACATTACTGTTATGATTTTAGTTAGCAAATGCCAACAAAAGTTACTAAACAGATCAAATTTGTGATTTTGTCCCTCCGAAAATGTTTCTTTTATAGCCCTCTGCAAATTTATTATTTATCGCCCCGTGCAAATCTACTATCTACTAAATATGCATTTGGTTATATTAAATAATTAGAATCTTTTGAAATGATGATTATATCTAATAGGTAAGTTAAAATTTTGTTGCTATAAAAATTATTTTGGCAAAAGTAATGTATTGGTTTATTATCCTCTTAATTGCAAATATTTATGTAAAATAATACAAAGCTATATATTTTCAAGATCCAATCGGTTGCAAAATTAGAACCACAGTGAAAATCAGATGAAACTGCGCAGATGTGTTGCGGAGTGTCTACAGTATGCGTCACACGCAGTGAACATGTACACATGCCTAAAACAGTAGACGCTTTTGCAGTGTTTGATCACCCACCATACAACCCGGACTTGATTTCCTCTAATTTTCATTTCTCTACTCACATGAAACTCTGGCTAAGAGGACAGCATTTCGGTACTGAAGAGCTGCAGATATTAAAGACCCATGCATTTTGTTGAATTCTGTATAAATTTAACCTCACTTTCCTTTTTCCGCAATGAAAACTAATAATGTCACAAATAAACTATTGACATTTGTCAAATGTATGAAAACAAAACGAACTATAATTAATATATATGTATATATATTATATATTATTATATATTTATTAAAGACCGGATTATCAGACAAGGTCATTTTAACACTATTTTGTCCTAGGTGTACACCTGGGGTATTTAGTTAACATTTATTTGGTTAATTTTTCTAATTTCATGAGGGTTGAATGTGTAAATATCTATATTTTCTACGTTTTGTTAGAGAAAAGTAACAAAACAATGTTGTTTAACTGAATGTCCCAAGTATACGCCTATGACTAAATGCCTTAAAATGAATGACCTTGCCTGAGAATCCGATCTCTAATAATTATTTTCCAAACAATATACAAATAACGTCAAAAAGACTTTGTGTTAGTACTAGAACTTGTTTTGATATTATCACTAACACTGAAATTTTGACATGTATTAACAAGTGCTACTTTAATTGCAAAAAACTGTAATATACATGCTTAAACATACTAATTTTGATTGACACCAGTTTATTTAACATTTAATAAAACGAGTGATTATTTGCTGCAACAAATCCACCTTAGTTGGAAATTGCCAATTAAGGTGAACAATTAATAAGAGAACCAAATCGGGTCTAACATGCGTTTTATCTTGATTCCAGAAGAATACTGTGATTACCAAGAGAACAACCAAAACCACACGAACCTTCCCTCGTCGATAACCGTGGAACTGATAACGACACCTATCAAACAAGAATCTGTAATAATATCGACGGAAGCTGCTAGAAGCATGTTCCATGAAAGCATAGAAATCGAAGAGAAGTACCACCCACCGGAACCGGAAATCTTGGCCGGGGTCCATTTCCTCTCCGACGAAAAGAACATCGCAGAATCCGGCGAGAACGACAACTACGAAAAGAAGAAGAACGAGTTGTTGGAGTACTACACACAAAGCGACGGCAGCGTCATCTGCAAACGGTGCGGCGAGGTACTGGCGTCGAGAACCCACTGGTACCGGCATAAGTATAAAGTGCACGTGATACAAGCGAATAGTAAGTTAGTGAGCCCGGCGCCTCTCTTCAAATGTCACCATTGCAACGTATTTTTCAAAAGCAGAAAGGGGTACACGGGGCACATCGCTTCCAGGCATTCGGATCCGCAGGAATTCGATGAAATTAAGGTGGTTGTGAAAGAGGAAATCGTAGAAACTAGTTCCGAGCCTCCGAGTAAAAAGAAAACCGATAAAGTGGACAAGGTCGATTGGGAAGAACAGCGGGTTAAGGAAGAAAAACTCGTAGCGGATATTATCGACAGGGTAAAGAAGGAATGCGAAGCCCAAGGGGCGACGGTCACTAGAAGGGGGTACAGCCGAAGGTCTACTTCCATAATGAATACTGCTTAAGATATACTTTTTTCTTTTGAAGAAATATGTGCCAAATTCGAGAACAGAGTATTTTTTTATGTGAATTCCTATGTAAAGTATTTTTGATTTTTATTGGAAAAATCATTTTTTGGGGTATGCGTATGCCGGAGCTGGTCTTGGCATAATGAAACGTCAAATTAATTATGTGACAAGTCGAACAAAGATTGTGATTTTTGTTATTTAACCCTTTAGCTACGGTTACATATTGAAAAACGGGTCTTTCTAAACACAAACCAAAAAAAATTAGAAAGTTGTACTAATGCCGATGTATTTATTTTTTATCTACGTGTGCTGATTTATGTACATAACAATGGCAAAGTTAGATGGGGTAGACGGAATTATTACTCCTTTTATATAGTTGTTCTTATATCTTACACAAAAAAAAGTTTTTGCCAAGTATTCCTTGGTACCTAAATATTTCTCTATTATAGTAAAAGCAAAGTTTCTTGCAAAAAGGTTTATTCCGTGGGGGTGAAAGCAAAAAATTACAATTTAGAGGCCAAAATTCCAATTATAGGTCCTTACAGCAAACAGAGCGAGTAGTGGCCGGTTGGAGAAATCGTAACTGCGCGAAATCAGAGTCACTGTTAGACAGATAAGTATTCCGAGTTTCGTACGGTGATACGGACTATGGGGTTAATTAAGAGAATCATATTTATAGTTACACAATTTTTTTAACGAATTTAAATGAACAAATTAAGAAACTAATTTGAATATTTCGGCGTATTTTAAAATATGGTTACCAATATAGACATTTTCTTGTCAAAAATATAATAAAAAATGTGTTAAACAACTACCTGTATATCAAATAAATATTTATTAGTTAAAACAGTTAGGTCTTGTCTTAAAAGTAATTCATATTAGAACAGATATTAAAAAGAAATCGTTAAGGGATAATTGCAGTTTTTTAATAGATTTTGCAGCAGGTAAAATCAACGACAAGATATGTAAAATCCAGTGTATCCTGTTTCTTTAAATATTGTCAGAATATTCGGCATTGTAGGCACAATTTTCTCATTAATTCATAATTATTCTACGCAATACACCCTTATCTGCATCGTCTGTTTTAGGCTTATTTATATTTTTAGTTTTTTATGGCGATGTAAAATATGAGCTGGCACCAGCTCTATTTCACTTTTTACTTGACAATTCTTCCAATACTTCTTTCAGAAACACCCGCTGCAGAATTAACTCGTTCATAGAACTTATCAAATGGAATTGTGAGACAACCTGAGGTTTTTTCTCCCGCCATATATTTAAAAACATTAGTGATCACTTCACGAGTTTGTCTGTTTATAATAAGATTGTACAATTTACTTTTAAAGTCCATCGTTCGCTAAATACGGCACTGCACTACTACGTTTATCTCTTGAAAGAACGTAAAAGACTGATTCCACATCTCTAAAAAGTTTATGAATTTCGTGCGCATCTCGATGGCGGTACTTTTCACCGGCCACGACTCCCTCTATTTGCTGTGTATAAGTAATTATAACAACGCATTAAAAAATAACATAATTATAAAATATAGAAAAATTGTATTCTGGATTTCTGCTCTTATAATCTTATCAGTCAAAAAAAGTAGAAAAAATTCAACTCCCGAAAAATCAGTTTCTGACAACACTAAATATTTTAAAAAGCTGGCTGAAGATAAATATGTAATATATGATAGTATTACAATCAAACATGAAAAAGTATCAGCTACTTGGCTGTATATATATCTTCTTCTTCTCATTTCAGAATCCAAGTTATCAATAATTAAGTAAAAGTAACTTCACATTTTTCAAATCAGTTCTACGAAATTATGCAAAATTTCATTCCAAAAAGTGTAATAGAAAAACAAATTCTGATTCTTGCAAATTGTTTGCAATATTTGCCTCTTGTGCGTCTAATTGCTTTTACAATTTTGTAAAAAGATTTCAAAATTGCTTTTGTAGCCATAGCATGTGCTTCTCACCTGTTTCAGAAAGCGATTGTAAGACAATTTCATTTCCAATCAGTTTTTAAGAATTTTCCAGCCGTAGTTAAAGGGTTAAATAATCGAATAAAGAAGAAAATAAGTAGTAACTTATCCACGATATCGAGTTTCGAGGAAAAAATTTGCAGCAAGATTATTATATTCTCTTTCTCTCATTTTGAAATGAAGTTCTCAAATAAATGTCATCTGTAAGTGTCAAATGTGACTTGTCATAACACGTTTCAAAGGTCATTATTTAACCAATGGGATTAGAAGCGACTTGTCAAATGCCAATTATACCACCTGACTTGACATTTGGCAACTCAAAATTGATAGATACGAAAATACTCTTCCAAAAGTTGATTTATTAACTTCTATAAATGTATGTGCCAATTTTTTTTGCTCAATAAATTGAAATTATTAGTGATACACTAGTAATTAGTTACTGTGCTCAGATTGGGTTTACGATTACCAAGCAATTAAATCAATTTATAGTATTTTGTGTACCGCACAGCATAAACAACTCATAGATATTCTGGGAACATTCAAAAATATAAAATAGGACATGTAATGAATATATATTTAATATCCATAATGGATGTATCATTACTTGATGGGTCTCATAAATCTCAAAAATATATAAAGACGGATGTCCATAAATATATATTTTATGATGGACATGTGGATGTTTAATGGATATCCATGTGCTGTACGGGCAACTTACCTATTTTGTTATTTATATGTGTATTCGAACATTTCACTGTTATATTTCGTGCATGTATTATTGTGCCAATAATTACCGTTACAAAAATTTTTTATATTAATCCAAGTCAAAGTGTATAAAAGTATTTTTATTATCAATTGTAGGTTAGAATATTTCCCAATTCTTCAAATTAATCCGACCATTATCATTTACTAAACCTAATCACATCATAGAAAATATCGGTTAAAAAAACATACAGGGCGCACTAAGTTGAAGCGAAAGTATATTTAGTAAATGATAAATGATAATTTGTCTACCTTATGTATACAGTGTGTCCCAAATTTTATTACACAGATATTTGGTGGGAAATTCTGTATATTATTTACTTGTATAATATTGTAAAATATATGTCGACTCATATTTGAGCAATAAATATATTAATTCTTGAATTGTTTGCGATTATTTCTTAAAATATACAGGGTGATAATATTAAACGATGCTAGTGTAAGTATTTTTCGATAGAAATTTAAGTAAAATGCATATATCTTTCGAATTTGAAAATGTTCGTTATGGGACAAACTTTTATTTTAGAGGTGATTTTCGAAAAAGCGATTGATTTTAAAATAAAATTCGAGAACTCATTGAATAAAAATTTCTTCGTCAAATTGACATTCTCAGTTCCGACTTTATAAGTCTAGTTTCTGAAATTTCCGCTTTATAATTTCAAATATTCTTAATTTTCGACTTTATAAGTACATTTTTTTAAAATTCTGATTACAAATTTAAATGCAGGATTTTTCTGGTTTGCCATTGATTTATCAAGATTTTTCTGATATTAACATAATAGCAGCAGGCATTTTAATACTGCAAAATGTAGGTTTCGTAGGATTTTTCTAGTTTGAAATTAACATTTAAAAAACCTCAATTTCGCATAATTGCCTTAGTTTCTCATTGATTGATCAGGATGTTTCTAATTTAATATAAACATTACAAAATCCCTAAATTACCAGGATTTTCTTTATTTTATTTTAATACTGCAAAACGCAGATTTCGCAGGTGTTTACTAGTTTGAATATATTACATTGTTAAAAACTTTAATTTTCGCATGATTTCTTTAGTTTTCTATGTATTTTTAAGGGTTTTCCTAATTTATTATTATTGCAGTAAAATTCTAACAGGAATTCCTTTAGTTTCACATTAATACTGTAGAATACAGGATATCGCAGTATTTTTCTGGTTTGAAATTAACATTTTAAAAACCTCAATTTGGCAGGATTTCTTAGGTTTTTAATTGATTTATCATGATTTTCCTAATTTATCGTTAACACAATAAAATTCTAATTTAGCAGGAATTTCTTTATTTTTACGTTAATGCATCGCAATGCGTTTTTTTAAATTTAATATTAACATCATAAAACTCTAAATTAGTAGACATTTTTTCATTTATTTTAATACTGTAAAATGCAGATTTCGCAGGATTTTTAGCCTCTAAAATTTCAGCAAATTATACAGTGTGTACATAAAGTATGGAATAAATTCATTAAACTAAAAAAAATTAAATATACAAGGAGTGCCATTGAAAAAAATTGTCGATGACATCTTTACTCACAAATGGTTTACCGTGTATATTTAATTGTTATGTAAAAATACATTAAATTAAAATCAAAAACCGACTTGACTCAGGATTTTTCCTCAAAATTGTTTGTTTAGCTTAAAAGGAATTTATTCCATACGTTATGTACATACTGTATATTTGTTAAATCTTAGAGTACTAGAAAAATTGACGAAAATTAAGGAAAAGCAAAAATATCAATTTTTTGTATTTCGTCCGTAGTAATTCTAAATAGAAGTGGCGTCATCTTTGTAACAACGTTAAAACTGTCGCATGTTTGGAATGTCTACTAGAAGCCGCATGTATCGCTCTTAACAATTTAAAGAGAAATGAGAAATATTGATTTTCAAAAATTAAACATATGTATAATTTAGGTCATTATATCACGCTCTACTTTCGTAGATTTAATAAAACACCAATTTTAGTTTATATACTTTATTTAACATTTTCTGCTAGTGTATGTACACAACAATCACCCATTTAGTCAGTAACAAAAATTAAGAATTTAAGTCCCCGAAAATGCTCAACAATTTAAATTTTCTTCTTAATAATAAAAAGTTGGCACAAAATATTAACATGTAATAAAAAAATCTACAGGCAGGCGTGAAAAACAGATTTGAAATAACGTTTTTTGATGACCTGTACCGTCCCAATCACTTATATTTATACAGATGTATGATATGCGTTAAGTGATTAAGTTACAACTTAATTTTCAATAACAAATATTAGCCACTAATTAAGTTTTAATTGTGTCTAAGATTCCGAGTTGTTAAAGGCCAACTAAAACACAATGAGACTTGTCAAGGCTCTTAAGAATTAAAAAGGTCCGCTCATGTTAGTACTAGTTTTAATTTAGTATTTTTTAAAGCCAAATTATGTCTTTTTTTTATTTCCTTGAGAATTTATTTGAAACCAATCGAATTAAAATTTAAAAAGAAAAGTCTATGCCAAAAAAAGAAAAGGATTTTAAAAGTTGAAAAGGCTCTTTCAATGATGTCATGTTAGTACTCGGTTTTATTTAACTTTTTAAAAAAGCCAAATATATGTCAAAATAATTCTATTTTTTTAATTTCCTTGAGAATTTGTTTGAAATCAGTAGAATTAAATGTTAAATTTTAAAAGTCATTTGTCAAAAAAGACAAGGCTTTTAAAAATTGAAAAGGTTCGCTCATTGCAGTCATGTCAGTACTCGGTTTTATTTAGTTTATATGTGAAAAAAGTCAAGGATTTTAAGAGAGGGGCCGGTTCGTTGGAATCAGTGTAAAATCGACGCCACTAGAGCATAAAACAATTAATCAATAACAATATTTGGAGCCTCTTTGGAATCTTAGCCACAATCACTTCGGGCCTTTAAAGCTTATTGATCTTCGTTTAAAATTTCAGTCGACATTAGTGTCTAGTTTGGTAATTTGATTAGAAAATAATAGCGCCGGAAGGCATCGTTCCGCCCCATTACTATTTATTAGCACACCCTCGATTAAACTGCTAAGCCTACGTCACCGGCAAAGGAAAATTAAAGGAAAAGCAGGGGAGACGAAGGTTTTTAACTGTTTTCCACGTCGACAAAATCATTTTGAGTTGATGCAAACGATCATTGATGGGCATTTTCAAGAACTTGTTCGCCCTTCGCATCCGCGTCACTCATACCGTTTAGGTTTTATGTATAGTTTATTACAAAATGGAGATGTTTTAATGCTGACTCGTTCCTTTAAAATACAGACAGGTAAGCGAAATTAACACTCGACAACGACGCTCTAAAAATATAAAAATGAAACTGTCAGAAATGTCATCTGTCAAGTTGGGGGAACCCGGAAGATAGAATCAAATATTTCTGGTCTGCGTTTTAAAGTGTCGAGGCAGGTTTACAAAATTGTTTAATAATATTGTTTGTACAATTTTGTTTTAATATGTTTTCATACCTACAGCGAATGATTTTTTTTTCCTAAAACGGAACAAAAACGTTGGTCTGTGTATTTAGGTACAAATGGACTGTTTTTTAATATCGTAATCACAACGCTGCAGCGTTTTCACTAAATATTTACAATCGGTGTACATCCATCGGGCAATCAAAGAGAAAAAAAAAATACAATAAAATATGTTCATTTGGTGCCCAATTTGTAAAACAAGAATATATTTATGTTAACGTTAAATAAATCACCTTAATTTATTCACGAGCCTACGAAGATTGCTTTAGCAATATCTAACAATAAATATTCCCTTCATTTTAATAATTTTTAGATGTGCCCGAAGAATATTATCAATTCGTTTAATTTTAGAAAAAGGCAATTTTGTTCGACTCGAAAATGTCTCAAGTATGTCAGCAATCTCAAATATGCCAATAGAGTCTTCAGTTTCACCTTTTGCCAGAATTAAGAAAATGCTATTAATAAAAAAAATATCTCTGATAAACGGTAGTACAAAGAAGTAGTCTCCATTAGTAGTTACAAACGTCTCCACTAAAGATACAAAATACAGGCTACTAAGAGTTCTTGCAGAAGAATTTTGTTGCATTTTTTATTATTCTCAACAATCCCATCGATTTCCAAATAAATATAATTCGTTAAGTGGGTATTTTCTGATATTTTCTTTAGTCTTCCGGTTAGTTCCGTTGGCAAAATAAATTCTAAACGGAGCGCCGGACAAAATGAATTATCTATTTTCGAAGAGATTTTTAGTTAGAAAAGCAAACAATAAACGCTGGCAGGAGAGTCTTGCGAACGTCGGGAAACTGGAGAATTGTGTTTTTGTTGATTTAAAGATTTAAAACTATTACGGGATTATATTCTGAATGGAGCTGAAATACGTTTCCGGTTTCCTGGAGGAATAAACGTTTCGGAACATTGTGGATCGTTTACAAGCGGACAGTTTTTGAGATTTTTCGATTTTTTGTCTCAAATAATAAGATTTTCCATCAGTCTTCGATTCCTAAATTTACTTAATTCCTCCTTGTTTCTAGTAATTTTTAACTAAAATTTATTTTTTCTTGCCTATTTTAGCTAAAGACAAGAATTATAGTGTTTTTCTCGCTGTAAATTGTGCCTATAACAATTCTTTTCCTACTTTATTTGAAGTAAAACAGTGCTCTGTATAGAGCAGAATCTTTTTTTCTCTCTTAAGATTGCTCTCAAATTGCCTCTAAAAAAAAATGTACTATCTTTATAAAAGTTGAAAAACTGTACTTTCTGTGAAAAATTAAAAAATATAATTCATTTTCAATAATTTTAAAAATAAAATTTTCCTTAAAAAACTTAAAAATTGAATTTCCTATCAAAGATTTTTAAAAAACTGTATAAAAAGTAACAGAATTTATGTTGGTTTAAAAAAAATTATGGAATTTCTTCTGAATGATTTTAAAAACGAGATTTTCTCTCAACAGATTTGAAAAAGGGGATTTTCTCTAAAAAATTTGAAGAAAATATTTTATTGGAAAATTTTGAAGAAAGCGTGATTATGTTCAAAGATTTTAAAAGATTGAATTTTGTCTGAAAAAGGTGTATTTACTATTAAACACTAAAAAAAGACGGAATTTTATTTCAGTTTAAAAAATAACAATTTTCTCTAGATAATTTAAAAAAAGGGGATATTCTGTGAAACATTAAAAAATGGTATTTATAGAATTCTAAAAAAAAAAAAGAGATTTTCTTTCAAAAATATGAAATTTACTTTCAAACATTTAAAAAAGTCGAATTTTCTCTGAGAAATTTGAAAATCTTTTGTTTGCTTTTTTTGCCTATATTGTCTTTCTCTAGAGACCAGATTCTATTCTGAAACATTTTTTCTAATATTTTGATTATTAATTTATTTTGCCTACATTGTTCCAGTTTCTTTAGAGACCCTAATCCAGGTTTATGTTTGCCTTTGATTTTTGATCTAATTTGTACGTATAAAATGCCAACATTTTCTTTGGAGACCAGACAGTTGGGTTCTTACTAAAATGATTAATTATTTCTGAAATAATTGTCTATGATAATTTTCTTTGCTTACCTTGTCTAAATTGATTTTTGCATAAAAAACAAACTATTTCTCTAAATCTTGTCTATGACAAATTTGAAGAAACAGTATCATCTTAGGAAAAAGTCGCTAAAACATGAAGGAAAATTTATAAAAGTCTGAAATCAAAGACTTTTTCCTACGACCTTTAGGAACACAATTCCCCAGTTGGGTATAGAAACCTAAAAATTGCACCAAAATTCCACGATCATCCAAAAATCTTCCATGACTTACCCCCGGAACCTCCGTCCGGTGTCCCACGAAACACCTCGATCAATTCGCCCCCCAAGAACACTTCATACCGAAACAACCAAGTAATATGTAATAACCAAATAGAAATTTTCTTATCGTTTGAGCAAGAGTTATTGCACGAAAAGTTAGTGCACGTGGCGCCGTCACACCCTCAACTCCTCCATTTTGACGTTATGTTTCGAGTTCATTTGGGTGTTCTTCTTCGTCAACGTACCGGTATTGATCAACTGTATGCTGTGCGACGACAACAACGGTTGATTCTCCGGCACCTGGTGCGAAGACAACGTGTTCACGTTCGCTTTGGAGAGCTTCGGGGGCGGCGGCGGTCGGGGCAGCGTCGCGTTGTTTTGCGGCAAGTCGGCAAATTCCGGCGGAGGCAGCTGATGGTGCGAATGGTGGTGGCCCAGGATCGTCGCCGGGTCGCTCTTCACACCTAAACCCAAAAAATAGATTAAATATTAATCAGCAACAGCCCCACGAACATTAATATCTCGAGAAATAAGATTAATAAGGTTCAATATAAATCGTGAGTAGGATCACGAACAATAATGTCTTAACAAAATGAGTTAATGAGGTCCAATATAAATCGTAAGTAGCAACATGAACATTAATGTCTTAACAAAATAAGTTAATGAGGTTCAATATAAATCGGAAGCAGTAGTATGAACATTAATATCTCAAGAAATAAGATTAATGAGGTCCAATATAAATCGTGAGTAGCAGCACGAACATTAACATCTCAAGAAATAAGATTAATGAGGTTCAATATAAATCGTGAGTAGCAGCACGAACATTAATATCTCAAGAAATAAGATTAATGAGGTCCAATATAAATCGTGAGTAGCAGCACGAACAATAATGTCTTAACAAAATGAGTTAATGAGGTTCAATATAAATCGGAAGCTGTAGGATGAACATTAATATCTCAAGAAATACGATTAATGAGGTTCAATATAAATCGGAAGCAGTAGGATGAACATTAATGTCTTAACAAAATGAGTTAATGAGGTCGAATATAAATCGTAACCAGTAGGATGAACATTAATATCTCAAGAAATAAGATTAATGAGGTCCAATATAAATAGTGAGTAGCGCCACGAATATTAATATCTCAACAAACTGAGTTAATGAAGTCCAGTATGAATCAATAACGAATGTTTACCTATGATGCTGCTTTCCAGATCGCCGCAGATGTTATTAGGCATTTGTCCGTTTTCATTGCGTTTCTTCGATGGATGTCCTCCATTTTCGTTCATTCTCGTTTTGTCGCGTTGATAGTAGACTCCGGCGAAAATCAGGACGTTGAGGATAAGCAGGGAACATCCAATTGCAATCGTTACGCTCAGGGCAGTGGAATATGCCGCAAATCCATCTTCTACAGGATGTACGGTAGTACGTATCTCACCTGGTTGTTAAATTAGGTATTAATTGGTAAGCGGTTTACGGTAATAATATATTGGCATTATTACATATGAAGGCAGGGAGATGTTATGACACATAGAAGAACTGGTGAGTATCTTTTTAATAGATTTGCCGACCATTAAAGGCTCTCTGCGCAAAATTTAGGTCTAAACAAATGAGATCCGTATTTTTGCAAAAAAAAAAAAAATGATGAATTATAGTTTAAAAAAATATTTGTATGTTTCCAAAGAAACATTGGTGAACTACAGTGTCAATAAAGATTTGTATTTAAAAGAAAAGTATTGGTGAATTATAGTTTTAAAAAGTATTTGTATTTTCCCAAAGATAAATTGGTGAAGTATAGCGTCAGAATAGATTTGAATTTTTCAAAAGAAAAATTATAGGTGAACTATAAAAAACAAAGTTCCTTGTAAGAAATAATAATTTCTGTAGATTTGCCGCCCATTAAAGGCCCTCTGTGCCAAATTTCAGCCAAATCAAAAAAGATTTGTATGTTTCCAAGGAAAAATTAGTGAGCTATATTGTTTGAAATAATTTGGTAAATCTGAACAAGCCAAAAATTGTGGATAATTTAAAAAACAAAGTTCTTTGTAAGAAATAATAATTTCAGTAGATTTTCCGCCCTTTAAAGTCCCTCTGTGCCAAATTTCAGCCAAATCAAAAGACCTCCTTCTTGCCAGTTTCTCTATTTTGTTTTGTTCTAAAACTCCTCGTTTTTGATTTCTACATTTTATTGCAAGATTTGTGACAGAAACAAGTACCTTAATGGAGACAATTGATCAAGCAAGTTTTCAAAAAAAATCGTTCGTGTCTGGAAAATAAGGGCAACCTTCTGTTCCGACTTTCTTTCTCAAGTAAAACAAAAACTTTTTAAATATATGGATTTCACTTTGTAACGTCCTTTACTTTTTTACTTATCAAAGGTAACAAATTACTACCTGGGCGACTTCTAAAGACCCGTTTGTTCGAAGGATTTTTAACTACTTCATTAAACGAATTAAATAATTAATTAATTTTTTTTTTCTAGTACTTACCAAGTTCTTCGACTCTTTCAATTGACTCGGTGGGATTAACAGTGGCCAATGAATTATTGGAAGAATGCAAAATTCGATAGTCGGGCGGAATTTCAGTGGTGGATAATTTCTTTGGGTTTAACGTCGGAAGTTTCGGCGGTGGCGGTTCATCATCAGGCAGTTCATGGTGTGACATCGGAACGTCATCGCCGCCGGGTTTGTGCAGATCCGGCACCAGATTCAGCCAAAATGAGAGTCTGTGGGCGCGATAGTGATTTTTTAGCTTCGGTTTCGTATCTGTAACAAATAAACAACAACTCTTTTGATTGATTTGAACGTTAATGATATTTGTATACAAAGGACACGTTTTGTTATGGGGTGTATCTGATTTGAATGTATAAAACAAATTAAAGCGCAATAAAATCAACAATTTTGGTAATAATGGTAATTAATTCTATCAATCATCAATCGATTGTAATTTATTCAGTTAGTAAGTAATTCCTTTTTTAATTACAATGGTTTTTAATATAATTTTAAAATTTAAAATTAATATAATTTAATAGTCTTTAAAAACTTCTAGTTCTATAAATTTATTTTTACACAACATTACTTAAAAATTTTAAAACTATTATTTATTTGTTCTGCAGCGTTTTTTGTTGTTCCCAGTTTAATTTTAATTTTCCATGTTTTTTATTTTTCAGTGAAGCTTGTTTTGATAGTTTTAGTTTTTTCTTCTTCTCAACATCTTTTTCTAGTGTATTATTGTTTTCCAGAATATTTTATCATTTTTCAGTGTATTCACATTTTTTTTTATATTTTCCAGTGAATTTCGGGCATTCTGCAGTGGTTTTAGTTGTTCGCTAAGTTTTTTATTATTCTCTAGAAATTTATATTTTTCACATGTAAATTTTATTATTTTCTAGTAAATTGCTCTTGATTTTTTATTTCTTTCCAGAATTTTATGTGATTTTCCAGGGTGATTTTGGAGGGTAATTTTTCAGATTTTTTTTAGATATTCTCATATGAAATTTGATCATTCCGCAGTGTTTTTGATTATTTGCCATTTTTTTTTTCTAATCCATTTTGTAATTCCCTAGAATTTTCCAGTGATTTTGGATATTCGGCATTATATTTTGCTTATTCTACACTTTTTCTATTATTTCGCACATTTTTATCAATATTTGGGAAAATAAACAAATTCCCTGGAAACATAAATTTCCCTGTGGACTAAGAAACATGCTGTAAAATAATAAATAAAATCTGGAAATATCCAAAATTTTTGAAGATTTACAAATTCCTTTGTAAAATAAAATAAAAAAACACTGAACAATAACGCAAAAAACCTGGAAAATCATCAAAATTTTTGGGGATTTACAAATTCCCATATGGACTAAGAAACAACTAGAATATAATAAAAAAATCCTGGAAAATAAAATATTTTTGAGAATAATAAGAAACCCGGAGATTAAAATCGTTCCAAAAAAAGGAAATACCAAAATCATACACAAAAAAATCTGGAAAATTAAAATATTCAGAGAATAACGTAAAACTGACTAAAATTCACTGGACAGTAATTAAAAAATCTGGATATTACAAAAAAACCTTCCAAAATTCACTGGGAAATAAATAAAATATTCTGGCAAATACGATTAGTTGCTGGAAGAATGATAAAAAATCTGAAACATTAAAAAAGTTGGAAAATATTTAAAAATACCGTAGAATGACCAAAATTTAAAGTTTTTGAAGTCAGTTGATGTTTAACCTTCGTTTCGGAATAACCCAAGTTACGCGATCACCTTCAGTGTTTTTAATCTAGTAAGTTTTATGTGCCAGGTATTTTCTAAATTCCTTCACATATAAGTTTTGAAGATTTTGAAGATAACTGAGGCAAACACAACTCTAAAACTTAATAAACATTTCTGCATTCAGAAAATTTATTAAAATTTCCTGTAATTCTGGTCTCTTACCGGGAACGATTATTTTTCATACTTTTCCCAACAAGCGCTTTTTTATTAGACAATTAGTAAAAAAATCGATTAAATTTTCCTACCATTTTTATCTTTCGCTGGTTACTCAAAATTTACCAGGTTGATAAAAAATTGAACATGACGAATCGGATGGACGAAATTTCAATTATTAGCGTACGCTCGTTCACAAAATGCTGACCTAGTTGGTCTGGATTCGAAATTATCATTAATAATACAAAGCTCAGACTGAAACGGCCGTTTGATATTTAAAGCCATCGTGATCTTGTCGGATATTCTGCACAGACGTGCCATTCCCATTAAAATCATTTATAATAAAAATAAAAATAATTTATTACACTTTTTTCTATTCTAAATTGCAAAATTTAAATTTCAATTCAATTACGAGGTTCGTCCAATATAAATACTTGTAAATGTTAAGACCTTTATAAGAAATGGGCATTTAAATATTGTATATACCACGTATAATCACTTGATTTCTGAGGTAGTGAGGTTTTTAGTTGGCCAAATCAAATTGTTTCAATCAACCGCGCACGGATTTTTAAGTATTTCACTGAGTTTCTGTGGTATATTAGAAATTTATTATTTTCAGCAGAAAATTAAAAGACTTAAAAATGTATTTTACAATTTTTTTATGTTAAATATTAAAATTCGATTTTTGATCACTATTAATTCTTCGTTTTATTTCTAAACAAAATTTAAAAAATAATCAATGATTCGATTTTTACAGGTATTTCTTTTAGCAAAATGGAGTACACACTAATTTTATTTTTATATTTGTAAATACAATATTTTCGATTTGTTATCGTTTTTTTAAATTTTTTTATAAGTTCGTCTAATTATAAAAATTTTGATTCTCAAGGGTGCTCTATTTTTCTGTATTTTTAACCGTTTTTTTGGCTTTTATTTTTTAAAAGTATTTAAGAAAAAAAATTTTTTAATAGAGAACAAGATTTTATGTTTTTTTAATATTAAAAATCTTATTATGGATTATATTTTTTTATTTTTGGTTACAATTTTTTTCGACTTTTTGTAGTTTTTTTTTTATTAAAAAGGAAAAAGGATGGTTTGATAAGACGATCAAAAAATTAAAAATCATTTCTACCAAAAGCAGCAGTTTATACATAGTTTAGTTTTCTAAAAATTGTTCTTGGCCAATGATTCATTTTTAGTGTTGTATTTCATCATGAAAAATTATGATTAAAATTATTTCACTTTTTTGTACAAACTAGACTGAGCCAGTTTCATATCTCTGGTAACACAATTAAGGAAAAACTTTTTCAACTTAGAAAAAAAAATAATCTCAAAAATAAAACATTTCATTCATTAATACAAACTAAAATTGGATTATTTTTATACACAATATATAGAGTATTTTTTTATTATTTACATGAATATTAAATTTATGTAGATACGGAAGCACCTACGTTCATGGATCGATCTTCTTTATTTCTTAGATTTTTATGAGCTTTTTTTGAGGTTTTGCAATTTAGAATGGAAATACCAGGCGAATGTTAGGGAAAACGTAGAAAACATCAAGTAAAGGCTTCGGGGGGGAAATTAGTGGTGGAGACCAACTGAGCTAGCCGGTAAAAAAGGATGTGTGTATGTCAACTTCTGTTAATTAACCGCATTAAGTTGTAATAACGAACGGTACATTAAGTCCTATCAACCGAAACACGTCACATGCCACTGGGAAACACACAAGAAGAACCGACTTAATTCGGAGTACGTGGGTCGCCCATTTCCGTTTTCGCCCACACGAGAAAAACATGGCGAGATCTAGTTCGAAAACAAGGCAGATAAAATCCAAAAGTCCATAATACACTCCGGTGCTCACTTTTCTGTTTTCTGCGATGCAGAATTTAAAGAACGTTCGAATGTATTTTGTTAAAGAGGTTAAGAGGATATCCAACAACTATTTGGAATTCTGGCGGGTTTTCCACTTACTCAAAGATGCACTCATGGGTATATTTAATTCAGCTGTGAACGAACTTGCAGTATTTACTCAAGTCGTTCCATCAGTCAGATGCATTCGGACTATTTATTTCTACTACCTCGGTATTTTTCAAACGGTATATATTCTCGGTAGCTGCATGCACGGCTTACTCATATATGTCAAGATGGAGAACCGAATATGTTTTCCACCATGTTTAAATATTTAGTTTTGAAAAAATCAACTACCGCTTAGTTTATGTAAAACATCACGGATACAGGAAAATTTAAAAACAAAAGAAAATGTTTTAATTAGTTCCACTTTTGGTTGATAACAGATCAATATTTTCCTTAGTTTTCCCGTCAACCACTTTTTTAATATGTAATTAATTAAATAAGTGATACAATTCGCTAAAGATTTACATTATTAGGAGCTTTTTTTAAATTTATTTGTTTTTTATTTTTCGATTATAACTGTGTCTGTAATCAATAATTTTTGGCGATGATTAATTACTATAATTAGGTCCTGTAATGCTGCTTATGACCGTGAGTTCAATGATCAAAAACAACACTTTGTTGAGCACCAAATTTCTTTTTTTTAATAAAAAAAACCATAAAAAATTAATTTAGAAATTATTCTAATTCAATTTAATATATTCTAATGTAATACTGGTTGCATAGCTTAAGTTACTTTTTATGATAAAGCAGGCCACTTGTAATTATTTTCTAACTTCGGCAACATTATATTTTTTTACCACCAATTGTTGCCATAGTATAAAATGTCGAACAAATATAGATGTTTCTAGAAAAATAAATAATGAGACTTTTTTAAGTAAACAAATAAGAAATCAAGAAATTGCTCATTACTCTAAGAATTATCAAATCAAATTTGTTCATTGTGATTCATAATTATTTCTTTAAAAAAAAAATGAATTTAATAATATAAGAATTTCTTTAAATCAATTGAATAACGTTATGTTATTTATAATTTTAAAAGGTAGGTCTTATCAATGTTTTCTGTTTTCCCTCATATCTTTTTTCTTAAAAAAAAATAATGCATATGCACCTCCCTGTAAAATTATCCCAATTTTACTGTAAAAATCCAAAAAAATAGAAAAATTGTTAATTCCCACAACAAGGAATAACCCACTATGTGTGGGGAGGAAAAATATGGAAAGGCACTTTCAAATTTTTCTGTTTGTTAATGACTATGTCGTAATTAATCTTGTTCCCATTGTTGGAACTATAAGTCTAACATCGGACTTCATCCTCAATTTTCCTTCTGGAGTTTTCTGGATCCATGTCACTTTTCCCTTATTTATTTTTAAGTTACCTGATATTGATTTTGCCTTATTTCTTTCCTTACCATCGCTGAAATACTTAGCTACTATTTAATATGTTATAATTATTATGCAATCTTTTCAACATTAATTATCAATTTAAGTTCTTAATTTTCATCATTTAGTCTATAGATAGTTTTTACTAATTTTTTTTACCACACAATATGTAATGTCGTTCAAAATCACATTTATTATTATTGTTACTTGGATCCAAATTTCTGGTAAGTTGTAAGATTCCTCAATGTTTTTATATTTGTCATAACTTGTTTATTGTAATTTTAGATCTGAAGATAGCTGTTTAAGCCGAAACTAGTCGTTAATTATATATTGAACCTTATAAATTAAAAATTTTGTTTTAAAGATATTGAAGTTTTGATTGTTTCATCAAATTAAATTATTGTAGGTTTTTAAATTTCCGTGAATTATTTTAAATACGATTTCTTTCTCATTTTTCCTACTTTAACGAAAATGTCTAAAAAACAATTGTTTGTAAAAGCATTTTTTATTTTCACTACATTTTCAAAAAAATGCGAATTAAATGTTATTTTGTATACTTTTTTTCCTTTTCTGTTTCTATCTCTCTCTTAGACCATGTATTTTCTAAGATCTCTCTAGTATCCTCTCACTCTGTGAATTAATCAACGTAAGAGTGACGTCACACTTCGTCCTGTAATTATTATGGTCTAAGATCATCATCGCCGGTGTCTTTATTTTTAATTAATTTGACATTTGATAATTTGCCGTTAGATGGTACCACATCCTTCGTATCTTTATATACTTAATATATGTTAAGATATACGATTATAAGCAATTTGTCTTCAACAGGGTTATTATGCAACTTCATACTTCTAGTCAGGACTTGAGGTGAAATATCCTCAAAATTGTATAATTTTTTTATGTCCAACACTTACCGTGTTGGACAAGCTAAATAAATTGAAACAAAAGTTATTTATATTTTACTTAGTTTGTAAAATTGCTAAATATAGCCGAACTGAAATGTCTATTCTGATACGTTCGAAAACAGAATAAAAAATTTAGTTAGTTATGTTTTTAAATGTAGACCAAAACTACAATGAATACATTTTGGGACCAAGAAGTAAATGGAAGAGGACGAAGAACAGGACCAAGACCAGTGAGAAGTAAGTAAACCCAACCAAGAGGAACCAATACACACAGCCAAGAAGATGATAAAACCAAAAGAAGAAAAAGTGCGCTAGGTGACAAATAAGGGAGAACCAAGGGAGAAATGCGCTGGCTGCTACCTTAAGACAACAAAAGGTAGAACAGGTTGTATCACCCCACTTAGCCCCTGGGGTGATACCTTGAGGGAAGAATGTGGACGAATGAATCAGAGAATGAATGCGAGAGGACCTGTCTGGAGACAGGGAGTGGTGGAATGAGTTCCCCATTTTCTATATCAGTAAACCCGATATGGAAGATAGGAGACCCGGGCTCGGAATTCGGAATGCAGAATTTGTTTGGGTAATTAGTTTTACCTACCTACCTACCTAGAATTTGGTACTCGGTTAAGTACTCGATCCTTTAATGTACTGGACTATCGAATGATCGATCTCTAAAGAAGGATTCGATCCTCCATCACTAGTCAAAATGCGTATTTATTTAGCAGTGGACGCATATAAGAAAATTTGCCTCAAAAAGACGTTTAGTGTATAATGAAATGTTTCCATTCAGTTCAGATTCAAACGCACTAGTATTTCTAAACCTCACTTTTTGGAAATTTAGAGAAATCGTGCGTTATAAAAAATTTTAAAATGTGAATATCAAGACTGCTTACATTTTTTGTAAAAACTTTTTTTTCAATAATAGCGGACTAATCGAGCTAATACACCTTCATATTATTTACATTTTATTAAATTATTCTGTTAACACATTGTGACCTTTACTTTATTAATTAATAAAAACATATTATTTCTTTCAGTAAATGTAGGTCAGTGTTCAAAAGTACATGTTTAATCTCTTATTATTATCGCAACATTGTCACGGCAGTTTTTCTGCTAATATTTCTAATTTTTAGAAATAATTCATTGTATCGTTATCGAATCTCACATTCTAACAGAATAAGTTACATATTATCTAATTCACGGTTTATTAGTCCCTTTATCTCGGGGTTTTCTAGTTCGCGATCTCCACTTTACGACCTCTTCTAATTTCACACAATCGAATAAACCTTTAACACTGATTACGAAGAAAATGACAAAATGGTCGGGCGGAAAATGGTGTGTATTGCAGGGTTCATAAAAATTTTACGATCCACTCATAAAATTATTAGAACGAACTTAATTACCAGTTCTCTCTCTAAAACTAATAAATATTAAATCTTAGGCACTTGCTGTAGACGGATTTTAAATTGACGTTAGTGCCCTCATACAGGAGGTTTTATGAATATTGTTAATTTTAAACATGTCTTTATTTAATTTGCCAAAATACGGTATAAAATAAAAAAAAATTTTTTATAGAAAATAAATAAGATATAATCTACGAAATTGTACATAAATTAGGTAATCAATTCTTCACTGAAAGACAATAATGCTAATATTAAGTAATTTCCCAGTTTAATTTTAATTTTTCATATTTTTTGGTACTCTCAACTGATTTTTATTATATATTATTTCATTACTATTATTAATTAATTAATTAATTATTATCTTATTAATGTTTTATCATTTTCCAAAAAATTCAGCTGGAACTTTTATAATTTACCACATATTTTCTTTATTTTCCAGAAAATTTCGGTTTTACAACAAAATTTTTGTTTTTCCCTAATTTTTTTTAACTTTCTATATTTTTTATCCTTCAGTGAAGTTTATTTTTCTACCTTTAGTTTTTTTTCTTATTCTCAACATCTTTTTTTTAGTGTGCAATGATTTTTATTATCATTTTCCAGTATATTTTAAAGAATAATTATTCAGATTTTTTTCTATTTTTCAGTGAATTTTGGGCATTCTGCAACATAACTCTAAAACTTAATAAACATTTCTTTTCTCCATTCAGAAAATTTATTAAAACTTCCTGTAATTTTGGTCTCTTACCAGGAACGATTATTTTCCATACTTTTCGCAACAATAATGTTTACATTAAGTAATTTTTTTATCTATATTATTATTATCTCAAAAATTGTATATATATATAGTTACATTTTGTTATGACAGAAAAAAAATATTTCTATAAATTTTATTTTTAACGCACACACAAAAAAATGTAATTGTAATGTTACGTTGTTACTTTGAAAGACAATACACGATAAAAAGAAAGGATTAGTACTACGATGAAAGGAAGCGAGAAATAAAGGGTAAAGAGCAGCAATAGTCTTTGAAGAATTGATGATAAATAGAGAATTTTAGAGGATCAGGACAAAAGGATCAGAAATAGAGGAAGAGACGGTCACAGAAAACATAAAATCACAAGAATCGACAACAAGAGATATATAGATTATGTGGAAAGAAATGAAACAAAACATAACAAAAGCTACAAAAGCAATACTGAGTGGAAAAACGATAAACACAAGAAAAATGAATGGTATAACCAAAAATGTGAAGAATCAAGAAAGAAAAAGCCTTGCAAGAATTAACTTTACAAATACAAAAACAGAACAAGATAGAAAGAGCTACCAAACAGAAAGAAACTAAGCTAATATCTTATACAAAAAAAGAGAAAAAAAAGTGGATAAACTTCCTGTTTATAGGAGATAGAAGATAAAGAACAAGAGTAAGAGGAATAAAAAACAAACTGATAGACTGAAAATGACTTACAGAAAATAGGAAATATAGTAGGAACAATATAAAAACGTGCTAAATGAAGACGAAGGAAACAGATAAATCAGATCAAGAGGACCAAGGGTTAGAAGAACCCACAGAAAAGGATATTTATAAGGAAATAAAGAAATTAAAGAAATGTGAAGATGAAATTGAAGCAGAACTGATTAAACATGGAGGCCAAAAATTACATAACCAAATAAATTTGATGATAGAGTAAATATAGAAACAAAGTAAAATGACGCAAGAATGGAATACGGGAATAATAAACTCAGTACATAAAAAGAGAGATAATGAAAAATGCACAAACTATAAAGCAATTATACTATTAGATACAACATATAAAAACAAGAGCAAGACGCAAATTAAAAACACAAAAATACATAAAAAAATTATTTTTAACATTTAGTACCAATTATCAAGAATAAAAGACAATTTTAAAATTTTGTTGGGTGCACTTTGTATATTTTCTATTAGATTCATTTAACTCTAATAATGATATTTACATTCCAATATATTTTTTGTACATAAGTTTTCACAAGTGTTTTACTCTTAATATTTTTTACAACTAATTAATCAATAAACACCAAAAAAAATCTATCAGCGTGAAGACTTGAAAATTCTTGAAAATATTATTTTCTTTTGACTTAAGAATTTCACAGTCATGTCACAGTTAAGTATTTTAATTAATTTTATGTCACTATTATTTATAACTTTGTTTTCATAACACTTTATGCACTTTAATATTGTTTGTATTCTTTATAGTTATGTAAGTTCGGTAAAAATGTATTTATGTATTTAATTGACAATGAAATACCTCTAATGTTTTATTAAACAGTAACAACTTAAAAACAATTCGAAGATCATCTGGGGTAAATCACTAAATCATTTTGTTTGCTATAGTGACTCATTCAATGAGGAACTAGATTTTTTCAAGGCACAATTGTACAGTGTCGCTCTCTAAAAATTATTTTCAATAGATGTATCTTATTTGAATGGATGGAATTATTTGTTATTA
This sequence comes from Hermaeophaga mercurialis, assembly GCA_951812935.1. Lineage (NCBI taxonomy): Eukaryota > Metazoa > Arthropoda > Insecta > Coleoptera > Chrysomelidae > Hermaeophaga > Hermaeophaga mercurialis. The sequence goes on from OX638363.1 coordinate 1,711,874, forward strand.
GATTCAAATTTTGTATCATAACAATTTATATTCATATAGAAATTACGATTCCAAAAAGATGCAATGTTCGAACTTGAGATCGATGGTAACCTTGATGCCATTTTCTCTTTCTAATTGGCCTTACGGTGATTGGTATAAATTATTGAAAGCTTGTTCGTTAGCCTGCACGTTCTCCGGACCTAACAACTCGACTTTTTTACCGGACCAATTAAATTTTTTCCCTTGTGAAGTGATTAGAGATTGCAATATCTGATGTCGAACTCATGACATTTTTATAATGAAGTCTAAATCGGTCTGTTATTAGCGTTCGTTTGAATCGTTAAACTTTTTTTTTGTTTGATTTCGCCATTTCCGCATTTCTTTTCACTTTAAATTAATCTTAGAGTATAATTTCCATAGCGGAGTGCATTACAATCTTCGTATCGAATTCCTCTCGGCCGAGATACGGCGCGCCGGCTAATGTATCTTTTATTCCTTTTTCTTTTCCGTTTTTTCCCACTTTTTTTTCACTTTCTTTTTGTTCAATTGAGTCTGATAGATTTCGTGCCTTTCTGCCAACGAAGTAATTGAAGTTAGTAATATTGAAAATACACTTGATATCGTTCAAAAAGTTCGTTCTACCAGAAGAGGTGAAAAATTCACTTTGATGTTTGTTAACTTTTGAAATAATAACTCTTTTGAAAGAGCTGATAAGGCTACACTTTTTATGTTTTACAAGTTCAATAGAGCTTTACACTGTTTCATTTTTCTTGTATTACAAAAACGCTCATAAAAGCTCCTACTACTAATTGGTCTAGTTAGTTCGTACATCTGTTTTATTGACTAAAAAAATATTTCAATTCGTTTTTAAAAGGATTAAATAAAAACAATCAATATACCTACATACTATAAAATAAAATACCGGTTATTATAATTGAAGAGTTCAATTTTATTTGTATGGTAATTCGTTTTAATGTTGTATTACTTTCATGGTGTTTTGATGCTGTAACAGTGGATTTCATAAAATAAATTCGCGTTACCGTAATTGTGATTGTACACATTTTTTTTAATAAAAGAACATTTTTGAATTTTTAGTCTTTACATCATAAATATTTTGAATACGGGGCTAGATTTAATTTGTTCTTTTCTTTCTCTTCAAATTCTATAATTCGTTTGTTTTGGATTTTATATTACTCGTTATTATTCTACATTTACAAAGAAACAAAATAAATACGATTATAAACACCAGAATTCACAATTTATTTATTTCAACTCGTATACAAAAATATTCTCTGGAAAACCTTACAATGCAAGGACTTTTAAAGAAAAAAAAAAAAGACCAGACCAATTATTAACCCTACACTTTCAGGCCGTTGTTATTATAAGCTTTAAATTAAAATTAGATAAAAACGTTTTTTTTGTGCCTCACACAGTTTTGAATTTTTTTTGCTGTTAGAATACACTAAAATTCTTTGTAATTTAAACTTTGCTACAAATCAATTTCAATATTTCAATTAGTAATATCTTTATTAAAAGTTACTTAAGTGGTTTATGTTTTGTTTTTGAATTTTTTACTTTATTTTTCTCAATTTTTTTGTTTTTGAAAATTTTTTTCACGCCATATATAAGATTTTTGGATTAAAATCAATAATTATTAAAATTTGTCTCTTTGAAGTCGAGATTAATTGTTTTTAAAATCAAAATTCGTAAACTTCGACCTTAATGTCGAAATTATGAAGTAGAACACGAAATTTTTAATGATATTTGGTTTAATATCCAGATTTATTCTAATTTCACTCGATAAAATCGAAATTAATTAAAATCTCGATATTAAAGTCGAGATCTCGAAATTTATTGATTTAAATATTTTTGCTTGAAAATCGAGATTCATTAGAATATTGAACTTAATATCGAGATTTAAAGTAAAACATAAGATTTTTTAAATATTTTTGCATGATTCATTAAATAAAGTCATTTCATTGTACACAGGGTGTTGTAAATATTCTAACGAGATCTAATTTATATCATGTAAGTTCACATTCTGTTTCTTTTGTAATTGTTTATTGTAATATTATATATTGTTACGAAAAAAAAAAAAATTTTTTGTTGAGCGCACTTTGTATATTTTCTATTAGATTCATGTTGGTTCAAAAATATTCTCAGGGTGGGTTCAGGTTTCGTTTAATTGTGATAATGATATTTACAATTTAATATATTTCTTGTACATAAGTTTTCACAAGTATTTTACCTCAAAAATAAACATTAAACTTATCAAAAAACAATCAAACTATGTTACTATTATTTGTAACTTTGTTTTTATAATACTTTGTGCACTAAAACATTGTTTGTTCTTTTTTGAGGTTATGCAAGTTTATAAAAATTTAATTAATTGACAATGAAATATCTTTCACCATCTGAGGTAAATCACTGAATTCAATTCATTTAACTTTTTTAAAGGTTATAAAATCAATTTTTACCATTTCACTTTTTTATGTTTCCATGTATCATTCTACTGCATGAAAAACTATTGATATTTCTGTAATTTTGATGAAATTTGTTTATCTATTAATAAGAAAACACCGGGTCAACTATGCGCAGGCGCACCTCCCACTACACTAAAATTTCTCCTCATTCTAGTAACATATAAAAGTGACAATACGTGAAAAGTACTAACAAGAACTGGGGCAACAAAACACAACAGTGATACCAATATAAAAACTAGGTACTTTTAAATTGCCAACTAAATTCTATTGCCTTTCTTTCCCCTACAATAACTGAAGAGTGGAAGTGCGCGGAATCAAAACAGGTTAGGTGAATATTAAATTAATGAATTTAATTATTTCTAATCCATAATACTTAAAAATCAATATAAACTTTGAATCCAAATTAATAATTAACTCACAAAAACTCCGATTAACCTTCAACTCTGGCAGACGTGATAACTTTTAAATTTCATTTTCAGCGATGGCGAGAGGAAAAAAGTGTGCGTATTCAGGACCAACTTGTATGGATAACGGAGGCAAAAAGGATTGTAAAATATGTAAATAGATAACCCTGAGAGGCTGGAGCCGGGCGTGGCAAAGGTTAGTGGCATTTGCTACGAAACGCATATCTTTTACGAGCTTTCACGTTTTAGAACGAACGGATATTCTGCTGTTGTTCTAATAAAACGTATCACTAGGACAAGTGTAAATACAGATTATATCCATTTGGGGACGCATTAAGACAGTTCTGTAACATACTGAATTGAGCAAGAAGAAGAAACGAATCAAAATCATCACATTAATTACGAAATTACAGACAAGAGCACGAAAAAAAAGTAGCTAACTAAACTAACAATATCATACTTATCGTGACGGTAATATATGCCAAACTCATGCTGAGATAAATTTGCCATCAATTCAAACTGTTCCATTAAAGCGAGCAATTCTGTTTTATGTAAATAAAGTAAATGGATTTGTGGAAACTGCATATTATTTAGATTCTCTGATTTCAGTAAATATTTCAGTTCCAGCCATACACAAACATGTAATTATAATTACTGTTTAAAGTTTAAATTTACTAGTTGCATAAGTGAATAGTTTGTAAACGTAATGAGAGATAAAGTTTTATAATTAAAAGTTTGAAAGTACAATGTTTTACTAGAAAAGTTATCCCTTTTATATATATGTTTACTTCATTAATTTTATAATTTAATAGATGAAAAAAAATGGATTAAGTTTTGATTACTTGGTGTAGAGGGTCTGCTTTTTATTCCCAGTACTCGGTTAAGTAATCGCTTCAGTCTAAAACGCTATTTAATTTTTAATATTGTTAAAGGGGTGTATTTATCAACAAATTCTTTGAAACGAATTATTAAAAAAAAATCACAATTACAATGGTTATTAGTATAACTACATCTATTTTTGTTAAGCTAAATTTGATTTAGTAAAATTGCACAATAGAACTATATGAATATTTTGTTGAAGGGCTCCTGTTGGTATTATTTAACAGGCATATATTTAAAATTATATTTATGATTTTAATAGTGAAATATCAATGGGTTACTCTGTGGTAATGCTGGATTCAACTCGACGAGAACAATTTTCGTTTAAGTTTTTTTTGATGTTTAATTATTCAATATAAAACATACAACACAAACGTTTATTAGGTAAATAAATGAAATAAAATAAAGTAAACTAAAGAGTAGGAAGAGGGTCACTTTGGAGGACCCCCTCCTCTTTCCAATCAAACGTCATTACAGATTCCTGCACACAAAGTTACAGACGCCATCTTGGAAAGTGGAAGGGGTTCTCCAAAGTGATCCTCTTCCTCCTAAATAAAATTAAAATTTTACCCATATGTTTTCAGAAAAATCAAATCAACAATTTTGATAGATCTAACATGGTAATTGATTCTATCGATCATCAATTGATTGTAATATTCTCAGTTGGTATGTAATTCCGTTTTTTTATTTCATACATAAATTAAAATTATTGTTAATCTTAGAATCAATGGTATTGTTTTATTTTATTATCTATATAATCTTTCTTAAATTTCAGGATATGAAGATGCACGAATAGTTTCATTTTATTTGTTCCACTGTTAGATTTGGTTAATATTAAATACCTAATAATTAAATAAATTAAATAAAAGAAATCGATGATTTTTATATAAAAGCATTTTATAAACAAATACCATTACGTTTAAAATAAATATTTTCCTTTCATACATTTTTAAATTGTAACAATATTCTTCGTTAAAAAAATTTGTAAACTGTCTACAATATTATTGTATAATTTCAAAATTATTTGTTTGTTCGTGTTTTTCGTTGTTCCCATTTTAATTTTGTGATGGATTTTCTTCACTTGCAAAACATTTATTTTGATGATAAAGGTAATAAACATTTCTTTTCTCCATTCAGAAAATCTATTAAAATTTCCTGTAATTCTGGTCTTTTACCGGGAACGATTATTTTTCATACTTTTCCCAACAAGCGCTTTTTTATTAAACAATTAGTAAAAAAAATCGATTTAATTTCCCTACCATTTTTATCTTTCGCTGGTAGCGCTTATTTTCTATAGTTTCTACAGTGGTTCTATGAACTTTGTTGTCTATTCAACAAATTTCTCCAAAAAAGTTCCCAAAGCATCTGGATATTATCGCCGGTCGATAAGTTCCATCAAATCCATCAGTAGTTTTTTATCTCGGATTGAAAAACCTTATCCAGAGAGTTAATTCTGGCTGATTCATCGCATCTTTAACAATAGTAATTCAACGGGCTAATTCCAATTTCCTTTCACAACCGCACTAGTCGTTTTTAGAGTCAGTGTCGTGCCAAAGACACTTCACTTTTTAATTACGAACGAGAGTTTAAAATATTGCCGGATTTTTCTTCTATAGGAAGAGAATCGAATTTGTCAAATGAATTGCGTTATACATAAAATCCAGTCCAAATGTAACAGCACATGAAATTTAAAGTTTGTAAAAGTTTTTTTTTTATTAAAATCCACCCATGAGAACAATTTTCATATATTGAAATATTGTAGTTTAGAAACATTTAAAATATATTGCAGGAAGGCTCAGATCTTTGATTATATTATTAATATTATAGAAATTATCAATAAATAAACCAATTTAACTAAAATTACACAAATGTCAATAATTTTTCTTGCAGTATAATGACACATGGAAACATATTGTTTTATGAATAATAATGTGTATGCGATAATATAAAAATTGTTAAAATGATCAATATACATTTGCATGTAACATTATAATTTCTCTAATTAATGTTTGTAAATTAGATTTTTTATTATTTCTTAAGTATAGCAAATAAAATTGAGTACATGTAAAATTACAAATCTAAAAGTGTCAAAATTAAAAAAAAATGATACATTACATGTGTAATAAAATTGTTTTATTTATTGAAATTACCAAAAAAATACTTGGGTGGAAGACTAGAAAAAGTAAAAATGTAAAAATGTATTTTATAGCCTTAAACCTTGTTTGGAAAAAAATTTTGCTGATATTTGATAAAAATTATACCCAGAAATTCGAAAACGTGCTCACAAAGATGTAACGAAACTCATATAAAAAGTTATTATGCAAAATTTTGTTATACGAAATTTAAAGAAAAAAGATCAAATTTTATTAGAAATGAATCATATCCCTGTAAACAATAATAATTAAAAATATTCGGGCATTGTAAATTAGTATTCTAATGAAATTTGTACCATATTTGTTAAAAAATGTCAAATTTTCATAAAATATTGTGTTGTGCCATGTAAAGCTATGAATATACTGCGTCAGATGTTTGAAAATTTTCTTCGAATTTTCACTTGTATGGAAACTAGTAGAAAAAATATTAAATGAAATGAATTTAGTGACTTACCCCTGATGGTGATTTTCGAATTGTTTTTAAGTTGTTCCTGTTGTTTGATAAAACCTTTACAGGTATTTCATTGTCAATTAATTATATTGTTACTAAACTTGCATAACCTTAAAAAGGCCAAACAATTATTAAATGTATAAATTGTTATAAAAACAAAGTTATAAATAATAGTAACATAAAATTAGCTATAATACTTAATTTTAACATGAATAGATTTTCTTGAGTGATAAGAAAATAATATTTTCAAGAATTTTCGAGTCTTCACGCTGATGCTGGTCCATAACCATCATTTTATCGGGAAGGACTTCAAAGTGAATAATGTTCCCGTCTTTTGTTGACATTTTTGAAAATTAAGACAATTTTTAGCGTTGACGTTTAGAAAATACCAAGTTTTATGTTTCTCGTTGATTTGATGATTTTTTTTTTGATAAGTTTAATGTTTATTGTTTAATTAGTCATACTCGTAAGAAATAACAAGAGTAAAACACTTCTGAAAACTTATGTAAAAGAAATATTATTGGATTGTAAATTTCATTTTTGAACCAACATGAATCTAATAGAATAAATATAGAGTGCGCCCAATAAAATTTATAAATTTTCTTTTATTCTTAATAATTTGTATTAAATGTTAAAAACAATTTTTTCTCTTTCATAAAAAAATATAATATTAAAAATCAATAAATTTTAATTTTGAAGGAAACAAAATTTTATTTAATAAAAAAAATGTATAATATTAGTTAACAAATTTTACATACGTTCTATCTAAATAAGGATCTTCGTTGAAAACATTTCGAAATGAAAGTAATTTGAACTATTATTAAAGCTCATTGAGTTAAAAATGGAACATTTCTGTTAATAAGAAAATGTTAGATTATTTCGTTGTTGGGGTAAAATAATTGGATTCTGTATATTTCTTAAGATAAAAGGTCTTAAATGAAGCCAGGCTTACTTTATAACAAGATTGAGCATTATACACTGTTCATAACGCTTGTAGATTTGATTTTAATGTAATAATAGAGATTGCTATCTTAAATGATTGCTTTTATTTAGAAAAAGCGAAGAGAATCGAATTTATCAAATGAGTTGCGTCATACTAAAAATTAAATTTAACGGTTTCTTATTTAGTCGCTGGTATTATTAATATTATAACTATTACTATTAATATTGTTAATAAAATTATTCTCGGTGTTATTATTATAGTAAGCCTTATTAGTTTTAGTAATGTTATATTAGTATTGTCGCTATACAAATTGCTGCTCTCATTATTCTAACTATTATCATTACTTGAATTATTATTTTCATCACTATTATTCTGTTTAGTATTAAAGTTTGTGAAAACCTTATGTTAGTATTAGAAGTGCAAAGATCCGGTTTCTTATTATTTTTCTTCGATTAAAAAAATGATAATGAAATATATCCCCGAGTAGCATATTTTCACGAAATTGTAATCGGTCTCCGATTGGAGTGCTTTCCTTTTCGCATATAAATCAAATCTAATCCTGTGTGTTCTGTGTTTAATCCTGTTCCTAAGTCGGCAGCTAAATAAGCGTCGACCCGATATAACCTGCCTTTGGACGTCATTTTCCCTTTAACGCCAATCATTGTTTGAATAAGACCTCCGCAACTCCGGGCAAATACCCTCGTCCTAATGAAACTCAAGGACGATGGGAGATGGGATTTCTCCGATCCCGAATGGATGTGTGAGTCCAGGACGAAAAGAAATTAGTTAATGGACGACCGTTGCTCATATCATTTCATTCGAGTGAAAGTATGAACTAATTCGAAGTTTAAAGGTACCTGTCCAAAGTTTGTGATAGGATTTAACGTCGGAAAATTAATTTGAACCCGAAGTTTATGTTCGTAATGATAAATTAAAGATTGTTTTTGATGTATGGATATTTTCTAATTAATATGCGTCTGGAAGCCATCGAAAATACAACCATTAATCAAGCCAACGTTGCATACAAAAAGCAAAAAGTTGATCAATAAACAATAATTCACTTCCGAATTATAAAACTCGTCCTGAGTTAGTGAAGTTAAAGTGATAATTATGATTCGAAAGTAATTCTAATTAATGAGTCTGCCAGTTTAGGCTAATAGCAACTTCTTATATACATAGATCGTTGATAAGAAGTTTTGTTTCAAAACTTTAGTCCAGCCCTCCTTAAATTTCATTTCAACCAAAGATAATCGTTTATTACGGGCTTTTTCTTGTTGTTTGTTTTTAATTTATTTATTTTAATTATATTTTTATTTTTCGATTATAACTATAATTATTATAATTATGTCTTATAATGATTCTTATGACCGTGAGATCAATGATCATAAACAACACTTTGTTGGGCACCAAATTTCTTTTTTTCATTAAAAAAAAAACAAAACAAAAATTAATTTAATTTAATATATATGTAATACTGGTTGCATAACTTAAGTTACAAATCAAATTTGATCATTGTCGATTCATAATTGTTTCTTCTAAAAAACATAATTTAATAATATAAGAATTTCTTGTCAATGAAATAATATTTATTATGAATCAGCATTAATGATTAGAGTTTCTTATATGAGATGAAATACTTTTCCGGTGACTACTGTGAATAATTCTGTTTCAGTAACCATAGAATTTGCAGGATTTCTGGATCAGGAATTGTATTACTAATTGAATCTCATCAGGAATTCGATCAAATCAGGAACAATTGAGTTAACTCTATATTTTCTGTTGCACTTTGAAATTCGTTGGTTTTTGATTTTTCTGTAAGTTGGCATTAGATTATCATTTGTCAATTTTAGAGTGGCAACATTGAAATTGGCAGTTTTTGGAGTAAAGTTTGTGATATTTTCACTACAACTGCCAATGATGAAGTCCTTTTAAAATGGCTTCCAGACGCCTTTTATTAAAACAGGATGTTAAAGTTAACTTCATCTCTAATTTATAATGAAAAATCGTTTACAGGCCAGGCCAAAAATATCCATAGAAAATTAAATGTTTATGATTCCACAAAATTTTAATTAGAAATAATTCTCTCTTATCACTTTTTACTAAATATCCTACATATTAATATTATAGCTATGCAATGAAATTAAGAGGTTAGTTTGATCCAACATATTTACTTCAATTTTAATTTAATTATTATTACTTAAAGTTACTTTATGAAATTACATGAATTATAATCTTGAGATTTTAATTCATCTTGATACGTTTTAGTTTAAACATTCAGTGTATTTTCTTTATAGATATGAGCTAAAGCGTTTGTCTTGCATTGAGAGTTACCGATGTCATTACTTTATGGATACTCTTTTTCACATATTATAAGTGGTACATGATATTAAATTATTTTTTTAATCATTTGCACTTATTCGCCCTGTATGTGTGATTTCCAAAACAATGCTGTTCGAGCGAATACCTCGAGATACTTAAACCCTGTCTGGGCAAGCGAAAAATATTTGAAATCTAATAAATAAGAAAATAAAGAGCGATGCGGTATTCACAAAAAGGAAAAATATCCTGCTCAGGATATTTGAGCGAGTGGTTCGGAATGTACCGATACACCGTAAATGAATTATTCAAAAGCACGGTGTGCAAAGTAAAAAAAAAGCGCGAAAATAATTTGCAATATTCGATAGGAATCGTACGTGAAGTGGAATAAAATTATTTTGACAGGACATTTTTGAATATATAAGTGGTTGTTTTCAAAAATTACCATTATATGCGTTACTTGTACATTCAAATGATTAATTTTAATTCACATGCAAATTGCTCTTTAAGTTCCCAGCAAAAATAAAAGTGTGTATAGTAACGGATATTTTTATTAATATCTGCATTATGTTTAAAAGTTCTCTCTATGATGAGGCTTCACTATACTCATAAACCTGTAAAATGTTTAAAATTAGTGCGGTGATAAAGTTAAATAGTTAAGAAATTACGTTTATTTTAATTTTAGTCCAAATAAAATGTGCTGTAATATTATATTTTATGAAACAAAAAATTTTATTTTTAACATTTAATACCAATTACCAAGAATAAAAGAAAATTGGGTGCACTTTGCATATTTTCGTTCAAAAGTGTTTTACTATAAATATTTCTTACAACTAAATAAACAATAAACATTAAACTTATCGAAAAAAATCAAAATAAAAAATATCATCAAATCAACGAGAAACATAAAACTTGGTATTTTCTAAACGTCAACGCTAAAAATTGTTTTTGAAATTTTTCAAAAAAGGCGGGAAATTTATTCACTTTGAAGTCCTTCCCGATAAAATGATGATTATGGGTCAGCATCAGCGTGAAGACTTGAAAATTCTTGAAAATATTATTTTTTTATTCTTCAAGAAAATCCATTCATGTTAGAATGAAGTATTTCAGCTAATTTTATGTCACTATTATTTGTAACTTTGTTTTTATAACAATTTATATACTTAAAAATTGTTTATCCTTTTTAAGGTTATGCAAGTTCCATAAAAATTTAATTAATTGGCAATGAAATATCTCTAAAGGTTTTCTGGGTATAATTTTTATCAAATATCAGCAACATTTCTCTCCAAACAAGGTTTAAGGTTTTAAAATAAATTTTTACATTTTTACTTTTTCTAGTCTCCATACAAGTGAAAATTCGAACAAAAATTTCAAAAATCTGACACAGTATATTCATAGCTTCACATTGCACAGCGCAATATTTTATGAAAATTTGACATTTTTTAACAAAAATGGTACAAATTTCAATAAATTACTAATTCACAATTCCCAAATATTTTTAATTATTATTATTTACAGGGATATGATTCCTTTCTAATAAAATTTGATCTTTTTTCTTTAAATTTCGTATAACAAAATTTTGCATAATAACTTTTTATATGAGATTTCGTTACATCTTTGTGAGCATGTTTTACAATTTCTGGGTGTAATTTTTATCAAATATCAGCAAAATTGCTTTCCAAACAAGTATTTTTTTGATAATTTCAATAAATAAAACAATTTAATTTAAACTATTACACATGAAATGTATCATTTTTTTTAAATTTCGTCGCATTTAGATTTGCAATTTTCTATGCTATACCTCAGAAATAATACAAATTCTAATTTACAAATATTAATTAAATAAATTATTGTGTTATATACATAATATTAAATATATAACATACTTCATATTAGTGCACACATATTATTCATAAAAAAAATATGTTTCTCTATGTCACTTTATCTCATGAAAAATTTTTGATATTTGTGTAATTTTAATTAAATTTGTTTATTTATGATCATTTCTCTTATATTATTATAGTTAAAGATTTGAACCTTCTTATAATATTTTTTAAATGATTCTAGTCTATAAAATTAGAGTATATAATTGGAAAAAATATAAAACTATTACGTCATATGCATAAAAAAATTCCAATTGTGCTTCGAAATGCATGAAAGAAAATTTATCTGGATTTCCTGAGTACGAGATCCTATTGTTCCTGACTCTTCAAGAATCCATTTAGTGTATGGATTTTCTAGTAGGAAAATGTTCATAACTGGAAGAACATAATCTCTCCTTGAGTTAAGAATTTATAAAATTAATTATTGTTGGCAATCGATTGAGGTAAAGATCGTTTAATAAAAGCATTAATTGGCCAAACAAGAAAAATGGCATCAAGACACTTTTAAAGGGTTATCGATTTTCATAAAAAAATTAACAATTGACAATTTTGATTTGAGCCACAATCTAATAAAATTAATGTAATTCAGATAAATAATTTTTACGAACAATATTGAAACAATTTATTTAGAATACAAAATTGTAATTTTAAATTTAAAGTTTGTAAACAGTTTTTTTGTAATTCTCCTTTTGATTTTCATTCCTGAGAATTTTTAAGGAAACGGAATTTCTCTTCATTTTGTAAAGACATTTCTGAAATACTAGATAACACATTTTACATACATTTTTCTGAAAAAGGTTCTATTTTATAATATCTAAAAGTTCCTTCGTTGAAAAAATTACGGGATCAAAATAATTTAAACTATTATTAAAACTCTTTGAGTTAAAAATGGGAAAATGATGGAGAATTTTTCAGTATGAAAATGTTAAATTATTTCGTCATTGTGGTAAAATAATTTTTTGGATAAAACCCACTAGACTAAATTTGAGCCCTTAAAACTTTTCAGGCTTTAAACTTTTCAGGTAACTATTATAGATGTGATTTTGATCTAATAATAGAGATTGATGTCTTAAAGAATTGTTTTTATTTACAAAAAACTTTTATAACTTTCATTTATTTAGAAAGCTGTTTCCAATTTCGCGAAAACTCAAAACATGAAATAAATATCGTTTACTTTGAGCGATATCAAGTGCACTATCGAGTAGTGCGAAGAAATAAAACAAAAACGATATCGAGGAAAAACTTTTACTGGCTTGCGAGGGAAATAAGACTTTTTACTAAAGTTTCCATTCCGTCAATCTCTTTATTTCATGTTCGAAATCGAACTAATATTGATTTGGGACACTACTTTCGTGGCATCGCAAAGAGAAAATAAAAAAAGATCAACGACTCGACGAGAACTGGGAATATCAAGCTTTCAATAAAGATTGGCAGTAAAATATTGTTTTTGCGCCTTGTGTATAAAGCGTAAAACATAAATAACTTATACTTATTTTGTTATCATATTCTAACAGTATTTATACTATTACGGGATTTTTCTTGTTGTTGTTGTACATCAGGTTCTTTTTTTAAACTAAAAAAAACCATAAAACAAATTAATTTAGAAATTATTTTAATTCAATTTAATATATTCTAATGTAATACGGGTTGCATAACTTAAGTTATTACTTATGATAAAGCAGGCCACTTGCAATTATTTTCTAACTTCGGCAACATTGTATTTCTTTACCACCAATTGTTACCATAGTATAAAATTGCATGTCGAACAAATATAGATGTTTCTAGAAAAATAAATAATGAGACTTTTTTTATGTATACAACAAATAAGAAATCAAGAAATTGCTCATTACTCAAGAATTATCAAATCAAATTTGATTATTGTTGATTCATAATTGTTTCTAATTTAATAATGAAAGAATTTCTTTAAGTCAATTGAATAACGTTACGTTATTTATTATGAATCAGCATTAATTATTATACATTTAAGCATAAACAAGGATAAATTATTATTTTGATAATAGTTACAATATTTACTTTTATTTCATTTAGTTGCTTATTAATTTATTATTAGTCAATTTCACTTTCTGTTTACTAAATTATGATGTTTTATACCTTTGTGATTTATTAACCATAGACTCTGCAGGATTTTAGGATCAGAAACTGTATCGCCAACTAGATCTTATCAAGAATTCGATCAAATTAGGAACAGTTGAGGTAACAATTTTTTACATCTCTTTTAAATTAGTTGATCTTTATTTATTCTCTAAGTTCGTACTAGATTATTACTTATCAATTTTAGGCCGCCGGCATTGAATTTTTGACAGATCTTGGTGAAAAATTATAGATGTTATCACTACAACGGCCAAAATCGAAGAATTATCAAAATGGACTTCAGACTATTTTTTGAAACATGATGTTAGAGTTAACTGGATCTCTAATTTATAATGAAACATCATATACAAGACAGGTAAGAAATATCCATAGAAAATTAATTTTTTTTTAATCCTCACTTCAGTATATTTTCAGAATTTTAACTTTATATTTTCACTTTTATTTATTTAAAATTTTGGTTTAAAATTAAGTTTCTTAATGAAACTTTCTTTAAAAAAGTTTTGCATTAAGTTGACTTATTAATCCTACATATTACAGTTATACAATGAAATTAGGAAATTAGTTTCATCAAACATCTTTGACTAAATACCTGTCTTCAATTTTTATTCTAATATTATTATTATTATTATTATTATTATTATTATTATTATTATTATTATTATTATTATTATTATTCAATGTTACGTTGCGAAATTACAATAATTATAGTCTTAAAATTTTAGTTCAATTAAGATATTCAGTATATTTTCTTTATAGATAGGAGCTAATTTTGTCTTACACTGAAAGTTACTGATGTCATTACTTTATGGATAATCTTCTTCAATACATTTTGCAATATAGATTATTATTAATTTTTTAAAGTATACCACGATCTGTTGGTGATAGTTGTTCTTTAAAATATTGTGATAATTCCATTAGGTTTATGGATGTTCACCATTTTGACATAAAACTTTATGAAATACACCTTTACATTGTTAACCTTTTAATAAATTATTCCATTTTATTCTGTTAACACATTACGACTGTTATAATACATTACTTACCCAAATTAAGGTATTTCTTATGAACGCCCTCATAAGCAGTCCATTCGACACTTTTGAGCCGGCTTCTTTCTTGCCTCACACCGTGTGCACTGTCTCCTTCTGGGGATTCGTTAGGGTTCCTGAAACAGAAAAATCAATAAACATATTCAAATTTAGTACTATAACCTATCAAAAAAGAAATTTATCGCACACGTTTCTGTTTCGATTTGATGTCATGTCCGTGGAACGTGGGCCAGCAATTAAAACCTTGATACGAACGTTGAGCTGGTCGTTAATGTTAAAAGTTCCAGTTACAAGTTTACACTTTACATATTAATGGTTGACACTTAATTGGAAAACTCTTTGGAGTGTTAACGTTTCCAGGCTAAATAATAATTGAGGTTTACGTTAATTTTATCAATGATTATGAATGATGCGAATACATCGTGTCTCTGGGGCATTATCTTTCGAGATAGTAATTGGGATTGTAATCAAAGGATGTTGGTGTAACTATATATTGATAAGATATAATTAACTCGATGGATGATTCAAATGAATAGAAACTTACCCAGTTCTTGCGAAGTTGCTCCAGTAAATCATTGTCGTTTCTGACAGAGCAATCTCAGACTTGGTATAATTTTTTGAAAAATGCGTCAAACCCCCTACCAACGGGGCACCAAAAAGGTACGGCAGGTCTTCCCCATGAATACAGCCTTGTCTCTGAAACAGAAAAATATTTTTAATTTTTCTACTAGTTATTGTTTTGTTTTGACTCAAAATGTAATCTCTAACTTATTTATTGATAAAAAAAACTTTGGCAATGATTTCGTTTTACTGTCAAATAAAGCTGCACAACTGATAATTTATGTTTAAACACGTCCTACGGGAGCTTTAAATAATTTTACCTTTTTTCGATACGGCCCCATTTGGTTCAAATAAATAAATTCCGCATCTGTCCCGGTAGTAAAAGTCCGAGGAAGAATTTAACGCGACTACGGAAACGGTCGGGGGGTTAATCTGAATACATATTTCCACTTTATAGCTCAATAAAATGTGAAATTTTCCTGCAAAGGTAAGTGGAGATTATGTTGATGCCAGAAGAATATGTTTTATGATTTTTTCTGGCTGAAATATAGTCTTATAACGTCAAGTTGTTGAGAGTTGTTTGCTTGCATTAAGAACGTGAAGAGAAATTTCAAATTTGTCGCTGTTCTGCGTAAAAATGTTATGAAATCTTTCGCATATATTGTTGCGAATATAAAGTTTATAGGAATATTACGTTCCAAGTAAAATGCATTTATACTTGCGTATTTTAGAATATCATCTTCGAGATAAAAGAAATACTCAATAAGGATAATTAAACCTGATGGATCACAAAACGGTTGGTAAAATATAAAATAATATACATACAAGGAAATTTTGTACATAAGTGCAATGGGACAAAATGCATCTGATGCACATTTTTTGTTAATTATATACTTCCAGTTTAAAAAAGTTGAGGGTATTTCCGGTTAAACTGACCCATTGCACTTACTTGTAAAATTTCATAAATATCGTCCGTTCGGTTTTAAAGATATTTACTTGGTTCCATACTTTATCCCAACCCTGTATATTGTTTAAATATACGAATATCCGAAGAACTATGTAGAGTATCAGACACGTTAAAAATAAAATACAAAATCGGATATTTTCCCATTAACCGCCCTCTTAATATACAATTAATACAAAAATTTATACAACTCGTTAAAGTTTTACATACGAAAAGGCCATTAGACATTTTATTCAAATTAACTCGTTCAATAGTTCACGGACTTATTTATATTTAGTAATCGTTTCGTATAGTAAACATTGTCTACAGAAGGTTATCCATTACACTCAAATGTGGTACAAATCCAATAAAATTCCAAAATCAAACCACATAAACTTCTTTATTAAAACTGACAACTAGTTTCGACCTCAGTGGGTCATCATCAGGTCTAAAATTGAGGAAAACAAATCACAAACATTTTTTTCTGTGCCATTTACTTGAAGTGGATTTTTACTTTTAAGTGGATTTTGTTGGCTTCCCCATTAAAAATTTTGAACTTTCTCTTTGTTTCAAATACATGACACCTGACATAACCGCATGGTGATTTAAACTTGTGAGACTTGTGTGCGTTTTCTAGTTTTCTAATTTATCGATATAATTTTCTGTGTTTGCCAGTGTGGCAATTTCCACGAGTTATTAATTTATGCTTTTCGTTTTCTTCCCACTTTTAGTGGGTATAATTTTTCCACCCGTTTCTAAGGTGTACGTTTATTACCCCGTGTATATGAGCGTCTTGTTTTTCCTTTTTTCCCCTATTTTCAACTTCAATGACGTCTCTTCAGTTTTTACCGGATGCAGACGTCTAAGGGGGTTGGTTGGATGCTTTTAAGCTCTCTTTTTTTTGTTTCTCACCCTAGGTTGGTATTTTATCCTTCTCTGGGTTTATTTATCTATTCCCTTTGTCAATATTTCTTTGCTTTTTCTTATCACTGTCTGTATTTCATCAGTATGTTAGTCTGATGTCTAAAGGATTTTTGCAAACCCGTAGGTTCGGTTTATCTACCTGGAACTTACACTTTCAGGGTGTTATTTCACTATTTTATAAATACGAGACGGCTACATTGGGAGAGAAGTTCAGGGGTTAAGTTTACCTAGTGCCTAAAAGTCATGAGTCCCCTCAAGAGCATCCCTTGGTAAGAACTCTTTTTGTATTCTTATATATTTGTTAATGTGTCTTGAGCATCTTTTGTTTATCTTTATTAACGCATGACCAAGAGCCGTGCTGTGGCATGGCGAAAGTGTCCTTTTAATTAATATTAAATATCTTACTCGTGGCGTATATTATCGATAGTTTTCTCTGCAACCGCTTTTTTAATAACTAATTAATAAAAGAAGTCCCCATACTTTTGTCACTTTTCGGTGGCGTGTATTTTCCGTAGTTTTGCCATTAACCGCTTTTATATGGACTAATTAATTAATAAAGAAATTTTCTGCAAAACAGTAAAAAACTAGGTTCATAGATACACGAGAACCGGGATTATCCGTATAATATCCGTCATCAAGCGCGAGGTTGTTGCTGTGAGTGCCTCAATTTCCTGTACTGACTTAAATTATTCATACGCTTATATCTCGTTTCAGATGCTTGCATGAACATTACAACTCTCGCTGCTTTTACGAGTCCCGTTGCCGGTTGTTTAATGTCCGCATGCAAACTGCCTTTTCCGTATCTGGGATCGTTAGTCACCTCGAAAATCAAAAGGATTAATTCCAGGCTACAATGTTTGCATGATAACCCGCCTGAAATAAATTCAATTTGTCATGTGTATCCTTCCATCCCAAAAAGAAAAAAAGGAAAAAATAAAACAAAAAGCAGCGAGTGTAAATCGAACTCTACATTCGCAAAACAAATATTTAGCTATTCATAAATAAATAATAAAGTATGTGTTGAAAATAATCTAAAGTAGGTAAATTGGTAAATTTAAGAAGAGAGTAGATAGAGGGTGTTTTATGTGGGCTGCGAACAATTTCATGTTCCCAAGAATCAATCACCGAAGCAAACAACAGTTTATTCACGTGTATATGTAGAGAATACTCGGCTGTTATTCCTAGCAGCGAAAATACTTCGAAACCCATTATTCATCATAGAACAAGCCTTTAGTGAAATGCAACCAGATGTTCTGTGAACAATACCGGGGGAAAAAAGAGCGAGCTTCAGCTTTGAAACACGCCGAGAACTCATAAATCCCCGAAATAAAAAATGCAGAACAGAAAACCGGTAAGTAATTTGTGTATTTTGCCTATAAAATAATTTATTAGAGCCTTGTGGATTGTACGCGCCACTTGCGAGCTATAATCTGGTTTACTGCTCCGGTGGCCGATGCCAATGCCGTCCGCGGGGTTCCGGCACGAACTAAAAACTCCATCGTAAATTTTAAACATTGTATTCCCCCATCTTCTTCTACATTTCGTACTGATATTATTAAGGGCTTATTTTATTTCAATTTATTTATTTTTATACTAACTACGCCTGTAGTCAATAATAACTATGATTAGGTTCTATAAAGTAGCTTATAAAAACGATTGATTTACTTTGATGCAATTTATATATTGTCGTGTAATGATGGTTGTATAACTTATTATGATAAATCAAGCCAATTGTAATTAATTCTAACTTCGACAACGTTGCATTCGTTTTTTATCAGCAACTAATATTATTGCATGAAATTGTTTGTTGAAATAATGTAGATGTTTTGAGTATGAATAAATAATACGGATTTTATTAACCACATAAACAAAATAATACACATAAACAAAAGTGAATTCTATTCTAATGATTGTGAAAATTATACGAAATATGTCAGGAGATAGGTTATAACTTGAAATAAATTTAAAGAGTAGGTATTTCAAAGTAAGTATATTTCATTCCTCTATTTATTTAATTTATTTAATATTCACCTATCCTGTTTTGAAATATTCCCTGGGTGACGTAGACTCCGCGCACTCTCACTCTTCAGTTATTGTAGGGGAAAGAAAGGCAATAGAATTAAGTTGGCAATTTAAAAGTACCTAGTTTTTTTATTGGTATCACTGTTGTGTTTTGTTCTCCCAAGTTCTTGTTAGTACTTTTGACATATGGTTACTTTTATATGTTACTAGAATGAGGAGAAATTTTAGGGTAGTGGGAGGAGCGCCTGTGCATAGTTGACCCGGTGTTTTATTATCAGGAAAGGTCTATTGTAGGGGAAAGAAAGGCAATACAATTAAGTTGGCAATTTAAAAGTACCTAGTTTTTTTATTGGTATCACTGTTGTGTTTTATATGTTACTAGAATGAGGAGAAATAATTAGTTTGTGGGGAGTTTCTTAGGTGAGATTCAATACATTTTAATACATTTTGCTATGTAGATTATTATTAATTTTTTGCAAATGTGCTGTGATATCTGTTCGGAAAGGGATTTTTTCTCACGAATTCAAGATTAGTTTAATAAGATAGGAATTACTACAAAGTATTACTCCAACCGGAAATGCAAATCAACAAGTCAGTGAGTATAATAATATTTGTAGGAGTTACGACCCGTCCCAAATTCATTGACAAGTCTAAATAGCGGGACTAATGAGTTGAATAATGTCGGCCCAATCTTGATATCGTGAATGTTTAATGAACCGACCATCCTAATTAGGAAGTAAATCATGATGGATACGATTGTCACCCTTCCAGAAATCAGTGTAGCAATGTTTACCCTATTATGCCTATTTAGCTAATTTGTCAATGCGATCACGTGAAATAATACAATAATACCAACTTATTCAGGATTAATTCGGCCAATTAGAAATACGTTCGTAATTGGTGCCAAGTAAGTAGTTTGGTGTAACGTGGCCAGAAACTCCGAAGGGAATACAAGGTTCATTAAAAATGTTTTTTTACTTGGTGTTCCTGACATCGATTGTAACATTTTTTGGCGGCAACAAGGTTTACACAGAATAGAATAGAAAAATTAATGCATATTTTTAAATGGCACATATGTAGAACGTTTTATTTGCAACAAAACTTTTTCTTGTTAACTTTAAATATTCTATTAAAAGTTGTATTTTCGATCATTTTTACCACCTCGCTAATATTCTAGAAAGTGGCAACATTTGAAACAATAAATTTTGGTAGTAAATTTGACTATTTTTTTCATTAATTTTAAATTTCTTCATTAGAAACCGTATTATTACTTTTTCATAAATTTCAATACTTTGGAATAGATTGTTTATAAACTGTCATTTTTCTAAAATTTTAAACGTCGTTTTAATTCTGAAAATCTAAAATTTGAAAGAAACAAACTCTTTTTAAGAAATTCTTACTTTCTGCATTGAAAAACATTGTTTTTTTGAAAATATAGCAAAAAATGAGCTTATTGTTAATTTTAAATATTCGCATAAAAAGGAATTTTGATAATTTGGTGGTATTCTAGAATTTGGCAACATGCCGTATATAGAAAACATTAAAATTTGCCAAATTTTTTAATACAAATCGTATATTTGAACTTTTTGGATAAGAAATCGTATTTTTATAAACTGCCATATTCCCAAAATTTGGTAATGTCGTTTTTGTTTTCTTTCAAAATCTGATATTAGAATATAAAATGTGTTCGTTTTTCAAAATCAACTTTTTCAACAGGGTGTCCGCTAAAATAATGTTTATTTTTAAATACTACGTAGAACGTATCATTTGTAAAAAATATTCTAATTTTTTTTCTCATCATTAGTTTACACAATAATTCACTTTTATTACATCACATTTACTCGAAAATTTATACGTGGCAACACCTCACACTTTTAATAAAAATATGTAGGTATTATGTACCCAAGGAATATTCACCTGATGAATCATAAAATTGTGTTAGTTTGCAGATGTTTCGGATCGTTTAATCCTTTTAAGTTTATTGTTTGGTAAAATAGTTTCAATGATTTAATGAAAAATGGCATTTTATTCAAATAAAGAATATCACGATATGTTCATTAATCTAATCCGCGATATGTTGTATCAGTGTCTTAAAAATTGTTGGAAAGTGTAGTGTGTTACCTAAAAAAGTGGTTATAGAAATCGTTCGAACCATCTAATAATTACCGAAAATACATTCTTTACTCTTCTACAATAATAAAAACTTATTTTTAGAGCGTTAAAAAAGAATTGTTTATACTTGACTAAGTTATCGGTGTTGTCGGCTTTAGTTGCTTTTCGGTAAATAATATTTGGATAGATTAATTGATTTCTTTTGAAAAAAAGAATTATTATACATTTTAATTCTGCATACATTTTTATACCTCATCTATAAATAAGTGCATAATTTTCGCGGACACCCTCTATACTACTCTTTATTTAGGACATAAAAAACGATAGGGAACTAAGAGTAGCCAAATATTATTTGAAACTATGCATAGTCGAGTTTAAAATAAATTTAGTGCATGAGTCACAGTCGAAATCCGACCAGATAATTTGAACTAAACCTCTCGCCAACAATCAATATACGTTTTATGTTAATTATTGAACATTTGTAGAATGGATAATGCTTGTAAATTATTTATACACTCTGGTTTAAAGTAATTAATGTAATTATATATTAGTGATTAAGACTTCATTAACAATTAATCGAAACCTATCCCAATGCATAATTACATCCACATCAATTGGTATTAAATTAAAACATTTCCATTTAAAATATTATTCATATAGAAAGATACGAATCTTATCTTTTACAAGGTTGCTTGTATTGGTCTTAAAGCATAATTTTCTTCAAATTTTCGTCTGGGATCTTGTAAATTTACTTTTTTAAATCCCTGTGAGCCAACAAACTAGAAAGAATAAAAAAGTTTCATTCCTTTATCCCGAGTTCCATCTCGGTCATTCTTGCTTACGATGCGATATTACGAACGTAAGTTAATTAAGGAGAATTTTATTTTCGTTTATCTTACAAAAAAAGTTAAGTAATTACTTTTTAAATCATATTCTTGAAAAGGTTTTCTCCTTCACTTTGATAAAAACAAAAACATTTTTGTTATATTCAAACAGTCGCAAAAGACAAATGAAACGTGCATAATATTTCATTTATGATAAAAAATAAGATTTTACTAAGAAATATTTGAAAAATACATAAATTGTTGAATTATGAGAAAAATTATCATTGTATCTATTTGGTGCAATAACTTGAGAATTTATTTTTGATGTCAGTTCGTTTATTTGATGAGTATAGAGTTTATGAATTGGCAACCCACCAGGTACTTTTCCTGTATCTGGAATGTGAATATCGAAAAAGCAGAAAATTGTTGAATTATTTAATTAGACCCTCAATAAATGAAGTGAAACGAATTCCTGAAATATAAACGGAAAGCGCAATATTGATTGATAAAACAAATTTGCTTACATCAATGTTCGCCCGGTAATTTTGTTTACGAAATAAAATATGAGCATCATTAAGGGGCTCTTTTGCTAATATTTGATTTTTAGAACCGAAAATCGACAAAATTATTTTTTTTTTCGGGAAGAAATGAAATATTAGAAAGCCGGAAAGAGTGATTTGCGTTGTGAATGTAAAAGGTTGTTTATTTCACAAATACGAAATATTAACGTTGATATTTTTCTTTTTTTATGTGTTGTTGTACTTCATCTTTTTTCACGTATACCTTCAAGAAAAATAATAAACTATGTAATAGAAATAATTTAACTGAACGAATAACTTATTCATCATTTTTTAAATTATAAATCTCTAATGAATTCACTAGAATTTTAAATTTACACTCAATTATTTAAAACTTTGGTGAAAACGCATTTTTAAGTACTTTAAGCTCATTAATAATTTTTTTAAATTTATGAATTACAATACAATTCACTAAAATGCTCGTTTTCTCATCATTTAAAAATATGATGAGAGCGTGTTCGTTAAAACGCATTCACCACTTTTTAAATTAATAAATCTCGAATGAATTCACTACAATTTTAAATTTACACTCAATTATTTAAAACTTTGGTGAAAACCTATTTTTAGGTATTTTAAGCTCATTAATCATTTTTTTTAATTTATGAATTACAACTCAATTCCGTAAATTTTGATGAAAACATATTTTTTGTTATTTTAAACGCATTCATCATTTTTCAAAATTCATAAATTCTCAAAAAGTTTTTCATATGACTGAAAAATTGGGTGAGAGCATACCTACAAATTTTTTAAATTTATGACTTTTTATTCTCTAGAAGTTTCAATTAAATTTATAAATGTTAAATGAATTTACCAAAATTTTCAAAAATCTATATATTATTTAATAATTTGGCGAGAGAGCGCATTAACTTTCCTCGTTCCCCACCATTTTTTTAAATTAAGAAAGCTGGAGTGAATTTACTGAAATATTACATTTTTACACAACAATTAGGTGAAAAAGTATTAGTAACTTTAATGGCATTAACTATTTTTCAAAGTTTTAGATTTTCATGAAAATATTTAAAATTTTGGTGAAATTGTATTTTTGGATATTTTGAAGCACATTCGTCATTTTAAAAAAATATAAATTACAAGTGAATTGACCATAATTTTTAAGTTCAGACAATTTACAGATTTGGGGAAGGTGTATATACATTTTTATTATGCATTTTGCCATTTTTTAAATTTATAAATCTCGAATGAATGCACGAAAATGTTAAATTTGCCTGTAATAAATTTTAGGGATTGGCCCTCAAAGCTCATTTATTTATTCCAACGCATTCATCAAATTTTGGATTATGGATGATTAGAGGGTTGAAAAATCCATTTAAGAATGACCTAACGCCGGACCTTTTCCGGAATTGAATTTTGGAAATAGAAAAAAAAATCCCAGTAAGTCGGACGGTTCGGTCTAATGTTTAAAAAGAACACTGTGTGTCCTAAACAAACAAATCAAGTATTCATAGCCCCAATTTGGTGCCATTTCGGGACCACTGAAATGCTTGAAAGAGATATGTAGTCCGACCAGCAATACACATATAAAACGGCCACCCCGTGGCCAATGTTTCGGTCAAACCAATCGATTTTATATCAAACGTTCGCTTCTTTTTACCGATTCCAAACATACAGGGTGGTCGCGAAATAATCCGCATATTTATGGATGAGATATAAAAACGAACGCAGGATCAAAATGTCATTAAATTTTTTTATAAAGTCAGCAATTTTCAAAGAAATAAATATTAGTATTTTACATCTATCCAAACATTATTTATCGAAAAGCAACTAAAGCCGGCAACACCGATCACTCAGTCAAGTATAAACAAAGGTTTTTTAACCCTTTTGAAAATGAGTTTTTAAGACACTGATAAAAAACATCGCGGATTAGTTTAATTAACATGTGGTGATATTCTTGATTTGAATAAAATGCCATTTTTTACTGAATTATTGAAACTACTTTACCAAACGATAAACTTAAACGATTAAACGATCTGATTCATCTGAAAACTAACACAATTTTATGATTAGATATTCCTTGGTTACATGACACATATTTTAATTAAAGTGTGTAGTGTTATTATATTATTTGTTTACAAATGATACGTTCTACGTACCATTTAAAAATAAGCATTATTTTAGCGGACACCCTGTTGAAAAAGTAGATTTTGTTTAGAAATATTTTTAAAAACGAACATATTTTACTTTCAAACTTCAGATTTTGAAACAAACAAAAACGACATTGTTAAGTTTTGGGAATATAGCAGTTTATATAAATACTTTCTAATAAAAAATTTGGGAAAAAATTGTAGATTTTACTTTCAAATTTCAATGTTTTCTATATACGGCATGTTGCCAAATTCTAGAATACCACCGAATTATCAAAATTCCTTTTTATGCGAATATTTAAAATTAACAAAAAAGCTCATTTTTTGCTATATTTTCAAAAAAAAACAATGTTTTTCAATGCAAAAAGTAAGAATTACTTAAAAAGAGTCTGTTTCTTTCAAATTTTAGATTTTCAGAATTAAAGCGACGTCTAAAATTTTAGAAAAATGACAATTTATAAAAAATATATTCCAAAATATTGAAATTTATGAAAAAGTAAAAATACTGTTTCTAATGAAGATATTTAAAATTTATGAAAAAGATAGTCAATTTTACTACCAAAATTTATGGTTTCAAATGTTGCCACATTCTAGAATATTGGCGATGTGGTAAAAGTGAACGAAAATACAAATATTAATAGAATATTTAAAGTTAACAAGAAAAACTCATTTTGTTAAAAAATAATTTTCAAAAAAAGAAAATTTTTTAATGCAAAAAGTTGGAACTTCTTAAAGACAAAAAATTTTGTTTACAAAATTTTTTTTTAATTCAAAAAGTTTAAATTAATTAAATTTTACTTTCAAATTCTAGCAATGTAGCCAAATTCTAGAATATTACATAGGACACATTTTAATATAAAACATTTCAGAATATAAGATTTCCAATCCCGAGAGGAAAGTATAACATTATTTAAGACACTGATAAAAAACATCGCGGATTAGATTAATTAACATGTCGTGATATTCTTTATTTGAATAAAATGCCATTTTTCACTGAATAATTGAAACTACTTTCCCAAACGATAAACTTACAACGATTAAACGATCTGAATCTTCTGCAAACTAACACAATTGTATGA
This sequence comes from Hermaeophaga mercurialis, assembly GCA_951812935.1. Taxonomy (NCBI): domain Eukaryota; kingdom Metazoa; phylum Arthropoda; class Insecta; order Coleoptera; family Chrysomelidae; genus Hermaeophaga; species Hermaeophaga mercurialis. The sequence continues at coordinate 1,737,665 of OX638363.1, forward strand.
TTCATCAGATAGATATTCCTTGGCTACATGACACATATTTTTATTAAAAGTGTGTGAGGTATAAATTTTCGAGTGAATTTTTGTGTAAACTAATGATGTTAGAAAAAAACGTTATTCGAATATTTTGTTACAAATGATACGTTCTACATACCAATTAAAAATACGCATTATTTTCGCATACACCCTGTATAATATATTCCGGAATCTTTTCTAATTAAAAAGAATCGACGAATTCAAATAAAACGTAATTTTAGACAGTTTTAATTTGCTACGAAGCCCGAGATATAAAAGTTCAAATCCTTTGACAGCAAACGTGACTACTACTTTAGTTTCCTCGAGTTCCTTTTATTGTTTTTTTCTATCACATTTCCCGTTAGAGAAAAACCTTTTCTGTGAAATAAACAAACGTTCGTACTTCGCTGATTTTCTGTCAATTAATATAAAGCTTTGTTCCGAGAGCTTTTTCATTAAAATGTTTCTTTCTTCGGAATACGATTACGCCGCGTAAATACCGTTTCAAACACCATGAACGATTTAAACGCTTTTTGATCCCGAGAATTATTCAAAATTAGCGGTGAGCGGTCTTTGTTCCAAGCAACACACAAATAAAGCGCGACTCCATCTCGCGATTACCAAAAATTTATGCAGTTTAACACGTCGGCCGCCATAATCTTAAACTACCTCAGTTAAAAAGGAAACCCCCGTATATTCCGGACGGGATTTTTTTGTGAATTACCAGAGGGTAAGTTTGGTTTGGCTATTAACGGTTTTAATCAATGATCTGTGCCGTTTTTGCCTAACGGATACGTTGTTCTGGTGAAAAGGACGTACGTTCCATCATTGCGATTATGCGAATTCATCAGCGCCCGGCGAGTCGTTGTTTCACATTTTAATTATGGCCGGATTTATTCGTCTCAATTTTAATTAAAGCTTAGAAAATAGCTTTAGAGCTTTGTTTTTGCATGCGAGTGCTTCCGTTTTATTCGTTTTCGCTGCCCTTTATATATATTTTTTTTTCGGAGGGGTTTAAATATTTTTCCGACTTCATCTCATGAACTGCATTTTTTATAAGAGACTGTGCCAGGAAAAACAAGTTTAATGAGTTCGAGTGGGGAAAAGGCGCTCTATTTGATGATATTACAGGGAGCATTTCCAAGGAAATGTTTGGAAACATGATAAACGCTGTAAAAAGGAAATGTGTCGAACGTACTTTTAAATTGTATTAAAACTTCACTAAAAACGGCTGTAATGAGTTTATTAAAAACTGGAAGAATGTTATATAAGTTTACTAGGGCAAAAAGATAGTAACTTATTTAAAAACGATGTCAATGAATGAATATCAGTGGACGGATCATACTAAAGATTGGAAGAATAACATTTTGGATTATTTTAAATCCAACGAAAATTTAAGCAGAAGTAAACGTTTATATCGAGGATAAATCCAAGAACGAAAAAACAATCACGATATTCATTGTTGGTTCAGAACAAAACGATTGGAAAAATTTTGTATTGTTGTATAATTGCCCCAACAATTTTAGACAATTGTGGAACATTGTACGACTTTTACGACATTTTTTATAATTATGAATCAGTTAAAACAATTTTGAATCATTTCAGATAATCTTCAACAATTTTGGACAGTTTAAACCAATTTTGAATATTTATTTTTGATTATTTTGAATCGATCAATTTAACTTAATAGAAAGAATCGTTCTTTTCTGGCGAGAAAAGTTCGTCCAAAAGAAAAAAAATCACGACGCTATTTGTATGCTCAGAAAAAACAATACTTGAAACAATTTTGGATTATTATATAATAAATATTATTTTATAAAATTTTCCAAGTTTTCCAATGGTCTTAAGACATTTTTAATTTTTATAACAATTCAAAAATGTTTATATTTTATTGGCATACAATAATCTTTGCTTAATACATGTATAAATTCATTGTTTGCATATAGACCTTTGCCGTTTTTGCGGTACGCCCCTGGATTATCACCGCCACTGGAATCCTTCGAGAATTTGATGAACTGTTTTGAGGATTTTCGAAGATTTTGGCGGAGGAGCTCGATATCAATAAATTGTCCAAATGGAAAATATATGTTGCACTCGCAAATCAATCCGGCAGAAAGTATAAAACGTAATACGGTTTATTAAATTTAATTTTCAAGGAACAACCAACATTTACGGTACGTGTTTAGAAATGAATTTATTTATTATTAAATAAATCCGTATTTTTTAGTTTACTTAATAAAAGTACATGGAACCGCATTATATTATGTGCATATTACATCCGGTTATAAAATTTCGCAGAATCATTAACTCGGAAAACAATTCTGCCGTAAAATATTCATGAAGCTTACAATTTGCATTTTGATAGGGTGTGTGCTTTTTCGGAGATGGAAGCCGTGCCATGTTTCAATTTTCACGTGTGAAAAAGTCGATCCTTTGCCAAGTTTTAAGATGAAAATACAGAATTTTCGGGAATATGAACAAGAGAATAAAGTTCTCGATGAACAGCATTCGTGCTGTGTGAAAACTTAATATTACTGCATTGTAATTGTCTCCAAATATTTTTAGTAATAGGTTTACATTTAATTTCGTAACAATCATATTAACAAAGAGTATTTTACCTGAAAAAGTTATATTAATGCATTCAGTTATAAAAAAATGTAAAATGAAAAAGAAACTAATTGTAAGAAGCTCTCTCCATAAAGCAATTTCAATAGATTCAATGTTTCTACGCCTATGGATTGTTAAGAGTAATTAATTATTTAATTTTTATCAAAAGGTGCATATTTTGACTACATAAATTTTAAATTTTCTTTAGAGATTTAACTTTAACTGAATTGTTTCGCTATTTTCTAAAATTTTTCACATTCTTAAAAATAATAAAAATAACGTTTCTTTTTTTTTGGGAAAATATTTTTGGACATTTTCCTAATTCTGAGCTAACAAGAATTTTTGATAATTTTTGATCACATCTCATTAATATTACAATTTTAAAAAAATTCCATCCCTTTGATAATTTGTGAGATTTGAAATATTTTCTAATTTTTTTGTTTCTCGTTATTTTTTTGTTTAGTTGTTTAGTATTTCTATTACAAAAAATTTGAAATCAGAAATTTAATTTTCGGATTTTTCAGAATTTTATTTTTCATAACTTTTTGTTAGTATTTTTTTGTTTTGGGACTTTTTAAAGATTTTCTTCAATTTTTAATAATTTCTGACGTGTTTATTTTTAATATTTAAAAAATTTGATTTATTAAAAATATTTTGGTCTAATTTTCTACAATTTTTTATTTCTGTAAATATTTTTGATAATTTTGTTCTTTAAATAAGTTTCCTATTTGTTTTTAATTTACTAAAATTTCAGAAAATTTTAACAATTTTGCCTTTTAGATATTTTGTAATTTTTTTTGGATTATTTTTAGTTAGTTTTTGGTTTGAGTAAATTCACCAAAATTTATACTTTGTAAACATTGAATTAAAACATTTTTAAATTATCAATATCAAATTTTAAATTTTCACTATAGTGTATGTATCCATTTCTCAAATTTATTTCCGGTTATTATTTATATAATTACAAATTTCAATAATTTTCATATTTAAAAAAAAAATCATATAGGAATATTTTTGATAAATTTTTGAAATATTTTTTTCTCTCTCCTGGTATTTGTTTTTGTTATTTTGACAAAGTGTTTTTTTGGACAATAATTTTAAAACCACAAACCGAACTTCCATTTTTTGATAAGCGTTGTCGGTCAGTTTTTGTTTTAAGTAATTTACCATATCTTAGTTTTAAAATAGTATACAAAAATTTGGTGAGAGCATCCACCAATGTTTTAAATTAAATCAAAATAAAAAATTCTTCCCGAGGATTTAAGCGTTTGCTAAATTCTGATTTTGTATTTATTATTTTCCAAAATTTCTACCATTTTGAAAAAATCGATCTCTTTAATTATTTTTGAAATATCTGGTTGGAAGGGTTGGAAAAAACTAAACCTTTAGTTTTTAAAACAGTTCTTAGCCGACAAGAATTATATAATATATAATTTTTCTAACAATTTCGGTTATGATTTCTCATTTTTATTAATTCACAACAATTTTAATAATTTTATTAATTTTGGGTTTTGAAATATATTGTATTTTTTTTTTAATTTTCAACTATTTCAGAACAACTTTTTGAATTTATTTTAGGAACTTTGACAATTTTTGAACTGTTTTATTGCTGTTTTTTGAGATATTTTTTGATGACAAGAGTAATATTTTCGATTATTTTTACGATTTTCGAAATTACTTAAACTAGCACTAGCCTTGTTGATGGGTTTATTAACTGTTTTAATTTAATTTTAATAACGAGTTGTATTGGTGTGCCTTCACCAAATTTTGAATTTGAAACCAACACATCCAATTTGAATTAAAACTGTGTCCTGGAAATTCTAAAAATTCCTTTTACTTTTGCTGTATTCTACCTTTAGGGACCGGCAAAAGATTCCGTGTTGTAATTTGCAACTAAATAAATTAAATAAAATTACAAGGCACGCTCCGATTGTTGAGTGCGAGAACAAAAGAGAGCCCAAGAATCTTTGGTGATAAATCAACTCGGAATAATAGAAAATTTCCAGCTGAAATATTTCAAAATGAAATAGCCCAGAGATCATTCCATTGATAAAGGCTAATAGATCGTATCAAAAAGTATGGCTATATTGACTTTCCACAAAAGGAAAAATGTTTTATTATATATTCAAAAAGACCAGTGAAGCTTCAGCTAACTGTTACCTTTCAGGGAGTTTTTCTCGCGATAAGGAGAATGAATTAATTGGTTTTTAACGACAATAGAGAGTGGATGAAAGAAAAACTCGGGATCAAACATACTACAAAAATATTGTTCTTGACCGGAACGCGAAACAAGAGAAATACCACGCTGAAATATTAATCGCAACGACCTACTTCCAGTTGCTCCCGATGGATTTTTTCCCATTATGTGAACGCATTATTATATTTACTTTATATAAATTGAGAAATCTCTTCCGAGAAATATTTCTGTCTTTTCCGTTCTATCATATTCGGGCACCGCTGGCCGGGGCCGAGCCCCATCTGTTTTGTTGACTGGCGTATTTTCGTGGTCAATAGAGGGAACGTCTATAAACAACTTTAACGACCGCGAAAATCTAGGGGGCTTTCAATTGTCGTTTATATGTTGGTCAACAAATCAAAAAATATAGAAAACTTGTTTGGGGGAGTGAATGGCTCGAAAGAAGCGAAATGATACTTCACACTAAACAAACCAACTTGGCGGACGGCCAAACAGTGTCGGCCCGAAAGAAAAACACAAGGGGGAAACGTACAATAAATTGCGTGATCAGACAAACGGAAGGGAAACCTCGTTGTTTTCTAACAACGGCTGCGAAGAAGGGGATGATAACCAAGAATTATACTCTCCACTGTTTCTGTTAACAATGGACTCAAAGCTCGACGGGCTCTTCGCGTACATTTTTACATATGAATGACATGATAACGCGCTTATTATTCAGTTGGATTTGCGGGATCCATCAAAAATAATGCACGGCTTTTACGACTCGAAAATCGACGGGAAAATCTGCCTGTGGTTCACGAACTCTTCACGTCTACTGCTCAGAACTTATAACACGCCAGCCTTTTATACAATATGTTGTTGTTTCACTTCTATACATTTTTCAACTCGGAAACTATTTCAACAAACTCAACCATATTTTTTTCATAACATGAAACAACACTCAAAAATAATTAAAAAAATAAATAAAAACTAATTAAGAGAAAGAAGATGATACTGAAGAAGGCCGCCGTATGGCCCCGAAATTGATAGTATCGAATATTTCAATGAAACCAGATATTTTTATATAGAAAAGGTTTTAAGACTGATCACGTTTTTCGCGAAACATTTTTTTACTTGCGATAACTCGAGTAACTGTAATTCGATTTTATTCTTTTTTCTAATAAACTTTCTATAATTGCTGTAGCAATTTTCCTCAATTTTGAAAATATATTTTTTGAATTCACTAATTAAAATGATAATACTTGTAAGTGCCGCCATTTTATCAAAAATCAATTAAAAAAATGGTTATGTACAACATTAGCTAATTTTATACAGGTTAGAATATATTTGGTTCTATTCTTTAATATTTTTCAATAAAAAAATGCCTAAATATCATTAAATATACACACAATATAACTCACCTATGAGAGTTATTCTTTTTTAATCCTTTTATGGGTTATGTCAACTATGACAGTTGACATTTTCGAGAATATTCATGTAAATGTTTAAAATTTTCTAAATCTTCGAGGAAGCAAGAAAAGGATATAAATAGACAATGATAGGGAGGTAGTAGTGAATTGCCAGAGTATAACTTAGCAAAGTAGTGTCACTGAAATTCATATTAAATTAGATTTTTGAACAGTTTTGTGATGTTTTTTCTGTTAAATAAATGTTACAATACTTTCAAAAAAAATTAGTAATTGAAAAATCTTAAGATCCATTATCATCACGTGACTTTTTTCGACTTAAAACATTAAACTAATACGATCTCAACGAAAACTACTTTGGCAACATTGCTTTTGTGATATGCACAGCGACTAGAAAGTATATTAAATTTTTTTGTCGCACGTACTATTAGATGGGGAAACGTGTAGTATAATTTAATAATATGTTTGCAGTGGGTTAAATTTTTGGAGAAGTGGTGCTTTGCAATAATCATAACGTCAATGTTAATAGCAATTAAAACGATACAACAAATATTTTCCGGCTTTTTCCAGTCAAATTTTAATTAATAAGGAAAACACGGTTATATAAAAATGCGCGAATTAATTTTTGTAACACAATCACGAGCGCGTAGGACGAGTGATTTCGTCTGAAAATTGTTTTATACATTTTTATGTAAAGAAAGATACATTCTTAATTCTAATTTTACCGAAAAAAATCAGCTTCTTATATATTTACTTCCGAAAAAGTCATAGTAGGATTTTAAATTCGCAAATCTATTACTGAAGTTTACCTCAATTTGTTTTACAATTTCCGCAAACGATACTGTACAGATAGTAACTCAACTTCTAACCGAGAATTTGTTCTAGGCCACAGTGAAGTCAGATGAGAAAGAGATGAACAGAGTGCGGTTCAAATAAACGTACCAAACGAGAGAGAAATCATTTTCCTCGATCTCTAAAAGTATTTTAAAAAAGAATATACGCCCCTTTCTTTGGTGTACAAATCTGCATCTCTCAGTTTTTAAATCATCTTAATTACCTCAATCCGCTTTCGAAATATTGACAATTTACAATTTCATGGTGTATCGGCAGCTCATAAATATTAAAAATTTTTCAATACATATGGTGTAGTGCGGATAGATCTATATAGATGGCGCTAATTCCGTGTGCAGTAAAATAAACAAATCAGATCAAAGGGACGAAAAAAAGAAGTGGTAATGAGTCGCCGTTCGTAATTAAGTGTACTCTTTGAGATGTAATTAAATATTTAATTGGCGGAAAGAAGAGTGTTGATATTTATTTTTGAAACGTCACTTCAAGTAAATTTTGTTGAATAAAACGTTCTCAGTTCCACTCGTATTTTCAGCACCCTTTTATAACTTAACCACGAATTTCCTCCGTCTACTAATCAGAAACCATAAAGACCGTCGAAGTTGGTAAGCATTTTTTAAAGTATCTGAAGAAATAAGAGCTTACCTGCGGATAGTCCCCGAATTTGGTCTGATAATCAAATACATAGAGATAGGAATTTCTGTGCTCGGCGGAGTGCAAATCCGCCGTGTGCACAACGGGAGCGACGTATTGTGCATCGGACAATGCCTCCAGGGTCTCGTCCCTAATGTTAATCGGATGTTGGACCGGCCTCTCCCAGTCCGTGTACTCGTTCACGATGGTGGCCAGTATTTCCGACAAGTGATAACTGTACGTGTTCCTCACGAACGTCCGCAGTATCTTCGACCTTCTGTCCGCCTCGATGCCGTACTGGACGTCTTCGCCGTTGAATGCGAAGTACGCCTCGGCCTTGGCGACCCCCAACATCAAATCGTATCTGGACAGCTTCGAGACGACCGATTTTCGCAGCAGGACGTTATTCAGGATGTTGATGGTGTTTTGGGGCTCGGGCTTCGAAGGCTTGGCGCTGCCCTCGAATTCGCCGTAATGCGGATTGTCGCCACCTGGAAACGAAAAAGGATAAGCTCCGGATCGAAATGTATCACGGAGGATTGAGACTAGGGGCAGGGTCGGACCGGAGAGCAATTTTTTTTTAGAATGGAGTTAAAATTGTGTATAGTAGATGTACTAAGCGGGTTCTAGGTCAAAGATGGAAGAGGTCAATTCTATTATTAAGTAGTTGAGTTTATTGGCAAAAAAATAATTAGCGGCAAATATGTAAATTAAAGAAAGATTTTTTGTCTTAAATCCTTAACCGCTCCATCTTTTCTGTGTAATTAATAGAGTGACTTATATGTAACTGGTAGATATAGAAGGGAAGTCTTACCACATTAAGAAAATTTTTTTATTTGATGTTTTATATAAATAGCCACTAGTTTTAGTTAGAAACCATTATCAGACCCTAATGCGAAAATAACTAAAATTAAAATTTATATAAAATCATTCAAAAATTAAGGAGTTATATTTACAAATTGATTTAATGAAATTAAATAATGTAATATGTGACAACAGATATCAAGTTAATTTGTTGTAGAATGTCATACTAAATAAATGAAAAACTAGACCCTCAATAAAATTTAATTTTCGTTCAGTTACCTTCCATTTTACAGGCCCGTTAATAAATAAATTATTAATCTTAATAGAATTTTTCGAAAATATAGTTTTTTACACACTTTTTAATTTCATTAATTAGGGCATTAAGGCCTGATGATGAGTATTAAGCGAAACTAGTAGCCACTTTTATAATAAATATCAAATATTTTTTATTTAATGTGGTCGTTCCCCCTTTATAAGTTTTCCTGTCTTTCTGCTTTAGTTTAAATAACTAAATGAATATCAAAAATCCCTAAAATAGAAAAAATTAAAATAAATGGGCGATAATTAAAAAAGATGAAATATTTAAAAAATCTCAAATATAAATAAACAGTTTTTTTGAACAAAATCGAATACTTTAATATTAACAAAAAAATTATCAAAAATAAAAGAAAAATGTAAAAATTTGTAGAAAATTCTTGTTGGCTCATAATTGTTAAATTTATGAAAGACATTTTTTTTATTTCAAACCTTTTTGTACGAAAAATAAAAAATACCGAGAAAAGAATGAAAAATTGTTAAAAACATATCATGAAGCGGAAACATTTTTAATAATGTCAACAATTTTCAAAAGTTATGATATTAAGAAAATATTCAAAAACATAAATCGAGAGAAAATCAAAATAATTATGTTATTACTCGATATATAAAACTTTAAAAATGGTGAATGTGCTTTAAAAATTAATTTCTGATACATTTTTACTAAATTTTTAAGTATTTGTTTGGAAATCTAAAATGTTCGTTCATCCAACTTTGGGTAAGTTTGTGATAAAATGATCAAAAAAAGAAATTGCATTTTAATACCTTCCCGTTGGTAAAAATCTAAAAGCGTGTTTTTGATTTCAAATCCTATGTAAAAAAAATGTCTCACAACAAAATAAATAGGGTACAAAAATTTGCAAAATATTTCAAAAGCAACAATTTTCATTAATAATTTGACAATTTATTGAAAATTTTTGATGGCTTCCAATTATCACAAATCTAAAAGCTCTTTATTGATTTCAACCTCTATTTTTAAAAAAATAAACTGAAAAACATTTACAAAATATTTCAAAATCTTCAAAGAATTTTTTACAAATATTTAACATATTTCCGTAAAAAATTATTTAGTATTTAATTCCGATTTTTATTAAAAAGCTTTTTGTAGAAAATCTTTCGTAAAACAAAAAAATGGTCAAAAATTAAGAATGAAACCAGAAATTCTGCAGTTTGAACTTTTGATATTTTTCTCTCTTAAATCTCTAAAGATGCTTTTTCTTTTTCTCTTTCTTTGATATTGATATTTAATTAATAAATGAATATCATAAATACTCACAAATATTTTGCAAAATCGGAAATTCGCGGGGTTTGATTTTGAATAATAGAAAATAAGTTGCGGTTTGTGATGAGAATCGAATTCGAGTATATTGAAATTTATTAAAATAATAGATAATCCCTGCAAAAGATCGAAGTTTGACAATGTTTTAAAATTCTCTAAAAAGCTCTCCAAGTTGCCATGTTTTTTTAACTGGCTGAAATTGGCTAAAACCAACTCCATACATTAAAATACAAGCATCGTTAAAGTTTCAAAATATCCAAAAACGTTATTAAACAAAGTTTTAAAGCTCTTAGAAGCAACCATTTTCTCTATTTGTAGCGTCAAGCAGTTTGCTGGCAAAAAACTTGTTTCTACTCTAAACGATTATTCCTAAACTTTAAATATCACTTTTATCTCCAAAATAAGCAAGCAAAGAACTTTAAAACGTTTAACTTCAATTTGTAGTTGAATAATAGTAACTCCGTGTCTGAAAGCGTGAAACTAAATTTCATAGCAAACTTCCACGAAAAGACCTTAAGGTAGTTGTTGAGTATGAAAATGTTTCACTAGTTTTTCGCCAAACATCACAGTGAATTGAAACTGTGTCTATTGTTGTGCTGATTATTCCGTGCGACAACAAACACTATAATTGGTACGAGGTTATACGGCATACAGAGGGTATATTTACATAAAGTTATATCTACAAAAAACAGAACGTTCGGCTGGTATTTTCCGTTGCCTTTAGCAAACACCAACACCGACACCGTTGCCGGGATTTATGTTCGATTATAACGATTCTTAAGACAATGCATCTATTATTATGTTGCACGTTTCAATTTATTAAATATCGTAAGAAAAAACAAAGGTTGATCGTTTTAATAAACAGCAAAAAGCAACTTCGAAGTATTCATAAAAAAATACAATTCTGATTGATAATCCCATATTTTCCTTATTACAAAGTCAATGAACCAAATTCATTACAATTCTTCTTTTTTATTAAATCCTCTATACTCTATTAGGGTAGCTCTAATTCTTTAACCAACATTTTCATTGATTCTGCTCCTTAGCCAATTTTCTTAATTATTCCATCGTTTTGTCTCTTTTCTATTCTACTTCCGTCATTCTATCTTCCCGACTTTTCCTAAATCTGCCCTACGTTTTCCTATATTTCTTGATTCTATTACTTTCTTAACCATGTTGATTTCATTCGTTCTATTTATATGCCCATTTTAACTCTATAATTTCTATTTTTGCGTTTATCCCTTCTTTTTGGTTTATCAATTGCCTTATGTTTTCCTTTTTTGTCCTCTGTCTCCTTTAGTAATACCTGCTTTTTTTACTTAATATTACTTTTTCATTCCAATTTCTGGTGTTGGAATCTCTTTGTTAAGTACATTTTGATGGATTACATATTCTATTTCTTGTTATTTGAATTATCCCTCTTATTTCCGTTTTCCTTTTTTCTTTTAGTGATCTTATTATATTCCAGAAATTCGTTTTTTCCCTTCCAAAATCTTTCCAGCTCTTCTCTTTTGCTTTCCTTATTTCTTATTTTGCTTTAAATAGTTATATTTATCTTTCTGATATATATATATATATATATTGTCTCCATGCTAGTTTTTAATTTTTACTTCTTTTTTAATATCCACATTCCACCAAGTTGTTATTTTAACATTGTTATATTTTCATGTATTTATTGGAGAAGAAGTACTCACACCAGAAATATTGTCTAACTATATTCATTTTTAAGATACAAATATTTTATTTATAGTAAATTTTAAACTCATAAAATAATAATGTAGAGCAAAAAAGGAACACGTCTTTAAAAGTTGCTTGGCTTAATAAGATGCAAATACAGATTTCTCTTATAATGTAGGTGTTTTCTTTTTCAAATGAAGTTTGTAATAATCCGAACTTTCGCAAGAACTTGAATACCAACTAAGCCAAGTTTATTCGAAAGAAAAATGAATTTTTCCATTTGTTCAAATAATTTTAATGCTCTCCTATTGAAAGTTAGATAAGATGGTACGTTAAATCCACACTGTGAATATAAATATCAAATGTAGAGATTCTAATAATTTTAGATACAAGCATTAAAACAGTGTCATCATGATATTTTGTTACAATTATGTTTCATTAATTGCTTTTAAAATTATAATTTCCAGTTTTATGTACCATTTTTTCTTTAAAGTCTCCCATGTCTTTCATTTTTGGTCTTCTTCTAATTTTTTCTATTAATTTTCTTCCACTTTTTATCATTTTCTTCTATATTCCTTTCTATCTTTTTGGGTGTTTCTTCCATTTTTGTCTTCATTTTTTTCATGTCATTTCTAAAATTACCTTCTATTTAATATAAATTATTTGAATCATCCCGTATATGAAAAATATAAACAAATATTTATCTCAATATCATTCTATAAGAGAAAATCCGATGTGCAGATGTATTGCGCAGTGTCTCTAGTATACTCGTCGATCGCCTCACGTCGTACTTGTCAGATATAAGCGCGCAGTGAGCACGTAAACGTGCTTACAACAATGGTCTTTAGCCAACGGATTGGAGGAAGATTACTGTTGTAGACATGTTTACTTGCTCACTGTGCGCTCTGAACTGACGAACTTGAGAGCCTAAGTAGTAATATTGCTATCATTTTCGAGAATTTTATATTGTTTTATTAGATTCCCTGTATATTTTATCTGTTTTCTAAAAGACTATAATAACGCAATAGCTGCGAACCTCCAAGTGAAAAACTAATCTCGCCTCTCTCTTAATTCTCCACATATACTGCCGGGCCATGTGTTTGCGTTGCGCATTAACAAGGGGATATCCTTATCTCAGGGAATCCGAGCTCCGTTTTTTTCTTGCAATTTTATAGCTCCGCGAACCGAGCTTCTAAGGAGCTTACCGCCCTAAAGCGATAATACCGAATTTCAGAACGTTGTACTTTTGCCACTTTTAGCGCAACTTTTCTGTTATGGTATCTTTTTAATTTTGAGACAATCCGTCGAGAGGATGACTTCCTCAGATTGATATTTTATGGGGTTTTTATAGGTCATCAAAAATTTTGATTGGGTGAGAATGACGATAGAGAAAAATATCGATTTAGAAGAATTTACCTTGCGGTTCTCCGGTATCGATGACGACCCCATCGACGCTGGGGCCGAAGGCGAAAGCGAATTCTGGTTGATGCAGAATGGGCGTCGACAATAACGTCTCCAGAGGTTTCTCTCGAAGGCACTTCAATAGATGGGAGTGTGGCAGTTCTGGGGAACAGTTCGCGTGTACGGCGACTTGGGCGGCGAATCGAGAGGGTTCTTGAATGAGCGCCCAAGGCGAAAGAGCCGACCCCGACATCAGGATCGCGCGGTGGAATAACACTCCTGAAAAAAAAAAAATAACATAAATATAAAATACATATAATGACATTTAACAACTCTACAATTTACTTCGGTTTGTTACTAATTGCGTCATCTTATGCATATCACAAACATTTCGTTACGATTATAAAATGAAAATCTTTAATACAAGTTGCTAAAGAAAAACCACAGTGATAATCCGATAAAACTTTGCGCAGTGTCTTTAATATGCCTGTGAGCACGTAAACATGCCTACAACAATAGAATAAGTAATGTGAAGGTCAACCTTTCGTAACAGCAATGGGTGGAAATGGTACAGGAACGCAGAAACTTTGAGGCAGGACTTAGAGACGTTCATGGTGCAGACGGCCAGGGAAGGTAGCAAGTGTCGATCTCAAATTTTGATCTTTTTGTTCACATAAAACGCTGGCTAAAAAACAGCAATTTGGCACAGATAACCAGCTGCAGACCAGTAAAGAAAATTGGTTGAAAGCCTTCTACAATGAGAGAACTAAAAAAGTTGGTACCACGTTTGGACCAGTGTCTAAATCGGAGCAGCAACTATGTAAAGAAGTAGCTAGAAGGTATAGCTAAATGTTTCAAATAAATCATTTTTGATGTTCACTGTGATTTTAATTCCACTACCGATTGGATCTTGAAAAAAAATGGCCCTTGTCACAAACTGGCGTATTAAATTATATTTCGCATAAAACTTTTTATCTTGAAACTTCAATTTTATTAGTAGAAGCTTGGATATAGCTTTAAATATTTTATAAGAATCAGTCGCCGGTGTAACACGCAAAGGTAGCTCGAAAAGTTTTTTTTCATCATTTATTTATGGAAAAGGTACATAAAGTGTTCCTTGTCTTGTTATAATTTGATAAATTTATAATAAATCTAGTTATGCTTTAATATTTTTATCTGTAGGGATAGACACTATTCGAGAACCCAAACTTGACTGCCGATCTTCTTTTATTTTACCAACCAAGAAGACCCTAATGTTTATTAATTTTGATGAAAAATATTTATTTAACATTCGTTGGCGTCCTCGCTCACGTAATGTTAAATAAATAGTAAATATTATAATTTGGAAAATACAAAATAAGTTTTATGTACAGGGCGATATTTAACTAAATCCTTTACATTCTGTCGTAACAATATATTTGTTGCATAATTAAATTATAACAAGAATACTCTTGCAATTATTATTATATCAAGTCAATAGATATTTTGATCGAATTTGAAAAATATATTAAAAAATTTTAAATGAAATTTTATAGAATAAAGTAGAGATAATGAGATTTTCGTAATAAATAGAAAATGGATTGGATCTAATGTTTTCTCATAATAGGTACACTTTATTTGTTTTATAAATCCCGGAGAGTTTTCCTCTGGCCGGAAAAATCTGAATTGAATTCAATTTTGTACGTCCAATAGAGACTTAAAGAGAATAGAATAGATTGCTGGAAAAAGTAGATTTATATATTTGTTCAAAGAGTTTCCTTTCGGCTTTGACCAGGGCAATTTTATATTTTCAAGAAAAGACCAAACTCAATAGAGTCGAATAAATGTCTTGAATAAAGCACTTTGTCTTCTGGTGTTCGGCGCTTTTAGTTCGGGGTACGCCTTTAGCGCCTTCTTTGGATACATTCTATTTATTTTTGGTTCATATCAAATTTAGAATCTTTGAACGTTGGAAGTAAAGAGTTACCAAAATTTTTGGTCCTTGGCACAATACATCTAACCTGGAATATACAATTCGAAAAGACCAAACGGTCAAAGCAGATACCTTTTGGTTGCCTATTTTCTAATACATATACATGTTAGACCTTTTAGATTGACTGTATTATCATGAAGTTTTGTTGAAAAAGACAATTTTTATTATTGGTTTGATTTGATATATTAAATATATTTTATCTGATCTCTGAGATTCTAGTTATTTCCAAGTATAACTCACTGATTTCATAAAATAGTGTGATTAGGTGCAACATTGTTAAGATTGAGAAAAACTGGTCCGATAGAAAGCCCAAGTAATGGATTAGTCTGTAGATTGTGGTGGCTATTTCAATTTCCATTTCATTAATTTGGTATGAAATTGAATTGAAACCGTTTTGAGACAATGAGTAAAACCACTCTGTATATTAGGCGTTTTAGATTGATCGTATCACCGTGAAGTTTGGACTGAATTAATATCTAAGGCGACCCGTCAAACATGTCGATGGCAAATTTGTTATTCATCCTCACCTCCAGCCCTCTTCCAGATTTGGTTGAAACTATTCATCCTTCGTATAATTACTAAAGTTTCCTTCCACCAAAGCCGAAAACCCTACATGTAATACACGGCATTACATTGTTCCTCAAACAATAATTGATCAACCAATCCGCGACCGCGCTGCCTCAGTTATTATTAATTCTCTTTGATGCCGAAGCCTTGGATGGAAAATTGGGAGAACGACCCCGTCGCCAAATTTGTTACATTATTTCTGTTTTGGCTTTTGACCCTCGCCGCTTATTATTCGATTATTTATCGCAAAGATAAACATAAGTACATTTGATTCGAAGGAATTTAACTTGATGGAATCCTGACGTCAAAAATCTAACAATATCATCCGATTTATACGAAAAGTTTAAACAGGCAACGATTTGGAAAATTTGTTCCGAATATAGGACTACAAGTTTTCTTGAAATATTCGTCGGAATTTGGTTTCCTTTCAGGTTTCACGTTTACGTCTAAAGTTTTTGTCATATTTTATATGCGTCAATTGTTATTCACAAAAATTCACGCTGGGTTGAGAATACAAAATTATCAAAACCATAGGAAGCGGCTCAAGAAAAAAAAAAAAAAAGAATTTTGTACGCAAAGCAGATACGTGCGCTGCTAAAGAGCTAACAAAACACATCCAGAGACGTCCGTAAAAATTTTAATCATCAACTAAGTACATATTTACTGTAACGCCGCTGATTATGTTATTTTCTCTTACAGATTATTCTCATTTTGAAACTTAATTTCAGCTTAAATTTTTCAGTAGAAGCTTCACAGAATATACGTTTTACTTTGTTGGTTTAGATGGAGTAAATTAAACACATGTGTGAAAATGGTATCTCATTTATTACCGCATAATAATTCTGGCTCCGCTTCGTGTTATACTTCAAAAGCAGTTAAAATAAGTATTTATTTAAGGCTTAATTTTAAAATGAGTTCCGTGCTGGACGAGTATGTTATTTTATAATAAGAAGAGGTTATTACAGTCCTATATGAAACTGTTAGTTGCTTTCGATGAAATGCTTATTCAATTTATTATTAATATTAATATTAATTTAATATTAATATTAATTTAATATTAATGTGTATAACTACTGATTATAAGATTGATAATTCCCGAACAGGCGGTGTTTAACATCACTCTTTCTATCACATTGTATATATTTGACACAATCTAGAATATGCGGACTAAGACTGATAAAGAACTATAATTTGCTAACTTAGTTATTATTGGTCTAATTTGTATCATTCAATACGTGGAAAATGGTGGGCAGTCCAAGATTCCCTCATTGATATCTATAAAGACCATGATTTCTTCCTCCTCGACAATGCATTCGTGTTATTTTGTGGTTGTTCAGAGTCGCTGGATCGTTTATAACATCAGGCTCTAAGAGTGTGACCGTCTCGTATTGTTTGTCTGCAAAAACGATTCAATATAAGGTAAATAATTCGAATGTCCGTCAAATTTATGATTATGCATCGGAAACAGCGCTCGTTAATAATGCACCGTTCGTTCCTTGCAACTACTATTTCAATTTCAATAGCAAACAAGAATATCTTGGAGGTTCTAAATTACACTTTCTTAATGAGTCACAGCGACGACCGCAAATTTAATGAACACCTCGAATCCAGACTCCGAACCGCCTGATGCAGTGCCTTATTGTATTTACAAAACTCGACTCACTCTATACACGATAAGTCATACTAATTTAACGGCTTTAGATAAGAAGAGGTAATTTACCGGAAGTACGCCGCATGCATTTTGATTTTCTTTTATACCTAATGCCGGTACAATACGCTGATAATTTAGTATGCACAAAACGCCAAATTAATTTTAGATAGGATGATCGGATCATTTTACTTGCGTTGTTCCTTCTACGTTTTCGTTGCACCTCCATCAGGATAATTTAAGTGTAGATTGAAACGTGCCAAGTACAACTCGCACCGTTTCGAAAAGTTTTTATTTAGCTTATAATGTGGCAAGCCACAAAAGAGCTCGAATACATTTAGACACAAGTGCAAAACCGTTGTCGGCTTTCGCTTTAAAAGGTTATAGAACCAAACGGCCTATTAACATATTAAAGCCATTTGTTTTTATTTAACCGGGCGGGCTTAACAACCAAGAAAAAATTAACTATGGAAGTGGTGACTCGAGAATACGATTAATAAGTGAGTAAATGAGGCCATTAACATTTATCTCGAGTACTGAAGGAGAATGGAGACCGTTTACTGGAGAAAATTGTTAGCAATTTTCAGTCGACTTGTTCGTTCTTAATTCAGCGTGGACTTGTTTTTAATTAAGAGGGCTCTTTACACGTCCCCGTGCATAAAGGTGGACTTGATGAACAACGGCCCGTTATACGCGTTCTCATGTTTCTTTTATTCCTTCATCCGGAATACACAAAAGATTTAAATGAAGCCCGGATTAGAGACCGAGCTTCATATTTGACAAGCTCGTAGCCAACATATTTTATTACTAATCGCACAAATCATAGCCCCAAAAAGGCGAACGAGAGGCGGATGGAACGGACAAGAAACGTTAACGATTTACACCAATATAGAAGATCATCAAGACCATTATGTACAGCATTAAGAATTCAATACGAAAATATATCAACCCACAACCACAGTCTTTGGCAACCAAAAAAAAAATCAAAAGACCTACACCACCCGAACACAAATATCTCCGGAACGAGTAATTATTTATGGGGAAAGGAAGTAAACCCAACACCAGATAATGAAGATGAGCAGACAAGAGCTGATACGAACCTATATATTGTAATGGAATTTAAGTGTGGGGCAATAAAATAAATTTTTGTTTTTTGAAAATAAATCGCAATGTTGAATTGTAGAGCACCAAAATTAATACAAATGAAAAACTTACAAATTTAAATCACTATTGACCCTTTTCTCAAAGTCAGTTTATGGAAAAAAAATGTTTATTGATTGCAAAAAATTACGATTAAAAAACCTTGTAACTATTTACTATTTACAATAACATAAAATATAAATTCCGAAGAACACCAAGAATATCGTTAATAAATTATTTATCTTTTATAACGAAACTTACACTTAAATTAGTCTTCATAGAAAATTTTTCATTATTTAGATTATATACAATATTTTTATAAGGATTCCATAAAATCATTAATATTAACTAAATATGCTTTGCTTTTTTAAGCGTTAACAATATTCACCCTTAGCAAGCCAAAATTTAAGTGGTAACTGTCAATTTCTGACAGTTAATTTGTAATTTTTGGGGTTACAGTCTACTAAAAAAACCAATATTTTACAATTTGTCAGACTTTTTGAAAAATTTCTAAATTTTAACTCATTCTATCTTTAAATACATAATTGCTCGCTACAAATAATTGGAGATTAAAAAAGCTCCTTCTTTCTTTTTTCAAATGCAAGGAATATGCTCTTTTTTAGTACATTCATTATTAAAATCTCTTAATTATTCAAAGTCATATTTTTGTATTTAAAAAACTCAAATATCATTAATTTAATTCATAATTTATTGTAATTCCATTGTAAACTTAATCCAAAAATAAAAGGGTTATTTTTCAATTTTTATTTAAAAATTAACTAGCTTTACTCTGAAATTGAAAAATAATGTTAATATACTTTTGATATCAGCTAGCCAAATAATATTATGTTCGAATTGATTATTTAGTCATTTTAATTTCTGATTTCTAGTCAAACCATTATTTCATACTTAAAGCTAAAAGATTATATAATATGTTTCTAATACAGGTTTGTTTCTATCTTTCATTATAATTTAAAAAAAAATATTTCAATTATTCGTTCGATTAACTTTGAAATTCTCTAATTATGTCATGTTATTTTATATTTTCTAGTTAAAATTTGTCCTTATTGTTGAATTTTGTTTATTGTTAATTTGTCAACCAATTATATAAGAATTTTCATTTCAAACAAATTTTATTAATAATTACTGTTAGATCGAAATGCCATTACACTGAATTCCGGATAATGATACGAAATATTATTTTGGCATATTGAATTTCCTAATTATTTGTGATAAAATCCTATTACAATATGTATTTAAGAGGCAACGATATGATAAGAGCTGATAAGAAATATGGGAATGCAAAAGGAGTAGCTGATAAGAACCAAAAAATAGAAAACGGCGTTTGGAAGTTATCTGAAAATAGAAAATCCATGATAAACTGTAGAAATACTTGTTGTTCGGTTACAATTGATGGCATTTCTGTACTAGTCGAAACTGGTCTTCATCTGGACCAAAAAGTAAGGTGGGAGGAAACATGTTTAAGCAAAAAGAAGGCAGTTAAACATTGTTTGTTTGGTCATATTGGGTACAATTATGGGGATGTGCCAAACATACTAGGTTAAAATTTAAACAGAAAATTCAATAGAAAACACTTATTCAATTGTCAACTCACCCTGGCGTATAAATAATCAAATATTGCGCGAAGACCTAAAGATTCCATTCGTAATAATGTCACACACGAAAAGGCACTAAATATATTTTCTCCAAATTAACCTGTTCAGTAGTTCATAGACTTATTTATGTTTTAATTATCGTTTCGTATAGTAAATATTGTTTTAGATTCTTGGGAGAGCGTTTAATTTTACTACGTTAGGTTATCATTCAAGAACACCTAAATAACATTTGATATAAATACGAGACGATTGCATTGAAGTAGGGCAGGAGGAATGAGACTGAGGGGTAGTGTAGCGGATTTACCCGGTATTGAGCTATGATGAGGGCGCTTTTACTATTCATTAATATTTACTACATTAACGAAGTGTATATTGTCAATAAATTATCAAAAAACGATTTATTTCATTTAAATTAGAATTACACATGGATTGAGCGATATTGGTAATTTTCCACAAAATCCCTCGTAATAGTACCGATTTAAATTTGACCGGACTATTTCGCTATTAAATGGGGCTTTCGATGCGATTATACCACATAATGCACTTCCTAGTGTATTCGTGATAACGTCATAGATGCGTGTAAAGAATGGTCATCGTATCCCTTTGTTAGGGATGTATTTATATACGGATTCGGTGGATGGTTACAGAAAATCTATACCAACAGAAGAGAAGTATCGAAAACTTTTGTAGTTAACACGAGAGTTAAATAAAAATGGGAGACAACTGCTCAATAAATTCGTTAAAATCAATATCTTTTATTGTTAGACGTTTCCTGATATCTCCTTTTGTAATAGAATGGACCAAAAGAAGTTGACATCAATATAAACAAAGTATAGATAAAAATGAAAATTAATAAAAATATTAGTCTTTGTTCCGTATCAACTTCCCTTATTTCTATTAACTTCGCAACGTGTCTAGATTTTTACTTTCTTTTATGTTTTATTTTCAAGAAAAATCATTAACAAAATTTCAATTACTTCGGGGTGCCTCTTGAGGTTTTTATAAACGAGGCGAGCTCAGAATTCTGCCGAGAATTCGTATAATTAAGCATTTTTCTCGGGAGAAAAGAGAAAAAACCTCCTTTTGTTGTGCTGCAGCAGGTGATATTTTTAAATTATAAAAATCCCACAACTTCGTGTCGGATCGTCTAAATCAGTTGCGTCAATTAATTGTTTTAAATTATTCTTCTTCTCGCAATACTTGAACAGTGTTTCCGAAATGCTATTCAAATAAGTTTAAAAAAATTTATTCATTCATTTCTTTAACCTTACTTTGTGGAATTTATCCATTATAAATGTAAAAAATAAAATATTTCCAGTATTTCCTAAAACTTTTAATTATTCTTATGGAAATTGTTTCACTCTGTGGAATCGCCAATAAGATTATAAGAAATGTTCAGCTTGTTTCCAAAACTTATCTAGTACTCAATTTCTCGGGTATCCTGCTCCTAGCTACGATTTTCAATTTCCCTACAACAAGATTTTCCATTTCATTTACATTATTTCTCATCATGTCTTCTTTGGTAATCATTCTATTCTCTAATATTTTAATATTCTTGGTTATTTCATCAACCATCTCTGGAAATTCGTATTACTGTCTTTGTCGTACAAACTGTTCCCCTATTGTATTTGTATCGCCCCAAGTTCTGCGCTGTTTTGTTATGATATTTTTTTAATTAAACAATATTTTTTTGCATTTGGTATCCATCAATACCCTTAGTGGCTTGGCCAGACCCTTAGAAATTTTGAAATCAGATATAGTGAAGACTTAGGGCCTTATAGATTAAAACAACCAAATAAGTGAAATTACGCTAAACACCTCAGTGACACTCAACATAAACATACGCTTAATAAAAGAATAGAAACAACAATGAAAATCCTTTATATATTTGCGAGAAGAAGCAATAACTTTTTTTTTTTGGAAAAACACATCTACGATATCCTCAGTGTAGTACCTTTTTTAGATTATCTTCTGTACTAAATTTATTGGAAAATCGTGAAAAAATAAAAATCCACTTATTTAAAATAACGCAACACAATATAAGTTTAATAATTAAGAGTGGCATTTTTGGAACGCCCTCTCGTTAACGTCACGACTTTCTCACATTTTTTCTCATTTGGGGTGAATCCATGGAGAATGTGTGAAAGAGGACTAACGTAAGGATTTTAAGTTGCTAAATTTATCAACGATCTGATTGGAATGGGAAAAACCTAATTTTATATCATCTGAGTTTTGGTATTCTAATCATTTTCAATTCATTTTCTCTCTTTCTCCACTACCCTCATTGATTTCTAAATCACTACTCAGAACAGGTACAGGAAAATCATCACAATACAATTTGATAAGAATCATCATCGTAATGATTAAAAAAATTGATTTAAGAAATCAATAGTGTTAAATCTGGAGATCGCGGGTGCTATTTAAATTTCCATTTCGTTAGTATGGTATAAAATTTGGAGGATACATAGTGCGTAAATCGAATTTTTTTGATAAAATTAGGTTGCACAGGCATTGGAATCTTGTCTAAAGCATTACATGAGATATATTTTTTTCGTTTTAAGGAAAATACTTAATTTAATTTGGGAGGGTGACAAACCGAGTAGGGTTGCACGATTTTTAGAAGTTTTCGGAACCGTGCAAGCGGAATTTCAATTTAAAAAACGTTAAGGGCGAGAAGAACGACTTAGATGATATATGGCGGACACTTTTTCTTATAATCACCTTCCTTGAACTGTAATTTTATATTGCTCGAGGTCGTTTGGTTGAGCGTCGCGACGTTTTTTTTATGTGCCATTTTTATTTAATTACGTTTTTATTACAGCTTGTCAAATGTATATTTTTTTTTTTAAAAAAAACCGGACATAAAATAGCTTACGATAAATTCCGTAGGAGAAGGAAACCATTATTTTCTTTGAATTTTATTTCGATTCGAAATTGGAGGGAATCCGAACGTACAGATAAAAAACTGACTGCGGCTTTGTTGTGTTTATCTGCCTCGTATTCTCATAATCTAACACAAATCACATTTTATATAAAAAAGTAGCGACTTTGAGTCGAGCGAAACACAAAATCGTGATAAATGCAATCAATGAAAGAAACCTGATACGTTTTTGCGGAAAAAGATGCGACATGTGTTGAAACATAAAATTTATTCGATTTATTTAGCCCTAAAGAATGGAGACAATAGTAAATTCAGGAAAAACGAAAGGCTACTTTTCTACCTACTTACAGAAAAACAAATTTTAAGTTCAACGATATAAATCAGAGCGAAAAAAATCAAGTGTAAATTAATAAAGCCTTAATCAACTCCCATGCCAAATTGAAAATGATAATCGGTATCATTTCGACATGCTTCGCGTTAATTGTCCCCACAAATTATGATTCACCCCTGGAAAAAATCAAATAAACGCTCACCCATAATTGCAATAACTGAAGCGGCTGGATTAAAAAAAAGGAAGAGTTCCAGTGTGCAATTTATGGCGATCTACAAAGGCGTATCCGAGAGGATTTTTTTTTTAAAGTGAACCCTTTGTTTCATTATGGAGATATAGGAGACGTGTTGTGGTTTTTGTGCCGCATATATTTTCCTTTTCAATTTAAACGACCTAATAGAAATTGAAATTATTGAAATTAATGTGTTGTTATAATAATATATAGGGTCATAAATTTTTCTTTAAAAACAATATACATATAGATATTGAAAATAATAAAGCAATAGGATAAAAAAAAAATAAAAAACTACAAAAGAAAAGTAAACTTTTATGTTAAGAATAAGATATTTAAAAAAATATTCATAACGTTTATGAACAACTTTTTCTTGTTTTTTTAATAAATTTTAGGTAGTAAAAAAAGAATTATAAACAATGACAATAAAAGAGAATGTAAAGTTACCTGAAATACTCGGTAGATATGCTATGAGGGTTCTAATGCACTAATGGGACTAAAAAGGGATGGGGGGAGGGGTAAGGTTGGAAAGGAAGACATTTCATTAAAATTATTTAAAAAGAAAAAATAATTGATTCATTACGATACTTTCTGCTCTTACTTTGTGGAGTTTATCCATTAATTTAAAATATTATAAAAGATAAAATATATTCTTATATAATTGTATAGGGTCGGAATTTTTTTTTAAATAAAGATTAATATGGATATTTAAAAGAATGTAGCAATAGAGTTATAAACAATTACAAGAGAAGCAGAATATTAACTTACATATAATAAATTAGATCTCGTTAAAATATTTATAACACCCTGTGTACAAAGAAATGACTTTATTATAATAATTCTAAGTTGCAGTGCCGGAAAATCGCGTGCATCTAGAAAATGTAAATCAGGAAATTACTAATGAAGAATTTATTTTAATTTTACACCAGGAAATGGTTGAAATTATTAATTTTTAGTACTACAAATAGTCCTAAATAATACAGAAGTGCTGATTTGCATAAAGTCGTTAGTTTATTTATAATATTGAATTTTTAAGAGCAAAATATAGACTATTAAAGTAACTTTTAATAAAGTAGCTGAAATGAAATTTCAGGATATTTAATCTATATTTATATTTATAATAAGATATAATTCGTTTGTAAAGAAAAAAAACAGGAAGGTTATTAACTACAAAGAATTTTAGTGTATCATTATTATATATATTATACATGAAAGCGTATAATGGAACAGCATTAAATTTTAGGGTTAATAATTTATTTGTTTGGTCTGCTTTTTCGTTCAAGGACTTTATATCGTAAGGTTTTCCAGACAATACTTTTGTATATGAGTTAAAATGAATAAATGTGAATTGTATTTCCTCTGTTTCTTTTGTAAATAGAAAGTAATGATGAGTAACAAAAAATCCAAAACAAATTAATCATAGAATTGAGAGAAAAAGAAAAGAATAATATAAAAGAAAAAATTAAATCTAGCTCCGTATTAAAAACATTATGACATAAAGACTTAATGATTCAAAAATATTATTTTTATGAACTCTACCTTGAGAGAAAAGAGGAAAAGGGAATCTCATGTTCAATAAATAAATAATGTACTAAGATATTTTGGAAGTTAGCTAATCGATACTTAAAAATGAATGGCGCATAACTTTTTTTTATAAACAAAAATTTATACAATCCACAACAATACGAATTTGTTAAATAAAATTTTTACTTGTTATACACCATTTATATTGGCCTGTTTAAAATAACGCAGTGCAGTATGAGTTTAATTAGATCAGCATTTCCGGAACGTGCTTCCGTCAAAGTCACTCTTTCCCTTTTTCGCTCTAATTTTCCTCTTATAAATTTAGCGAAACGATGAAAAACACTCGCAATGGTCAATATTTATATTAATTTAATGATTGTATTTTCTTTTCCAGCGCTGATTGATTCCTGTTTCCTTCTAAAAAAAAATCCATTGTGCCGGAAGAATGGCAACATCAACAAAGAAAAACATTTCTTTTGTAATAACATAATTAATCTCGGCACGGAAAAAACTACGGTTTTTAGCTTAAAAATGTCTTTCGTAGCGGAAAAGCTTCCCAGAAAAGTTCATTTAAAACCAATTTAGGGGCCGTTATGTTTCAAATTGAGCTGACACTTATTTCAAAAAGACCGAGATCCCCATCGATCCCTCGAATGTCTCTTCCGTTCATACCATCTTCCGAACAATAACCCAATTATGATAACGGATCCCGTTTCTTAGCTGATAAACTTCAACTTCGACTAAGTATTGGATTTTTTTATTAAGGAAACGAACGTCGGATTCAAATCTTGATGGTCGACTTTTATTTAGTAAACAAAACAACCACGAGAAATTAATGATGGAAGAACGCTACACCGATAATTATTGACTGTTTTTGAGAGTTGTAAGTTTGCCGTATAATAACGACAGGGAGTTTGTGCGCCGAGTAAAACCTATTTAGCATAAAGCACAAGTAAGTATCGCATTTGATGAAAAGTATACAGCGGGTTATTGAAAAAATCCAGAAGAGCGTTCGTAGCATATTCCGACACAGTCACGCATCGCTCGTAAGTCTGAACTAAATTCAATTTGCAAAAAGTTGGGGGAAGCGATAAAAAAACAGATACACATAAATAATGCGGGATTTTTTGCGTGGGCTGAAACGTTCCACGGCTCCGATTCGGGGCATAAATCTGGGGATAATATTGAGGTGTATACATTGAATTCGATACCTCTAAACGCGTATCTATATTGAGCCAAATTGCGGGGCCCGCTATGTCGCCGATAAATCATAACGGTGGGGGCGTCTTGAAACTTTGCCAAGTCCCATTGTCCGGGGACCGACCCTGTAATTGAGTTATTGCCCGGAAGAAAAGTGAAGGCGATCGATTGGAAGCGCACTCTTTTCTCGTGTCATCTTCAAGAAGGTCTCGTTTGAAACATTACCTTCGACTACAAATTGACCTCAGGCGATGATAATCCCGACAAATGTAACAAAGAAAAAGGAAATCGGGAACATAATATTGGCCCAAATAAGGAGAACAATGATACTTGATGCGATATATTTATAATTAAAAAAAATATCGATTTCATTAAATGTGCCTATAATAATCTGTAACTAAACCGCACTATTAAAGTACCAAATAAGAAATTTAATAATTCTTATTTTTTCTAAAAATCTAGAATAATTTAATAAAACACAGAATTTTTTTTAGAAATGATTTTAAAAATTAAATAACAAATGTTTGTGTTTCATTGAAAGCGAGAATGTATTACGACAGCAAAGATAAGCTTATGTATAAATTTAGCGTTTCAAAAAATTTGTATAGTGACATTATGAACAACAAAATATTTAGTTAATTTTTTAGTAAATATAGTTATTTTGAAAATGAATTGCATATTTTGAAAATACAGAAAATAAGAAATTGGACTAAAAAATAAAAAAAATCAACATTAAATGTTTGTATTTTCAAGTAAAAAATTTATGAATTGCTAGTATTTTATAAGTTGAAAAATTATTAAAAAAAATGTGTTGTAAGTATTAGAAAAAATTATTTTATTTTTTTAAATTCAAATAAATTGCCAAAAAACCCAAAAAATTGATAACCTTTTCGAAAACAAAAGGTCAACTTTTCACTTAGGTATACAGGGTGTCCCAAATATAATAATTTATCTTTGACGAAAATAAAGAGGTAAAATTATTTTATCCTTTAATCATGCCTTTTTTATTAAAGTTAATTATTTTGAAAACGGATTACGAAGCAAAATATTATTTCTGCAAAAAGAGACGGTTAATTTCGAAAACTAGTAGTATAGGAATAAAATTTTATGAAACAACTTAGTGATAAAAATAATCCTAAAAAGAAAAAAAATGTTCCTATGACAAAAAAGTCCTAAAATATAAGAAATAGTCCCCAAAATATTGTGATAAATTAGAAAAATTGCTTAATAATATAAAAATCCAATAAATAACTCGATGATAAAAAAAAATTCAAAAAAATTGTAAATATATAAAAATTGAGTCGAAAAATTAAAAAAATAGATCTCATAATTTAGAAAAATTACTAAATTATATAAAAAATTGTAAGAATATGCAAAGGTTTGGAAAAGGCTGAACAAGAGGTTGAAGATTTCCGGTTTAATTTTCTTATAAAAAAAGTTTTCGTTCAGAATTGTCACCCAAATTTCCAAACCGAGTTTTTCGTTAATCAATTCTGTTGAACGGATTCACATGCTACTCGCTCGGCATATAAAACATTAAAAATTAAAAAAATAAGCAGGGTAAGTTTTGTTATTTTAGTTAAAAAAAATTAACGTATGGGAGTTTTTAGACAATCTCGAAAAATTGTTTAAAAACTGAAAAAATAATTTTGTCCACGAAAGTCTATATATATGTTTTTCTCTCCTTGGACTTTCTTTGATTACAAACAATCTCACATTTAGTCTCTAAGTACTTAGTTTTCATTAAACTTATCTTCAAAACTGTTTTTTGGTGATTTTCTTTTTTGGTATCCTCATTTGCTATATTCGACTCGAAAGATCACTATGGGTAAAATGGATGTTTCCAATTTTTATTTGATACGGTGAATTGTTTTAGATCATTGGTTATTTAATTTCTTTGCACCAGAAGTACAAAATAAAATCCAGTATTCCTAATTTCACCAACACACAATTAAAACGTTTTACCGTTACATAAAATTACCAATTTCACATGTGTTACAAATATTTTGAATTTTACAAATCATGAGGCCAATAGTAGTTTTTTTAACCATGAAAACCGTTATATTATAAATTTAGCTGTTCCACAATTGCATTAATTTTATTCAAAATTCCTGAGTTTTGGTTTTATTCCAGTGAAAAAAAAGTATTTCGACCTCATTCCATTTATCATAGCAATGAGTTTTTTTTAAATTTTATTTCAACTAAACAAAAATGTTGTTATATCATAATTTATCAAGACTTGAGTGTTAAGATTAATTTTACTATGCCGTACTAGATAGTTACCTCGGTAAAAATGGATAAACTGCGACTTTAACTCTTATTGGATAATGTACCTAGAGATAAGAATAAATTCAAACAACCGAGAGAGCGCACAATAATGTGTCCCCTCTCTGTTGAACTAGAGGTACGACTTCGACTGCTGTACGTTACTATAGAATTAATTGGAACGATGTTCCCACCTCGATGTATCCCTACTTTAAGATATTAATAATATGTTCTTTCTCTTTCATAATGTTTTCTTTATCACTCGCATGGATATGTGTATGCCCTTATATATTTAAGCCAAGTTTGTATATATACATAACATTGTAAATATTTATTGCTCTCCAAACTATAAAAAAAAAATCCCACAAAACCTGATTCATTAAAATAGATAAAACATTTGGACAGGACGTGCACAAATTCGATGCAACTAATTATGGCAGTTTGGCATATTTTCGCGCGAAAACTTTTCAGGGAAACTATTTTTAATTTGCGAAATTGCTGGACCCTTGTTAGGGTATATCGATCGATTTTGGACAAGGACAACATGTCCTGTGACAGTCGCCCACTGAAAAGGGTAGCAATTTAGTATTTATCATCGTATTCCAAATAATCCAGAATTGGGTTAATATCATTGTAGAAATATTAAAGATTTAGTAGAATTGAGTTTTTTTTGGAATAGAGATTTGGACTTCTGGAACAAAACGTATTTATTTACCGAAAAAAAGAAGTGGCTTATTTCGCTCTTACAGGATACTCGCTAATGTTTTCAGAAATATTGTCCTGCTGAGCTATATATTATCCTGCAGGATTACTTTATTTTTCAAGAAACGATCCATCTTCCAAATCACAGCATTTGTTTAATCTAAAGACCAATTATACCCTAATCCTTTTATCCCAAATACAAGTTAACTGTTTTCTCTTAACATTGTCACCTTAAGTAAGTAATTTGGGATGGCGGGGCAAAAACTACGGATTAGAATAATAAACCCCTGAGAGCTTTCCTAAATACAGTACGTCTGTTGCTGTTCGTCCCTGTCCACGTCAATATCCTAATTTACATAATGGATTAAGCGGTCAGTGATTTTCCTTAGGGACGGGATGGGAAATCCATTTTATTCAATGGATATAAAAGCGGGTAAGTCGTCAAAGGTCGCACAATTGACCCCATCATTTCCAAATGGATATCTTTTTCCTTTATGAATAGAGAAAAAGGGTTCCATTAAAGATTACGGACCTTTTGTGCGTTTTAAAAAAATAATTTTATTAATAATAAAACTGAAACGTAAGTAGGTTTGTTCTTCGCTAAAATATAAAATTTATAACGCAAATCCCTCTTTGTCGACTACTAATCCAAAATTTTTTATTAAACTTTTTACTACTCTATACCGAGATATCCGTTAACTTTCTATATAAATTAATTAATCTCCCAAACCAATTAACGCCGTCGTCTTCTTTTTTCCGTTCACGAAAACATCCAATTTCTTGTTGCAACCGATTGCAACGCCCCCCAGAGAATCTCGAAATTCTTCTCCGAGGCTCTTTTAAGAAGTTAATTAGGGTACAGATGAACTTTGCACTCACCTTCGGGAACGGCGCTCGACGTCAAGAGGAAATTGACGCAGGCCGCCCCGGTGCCGTGCCCCAAAAGGGTCACATTCGTCGGGTCGCCCCCGAAAACTGCGATGTTCTCTTGGATCCAGTGCAGGGCCGCTATTTGATCCATGAGACCGTAATTTGCTGGGCTGCGCGAGTACGGATCTGTATTGGCGTTCAGGAAACCTGAAACAAAAAATATTCTCATTACCCTAATTAGTTTAGATAAATTTAAGTCGATTAGGTTATGTTAAGTTAGGTTAGGTTAGGTTAGGTTAGGTTAGGTTAGGTTAGGTTAGGTTAGGTTAGGTTAGGTTAGGTTAGGTTAGGTTAGGTGTTTAGAAAATTCTTTATGAATTTCAAAAAAAACAATAACAAATCCATTATTTATTGAGCCTTAGACTCAATTCTCTTCTTTCCTCTCAAGATAGTGTTCATAAAAATAATATTTTTAAATATTTCAGTCTATATATCATAAATATTTCCAATAAATTGCTAGATTTAATTTTTTATCTTATATTATCTTTTTCTTTCTCATTCATTCATGTGATTTGTATTTTTTGTTGCCCATTATTCTTTGATACTTACAAAAGAAAAGAAAAATTACAATTATAAACATCTAAATTCATAAATTATTCATTTCAACTTATATACAAAAATATTGTCTGTTAAACCTTAGAACGTAAGGGCTTTTACAGAAAAAGAAGATCAGACAAATCCATTATTAATCTTAAAATATCATGCCGTTATCATTAAACGGATTAAATTAAAATTAGTTGAAAAATTATTAAACTAACAATGAAGGAACACAAAAAATATACCTTTATGTACCTTCAATTTACCGGATTATATTGTAGAATACATATAAAGGAAAGTTTTTTTGGTCTGCAGAGTTTGGCAATTTGGAACTCTTTGAGGATTTTTAATGAAAATTTCATGATCTTATACATTGATATAACAATATATAACAAAGGCACATCAAGGCGTTTTGGATCGAATACAAAAGTTTATTTTAAATTCTCCAACATTTTTTAAGTATTCAAACCACTGAAGCCATCTCACATTATTAAGTAACATTTATTTCCATTAAAGAAATAATTTTATATATTTGATGATTTTTTTGAATTCCACTTAATTTCTGAAATCGTGAATTTCAATTAATTTGCCAATTCAAACCATGACTTCGAAGTATAAACAAGACTAATTCAAAATTCACTGTTTATTAATCATTATTGATTCAGTATTTTATATATGTGTAATTACCCATTTGTGAAGAATAAATATTTAATTTCCCTGGAAATCTCATTTCATTATAATAAGGCGAATTATTCGTGGAAGGCATAACCTAAAATGTAAATAAAAAAGGCAATATTGCCAATATGTAAAATTAATGAGTTATGGTGTGATTTATTCATTGTTGTATTTATTTCATTAATTTAAGATACTTTCCAATAACACGATAAATTATTAAATATAGATCATAAATATTTCGTGTTTTAGTGTAATAATGATTCTTATTATTTTGAAATTATAAGAAATAAGAAAAATTCGGTCATAACTAATTTTAATTTATTAGGCCCCTAAGACGAGTCCAATTAGAAAATAAAAATGCGACAATATATGTATTTCACAATTTATGTTATTTTTTGTTTACTTAGTTTTTTGTTGTAATATTAGTATATCTAATTCAAAATTTGCCGTTATTCCAATTAATTTTCTTAATCTTTCTTTTTCATAACTTCCTCGATATTTTCTTGTATTTTAATAATAAAGTCAAATTTTAACAATTACTTAAATATCTTATCTAACATTTTTCTTTTGCTCTTTTGATATGTTTGTTATTATTGATTTTTTGTTCAAAACGTGCAAAAATCCTGTATTCTTATTGGTTGCAAATCAACAATTTTACTAAATTATCATAGAAAGACAATTGTTTCAAATAATAATTTCGCGTATGGGTTCCTTAACGCTTTATGTACCTATCGCCGGTTTTGGTTTTATGGTATAAACGTGGATTTTCTCTCTATCGCGTTATTATTTCAATAATCGATCGTTTTTGTATATTTTATCTCTTGGAATATAAAAAATAAATGAAATCGTTATCGAACTCTGTGTAGCAAAGGCAAGATATTTTGTGCACTGGCTGTGATCGATACACACTACAATTGAGTGTAAAATCGGATATGTACATCATTCATTGTAATTCAGCTATTGGAAATGCGAGGGACCATCAATTTATTCCGTTATCGTGTATACGTTCCAGTGTGCAACTTTTTTTCCGGTAATATAAACCTCAGCTTTCGGTTCATAACTCGACGCATGGAAACAGTACTTTTGCAGATATTCCAAATAATTATGCTTTTACCTAAAAAATAATTTTTCCGTGCCTTTCTCGTTGTTGTGCCCTAACCATTAACCACTTGTTATTTATTCATTTTAAACATTGTTTATGTGAATTTATCCAATTCTGAATTTTGCTAAATTAAACAAAACATTGAAACAAATGGAATATTTTATTATTTTAAAAACGCTTTGCATTTGTTATTGTTAGTGGGATGCCAGGGAAATTGATTTTGAAATTGCACAAGAAAATTATCCATCTTTAGTCGGATTCATTCATTCATTCAGACGACTCGTCTACTAAAATCTAACTTTATGGCTGTAATAATTTTCTAAATCAACATCCATTAAGGTTTATATTGCTCTCGGACCTTGTGCGCTATTTACAAGCAAAAGCAAACATTCAGCATCGATTTTGGTAATCTTGATCAAGCGGGGTCGTCACTTTTAGCCCCAAAACACGAGGGATGTTTTGCTAATAAACGAAAACATTCCTTGTTTGTTGGATATTTGAAAACTAACATCGTCTAGGTTGTTGCCTGTCTGAATAATAGTCCGACCTTCCGGTCCTTACGATAATGGATGTCGAACGTGTCACACAGGACCGTAATATATCCATGAGTTCCAACTTTTTATATTCTAAAATTATTATGATTATTTCGCTACTATCAACTTTGTCGTGGTAGCTCTGTCAGGCTTGTGCAAGTTATGGACCTAGAGACCTAATATACCTTTTAGCATTCATTTATTTTAAATACCATGAAGAATGTGTGGCACTGCACTAACATAAAAATTTTACCAAATATAAAAAGATAAATTATACTTATCTGAATTTCCACAGTATTACGAAGTTATTTTTAAATTATATTTTCTAGATCCAGGTTTCGCCTATTTAGCACTGTCAAAGAGTGACATAAGATTGAGAGATTTTTTTTATAAGCGCAAGTAACTTTATACCTTAAATATTTCAACCAATCATTATCAAGCAATATGTACATTAATATTCTTCTTTTCCTAAAAATTTTTTAGTTATTCTTATGTAGGTATTGTGACCAAAAGGTAAACTAAAATAATTGAACTTCCCAAGTTTAGTTGTTCATTCAATACTATATACTGATACTGTTGGTTTAATTGTTTAGATGTTTCTTTATTTCATATTCCCCAAAAAATCAAGTTCTTTTTTCTTGTCACTTATATTAAGTGCCTCCATTGTTGTTTCTATTGTGTTGTTAAGTGTAGGTTTGTATTTAATGTCAATGAGGTATTTTGCTTAATATGTGATTTATCTGGTTTTTTTAATCTATAAGCTCGTAAGCGTTCACAGTAGCGTATGTTAAAATTTCTTAACGTTTGGCCAAGATAGATGGCATTACAATCCGGACTTTAGTTTGTAAATATCCGATTTTGAAAATGAATTAATTTTAGGTTTTACATTTAATAAAAATGAACCTATATTATTTCTTACTTTAAAAGATATTGTAGAAAATATTTTACGAGATATAATTTTTGATTTTTTGTCTGAAATATCTCAAAATATGTAATTGTTCTGTATGACCCGTCATCTTTAGGTTTTTTCGATATTAAACGGTTAATGGCAACTTTTTCTTCCTTTTTATTAATAAATACGGCTGTTTATGGTATGAAGTTACTTACGCTGATAAAAAATCTGTCAATCTTATGTCACTCTTTGATAAGCAATTTTTAAGCGAAACTTTAATCGGAGAAAAGAAATTTAAAAATAGCTTTGAAATACTGTAAAAATTCAGATAAATATCCATACTAAATGGATTTTTTTTGGAAAATATCAAAATCGAATTTTTTAAACATTAAAAATTGAAGAAAAACTTCAACAAGCCCTAAAATAAACAAGTCATGCAACACCAACAAAAAATTCTGAAAATTTGTAAAAAATCCTTGTTGATTTCCAATTGTTAAAAAATCTTAAAATGCAATTACTAATTTCAAATTTTTTGTAAAATAAATACTTGCACAAAACAAAAAAATGCCACGAAACAAAAAATTTGCAAATATTTCAAATCTCAAAGAATTATCAAAGAGATTTTTAAGAAAATTGTAATATTAATGGGCATTGATCAAAAAACAGAACAAAAACTATTAAAAATTCTTGTTAGCTCAGAATTATGAAAATAACCAAAAATACTTTCGAAAAAAAAGGAACAGTCAAGGAACAAAAAATTATGTAAATTTTAAAATCCTCAAAAATAATTGCTATTATTTTTATTATTATTATTATCATTATTATTATTATAATTACTATTAATAATACAATTAATATTATTTTTATTTTAAAAAATGTGAAAATTTTTATATATTGTAACAAATTTACATCGTTTGATATAAAACAGTATCAAGATTATAAAAATTAATTACTCTTAACCATCCATAGGCGTAGAAACATTGAAGCTTTAAAGTTATTTTACCTTACTGAACGACAATGGGGAAATTACAATAACTTCTTACATTTATTTTCATTTTTCATTTTATATTTCTTACGAGTGAAAACATTAAAATAACTTTGTCAATTAATACGATTTTTACGAAATTAGATATAAACTTATCACTAAAAATATTCGGAGAGAATTACAATGCCATAATATTAACTTTTTACACGACACGAATAATATTCATCGAGAACTTTATTCTCCTTTTGGACTAAATACCTATGTAATAATAATAAAAAAAAAAAAACGCAAAATCATACTACAAACTTTATTCAAATTTTGCGTTTCTTTTGATTAATCCAATTTACCGCATTTGAGCCTAATGGAGAACTTTCCTTATCTATATAATAAGAATATTACTCTACATATTGCTTGATAATGATATGATGAAGTCAAGTACGTTTATAAGAAATCTGTCAATCTTATGTCACTCTTTGACAATGCTGAATAAGCGAAACCTTAGTTGAGAAAATATAATTTAAAAAGCTTTGTAATACTTTTGAAATTCAGATAAGTATAATTTATCATTTTATATTTATTATACATTAATTCCACAAAGTAAGAGTTGAAACAATTAATAAAAATTTTAATTTCCATATTTATTCGAAATGAACAAAAAAAACTTTACGGTATTCTGATCATTTTTAAGTCAATTTTTCTCTCTTTCGCACTCATTTTTATTTATTCTTTATAAAGAAAAAAATACTGCCCGTACACAATGACAGCCTTGAATACAATCCAAATTAATGATACAGGTTTACTTTGTTCTGACAAAAGTTTCACATGCAACTGCGAAATACGGAGATATCTTTGGTGTAACAGCAAAACTTTATTTCATAGTTCGCATTTTCTCATTCTAAATTTTTATCAATCAATCTTTATTTGAAATACATAGATACAATGAGATTATTTATTAGATTGGCATTTCCCTAACACCCTTTAATTAACGTCACTACTCTTTAACCTTATTATTATTTGTGGCAAAACCATGCAGAATGTGTGGTTTAAGTGGAAAAAAAATAATTCTCTATCAAAAAATCTGTTAATTTTTATATACTTTTTTCCTCATTTAAAGTAAAATTTTCATATTGTAAAAAGTTGATACGTTTAATATAGCATTTTTTTTTTAAATGTCTTCAAGAGTATTTGTTCGTCTTTATTTTACATTTAAATAATATTCAAAGAGATAATTACATGTGTTTATTTTATGAAAAAGATTGTTCAACAAAAACTTGTTATCAAAAAATACTTTTATGCATATTTCGCAGTAAAATATTTATGCAAAGCAAAAACAAGTCAAATATAGCGCGGATTCAGGATGTGTAACTACGAGTTACGTTCAGATACGAATACAAAGGACCTTCAGAGAAATAAGCTTTAAAATTTAGTTAGAAATAACTTCAAACGATAAAACAGTTGCAGATATCATAAATTGTTTTGACGTTATTAGTTCGTATAATACGTACGTACCTCAGCAGTTTCAAATATAAACAATGTACAGAATATTTTTTATTTCTTTATGTAAACAGTTTAACTAACTTTCTACATTTTATTCTATAATTTGCTACTCTTTGATAGTCTTCAATTGTTTATATCAACTTCGTCTCCTTTTTTTTATTTGTCTAGTTATCCAGTTTATCATGCTCTACATCCGAAATCATCAACATATCTCAAATGACGAAAATTATGAAGAACCTATGTAATCATATTAATATTATTAATATTTCAATTTTGTTAGGTTACTTTGAATAAACTCCTTATAAATATTTGTTGATATTATGACAAAAAGATTAGTTGGTAACTATTAGATTATCGAGGTCTCATGTTAGATTTTAGCTCACAAAACAGATATAAACAATCTACGTAAGTCTGTCACAAAATATTTTTTATTTTTTAATTTTGAATTTTAGAAACCAGGGGAGGGGCCTAATAGTATTTTCTTTAACAATGAAAATCGTGATATGATATTGCAAAAAAATCAACTGCGTCAATTTTATTCAAAATTCCTGAATTTTGTTGTTATTCCTGTGAGAAACAGCATTTCGACCTCGTTTCATTCAACACAATCATGTTTTTTTTGAGTTTATTAGAACTAAAGAAAAATGTTGTGGTTTCATAATTTGTCAAGATTTGACTGTTAAATAAAAGCTGAAGATAAAAGTGGTTTTTCTAGAATTTGATGTAGATGATTGGACTAGTTGCCGGTGTTTTTTAAACAGTTTTTAGCACTTATGATTAGAAACAAAAATCCAGGATTGCAAAACAATGGTTTATTTCATAATCAACAGGTTAAGAAAAAGTTCCTTGCATCCATAATTCTTTAACAGATGTAAAAATTGGACTACGTGAATTTTGGCATTATTTTTAAAGTTCACTTTAAAATAATGCGTTTTAGGATGATGACTGCACGTGTGCGATTTAAGAAAAAGAAAATTGGTGTGAGAATAACATAGATCTGTTTGTTTATTGTTGACTGTACAATGAGATTTTGTATTCACAGTTTTTTCATACTTTTAGTAAATTGTGATTTCAGTAATTAGAACAAGTAATGCTTTTAATAACAACGAAATTTACCTGTTTGAAATGTATTGAATTTTTAACAGAAGCAATGTAATATAGTTCACTTAGATTCAAAGTATACGTTGTATTTATGAATTTACAGTTGCAGCAAATTAAAGAGAGATGCAGTTATATCGATTTGCTTAATAATTCCATCGTCGCAATCTACGCCATAACAAACCGCAATAACGGGAGAATGTGGGAGTAAATCTTCATTAAACCCCGTCTGTCACAAGTGAAATCACTCACAGCAACGAAATAAACTAAAAAATCGGCATAGAGAACAAAGTGAAACAAATATCCATGCCGGTCTCGTTGCACCGCCGCCGCACGCTTGTTCAAACGTTATCCATCATTAGTGGCTGTCAATAAATGTACAATATTGATGGTTTGTCCATGACAAGGAACTGAATTTATCTAGCATCTGTTTCGAGTTCATAAAAACTTCATCGGACACGCTGTGTTCGCTTTTCAAGTGGACATTATTCGAATTTAAAATAGACGCCCGTCATTAATGCCTAAAAGTAATTTGCAATTCTGAATTTTGCCACGAACTTTACATATAGAGCTTTAAATAGAGATGTAACAATAACTATTTTAATATCAAAACCGCAATTTTAGTTTCCGTGAGATTACAATTCATATATAATTTTTGTTATAAGCGCTCCATTGTTACCTAAATCTACTACCGGGAAGTAATTTTTTCTTAATTTAGATAATTAATTTTCATTAGCATGAAAGATTATTCTGCTTCTTTGTAATTCAGGAATTTTGTATTAATATTTAATTAACGTGAAAAGCAAATGGATTCTTTATCCATTAAATTAATGTTTCAAACACTTTACGGCGTTGCTAAAATATTTTCAAAAAAGCTTTATGATTTATAAAATATATTTTATACTTTACAATTAAAAACAATTTGTTTTTATTGATCTATAAAAAATCTTTACCATGGTAGCTGTATTAATTGTTGTGATTTTTTTTATATTTTTTAATAATACAAAAGTTAGGCGCCATTCAGTTTCAATTATCGACTGCTCAGAATATATAAGTAAATCATTAATTTTTGAAATGAGGCGTCCTACTTAAAATATAAGGGCCTTTAATAAAAAATAAGATCAGACCAATTATTAACCCTACAATTTCATGCCGTTGTTTAAATTAAAATTAGTTAAAAAAATCAATAAACTCACAAGTAACAACATAAAAAAATATACCTTTATACAAGTTTAAGGTACCGAATTATAGTATTATAGTATAGGAATGTTTTTTTATACCTTACACAGTTTTGCAATAATTTCAAACTCTTTCAGGAGCCATGTCACTAAGAAAATTAGCAAATCGCATCTCCAGCAACTCCGGACGAATGGGTTTCCATTCCCATGAATTCATACATGATTGAGTCACAGTCTTTCGGACCAAAACTTAACAAAAATTTTTATACAGTTTTTTCCAAATACATGGTACAACGTGATTTCTCAAATGAAAAGGTAAATATTTAATTCATTTTATAATTCTTTAAAGAAAAACAAATCAAAATACATTTTTTGTTTATACGTAATACTTCTTGTTTCTATCTTTTTTAAAACCCGAATTTTCTTTTTTTTTGCCTCGATACATAAAATTCTTTGTAATTAATAACTTTGCTGTTTTTTCTTTACAAATCAATTATATCTAAATTAATGTAAATTATAGATACACTTCCTAAAAATTCCCTTAAATTTTTTTTCTGTATTCTAAATTTTGCTTTTAAATTTGAAATTTTACTTCTGGACGTGCCTGTGAAATTATAAAATTCAATATTTTAAAAAAACCGACTTTATGCAAACCAGTACTTCTACATTATTTAGGACTGTTTGTAGTACTAACAAATAATTTCGACCGTTTGGTGGTGTACAATTTAAATAAATTCTTCATTAGTAATTTGATGCTCGCGATTTTCCGGCACTACAACTATTAAAATAAAGTCATTTCTTTCTATAGAGGATGGTATAAATATTTTAAAGGAGATCTTATAACATATAAGTTCCCATTCTGTATCTTTTGTAATTGTTTAGAATTTTTTTGAATTCTATTGCTATATTCGTTTCAATATTCATATTACTTTTTCTTTATATTTAAAGACAAATTCATGACCTTATACAGTTCCATAATATTTTATAAAATTTTAAATTAATGGATAAATTTCACAAAGAAAGAGTAGAAAAAAATCATTATCATTTTTTAAATAATTTTAATGAACTTCTCATAAATAATTTCTCCCTTTCCAACCTAACCTCCCTCTACTTAGTACCATTAGTGTAGCAGAACCCTCATAGCACACCTACTGAGTACTTCTTAGATGGAAGTCTAAATGGAAGTACAAGACATAAGGCAATATCGCGGTTAATTTTAATTATCGTATTATTCTTTTTTTTAAGCAATAATAATTACTATCGAGTTGCTAGTGGAACTGTAGTCTTTGAAACTAAATCTTTGAGTATCGATATTATAACAACAATTATGGAATTGATATTATATGATAATTATATTGTGATAATAAATGGTCAGCAAAATTATGAAATTTGTTTATAATTTTTTAAAATGTAAATATATGACCCTATATAATTATTTAACATAATTTATAAAAAGTCGGATTAGAAATTTTAATTATTGCAAAATGTGCGCGAAAAAGAATATTTCTTGTCAAAATAATCATTATTCATGTTCAGCTTTACATATGCAACTATGCACAATTTCGGTTGTATTTAACAATTAAATTGGAATAATTTCGTCTATCTAATGTTAGAGAGATGGGCTATATAGTGCAGTTTACTTTCGTATGCATTCCGGAGACGTTCACCGAAAGTTTAATATTGTTTCGGTGAAATTTAACTAATTTAGATGCTTAATGGAAGTTTATTTTCTAAGTTGGGAACTCATTGGAATATTTAGGAATATTTAACATCTCAGTGCACAGTGTAAGAGAAGTAGGAAAGGTGCAATTAAGCGAAAATTCACCTAATTTATTAATAATTATTTTATCCCTGTCTACAGCTTGATACAATTTAATTGGGTAGATGCAACGAGCCTTATTTTCGACCTCATTATATTTTATTCAATTGTTTGCTTAAAGCATTTTTTGCCTTAATGCCTTAATTGAAATTATTTAATTAATACTTGGGACAAATTAACTCACACGCCAATTCATCGAGCGAGAATTTATCAAACCACAATTCATTATATAGAAAAGTACATAATTGTGCTGACTGCATTATATTCACAATATAATTATCATGCAAGTATCAATTTCATAATTGTTGGTCTAAGATCGATACCCAAAGATTTAGTTTCAAAGATTGTACTACTAACTTAATAGTAATTAATATTGCTTAAAAAATAAGAGTACTACGATTATTAAAAGGAGCAACCATCTTGGTTTATATATCGTACTTCCATTTAGACTTCTATACAAGAAGTGCTTAGTAGATATGCTATGAGGGTTCTGCTTCACTAATAGTACTAGGGGAAGGGGGTAAGGTTGGAAAGAATGAAACAGATTGTGAGCTTATATTTAGAAAGAAATGACTTTATTCTAATAGAAGAAATAGGAAATGATTGAAATTATAATTTTTTAGTGCTAAAAACAATTTTAAATAATGTGGTTAGCATAAACTCGTTGGTTTTTTTATAATATTGAATTTTATATTTGTATAGGCTGGTCTGAAAGTAAACATTTCAAATTTAAAAGCAAAATATAGACTACTGAAGACATTTTAAATTACTTGAAATATGAAAGTTTAGTATGTTTAATTTAAGTATAATTTACCTTAATAGTAAGATATAATGCATTTGTAAAGAAATTAAAAAAGATTTTAGTGTACCCTGGTAACAAAAAAATGGAAATAATGATTGATCTCAACGAAAGAATTGGAGGTCTTAGAAAAGAAAGACACAAAAGATGTTAATATTGACCGTTAAAAAAAACTTTTTTAAATTTGTTTGTCTTTTAAGAATTATAAAGTGAATTCAATACTTTTCTTCTTATTTAAGGAATCAATTTGAACTACATGTTTGGAGATACTATAAAAAATTATTAAGTTTCGCCCGCAACATTGTGATTGAATCATTTATAATTTCTGGGAATGGAAACCCATTGGCCCAAAGTTGATGTAGATGTGAGTTGCTGTTTTTTTTAAATGATACGGCTGTTCAAAAATCCCGAAAGATTTCGAAATTACAAAGTTATGTTAGTGGCAAAAAACGTTCCTTTATCTGCATACTGTATATTTTTTATATTGTGAGTTTAACATTTTTTGAACTAATTTTAATTTAAAGCATATAAAGGTAACGGCATGAAATTTTCGGATTAATAATTTATTTATTTGGTCTTCTTTTTCTTTAAAGGTCCTTACGTTGTAAGGTTTTCTAGACAATATTTTTGTATATGAGTTGAAATGAACAAATTATGAATTTTGGAATTTAGAATTGTATTTCCTCTGTTTCTTTTGTAAATAGAAAGTAATAATGAGTAACAAAAAATCCAAAACAAATTAATCATAGAATTAAAAGAGAAGGAAAACAATAATATAAATTAATAAATTAAATCTAGTATTAAAAATATTTAGAAATAGTTCTGAAATCATTTTCAGATAAAATTTTATTTTTAATGACCACGACAAAATTATAAGATAATAATCGGTTTTCTATATCAATACACTGAATAATAAATTAGCAGAAATGTTGAGTAATACTTTAATTAACTAATTGCGGTTACATATCAAAATATTGAGTAAAAACCTTTTTAGAATTTATTCAAATACTTAATAAACGTAAATTAAAAAAATACACAAACAAAATTAGTAACATCTGATCTTAGTTGTATGTTTTCAAAAATCGCTCAATCTGAATGTTTATGAATGGTAACGTAATGTTTGTAAACATTAGCCAACCAATTGCAATTTTTTTTTCAATATTAAAGATTTTACCAATATTTTAGGTATTAGTTTTTGCAAGGATTTAAATATAATTATTGACTAATCATCTAAGACAATCCAGTCCTTGTTTATTAAGTAAATTTTAACTATATTAATAACGTTCTATTGAATCTCGACTTGATTGTACCGTCTTGTTAATATAAATCCTGTATGGGTTAGGTGGTTGAATCTGCAAATTAACAGAACGTAGAAACTTTGGCCCTTTGCGGTTATATACCATTGTAAAGCCATTGTAAGCTTTCGGCTCTTCTTTACAGGTAAACCCTACGACATTCATTATTAACAGAAGGTATTTACACATGTTTCGGCAACTTTCAACGATTAAAGACCGGTTTGGGATAACGAACGTAAATTAGGGCTGTTTAGATTTGCAAATAGATTGCTGGTGGAAAATTTTTGAATTATTACGCAGGTAAAAGATTAAAATTTAGAAAATAATACCAGCTGGAATTTTCTTCCCGTTCAAAGCTATCGTTTGCTGTTTAATTGAAATAGGTTTGAAGGTTTGAAGATGGTTGCATAATCCGAAAATAATACATATATAAGTTGCTGTTTGTATGTTATTTTACCTACGATAACATTATTTGAAGTTTAAATTTGTTTTCTTGTATTTTTCTTACATGTAACATAGTTATAGTTTGAAAACTAGTTTCTAGCGCATATTTGTATTCATACAGCGTAAGCGTGAAAGGATAATACGCCTCTATTGGAATTTTTAGTAGCTAGAGATAATCTTTAACATTGCCTTTATCGATTTTATTGTAAATATGCATGTCAGAGAAATTTCAAATTCCACTATGTATGTCCTAGATATATATTTTCTATTATGACAACGTAAAGGTCAATATTTATACAAATTTAAGAATAAACTGGGTTCAAGTATTTAAACTATCCCCGAGACTATATCAATTTAATAGTTATTGATTTTATTTATATATATATATATACTTTAGGTAAGTTGCAAGACGAGGGCGTCAGCCCGAATCGGTAGAAGCATGAGTATGTTAATAACCCTTATAATTCGATCCTCAAAATTAGTTACTAACTTCGTGTAATTTGAGGCTAATTATTTAACAATAAATAATTGTAAATTAAAATTGAACAAAAATTATGTTAACGAATACATAAAATGAAAATAGTGATTTTTAAAAAAAAATTTCTTGTAAATAAAATTAAAGATATTCATTAAGTTAGTTATAGAATTTTTAATAATACCTCTTTAATAAAAAAAAATAAGTGATCTTTTCTAAGATTATGTTTCACCATAAAAACTGGAAGAATCAATTTCTTTAAATTAAATTCAATACAAATAATTACTAAAATGTCACGTAGTTAGAGTGTCCAAAGGTAACCACAAGATTTTTTTATTTTAAAAGAATTTCCACATTAAATAAAAGAATAATGAAGGTCACATCTGACTTCAACTTCGAAAATGGAAAAAACCGCCCAATTTTTTGACGAAACTTTTACAGTTTTTTGAAACCAAAGCAAGCATACTTTTCTACATAAAATTGAATATTTATTTGTTAGTTCTAATTTAATAAAAAATCTTAAAATTATCACTTTTCGATCGCCTTACTTTTAATAAATATTACTTCTTTCGAAGAAATAACTTTAAAAAGAAACTTTAATCCTTTTTTTCAATTCTGGTTAAATTTCTGTTCATATTAGATTTTTGAAAGGAATTTTCCTCATTTTACACAAATTTTTACATAAACGTAGTTAATTAAAAATCAATAATATTAGAAATTTACCAATTAATGGAGGTTTTTTATATTATAGAATATTCCATTAAAATGTCAAAACTTCTTATTGAGCTATTAAGTTATACAAATTCTTTAAAATTTCTACTAATTAAAATTCGGTAAAAGTTTCTCTTATTTTCTAGAAAAGGAGTTAATATTAGTGAATCTGAATCCGAAAGTCTTGCATCAGATATTGAAGATTGTGTAACGCAATTTCATTACTAATTCCACAAAAATCACCTAACAAAGGTTTGTATATAGAGTAATACCAGAAATTATTAATTTACATTCATAAATAACAATTTGTATGTAGCCTGCAGGAAAGAGGAACTTAGTTAGATAATGGGCTCATTATATAGTGTTCAATACTTAACTCAAATGAATTTAATGATTTTTATCCAGGCAGTTGTAGATAAAATATTTATAAGTCATATAAGTTAATCTTGATCTTAATAGTGATTGTTGAAG
Source organism: Hermaeophaga mercurialis (assembly GCA_951812935.1). Lineage (NCBI taxonomy): Eukaryota > Metazoa > Arthropoda > Insecta > Coleoptera > Chrysomelidae > Hermaeophaga > Hermaeophaga mercurialis. The sequence goes on from OX638363.1 coordinate 1,782,364, forward strand.
CATTACAATGGTGCCTTTGGATATTCCAAGAGAAAATCGAGTGAATATCTTGTTAAAAATACCGCATTCTAGGTCAAAACGAAATTCCCCCAATTTAAACTTTCAGGAATCTTTTCTTTAAAAAATTCAATGGTATTATTAAAGTTAAAGAAAGAACAACGAAAGTTTATTCATAGCTAATTATTCAATTATTGTTAAATCCGGTAACGGGAGTCGGGGATTGAAGTATAAATGTAAAACACGGAATTTACTTTGCCACTTAAAAAGTAAAATAAAGGAAACTCATAGAAATTCGATTAAAGCAATTTCGAACTGTAAATTACTCCTTGGATAAAAACAATTAAAACAATTAGGCGAAACAGTATTTAAATTCCTAATATGATTTTGAAAATGGAAAAAATTCTTTTAAACACGGTCTTTTACTTTAATTGCAGCTACTTCGCAATTTTTAATAGTAAAAGTTTTAGAAAACTTAAATGTTTTCCTGAAAATTTGATTAATGGCATTTTAATGTTTGCTTGGTTTATTACGCACTTCTATAAAGTGCTTCCTCCAAAGTCATTATTTTTTTGTGCAGAATGATTTGTTGATATGGAAGTTTATATTAGAAAAAAATAAAAATAATAATGAGAGTCACCCTTGGAGCAATATAAGTCGAAAGATTGAAAATATGAGTAAAAGGAGTCTTTCTCCATCGAAACTTTCTATATATCCTACTTTTCACTTTCATAAACACCCTTATCGCTGAACCGATGAATAAAACAAAAGTTGCGAAATACACAAATTGATATTTATTCTCCCATCACAGACACTTGCTATTTGAAATATAAATAAGGAAAGTTTGAAGAGCAGTTTCGTCATGCCATCTAAAACAATCCTAAATCTCATAAAGCACCTTCTTTCTTTCCCCCTTTTTCGTGTATTTTCCGCCATGTTAAACTTATTGTCTGTTTGTTCGTGGTTTCCAGCCCCAAAAATGGGATGACCTTTTTCGCAAACGGAGCCATTACAGTATATTTAATTATAAGCTTCTTCGGGAGATCATTATTTTAGGGTCAGTAATTCGAAGAAACGGTATATCATTTGCGGCAACAAGGCACTTTTACCCAAAGCACCAAGTTTTTTTCCAAACACCGTGGTTTTTTACATAATGAAATAACACAAAGGACAAACAGGATTAGTCGAAAAAAAGTATCTATCATTTTCTCGTTCGATATCCATCGTATGAAATACAAAAAAATCTCTTGTTTAAAAAATCATTGATCAGTGCCGTGAAAAATGGCCGTTCCCTACGTCGATCTGTTAAAATTGACGACTGTGTCCACTTTAATGAATTGCTTCGGCTCTAGCCATCCGCAAGTCGAAAAATATGGTTTATATTTCCAGTTTCAATTTTTCACTCGGCGCAGCCATTGATTGCTCCACGTTGTCAGCACTATTAATTCGGTTAAGTGGAAAATTAATGTAGTTCCGTACGTATTTAATATTTTCAACGAAACACAATCGATGGTGCTAAGGACATTTTTTCTCCAATTATTAGACCATCCATAAATTCGCGACCACGTTTCACTGGAATTGTATTTTTTCAATAACGTTGCTGGTTTTTACCAATGCAGAGCTCGGGAGAGCTATGGGAGCAAACATTGCTTAATGGATTAAAATGCGTCTCAAATTGGCCCAATTTCATATTTTATTATATATATATATATATTGTAATACGTAACATTTAATATCAATTATCAAGAAAACAAGAAAATTTCTTTCACTCCATCTATAAGATTTTTGGATTAAAATCGATAATTATCAAAATTTGTTTCTTTGAAGTCGAGATTAATTAAAATTTCGATATCAAAGTCGAGATTTGGGTTTGTTTGGATTTTTGGTTTTAAAATCAAAATTCGTAAACTTCGACCTTAATGTCGAAATTATGAAGTAGAACACGACATTTTTAATGATATTTGGTTTAATATCCAGATTTCGATGTTAAAGTCGAGATCTCGAAATTTATTGATTTAAATATTTTTGCATGAAAATCGAGTTTTTGCATAATTCATTAAAATAAAGTCATTTCTTTGTACACAGGGTGTCGTAAATATTCTAACGAGATCTAATTTATAACATGTAAGTTCACATTCTGTTTCTTTTGTAATTGTTTATTGTAATATTATATTTTGTTATGAAAAAAAAATATTTTTAAATTTTAGTACTAATTATCAAGAATAAAAGAAAATTTATAAATTTTGTTGAGCGCACTTTGTATATTTTCTATTAGATTCATGTGTTCAAAAATTATCTCAAGATGGGTTCAGATTTCATTTGACTCTAATAATTATATTTACAATACGATATGTTTCTTGTACATAAATTTTCACAAGTGGTTTACTCTTAATATTTCTTACGACTAATTAAGCAATAAATATTAAAATTATCATAAAAAAATCAATATAAAAAATATCATCAAATCAACAAGAAATATAAAACTTGGTATTTTGTAAACGTCAGCTAAAAATTGTCTTACTTTTTAAACATACCAACAAAAGACAGGAAAATTATTAACTTTTAAGTCCTTCATGATAAAACGATGGTTATGGACCAGCATCAGCGTGAAGACTTGAAAATTCTTGAAAATCAATTCATGTCACAGTTAAATATTTTAACTAATTTTATGTCACTATTATTTGTAACTTTGTTTTTATAATACTTTAAGTACTTAAAAATTGTTTGTTTTTTTAAAGTTATGCAAGTTCCATAAAAATATAATTAATTGACAATGGAATACCTCTAAAGGTTTTATCAAACAACAATTCACTAATAAATTCAATCCATTTTACTTTTTTTTTTTTAATAATTTCACTTTTTTTATTAATTATACTAAGTTTAACGACGTATTCTCTAGACAAATGAAAATTCAAAGAAAAAGAATAAAAAATCTGACGCTGTATTTATAAGTTTGCATTACATTTTATGAAATCGACAAAAATGTCTTCCAATCAAGTATTTTTTGGTACTTTGAATAAATTAAACAATTTAATTTTGGCACTATTAGATTTGTAGTTATACATATATCAATTTTCTATGCTATACTTCAGAAATAATACAAATTCCAATTTACTAACATCAATTAGAGAAATGATTGTATTACATGCTTAATATTAAAAGTATATAGATAATTTTAACATATTTTATATTATTGCACACACATTATTATTCATAAAAAAAATATGATCCCCGTGTCATTCTACTGCAAGAAAAATTATTGATATTTGTGTAATTTTAATGAAATTTATTTATTGATACTGTCTATTTTATTATTATTAAAAGATCTCAACCTTCCTGCAATATATTTTAAATGTTTATAGTCTATAATAGTCTTGAATACAATCCAAATTGATGATACGGGTTTACTTTGTTCTGGCAAAAGTTTCACATGCAATTGAAGAATGTGGCGAATCTGGTGGCGCAAAAGCAAAACTTTATGCATTTTTTAACAGGGGACGAAGAAATATGGGGGTAAACATTAATCTTGAGGTAGAAAAAGCAGTATTAAACTAATCCAACAATTTATACTTAAATCTCTCGGCGAGGGATATAACCTGAACCTGGAACGTGTATAACGACATCTTAAGAAGGGTTTGTTTGACAAATTGGGCGATTTTCTAGCTCTTACGCATCTCATTATCCTTGCAGGCGAAGGATGTTTTTACCCGATTAGAAATTGACAAACGACAACGGCCAAAAAGAAGACAAGGATATGAAGGAGCATGAATGCCGAGCTGACGCTGAAATACACCACCGAAATTACTTTTGAATGGGCCACTTTTTTGCAGGAACAATTTATGAGCATGGGAGTCTATTTAGGAATACACGTCTCGACGTCGAGAGACACCTTTTCCAACTTTTAAATTGGACAATTTATTTAGTCGGAAAATTTATTTTAATGGTGCGTTTTGTTCCTGCAAAAAGTTCGTACATCAATTAGGATGCGTTTACACGTGTAACGAACGCCACATGTGTACAAGAATGTTCGATTATATCAATTGAGTTATTAACATCAACTGTTTTGATGTCATAGTGATTAGTATTTGTATAATTAATGATGATATAATGGTTGTCAGATTTCTCAGCATTTACTTTCAAACTCATACATCAATTAGGCTTCGTTTACAAATTGGAATATTCGTGACAAAACCGAAATTAGTTTTGTATTTCTGTTTTAATTAAGCGCGATATAAGATCTGCCTCCCGTTTTCATGCTGTGTTCGTTTTCCTTGTTTTGCCGTATATAATTTGAGAACAAAGTTATATGTCGGTGCGAAGCAAAGCATGAAGCCGAAACGAAACGCTGGACTTTTTACTGCATTGCGAATTATCATATACACAGTGTTTTATTGCAAAATCGCTCTAAAAGTTTATTTTTATTCTAGAACTAAAATAAGTACCGCTGAACTAAAAACATCCACTCAAGCCACATTTATTTAAAATCGACATTTCACGTAACATTTCAAAACCCATAACTCCTGACGTGACAACAAAACATATTTGAACCTCGAACTATTACCAATATACATTTAGACCTTTCTAATGTTGGTAATAAAAGTATAAATAAATACGAAACGATTCCTTGCACTTAAACTCTGAGAGAAAACTATAAAACGACTGTTATTTTACGTTTGTAACATACGAAATAAATTTTATCATAGGAAAGAGACACCTTCCATACGTTCCATCAAAGTTCTAGTGGATTTTTGTAAACCTATTTTCGAATAGTTTTGTTAGAGGAACAAGTTTTCGGGATACGGAACTTCGGGGAAGTTCTCAAATTGAATTCCACAAGTTTTCTTGCCCATAGATTCCGTCCGACTTTCTGTATGGGTCTTATCGATGGAATTTGCTCATAGGTGCGTGAACGGGGTTTAGTTGGTGGATTTCCATGAAATATAAACGTTTGAAGGTAGATTACACCTAATTTCAGTACTTTACACTTAAAAGTGTGGATAAATTAAATACAGCAAACTCCCTCGTGAATAATCAACAAAATAATCCCATTGTAACATTTTCCCGGAGAGAGTAAGATCAGATTATGAAATGTCTCGGTTAAGAATGAACTTTGAGAAAACAAAACGAACACAGAGCCAACGTTGCATCCAAGTTTAAGCAGCGAGCAATTCGGAGAACTCTGCGCGTTTAACACTTTTGAGGTAAAATTTCGGCGAGAAGTGGTTAGAGGGGATGGGCTAAGTCGAGATGCCTGAACTAACTTGTAAATTACTCAAGAATTTCCACGGCCCATACCTTCGGGGAATATTCCAGGGCGTAAGCAAGGGAATCTTTTGTAATACACCGGGCCGTATATTAAATTCTTTCCACAATGGATGTGAATAATCATTCACTTTGAGGTGTTCGTTCATTTATACGAGCGCTAAATGATGTTAAACCAGCATTTTGTTATTGAGATTGGAACAGTTTTACCACGTTTACAAATTGAACCTAATTTTTCTTTAAATAATATAAATATTAACCGTTATACTGAAACCGGAAAATAATTACACTACTATTTAACAGATGCAATATTTTATTGGGATATTTTTTTAATAAATATATGAAAAATTTTAAATATTATTTTGGGGGATTTTAACCCACTACGCAACTTGTTTAATGGAAATTAAAGAGGCTGAGTGAAATAATTACAATTTATTTATCTATGAATAAAAACCACTCTTATAAAATATTAGGACAACTTACACTTTTAAATAACTTATACATTTAATCGCAGGGGTAGGCACTACCAACTTCTCGATCATCCGAGAATCCAAACTTATGTTGTCAATCTCTCTTTAACCAAGAAGACCCCAATATTTATTAATTTTGATAACTGTAATAGAAATGTTTATTTATTATCTGATCGCGACCTTGTAGAGATTAAAAATTAAAGTTTTTAATAAAAAGTAAACAAGGAATAATGATTTAAATTTAAAATTTTATGGATCCATAAACATTTAATTTTCTATTTCTAACATGCCCTGTATACGATTTTTCATCATAAATTAAAGAGCCGGTTAACTTTGACATCCTGTTTTAATAAAAGTAGTCTGGAAACCATTTTGAAAATACTTCACCATGGCCGTTGTAGTGATAACATCTATAATTTTTCTCCAAGAATTGTCAAATTTCAATGTTGCCAGCCTAAAATTGACAAGTGGTGATCGAGTGCCAACTTACAGAATTAATAAAAATCAATGAATTTAAAAAAGCAATAAAAAAATCGAGTTATCTTAACTGTTCCTGATTCGATTGAATTCCTGATAAAATCCAGTTGATGATAGAGTTTCCTGATTCTGATATCCTGCAGATTCTATGATTGATGAATCTGAATTTATCCATATTAGTTACACGAAAGGTATTTCATCTTACCCTAAGAAACTCCCCACAAACTAATAAGGTATAAAACATCATAATTTAATAAACAGAAAATGAAATTGATTAGTAACAGAAAAATTAATAAGAAACTAAGTGAAATAATAGAATTTTAAAATAATCAATAAATATTTAATTGATTTACAGAAATTCTTATAATAACACTTGAGAATACTACTTAATCGTTGAAAGTTATTTCAAGGTATACATGACTTTTCACTTGACATCAAGTTTATTTTATATAATTTTCTTAACCAGTAGAAAACTGTTCACTTATGTTTACGTGTATTGATTTCTAATTCTACATATATCTATATTATGTGATTAAAAAGAAATAGAGTGTTGCCGAAGATAGAAAGTACAAGTGGTCTGCTTTGTAATAATACGTAACTTAATTTATGCAACCAGTATTACATTAGAATATATTAAAATTATGTCTAAATTAAATTGTTTATGGTTCTTTTTTAAAATTATTTATTACAGGCACAGCTATAATCGAAAAGTAGAAATCAATTTTCTTCCATTCGAATCGAGCCAATAATAAATAAGCCACTAACCCAAAATCCTTATGTCTGTCCTGTTGCAAACGTTTTTCGTTGTTTTACCCCAAATTAATAAAATGTTAATGAATGTGGTAAAGTAGGAGTGACATTAACGAACCGGCGTTCCAGAAATACCAATCTCTAATTAAACTAATATTGTGGTGCGTCATTTAAATAGATCAATAATATACAGAGGGTGTGCAAGAAAGTAATAATTTACTGGTAAATAGAAATCTAATCGTTATTAAATTATTATTTTACGATAGTATGTATATACAGGAATTTAATTAAAATTAGCCCCATACATAGCACTTATTTTTTATTTAATATCCTTTTAATTATAACATTGAGTGTTTATTTAATATTAAGGGAGCGAAAGTTTTGGGACAAGGTCGCGATCGGATAACAAATATTATTAAACATTGGGGTCTTCTTGGTTGTGAAAATAAAAAGAGTTTAAAAAAGTCAAGTTTGGATTCTCGGATGATCGAGAAGTTGGTAGTGCCTACCCCTGCGATTAAATGTGTAAGTTGCCGTAATATTTTATGAGTTGTTTTTATTTATAGATAAACAAATTGTTATTGTTTCATGCGGCCTCTTTAATTTCCAATAACCAAGTTACGTAATGGGTTAAAAAAAAACCCTTAGGATAATATTAAGATTCTTTTATAAATTTATTGAAAGAAAAACAACCCGATTCGTAATATTATAAAGTAATCCTTTCATTAATTAAACACAGGTTATAAATACAAAATAAATGATCTCCGCTTTCCTATTAAGAAGAACGAAAGCATATGTTCAAACAATATAATCCCCGATAAAATCTGGTCATGTCATAAGAAAAATTCCGATGTTCTTTTTGTCCAAAGGGAAACTTATGTTTGCAGTCATTTATAGGTAATGGCGACCATTCTATGATATGTTTCCTAAAATGGAACTACACAAACAGAATTAATGTCGTAGTAATCGCCTAGGGAACGCTTTTCCTTTATTCATTGGAATTTTTCCTTCCAAAACGCAATAATTCCTTTGCCGGGGGATGTTCTAACGAGAAAGAAAATTACATAAAAGGATTTTCCGCACAAAGAAATCCAAACCGTGGACATGACGGGCTATAATAACGGTTTTTAGATGTTTACTTACAAAGGAAAAAGTTCACCACAGCATCAAATACATTGATTTTATAGTAGTTAAATAAAATTAGAAAAAAATCATTGCTAGTTTTTAGATATTTCGTTATGTACAAATATATTTAATTGGATAGAAAACTTTGACCTGTGCGGTCTCCATATTTGCGTCCCATGGACTTACTTTCTCACATAATTAAATTGATTAAACACATACCAGAATTTTAATTCTAAATGAATTGTGGAATCGAAGATAATAAAATGGCACAAAAAAATAAAAAAATATTGTGGAAAATAATGAAAATCACTGAAAAATAACAAAAATCCTGTAGAATTTACACAAAAATATGTTATTCTCCAGTAATTTTCTTGTGTGATTTTTGTTGTTCTTCGGCATTTTCTATTTTTCCAATAAGTTTTATGTTTCCCAGTAAGTTTTATTATTCTCTTTAGATTTTCTGTTATTTTACTGACATTTTTGCAATAATATAAACTAAAGGAAAATAAAAAATACTTTAAAATAATAACATTTGAAAAACAAGAAAAAGTACTGGAAAATAACAAATAATCAAGAACAAAAAAAAATATGAGAAACAATAATTATTGGAAAATATTAAAACTTGCTTAAAAACAACAAAAAAATTACTGGATATTAAAAAAATTACATCAATAATTAGCAAGCAATGAAAATCATTAGAGAATAACAAAAAAATACTGGAAAATAACGAAAAAGTTATGGAAAATTAAAATTATTGGAAAATAATAGAAATCACTGAAAAATAATGAAAATTGCTTTAAAATAACGAAAGATTATAAAGAATAACAAAAGTTATTGGAAAATATTAAAAAATGTTTAATAAAAAATCTTCGGAGAACAATAAAAATCGTCCAATAACATAAAAAGTAGTAGAGAATGGCAAAAATCTCTGGAGAATAATAAAAATCAAAAGAAAAAAGCCTAAACCATAGGTGAATAACAAAAAAATTACTTAAAAATAACAGATATCACTGGAAAATAACAAAAATCACTATAAAATATTGAAAAATTATGGAGAATAACAAAAATTATTGGAAAATAAAACAACATCCCTTAATAAAAATCGTCTAATGACAAAAAATATACTGGAGAGTGACAACAACATTAAAAATCAAAAGAAAAAACCTAGAAAACGAAACGAAAAAGCCATAAAATTATAACAAAAAAATTATTAGAAATAAACGAAAAAATTATAAAGAAGAACAATAATTTTTAGAAAATTATTATAATGACAAGAAAACCCTAGAAAATAAAAAAAATCTTCTAAGAAATATGAAAATTAAAGAAAGAAATACCCTGGAACATGATAAAAATTATTGGAAACCAAAAATCACTAGAAAATAAGAAAAAATCACTGGAAAATGATTCTTCATTTATTATTCTATGTCGATACTGCACAAACAAATATTTCAAAACCATTGTCTTCTAGTTTCATTTGAACAAAGTTTCTCTTATATTATTTATCCCTTATTCTATGAACTTTTTTTATGTAAGTGCCTTCTATTTTCACCTGATTGCCAACCGTTATATTTTATGGGCATCCTTGGAAACAAAGAAAGTCCTAGAACAGATAATATTTGCATGTGTAATGTGTGCGGAAATCGACAAGGATATTATCATAAAGACTAGTGTTAGTTCAGTTATCTCTCTTTTTTGTATTTGGAACAATAGTTTCGGCGCCCAACGTTGGGTTCACGAATCGTATTCGTTACAGTTATTTTTTTGATTTGCTAATTTGTAATTGTTCAGGAGTTTGACTAAATATCGCCCTGTATATAGAACGTATTTTTTATTAAATACTTTCTAATTTCTAACATTCACTGTTTATTTAATATTACGTGAGCGAAAGTTTTGGGACAAGGTCGCGATCGGATAATAAATAAACATTTTTATTAGAGTCATCAAAACTATTAAGTTATAAAAGGTATGATTAAACTCAAATATGGTACGTATGATAAAATGGCAGAAAATTCAATATCTTGCCACATAAATTTTTTTTTATCAACTAGACAATTAGTTTTGACCTACAAGGTCATTATCAGGTCTAAAAGTGAAAAATGAAGCAAGATTTTGAATTTACTTCGATTTTAAAACTACAAGTGTTGAGATTTTCTTGGTTTGAGAGTTCGAGAAGTGATAGTGACTACCCCTGCGATTAAATGTTATTTGTTTAAAAGTGTAAGTTGCCCTAATATTTTGTAAGAATTGTTTTTATTCATAGCTAAATAAATTCTTATCGATTTTCCTCTTTGATTTCCAATAAATAATCAAGTTACGTTTCTTGGAGAAACAAAATCGTTAAGTAACAACATAAACAAATGAAATTGTCGTAAGTTGTAAAATCCTAATTGATAATCAGTATCTACATGGTATTCCTTTAAAATTCAAATGAATTATTAATTCTATATCGTTTCCTCTGTTATTTAATAATGGCAAATTAGGACGAGCAAATTATTTAAATTATTTATTGCACAATTACCGATATATCAGTAAACTGTAGTATCGACTGCTCAATTAGGCAAAGTCAATATTAGTTTTAGTTTTGTTGTTTATCGTTCACAAAAGATAAATGGTAATTATTTTTAGTTTCTTTGTTTTAAAGGAACATAAACAGTTGTACAGAGTGTTGTAAACTCTACTTACCAGGTGGATTTTTTTAATTTAGGATTAATTTTACTAAAGACGTCTCTGTGGTCGCCATATTAAAAGCGTATGCTTCACGATGGTGTGCTTATTAAATTATATTATGTTTGAAATTGTTTAATAGTTATAATTTAGGTTAGGGAGTTGGGAATTTATTGGGTTGAATAAGGGTTGTTTAATACGACAAGGGTGTAAAATTTGCGTGGCAACTATAGCGAGAAACTATATATAGTTTGGTGTGTCTACAAGAATTTTAATTTTTTACTTGGTATGTTTTAGGCGTTAGATAAGCGTGAATAATTGCATTTAGATGACTACAGGATGTTTCGAAAAATTATGCAACAATTTCTGTAGCGATGAAATAAAGAAATAAGTCATTTTTAATGAAATTTTGTATATATTTATTGTAATAAGATTTCCAATAGCACTATTAATAAACCCGAATCTAAGGAATTTGGAGAATAGAATGCTAAAATTTATTTGATTAAAAAGGAAATGTATACTCACCAACAAGTCAAAATAGAATAATTTAATAAAAGGTAAATAATATAAAGGTGTATTTCATAAAGTTTTATGTCAGAATGGTCAACATCCATAAACTTAATGGGATAGTATAAAAAATATTATCAAAATATTTTAAAGGAAAATAACGACAAATATTACGAACAGATATGATGGAATATTTGCAAAAGGTTAATAATAATCTACACAGCAAAATGTATTGAAAAAGAGTATCCATAAAGTAATGACATCGGTAACTTTCAATGTAAGACAAACGCTTTAGCTCACATCTATAAAGAAAATATACCGAATGTCTAAATTAAAATGTATAGAGCTGAATAATAATTTTTGGAGTATAACTCATGTAATTTTATAGCGTTACATTAAGTAATAATAATATTAGAATTAAAATTGAAGACAGTTCAGAAATCAAAGATGTTGGGTGAAACTAATTTTGTAATTTCAATGTATAGTTATAATATTAATATTTAGGATTAATAAGATAACTTAATGTAAGACCTTTTAGACAGTTTCATTAAAAAACTTAATTTCAAACCAAAATTTTAAATAAAATAACAGTGACATTTGATGAAAATATAAAGTTAAAATTCTAAAACTATACTGAAGTGAAGATTAAAAATTAGGGTTTTTAATATAAAGTGAATAAGGAAGAATTATTTCCAATTAAAATTTTGTGGATCCATAAATATTTCATTTTATATTTTGACCTGCCCTACATACAATTTTTCGTCATAAATTAGATATCCTGTTTTAATAAAAGGAGTCTGGAAGCCAGTTTGAAAAGACTTGATTGATCCTTGGCAGTTGTAGTGAAAATATCAAAAACTTTGCTCCAAAAACTGTCAAATTTCAATGCTATCGCTTTAAACTTAACAAGTGATAATCTAGTGCCAACTTTCAGACTGAATAAATATCAACGAATTTAAAAGAGCAATAAAAAATAGAGTTACCTCAAATATTCCTAATTTGATTCCTGATGAAATCCAATTGGTGATACAATTCCTGATCCTGAAATCCTGTAGATTCTATGGTTAATGAACCTGAATTTAATTACAGTAGTTACCAGGAAATGTATTCCTCACATCAGAAACTCTTTAGCCACTAATAAGTTATAAAAAAAAAAGTTAATAAACAGAAAATGAAACTGGATAATAAAAGAAAAAATAATAAGAAATTAAGCGAAATATAAGAATTTTAGAATAATCGATAAATATAGTAACATTTTTGTTTTGTATTTAAATGCATAATTATTAATGATGATTCATAATAAATAACATAACGTAATTCAATTGACAAAAAAAAATTGTGTATTATTAAATTAATCTTTTTTAGAAGAAACAATTAAGAATCAACCATGAGTAAATTTGATTTGATAATTTTAATAATTTTTAAGGTAATGAACAAATAGTTCCTATAAATTTCTAAATCACTAAGAAACTGTTCACTTATGTTTACGAGTATTGATTTCTTAATTGTTTATTTAGTAAAATTAATATTATTTCTTTTCTAAAAGCATCTTTTATTATTTCGACATGCAGTTATCTGCCATGGTAACAATTGATGGTAGAAAAGAAATGCAACGTTGCCGAAATTAGAAAATAATTGCAAGTGGTCTGCTTTGTTATAATAAGTAACTTAAGTTAAGCAACCAGTATTACATTAGAATATATTAAATTGAATTAAAATAATTTCTAAATTATTTTTTTATGGTTTTCTTTATATAAGAAAAAGAAACCTGGTGCTCAACACAGTGTTGAGTATGATCATTGAACTCACAATCATAAACAGCATTATAGTAATTATTCGCCGCTAAAATTATTTATTACAGGCACAGTTATAACAAAACAACAACAAACAGTTCGTGTAATAATATATGTATATACTATTACTCACATTGTACTATTATTAAAAAAAAATGAATATTGCCACCTTTAATCAATCATTACTTGACATACAACAATAAACAATCATCGTTATTTATTCATTAATCGGGTGCATGAATTTAAAAAAATATTATTGCGTCAATATCAATTTTACTAAGAACTGCTTGTATAATGATCCCATAAGGTTATTATTACCATGTACATGGTCGCAGGTTTGCTTAATTACATTAATGACCCGAGTGCATGCAAGCTTTTATTAGATACATTTACGCGTTAATTCTCATTGGGTTCAAACACTATTTGACAAATAGAAACAACAAAAATCTGAAATTGTTGGCCTTATTTGAAAAGCTAATTCCAGCTGCAAACATTTACAAAAAGAATTGATTTATTATAATAGATCTATAAATGGAGATTCTGGTTTTTGAAGAAATGAAATTTTTTTTTAATTTTTAGATACGTTAACATATTTAGTTTGAAAGTTAAAAATATTTGTAAATTGCGCAATTTTAGCTAATTTGAAAGTATCTAATTATAAAATGATTTTTTTTTCTTTTTATTGTTTCTAAAAAAGGTTGCATCTGTTTTTTTTATGTTAAAATAATAGGCATTTAAGAAAGATTCTTTGAACTTGTACAAATTGAAATAAAAGTGAAGTTGCCAAATTACAAAAAAATGTTTGGCATTCGGGATTTTTTTTGTACTTCATTAAAAATCCATATAAACAATGCAATTGTTACGTTTTATAAAAAGTGAATTTTCTTTTTCTTGAATAGATATTCTATCAACGGATTTTTTTAAATGACAAGCAATTCCTAGGTTTTTGCAAACCAAAAATAATTTGTTGTTATCAGCTCAAAATTTGTGTAAACAAGATGTAACAATTAAAATTTTTCATCTCATTTTCCTTAAAATTAATATTATTACGATAGTATGTACAGGGCTGTAGTTAAATGTCGCCCTATACAAAGAACTTATTTTTTATTTAATACGTGAGCGAAAGTTTTGGGGAAAGGCCGCGATCTGATAATAAATAAACATTTTTATCAAAATTAATAAGCACTGAGGTCTTCTTGGTTGGGAAAATAAAAACAGTTGGAAAAAGTCAAGTTTGGGTTCTTGGATGATCGAGAAGTTGATAGTGCCTACCCCTGCGATTAAATGTATTAGTTATTATTTAAAGGTGTAACTTGCCCTAATGTTTTGTAAATCTTGTTTTTATTCATAGCTAAATAAATTGTTATAGTTTCATTCAGCCTCTTTAATTTCCATTAACCAAATTACGTAGTAGGTTAAAACTCCCCCTGAAAATAATATTGAGTATTTTTCATATATTTATTGAAAGAAAACAACCCAATACGTAACAATATCAATAATGATTGTGACATGATGGTAGTTAATTTATGGATACTGGGTATTATAGAATGTAACTTTTTATTAATTTTTGATAAAAAGAAATGTTAATATAAAATTGTTGACCTAAAAAGTCAATTTCAGCTACGAGCATTAACTAAAAAATATTTAACACGGTGATAATCTCGTTTACAAGCAAATGAGGGAACAAACTATTTAAAAAACTGACCAGCCGGAAATGAGTTCATAAATTTATGATAAAATGTCACGAGTAGTTTGGGCGGACAGGTTTAAAATTTAAATTTTAATCATCCTGACAGCGCTGATGAAATGCCATTAACTGGAAATTATTGACGTGGGCTCCAACTAATAATGACGTAATAGTGTAACGTACGACTTTATCGAACAAACCCCTGTTTTTTAATCGAAAAAAAAAAACGTAATAAATCCCCCGGACACACCCACTAACCACCCGGAAGGTCCGATTATTAATTCGGATTTAAACAAGCCCATCGTCTCCGGTTCGTTTCTAAGACCCGTTCCGGACGAGGACAATCTCCTCGGGCTCATCAATTATTCAACCACCCCCCCTTAATTTATACCCCTTGTAAATGACTTACCCAGGATCCCGAGGCGGTAATTAACGGTGACTACGACCACGCCCCCGTAGCTGGCCAGGACGCTGCCGTCGTAGGGGTTCCCCGAATTCCACTCGTAGCTTTCCCCGTGAACGAAAACGATGACGGGATATTTGGGGGAGCTGCTGCCTTCACGTGTTCCTGCTGAAAAGAAAAAAGGCAAAATTTAGATGTGGCAATTAAAGGAGCACGTCCTTCCAGTTACGGTTCAATCGGGACTCCTATTCAAAAGGTTCTGGTGGATAGTTCCTGTAATTTGTTAATTGCGGAAAGATATTAAATCACTTTACTAGTAAACGATTATATCTAATTAATTATATTAAAAATATTTTTTGTAAAATTTATAATAAAAATCAAAGCCTGTATCCTTGTTGTCATAAGGATATTAAACAGTTTTGAAATATATTGTAATATCATGCGTTATGAAATAAAAAAAATATTTTATATTTTAACATTTAATAACAATTATCAAGAATAAAAGAAGCTGTATAGATTTTGTTGGGCGTACTTTATATATATTTTCTATTAATTGATATCGGTTCAAAAATGATCTCGAAGTGGGTTCAGATTTCATTTAACTCTATTAATGATATTTACAATCCAATATATTTCTTGTACATAAGTGTTTTATTCTTAATATTTCCTAAGACTTAATAAAGATCATCAAAACAACGAGAAATATAAAACTTGGTATTTTCTAAACGTCAACGCAAAAAATTGTCTTAACTTTGAAATATGTCAACCATAGGCGGGAAAATTATTTACTTTGAAGCCCTTTCCGATACAATGATGGTTATGGACCAGCATCAGCGTGAACACTTGAAAATTCTTGAAAATATTATTTTCTTATCACCCAAGAAAGTCCATTCATATTGCAATTAAGTATTTTAGCCAAATTTTATGTTACTATTATTTATAACTTTGTTTTTATAACAATTTATACACTTAAAAATGATTTGTCGTTTTTATGCAAAATCGATAAAAAATGTAATAATTGACAATGAAATACTTCTAATAATTTTATCAAATACCAGGAACAACTTAAAACGATTCGGAGATTACCATCCGGAATCAATCACTAAATTATAAATAAATTAATTGAGATGAGTGTATTGCTGCAGATGGTGATCTTCGAATTGTTTTTACGTGTTTCTGTTGTTTTGTAAAACTTTTAGAGGTGAACCCAGATTGAGATCATTTCTCAACCAACATGAATAAAATAGAAAATATATAACAAAATTTATACATTTTATTTTAATCTTTATAATTAATATTAGATATTAAAAATCAAATTTATAAAAAAAAATCTTTTATAATAAATTATAATATTACACTATAAAATTGCTCTATTTTGTATTTTGGTTAAATAATGCTATCCCTATTCATGCATAATTCTGTGCTTTTGTAAAATAAATGGCTCACCAACAAAACAATCCTTCATTTTTTAATATAAATTATAATAAAATAAGATTTAGAGGAAATACGTGCGGGATTTTTGTTAGCGAGGTCAAGAAAATTGGGACATCAAGAGAGCTGGTTTTTCCATTCGGATTCATTGTTTTTCGTCGACTCGTTGACTTTCACGACAGCTCCTCAATAGCCAATCGCCACTGGATAAATCTTATCGTTTCCACTGAATTGAGTATTTCTTTACGTGCCCGGAATTGACGTTGATAACGTGTCCGGGAATAGCAAGAACTTCTATAGACGGACAGAGTTCCTGGACGCAGAACCAAATTGGTTACTAGCGGCGAGTTTATTTCACGGAAAGTGCACGTTTATTAAAGCCAAACAAAATAGCGAGCGAATTCCATCTACGTAGGAGTTTGCAACTAGGACAATTCGCCACCGGTTTATCACCGACCAAAGTAGGATGTAGGTTTCACTAATATTTGTTTTGTCTCCTATCTCGGTTTCAAATAATAAAAAATATAAATAATATAACAAGATTGAATATATTTATCTGAATTTCCACTGTATTAGAATTATTTTTAAATTATATTTTCTAGACAAATTTAGCAATTTAGCAAAATATTTTATTTTTTATTATATGGGTATTTAGTCCAAAAGATAATCTAAAAGAATTGAACTTCCCAGATTTAATTGTTCATTCACTACTATATACTGATACTGTTGGTTTAATTGTTTTATTAATACCTGATAATACTTGATTTTTTAATTTATTAATTTTAGATTTTACATTTAATAAAAATGAACCTAAATTATTTCTTACTTTTAAGAGATATTGTAGAAGATCTTGCACGAGATATAATTTTTGTTATTTTGTTTGAAATATCTCCAAAATATATAATTGTTCTGTATGACCCGTCATCTTTAAGTTGTTTCGCAAATATACGGTTAATGGCAATGCTTTCTTACTTTTTATTTATTTATTAGACGTAATGGATAATTATTAGAAGTAGCGATTTGTTTTATTATATTAATTTCCCTTTTAAAATCATCCCCACTCATTGGTATTGAAAAAGCTTTATGTATAATTGAATTATAAGCTGCAAATTTATGTGACACGGGGTGACTGGTGTTATAAGGGATATAAGGGATTTTTATAATATTTGGTTTACCATAAATTGAATATTGAAGATTATAGCTTACTCTTTTGATATTAATATCTAAGAAATTACTAGAACTGTTTAATTTCAACAATTTTTTTTGGATGTCAATTGTTAATAAAATTAAAAAAAAACATTATAACTACCACTAAAACCAGCCGTCAATATATCGATACCAAAACAAATACACTTCCGGAGATATTCGAATAAAAATGTTTGGTTCCAAATTATCCATTAAAATATTTGGTAAAATTGGTGATACTGGCTACCCATTGGTAGCCATTCATTTTGAATATAAAATGTATCATCAAAGTCAAAGTAATTTTAATTGATACATAAATTAAATAGGTTTATAATTTCATTAATTAAAATGCGGTTATTGTTTGTTCTCTCCAAGAATTTCTCTACTAATAGTATACATTCATATGGAACAAAATTTGAAACAATTAAAAATAAATAAATATTCGCAATAACGTGTCGAAAATGTTACTATTTTTTTTATGTCCATTTAAAGCAACATTAATTTCATTGTGGAACCAGTGAGGCGCGCAATATGTCGCGTTTGAGACGCGAATTAAAATAAACCGACTTGCGGTCGTGTTATGCCGCATGGCCGCGTTAACGGTAATGGTTGCGACTACGTTAATCGCAAAATATAACTAGCGAAAAAAAATGTTTACCTCATTTTCGGGGGGACTGTTAGTTGTTCTAATGGTATGGCAAAATACACGAAATAGTAATAATAAAATAAAAATCACGGTCACACACTAACGGCGCACGGATAAAGATAATGAACATTATTTTAATTAGCACTATTTTATGAAACATAGGCTAGAAGAATTTTATATGCTAGTGAAGTATAGTACAAAAATAATTCACATATTTATGAATGAGGTATAAAATCGTATCCAGAATAAAAATATTTTATACATATTTTTTATAAAGGCGTTTCCAAAGAAATAAATATTAGTATTTTAGATGCATTTAAATATTATTTACTGAAAACCAACTAAAGCCGGCAACAACGATAACTCAGTCAAGTATAAACAATGGTTTTTAAAATAAGTTTTTGTTTTAGTACACTTGGATATTTAGAATGGTCGATTACAGGAGATATAGAAGAGTGAAAAATGTATTCTTGGTAATTATTACAGGAACTGAATACCTTTTTTAAGTAATACACTACGTTTTCCAACAATATTTGGGACACTGATAAAAAACATCGCGGATTAGATTAATTAACACGTCGTGAATATTCTTCATTTGAATAAAATGCCATGTTTTACTGAGATATTGAAACTCCTTTACTAAACGATAAACTTAAAACGATTGAAAGATCTGAATCTTCTGCAAACTAACACAATTTTATGATTCATTAAGTCGATATTCCTTGGTTACATGATAGAGGTATGCCAGATGGGGTTAGGGCACTTATTTTCTATCCCTACAATTCGTTAGAAAATCAAAAAACTATGCAGATTGTTTCATGTGGCGCCATTAGCCTATGTATGGTAAACATGTAAATAAGCAATGAGCTTAAAAAATGATTTACTTTGACAAATATATTTCTGTGCAAAATATAAACAATTAAATTACACACAAAACCACGAACAGACTAGTGAGCGTTTAATCACAAAATCGCAGTAATATTTGCTATTAATTGTCTATTAGCTACACCATATTTCAGGTGTCAGTAACAATTATTAAAATATCTAAAATAAATAGAAAGATATGTCATGCATACTAAAGTTTGTGCGAAAAGTAGGTGTTAGTATTTTTCAATCAGGGGTAAGAAAACGCTTACAGGATTGGGCAAAATAGCCAAGATATCCTATTTTTGCTTAATTATGAGTTGTACTACAAACTGATTTTGTTTCACTAACTTACTAATGTAGAGTTTGATAAGTTTCTTACTTATTAAAAAAAAAACAATAAAATACGACAGTTAACAAATGTTTAATTCAAAGTCACTATAATTTTACAGGTGATGAAGGTAATAGAAATTACATAATTATTATAATGTTCGAACGGCAAACATTTTGGTGCTTGACAATCTTCTGACCTAACAAAGAATTTCCTAAAGGTCTTTGAATAAATTCTGGCTTCTTAAATGACAGTTCTGATTCTATATTCCAACTCTCGGCGGGCATTGAGGCAAGTCTTTATAAAATACAGATAAATCCAATGTCAGTGCCAGTCACTTACTTGAAGAAATCCTCTCAGGAAATTGCTTAAACGCCAACTGTTTGCAGATATATTGTTTTCCTCCAAAACCAATACAAAATCATCAAAAACGTAACTCCTTTTGGCTCCAATTAATCTAACATAGTTAAAGTTAACTCAAACGATATTGAATTTTTAACAACATTCAATGTCATTAAAAAGTCAAAAAGTAAATATTTCTTAAAAACCATGGCAAAAACAATTGAAACTGTTATATTACCATGGTTACTTAGCAGATTAAGAAAATAAATGTTTATTTTCTTATAAAAACATCAGAATGGTCGATTATAGGGGATGTAGACGAGTAAAAAAATTTATTCTCGGCAATTATTACACGATTTTCCAACACTGAAATACAAAATATAGCGAATTGGATTAATTAACATGTCGTGATATTCTTGATTCGTATAAAATGCCATTTTCACTGAATTATTGAAACTACTTTATCAAACGATTAAACTTAAAGCGATTAAACGATCCGAATCATCTGCAAACTAACACAGTTTTATGATTCATCAGGTATATATTCCTTAGCTATATAACACATATTTTTATTAAAAGTGTGAGATGTTGCCACGTATAAATTTTCAAGTGAATATTCAAACTGAATTTTTGTGTAAACTAATGAAGTTAGAAAAACATTTTATTAGAATATTTTGTTGCAAATGACACATTCTTTATACCATTTAAAAATACACATTATTTTCGAGGTCACACTGTATATAAGGTGTCCCAATAATACAATTTTTCCTTACCAGCTAAAATGTATATACACGGTGCGTAATTAACACTCTCGATGACACATTAATAAAACTGTAATAATTTTTTGTGCGCGATAACGATTACATATCGGTGCTAAATTAAACTTCATCGATTTTTCCGGGGTCTTTGTGTCGGCCAGAAGTGATTTATCCGCACCTTAATAGGCGGATTTATCTTTTTCACACTTTTGATAAAACCCGGTACGTTGCGGGAAAATTGGATTACATTTCGTAGGCGATCTCTCAAATGAACGAACATTTCGTTCCAATAACCTTTTGAATACAAAAAATTGACGATTCTACAATTTAGGATTATTATTGAAAGGTTTTAAGGCAATTTGGGATCTATATTAAAGAATTCTGAATAGTTCCGAATGTTTCAAATATTTATAAAATTAACTGATTGTTTCTATATGATTCGAAAATATTTTTGCATTGTTTTGAATGAGTTAAAAACATTTCGAATCACTCTTCCACTTTTCACACAATTCTCAAACTTCTGATTATTATTCAACCATTTTAAGGCAATTTTTAGGATCAATTTTGTAACATTTCGAGAACTTAAAATGCTTTTAAAGTAATTATTTTGATCAGTTTTAGACAATTTTAAAACAATTTTGAATTGTTTGGAACAACTAAAAATATTCTGAATCATTCTTCGACTTTTCACACTATTCTCAATCTTCTGATTATTATTGAACCAATTTATAAAAATTTGGGATCGTTTCGAGTCTTTCATATATTTTTAGAATTATTTCGATCAGTTTTAGATGATTTTAATACAGTTTTGATTTATTTTTAATCAGTTAAAAATATTCTGAATCATTTTTCGACTTTTCACACAAACCTCAAACTTCTAATTATTGTTCAACCAATTTAAGACAATTCGGGATTAATTTTGGATGATTTGGAGAACTTTAAATGCTTTTAGAATTAGTATTTCGATCAGTTTTAGACGGTTTTAAAACAATTTTGAATTATTTTGAAACAACTATAAAATATTCTGAATCACTCTTCGACTTTTCACATAATTCTCAAACTTATGATTACTATTGAACCAATTTAAGACAATTTGGGATCAATTTTGGATCACTTCGAGTTCTCTAAATATTTTTAGAATTATTCCGAATAATTTGGAACGAGGATTGTTTGGTAATTAATTTTTTTTGTCATCTGGATCATAATATTGTTATCATTCTTCTAGACTAGAATGTTTTCGTAGCTTCATTTGAACAAATTTTTTGACAAAATAAACACAAAGACAATGATTGATTTTTATGAAAGTACATAAATCCAAATTTTAAATACTCAATACTGCACTCCCGATATTTCTTTTTGGATGTAAATTCATGTTGAAATACAAATTCAGTTCTCAACAGGTTTATAGTAGCACATAGAAATAAAACATTCCTAGAGCTGGAGCTATCACTTTCATAGATTTGATTTGGTGCACGTATTAACTTGTATGTTTGCGATGCCGGCGTACTTGCTCTGTAAACAAGTCATTTCAAGCTTCCACATTGTTGTCGAAACATGAACCGCGTGTTTGCCAGAACACGATAACAATAAGATAATATACATAGCCAAACAAAATACTTGTTCAATTTTCAAATTATTTTATTAGATTAATTTTCTAAAGAAATGTCGCATCGGCACACATTATTTCAAAATATTTCATTGAAATATTTGTAAACTATATTTTATAAACATTTTTTTTTTAGTAAGTTGAAGAAGATTATCCATATTCTCAAATGTGGCATTAAGGGATTATAGAACTTCTAATAAAAATCCAAAATCTTTACCACAACTATTTAATTCAAACTTAAAAATAACAAGGATGACCAGTTTCGGTTAACATGCCATCTTCAGGTCTAAAAGATGAAAAATTGCTATACATTATGCACTAAAATATGTAAATAATATAAACAGTGACCACAATAACTGACCACAAAATAAAACAAAATATTGCGCAATGAACAGGTTTAGAAGTGGTAAAATTAAATTAAATTTTGACGCAAAATTATTAAATAAAATTAGGAACTTAAATAAATTGTCTTAACTGAAGTTTTTAAATTAACTTAACTTGACATTAACATTGTATTGTAAAACGTATTAAAAAATTAACATAGTAACAAACCCGCTAAGTGTCTCAGCTTTGGTGAGGGGAGAGACCAAGTAGGATGGGGTACAAAAACACAAATACACTTAAAGGAGGCCCAATGACCATCCAACTCTAAATTATGATTGAAAAAATTAATCGGAACATAATTATAAAAATAAAGCAGGTGAATGGGATTTACAAAACACCTACTAACGTGAATTTTTACTGGTAAAGGCTTGAACAGGTTAAATTGGATACGGGTAGAAAATCTACCCAAAAGAATGAATTTCCACAAGATATAGAACTTGTAGGCAAGAAAAACTTGGATAACAAGTGAAAATAATAAAAGTCATTAATTCGGTAAAAAAGCCATAAAATAAGCAAAGACCCACTCTGTGTGGGGAGGAAACCAACTTCATTAATTGACAGTAAATTGTAAAATTGGCAAAATTAGGAAAATTAAAGCAAAAAATTAGAATTAGATAAATTAAACAAGTTTATAATATCTCTAATGAAAAATTGATTAATTAAACTAATTTCGTGTTTTCTTTTGATTAATTCTAAAGAATTTTTTAGTGAATATTTTGGTAAATACTTAAAGACTTACTGAGTATTTCTGCTAATTTATTATTCGGTGTATTGACATAAGAAATTACATGCCGAATTGGTTTTGTATCTATGTAATTTAATTGTACCCTATAATTTTGGTGCTTGCGGATTTTTTTGAATGACATGTTTTTTATCATAGTTAAAAAGAAGTCAAAATTATATGTTTCCATTTAATATTTTCAAGAAAAATACATTATATAAAAAAATGAAACAGCGCCAGCTAGAATTTACATTATTAATTAGATTGTTTAGAGTTTAGACTTATTTCATAAGTGGAAAAAAGCTCATTCCAATAACATTAATGTTATAAAAATCGCTTAAGCAAGAAGGTTCCCACTCTCCCCCATCTCTTATTTGAAAAAACAGACTAAAACTTGTGAAACCAAAAATACATAGAATTTTTTGAAGAATATAACGGCCGTATTTCCAATACCCTTTAGTTAGATAAATGATGTAAAATTTTAATTTTTTAGTTTTTAGTGTTCAATTACGCCCTCTAGCGGTAGACCTACAATTCTGCAAATTTCTAGGTTTTTATCGAGGCAACTTTTGTTTTAAAAATGTTTTTCCCGATCTTAGTTGTCCACTCGGTATCTTTATGCAATTTTGTGAACTTATTCCAGTTAATTACAGTCATTAAACCCACATAAGTGTTAAAATATCTACTGTTAATTCTCAAATAAATCTTTTTATTTTTACGAAAAGAAAAACTAACTTAAAAAATAAAATTACGTTCACATTTTGTTTACAAATATTACAGCGATTTACGTTCGTGCTTTTAAAATAAGTTGCAGAGCTTAACATTGTTTGTAGATATTCTAGCGATAATCCGAAGCAGGTCCAAATTGATGGAGTAGATTATAAGAATCGATATTGGAACTTTGTTGCTCGGAGTTATTTTTATATATTGAAACGGTTTATTTTAGAGTCGAGATAAATATTACAATTTATATTTAAGAATTTAAAGGAATTAATTTGGACGACAAAGTGAAAACATACAATTTAATAAAACAGCGAATACAAATGGAAATCAAAGAGAAAAACACAAATAATAATAATGATAATATCAAATATCTAAAAATATCTGCTAAAATACGATTTCCTTTTTGACAGAAAAGATAACTGAGTTAACCCTTCCGTTTTTTTTTCTTTACCCTTTGTTCCTATAGTTGGTGAAATGCAGCTCGGGATAAGCTCCATGTATATGACAATCTGCGACAGAGATAATAAATATTTTGATAGATCGTAAATCACTCCAAATTCCCAACAAACAAAGTTTTTTTATAATGTGACTTTCATCGTGGCTAACTTTGAAAATAAAAACAAGTGAATTTGTTTATTCAAGTCAAGTCAATCCAGCCTCAAAAATCATTCGCACTCCAATTTTGAAATCGCGGTACTAGAAAAAATGATTTGACCATCGCAATAGACATCCAAATTTATCTTCTAGAAAACGGGTTGTGCTTATGCTTGAAAAGAACCAGGTTCGTGAATTTTCATATAAAAATAATTAATGTTTTTGACGATTGTCAAACTTAACATAATTAATGTTGTTTCAGATTGTAAACTACACCAAATGCGGAAAAAGAGGAGGCATTTCTACCACAACCACCACCACCACAGAAAGAACTCAGTGTCATTCGTGTTCTTCAAAAATTTAGGTAAGAAAATCTTTATTTCAAATTGAATGGAATCTCAAACTTAAGTTAGTGCTAAATATAATGACTTATGGGTATCATGAGTTACATGCTCCTAATGGTGAATCAATTTCAGAAAATTTTTGGCCCTTTCTGCTAAAATTTTAACGTTGCTCTTCCAAGCTTCCTCCAAACTCTCATCAGAAAGAATATATTGAAGGTATTTAGTTACTTCGGTTACTTTGGTGGAGGTATACGTTACTTCCATTTTATGTTCTACAATTATCCTCCATTTTCTTCTGATATAACAATATTTCAATTGGATCTTAAAAACATTTAAGGCAATCTTTGCCATTATTTAGTTAGATACGAGAATCCAGTGGTTAATACAATTACAATGCAGATTTTATTTTTGAAAGTAACGATAATTGAGTCAACCCTTCTGATTTTTTGTCTTTTTCCTTTGTTGGTGAAATTGTGCACAAAATAATCCTAAATTTGACAGTCGATGACAGACAAATATTTTGACAAATGTGATTTTCATCAATTTTGGAAATAAAAACAAATGAAGTTGTTTATTAAATTGTCAAGTCGATCCAGTCTCAAAAATCATTCGCACTTCCATTTTGGGATCGCGGTACTAGGAAAAATTATTTGACCATCGCAATAGACATCCATAATTATCTTCTAGAAAACGGGTTGTGGTTATGCTTGAAAAGAACCAGGTTCGTGAATTTTCATATAAAAATAATTAATGTTTTTGACGATTATCAAAGTTAACATATTTAATGTTGTTTCAGATTGTAAACTACACCAAATGCGGAAAATGAGGAGGCATTTCTACCACCACCACCACCACCACAGAAAGAACTGTGTCTTTCCTGTTCTTCAAAAATTTAGGTAAGAAAATCTTTATTTCAAATTGAATGGAATCTCCAACATAAGGTGGTGCTAAATATGATAACTTATGGGTATCATGAGTTACATGCTCCTAATGGTGAATCAATTTCAGAAAATTTTTGGCCCTTTCTGCTAAAATTTTAACATCACTCCTCCAATCTTCCTCCAAACTTTCATCAGAAACAATATATTGAAGGTATTTAGTACTTCGGTTACTTTGGTGGAGATATAAGTTATTTCCATTTTATGTTCTACAATTATTCTCTATTTTCTTTTGATATAACAATTATCACTGGAATCTTAAACATATTTGAGAAGGCTTTTTTGCGATTATTTATTTAGATACGAGAATCTTCTGGTCGTTAATACAGTTGCAATACAGATTTTCTTTTTAAAAGTAAACTTAGTTAGTTCTTCTATTTTTTATATATTTCTCCTTGTGATAGTATATGACAGACAATAAATATTTTGACAGATAATAAATCACTTCAAATTAGACTGACAAAGGTTTTTTATAAAACGATTTTCATCGAGGTTGCCTTTGAAAATAAAAATAAGTGAATATGTTTATTGAATTGTCAAGTCGATCCATCCTCAAAAAATGTTTGCACTCCAATTTTGAAATCGCGGTACTAGAAAAAATTATTTGACCATCGCAATAAAGATATCCATAATTATCTTCTAGAAAACGGTATGTGGTTGTGCTTCAAAAGAATCAGGTTCGGCAATTTTCATATAAAAATAATTACTGTTTTTGCTGATTGTCAAACTTAATATCTTTAATGTTTTTTTCAGATTGTAAACTACACCAAGTGCAAAAAAATGAGGCAGTTCTACCATCAACACAGAAAGAGCACCGTGTCATTCGTATTTTTTAAAATTTTATGTAAATTCTTCAATCGAATCTTAAACTTAAGTTAGTGTTAAATATAATGAGCTGTATGTGTCATGGGTCACTTACTCCTAATGGCGAACACATTTTACAAGGTTTTTGGTCCCTTCTGCTAAAATTTTAACGTTGCTCCTCCAACCTCACTCCACACTTTCATCACAAAGTATATATTGAAGGTATTTAGTTACTTGAGTCACATTGGTGGAGGTATACGTTACTTCCATTTTATGTTATTTTACAATTATCCTCTATTTCTTTTTAATATGACACTATTACAATTGACCCTTAAACATATTTAAGACATTCTGTCTTCATACGAGAATCTTCCTGTTGTTAATAAAACAAATGTTTTACTTTTAGCCCCTCTTTGGGCCTTCTTCTTAACACAGGATTTCCTCGGCAAATTTCCAAAAAATATGATCCGGGTGTGACATGTACCAGCAGATGGTCCAAATGGTTTAACATTAAATTTTTGGTTTCGATTATATAATACAAAGTTACAGCTAAATATTAACATCTTTTTCGTAGGCCAATTTCACAATGCAATTGAACTTTGTATTATAGAGCACAAAATTCCTGTGACACTAACATAAGTTTGAGATGTAATAGAATTCAAAAATGGAGATTTCTATTGACAGAAATTCTCCAAAAAAAAAATTAAAAAATAAAAATATTCGTGGCTAAATAGGTCATGTCTACCAAAAAAATAAAATTAAATTACTGCTCTTTCTGTGGAGAATGGTTGATCCTGTGGAAATGGTTGTAACCGTTGTGGTAGCTTGCGTCTGTCAGATCGTATTTTTGGGAAATTTACCGTGCAGGTCCCGTGCTAAGAAGAAAGCTCACAGAAGAATTCAAATCAAAATTGAAAAATGGTTGCTAGCAATGACTGGGGTATTCTCGTAGAGAAACAAAGAATACTTGGAAACAAAGCAAGAAATGGAAGTAATTTATACATAAACAAAGTAAAACTCAAGTAACTAAATACATCCAATATAGTCTTTTTGATGCAACTGCTGAGGGAAATTGGAAGAGCAAGGTTAAAATTTTAGTGGAAGAAGCCGAAAATTTGTCAAATTTGCTCGCCATCAGGAGTGAGTTATCCATAATACATATATTTCATTATATTTAACATTAGCTTAAATTTGAAATTCAATGTAATTCATAATGGCTATTTTCAAATTATTATACTGTACAAATTACAAAAATAAACGGTGTAAGAGTATAGTTGCAGTTTTATTTTAAATCACAACAAATGCTAACTTCAAAAATAATATTAAATATTTGATATATTTAGTAATGACACATATAAATAAGCTTTCTTTACAATAAAACAAAATAAAAATAAAATTGGGAATTTAAAAAATGTTTTGATACAATTTAGATTTAATTTTGGTGACTTGAGAAGGAAATTAAATTAAAAAATTATACACTTAAAATGTCTGAATAAAAGACCACACGCTGACAAGGCAGGAAGGGGTTTAAAATAAAATACGATAAAAAGCAAGAACTTGATTTTTGTAAGAATTTGAAATAGGGACACATTAAAATTATCCTCAATATACAGTACTAAACGAACAAATAAATCTGGGAAGGTCACTTTTTTAGATTACATATTGAAGTACTCATGAACTGAACTACTTTTGACATTCAATAAAAAACATTTTAAATATTTTAGCGGATAATTTAAAAGTCATATACATTTAACTATTTTCGTTAATTTTGTAACTATCTTTACCAGAATTTTGACAAACAGATTTAATTAGATGTCACTTTGTGCATTTTATAAAAATATAAAGAAAAAAAATCTACTAATTGATATAGTTACTATGACACTGGAATTTTCAAAAAATTACACGAATGTACTGCAAACGGAGCGAGTAGTGGCAGGTGAAAAGTACCGCCCTCGAAATGCGTACTAAATTCATAACTTTTTAAAGCAATGGAATCAGTGTATTGCATTTTTTGGATTTAAGAATCATATTTTAAAGTCAAACTCGTGAAGTGATCGCTAATATTTTTAAATGTATGGTGAAGAAAAAACTTCAGGGTATCTCAAAATTCCACCTCATAAATTCTATGAACGAGTTATTACTGCAACGGGTGTTTCTGAAAGAAGTATTCATTTCTTTTGTTATCGGGTCCTTGTACCTGTTTGATCTTAAAAGGTCGATTAATCGACCTCCTTTTGCCTCCTCCTTTAGTATTGGGGGTTAGGTGAGGGGAACTTTTTCGCTTTTCGACATTTTTGACCCTTTCCTTTTTTTACCCGTTTCATAGTCAGTTTAATTACACATGACTTAAATAAAACCTTAGTTATGTGCTACAAATTACATTTGTTTTTTTTAAAGGTTCTTAAGTTCGCTATTTTAATTGAATTTTTTAATATTACATAATTCTATTGTTAATTTTTCCTCTTTTTTTCAATTTTTACCATTCTAACTACATTGTTAATTTAACTTTGGTATTGTTCCTGTTTCCTATTATTAGGTAAATTTTATAATCTCTATGCTCACTGTTAACCTATTATTTTACTTTTTGTAACGTTCTTTATTATTTTTATATTGCAGACCTGAAACTAGTTGTCACTTTTATTTAAAAAAACTGGAATTTAATAAATACTTTTTGTTGTGGTTTAATTTTGAGTTTCATTGGATTATTCCACTTTACCACATAGGAGCTACATGGAGAACCTTTTGTACATTCGAAGAATTGTCAAGTGAAATAGATGCTGGCGCCAGGTCATCTTTCACATCGCCAAAAAAAAACTAAAAATAGAAATAAGCCCGAAATCGACTTAGACGATGTAGATAAGGGTGTATTGCGTAGAATAATTATGAATACATTTATTAATGATAAAATTGTGCCTACGGGATACACGGGAGGGATAGATTCTCTTCGGAAAGTAACAAAATGTAAACTAAACTTGTACAAAATATAATGTGGTTAAGAATTAAACTTTATTTCAAATTAACTGGTAAATAACTTGTCGTCTTATCTGGACTAAGTACCGAAACACACAATTATCACGTCCGCTCTTAAAGCCGATTAGGTTACGTATCTTTGTTGGTGATGTTATACCTGCTGTAAATGATTAAATACAATTTGCCAGTTAATTTGAAATAATGTATACGGTACTTTTATAGTGAAGACAATTTGTTAGATAAATACAGCTATTAAATTATATTGTCAATCAAATAAAATTGATTCGAAAATGTATTAAAATACTGCAATTATCCATAATCGATTTGTTTTTAATATCAATTCTAATATTAATTACTTTTAAGACAATACCTAACTGTTTTAGTTAATAAATATTGATTTGAAATATATCTAGCTGTTAAATACATTTTTTAATATTACATTTTTTACAACGAGATATAGTTCTCGCCATTTACTTAGATGTACCAAATCGAATCTAGTGTTATTTTAACTCCGCCCGAGCGACAACCATTGGTCAAACAAATAAGGTTCCGTTGGCAGTGGCGTCGGTACTTATCGTACATTTATTTATTAACTTCACGAGTTTGTCCGTGTAGAAGAAGCTTACGCTTGTTTTCACTTTGATGAGACATTATCAAAAGACTAAACCTAGCCCGCTACTGAGTACTTCTTGTGATTGGGTGTTCGTTCGAGCGCACTTAACCAACTGCTGTCTTACGTGAAATAATAGATATTGCTGTCTCGCTTGTCTAGTACATCTAAGTAAAAGGCGAGAACTATACCTATATTTATAACCAGATTTTAAAATACAACCAAATATTCAAATTAACTTTTTAATATGATGATTTAAAATCGTTAAAAAAATTGTAACCGTAAGTGTGATTCTCTTAATTTACCCCTTAGTCTGTATCACCAACTCGTACGCAGTTTGCATTCCTTTTTTCCGAATACTTTCTCTGTTTAACAGTAACTGAGACATCGCGCACAACGATTTCTCTCAACGGCCACTACTCGCTCTTTAATGTAAACCATACATTTTGATACCTACAAATGATATGCGAGCTTTTTCAAAACGGTACCATAAATCGTCCTCGTTAGTGAAAAGTTTTGAAACTTATTGCTTAAGAACGTGTTCTATCCGGTAATAAAACATATATTACTCGAATATCCGCCGTATATTCTAAATAACTTCCGAAATCCATATATATATAGTATACAACTAGTCAAATAATTTAGAGCCACATTTAAAGGTCTCATTTCCGAAGAAACAAGTGCCCATTTCCAAGTCAATTTCATTGTTGATGGCTCATATTAAAATTCGTTTATCAACGTCAACGAGAATCTCTGTGCCAAATTTTCTGGTAATGCAATTTCAGCTCAAGTTTTTGGAAGTTTGGTAATACACATCGATTTGTGATGTTTTCAGTGACAATTAGTTTTGGAATTTCTGTTAAAAACTCTAACCGTCATCCTTAGAAATACAAAATTCATAATCATAGATCAGCGAAATAAATGCAAGTATTTCTCTGGATCTGTTTTTAAAATTAAGAGTATCATTTACTTTTCATTTGAGAACGGCATTACAGAAAATTTATTATGATAACGCTCAAGGTAACGAATTAGTAGAAGCTTTGGATGACCATGACTTGATTGTAATGAATGAATCCTTTCATTTGTTCTGGTTGATAGACTTAATTGGAACGTGTGCCCGGATTCTATCTCATCTGAAACTAGCGAAATGACCCATTAAATTTTACCATCTTGTAAATGGAATGATTCTTGAAGAGATAGGACAGGATTTGGGAGTATCTTGGAGAATCGGCTATAAATATTGAATTTAATTCAAAAAAATCGCAGAAAAATGCGAAATATTTGGGTAATTAAATTTTGAAAAAAAAGTGAGGGTTTTCCAAAATTTCTTTCATCAAATAGACTTTTTCCTGTCGCTGGTTCGATTACAAATTTTCAAAACGAATCTTAAATTTTTTGAAAATTAAAATTGGTTATTGATTTTGTTGAAATTTTGCTGAGAGGAGCTTTAAAGCGATACAAATCGATTAGACAAAAATGTCGACAATTTTAGGACTTTTCATATGGTAAATTTTCAAAACGAATAGATAAACCCTCAAATGGAATTTCAGATATACATATACAAAAATATATATCCTTAGACTTCATGGTAATTAAAAGTAAATTGTATGTTTTTTTTTAAGTAACAATCATTTAAACATACAAGGTGTAGTAATACAAACTTTCTCATACTACTACACTTTTCAAGCCTGGAAAAATTGTTTCATATTATTTCTTTGTAACAACACTCAAGATTTCTTCTAGACATCATCAACATTTACAACAATTTACAACCTAACGAGAACCATGGATAATAAAAAAATAGTTTTAAAACACATTAAAACAGTCTGCATCTCAGAAAATATTTCAACCTACCAGGACCGGTTCAAAAAATTATGTGCATTTCTCTGATACAAACTCTATCTCATTTAAGGATATTTTATTTTTCTAAATTGGCCAGGACTGCCCTTAGTTTCCTCCTTCAAATCGCTTGATAAAAAAAAATAGGGTTTCCCAATATTTTCTTTGCTAGGTAGAGTGATTTATTGAGGATTTTCTTAGGTGGGAGCAGCAGTAAAAAAATGTTCAGGACTTTGATAATGTTATTGATTGGGTTTGTTGCTATTTTAATTATTATTAATAAGAACAACCTGCCTTTGATGCAGATTAATGTAGTTCTGATACGAATGTTAGGTTAATTAATTTTATTTAGTTGATAATTGAGATGTTCTTCGGGTAAATGTTAATGAGCGAATTAATTGTTTACGTGATCTTTTGCAGGTGGTGTTTATATTTGATGTTTATAACTTTCTTTGGTGCTAGAAATTCTTGACCTGCTTCTAGCTTCTTTAAGTCAGTGTTCATCTCCGATTCAGATAATTTCCGACCTGACCCCAGTCGGTCATCTTATACCCTGGATTTTCCTAACCATTAAGTGGTCATTAGCACTTTGATCTATTTTTTATTTTTGGAGTTTTTCTTCCTCTGGTCTTCTTTTCTTCGGTGTGCTGTTCATGTTTTAGTCTTCGTTTCCCATATATTTGTTCGTGTTTTGGTTCTTCTGCTTCTACTTTGGAGCCTTCGTAAACTATGTGCTAGTCCATGTCCTGGTCCATGTCTTGGTTCATATCATCTTCTAGTTGTTTTCTTGGACTTCTATGTCTTCAGTAGTTTTCTTATTTCTTTTTTAAGATGATTCCAAGGTTCTCGAATATCTCCTGGATCTTTTCTTCGTAATTTATTTTATTGGAGTAGCTTCTACTTTCATAAATATGTGGTTGTTTCAGATATAACATGATGCATTGGCTGCGAGTGTTAGAAATATGTTTTGTTATCTCTGGAGTTTCATTATGTGGATTTTCAGGATTATTACGTATCGGATCAGCAGTGCTTTAGCCTTTAGACTAAGGTTGGTTCTTCTTCCCACGAGGCAGTTTATCCTAAAGCCGGCGCTGTTCTTCTATTCTTTTTATATTTTATTTGAGACTTAACGAGTCTCTTAACAATAACACACTCGAATTTAATGGCTCGGGTTTAGGATTATAACACGATTCGCATTCAGGAGGGCCATTGTTGAAACTTGATGTTGTATCCATTTAATGCGCGCCGTGCACAATGCATTTAAGTTTTTGCACGTTAAAGAATGTTATAAAGATTATAGTTTTTTGCGGATTTGCTAAGCTACATTTGAAATAGTACTGTATTAAAAATAATAATGGTTTTTTATTGTTATCATGAGTATGTTTATCGCTTAATCTAAGACGCGCTCTATGTGAGAAAATTAAATATGTAAAATTTTTATATACAGGGTGTGGCAATTAAAACGTTTTGGATCATTTTTCTCTGAAATTAATATGAGTAATTGACAAGTATGACGACAGAACTATTAATGACTTGTTAATTTTTTTTTTGCTAATTCAGGTCGAAGAACAATTAAGAAAATATGAGGGTTTCCCATATTTTCTTTGATTAAATAGAGTTTTTCATAAACTAATTAAAAATAAAAGTTATTCAGCATTACTTAAAAATATCCAAATAAAAAACTTTTCAAAATCAAATTCTCCTTATTTAAGATTTGGATTAAAATTTTGCTTCTTCAAGAAATAGAAAAGCTTGCATGGTTTTTGGTTATATACTAATAAATTTCCCAAAATTGTCATGATCTATATGTTTAAATTGTCATTAATTTTATTAAAGTTTTGTTAATTTAAATAAAGAGGATATATATTGTTTTACTACGATTTTTAATTAAATACACGTAAAACTTTTATATAAATAATTAAAACTTCCGTTGACATTTTTTTTAAAACAATTTTTACTAAAATTAATACAAGTAGTGGCCACTTTTAAATCAAAGCGGTTAATTTAATTAATAATAAATGAAATAAATTGGCAATAAAAATGAATGTTTCAAATTGAATAATAAATTTCTATATCACATTTTCGATTAATAAAAATGTAATCCTTGTAAATATATTTGTCTATACAGGGTGTGACAAATTGAATTTCGGATTTCATTTTATCGAATTTAATATAAATAGTAATGGTTTGACTTATTGTCGCAAAAATAAATGGTTTAGATACGGTTAATGTTGATTTGGTAATAAAAAAATAAACACTTGATGATAAAAAATAGTTTTACGACGGCGACACGCCAAATAAAAAAATGTACGAGTAGTAACTGAATTGTTAGAGTAATTAAAAAATTTCAAAGGAAGATGAAGACCAAAAGATTAGAATCATAAACATCTTTATGAGTAGCATTTGTTAGAAACAGAAAAAACAATTTATATGAAACTGTTTTTTCGGAGAAATCTTTCGATCTCATTTTTCCTGAAATAAATATCAACACTGACGTCATAGCGATTAATTGTAACCGTTAATGGATTTATTTGGCGGTAAAAAAACAGAAGTTGTATCATTTCTATATACAGAGTGTACCAATGAAAAGTTCGACTCTAAATTTTTTAAAAAGCGTGTCAATGTGCATGATCGCGACGTCGTAGCCGTTTCCTCGAGTTTCATCGTTTTCGATTTTTGGTCCTTCGCAGATTCCGGCCCTTCGGTGTCGACCAACGAGTACAATTTTCGTATTCGCTATGAAAAAAATGTGGACAAAACGTAGGCCTAGGCCGGGATAATGCCAATAATTACGTGGACAAGAAGAGGGATAGTCGATAGTTGTGAGAGAGAAAGTGGAGTGCGGCCCCGGCGCAAACAATTCAGAACCAGGATGGATTCGGCGGCGCTTTTTGCCGCCTCCCGACGTTTAAATTTGTTGCGTGTCTTGTGTACACTCCGGACGTGGAAGGCTCATGCGAGCCAAAAAAGGCGAAATATGTTGGTTTAAAGCTCTGCGAAGCGGAAATACCCCAGCGAAGCGCATAAAAAGGTTGAGCAACACACAAATCATCTGCAACCAAAAGAGGGGTTGACAAAAAACAGAGTAACAGATGTGAGTTTCGCTTTTTCGACTCGTTCAACGTCTCGCGACGAGGAAACACCTTTTCAGTACCTTTTTTTTTTTTTTCGAAAAGCTCTGTTCAAATATTAATCGCGACTATTTTTCACGATTCGAGCGGACCTTTTGTTCTTCGGCTTCATTGTATGAATATTAATGGGTGTTTGCGCCTTCTCGACGAATCCGAATTGCGGTATCGCGTTATGTTCATGTTAATGGGCGTCTTTAATTCTTTCACGGCGCTAACGTAATTATAAAAGATGAAGAACGTAAAAATTCAAAAAATAATTTCGGCCGACACTCATTCCCGACAAATAATTTGGAGTCGTCATGTCCCGTTGTCACTTTGTCGGATTCCTGAGGGGTTGGACGGTGCGTCGCGTCTCAGGAAACGTCTTCGCTGTCTCAGGACAAAATACATGAGTAGATGCGCCGGTTTATTCTGATCAGCTCGAGGACGAACGCTGCATATTTCCAGATTCGATTCGACAAAAGATGACGAGTCCTTTTAGTGGAAACTCGAAATCGAACGAAAATTCGAAATTTTTTTAATATTTCACGTTGGGAAATATCAAAAATATAATGCAATTAACTTTAGATTTGAGAATTTGTTGTTTTTTTTATTCGACATCTTAAAAAAATAAGAAGTGGTCGCTAAACTCCGATTTTGCGAATATTTCGAAATATATTTTTTCTATACTTTTTGATAAAAAATGATTTATTTGTTTTCATTGATCATTTTTAAGCTAATAATAAGTTTATAAATCCCACTTTCGATTTAAGGAAATTTTAAATTAAAGTCTGTTTTTATGATTCAATCCTCCGATCACATTTTCTCTGACCATTTTGACACTATAGCGGTTTTAATTTTACTAATTTCTCTAAAAAAGTAACTAGAAAATCAGGAAAAACGTAATTCGTAAAAACATACTACCAAGAAAATCATTTATGCAATACCGCCTACAGCATATTATAAACAGATTTTCCACTATCTAATTTATAATAGCGTGATCTATTTGAACTTTGCCGGAAATTGAATTTCCGATCACGGAAACAACTTAATTTACATTAGGTTGTATATCATTTTAATTCAGGACGTTATCATACGACTTTCATATTTCCTTTAGAAGACGTATTTCAATTTTTCCATATAATAATTTAACATTTTCAGCCTTTTTCTGTCACGAATTTTTTAGCTTAATTGTTAATAAAAAAAAAGTAACTTTGATCATTACGGCGTCAAAATTTGAAAAAGTTATTAATGTCAGTTATTTTAATAGAATTATGTTGTGGTTTTTACATTTGTTGTTGGTAATAATATTTTTTTTTAATCAATATAGGAGCCAAATATTTTAAACGAAGTCGACTTTACGATGACTTAAAATGGAAGAACAGAGAAAAATCCAAAATTCTGTTATAATTTTTTATAAATCATAATTTTTTAACAATATTATTGTATGAACTTACTTATTAAGATTTATAGACAGATTGTTTTTAATTTCTTATATATAGACTTAATAATAATAATAAACTTAATTCAAGTTATAATTTGTTTTATCAATTAGAATCCTTACTATATTTATCGATTTAGTGCTAGGAGTATTTTGTAAAATGTATTAGATGATATGTAAATTCTCCGCATTCCATTTCTTTGTAGTGAATCAATCTGCTCCTTTTCTGGTTATACTTTATTATCTGTTTGCTCTGTCTACCACTTCGGTCCATTTTTTTCGACCATTGACTGTTTACTTTACTTCCTTCACCAGCAGCCTCTATATCTTCTTCTTAACTTGGCATTCCCATCTTTTGGGCTTCCTCTCGATCTTGCTTCTAATCTCTAGTTTTTTGTTATATAATGTATTGACTTTATTCTCTTCTTTCAACGTGTCCATGCCGTCTGAGTGTTTTTGCGTTCATGTATCTTACTACATCTTCCCTTTACATAATACTATTTATTTCGCTGTTTTACAACATACGGTATTTTTCTTCGTTGATTTTCTTTGGTCTTAGATATTTCCTTTTTATTTTTCTATCAAATATTCTTAAATTCTGTGATTTTCATTGGTCTAATTGTTGCTCTATATATCTTTATCTTAGTTGTCTTGCTTAGGTTTCTTATTAGCCTGTGGTAGCTCCAATATACTCTGTTTTTTACTTGTATTCTTTCTTTGATTTTTTTTAAAGAAATATTTTCCCTATTTTACATAAAAAATAAGAATTGAGAGTTTATATGGTTTCTAACATGCATAATAATGCAACGGTAAAGAGCTAGTTTAGATAAAAGAATCTTAATGTAAGCATTATTGTCTTTATATTTGTATGCCTTAGTGAAAAATTGGTTGCCTAACTTATGTACAATTTCGTAGACTATATTCTATTGATTTCTATAAAAACATTTGTTATCTTTTTATGAGGTATTTTGGCAAATTAAATGATAGAGAAGGTTCTTCATTTGGCTCAAATGTAGTATGGAGGATTAACCAAAAGCTCGAATCTTTTGTTTGTTTGTCTATTGCACACCTGTTTCTTCCTGCTGGTGTTGGCATTTGATGGAACCGACATTTTTAGTTTCTCTCAACTGAAGTGTGGTCTAAGCGCTAGTACTTTCCTACGTCCAATATTTCAATTTGCCTATTTGGTTTGGTTTTACCCTTCATGAATTTATGTTAACTCTAACCTTCCCTCTTGTAGTAGGATTTGTTGGTTCGCTCCTTTAGGGGGAGCGTTTCCCCAATTTCCCATACCATTGGGTGTTGGCTTGATCATTGTACGGGGACACGTCTCTTTCTTTGGTATTGGATGCCCGACATGTTTGGCAACTGACTGGCTGCCATTTGTCACTCTGAATTTTCTTTTTCCCGATTCTTCTCACGTTCCTTCGTGGCAATTTGTTACAGGTCTCTTCCTTTGTTATTGGTTGTCAGACTTTTGTGGCAACCCAATTGCTTTTTTTCTACACTGTATTGGGTGTCCTTCTTATTCAACCTACTAAGATTGTTTTATATTGTAATCTGTGGATCTTTATTACCTCTCAGTCTCGCAATGATTGTTTCCACACGTGCACTAAAAGTGTTGACCCACTTTTTGTTCTTTTTTATTGAATCATATATTAACTTTTTAAATTTTAATTTTAGATGTTGTTTACCTCATGCTCGTATTTTTGCTAATTTTACTTAATTTTCACCTTTTACTTTTTAATTTATTTAATTTTTGCACTTACCATTGATTGTGTGCTTAAATATTTTGTAATACTTTTACTTTGGTTATTGTAGACCTGATGATGACTTATGGTAGTTGAAACTAGTCGTCCCTCTTTTTACACATTGAATTATTATGTGGTAATGATTTCGAGTTTTTTTGGTTAAAATTAAATAAAAACCTGAGTGGAAAATATTAGTAGAAATATAATTGGAAACCAGAACTAAAGAACAATAGTTCATGGAAGAAAAAACTAGATTTTTTTTGTTATTTCTTTATTAGTACCAACAAGAATTTGCTTGCATATTAACTCTAGTGATTTTGAAGTTGTAAAGAAAAAATTACTTTTATAAAAAAATCTACTTAGAACTCAACCAAAACCTTGAGATTAAACAAAAAATGCAAGTTAAGTTATAAGATTTATAATTATTTTGTCGTAATATTTATAAGTTTTCAATATTTTCTAAAACCAATTAACCAATAAAAGGTGACGCGATAATATATTATTGTTTTCCATTTTCTACACATAATCTTTAATAATTAGTTAGTCAAAAGTTCTAATTCTCATTCACATTTAACCACATTTTTTTCTAATGCAAAATTATAAACCGATGTTTAATTAGTATAATATCGAAATTAAATTGTTGATTTATAAATGTGCAACTAGCGAGAAAGCAATGATTGGTCAATGTATAAAATCATTTCAATAGTAATAATTGTGTATAATTCTCCCTCGGGGACTATGAACGCATTGTAAAGAGATTGGGAATAAAACAGTGCTAATTATATATTACAACATGGATAAAATAACAAAGAGATGATAAACAAATAGTCAATTAATAGTGATTGATTGAATAACACTGCAAAATGTATCGACTGCATTTGACATAATATTTTCTTTTCGTGTGGCAATTTCGTTCTATCAATTGTTGATCCGAAACTATGAATAAAATTAGAAAACAATTATTATTTTCATTAGTATTTTTTTTTAAGTTCGATAATTAATTATATTGGAATAATCAATGTTTAACTTGTTTAAAATACTTCAACTATCAAAACACGACAAAGATGACTCTTGAACTTATTTACATTTTTTTCGTTGCTAAGACCTTTTTAATCGGTTAAACGATTAAATTGATATAAATAAAAAATAAACTGAAATAACTTAGGTGCCTGTCAAGTTATTCCTATAATTAAAAATAATGATAAAATTGATAAATATTATCAAATTAGTTTATATAAAATTGTGAAGTCTTAACAAAAATTCTTCAATTCATATTTTGAATTAATTTAATAACGATGAATTCAGTGATATTTGTTTTTTTATGTGCAACTATTTTTGCTGCGGTAAGAAAAAGAATAATTAGAAAAATAATCGCGTATGTTTGGAAAAATTATTGAAAGTTCTTCAAAAATGATCGTTTGTTTTTCGATAAATTAACATACATTTTTTGAAAAATAATGGCAAGGTTTCCAATAAATTAACACAAATTCCCAAAATAATCGCAAATTTTTAGAAAAATAATGGTTATTATTATATATATCGCTTATTTTCCAATAAATTAACACATTTTTTTTCGAAAAGTAATCGCAAATTTTTTGTAAAAATCGTCAGTTTTTAGAAAAATGATTAAAAATAATAAGTTTTCCAAAAATGAATGTTTATTCTCCAATAAATTAAACTAAGTTTTTCGAAAAATACTCGCGAGTTTTCTCATAACTTAACAACAGATTTATTAAAAACAATTTTTCGGAAAATGATCAAGAATTGCCCGAAAAATAAGTTTATCAAAACATAATCGCTATTTCTTAGAAATTAATTCCTAATTTTTCAAAAAATAATTAAATATTTAGCAAAAAATAATAATAAAAAATATCTAACAATAAACATGCACACATTTTTTCTAAAACCATTGTAGCAAACATTATAGCAAAAAGAAATGGTGAGATTTTTGAAAAAGAATTACGGGATTTTCGAAAAAAATAAAGTAATACAAATTTTTCGAAAAATACATGCGAATTTTTCGGAAAATGATCACCAGTTAGCCGAATAATAATTCCAAGTTTTTTAAAAAATAATCCACTTTTTTGAAATTAATTCCGTTTCTCGAAAAATAATCACGAGTTTTGATAAAATAGTAACACAACATTTTCAGAAAAAATATCCAAAAATAAACACAAGTTGTGCACATTTCCTCTAACATCATGGTATAAAACATTTAACACACACATTTTCTTTCATAAACAACCACCAACAAACATTTTCTGAACTTTATTTTCTTAGGCCTTCGCTTCAGAATCTGACACCTACAAATTACAATACAAAAAATACCACAATGAATGCCAATCCAGCACCAACACCGACCCTCTTCTAATCGCCAAAGTAATCAGAGGAGAAAACTTCGACGGTAAAGTGTTAGGCCCCCACTTGCTGTGCATAAACAAGAAATTCAACATCCAGAACGAAAATGGCGACATAAACACCGCGGAACTCAGAACATCCCTGAATAATTTGTTCAATAAACCGGATAAAACCGAAGATGCTCTCAGCCAATGCGTGGTCAGGGCCCCGGGGGCCACCCCCGAAGAAGTCGCCGTCAGTCTAGTGAAGTGTACTCAGAGGTATATCACTCTTAAAGTGGAAATACCCGCTAATGCTGTTTAAAAATTCATTTCATGTTAAGTGTTGGTAATTAAAATTTTTTATTCAACATTGTTTGTTTTAATATACCTTTCAATTGAAGAAGTAGAAAAAAAATACTTACAGATTATTATTATTATTATTATTATTATTATTATTGATCGAAATTTTTTTTAAAATATCATTTTAGGTTTTTAGAAAAACGTTTTCGGAAAATGATACCAGGTTTTTTAAAAATAAATTTAATTAATTTAATAAAATTTCTAGTTGTAACTCGAAAAATAATGTCAATGTGTACACTTGTGAAGGGTATGTACTCATATCTAAATGGTTCGAATTGATAATACTTTTTTAAGAATTCACAAGAATTGTTTTAATTAGTTGACATTTATGAATACAAACTGTAAATATATTGTAAAAATACAAAATAGCAGTAATACTACTTCATTCTCGTCAAACTTTGACACTTTACTGCTACTCCCAACTCTCAGTTTCTTCCTATTTATATCCTTTTCTTGCTTTCATCAAGGTTCTAAAAAGTTTTATTAGAATATACTTGATGTTTTCGAAAATACTCGAGAAACTGCGAAGCCAAACCTTTAAATATATTAAATTTTTTTTATTAAAATTAAAATTTATTCACTCACAACACGACAATTCATTTCAAAAATAAATTTCCACTACCTAATTATTTTATGTTTTCCACTGTTTCACAAGTATCAAATTTGTCAAATTTCTAACTGGTTAACTAAAATCCACTATACAAAAATTATTGGCAATTTAAGATAGAAAGATACTATTTTTGTAATCAAATCTAAGTTTTCAGGTTAAGAGTTGATGATTAAGTGTGTTGGATGTTTTAGGGTTCAAAGCTAAAGATCGAATGAATCTTTGTGTTAAAATGTCTCGAGGATTTAAAACTGGGCTACGTGACCTTTTTTTTGAATATTTCAATTTTTATTTGCTTTCGATACAATTTTCATATTGAGCTCTATAAAGACATAGCCATAAATTGATTCTAAAAATTGATATATTCACTTCCTAAATCGGAATTTAATTAATACTTAGCGATTAAACAAAACTCTAATAAGTATATTATGTAACGGAAATTTTGACATAATGAAAAATTCTGAGAAAATGAAATTAAGACATTATAGTTATTGTTATTAATACAAAAGATTTCCAGGTTACAATTGTCAATTTTTTATTAGAATTTACACCAAATTATTGTAAAATAAGAAAAAAAATGTGTGGCATATTACTGGAACATACTTATATTTTTATTATATTTTGAATAAATTGATTTAGTAAGGAAATTTAGAGTTTAATAGTCTATAAATATTTTAAGTGAAAATATATTCCTTTATCGAATTTCATACCATTACATCATGTTAAACAATCATTTTTATGGTTTTTATTAATGGCCTATTCATAATACATTTCTAAAAAGCATCAATAGCGAATAATCAAATTTCATAATATACTACTACTTTTTTTTCTTATCAACTAATAAACTATTAATGTGGAATTAATGTTAAAAGATAAAAAAAGGTTTTTCAAAGTTATTGTTCAGTTTGATTTTGCAAATAGTTCATAATGGAATTTAAATACGTCCTCTTCTTTTGTCTTATAGCTGCGGTAAGTAGAAATTATTTTGATTAAATTTAAATATCTAATATAAGACCATTAGGCGTGCATTATATAGGGTGAAAATAATGCTTATTTTTAAGTGGAATGTAAAACACGTCATTTGCAAATTTGCAAAAATTCACTTCAAAATTTATACGTGGCAACATCTCACACTTGTTATTATCGGTGTTGTCGGCTTTAGTTGCTTTTCGGTAAATAATTTTTGGATAGATCTAAAAGACTAATATTTATTTAAATATGAAAAG
Organism: Hermaeophaga mercurialis; assembly: GCA_951812935.1. Lineage (NCBI taxonomy): Eukaryota > Metazoa > Arthropoda > Insecta > Coleoptera > Chrysomelidae > Hermaeophaga > Hermaeophaga mercurialis. The sequence continues at coordinate 1,825,423 of OX638363.1, forward strand.
ATAAATGATACTAATCTGAATTTCCACAGTCTTCCAAAACGTTTTAAAAATGTATTTTCCATTTTTCAAAATTTAATATTTATTTATAAAACGGTTGACTTTAGAAAAAAACTTTATAAGACATTTTTATTCTGCATACGCTTTAATACTTCATCCATCAATATGTAAATATGTTCATTATTTTCGCGGTCAACCTATATATAATTATTAATACATCCCATACTTTTCCACTACCTTGTATAAACTTCATATTAACCAAATTTAATTTTTTCTTTGTTTTTAAACAGATTTTCGCCGACAACGAAAACGATCCCGAAACACAATACAAGAAATTTCACGAAGAATGCCAGAGAAATCCCGCCACACGTATCAGCGACTCGGTCTTGGTCAAACTCAGACTTGGAGAAAAAGTCGAGGAACCCAAAATGAGCTCCCATTTGCTTTGCATGATGATAAAAATGGGTGTCCAAAAGGAAAACGGAGACTTCGATCTCGAAGAACTCAGAAAAGCAATCAGCGAGTTTAAAAAAGATGCCGGAAAACCTCTTGGAAACGATACAGTGAGTGAAATTGTCAGCAAATGTGGGGTCAGGCCTGCAGGAAGCACCGCTGAAGAAGCAACCATGAAACTTTTGTTATGTATTAAGGAAAAAACGTTAACGATTTAATAAATGTTAATTTTAGGGGTGTGATTTTATTGTAACACAGTTATATTTGATTTTTCTGTTCCCTGTTATGTATATTATTATTAAAATCAAATACACAAAGAAAAATAATAATAATATAACAATTAAAATCTTCAAATAAATGATTCGAAATATTGTAATAACTTTTTTTAACCAGAAATCCTCATTTTTTAAATTTGAATTTAACCTAGAAAGAAAAATTTGTATAATCGAGATCTATTCTCCTGTATAGGGCTCTTCGAGTAACATAATACAAAACAAACTAAAACATCGCAGATTAGATTAATTAACATGTCGTGATATTCTTGATTTGAACAAAATGCCATTTTTCATTGAATTATTGAAACTACTTCATCAATCGATAAACTTAAAACGATAAAACGATCCGAATCTTTTGCAAACTAACACAATTTTATGATTCATCAGGTACATATTCCTTGGTTAATTGACACATATTTTTATCAAGAGTGTAAATATATCAAACCAAATATCTCGATTACTAATAAAATTCAATCTTAATTTTAGATTTTCTTTTGAAAGTCAACTAACTTAAAAATTTATTTTGTCATAATCAAATTAAAATAGAAAAACTTAATAAAAGCGAAATGTACAACAATAGCTGTGCTGATTGCCCTGCCGCTTATATAGGAAGAACAATTAGAACGATTAATACTAGAGTTAAAGAACATCTAAGTCAACCAGAAAAATCTTCATTTCTCACTTACAGAAATCACAAAAATACTATATTTAATACCCAACAATTTCTCCAAATTGGATTTATTAAAAGATCTATAAATTTTAAGAGAAATAAAACGCAACCTGGATTACTGTAAAAATATTTAACAGAAACTAAATTTTAAGTTTAAACCACTGTTTAAATACTTTTGGGAAACAAGTAGAAATTAATTTTTGACCATAAAACATATGCACAAATTGACCACATATTGATTGTAAGAAGAAGACAATCGACAATAATAGATGTAAGGACGTTTAGAGGAACATGTGCTGATTCAAACCATTACATCAAATAATATGTGGAAAAATGGGACATAAAAAAACAGTTAGACGTTAAAAATGAATAAAGGGAATGTTTAGAAAAACAAGTAAAGGAGCTAACAGAAGAAATTAGTGAAGTAATCAGAATAAAGAGGTATAGAAAGATGTATAAACAAAGCTGCTAAAGAAAAAATAGGAGTGGTGAAGAATATAATACGGAAAAGATAGTTCGATGAGAAATGCAAAAATATAACAAACAAGAAAAAGGATGCATGGCTTAAATGGATAAGAAACAGAAATTATGACGAAGAGAAAAATTTAAGAAACGAAACAAAAAAAATAGTAAAACAAGCTAAAAATACAGCAATTGTAAAAACTGTTAGTGAGGTAGAAAGTAAAAGTCGTAACCGAAATACAAAAGCATTCTATCAAAAGATAAATTCCCAAAATAAAACATACAAAAGCAAAATAATAGGAATAAAATATAAAACCCGAAGAATAATAGATGATGAGACGCAATATAAGGAGATTTGGATGGAATATTTTTACAACATCTTCTATTTCGGTGCCAATTTTAAAAGAAATCTTTTTTATTAGCATAGTTATTTAACAAATTTAAAACAATGAAAACAATTGCATTATACAAAGAATTGTTTTGAATGTTATTTAATACCTAGTTTTATAATATCAATTATTTATCCTGTATTTAGCTTCAGATTTATATATACAATTTATTTCGGCATAAAATCCCGTAATTTTAGGTGTATTATTCTTTTATTGTGATCAATTTGTTGATACCATAAAATACAATATAATTATTTAAACATCGATATTTTGTTCATTTATTTAAATTTTGGTAAAATAAAAATAGACTTGTAAATTACGAAAATATTAATAATGATTATGAATATTTGAATAGTTATTTTTCTTTGTGTAAGTATTTGATTTAATTATTTATTATGGTAATAAACATATTTGTATAAATTCAAAGTCCAGTAATCAAAAATTTTTAAAACAAAATACGAGTTTATTCAAACTAGCACTTCTACATTATTTAGGAGTGTTTTTAGTACCAAAAATTATAATGTCAACTATTTCCTGGTGTACAATTTAAATAAATTCTTCATTATTAGTTTTCTGATTCACATTGCTTAGATGTCTGAGATTTTCCCACACAAATTTACAACTATTAGAATAAAGTCATTGTTTTATACACTGGGTGTTTAGTTATTCTAACAAGATAATCATTTGTAACATATAAGTTCTCGTTCTGTTTCTTTTGTAATTGTTACTACTTTACTTTTTACCATTTTTGATCACGGGATATTAAATCATTAATATATATTGCTGATTTTGATTAGAAAATAATAAAAAAGTGATATTTTGCCTTTCCCCCGTGTATTCTTCAATTGTATAATAAAACCACACTGTTTGCAATAATAACATTTATTTACTTAACAATTAATCAATTATGATGATGATGAGAGGCGTGTCCGGCAGGAACGTTTTCCATAATGCATTTAGTAAGGGTTAAGGCAGCTTCTTCAGCGGTGCTTCCTGCAGCCCTGACGCTACATTTGGTAACAACTTCACTCGCTTTATCGGCTTCGAGGACCTTACCAACATCTTTCTTCAGTTCTTCAACATCAATGTCACCGTTTTCCTTTTGGATGCCCAATTTTACGTTCATGCACAGCAAGTGGGCGCCCAATTTGGGTTCGTCGATTTTTTCACCTTGTTTGAGTTTGTCTACGACCGAATTGTCGATTTGTGTGTCGGGATTTCCCTGGCATTCTCCGTGGATTTTCATGAATTTTTCTTTTGCTACATGGTGCACGTGGTCGTGTTGGTCGTGATGTTCGTGGTGGTCGTCGTGGTCGGCGAAAGCCTGTCCACAAAAACAAAGAAAAATAAAATGAAATTTGTGGTGAAAAATAGTGCATGTTTTTAAATGGTATGTCGAAAGTTTGCAACAAAAAATTCACTTTCAACATTTACTCGTTAATATGTGTTATGTAACCAACGAATATCGACCTGATGAATCATAAAATTGTGTTAGTTTGTAGAAGAATTAGATCGTTTAATCGTTTTAAGTTTATCGTTGGGTAAAATAGTTTCAATAATTCAGTGAAAAATGGCATTTTATTCAAATCAAAAATATCACGACATTTTAATTAATGTAGTACGGGATGTTTTGTATCAATGTCGCAGAGTTTGTTGGAAATTGTACCGCATTATCTAAAAAAAGTAGTAGTAGAAATCGTTCGGATCGTGTAATAATTGCCGAGAACACAATTTTTACCTGCTACATCGCCTCTAATCAATTATTCTAAATATTGTCACATACAAAAAGGGCAATAGACAATAGTTCACGGACTTATTTATATTTAGTAATCGTTTCGTATAGTAAACATTGTTTTATATTCTTAAAAGATCGTTATACTTTCTGTACGTGAGTTTCAAGAACATAAACATTATTTAATATAAATACGAGACGATTACATTACAATGGAGCTCAGGGAGCTCAGTGAGTTCAGTGGCCAGTAGGTCCCGGACTGGGAACGAAAGTCCAGTCGTCCCCGTTTGGGGATTTAAGCGGTCCCCTGATCGTGGGGGAAGTTTTACCAATACCCAAGCGACATAAGCGCCCCTCAAGAACATCATCCCAACTGATTATATTATTTTATATATTTATTAATGATTATAATGATTATTGAGCACCCTTTTTGTTTATATTTATTAAAGTGTAATTGTTACCGAACTTGTTCTCTTAATTTGCGTGACAATATCCAGGTGAACTAATATGAAAACTGATTTTTAGATCGTTAAAAAACCATCGTTTATACTTGACAGAGTTAGCGGTGTTGCCGGCTTTAGTTGCTTTTCGGTAAATAATATTAGGATAGATGTAAAATACTACATAGATTTTTAAGCTAAAATCACCCTATATGTTTTTTTTTGTAATATGAAGTTTATAAATGGTGCAGAAAAAGTATGGAATGTATTAACTATTATACATAAAAAATTGTATTTGTCAATATGGGTGGATTTTATAATCATTTCAAATTATTTCGAATGTAAAATGCAGGAGACTAATCAATCAGTGACATTTTAATAAATTTCTATATTTAGAAACACTTTTTATAAAAAATCGATACGTTACGTCCCTTTTTGGGACATACTCTATTCATTTTTTGGACCCATTTTAATCTTGAAATATCAAAAAAACTAATAGAGTATATTTCAATTAAAAAATGGTGCAAACATAACCAAAAAAAAAATAATTTACCATTTTTCAAAATATTCCAGGGCTATATTATATATATTGTAATATTATACTTCAATTATACTATCAAGAATAATAGAAAATTTATAAATTTTGTTGGGCGCACTTTGTATATTTTCTATTAGATTCATGTTCGTTCAAAAATGATCTCAACGTTAGTTCAGATTTCATTTAACTCTAATCATGATATTTACAATACAATATGTCTCTTGTACATAAGTTTTCACAAGAATTTTACTGATAAATTTAACATATTTTAATTTATTGCACACACATTATTATTTATAAAAAAAATATGTTTCCATGCGTCATTCTACTACAAGAAAAATTACTGTTATTTGTGTAATCTCAATTAAATTTGTCTATTTATTGATAATTATTATTATACTATTATTATAGTGAAGGATCTGAACCTTCCTACAGTATATTTTAGATATCTCTAATCTCTAATATTACAATATTTAAATTTTAATAAAAATAATTTCTACTTACCGCGGCGATAAGACAGAAGAAGACGAGATATTTGAACTGCATGATGAAATGTTGACAAAACCAAACTGAATAATGACTTTGGAAGACCGTCTTTTATATCCTTTAATCGTAATTACACTTTAATGGTTAAATAGTTGATAAAGGAAATAATGTCAAAGTACATCACAAAAATTAAATTTCCAGATTTGCGTAATAACTTCTTGAAAAATTGATTATTATTGGTATATAATCTTTAATGCGAATTATGCAAATATGAATTTGATAAAAATTAGATGATTCATTTTTATTTTTCTTGAAAATTATTATAAATATTGACCCCTATGAGACCACAACGATCAATACTGCTATAAATTGATATACATATAATGTAACAATTACATTTTTGAGCCCCATTTCGTTTGGATTAATACAGTCTGTTACAAAAATTAGCAAACTTTTTATTTTTAATGTCTCAAAAAATGTTATTGTTGAAAATTAATTGTCTCTCTGTCGCTCAAAACACATTCAAAAATATACAGGGGAATTAAATAATATGAACTTGGCTCAATAATAATTTTTCATAAACGGGTCAAATATTTTTTGAAAAAGTTGTTTAGAATCGAAAACTGTTAAGAACAAAATTATGGTGATCTCAATGAAACATTTTTTATTATCTGATTATTAAAATGTATAAAAAATAATAATAGAAATTTCTTAAAATTTTGAGAAGAGTATCCTGCATTTTCTTAGTTAATTCAATATATATGAATTAAAGCTTGAAAAAATAAATTAAAATTAAATACTATTCTGTATTTGATTAGAACATGAAAATTTTAAAATCTTTGTTTATAAGTTTCTCAAATGAACACGAATTTTTATTTCATAAATGGTAGCAAATGTATATGTTATCACTTGTTTTCTTGTTCAGATTAAAGAAAATCTGTGAAAATTCCTTAACAATTAAGTTTTACCGATTTTTTAAAGGTTTATCGCTTTTATTTAGTCAATAATTTCAAAGAAAAATAATAAATAATCTTTATTCATCTACTCGGACAAGGACTGTTTTTTCTATTTAGATTTTTGACTTTACGTTACTTTTTTTACTGATTTTTTAACAAGATTTTCTGCTTTTTTAGTCAAAAAGTTTAAAGAAAAATATTTTTAACGTTGATTGGGCGAATTGTTTGTTTTTTTAATCGAATTTATTTTATTTTATTCATTTTTTTAAACTATTTTGGATTTTTCAATGAAAAATTCAAACCAAAAAGATTTTCTAAAAACTGTTCCAGAGGTGGGCTTTTTTAAAATTTCTTATGTTAGTTTTTTCTTTTATTTCTATGTCTCATGTTTTCTTTTGATTTTTTATTTGGTCTAAAATTATTAAAAAAAATATTTTTATATTATTTCAGAGAAAGAATTTTTATTTTTCGATTTGTAAAATCTATACATATTTTTCATTTAATTTCTCAACAACAATTCTTCGATCGTTTTAAATATTTGATTATTTAAAAATCTGTAAAAATTTAAATAATAATATTTACATTTTGCTAGATTGGAAAAAGTTGTTATTGATAATGTAATTATATCTGTTATTAATAATTAATAAAAATAAATACAGGGTATATAAAAAGAAAAGTAATAATCCCATTAAAGTTATTATTGAGTTTGCTGCAACGAAGAGTGAGTTCATCATGGCGTTTAAGTACATCATTTTTTTCTGTCTCATCGCTGTTGTAAGTAAAAATTATTTCAATCCATTCCATAAATATTTTAGTTATTATTAAATTTTATCTAAATATCAAAAACTAATTTTGGCATATATTTCTATTCTTTTTGTGGCGTAAACAAACGTCCCTGTGGGTTTATGTGGTATTAAAAAAATTAAATTCTTGAAGAATTATTGTTCTTTAATTGTTTACATGTTCAAAAAATAATTAGAAAAATTCAAAACTAACAAATTATTGCTCTTTAAGTTCTTTCCATTAAATTTTGACAAAATTTTAAACTACAAATTTCCAGGAAAAAATGAGGAAAAAGTCAAGGCAAATTATTTTCCAAAAAAAAAACAAATATGCCTCAAATTATGGCCCTTTAAATTCTTTCCAAAAATAAGAAAAATAAAAAAATGTTATAATATTTATTTCTAGAAAAAAATATAAAAATTGGAAAATTATTTTCTTCAAATTCTTTAAATTTTCATAAAAATCCAACTGCAAAATTGTTACCATTTAATTTTTTATCATTTTCACAAAATTTCTACTATACATTTCTAGAAAATAAGATCAAAAATATTGAAAACCCTAAAAAAATTAAATCTGGCAAATGATTGTTCATTTTCAGACAATTTTCAAATACAAATTTTCAGAAATATTAATAAAATATTTCACTAAATTTTTCAGAGAAAAATAATAAAACTTTTCAAAATTGGCAAATTATTGCCATATAATCTTTTTTAATTTATTATAAAAAAATATAAGTAAAATTTTTAGGAAAAATTAAGAAAAAAACTAACAAATTGCTGCGTTTTAAATTCTTTCCATTTTCAAAAAATTTACCATTAAGAATTACTACAAAAAAGCAAGAAAAAATTAAAAGTTGCGGCAAATAATTGTCTTTTAACATTTTTCCATTTTCATGAATTTAACCATCAAAAATTACTAAAAAAAAAAACAAAAAACAATTCAAATCAGCGGTAAATTATTGCTCATTAAATTCTTTCAATTTTTGTGAAATTTGTCATTAAAAATTACTAAAAAAGACAAGAAAATATTCAAACCAGTCTTAAAGTATTGACTTTAAAATTCTATCCATTTTCTTAAAATTTATCATTAAAAAGTACAAAAAAATTCAAATCGCCGCAAATTATTGTCCTTCAAATGATTTACATTTTTATCAATGTCGCCATTAAAAATTATAAAAAAAAACAAAAAACAATTCAAATCTGCGGTAATTTATTGCCCTTTAAATTTTTTAAATTTTTGAGAAATTTTCTATTAAAAATAAGATGAATTACATAAAGATGTAAAGGCGACAAAGGAATGTAAACGTAAAAAAACAGAGGCAATAAACAAGAATATTTTGACAAAATATGCAACAAGGAATTAACTGAGAAGAGAATGGATGTTAAAACGTAATACAAAAGAGATGAGAAAATAGTGAGAAGAGAAAAGGAAAAAAAGCAAAAGGGGAACAACGTATACAAGAAATAGAGGAGAACTACCAGAAAAACGAAATACGAAAAATCTATCAATGTAAATATAAAGAGATAAAATATACTTATCTGAATTTCCACAGTATTACAAAGCATTTTAAATATCTTTTCTCCGACCAAGGTTTCGCTTATTTAGCATTGTCAAAGAGTGACATAAGGTTCATCAAAAAGGAAAATATAAAGAGATTAAAAAGAAAAGTTCAAAGCAGAAAGAGGCATAATCTCTTTTTACATGAATAATCTGCAATTTAAAAATTTATAAGAAAATTGTGGTTGGGAACAAAATTGGAAGAAATTCTTAATGAATTTTTTTAGAAACTCAAGGAATTTTCACGAATTCTCCATAAACGGAAATTTAAAACAATTTTTTAATGAAAAATTTCTAAAAAAAAAACAAGAAAAATATTCAAATCAGTCTCAAACTATTGACGTTAAAAATCTACCCATTTTCATAAAATTCATCATTAAAAAGTACAAAAAATATTCAATTAATCTTTTCAGGGAAAAAGAAAAAGATAATTCAAAATTGGAACAATATTTTTGTTTATAAAAGAAAATTTCTAGGAAAATATATGAAAAAAAATTCAAAACTAGCAAATTACTAAATTTTTTCCACTTTAAATCAATTTGCAAATAAAAATTACTAAACAAGGAAAATACAAAAATTTGGGGCAATTTATTGCCCTTCAAATTCTTGCCATTTTCATGAAAATCGCCATAGAGAATTCTTAGAAAAAAAAAACAAGTCTTTTTATTTTTGCAATGTTTATATGGAAACTCAAAATATTCACTCAGACAATCAATTTTTTTTTAAACGAATTTGATTTTTTTTGTTTTGGTGCAGTCCATCGCGGACCAACAACACGAAAAAGCAAAATCAACATTCACGAAAATCCACGGAGAATGCCAGGGAAGTCCCGACACACACGTCGACGACGAGGTTTTCGCCAAACTTAGAAACGGCGAAAAAGTCCACGATCCCAAAATGGGCGCCCACATGCTGTGCATGAACATGAAAATGGGCGTCCAAAAATTAAACGGCGACATCGACCTCGAAGGACTGAAAAAAGATTTGGGAATGATCCTCGAAGCTGATAAAGTGGACGAAGTCGCGGCGAAATGCAGCGTCAGAGCTGCAGGAAGCAGCGCCGAAGATGCTGCCCTAGATCTTGCGAAATGCGTTAGGGACAACATGCCCCCGGGCATGACTTTGATAGACCTTCATCATTCTCATTAATTTGTCAGTATATGGAATTATTGGAAGCAATAAGCAAAGTACAATCAGAAATATAAAAGCTCTTTGTTTATATAACGAAAAATATATTGTGATCGAATTTGAATTTTTGTGCTTTGCTTTTTATGTAGCCTTTATAAATATTTAATAAAATAGTTACATGAATTTGTTTACTTAAATTGTTTGTAATAATTTTAATCCGATTTTAATGAAAAATTCTAGAACAAACATGATTATTTTTCCTTTCTACCGCTACTTGGTCATCAAAAACACATTTGGAAAGCTTTAAAGCTTTATTAAAAAATAAAAATATCAAAATGTTATTCAAATAGTTTGTTCATACCAATGGCGTAAATTCTTAGTTATTATATCAAATGCTTTTTATGTACTTTAAATTTTCTCTTTAATCGTAATTTTCTAACTTAAAAAAATACATTTTGTTTATAAAAGCAATTTAAAATTATTAGAATAAATATTGTAATATTATATATTACAAACATCTAAAATATATTCAAATCTTTGACTATAATAATAATAATATAAGAGAAATTACCAATAAATAAACAATTTTACTTAAAATTGCACAAATATCAATATTTTTTCATGCAGTAGAATGACACATGGAAACATCTTTTTTTATAAATAATAATAATGTGTGTGAAATTATATAAAATAAGTGATCATTAAGCATTAACACAATAATTTCTTTAATCAGTTTGTAAATTAGAATTTTTGTAAAATTAAAAATGAAAATGTGTCAAAATTAAAAAAAAATGACACATTTCATGTATGTTAATTATTGAAATTATCAAAAAATACTTGTCTGGAAAAATTTTTTGTTGATATTTGATTAGACCCAGAAATTCGAAAACATGCTCACAAAGATATAATGAAATCTTATGTAAAAAGATATGCAAAAATTAAAGAAAAAAGATGAAATTTTATTAGAAAGTAATCATATCCTTGTAAATAATAGTAATTAAGAATATTCAAGCATTGTAAATTAGTAATTTATTAAAATTTCTTAATATTTCTTAAAAAATATCAAATTTTCATAAAATAGTTTATTGTACAACACAAAACTGTAATTTTTTTTTCGAATTTTCACTTGTATGGAGAGTATATCCTTGAAGTTACTACAATTCATGACAAACAAGAAAAAGTGAAATTATAAAAATTTATTTTATTACGATAAAAAAAGTTGAATGAATTTAGTGATTTATCCCAGATGGTGATCTTCGAATTGTTGTTCCTTTCATTGGATAAAACCTTTAGAGGCATTTCATTGTCAATTCATTAAATTTTTATGGAACTTGCATAACCTTAAAAAAACAAATGATTTTTAAGTGCATAAATTATTATACAAACAAAGCTACAAATAATAGTGACATAAAATTAGTCAAAATACTTATCTTTGACATGAATCAGTTATAAGAAAATAATATTTTCAACAATTTTCAAGTCTTCACGTTGATGCTGGTCCATAACCATCATTTATGTCGGAAAAGACTTCAGGGTGTATAATTTTCCCGCTTTTAGTTGACATATTTCGAAAGTAATTTTTGAATCAACATGAATCAAATATAAAATATACAAAGTGCACCCAACAACATTTTAAAATTGTCTATTATTCTTGATAATTGGTATAAAATGTTAAAAATATTTTTTTTCTTTCAGAACGAAATATAATATAACAAAATAATTTAGACAGGTTGTCCTAGAAGAAGGCGTTGATAAATTTTTATGTACCACCTTGTTTATATAGTAAAAAAGTAGTCAAACTAGTATTGCAAGAATGAACTGAGAAAATTTGATTTCTTTGCCATTTAATGTTGCTAACAAAAAAAAATAGAACGTGGCAGTTGACAGTTCAGGGTTATTAAGAATGTAGCACTATAGAACGTTTCCATTGTTGAGCAATATTAAAAATAAAGTTTGCAAACTTCAGTTCGGAATTTTCTTTCAAAATATAGTCGAAATATTGATTGTACTGAATAAAAAAAAAGAAAAAAATATTACTAAGTTTGTTAGTATGACCCTCAAATTTTTTCATTTCTAGAAATGACTATTTGTATAGCGAAGGTTAAACTACAACTGCCCTCAGAATATGTATTTTACTTTAATTACAACTATCGGCATCCAATTAACTTTATCGGACGTAAAGCTTTCATTGTTCAGTGACGTTAGTACTTTTTATTTTTTAATTAACGAGATTATTACTGATTTTTGTATTACGAACGAACTTCGACTTTTTACAACTCTAACAATATCCCTCAGTTTGAAAAATGCATTACAAGGTTACAATACCAAAAGAGAAAATTTTATAGTAGGAAAAATCCCTCTTATCTCTTGTTCAGTTCTCAATAAACTATTTTTTTTAAAAGTCAGTTAGTTCTACTTTTTACTAATAAGTAAATCCCTTTCACATTTAAAAGGCATACTAAAACAATATATTTCACATGTAGTTTTTTTAAAAAATAGCACCATATTTAGCATTTAATTAAAAAAATAAATTTAATATCTATAACTATATTTCAAAACAATTTTTAAAAATAGATAGATAATTACAACATCGGTACGAATGATTTATTTCAAATAAAACCAAAATAATATGGTAACGAAAATATAAACAAGTTCATAGGTTAATATTTTACCTAATATAAATATTTAAAAGTTCACTATTTAATCTTTTTGTAAAAATAATAGATATCGTTTATATTCTTCTTCTTATCTGTTTAAATAATTAAAAGCCAATAAAATAAATATGCTAATAACAAAAAAATAAGTTGAGTTATAATAATTCGTAATAATGACACCACTTTTATTGTCAATTTAAACAATTTTAAGTTACATTACACAATTCATTTGGAAATGAGCAATAATAACATGGAAAATTTATCGAATAATGCAGAGGCGATACATGATGTAAAACAAAAAACAGAGGCAATAAATAAGAATAGTTTAACGAAATATGGAAAAAACTGAGAGAAATAGAAAAAGAGTATGATTGCTAAAATATAATCCAAAAGAGATGCAGAAATACTACGAAGAGCAAAGGAAAAATGGAAAAAATATTAAGAAAAGAAGAAATAAAAGAAAACTAGCAAAAAAAACGAAATACGGAAAAATGTACCAAGAAAAACAGTTGAAAGCAGGAGAAAATGCGTATTATCTTTTACATAAACAATTTGAAATTTAAAACAATCGAAAATTTACAAAACTGGACTAAATTCTTAATGAATTGTAAAAAATGTTTAAGAAATTTTCAATGAGTATCCTAATAGTAAATTTAAAACAATTTAGAATCTTTGCTAAGAAATTAGAAGATAATTTAAAAGGAATCCATCGAATATTTACAAATTTACATGAATATTAAAGATTGAAAATAAAATTGTTGTAATAATTTCTTCTTCCAAATTTTACGGCTCATTTATAATGAAAATTTACAATTTGTATTAAAGTTTTATGAAATTTCAATAAATTATCACAATTAAATTTATTGATTTTAGATTATTAGACCTGCTGTTAGTTAGTTTATTGAAAGCATGTTTTGTTATTTTAATAATAAGTACCAAAAAACCGGCTTCAATAAATTAGAAATTGACTAATTCACAATTTTGTATAATAAAAGTGTTATTTAAACATATTTTGTTGTAATGTAACAACGAAATACTTGCATTATTACTTTATTATATAATAATATAATAATTTTTAGAATTCTAATCCTATATTTTATTACTATACATTAAATTTTTATTCTATGCCAAAAGTAAAAATATTAAAGTATCTTTTTACATAAAATGTTCATATATCTGTTTTATGTATTTATGAAATAAAAATGCATGTACTTGAACTTCATTCGAAAAATTTCAGCTTGTAAACAAAGATTCTAAGATTGTTCTAATTACAAATTACAGAATAATAGTTAATTTTTACTTATTTATTGAATTTTTACTCACATATATTGAATTAGCTAAAATAATACAGGGACTTCTTCTAGAAATTTTAATTCTTATAGAAATTTCAACTATCATAATTTATTAAAACTTGAGTTGTTAATATAAAACTATATACGCAGATATTTAGATCAGTAAATAGGAAAAAACTATGACTTTAACTCTTATTGCATAATATATCGAAATATAATAATGAACTCAATTTTCTACAAATAAAGAAAGAAACATTTATAATTTTAATTTGTTGATCTAGGGTTGTATAAATTTAAATTTTTAAATCTTCCCGGTTTGAAGTTTGGTCTATAAACTTTTTGAAAGGAATGATGATAAAATGTTTTATCAAAAAATTATTCATAAATTGCGAATTTTGATATTTGTAAAATTTTGAATGGTCTTACATAAAACATTTTTAATCTAATCCATTATTGTCTATATATTTGTATGCATCAGTGAAAAATGGGTTGCCTAACTGATTTTCTAAAAAAAAAATTGGTATTCATCTTGTGAGAAATTTTAGCAAATTAAATAAAAGCATGAGTGGACAATAGTAGAAGGAACAAAATTAGAAATCAGAACTAAAAAACAATAGTAGTAAATTAAGAAAAAAAATTCTGTTCTTTTTCTTAATTATTTACTTGTGCCTGAACTTATAGAAACCAAGAGAAAGGCCCGTTGTAGATCTGTATTTTATTTAGATATGTACCTCAATAAACTAAATTGACAAATATATTAAATGCCAAAGTCAATTGCTTGTTAGGACAGTATATTTGGAATAATTTCTATAAAAATAATATTTTGTCGTTGGCACATATGTGTTTTGTGGATTAACTGAACAAGCAATTAACTTATTCATAATCACAATTTAGTTTATTTGGATACATACCTAAATTTAAAATAAAAAATAAAGAATTTAATGCTGCTTATTTTTTTTTGTCAGTGAGATCTATTGCTGGACCTTCTTTTACGGCGTCTTCGTTTGTATTTTTGGTAATTTATTTCATATTCCAATATATTATATTCAAGGAATAAATTAGAAAACAAAGTGACGTACAAAATTGTAATGATGCTGACATTTCGTTTCGTAAATAAATAAAATAAATCACCAAACAAAGTTTTTAAGTTATTTTTAATGTTTTGTTATTATGAAACATCGAGACTGCCACGTATTAGGAAAATTAGCTATAGTACAGTTACTGTAATAAATCAACTACCTAATTAAACCCCATTGTGTAAGTCTCAACATCTTCAAATCTCAATAAGTGGGTACAGAGTCGGCTTTAAAATATACCTGTCCGTATATTGGCTTATTGTTACTTTGAATTAAAAAAACATTTACATTTAAAGCTAAATGAAAATATTGATAAATTAAAAAATAACATTTTAGTATATTAGCATGACAATTACAATAAAAATTAATAGAACTGTGAAATGAAAAACTGATTTATTCATTTAAATAAAAATTAAGTTTTTACAGTCGTTAACAAAGTACAAGTTATATTAATTAAAATTTACAATGTTAGATAGACCCAGAAAAGTTTCATAATAATCAATATAATTCTATTTTACTCTAAAAATGTAAATTAATATAATAAAACAAATCGCTACCTCTAATAATTATCCATTCTGCTAATAAATAAGTTGATTAATAAAAACGAAGAAAAAGTTGCCGTTAACCTGATCTTTCTGAAACAATCTAAAGATAACGGGCCATAGAGAACTATTACATATTTTGGAGATATTTCAAACAAAATATCAAAAATTATATCTCGTACAATATCCTATAAAATAAGAGATTATGTAGGTTCATTTTTATTAAATATAAAACCTAAAATTAATAAATCATCAAAATCGGGAATTTACAAACTAAATTGTCCGGATTATAACGCCATCTATCTTAGTCAAACCCTGAGAAATTTTAACATAAGGTACTGTGAACACTTACGAGCTTATAGATTAAAACAACCAGATAAGTCACATTAAGCAAAACATCTCATTGACACTAAACACTAACCTACACTTAACAACACAATGGAAACAACAGTGGAAATACTTCATATAAGTGACAAAGAAAAAAGAACTTGATTTTTTGGAGAAATACGAAAACAAGAAATATTTAAAATGTACATATTGCTTGAAATGTTTATAATGTAAAGTCAAGTACGCTTATAAGAAATGTGTTAATCTTATGTCACTCTTTGATAATGCAATTTAGCGAAACCTTGCTCAGAAGCAAAAATAAAAAATATCTTTGAAATACTGTCGAAATAAGTAAAATTTATCTTGTTTATATTTAGGAATGATAAAACGTATCTTAACAAGAACGGAGATCGAATTTAAAATAAATAATAGCACAATGGAAACATTGTGTATACAGACGGTATTAGAAAAAGTGATCCAGTGTCATCAATTCTGTTTAGTATATCATCAGAGAAAGCCATAAAGTATGCTAATATAAATAAAGAGAGATAAGTTTACCAAAAATGACATCAGTGTTGGACGTTTGCTGATATATTAGTAATAATAGCAAGAAATAAGGAAGAACTACCAAAAACTAGAGATAAAGGCAAAAAATAGGGTTATATATTAATGAGCAAAAAAGAAAATACATGAATAGCCAAACAAAAAATTCCTAGAAAAAACCTTACTTGAAACTGGTACATAAGGAATACATATTTGAGGATGTAGATAAATGTATTTATTTAGAGCGTTATTTACAAGACAACCCAACATAAATGATGAAATACAAGAACGAAAGATTGAAACGGAAGGGACATGCTAGAAGTAAAAATAGCCAAATTAGTGATGACCAGATCAATAGATGGAAAAAAATAGATACACCAGCAACGACATGAAGAGATGAAAGAGGAAAAGACTTAGAACCATTAAAAATCCACAACTGGAACAGGAAAGCAAGCGAAAAGAAATAAGGTTACTTAGAAAAAAATATTTATTGTTTGATTGGATCATTTTATACAGAATTAATTTTTTGAATCTTTAATTAAAAATTGGAAATTGGACTATGTATACGCCACGAAAACGGTAGAAATATATTGCCAAAATTGGTTTTTGATATTTAGAATAAAATTTAAAAATAATTCAAATATTTCAGAATTAAATTCAAACAGCGACAAGACAGAAGAAAGTGATGTAATTAAAAGCCATGATTCTAGGAAGCAAACTGAATAATAACTTTAACGGATTATTACTTTTCTTATTATATACATCCTATTTATTTTTAATTAGAGAGTTAACTAAATTATCAAACAAAACTTTTTATAATATTATTTGCAATTCATATGTTATATTCTCGTAATTAAAATAGGAAGAAAAATGTTTCTAAAGAAAAAAAATATCTCTAAAGAAATTTATTTCCAGCATTCATATATCTGTTCTTGTAAAATCCAGCAAAGACCACCCTGTACGGAAAAACAGTTTTCAAGTTTAATTTTTTACTAGTCACATTTTTATTTTCTAACAATTCGTATTAATGAACCAACTTTTATTGTTAATTTAATTAATTTGTGGTGCAGATTTTTTCAAAGAGTCCGTAAACTTTTTTAATATTAATTTTCCAAAATATTTGATATGTGCTTCAATTAAAACAAATTGTAATTAAAAAAAATCTATAAATATCTGAAGCTATACAGGAGAATTAAAAACACGAATTAAAAAAATATTTTTTCTATACTTTACTAATCATATAATAATAAATGTTTTATTCAGGTTCCCATAATTTTGCATTTAAGAATAGTGGCCTATTCTAATATTCTAATAAAAATAATTTATTATTTTTATAAATTTCATTTTTAATATTAATACCAATTGTCAAGAATATGAGAAAATTTATAAATTTTGTTGGACGCACTTTGTATGTTTTCTATAAGATTCATGTTGTTTCAAAAATTATCTCAACGTGGGTTCAGATGTCATTTAACTCTAATCATGATATTTACAATACAATATATTTCTTCTACATAAGTTTTCAAAAATGTTTTACTTTTAATATTTTTTTCAACTAATTAAACAATAAACATTAAAAATCATCAAACAACGAGAAACATTATTTCGGTATTTTCTAAACACCAACGTTAAAAATTATTTACTCTTGAAATATGTCAACAATAGACAGGAAATTATTCACCTTTCCGATTAAAATTATGGTTATGGATCAACATCAGCGTGAAGACTTGAAAATTCTTAAAAATATTATTTTCTTATCACTCAAGAAAATCCATTTATGTTACAATTAAGTATTTTAGCTAATTTTATGTCACTATTATTGGTAACTTTGTTTTTATAACAATTTATGCACTTAAAAATTGTTTGTCCATTTTTTAAGGTTATGCAAGTTCCACAAAATTTTCTATGTTAATTCGGTAGTATTTCTTTTTTTAAATAAATATAGATGTGGGAATAGAAATACAAATATTATCATTTATTTTCATGATTACTGATTCATCTTAAATAAAAAGAAAAAGTTAACAAGGAAAAATAAATATAAGAAATATAATTTTTATTATAAAAAAAACCTTAATAAATTATTACGGGAACTCTTCAAAAGTTTATAATCCAAAGATAAATTGCTGTTAAGTCGTAGTGGTCACTATTTTCGAGTTAAAATACGTTCGCGCCGTCCTGAAAGAAATATTTTATTCAGTAACAAATTGCAACGATCAAAAGATTCCCGTCAAATCTGGGTGTGAAATGGAGAAGTAAAAAAAACCCTCATAAATGCTGACTTATCACGGGAACAGTTGTCGTTCAAATCAAGGAAAAAAACATATACCGCGCGTATTACCATAAAGGGATTTTTTCTGCAATTTGAATAAAGCGGATTAGAATAATCTGAAAGACAAGAGAAAAACTGGAGGGCTTCTCCGAAAGAAACAGAATTTAAAACAAGTAAATTATATTCATTACTCGTGCCACCGTATTGCCCAGATTTTTCCATAAAAAATACGAAAATTATACTCGTTTTTCGGTAGAAAAACAGCTGGAATGTGACCATTCTGATTCCATCATATGAGAACATCATAATTTATGGATTAGTTTGAACTATTTAGGACTCGTTTATGACTATTTAAATATATTTAAGACAATTTTGGATCAACATGAGACGTTGTAAGAGAATTTGGGATCAACATGTCTCTTTTAAAATAATTTTGGATCAGTATGAAACGTTTGAATCATCTTATAACATCCTCATTCTTTCTGGAAAAGTTTAGTCATTTAAGAAAATTTTGTATCAACATAACTCATTTAAAACAATTCTGGATTAATATGAGATGCTGTAAGACAATTTTGAATGAATTAATAGTTTTCTATTTAAAGTTTTAGACATTTTTGCAGAATTTTGGGATATTTAAAATGATTTTAAGATCATTCTGAAATATACATAACATTTGTTTTTAAACATTTTCTAAAAAGATTCATGTTGATGCAACTTTTTTCTAAACGTTCTAAAATAATAAAAATAGATCCGTAACGGGTAAAAATTGTTTAAAAATCTAATATGATCCAAAATTGGCCAAAATGATTTTAGAACTTATCAAAAATCAAAGATTATATATTCAAAATGATCTAAAATTGTCCTAAACACATCACAATCATGTAATATTAATTAGTAGATTGATCTCAAATTATTTCAAAGTAATCAAGGTTGGATCTAAATTAATGAAAATTCTTTGGAAAACTGAAGAAATGATCTTAAAGTGTATCAAAGAGGTTCAAAATGTTCTAAATTGGTTTAAAATGATCCCTAAACATACTAAAATGATTTAAAGTTAAATTGTAAAATGATCTATAATTATTGTAAATATTTTAAAATAATCAAGATTCAATCTAAAATGATCACAATTATCTGGAAAACTGAAAATATGATCTTAAATCTCCCAAAATGATCTTAAAACGTATAAAACAGATTCGAAATTTTCAAAATAATCCAAAATTTTCCTAAATATACTAAAATGATTCAAAATTCAATTATAAATTATCTAAATTTATACTTCAAAATAATTAAGATCGAGTTTAGTTTCATCATAATTGTCTGGAAAACTGAATAAATGGTCTAAAAATGATCCTAAAATGTATCAAATAGGTTCCAAATTTTCTTAATTATTTCAAAATGATCCAACATTTTTCTAAACGTACTAAAATAATTCAAAAGTAAATTGTAAAATGATCTAAAATTATTTTAATTATTTTAAAATTATCAAGATTGAGTCTAATGAATTGATTAAAATGTCTAAAAAACTGAAAAAATGTCTAAAAAACTGAAAAAATTACCTAAAAGTTATCAAAAATTGATTCATCGGTCATTTGAACTTGTAAGATCATCTTTGATTATTTAAGATTTTGCATTATTTATATCAATTTCAAAGAAAATCAACTCAAGAAAAAATTATTAGTATATTTTTTTTTGCAATTTGAATAAATCGGCTTTTAAAATAATCTGAAAGACAAGAGAAAACTTGAGGGCAACTTCGGATGGAACAGAATTTAAAACGCTAAATGCCTCTTCACAGATTCGAATTTGATTTATAGAATTAAAAAAAAATTATGCACAGCAATGCCCCATGAAAAAAAAAATATAAACAAGATTTTATTAATCTAATATTTGTAACAGCCGACGGGTTAATAGTTTTACTTGATTACATTAATTAATCGAAAATTAATAACAGGATTATGCATAATCATGAACTTCTCTTATCTTTTATAACATATTATCGGTATGCATAGAATTAAAATTATATTTGTTTTAATAAGAATCGAAAAGTTAATTAGAAAATATATTTAACTGGTGTGATATAAGAAATATTTTGATTGTGTTGTTTGTTGTTTTCACAACTTTAAATGTGTTGCGATGAAATAATAACAAAATACATTTGAGAGTCTATAACACAGAGTATCTCAGCCGATTTATAGTTTCATAAAATTTCATTACATTTTATTTCATTTCTAATTGTCAAAAGTATTAGTATCAAAAATATTTCGTATATAAACATTAATTTTTTGTTTTCATCAACAACTACAATAACAACATAACAAAACGACGCAGTAGAATAACAAAATTTGTACAAAAATAACGAAAATAGTACTGAAACACTTAAACTAGAGACAATAAATCAAACCATGTAAATCAGAATAACAATTAATTTAAAAATCTATGTGAATTACACCAAAGTTGTGAAAATCTGTATTAATTTCGAAAGTTTATCAAATAAATCAACAGCGATGTGTTAATCCTGGTTTTAATTACCTCCTAAAGTGCTGAAAATAACACGAACCAGAATCTGTACAGACCATTGAGCTATGCAAGATTGGAAAAACTCCAATTTAGTACGTGAACAGTATTAAATGTTAAAAGTAGAGTTGTTTTTATAATTGATGTTATACTACATACTCAAAATTCTATTATTATTTCAAAATAATAGCAGAATTTTTCGGAAAAATTATCATTTTTGTTAAAATCTGATAAAAACAAATAGTATTTGATAGTAAATTTGATTTAAAGTTTATACAAAAAATTCAAATTTATAGAAATATTTACAGTTTTTTTAAAATTAAATGGAAAAAAGGAATTTTCTTTAAAATTTAATGAAAAAAGTGCATTCTTTAAAAATATGATCAAATAAAATTTATTTCAATTAAAAATGTTTAATTTAAAGAAAAATTAAAGTTTTTTATAAAATTTAAAAATTTAATGAAAAATATTTAATTTTGTTAAAATTTTATTAAAACAGAATTTTTTTTGAAAATTTATCCGAAAAGTTTCTTGAAAAAAGTTAAACGGTGTAATGAAGCATATGAAAAAAACTAAAATGTAATAAAAATTAATGCCATTTTTTTCAAATTACATAAAAAAATCCGACTTCGTTAAGAATGTTTCCAAAAATTCTTTTCTTCGGCAAAAAGTTTAAAGATAAATAAAAATTGTAGCTTATGTTAAGACAAAACATGATATATCAAAATACCGAGGCCTAGGTAGACTTGAGTACATATTAAAACGCTTTAGAAAACTGTGGAAATTCAAGATAAGTATTATTTATCTTTACATTTATTTAGTTAATTAATATTTCAACTATTAACCCCAAGTTATGGCTTTATTAACCAATTTATTGTAGAATGAAAATTACTTTTATTGATAGTCTCAGGGGTTGCGCGAAACGACTGGACTTTGTAGTGTTTTCCATAATCACAACATGTTGCAACGTGTTTCGTACTATTGTCATTACTGGTCTTTGTGCTTGGCTGCTTTGTTTTCTGTTATGTAAAGATATACCAGAAAATAGTTTGTGGGTTTACTGATTAATGTGCTGAATGAACACTAAAATCTTTCATTATAGTTGACAAAAGAATTAATTAAATAATAAAATATATAATACCGATGTTCCGGGAATAAATGTTCTGGTAATTCTATTAAATGAGACAGATTTGACGGGTGACAATTGAAACACACCTGGCAGGTTTGATGACATATTTTAGCCTTTTGATAGATTTGAGACCTTGGAAATCTTAATGTTTTCAAGCATTTGCTTGATGATTTTTAATGTTGATTCTACAATTTTTAA
Source organism: Hermaeophaga mercurialis (assembly GCA_951812935.1). Lineage (NCBI taxonomy): Eukaryota > Metazoa > Arthropoda > Insecta > Coleoptera > Chrysomelidae > Hermaeophaga > Hermaeophaga mercurialis. The sequence continues at coordinate 1,847,833 of OX638363.1, forward strand.
TGATTTACAAAATATTTATTCTATAATGTCACAACAGTTAATATTTACTCTCGTTTCAAAAATTATACGTAATTTTCTGTTTTACACTTGAAATTCTTTTCAAATATAGTAACTTCTTGTCAACTATTTTTTTATAGATTGTTAATTGTTGGTATAGAGAAAAATTGGAGAAAAAACAGAATAATGAATATTTATCATAAAGTGTAATTGGAAGTCAAAATCAAATAATCGTGACAAAGCATCCGCATTCACATTTTCATATCCCGTAATGTAAAATGACAAATTTCGTTATCCTGAATACATTGAAAGAATTATTTATTTAAATTACACTTTTTCAGAGATTAAAATCCAGCTAAAGGAAAGAAATCCAAGAATGTGAAGCTTAATGTCATCGAGATGGTGATTATCTCATTTATTAATTAAATCACAAATATCACTAAAGAAGACACTGATTAACGAAAATAGTATATTAGTCTATAGTGACATTAGTAGGAAACTCGGAATAGTTCTTCATTGGAAAAATACACGTTAACCGCTATGACTTAACAATGGTCAATACAGAGATTAAAGTCTATTGAAAACCAATAGTCACCAAACCTAAACAAATATACGACGCAAGAACGTAAACAGCAATATTATGTTTAAACATTTTTTTGTCGATTTTTTACGGTGCTACTCTGGAAAAGAACCAAAGTGTTAATTGGGATACCCCGTATATAGGAATGTAAAGTCACAAAGGTTACAAAGTAAAATCGTTCAGTTTGTGTAATTTCCACTTTCTTCTCGTGTTTATGATAGCCCTGATTTTTCATTATTAGTGGTTTTCAGAAACCTTTTCAATTTAATTGCTAATGATTGTATTAAACAAGAAATCACATTTTTCTAGGTGTAAACGTTTGGTTTGGTGCGTGAGACAAAGACGTGAGAAGTGAATCATTCTGATGAGGGCACAATGGTTTTTCCGGATTAGTCTCCAATTACATCCTGGTAAATAAAGATCCTCCACATTCGCCGGAACTCAAACTGACCAGTTCACCTGAACCGCATTGTATGGGAAATGACCGGAAAAGGTCTTCGTCATCCGGATCTATTAGGTTTATTATGGAAATTCCAACAATAACCTTGTCGAGGTTCCGTTCGCGCTTTATGCCTGACTTGTACCTACCCTCCAGGTACGTTTCTACAAATTCATCGTTGTTAATTGGCTCAATGTTTATTAGAAAAATCGTTCGGTTCGAGAGCGGAAATTAATTAAACGTTGCTTTCAAGCGGCTTTCCAAAACGGACAGTTTAAATTTAGTCTATTTATCTTCTTTGTTTACTCAAATTGCAAATAAATTTAAAAAGTATCCAAAAACTCTCATAGAACGTTTCATGTTATACCAGATTTGTCTTAACGGCAGAAAATCAAACCATTCTGATGTGGTCTTTAGAGAAAAATCTGAAATATTGCCTGAAATTCCTTAAACGTTTCAAAATGATCCTAAACATACTAAAATAATTAAAAATTAAATTGTTTTGAAGGATTTAACATAACAAAATCTACCTAACTGGGCCAAAATTGTTCTTAATTATCACTTAATAAAGCCTCAAATTAACCAATGTATCGTTAGATGTATCAAAATTTTCTAACATGGTCTCAAATGGTTCAAAATGATCCAACATTGATTTAGACATTATAGATTAATCCAAAAACTAGCAAACTGAAAGAACAACTGAAATAAATACCAAAATATATACAGTGTGTCCCATTTTAAATGATGCCTCTGATAAATTGTCCCGAATATTTTATATCGATATCCCATCCCCAAGGGAACTTACCAAGGATCACTCAGTAAAAAAATGCCCCTTTAGACTGTCCTGACAAAGCAATTCCCTAATTACTTATTGTGCGTTGTCCGGTGAAAAATCCCTGAGCCGCTCATTCATCAGAGCGACCTCCTTCAAGAGCTCCGATTTAGTCGAGAGTTGCAGTCGTGCCAAAACCAGTAAAGTATAATAACCTGAAGACCCGGGCCATTCGTCACCGTGTCAGGCCAGGTCGAAACAAGGATCTTCCATCAGAGGGAGGTCCGAGCGGGTCAGACGTCGGGGGCCCATTCGTTACACCAGAACCTCTCCAATGATTTAGAACGCGAGCCACGCGTTATTATTATTTGATCCAATGCAAATTTAGACGAGGAAATGGGTATAGAGGGTGGTCGGACCTTAAAGGAATTATAGTAGTTCTATTCTAAATTGCAAAACTTAAATTTTAACTCCATTTACCATGTTAGTCTAATATAAATGCTTGGTAATGTTAAGAGTTTTTTAGTAATATTTTCTTACGCAGTGTCCTTACTGGTATATTACAAAAGAGAAATATCAGGATGAGGATCAAAAAACAACAGCTGAACTATTTGAAAATTTTGCCTTTCGCTTCTTTATCAAGGCTTCCACGAAGTTAACAGTAAGCAAATTGCATCTGATAAATTTAAAATATATTTACAAGTCTTCGAAATGATTTAAGATTATAGAAAAATCTGTAATTGAGTCGAAAAACACTATGAAGTTTTCTGTTATTATTGGGAGATTTTTTTTATAAATTTAGAAGAAACAAGACAAACTTACAATGTTTTATTAAAATAATAGAAAAGTCTGTGATTGATTAGAGGAACAATGAAAAAGTCTCTGTTGTCATTGTAAGTTTCGAAGAAACAAAACAAACCAACAGTGTTTTAAAAGTCATCACTGGAATCTAAAAAGATATTTACAAGTCTTCAAAATGATTTAAAATTATAGAAGAGTCTGCAATTGAGTCGAGGGACAATCAAAAGTTTCCTTTGTTTTTAGAAAACTTGTAAGTTTGATACAAACTTACAGTCTTCTAAAACTCTTAATTGAAATCTAAAATGTACCTACAAGTCCTCGAAATGATTTAAAATTATAAAATTGAGTCAATGGACAATGAGAAGTTGTCTGTTGCCATTAGGTTTGTTTTAAGTTGTAAAGAAAAAAGACAAACTTGCAAAATTTTAAAACTGTTAATTTAAATCTAAAATATATTTAATAATGTCTTCAAGACGATTTAAAATTATAGAAGCGTCATTAGAAGAGTTGTTGTAAGTTTAGAAGAAAGAAGATAAACTTGATAAACAGTGTCCTAAAAACCTTAATTGGAATCTACAATGTATTTTCAAGTCTAAGAAACGATTTATAATTATAGAAATGTCTGTAATCGAGTGGAAGGACAATGAGAAGTTTTCTGTTATCATTAGAAGACTTGTTGTAAGTCTAGAACAAATAAAACAAACTTACAGATTTTTACAACTCTTAACTAAAATCTAAAATGTACATACAAGTCTTTAAAATCATTTAAAATTATAGAAGTGTCTGTAATTGAGTCGAGGACATAACAAAAAGTTTTCTGTTGTCATTAGAAAAGTTTAATAGAAACAAGACAAACTTGCAGTGTCCTAAAAACTTTAATTGGAATCTAAAATGTATTTCATGTCTTCAAGACGAACGATTTAAAATTATAAAACAGTCTGTAATTGAATCGAGGATACAATGAGACGTTTTCTGTTTTGATTAGAAGACTTGTACATACAGAGTCTCTTAAATATAACTTGCGATCTCAATTTTCTATGAATACAGGGCGTCCCAACCGATTTTAGCCCGGAAAAAAATTAAGAATACAATTAATTGCGGCTGAACATTTAAACCATAAAAGCCTAAAGTAGTAGAAGAATAGTAAGTTTTTTTAGAATCATTTATCTTTCTCATGGCTAATATTTCTTAAAGCGCCCTTTGTTTGTGGAAGTAGTACGCAGCGGATTTTGAAAAATGATTGATCCGGCAACTCGACACAGTGACGTTCATCAATCATATTTGCTCTATTTGCTTTTAACAGTCATTATTAATAAAATTTCAATTCTTCGGCGCTGCACCCGAAACACAGACGTACCCTTGTTTCGAGATAAACCCCGACAAATTGAAACTACACTTGCTCTTGCTATTGATTTAATTCGGTCGCTTTCGGTTCGAAATTTCCATAATCGCAAAGTTGATGGGTCAGGACTGAGATGTGACTAAAATATTATGGGTTCGTTCCGGTAGAATTTATCTTCTCCCCGAATTGGTTTTGTTGAATGTTTGGGACGTCGGGGAAATATTGAATAAATTATTCATGCTATATATATATACACGGGCGCTCGATTGGTGATTTGTCAATATATCTTAGCGGAAAAGGCAAGCGACAGATTCAAATTTTTACACGTAGCTGCCTGCTAAAGATTAATTTTTCAACCGAAAATGTGTACAAAAAAAAAGGGAGATTGGTTATCATTTTTACCTTTATGTATTAAAAAAAAAGACAGTTTATAATCGACCCAGAAAGGCTAGAAATAGCCTAGAATCTATTTAGAATGGAAATTTCTGAGTAGTGCAGTTTATTAAAAAATATGAAAAGTCTAGTACAGTCTGAAGAGATTTCTGAATAGTAGAACTCTATAAAATAATCCAAGCTTAATCCAAATTTACTTAGAAACCTGTCCAAAAAAGAACTAAAAATAGTCCATAATTAATCTAGAATAGTTTGAATTTATGAGCAGAAAATAATCCGAATTTATTCGGAAATGTGGAAACTTTTACGAAAACCTTTATGTCTTCACTATAAAAAATAATTTAGACAATATATATTATTGTTTCAAAAGAAATAAAAATTACTCTTGAATGAATATGAAATAGTTTAAAAATGTGTTTAATGTTAAAAACATTATAAAATGAATTATTATATAGAGTCTGAAATAACATGGATGACCGAAATGTTAATTAAGTATACTAATTAAAATTTCATTTTTTTAGGAAATTTTTCAAATATCTGGAATTTTTTGGGACTAAAAGTGCGAAATTATATGGAAATTTTTATAAATTTTATCTTAAATGGTTCAAAGTTATTCAAAACATAATCAAAGTAATTAATAATTAATTAATAAATTAATTCAAAATTGTCCGGAATTGTCTGAAAAGTTAAATATTAATTCAAAATTGGTTCATAATTAGGGATTAAAATTTAAAATAATAATCTAAATGGTTTCAAAGTATTTAAAATTATCCGGAACTTTCAGAAAGGTGAAATAATGTTGAAAAATTTTCTAATATTATTTGAAACGGTTCGAGATTCTTCAAAACTTTATCAAAATCATGTAAAAAGAAAGGTTTCAAAATGATTTAGAATTATCCAGAATTGTCTGAACATAGAATGTAAAAAGTTTTAAAAATGTATCCACATTTAAAATAATCCAAAATTGTTCGAAATTGTTTAAAACGACGATTTAAAATTGTTTCAAACAGTTCAAAATTGACAGGAATTATTTAAATGGTGAAATAATACTGCAAACTTATTCAAAATTGCCAGAAATGGTTTAAGATTTTCCAAAACGTTAACAAAATTCCAAAAAAACACTTTAACATGATCCAAAAATAGTTTTAAACAATTGAAAATTGTTGAGCACGTTAAAAAATTATAAAAAATGGTTTTCAATTTTTCCAAATTTTTCGAAATTGTTTGAAATCCGAAATAATGGTCTAAAATTGTTTCAAATGGTTCAAGATTATTTAAAATTGTCCGAAATTATCTGAAAGATGAAATAATATTGCAAAACTGTCTTAAATGCCTCGAAATGATCCAAAATTGTCTGAACTGATTCAAAATTCTGTAAGAAGTAGAAAACTTTTTCAAAAAATATCTGTAATGTCTTTATTATAAAAAAAATAAATTAGTGTATAATTTGCTTATAGGGATTAACAATAGTATAGAATTAATCCAAAATAATCTGATAAGATTTCTTAGCAGTAAAACTGTGTCCAAACTCTTTAAATTTATAACATGTAGTTAATAGTTCGAAAATGACTCTAATAAAAAAATTACCTACATCCTTTAGCAACCCCTCCGACTTACCAGACGCTTTACTATTAATAAAATTTAAGACAACATCAATCTTCTTCCTTATCAGAGTAATTCCATTATCTCAATTATAACGGGAGACACCGGAGCACAGAGATTGCTTCAACTCCTAAAAGCTCCTGTGTCAAAGGACGTTTTACTGCGACATTTAAATTACAATTTCAATTTGTCTGCGTACATTTTACACCTTACAAGCAGCTTTAATAATTTTTAAAGTTTCGTTACCGTAGCGACTAAGTCAGTACACAAACCGAGTACACTTGTCTTCCTTTCGGAAAAAATCGAATTGCAATGAGCCCATAAATCGCTTGAATTCGCCAAATTACTAGGGTCAATTAAATATAAGTACGGTAAGTCGGTGATATCCAAGAAAATTAATATTAAGCCCGTTCGAAAGCCCACGTTGTTCGAACATAGAGAGGACGGTGTCTTTTGTCTCTCTAGTGATTTACGATAATTGTTTCCGGTTATAAAAAAAAAACTAGAGGATTCGTGACTAAGAAAAAAATTTCACTCACCCATAGATCGTTTTCAGTTTTGTAGACTCACCTGGAAAAAAAATAATAAATTAATAATTTGTGTTTAAAAAGAACTCGACCGCGAGTTAAAAAAATACCAAGTCTGACATTCCAAGGCAGCATTTTTTTGAGAAAAGGAAAAGAAGTGTCAGAACCTCACACGTATCCTGACGTGTCGTCCGGAAAGATTAATGTAAGGGGACGAAAATAAAGTGACCTTAATAAAGAAATGATAAATAAAAAGCGAGCTTGTCACATATCAATTTACTGGTGAAAGGTAAAATAAAACGCCAAGAAATATTCACTTCTTTAGTCGATCATTATTGATTACTGTAGGAACTACTTATTTATTTTTTACTGATTCCTGCAATATTTTAATCACGTCAATAGTAAATATCAAAACATCCTTGTCGTTAATTTTGATGCCTAACGAAGATGAATTTTAAATCATCGAATTATAATAGAAATATGTGGATTTCGTTATTTTCACTGTTTCCTACTTATACAGATTTCAAAATTAAATTTTTTTTTAAGTAGAATGCTCGGTATATTTTACAAAAAAATTTAACTATTAAACTCAAAATTTTAACAACTAATTAATTATACAACGAAAATTGCTTCTATTGATGGTCTCAGAACGCTTCTGGAATAGGTAGTGTTTTCCATAACCACATGTTTAAACATGTTAATGAAGAAATTCCGGAAAGAAATGTTTAGATAATCATAACAAATGACAAAAAATTTTGATAAATTTTAAAGTTTGGAAGTTTTAATTTTTTTCAAACAATTTTCAACCGATGATTTTTGATGTTGATTTTATAATTTTCAAATATTTACTAAATCTTTTTTGCTCTTTCAGTCAACAATTCTTTAATTCTAAATTTATAAAATTTAATTTTTTCTTCCATTTATGACTTAATGAATCCCTATGATGTCACAACGGTCAATATTTACCCTCTTTCCAAAAAATCTTTTAATTTACGGAATTGTCTTTTTTTACACTTGAAATCCTTTTCAAATATATTTAATTGTTGCCCAATTCTTTCTACATTTTGTCGATTATCAGTAAAGGGAAAAATTAAGAAAAAAATAACGGAATAATGAAAATTTATGATAACGTAATTGAAACTCTAAATTAAATAATCGTGATAGAGCGTTGCATCCACATTTTCATTTAAGTTACACTTTTTAACATTTTAAAATCCAACTAAAGAAGATAAATCCATTAATGTCAAGTTTAACACCGTCAAGATGGTGATTATCAAATTGATCAATTAAATCAGAAATATCACTAATATAGATACTAAGAGATTAGAGACTATTCACAACAAAACGTTATCTAACGCAAAAAAATACACGATACAACTATGTGAACACTAAATATTGTATTGCCGATTTATCGACTGATTCAAACTAGTTACAATTCGCAAAAAATAAATATATTTTAAATGAAGAGTAACAAAAGTTACGTGTTGGTGCGTACACACTTGGTGATGAAGAAAAGCCAAATTTTGTATTTTTAAGTGTGTAATTCTTTAATATGAAGATAAGTGTTGAAGAAAGTGTATATTTCTTAAGAGTCTAATAAGTCGAGCGCTTTCGGCAATACAATGCCATCATCAGGACAACTGAAATAATTAATAATAGAAGAATAGTACATAATGAGAATTAAGATACTTACAAAAATATGCAAAAACTTGAGGGCAAGAAGTTAGTTTTAAAGTTCTAATTAGAACATTTTAACAGTAACAATACATATTAATTAACTTTAAACGACATCAATGAAGTGTAAAACAGTAACATTTTAATGGTTTTTTAAAAAATATAAGGTCCAGGCCTGAAGGTTGTCTTAATTAAAGACAACAAGTGCTTAAAAATTCTCATTATGTACTATTCTTCTATTATTAATTATTTCAGTTGTCCTGATGATGGCATTGTATTGCCGAAAGCGCTCGACTTATTAGACTTAAGAAATATACACTTTCTTCAACACTTATCTTCATATTAAAGAATTACACACTTTAAAATACAAAATTTGGCTTTTCTTCAAATATATTTTAGCCTTTTAATAGACTTGATAAGCCTTATCTTCTCTACCACTTCGCTAATGGCTGATCTTTGATGATGATTCTATAATTTTCATTTACTAAATATTTATCCTTCTTTAGTTTTATACAATTTTTTTAATTTTAAACTTTCACAATTTCATTTTATTTGTTCCATTTATAACTCAATTAATCAATATAATGTCATAATGATCAGTATTTTACTCTCGTTCCGCATCCACATTTTTATATATTCTAATGCAGAATGTCAAATTGCATTATCTCACTTGATTGATATGACATTTGACAGCTGTTTTGACATATTTATTTATTTATTTTAATTACATTATATCGTCAAAATTTATATGTATGAATGATCCATATTCTGTTCGAAATACACTTATGAGGATGTCCATATTGTTGTCCTGGCATTGAATTAGACTAAATATTTCGTTTAAGATTTTTTTTAGTCTTTCACAGTATTTCTTTTATTTAAAATTTGTTATGCCAGATAATTTTTCTTTCCTAAATTACCAGGCAATCTTTCATCTTCTTAGTTATTACTGTTACATAAACTCACAATTCCGGTTTTCTTCTCACGTTTTTCGATCTTAAAATATAATTTATGCTTCATGCACACATTGTTTCTTGTTTTATTTTCAATTTAATTTCTTTTTCATTGCCCTCTGATTTATTGAATATTGAACCCAGATATTTGAATTGCTGCACTTTTTTATCTCTTGTATTTATCAGCTTCAATTCTCTTAATTACTAGTGTATCTTATAAAATGTAACTGTTATTTGAAATCAAATAATGTTCATCGTGACAAAGCGTCCTTATCCAATTGATTGATATGACATTTGACAGGAGTTTTGACAGAATTATTTATTTGAGTTATACTTTTATATAGATTAAAACACAAATAATGAAAAAAAAATAGCTTCTACCCTCAATGATTGTTTATACCCGTACTTTGTAGATAATATCTATTATAAATACAATTTTTTACATTTAGAGCTTATACTCTTATACAAAAGTAAAAATGACCATTTTTTAATCTTAAATTTACAGGATGAAAAAGACAATCATAAATAATATTTTCAATTTTTTACACAAACAACTTTACCTGTCCGGATAATGATTTTTGATGATAATTTAATGCTCAGGTTTAATGTGGAATACTGATCGGTACTAAAAATTCCGTTTGAAGTGGAGGGGTGGGTGGTACCGGATGGCGCGATAAATCAGATTTTACCGCCTTGTCAATTCTATTAGATTAGTGTTGATTATGCTCACGGATGTGTGTACAAAGGGCGTGAGAAGCAATGTCACAAAATATGAATTAACGGAATTTACAGTTCATGAATTTCGGCGTAATCATTAGATGAATAGAGCATCTGAGTCGAACCGCGGCGATGTAGTTGAATTACTGAAAAGCATTTTACAGCCCCCGGAACGTGTTCCAAATTGTAATGGCGGATATATCAGAAATATAGAGCGGTTTGCATATTTTAAAAGCTGGGGAAAATGAACTTTGATCATTTCAATTAGAAACGTTTTTGTAAGTTTAAATGTCGATTGACGGGTTTTTTTGGGAGTTTGGGATTGAATCGAGACACTTCTATAAAGAGAACATAATTTGAAAATTTAATTTGCAGTCGTTTCTGTAATTTTGTATATGATTGTGTATGTCACAAAATTTTTTAAGCAAGTGTTTTGATTTCTAATAATTTTTTATTAGTTTTTGTGGTTTTTTTAACAAATTTGTTATTTTTTTATGGTTCGAAAAAGCTTTTCATGCAATATTTTAGTCAAATAATAAAGAGATTTATTTCGATTAAGAAAGGCATTTGGAATGAATATCTATATATCTTTTTTCGAACTCGAACTTTGGTCGAGTACCACTTTAACAATTTTGAAATTATGGTGTTGATAATAGAAGTAGTTTGGTCTTTTTACCTTTAGATGTTTGGTTTCACTCATATTTTAAATGATGGTATGTAAAATTTTTTGTACAAGTTTTAACCTAAGAATATTAAAATTTTCAGGTAATATTTTCGATCTTTTATTTTTAATATTTTGACATTTGTTGGCTTGAAAACGCTTTTCATTCGAAATTTTAGTGAATTAATGGTCTAATTTTTTATATTGACAAAGAGAACATTTATCTTTAAAAAAAGAGAATTTGGTAGTTTTAAATATAGTTTTTGATTTAAGAGATTATTTAAATGATGGTTTATCAAAATGTTTGATTTTTTTTTATTTTTCCTTATTTTCATGCAATTAAGCAAAATGAAAACATATTTATTTCGATAATTTTGGTTCGAGAGGCCATTAGAAATAAACATTTTTTTCTATTTGAAATTTAACAATTTTAACAATTTTTAAATCATGGCAGTTCTAATTTTTTATAGTGATTAAGGAAACATTTTTCTAAAAGCAGATAATTTGGTGGTGTTAGATTTATTGGTTTGCTTTCAGAAATTTTTATAAATAATGGTATGTCAAATTCTTACTGAAGAAGCTTGACCTCTAATAATTTTTGTATTAAAATCTTACGAAACTCTTTGATTTTTCCCTATGCCATTTTTTTGGAATATTGATGTTTTGATTTTTGTTGCTACAAAATATTTTGAATAGTTTTAGCGAAATAAAAAAATATTTTTTTCGGACCTGAATTTTAATGGAGTACTCTTTAAAGAATTTTTAAATTATGGTAGTTGTCATTTTTTATGGAGATAAAGAAAACATTCTTCTTATAAAATGAAAAATTTGGTGGTTTTAGATTTAGTCGTTTGATTTCAGAGATTTTTTAAGTGATGCTATATCAAATTCTATTTGATCGAGTACTTTTTTTTCAACAAATTTTAAATTATATTTCTAATTTTTTATAATAATAAAGAAACCGTTCTCCCTTTAAAAAAATTGGTGCATTTTAGCTTTAGTCGTTTGTCAGTTTTATAAACGCGTGTGAACATAAACAATTTTTATAAATTTACACTTGAGTCGGTCATTTTAAATTAATAATGAATCATTCTATTACAATTTGGCATTTATTTGAACTCTATATATCTTAGTTCTTTTGACAACTTCTTAACTTTTTTAAAATTTTCGTGATTTGCATTAAAATTTTGTGTATATATTATTTTTATAAAAATATGCAAAAAATGTTACTCCAAATTAAAATATTATATTTTTATGAAATTACTGAGACAGGCACAGGATTTTATTAAAAGCGTTTGGCCTATTTCCATCTCCTTATGCACGCTTACAGCCAATAAACGTACATATATTTCGTTTCGGGCTCCGTAAGTTCCGTTTCGCTTGAAACCTGAAGCAACGTTGCTCTTTCTCTTCTACATGACTTCTAATTTGACTTTATTCCGATATTCCTGCGGCACTAGCAGTGGCGGCGTCTCAATTATTTTTCAGAGAGACATTATTACGGCCATTTCCATTCTTTCTGTTTTCCACGCTTCCTAATATCTTCCCTTATCAGGAAAACGGGAGTGCCGCTACGGCCAAAGTTTAATATTAATAATAAAAGATTATGGGGAATTCGTGGTGACGCCAGTGGACACCAGAGACGCCGCACCGTATTATTAAACGTGTTCAACGTAATTTCTGGTCATCCACAAGAAGTCTGGAATGAGCTTGGGTGCGTCGTAGACGGGGTCTGGCGGATTTCCGTGCCATGCAAATTTTCCGTTCGAATGCGCGGCACTAATCGATGAAGAGTGCAGAGTGTATGTTTACTGACCGAGGAATTTTTAATCAAGGCATTTCAGAGCTATCTGGGACTGATGGGATCGAAAATTTATTATTGTTGGATGATGGCCGTAAATGTACTGAGACGGTAAACTTGAGCTGAAACGATTTCACTTCGGTTTAGAATGAATGCGGGTTTTTATTGGTGGAACATTTGATTTCGGTCACTTTTTATTTTGGATAAAATTCGAAAACGTTTGACGAATCGGAAAACAAAGAAATACTTTGGAATTTTTCTCTTCAAAATTGTTACAGACAGTAACGTTATCTTTCATGGTATGTTTCATAGTGGCTTTGAACGATAAATGTATTAAATGCACAGTTACAACCGACGTATTAACCTACGTTGTATAATTTTTATATACAGGCTGCAACATTGAAATCTTTATATCTCATTTTCCTCATAATACCTCTATTGATCACTATTACGTCACTGCGGTTAGTGTGTATTTTTCCAATGAAGTATCTGTCTAAACTTCTTACTTATATCACCATGGGCCAATACAGTATGTCTGCTAATCAGTATCTTTATTAGTGATATTTTTTATTAAAATTGATCAATTAGATAATTACCATCTTAATAATGATAAGCTTGAAATATAAGGATTTATTTTTTGCAGTTAGATTTAATCTGTAGAGATGTGCAGCTAAAATAAATAAATAATGCTGTCAAAACAGTTCTCAAATGCCGCATCAATCAATTGAGATAATGAAATTTGTCATTTTACATTACGGGATATGAAAATGTGGATGCGGACTCTCTGTCACAATTATTTGATTTCGACTTTCATTTACAGTTTGTGATGAATTTTCATTATTCTGTTTTTTTTTAATTTTTCTGTTTACGAATAATTGACAATGTACAAAAAATTATTAGATAAGAATATAACATATTTCAGCATTTTAAGTGTAAAAGAGAAAATTAGGTAACTTTTTTGGAAGGAGAGTAAATACTGACTGTTGTGACGTTGTAGAAAGAAATAAAATGTAATTGTATGAATTTAAGACTAACCAATGGTGTGATACAGAAAAAGGAATAAATATTTTGTAAATCATTAAAAATTGTAGGATCAACAGTAAAAATCATCAAACAATTGCTTGAAAACATTAAGAATTCCAAGCTCTTAAATCTATCAAAAGGCTAAAATATGTTCATTTTTGCGAATTAAACTAGTTTGAATCATTTCACTTACATGTCAAACCTGCCAGGTGTGTTTCAATTGTCACCCGTCAAATCTGCCTCATTTAATAGAATTACCAGAACATTTATTCCCGGAACATCTGTATTATACATTTTATTATTATTTAATTAATTCTTGTGTCAACTATAAGAAAGATTTTAGTGTTCATTCAGCACATTAATCAATAAACCCACAAACTATTTTGTGTTATATCTTTACATAACAGGAAACAAAGCAGCCAAGCACAAAGACCAGTAATGACAATAGTACGAAACACGTTGCAACATGTTGTTATTATGGACAACACTACAAAGTCCAGTCGTTTCGTGGGCCTTCTAAGACTTTCAATAGAAGTAATTTACATTCTACAATAAATTGGTTAATAAAATCATAACTTGGGGTTAATAGTTGAACTATTAATTAACTAGTTGTAAGTTAGGACAATCTACTAATAAAATCACTTTTTAGTTTGAATAATATCTAAAATGCAAAGCTGACCATGCGATTTTTCAATTCCATGTTAAAATTAATCTTGTTTTAGTTAATTAACATTTGTGTATTCAGCATGTTGCAACATAAATTTTTATTCTCATTTTTACATGAATTTCTAGAAATTGTGACCACTATAAAGTCGTGTACTTTAATGAAAATATAAATTGATTAAAATGACAGTAAAAATTAATACGAATTGTATAATTTCTATATATAGATATTGAATTTTTTTCCTCTTTTTTTCATTAAGTTATAATACAAATTAAAAGTTTCTATTAGGTTTCAATAAAAGTGGCAATTTTTATGTAAATTTGAAATCTTTACCTTAGAAATAATATTTTTAGATACATTTTTAAAGTAAAATGAACTCTTACTAAAATAAGAATTGTTTATTAAATTTTTCATCAAGTTTTGGCGTTTTTCATTACATATTATACATTATTTTCTTTAATAAGCATCTAAATTTTTCATAAAAACTTCTCTTTTTTCAAGAAATTTTCGCGAAAATGTGTATTTTTCATTACATTTCAACACAAATGATAATTTTTAAATAATTAAAAATTTAATTGTTTTACCAATTTTAAATAGTGCCCCCTCTTTTATATATATTTTGTTTTATAAAAATCTTTTTTCATTGAATTTTAATTTATTAAACTTTATAAGACTACAATTTTTTTGCTAATTTAAAAAAAATACACATCATTTTTATTAAATATTAACAAAAATAGGTATTTTTAATTGGATTTTATAATAAGGACCTTTTTTCCATTAAATTTTCATTTTTTCCATCGTATCATATTGTTTTCTAAATTTTTAATCAATTAAACTAAATTTTGACATTTTGTCTTAAAAGCCTAACTCGTTTGGATAAATTTTGATACATGTGATTTAACTGATGGATTAGATAATAAACATCTTGGCGATGTTAAGTTTGACATTCTTGGCTTTCTCTTCTTAAGTTGGATTTTAATCTGTAGATTTGTGTAACTTAAATAATAATTCTATCAAGACAGCTGTCACATGTCATATCAATCAATTGAGGTAATGAAATTTGTTATTCTACATTACGGGATATGAAAATGTGGATGCGAATGCTCTGTCACGATTATTTGACTTCCAATTACACTGTGTGAATTTTCATTATTGTTTTTTCCTAATTTTGTTCCTTACCAACAGTTCATAAAATGTAGAAAAATTATTGGACAATAATTCAACATATTTGAAAAATATTTCAAATGTAATAAAAAGTCAATTAGGTAAAATTAAAGACTTTTTGGACCATGAGTAAATATTGGAAGAAATAAAATAACATGATATCAATTTAAGGTTAAAAAATTGTATGACACTGAAAGAGGAATAAATATTCAGTAAATTTTTAATATTAACAAAAATAAACATGAGATAAATGCTAGAGAAAATTAACACTTCCAAGTTATCAAATATCTTAAAAACCTGAAGTGTGTCTATTTTTTTGCGTCAAATCTGCCAAATGTAATACACACATCACCTGTCAAATTTGTCTCATTTGTTAAGATTGTCAAAATATTGTATTCGGAATATTTCCATTAAATATTTGATTAATTAAATATTTTTTGTGTTAAGTATAATGAAAATTTTTAGTGTTCAATTCGGCAAATTTCTCAGTAAAACCACAAACTATTTCCGCAAGTAATCTTATACCGTGGCCGTTGGTGTAGTCCCAGATTAAACACAATCCATCAACAACTCGAGATTTTCCTTTTATATCTCTGCATAACAGAAAACGAAGCAGCCAAGCACGAAGACCAGTAATGTTAACAGCACAAACCAGGTTGAAACATGTTGTGATTACGGAAAAACAAGCCCAATTCGAGTACTATCAATGGAAGCAATTTTCGTGCTATAATAAATTATTTTGAAAAGTCGTAGTAACTTAGAATTGATAGTTGAAATATTAATAAACGGTTCTAAATACGAACAAAATAAAACGTTCCTTTTTTTGAAGAACTTTTAATAATATCCACATTGCGAAGCTGACGACGCAGCTTTTCAATTCCATATTAAATCAAAATTTATGGAACTGCTCCGGTTCTTTATTAAACTTGATTGAAAAATCGATCCTTAGAAAAATCAAATAATCCCCGTTTCTAGCTGTGTATATAAACAATTTATTTAAGAAATAAACGGATTCAAAATAAGATCTTTAAAAATGTACTGCATTTACTTTATGTCCGCGTTTCGGTTCTGGTTAGAACCTTCATCAGGGCATGAATATACTTGAGGTTAATGTTTAAGTAGCAATAATAATTCAGGTAACAATAGTTCTTAAACGACATTGTACAATTAAAAACAATTAAGGACTAAATTAGAATGCAAATGGAATATAGACCGTGAAAATTAGGATAATTATTGACAAATTTTTTAAATTTTATGTCATGGCAACAAAACGACAACTAACACAGTTGGTTTGACATTTTTAGATTATTTGTTTAACAGAAAGAAACATAGAATTGATTTGGTTATAGATAAAGTTTTTTATATAATAAAATAAATAAAATTTGACGTATGTTTTCAGAAAAATGAAGTCAATTATTTTAACTGATCTAGTATGGTAATTGATTCTATCAAGAATCAATTAATTGTAATATTTTCAGTTCGTAAGTAATTTCTTTTTTATTTCATACATAAATGAAAATTATAGTTAATAATAGAATCAACAGGATTGTTTTATCTCATTATCAATATATCCTTTGTTAAATTGAAGGATACGATTTCTCATATAGATGCACGAATAGTTTTATTTTATTTGTTGCACTGCTAGACTTGGTTAATATTAAATCGATGAAATAAAAATAATTGGGATGTTGGAAACTTTTTACAATTATTCATTCCGATAAAATATTTATACAAAATCAAAAATATAAATATAATCGATTATAGAGTGAAATTGTCATTAATTATCGAAATGCGAAAAAAACGATAAACACTAAAAGAATGTATTTCAAATGTACCTTTATCTCTAAAATCGACCGAAATTTGTAAAAATTGACTAGACATGGCTGTTTACAATTTTTTTAATTTTACAATACCTATTATAATACTTAAATTTACATTTATTAAAAAATACATTAAAAATTATGCATTTCTCCCATTTTCTCCGAAATTTACATAACTTGTTTACAATATTACTTTATGTTTTTAAAATTATGGATCTGGTGGTAAAAATATTCTATATTAATTAAAAAAAATTATGAACCGATAATTGTAAATTTCATTACATATAAGTATATATCTCAACATTATTATGTATATGTATGAATTACTTCTTTCAGTACGAGTATATATAATTGTATATTTATAATTATAATTAACAATTTGATAAGGTAATATTAGCTTCCCCATTTTTCACCCCTAATTTAACCCCGCCTGTTTCGTTAATTGAGTAACAACATCGAAGGTTCTATTAGTGCAAGTTTAATACTTTAAGGAGATATATTCGTTCTTGAACGATGTTCACCTGAATCGACTAATTGTTTTAATTAAAGCCGATTTATCCTTCATTTTGAACTTCAGGCAACTCCATTTGCACCCATACGGAAGTTTAAGATGCCTACTAAGTGAGGGAAGCAACACCTTTATGTAGATAGATAGAGTTAAATTAGTTTAAAAGCTATACATTATTATATAACAAACAATACTCGTAATTCCAAAGAAAAATCTGGTTGATAAAAGATTTAGAAAGAAAATTCAATCGTTCTAAAGAGTTTTATGGTAATTTAAATAAGAAACGATCCGTTTCTCTTTTTAAATTGATGTGTTTTAGAAAATTGGAAAACATGAGGTAAGAATTAATAAAAATTGTTAAATTAATTTTTATTAAAGTTTTTATTTATGTTTGAAGCGTTTCGGATTCTTTTGAAGAGTGTTTTAATATAATAAAATATTTTGCCGTCCATTGAAATATTTTTAGTATTTTTGTGAAGTATTTTCTATAAAAACTTTATTAGATATTTCTAAATATTTTTGGAAATTTTTGAAATATTTTCAAGGCTTCTGAAGTATGTATAATTAATTAAAATATTTTCTCAATTATTCTTACATTTTTATAAAGTTATATTTTTTGAATCATTTTCACTGAAACATTGTGAAGCATTTTCATTAGGAGGTTTCTATGTATTTTTTGAAAAGTTTTAAAAAGTTTTCAATCCTTGCGAAGTTTTATAAGAAAAAATATTTTAGCTTCGATGGAAAAGCTTTTGAAATACTTTTGAATTTTGTAAATAAAGTTTTTATCGAATCATGCTTCAATATTAATAAACATTTTTGAAAACTTTTGAAGCATTTTGGATTCTTCTGAGGATTTTTTAAATATAAGTTCGATTGAAATACTTACAAACAATTTTTGGATATTTTTAAAGTTTTCTAAAGTATTTTCATTGAAACATTGTTGGACATTTATAAATATTTTCGGAAATTTATGGAAGCATTTTCAATTGTCTTGAGAATTTTTTCTAATGCAAATTTTATATTTTTCTGAAACATTTTTAATAAAACAATGTGAAGCCGGTAGAAACATAGTAAGATATTTCTAAATATTTTTGGAAAGTTTTGAAGGATTTTATAATAATATAAACTATTTTTATTGCGATGAAAATATATTTTAATTATTTCGAAATTCTTCTAAAGAGAGTTTTATATTTTTGTGAACCATTTTCAAGGAAACATTGTGAAGCATTTTCGATAAAAACATTGTTGGACGTTTATAAATATTTTTGGAAAATTTTACAGCATTTTTAACTTTTCTGGAGTATTTTCTAATCTAATAAAACAAATCGACTTCGATTGAAATACTCTTCAAAGATTTTTATTTTTTTCTTAAAAGGTTTTATATTTTAGTGAAGCAGTTTTGCTAAAAATATTTTTGTGAAAAATTTTGAAGCATTTTCAACTCTTCTGAAGTATTTTACAATGTAATAAATTATTTTGAATTCAATTGAAATATTTTTGAATTATTTTAGGATTCTTCTAAAGTAAATTTTAGATTTTTCCGTAGCATATTCAATTAAACAATTTGGATATTTTAAAATAATTTTAAAAAGTTTTGATGCATTTTCAACTCTTTTGAAGAAATTTATAATGTGATAAAATATTTTGGCTTCAATTGAAATGTTTTGGAATTCTTCTAAAGTGAGTTTTATGTTTTTCTATGAAATATTGTGAAGCATTTTCGACTGCAATGTTATTAAATTTTTTTAAATATTTTTTCTGAAGCATTTGCAATTAAACATTGTGAAGCATTTCGGTTAAAACATTGTAGGAACTCTATAAAATATTTTTTTCAATTCTTTTGAAGTGTTTTATGATATAAATGAAATATTTTTTAATTTTTTCTAAAAAATTTGATATTTTTGTGAAGCATTTTTGATTGACACAGTGTTGGAGTTTTTAAATATTTTTGGACATTTTTGAAGCATTTTCAATTCTTCTGAAGTATTTTCTAACGTAATGAAATGAAAATTTAAAACGGGTTGACAATAGATATTAAAAAATATGCGAAGGACCAAAAGTCGACTACAGTATTAATGATTAAAACAGGACATGAAACTTTACTTTTAATTTATTCTATAATTACAATAATGCCATTACCGTCGCTATTTTTATTAAATTCTTAGAAATTGGTCATTAATGAACTTCGATTAGATTAAAATGATCATTGATAAATACATTGAATAGCAGAGGTCTTAGGTCGGCTTCTTGGGGAAGCTCAAAAAAATTAGTGAAAAAGTTAATACGGCGATAATCCGCAGGGGTTTATGGTAATCGTAAGGGCGGTATTTTCGGGTCTAAACTAAAAACTAGAAATCCCCGGACAAAGATAACGGCGGCGTATGTTTTCTCGAATCCGATATAAATTTCGAAGGCACGTGAAAGGGCAATCTGGTCTACTTTCGGGCGATAACGTATGATGAATGGTCGCCGTAATTGGCTACATCTACTTTCCTTTTTTCCCAGCAAATTTTTATAATTAATTTTTTTCGCTCGATGATTAATGTTTTTCTATTCATATCTATTACATGTCGGTACTTTTATTTAATACCGGCGTGCTTGTTGATGGATTAGTTTAATTATAATGTTTGACGCGCGCGAAAAATGAAAATAACGCGACACGGTAACGAGTTTTCCAGAGTTGGAATAAATAATATTGACAAAGAAAAAACAAGCGTTCTATTAGCAGACACGGCGACCTTCTGAGCCATCGACTTCGCGTAACGAATTGCCCCGAAGCGTTTTATTGAGAGTCTGAAATTCCTAGTAGCAAATTGTTTTGACAGGGATAAATGCAGTGATCATTTAGTACAACGATGAAGCCGTAACTCCAATCCAAGTTTTACCATCTAAGTTTCGCTATTTTCATTAGGAGTTCGATCTCTCTTGCTAAGGAGGAATGTCTTGTACACAAACGGGCACGATATTGATCAGTGGGAGCGATGTTCAACATCAAAAGAACTCTATTTATAGTTGATATACAGACTTTTATTGTTTTTCAACTTAGAAATACCGATTTCTGCATCTAAAATGTGTAACTTAGCAAATATCTCATATATCTGAAAGTTGTGTCTGTCTCAATTTTAACTTTATCAGTTTCTCTACATACTTAAATGGACCAATTTCAAATTTGTCCTATTTTTTTATGATTTTAAATATTTTTACTAACATTTAAGTGACTTAAAATTGAATTTCTCATATTTTTAATAATTTAAAAATTGTTAAATGTCATATGTCTTAAATCATTATATTATTTGTATGATTTAAAGTCTCAATATAAAATTTATTATTTTTTTGCACACATTTAAGTGGCTTAACGTGAAATTTGTTATATTTTCAATGATTTCAAAATTGTTAAATGTCCTTTGTCTAAAAGTTGTGTCTGTCACTATTTGGATGATTTTAAAAGTCTCAATATCAATTTTATTATTTTTTTTGCACAAATTTAAGTGGCTCAAAGTCAAATGCCATATTTTCAATAATTTTATAATTGTTAAATGTTATATACGTTAAAATTGTGCCTATCATTATTTGCGTGATTTTGAAAATCTCAATTTCGAATTTATCATATTTATTTAAGTTGATCAATTTCAAATTTAGCAAGTTTTACACAAATTTGAGTCGCTCAAAGTCAAATTTGTGATAATTAGGATGGTTTATAAAGTTTTAAAGTAAAATTTCCATTATTTGCAAGATTTCAAAGACAAATCTGTTAAAATTGGCACTATTGCCTGATTTGAATTTATTTGACTTTGAATTTATTAAATTAAATTTGTCGTCATATTCGCATATTTTAAAAATTTGAACGAAGCTTGTCATTATTTTCGTGATTTCAAAAGTTTGAGAGGTAAATCTGTCATAACTTACACGGTTTCAAAAATCTCAAAGTCAAATCTGCCTAAATTTTAATTGGCTTGAATTAAATCTATTTATCATTATTTGCACAACTTTTAAAGTTTTTAACGAAGTTTGTCATTATTTAAAGTCAAATGTGGCTAATTTAAAAAAAAAAAAAAAAAAAAATCTAGCAACTTAGTCATTATATTTCAATTCTTCCCTTAGTCCTACAGCTTCAATTTTTCTAAACCACAGGCTGGCACAAATATACACAATTATTAAATTTTGTTGGAGGTCATATCTTATAGCAAACATTATACATATATGGCTTTTTCAAAATCTATTACTGCTTCATCAGAGCTCAAAATTAGTTGGTAACATTGACATTTTTGAATTAATATCGAAAAATATTTGTTTGTAAATTACGCTTTGTTTATCTAGCAATAGAGTGAGTAATAATTTTATAAAAAAAAAAACCTTTTTAAAATCGTGCATTGTGAACATTTTATAATAATTTTGTACAATATTGAAACATATTGTCCATAATAAAGTTGCAGAATAATGATCAAAATGGAAATTCGTAAGTGATGCGAAAACAATGATTTATCATTATTATCAAATCAATATATGGAATATTAACATGATTTTAAAATCAAAGTTAAATCTGTCTAATTTGCTGAATATCAGCTCTTTTAAAGTCAAATTGCTTATTATTGGTCCCATATTAAAAATTTCAAAGTTAAATTTGTCATAATTTGCACGATTTCAAAGTCAAGTCTGTCTAATTTGGTGAAATTTAAAGTCAAATTGGATATTATTTGTCCGACCTCCAAAGTTTCAAAATTTAATCTGTCTAATTTACTTGACTTTAAAAAAAATTGTAAGCAATTGTACGATTTTAAATGTTTCGAAGTGAAATTTGTCTAATTTTGAACGGATTTTTCTCGTCAAATTTCTAATTTTGCATGACAACAAAAGTGTTAAATTTAAATAAATTAAAGAGCTAAACTGAAGTCTGTCAAATTATTTCCTGTTTTATGCATTTAATTAGAAAATAATATTGGACGTATAAATATTAATTTTTGGTAAAACGCAAACATATCATTAAATTAAAATCCACACGTGAACCTATATTTGTCTACATGCATGTTTAATTCACATTTGAACAATTATTTATGGTAGAAATAATGTTCTGTCAGTATGAAAATAAAATTATAACAAATTAACAGTTGAGTCACAAATAATCTCGGAAAATTCTAATAAGTTTTCATTCGATTTTCAGGCTCGCACTCGTTTAAAGAATATTTCATTCGATATATTCGATAAATGTGTAAAATTAATTAAGCTAGTGTAAAAAAAGTAACAAACAACTAAAAAAAAGTAATTTAAATTATGTTCAATATGTATTATAAAAAAAAGAAGGGGACATACGGACATACTGGATGTCCGCGAAAATAATGCATATTTTAAATGGTATGTAGAACGTGTCACTTGCAACAAAATATTTTAATATTTTTTTAATATCATTAGTTTATACAAAAATTTACTTTAAACATGTATTCAACGAATATCTACCAGATGAATCATAAAATTGTGTTAGTTTGTAGATGGTTCGGATCGTTTAGTCATTCTAAGTTTATCATTTGGTAAAGTAGTTTCAAAAATTTAATGAAAAATGGCATTTTATTCAAATAAAGAATATCACGACATGTTAATTAATCTAATCCGCGATGTTTTGTATCAGTGTCACAAAGATTGTTGGAAACTAAAGTTTATTACCTAAAAAACTAGTGGTAGAAATCGTGTAATAATTGCCGAGAATTTATTTTTCACTCTTCTACATCCCATGTAATCAACCATTCTAAATATCCAGGGTGTACTAAAATAAAAACTTATTTTTGGAACGATTAAAAAACCATTATTTATACTTGACTGAGTTATCGGTGTTGCCGGCTTTTATAAAAATAATATTTGGATAGATCTAAAATACGAATATTTGTTTCTTAGAAAACGGCTCACTTTTTATTTATATCCGATTCACCTGTTTTCATTTAATAATATACAAATTGTCGTACAAAACTCGTATTTACGATGTTGCCAATGCTACGAAACTTTTCTCGAAGCCGAGAAAATTCGTGGTGGTACTAAAGTATCGTGATAATGGGCATTCTCGTGCGTTTGGGCATTTTGTTTGTTTCTTTCATTTTAAAATCCGAATATCGTTAAATATATCGTTCCCGTTGCAAATGGAAATCGAAAATGACGACACGGAAGGTTTGATGGAATCATGTTTTATGCGATAGACGGGTATTCGTACGTTTCATTGAAATTAGATTCGCACGGCACCCGAATTTTCTACCGAATTTTTATGATTTACTAGTTCGGTCAAAGCACTTCTTTATGATAAAAATAATCACTTCCATATTGATTTATACGTACATTATTAATCGATAAGACGTCATGATGGTACATTTAATTAACAACATCCTGAATACGATTTACGTAATACATTTTCTTATGTCGAAAGTGCGAAATTTTTCGCGATTTGTAAATTTATTATTAACATTAAAATGTTCGAAGAAAACAAATGAAACATTTTTAATGAGATAGTATTGAAGAAAGGTATTTGAACTATTCGAAAAATCGCAATGTGGCGAATGTCGAATAAAAAAAACAATAAATTCACAAATCTAAAGTTACTTGGTTTATATTTTTCATATTTTCCAACGTGAAATATTAAAAAATTTCGAATTTTCGTTCGATTTCGAGTTTCCACTAAAAGGACTCGTCATCTTTTGTCGAATCGAATCTGGAAATATGCAGCGTTCGTCCTCGAGCTGATCAGAATAAACCGGCGCATCTACTCATGTATTTTGTCCTGAGACAGCGAAGACGTTTCCTGAGACGCGACGCACCGTCCAACCCCTCAGGAATCCGACAAAGTGACAACGGGACATGACGACTCCAAATTATTTGTCGGGAATGAGTGTCGGCCGAAATTATTTTTTGAATTTTTACGTTCTTCATCTTTTATAATTACGTTAGCGCCGTGAAAGAATTAAAGACGCCCATTAACATGAACATAACGCGATACCGCAATTCGGATTCGTCGAGAAGGCGCAAACACCCATTAATATTCATACAATGAAGCCGAAGAACAAAAGGTCCGCTCGAATCGTGAAAAATAGTCGCGATTAATATTTGAACAGAGCTTTTCGAAAAAAAAAAAAAAGGTACTGAAAAGGTGTTTCCTCGTCGCGAGACGTTGAACGAGTCGAAAAAGCGAAACTCACATCTGTTACTCTGTTTTTTGTCAACCCCTCTTTTGGTTGCAGATGATTTGTGTGTTGCTCAACCTTTTTATGCGCTTCGCTGGGGTATTTCCGCTTCGCAGAGCTTTAAACCAACATATTTCGCCTTTTTTGGCTCGCATGAGCCTTCCACGTCCGGAGTGTACACAAGACACGCAACAAATTTAAACGTCGGGAGGCGGCAAAAAGCGCCGCCGAATCCATCCTGGTTCTGAATTGTTTGCGCCGGGGCCGCACTCCACTTTCTCTCTCACAACTATCGACTATCCCTCTTCTTGTCCACGTAATTATTGGCATTATCCCGGCCTAGGCCTACGTTTTGTCCACATTTTTTTCATAGCGAATACGAAAATTGTACTCGTTGGTCGACACCGAAGGGCCGGAATCTGCGAAGGACCAAAAATCGAAAACGATGAAACTCGAGGAAACTGCTACGACGTCGCGATCATGCACATTGACACGCTTTTTAAAAAATTTAGAGTCGAACTTTTCATTGGTACACTCTGTATATAGAAATGATACAACTTCTGTTTTTTTACCGCCAAATAAATCCATTAACGGTTACAATTAATCGCTATGACGTCAGTGTTGATATTTATTTCAGGAAAAATGAGATCGAAAGATTTCTCCGAAAAAACAGTTTCATATAAATTGTTTTTTCTGTTTCTAACAAATGCTACTCATAAAGATGTTTATGATTCTAATCTTTTGGTCTTCATCTTCCTTTGAAATTTTTTAATTACTCTAACAATTCAGTTACTACTCGTACATTTTTTTATTTGGCGTGTCGCCGTCGTAAAACTATTTTTTATCATCAAGTGTTTATTTTTTATTACCAAATCAACATTAACCATATCTAAACAATTTATTTTTTCGACAATAAGTCAAACCATTACTATTTATATTAAATTCGATAAAATGAAATCCGAAATTCAATTTGTCACACCCTGTATAGACAAATATATTTACAAGGATTACATTTAATTAAAAATATTTAATAAAACAATATATGTCCTCTTAATTTAACTTAACAATACTTATACTTAATAAAAATTAATGAAAATTTAAACATATAGATCAAGACAATTTTGCGAAATTTATTAGTATATAACCAAAAACCATACAAGCTTTTCTTTTTCTTGAAGAATTGCTTTTGAAAAGTTATTTATTTGTATATTTTTAAATAATGCTGAATAACTTTTATTTTTAATTTGTTTATAAAAATGTTTGCTTTATTTAATACAATTGTTCTGAATTTTTTGAAAATACCCTCATACATAAAAATACACTTTGCTAAATTCTATTTTTGTATATTTTGTAGCCCTGATGAAGGTTTTAAATAAAATCGAAATATTGGTTTATTGAAAAGACCCACCGTTAGTTTTGGTATTATTTTTTAATTTTACAGCCTCTAACCATTTTCTTTTTGGTAGTCCTTTCTTTTTATTCCCTCCTTTTCCCTGCCACTCAACTGCCAAGAAATAATTATAAACATACACATTTAATTTACCCAACTTCTATATTTTTCAAACTTTCTTCATTATTAACAAACAATAACTAATTATTAATAACACCTTGAGATATTTCCCGTTTCTTTTGAACATTTATAATCCCGAAAGGCGAAATTTTAGTGGAGATTCTATAAGCATTTATTATCAATAATAATCCCATTTTGAACACGAGCGCCGTACTTGCGACCGGCCCATTCGTCTTGATTTATTGGCCCGCATAAAACAATGTCATAACGGCCGTTTTGGCTCATCCACTATAAGATATGTGAACGCATCATAAACTTCAATGACAGAAGTTAAACGCTAAAGGCCACCGTGAATTAAACTTGTTTTGTTTGGAATAACTCGTATATTTATGGATACAGGGTTTTCTAGTATAAATATAATGTTTGCGCCGTGAATTGGTACCATCTTCAATAATTATTATTCTATGTACAAGCGTTTTATTGAGTTCTTACGGTCAAATTTAAAAAAAAAAATTTTTATCTTAAATTTAAGGAACATTCTAATTTAAAGAAATTGCGACTTTTTTGATACGGCAAGTTTAAAAAATTTTTTTTGATTTTGATCCAAATTTAAAGAATTTCTGATTTTTTTGGTTTAAATTTAAAGAAATTCCAATTTTTTTTATTCAGATATAAGAAAATTCTGACTTTTTAAGACAAAATGTGATTTTTTTTGTCCAAATATAAAGAAATTCTTAATGTTTTTTTATAATTAGAAGAAAAAAATCGCGTTTTTACATCAATATTTATAGATTTTCCTTCTTTTAAGCTCAAAAAAAAACTTTTTGGTCCAATTTAAAGAATTTCTGATTTTTTTGGTTTAAATTTAAAGAAATTCCAATTTTTGGTTTAAATATAAAAAACTTTCGACTCTTTTTGTTGAATTTGTAAAAAATTCTCACTTTTTTGGTTTAAATTGAAAGACATTCCAATTCTTCCTGAATAAATTTAAGGAATTTTTACATTTTAGGTCGAAATGTGATCTCTTTGGTCCAAATCAAAAGAAATTCTTAATTTGTGTCCCAAAATTTGAAAACATTCACTTTTTTAAAATCATATTTATTTTTCTATTTTTAAGCTCCAAATTTAACGAAATTGTTTTTTTAGTCTAGAATTAAAAAAAAATCAAAACTTGTTTCAATTTTATGAAATTGTGACTTATTTCGTTGAAATTTTAAGAAATTCTTACTTTTTTGATTTAAATTTAAAGAAACTTTTTTGGTCCTAATTTAAAGAAATTATGACTTATTGGTTCAAATATAAAAAATTACAACTTTTTTGTTTTAAATTTTAAAAAATTCGGGCATTTTTGATCTAACTTTAATTTTATTAATTCTTTTGATAGAACGTATTGAAATAAAAGTTTCCACCACTTGGTTTGTTCGTCGCACAAAACCAATTTTGAAGAAAATTACGGAATAGGTTATTTGAGTTTCTATCGTGCAAAATGTATAAAACAGTAAAAAAACTTCACGTAAACTTTGTTTGGGTTCAATCAACCGAATAAACATTTTACTGAAACGATATATGTACCTACTACTTGTTTTGCGGAACCTAATTTTCTACAAAAGAACTACATTCAAATTTATATTAAAATGTTTATCGCATTAAAATATACAGGGTGTCCAAAAGAGTCCATGTCTCACAAACTAGACGTGAATTTATGTCGATTTAACTTAAATTAACTTGATCCAAAAATGTTTCTAAATTGAATTTGCGCATCCACCATTATATTTTTCAATACTTCAAGAAGCTTTGCGCAGGTGTATTGCGCAGTGTCTCTAGTATGTTCTACGATTGCGTCACGTCGTACTTGTCGATTCTGAGAGCATAGTGAGCACGTAAACATGCCTACAACAGTAGATTTTTCCTGCCAAATGTGAAATGCCTGCTGTAGTTCAACTTCTCATGAACTTGGTGAAATAATAGTGAAATAATAGTACTCGGCTCTACGTGTCTGCTTAACAACGTCGTTTGGCACACTGACTCCCCAAGGACAATATATACGCCACCTAGAAGCAGAACTTTTGGGTAGCACCTCGTACATTCGATCAAAAAATTTGAAATCAACTCTGGAGTAAGTCAGTGAGGGACTTTAAGACCATAACTGTTGATCGATGAAATAATAAAATATTGCAATAACAACACAATTCTTTATAGATACACTTCAGGCTAGAATCATTAGTAATAAATCATTTCACATTTGGAGACGATTTATTTCTGGCGTTCCAGAAACAAGAAGATCTACAGCACAATTTACAAATTCGACAGAAAGGGTCAATGGAGAGTGGAATGAAAATTAATAAAGAAAAAGCGAAATTTAGGGTGATATCGAGAAATCAGCAATCTTAAATGTGGAACTAAATAACGAAGAAGTAAAACAAGTTAAGGGGAAATTTGATAACCGATTGTTCAAAATAATAAAAAAAAAAAGAAAAAAGTGTGATCGAAAGATATTTCGGTTTAATTTCATCATCATTTTTTTTAATATCTCAAATATAAACTTACTAATCATTTAATAGTTATTCGACCACCCTAAATAGGATTTTTCTATTATCATGTCCAGCATTTTCATTTTTGTTTGATTTTCATTAAAATTGGTTTTGTGATATTTTAGTTTTGAAAAAAAAAGGTTTTTTTAAATTTTGGTATCAACAAAAATTGGTTTTGTAAAGTTTTTGTTTTAAGATAACTTAGTATTTTAAAGATTTAATTTGGTTAAAAATCTTATATCCTAATTTTGCTGTCTTTGTACGTTGCTTATTAACAATTAAACATTTTTAATCTGTATACATTTTCATTAGCATATAAGGAATCGAATAAATGTGGCAACTTGTTTAAATTTCCATCTGCAGAAAAAATGAGTAGTTTTGGCATTTTTTCTATGGATTGTTGAAGATTTTTAGCTCAAATGGGTACGATAAATTAAATCCGCAACAGCCAATTCATTTAGACTTTATTAACGAATGAATTGTCAAACATATCCATAGTTCAAAGTTAAAAAAGTTCTATAAATCGATAGTTCAATAGTCGATAAAGCTACAGTTTTTTAATACGACGCTATCACGTAAATTTTACAAAATGGCACTGGAACAATAAAAACGCACTAACCCATGGTTCGATATTTCGTTAGTCCACTTTAATAACTTTTTGCTTTTAATTAACAAGGTATTTGTTAAGAAGTGAAAATATTTTTATGTTTCGTTTAACCATTGAAGCACGAATGCAATATTTTTAGAATATGTTTTTCGGTCAAGAGTTGATGATTGAATGTAGTTAAATGTTTCTTAGTTTTAGCTTTGGCCAGTTAGATTTTTAAATCATCCTGAAACTAATTTAAAAAAAAAACGAATTACTGACAAATTAGGTAAATCAAATTAGGATTTGAGGGTAAAAAAATACATAAATGTGGAAATGAGTATTAAGAAATGCGAGGAAATAAAGGAAAAGGAGAAATAATGATAATGAGAAATAAAAATAAACTAAGCATCTGAACACGATCAAATAACGACGAATATGATACAAAAATTAAAACACAAATAAAAAGAACTAATATTGAATAAATTTGATAAAATCTGGAGTAAGAAAGAATACACACTGACTAGAAAATTGAAATTATAATCGCACAAAAATTATATGAACAAATCCTCAACAATAAATTAAAGGAAAACCAGAACCTAAACTGAAAAAAGTAGTTTAGAAAACTTATAAAGTAAAAAGGGATGAAGTTTTGTACAATTTTGAGCGGAAAATTTAAATTGCCAACAGTTCATAATATCACACAAAAGTACTATTCCTAGTCTATTATGCATTCAACTTATTACGAAATAATATACTCGTATTGCACAGAAATAATTGTCCAATAAAATTTGTAACTCAATATTTTAAGTAACTTTATATTCTCTAACCATAGTTGAGAAATTCTATTGAAACTCTACAATACAATCTAACAAATCCTTAGGGTGTCATTCTTCTGCGAAATGGAAATATAAGTTTTATAAAAGCATTCTATAAAACAAGTTAAATTAACCGAACATTTGATTGAGAGAGGGTTTATTTATTTTTATTTTATACCGTAAATAGAATTTTTATGAGAATTGTGGTAGTAATAGTATTTTGAAATAATTAAAAAGATTTTTTATTTTTATTTATTAATTGAAATAAACAGTAGCGTGCAGTCGAAGCTTTACAATTAATTATTATACAAAATATTGTCAATTAAACGAATGTATTCGCGCATTAACAGCCATGATATTGTTACGATAGTATTTTTTATTAAATATTTTCTAAACTATAACAATGACTGTTTATTTAATAATTATGCGAGCGAATGTTTTGGGACAGGGCCGCGATCGGATAATAAATAAACATTTTTGTTAGATTCGTCACAATTAAAAAACACTGGGGACTTCTTCGTTGGGAAAATAAAAAAGTTTAAAAATGTTAAGTTTGGGTTCTCGGATGATCGAAAAGTTGATAGTGCCTACCCCTGCGACTTGTTTTTATTCATAGATAAATAAATTGTTATTGTTTAACTCAGCCTTTTGAATTTCCATTAACTAAGGTACGTAGTGGGTTAAAATCTTCTTAAGGTAATATTTAGATTTTTTTCTAATATTTATTGAAAGAAAAATAACCCAATACGTAACCATATATTAACAATCAATTTAATCCATTAACTGTTATTTTAACAGATAGACATTACTATTTAATTTAATTCCAAAAAAAAAATGAAGATTTATTACCTCGGTTAGTATTAAGTTGGCCATATTAGGGATGTAGTTATAAAAAATACTTTTGGTTTACTTGTTTAAAACAAAAATATAATCAAAATAAGATCTGTATTCAATTATGCTTTTAACTCTTGATAAGTTTTAAGTACACACTTGAAATTTTGTATGGCACTTTGAATCGGTGACGAACCCAGTTTTCTTGTCGAACACTTCTCCATAATAGTTTTCACTGTGGCAGAACAACTGATGCCACTTGACAAATCCTTCTTCATGCCGTCTACATCGACATCTCCGTTTTCTTTTAGACTTCCGATTTTCTTCAATCTGCAGAAAATGTGAGCGCCTTGAGCCTCGAGACATTTCAACGGTTCCCCTTTTTCCAACCATTCACAAGATGCTTGAGTAGCGAAGTCTTTTTGGCATTCATCGATGATTGCTTGCTTTTTTTTCATGTAAGCATCAGAAAAATGGGGCTAAAAATACAAGATTCACTTATTATTAGGCTCAAGAATCTTTTAAGACCTAAATAGGAAAAAAAAATAAAAAGGGTTCTTACGGAAGGGGGGCCATCACAGGTTTCGTGGCACACTGGCTCACTGACCTGTAAATAAAATAATTAACTTTAATTCCCACCAAGATATTGAAGAAAATTTACTCGCATTTATAAATTGTGTATCGGACCTAATGGACCAAAATATTTTTGAAAATAGTTAAAAAGAATAAAACTATGAAGTAAACGAAAAATAATCTAGAGGAATAAAATACTTCATTAACTGGAATAAGGGAAAGGTGGATTTATTATTATCACAATATTTCTTTAATAAAAATCTTTTAACTTGCCGAATAATAATAAAAAGAAATTAAGGGATTAAAGAAGAAGGGGATTAATTATTTTTAATGATCACAATCGAAACTATTTTTATATTTAAAAACTCACCGTTAAAGCTAAACAAACAAATAATAATAATAAGAAGTAGTACATTTTGTCTAATAGTTAAGTTCTATTTTTTTTGTTGCTTTTATAGTTCGTTTTTAATTAACCGTATAGTTAATTATCATTGTTTTAACAGATAAGACTATACTGTATGTTCTAATTATTATTTTGGGCTTCTAAAGGTATCAACATTTTGATAATTAAGTCAATTTTTTTAATTATTTCAAAAAATTAAATAATTAGGTAGGTAGTTTTTATCTAGGTAAATTAAAAAAATACCAATAATATTATTTTAAATAATATCGATCGTTACAAAATAAAAAAATTTGTTACAATTTTTTAATAATATCACACCCTTTTCAGGATAAGGGCGGTTTTAGCACTTGTGTGAGAAGGCAATGAATTTCAATAACAATTTATTGCGGCAATAAATAAAATGATCAATATTTATATTAAATATTGTTTTGTTATTCTTGAATAATAACCTTAAGTAAACTTGCTTCAGTCTCGAATCTGGATATTAGTAGAATGAGATATAAAATATTTCTAAAACAGTAAAATAAATTAAAACATTTAGACATTACTTAACGTAAATACCATAAAACACATTACACTGACATAAATACACACGAATTTTCAGTACCAGTCTGAAACATATATGCCACTCAATTCACTAACACTGAAATAAAATTTTATCTCTATAGTTGCACCGAATAATAAATCAGCAGAAATACTATTTGGTTAAAAGGTTAAAGGGAAAATTGAAAAAGTTTCAGTATGCTTTTTAAATGTGCAAGTATCATAAAAGATTAGAAATTTAGCAATCCTTATTTGTTAAGAAACAAGAGTACCCCTATAAAAGTATTCAGATTTATTTCAAAGTTCAATAGTTGTCCTGAGAAATACCAATATTTTTAAACAAAAGGATTTACTTATTAGTAAAAAGTAGAACTAACTGACTTTTTAAACGACAAGCGAACATTAGTTTATAACTGTAATTTTCGTAGGAAAAATTAGGTACGTTTATTGAGAACTGAACAATTTCTCTCCAAACTATTTTTTTGGTAATTTAAATTATTACACATGAAATGGTTCATTTTTTTTAATTTTGACACATTCAGATTTTTAATTTTATATGTACTCAATTTTCTATGCTATACTTCAGAAATAATACAAATTCTAATTTACAAACTTTAATTAGGAAAATTATTGTGTTACGTGTAATATATTTTACATGTTTCTAATCTATAATATTATAATTTCTTGGGTTGTCATCTTTGTTATAAAATATTTATATCAAGTAAATAATATAATAATACACGTTAGCTGGTAGAAAATAACAATCAACATCAGTTACCAATTATTTTTGCGTCGTAATTATATGTTATTTTAATTTAACATTAAATTAATGAGACCAAAAACAAAGGCTATTAAAATACTACATATATAACCACAGTTTATACCTCATTATACTTACTTATATATCAAGCAAACAGGATGAAGTACTTCATTTTTTTGTTTTCTTGTGTCTCATTGGTGGTAAGCAACAAAGATTTCAATTAAATAACCAGTCTTTCAGCAAATATTTTTTGTAGGTCGGTTTTTCTGATGATTACATGAAAAAATTACAACCAATCATCGACGATTGTCAAAAGGATTATGCAACACAAGCGACAGAAGACTGGTTGGCTACCGGGGAATCCTACAAAGTACCGTGTCTTGGTATTCAAGGAGCCCACATATTCTGCAGACTTAAGAAGCTAGGAAGTATAAAGGAAAACGGAGATGTCGATAAGGAAGCGATGGAGAAAGATCTGACAAGCGGCATCGGCGATCCTAAATTAGTAAAGGCCATCCTGGAGAAATGCTCGACCAGGAAACCTGGTACTTCGCCGGTACAAAGTGCTGTGAATAATTTCATTTGTGTGCTCAGTACTTACGATCAGTTGAAGGAACAACCAAAATCTACTTGATGGTAATTCGCCTTTTAATTAATAACTTCTATAAATACATTTAAAAAATTTAAGAGGTTTCAATTCTCAAAAATATTGTCAGTAATCTCTCACACTATAATAAATAAAAAATAAAAATAACATTGTACTTTTATTTTCTTTTTAAAGAATTAACAGAAATTTGTATGAAATTTATTTACTCTTAAATTTATATTCATTTTTCTTACCGGTATTATTAATGTAAATGCCGATACTCTATCACATCAAAAATAAATTTGTAAGAATGTCACATTTAGTGAAACTTATTAGTCAGGGGACATGCATAATAATTGTTCTCACATGTAAAAAAAGAACGATTTATCAAAAATAATAGTTTTTTTGATTATTGCTTTTCATTTATTTATTATTTCATTTTTCTTACTCTTTGTGCCCTTGTTCTTCGTACTGTTCTTTTTCTTTTATTTTTATTTATGACTTGTTCTTATTCATACACTAATTTATTTTACAATTTAAAAAAAAAGTATTTTTCGAATTTTTACCATTTTCTTCATTTTATCCCTTTTCGTTCGATATTTACAAAATTCCTTTTGTTTAATTTATTTACTTCATTGTTGGATTTTAACTTTACCTTCTATTTTTATTACCATTTAAGTGCTTGTTTCTTTCTATTGTATTCTTTTTTCCTCAATATCATTATTTTTCATGATTTTTTATTTTTTCTCGATATTTGATATTTTTTATCAAATAAAGCAGTCTTTGAAATATACGTATGTTTCTTTTTATTTTTAATTTTACTGTATCTTTTTACAGTTTTACAAAAATCATCTTACAAATATTTGTCGATTTTTACAAATTTTTTCATTTTACATCTTTTTTTCGTTCGATTTATACTAAATTCCTTTCGTTTTTTTAATTTACTTTTCGCTTGATTTTTAGTTTATTCACTTTTTTGTTTTTATTACCCTTTGAGCACTTGTTCTTTGTACTGTTGTATTCTGTTTCCTTTATTTTTTTTTTGGTATTGTTTATGACCTGTTCTTCTTCATAAATGATTTGTTTTAGAGTTTAAGAAAATCCTGAATTTTGAAATAGTTTTTATAAATATTTTTCAATTTTTAACATTTTTTACACGTTATCACTTTTTTCTTTCGGTTTTTACAAAATTCCTTTGTTTTATTTTATTTATTTCAGCCCTCGTTTCTACCGTATAATTTCTTCCTCAACATCATTTTTGATCATTTTTCTTTTTATTTCTTTTTTATTCTTCCTAGAAATGATTTTTGTATATATTTTTCTAAATATTTTTCATTTTACAACATTTTTTATTTGCGATTATAATACTTAAATTAGTAAAAACATTTTAAGAACAGTTTTCAAATCTGACCCAGAAATGTACATTTTTCAAAAATTTAGCAAAATTTATTAAAAAAATTCACTTCAAAAGGCTAAAATTTTGGCATTTAAATTCAAAATAGAGATTTTTGATTATTTATCCTGTACAACTGATATTTTTGTATGGAATGAAACTATAGGATTTTTAATACAAATCCCGTTGCACGTCATATATCAATTATGAGATCACGACCCTGCAGTGTTGTCGGCTTGTCTAAATTGTCGAGGAATGTAAGAAGTTTCAAAAATAAAGACAATATTATAAAATTAGCGAAAACGTGGTGAAAACACACAACTGGTTGACGGCCGGACGTCAGAAATCGTTGAAATATTTCAATCTAAATACTCGACAACGTCGTATCAAGGCATGCCAATCGCTACAATGTCATTTCTTCATCATAAATACGAGTCTCATGGGCGTAGAAAATTTCAAAACTATTTAATGTAAATTATGGTTTTTTGAGTACTAAACATATAATAATGATTTATAAACTTTATATTATAAAGAATAAGACGTATATAAGCCAATATAATTGAAATAATTCTAAAATTATCAAAATAATTACGATAACTTTTTCGGTTTTTTAGTACTGTGACTACGTTCATGAGTCCTCGTGAATTTTCGTGATGTTTCGTATGATTTATCTTAGTTAGGGAAATTTTAATTAGTTGGCAGTACTATGACGAAAGAGGTACGTCACTCCTGACGTGCAACGGTATTTGTACTAAAAATCCTATATTTAGTGAAAACCGCACATTTCTCTTAATTATAAATAAACAATTAAAATGTGGAGAAACATAAAAGGATATCCAGTATTTAAAATAATTGACTAAAAGTGGCTTTAAATTGTTTCTGTAAGGTTATAATCATATAAATTATCAATAATTAGGCAAAAAAATGAAATTATTTATTTATTTGAATATAACAATTATCCATATTCTTTATCTAGTATTTTAATTTTTAATACAGGATGGCACTATATTAATTATATATTAAAAATATATAATTTATAACATATCTTCTGCTATTAATAAATGAATATACCGACTGTCCCTTTATTTTCCCACAAATTGTAATCGTTCAAAGTAATATGATTTGAACGGTAAAAAAAATGAAACTTTCTAATTTTCTTGGACTTCAATAAAAATTAAATCGAAAACCGATTCCGGCGGTGAATTTCGTCATTAGATAACAAAATTATTATCCCGAAAACCGGTACATCGCAATAAGAAGGGGAAAACTTTTTAAAAGCGACCTCATTTTCAAGTTTCCTTTAAGATGGGACGTTAATGTTTCCTCATAAATAAGATGTAAATGGCTCTTTACCCTTTTTATAGTGTTCTTTTAAAGCCATGTCAATGGCTCTTTGTTTTGCACAAGGATGCCTTTTAGGTGTATGTTGGCAAAAAAATATTATCGTTTGTTTTGAATGTTCAAGCTAATCTTTAAAATCCTGTGATATTAGCCAGAAATAAAATGTTTTATAATATAATCAACATTTCAGTAACACTATTTTAGCAAAAAAAAACTCGAAAAAAATGTTAAAAAATAAACGAAAGAACATAAGATCAAAAAATATATATTTTTTTAACTGGTAACAAACAGGAAAATAAAAAATCTAAATTAGAAAAATAAAAAGGGCTAAAAAATTGAAGATGAAATATATGATATCAATTCACAACCTTATTTTTCGTAAAAAAAATTGGAAATTTCGCGGAGAGTCGAAAATTGGAAATTAGAAATTGAAAATTGCACTAAACAATAAAAAATTGTTACTAGGAATCAAAAATTACTTACAAGGATTTAAAAATTTTACATCTGAAATTAAAGTTGTTGAAAATTGAAAAATAAGAATCAAAAATCGAAGATTGAAGACCGGAATTGAAAGTTGCACACGAAGAATCGAAAATTTGTCAATTACAAACCGAAAATTGTTTTAAACAATTAAACATAGCCCTTAGGAATCGAAAATTATACAGAAGGAATTGAAAATTTCGCATTTGAAATTAAAACGTTGCACAAGTTGTCGAAAATTGAACAATAAGAATCAAAAATCGAAGATTGAAGACCAGAATTGAAAGTTGCATACTATGAAATGAAAATTGCCCACGAAGAATCGAAAATTGTTTTTTTGGAAAACAAAAATTGTACTACACAATTGAAAATTATAACTCAGAATCGAAAATTACACGTAAGGATTTGAAGAAAAAATTTTCCAAGCGAAACAAAAAATATAAAGAAACAATTAAAAGAGCTTAAACATTTTTTAATAGCGATGACAACTTTTTTTCTAAGATCTTAATTTTTCTCCGAAAAGTCGAAATTTTTTGTTTTGTTTTTTTTTTGTTTAAAAAAATTCATGAAATTATTAAAAACTAAAATTTAATAAATTACATTTTTGTGAATTTCAAAAATTAATAAGTGAAAGCAAAAAACAAAGAATTGACAAAAAGAAACCGGTAAAACTATATCATTTTTTTAAACGGTATAAAGGCACTAACCAAAACAAAATAAAATAAATTTGTAAAACGATTAGAAAAGCTTAAGAAAAAATAAATTACAATTTTTTTCTAGGGCCTTAATTTATATAAAATAAGTCGAGATTTTGCGTTTTTTTTTTGGTTGCCTTATCAACTTCATCGCATTCAAAATTTAATCAAAGTAATTTTTTTTAAATGAAATCAAAATCAATTTTTGACAAAAACAAAATTAACTCATTCCCAAATGAAACTATACCAAATACAAATTATTTAAAAATTAAACCCTTAACAAAATTAATATTAATATTGTAAAAACCAAAATTTAACAAAAACCTATTGATTTCAAAATCAAAATATAAAAAATCCAAATTGCGTCACAACTAATCATTAATAAAATCAAATATGTATTGTGAAAACCAAAATTTATATTAAAATCAAAATTTAAGGAAATATTTTTTTGCAAAAATATATTTCTTCAATTTGTGAAATCACACACTTTTTCCTTAAATCTCACCTTAAAAAAACAAAATTTGAGTTTTTCAAAAAAAATATAACCCAAGACTCTCTAATCTCTCTTCTAAATTTCCAATAAATCTGCCTCACGTACGTTCTTCGAAGCAGCACCAGCAAACCTCATATATTTCATGTAACTTTGAATTATTACGTTTAATATAGTCTCAGTAAATATACACAGCCCCGATATAATAAACGATATCATCCGGGCAACCTTTAAAAAATGAAGAAAAACTTGCTTGTACAAAATAAATCTAATATAAAGCACTTAAGTTTATGGATTGCGGCCTTAGAGATAAAATGCACTACGAAACACAATGCGGCATAAAATTCGATTATAAATTCATCAAGCACAAGGTTATTTAGGACACTATCTGTCAACTGTCAAAAAATACTTTTGTTAAACTTTTTAATAAAATAAATGTAAAAAAATCTTGATTTCTAAAAATGAAAATTTACCAAAATCAAAATTAAAAGGATATGTCAAAACTAAAGCACTAAAGCAAAATTTAATCGAAATAATTTCTCTCAAAATCATGTTTTAACAAAATTCATTTTTGGCAAAACCGAAATTTTGAAAAATGAAAAATAAGCAAAAAAATTTTTGTTAAAAATTAATTTGACTTAAAGTAAATTTTAAAACCAAATGTTATGAAAACTAAAGTTTAATAAAACCACACTCTGTTAAAATAACAACTTAACAAAACTAATTTTTGTCAAAGTCGCAATTCATTAAAATCATAAATTAACAAAAAAATTTTTAGAAAAACAATTTATTTTATACCAAAACTAAACCTTAATAAAACCAAATATTCTGAAAACAAAAATTTAACCAAACCAATTTCTGTCAAAATAAATTTTTGTCAAAAGCGAAACTTATCAAAATAAATTTATATCAAAATCAAATATTAAAAAACAAATTTTATCAAAAACCAATTAGACCAAAACTAATCCTTAAGAAAACAAACTATTTTAACAACAAAAATTAAACAAAACCAGTTCCTGATAAAATCAAATTTGACAAAACTTATCAAAATTAATAATCAACAAAAAAGTTTTTTGTCAAAGACCAATTTATGCCAAAAGTAAAACTTGACAAAACCAAATATTGTAAAAACCAAAATGTAATAGAACCAAATTCTCTGGAAATTAAAATTTATCAAAACCAAAATTTAATAGAACAATTTGTGTTAAAATTGGAAGTTAAAAAAATATTTTTGTTACAATGGAAAGTTACCAAAATCAATTTTGTAGTCAAAAACAAATTTATACCAAAACTAAACTTTAACCAACTAATTTTAGTCAAAATTAAATCTTGCAAATTTTTTGGTCAAAAACCAATTTATAACGAAACAAAATATTGCGGAATCCAAAATATGTATAAAAAAACCAGTTTCTCTCAAAATTAAAACTAAAAAAATATTTTTATTGCAGTTGAAATTTATCAAAATCAATTGATGTCAAGATCAAAACTTATTAAAAACAATTTTTGTCAAAAATCAATTTGTACCAAAAGTCAAACTTAACAAAACCAAATGTTGCGAAAGCCAAAATTTAACAAAATCAATTTATGCCAAAATCGAAACGTAATAAATTGTCAAACTGCACACAAGGAACCGAAAATTGTTCACTGCTAGAATAATTGTTCAAAGATTAAAAGTCATAGAAAATTGTCGACTTAAACAAGAACAAGTTGTCCAGAATTTAAAAAATTTTAGGCATCTGATTTTCAGTTTTATTTCAATTTTCAATTTTCGTTGCCAAAAAACGGTTCTAAATAGATCATATAAGCATTCATAATTGTTTCAAATTATGTGAAAGATTTTTTAATGATGTAAAAACATGGAATAAATGTTCCGCTCTCTATCTATATATAAAAAATGAATATTAATTAATTAAAATTAATTAAATCACTGAACTTGCTTTGAAATACAGTTAATTGTGAACTGTATCGAATTTTTATCAGGGCAGTACTCAGCGAAAGGGACAAAGTTAATAAAAAGTAAATAATTAATAAATACAAAATGACATTTTTTAATTAATTTGAAACATTTTCTGCGTCACACTGTACAACAAGAATGTTCCATTATTTTTAAACACTATTGTTGCATCAGAATTTTCACAGCAAACTCAATTTTCGTAAACTAAACGCCAAGAAAAATTTCCATCTGCTTCAATACTCATTTATTTTCTTTAACTGCAAAATTAAAAACGGTTCTTTATGACTTTCGGACCGCCTTCAGACTTTTTCAAGTTGAAACAATTCCATACTTAAATATTCATGAAATTCGTTTCAAACTCCAATTGAAAAGGATTCATTTATATGGAATTATTGTACTCGATTGTAGCTTTTCAATGGCTCTTTCCATACTTTTCACTAACAAGCCGAAGTCCGTTATTTCTACGAAAGAATTTTGAACAGCAAACAAGAAAATTGTATTGGAAAAAAAGATTTTTCGTATTTTTATTTCGATCAATTAATTTTGACAAGAACTGATATTGATAAGTTTTGAGTTTTACAAATGTTTACTTTATTTGAGTTTGACAAATTCGATGAGTTTTTAATAAACGAGGCTAAACATTTTTCAAAAATAAATATAATAATAAAAATTAAGGTTTTAGAAAAAAGTTGTGATTTGTTATGATATTACTCATCTTCAAAAAAATCATTTTTCAGCGCCTTTTATTTTCTATTAAGCTTTTTTAATACTTTTTTATATATTTTTTGTTTCGCTGGGGAACTGTTTTCTCCCTGTGAATAATTTTCAATTCCTAGTTGCAATTTCGGATTTCTAAGGGCAATTTTCGAATTCTAAGGGCAATTTTCTTTTTATGGTATGCAACTTTTAGCTCCTAGTTGCATTCTTCGATTTTTGACAATTATTACCTGATTTTCGATTATTTGTTCCGTATTTCAATTTCAACGTTTAAATTTACAAATCTTTACGTACAATTTTCCATTTCTAGTTACAATTTTCGATTGTTTAGTGCAATTTTGGACTTCTATTGGGCAATTTTCGATTCTTCGTGGGCAATTTTCGATTCTTCGTGGGCAATTTTCTTTTTATAGCGTACAACTTTCAATTCCTTATTGCAGCACACAGTTGTAGTGTACTATTCCAAAATTTTAATATTCTTACAAAAATCTATGTACTAATCCTTTTAAATTTCATATATTAATGTTTCGAGCCAGACCATTATTAAACAAAACTTCTTGATAAGTCGGAAAAAAAGGGGCCGCGTCGGCCAAAGTCCCAACGTTAATGTAGACATAGAAATCTCCAAACGAATTAAAACTGTTCAAAACACATAAAACCCGAAATGAATGTAAGCCATCTGTCTTGTCGTCCGATCCGGCTCGAAGGCCCACCAAAAAGGAAGAGGACGTCCACGCACAGGGGCGGCGCGGCCCCGGCGTCGATCCCCCCGCGACGTTACGATAACGAGCGTCGGCAATTAATAATTCTTAGCACTTTCGCTTTTTCATGGAAACGCGGTGCGTCTCCGGGAAGGAGACGAATCGAGTTCCCGACAAATTTGGGCCGAATAAAAGGACTTATGACAGCCGCATTGAACATCCAATTGCTTTTATTTGTCTTTCTCAGTCGCGTACACCCGAAAAGAATGTCTTTTTTTATACGCGCCGATATATTTTGCGAATATTGTTTTTCGTCAAAGTGTGCACTAAATTTATTTAAATGTGCCCCCGCTCCTACTTTACTAAAATCTTTTGAAAATGATCTTTAAATTCTAATAGTTTTAAGAATGTTTCTTAAAAATAACTTAAAATTACTCGAAATGATCTGAAATTGTTCGAATTGATAAAAACCTGGTACAAAATGTTTCAGTATGAACGACTAATCAATATTTTTTCAAAATTGTTCTACATTTCAAGAATTCTTTGAAAATGAGTTTCGATAATTCTAAAAAGTTGTTAAATAATTGTCCTAAATTCGAAACTATTCGACTATTCAAAATAATCCAGAATGACCTGGAATTACCCAAAATAATCTTACATTGTTAAAAATAATTTAATATTGTTCAAATGGTCCGAAATTGTTCCAAATGATTCCAATTTAAAAAAATGTCTATATCTTTTGAAATGTACAAATAATGTGAAAATTGTGGAAATTATCATAGAATTATGTTAATTACTCAAAATCATTAAGAAGTTGTTCCGATTGTTCCCAAATTGTTCGATAACATTGAAACCGTTCAAAATTATACGAAATTATCCAACATTCAAAAATATTCGAGTAATTTTAA
Source organism: Hermaeophaga mercurialis (assembly GCA_951812935.1). NCBI lineage: Eukaryota > Metazoa > Arthropoda > Insecta > Coleoptera > Chrysomelidae > Hermaeophaga > Hermaeophaga mercurialis. The sequence continues at coordinate 1,890,245 of OX638363.1, forward strand.
ATTTTTCAAAATTATTCTAAATCAAAAACAATGAAATTTTTTCAAGATTTCCTCATATTTTTTTGTAAATCTCGACCTTTTCCAGCCGTAACCAACGCCATAGTTGTGCACTTAAATCCACCGCGCCATTCATCGACATTGATCTACTTTGTAATTGAATTGAAATTAAAAATATCACAAACAGAATAATCGCGGCTTGATTTGCGTGTATTATTTCATAATGTTCGTTCTATCTGCTATCGATCTGAGCTATTTTTAAATAGGGAAAATATCGCCAATGGGAAATTTATTGCCTTGCGACAGATTCCGGTGAAACAAAAGCAGTTTAGCATTTTAGCAGACAATGGCTTTCGAATTATTGTACTATTTACTGTTGTTAATCAAACCGATTTTGCTATGAGTATAATATTAAATATTATATAACGGAATATTGTGAATTTAGTATAATAGAATACGAGGCTAACTAGTAATACAAAATGCTTTTGATTCATCCAGAATTATCCCAAATTATTCTAAAGTATCAAAATCATCAGAAATTCATCGATATTTTGCAGTTGTTCAGTATTCCAATTCCAATATTCCAATTGTTCAAAATTATCAAAAATTATTAAATATTAATAAAAAGTGTATACAAAATTGTTCAAAATATCTAAAATTTATCAAATTAGTACTCACAAAATGACTTAAAAAATTTAAATAATTTTTTTTTGAAAATGTATTGAAAATTATATATGAAAATTGATAGAACAAAATGTTCCGAAATTGTTCAAAATTATGTAATATTAATAAAACTATGATTAAAATTTAATATAAAAATGTTCAAAAAATGGATAAAACTATTCAAGATCATTCAAAAAATGAACTGTAATTAAAAAATTTACACAAAATTATTCAAATTGATTTTAAAAATGCGATAAATTATCTAAATGTAAATCTTTCAAATGTGTGAAATTGTTGAAAATAATGAGAAATTATTAAAAATGTATCAAAAATTGAATGTGCTATATAAGAGTACCAACTTTAACAATGAATACAATGTGTTTTTTAACTGTAGAGCTTTCACTTTTCGTTAATATAATACAAAATGGCAATATAATGTTCTTTAAAAGTCGCATAATATTTTTACAGGAACAGCCTTTTTCTAGAGTACAAAGACCATTTGCTTATTCGATAAAACATAAAACAGGCTAATCCAATAGAACGTAAAATGCAAAACTAACCTCGCAGCCAACTCGAGACGAAATACAAAGAAAATAAAATCCGCCGAGTGAAACCATACACTCTTCAGATTTTCTCGTCGAACCCAATTTCCTGTGACTGCAATATGTCGGCAAAAAAATAAACTTCGTCTTTTGGAATAGTACGAGCACAACAAATATTAGCCGAGAGCTTGAAAAGTTCAAAAACTTGGCTAATTAACTCGATTTCGGTTTTTGTTCGTTTAGATGAATCAAGTAGCTGGAAAATCTCTCGTAAATTTTACAATTAAACAGTATCCAGATTTGGAGCTAACAGAGAACACTCCAGAGACTAAAATCGGGCTAAATATGTGCACGAAAACTGTTGTAACAATTGATTAACATCATTCTACAATAATAGTTTATTGGCAAAATGCCAAAAATGAAATACCGATCGGTTATTTTAATGGAAACCCATTTCGTTTCGACGAAGCCATACAATGACACTGGAAAGTTAATTTAAATTAAAACAAATACCGTTTTTGTACATAAAAGTGCTGGAAATTCCTTTGGGTTTACTCATAATTTTCGTTTAATCCGAAACCACTGACGATAAAAAAAAGGGTGATTGGCTTTTTAATTTACGTTTAAAAAATATATTAACAATAGTTTTAACACCCTTCACCAATTTTCTTAAAAGTAAGAAAAGAGAAATCAAAATAACCTGAAATTTTTCAAAATAATACAAAATAGTTGAAATTTGTTTAGTATTATAGTTTTTATTATGTTATCGATTAGTTAATACTTTTTTAAATTGTTGAAGGTTTCGAACAATTCGTGAAACCGTTTTCGTTTCCAAAAAATATTTTCTAAATTGTTCAAAATAATACGAAATAGTTGAAACTTGTTTCTAAAAAGTGGATTAACACTGCGCCACATAGTATAAAATTATTGAAACTCATTCACAATTGTCACATAATGATTCAAATTTTTTCAAATGGTCTGAAATATTTCAAAATAATTATAAATTGCTCAAAATATTCTAGAATTGTTTAGAATAATTGAAAATACTCATAAAGTTGTAATAAAATGCTCAAATTGTTCAAAATATTTTGAAAATTGTTCCAAAATGATTTGGATATTGTAATAATTGTTGTTGTTCAAAATTATTTGAATTTGTTAAAAATAATGCCAAACTGTATAAAATGGTTGTAATAAGTTTGAAGTTGCTCAAATTAATCTTAAACTGTCCAAAATCATGAAATAATTGTAAATTTTAAATCAATAGTTTTGAAAGTATATTGTTCAAATTTAAAAAAAATAAGTTTATAAATTATTTATTACAAATTAATAATGGAGTCATGGAAAACCTTTTCAACTCTGTGCCTAAAAAAATTATTAATAAATACATTTTTATACATATATTTCAAACAAATAAACAAAACCAAAAATAATTTTACGTTTTGAATAAAAAATGCCTTTAAACACTTTTTCAAATATTAAACCGAAACAATACTTTCATTCAAAATACTACACATTGCCATGAAAATGGAGGAGCATTAAATGCATTTTCTCAATTTGCACCTAGTTGGTGTTCATTGTTTAATATTTTATTCGGCAATTATCTTCAAAATAGAAGTAGAAATTGTATCCTTTCTCGTCGAGTACGTGTACCGATTTGATGAGAACTCCCTGCCGAATACTGATTCCGAATAAACCCGGCAAAGAGATCAGGTATACATACAAGACGTCCAAAATTGTATCAAATAATTTATGAGGCAACCTTTATTCTAACAGAAAATAGAATTAACCTATTTTCTGAGCCTGTGTGATCCAGACTTGGTTGAAATGGCCTGAAAATCTTCAAAATTACCTTAAATTGTTTAAACGGATTCAAATTTGTTCAAATGTTCTAAAATTTTTCGAAATGTTTAAAAAGTGATCTTAAATTACAAACCGTTTTGAACAATTTCACAAAATTATCCAAAATATGGATTATTTTGAAATCCCAGGAAACAGTCCTAAAAATTGTCCGAAACAATCTGAAATCATTGAAACTGATCTGAAAATTGTCCCAAAATAATCAAAGTGTTCTAATGAGATGACATTATACAATATGATGTTATATTGTTCAAAATTACTTTAAATCGTTCAAAATAAATTGAGTTTGTTCAGAATAATTTGAAAATTGTTACAAAATGATTCGGAAATTGTCACGAAATGATCTATATTTGTTAAAATTTTCCAAAATATTGAAAAATGTTACAAAATATTTCAGAAATTTTCACAAAATGATCCAAATGTGCCGAATTTTTTAATAAATTTTATTCCAAAATGGATGAAAAATGTTCCAAAATGATTCAGATATTTTCACGAAATGATCCAAATTTTTACAAATGTGTCAAATCTTTTAATAAATTTTAATAAATATTGTGAAAGTGTTCTAAACGATCTAATACGGAAATGATTACAAAATTATTTAAAAATTGTTCAAACCCGATTCCTAATTTCCACAAAATGGTCCTTCACTTACAGAAAATGATATAAAAATTGTTCAAAACAATCTGAAATCATTGAAACTCATCTGAAATTCGACACAAAATAATCTAAATATTCTAATGAGTTGAAATTGTACAACATGATCTTAAATTGTTCAAAATTACTCTAAAAACAAATTAAAATTGTTCATAATGATTGTTAAAAAATGATTCCGAAATTGTCAAGAAATGATCCAATTTATTCAAATATTAAAAAATTGTTGATAATAATCTAAAGTTGTCCGAAATGATTTAAAATTATCACAAAGGGGTCCCAAACTTAAAAAAATTGTTCTGAAAGTTTTCTAAACAATCTAATATGAAAAACATCACAAAATAATACTAAAATTGTCAAAACATGATTCGACATTTTTTATATGACCAGAAATTACTCAATTGGATTCGAAATATAAAATGATCCGAAAATTCCAGAAAATGATCCAATCTTCGTTGAAAATGACATTAAATTGTTTAAAACAAATTGAACTTTTTCAGAATAATTAGAAATTAAATTAAAAATCTGAAAATCGTCACAAAATAATTCAAATGTTCTATTGAGTTGTAATTGTACAAAATTATCTTAAATTGTTCAAAATTATTTTAAACAGTTAAAAACAAATTGAAATTGATCATACAAAATGATTCGAAAATTGTCATGAAATGTTCCAAACTTATCTAATGAGTCAACCTGTATTTTAACAGCCCGTTAATTCCATTTTCGGAGCCCGTGTGTCCGAAACGATTTTCTTCGTTATCTCTCACGTCGAATTTATGTTTACCGGTTTGGTTATTACATTCAATTTCGCGACGATAAATTTTAGAAGCGCCAAACGATACACCGGCTAGTGTTTGCTTCATTTCGCTCTGGATTATTCCCGGCGAGCCGTTGAGCTCTAAAAAATTTATGCTCTCTTTACAACTTACAATTAAAGCTCCAATTGGAAAACAAAGAGAACGATTCCGCACTTGTTTTAGAATTTTAATACGGAAAGTTATAATAATAGGCGACAGAGAGGGTTGCTTTACGGCCAATTACACGGTCGTCTCTTTATGTAAATATTATATGCATATTATGCAAAATGATGTTTTCCCCATTGAGGCCATTAATCCATAATTATAAAATTTGATATACAATTACGTCGGTTTCGACCTAACCCCCGCCCCTGTTCATAGCGGCGTAGTACCCGCTTTGTCCATCTACTGGGAGTTTCCGGTTTAAAGCACTAGATGGAAATAATGTTTCTGTTGCATATTTATTGGATGGGTGATCTGTGACATGGTTATTGATTTTCATTGCCTACATTTAATATGAAATGACGTTTTTCCCATTCAAATCGGACTGTTATAACGTGAAATGTTTTGTACGTATGTTTTGTTACGTTTTTTTATAGTTTACTGGGATTCTTTGCGATTTTATGAATATTTATGGATATCCACTGGCATTTCAGACTTTCAACGTTTCAATTTAATATATGCAGTCTCACAAGTAATAGGGATTTACCTATAGATTGGTATTTACTCTCTGACTGAAACATTCATGTGCCGATTGCACCATTACACAGTTAGTTGATGTATGTTGTTAAAGCGCCAATTAGGAAATAAAGGGAATACTCGTTTTGGATATTATTAAAATTCTAAATTTATGTAAATAGTAGAGAGGGTGATTTTATAGACAACATGGCTCTCTCGTATTGTTTTGATAATACTGGACATCATCAAATCTTGAAATTCATCCAAAATATGTGTCTAAAATTTTCACAAAATGATCAAAAATTATTCAAATGAAGTAAAAATATTCAAAAAATAGTTTAAAATGGTTCAAAATTGTCATGAAAGGATTCAAAGTTGTTCCAAATCATAGAATTGAACAAACTGATATAAAAATTTTCAAATAATCCGAATTTGTTAAAAATAACGTAAAATTATTTAAAATGGTTCCAAAATTGTAAAAAAAGGATTCGCAAATTGATACAAAATAATCCTACATTTCAAAAATGTTCCAAATTTAAAAGTATTCGAAATAATTTCCATAAAATAATCTCAAAATTTTACAAACTATTCTGAATTTGTTCGAAACAATCGGATATGATAATTAGTTCAAAATAATTTAAAAATTGTCAAAACTTTTTCAAATGACCTGTAATTATCCAACAAGATTCAAATGTTTATAAAATAATCAAAACTGTTCAAAATGATCGAGAAATCTCAAAAAAAAATAATAAAAAGTTATTAAAAATGATTTGTAATCATTAAACTCCCATGAAAATTGTTACAAATTGATCTAAACTATGCAAATGATCTAAAATTATTTAAAGTGATCTAAGAACATTCAAAAAGAATAAAATAATTCGCAATTGATCACAAAATGATTTTGTTTAAACTAATCTTAAATCGTTCAGAATTATCTCAAATTAATTAAAAAGAACTGAACTTCTTCGAAATGATTGAACATGATCTGGAAGTGAGTTGGTACAAAATTGTTCAAGTGGACTAAAAAATCATCAAAAATAGTTCAAAAAGGGTTAGATTTATCATTAAGTTGTTCTAAATCATACAAAATTGAACAAACTGATCTAAAATTGTTTAATCAGTCTAAATTTGTCGCAAATATGTTTAAACGTTCCAAACTATTTTAAAATTACTCAAAATAGTTTCAAATTTTGAAAAAATGATCTCCAATTTAGAGAATGATTCAAAATCGTTCAAAATTAGCATTTAACTTAATAATTTAATCAAAATGATCTGAACTTTTTCAAAAGTACCAAAAAATGATTTGAAAATTGTTGAAATACTCTTAAATGTTTCAAAATTCCTCAAATGCCATTTGTTTTCTTCCTTTATTTCCAGCATCCACATCGACATTATTATTAATGGAATTTCTAAACACTTGAATATTTCATAGTTTTAGTGCCAGAAATATAGAACCGTTTAAATTTTCGTGATTGTTACAGTAACCACCCCCCCCCCCAGCCTTACTTAATCCCTGCACACCACTGCGTGTGTGACTCAGTCAACCGGATCCGCACCGATGAACGAAAACCCGAAAACCATCCGAAGTGGGACGGAAACAGCGAGCCGACTACAGCAGGAAGAGCAGGATAGAAGAGCGAACGGATCGATAGCAGGAGCCGCCCTGACGGCCTGCCTGCCATGCCATTCCATTTCTACGATCAGACAAGTCACTGGCCACCGCTCAAAATTCTTAGCGATCGCTCCTGAGGGAGCCCATTGTGGCGGTACGACAGGGTGGGATTTATTTCGTCGCCACGACGCTCGTATCGGGTTATACAAGGCGATTATAAAGGCCAAATCGGCTTTCGAAAAATATTTTGCGTTTCTATAGTATACAAAGGAGTCGCGTTGCAGGAATAATTATTATACACTAGATAAATTGCAATGCATCATATTATTGCCATCCCTTTGTCTCTGTACACGTTTGAGGATTAGTTTAAAGCAACTGAATCCATTATTTTGATATATGATTACAGTATAATCTGCCAGAAGCAGAATTCTCGATTTGTGACAAAGAAACCATCTGCGATACGCTCGAATGTAAAAGAACCAATTAACTAATTCTACCAGAGATAAATTAGGTTAGAATGCCCGGGACACAAAAATGGTACTAAACTACCACTAATTGTAAAATTTTAAAAGGTTTATTAATCAAGCTAGAAATTTAAATTTTGTAAGTACTATAGATCTCGGATAATATATTGTTACGTATTGACTTGTATTATTTCAATAAATATACGAAAGAATCTGAATACTATTTCCAGGAGGGTTTTAACCCACTACGTAACTTGGTTAATGAAAATTAAAGAGGCTGAGCGAAACAATAAAAAATTGTGAATAAAAACAAGTCTTCCAAATATTAGGGCAACATACTCCTTTAAATAATAACTAATATATTTAATCTCAGGGGTAGGCACTATCAACTGCTCGATCATCCGCGAACCCAAACTTAACTTTTTAATCTCGTTTTATTTTTCCAACAAAGACGACCCGAATATTAATTATTAAATTTGATGACTCTAATAAAAATCTTTATTTACTATCCGATCGCGACCTTGGCCCAAAACTTTCGTTCACGTAATATTAAATAAATAGTGAATGTTATAATTTAGAAAATATTAAATAAAAAATAAGTTCTACGTACAGGGCGATATTTAACTAAATCCCTCTACATACTATCGTAACAATAACAATTATAATATTTTGAGACTCCAGTATATTTAAACACTTTCCTACTAATTAAGTTAGGTTACTCCCTACCAGATTTTTCAAGAAATGCTAAACGAACATTATTAACTTATAAATTTAGATAAAATGTATAAATATAACAAACTTCAAAAACTTATTAAGAATAAAAACATTTTAACGAGGTAAATCAACCTTTAACATTTACGAAATAACTAAAATATCATTTTTTCAAAATTTGAAATATATCTTTTATTAAATAATAAAGGTCTTAAATTAACTCTCAGGGTTAACATGAATTCAAAATTAATTGAAAAGTTCTGTATTGATGTGGATGTTATAATCGAAAATTTCGAAATTGAATATGATATCAAAATGATAATAAAAAATAACTGTTTCTCAATTCTATTATTAAATTAAACAAATAAAAGTATTTCAAAGAATATCAAAACCAACAACTTAATGATTACAAAAGCTGATAAAGGTAACTATTCATAATTACGTTTCAAAATTTGTTATTCATAATATTAATTTTTAAGTAATTTTAGCAATGTCCTGATGATAGTTTTGTAGCCGAAAACACTTTAAAAAGTACATTTTTTTTCCTTCTTACTTCATAACAAGGATATTTGAAAAGTGCGAGACGTATGTTGGAATTTTGTACGAACATACAAGTCGAACGGCGAAGAGACCATTAATTTATTGTTGTAATTTGTATGAAAATAATGGGCCAAGTTTGTTGAAGACTGGACTGCAGGGTTTTTCAGGATTAGTCTTTCTATAAAAAGCTACTCGTTTGGTATTGTAACCCCATAATAAATTTTTTAAGCAAAGGGATTATCAGATATGTAAAAAAAACTAAAGTTCTTTAATAATCCGTAAAAGTCATAAAAACAGTAATATTCTTCTAAGAAGTCATAAATAAAAAGTACTGACGTCACTGGCCAATGAGAGCTTCGCGTTCAGACAAAGCAAATTTAGAGCCGAAAGTTGAGATTAAAGAAATAGACATATTTTGTGACTATTTAAAAACGAAAATATGCCAAAACCAAAACTCAAAACCAGTTTAAGTCGAAACTAAATTTTAACAAAACCAAAACTTTGTAAAATCAAAACTCAATGATTAACCAAAACCTAAAAAACTTCTGTCAAAACCAAAACTTACACAAAATCAATTAATGTTAAAGCCAAAGCTATAAAAGATATTTTATATTTATTAATAATTTTGGTCAAAATTATTAATTAGTAAAACCAATTAAAGCCAAAATCCAAATATAACAAAAATTACAACTTTCCCAAAATGGACTGAAACCAATTTTTGTTAAAATCAAGTCTTAACAAAATCAGTTTAAGTGAAAACCAAAACAAAACCAAAATGTAAAATTTAAAACTTTTCATATTTTGTTCACCAGTAATTCATATAGTATTTAATATTTTTTTGAAGTTATTTCAGGTTTTCGCTGACGACATCATCAGAAAAACCATGGAATAATGCAACGATAATCCCGTCATTCATTTCGACTACGAGTTATACTTAATTCTCAAAAATAGAAAAAAAATAGACAAACTCCAAGTCAGTCCTCACATCCTTTGCCTCAACAATAAAATATGAATCCAAAAATAAAATGGCGACGTTCACGTAAAAATCAGTAAATGCTAAATTCGACGAAATTGTTTGCAGCACCCCACAAAACCCCTCTTTGGTACTCTCGAAATGTCTCATGGAACATTTGCCTCATGATCCTGAAAACATTGATATTCAAGTATAAATGTGTGTTCTATCGACAAGTTAAATAAAAATATAATGGGAAGCCCTGTATATACAGTGATTGTTCAAATATGGTCCCAAGCATGGGTCTGTATACAGAGTGTACGAGAAAATAATGCAAATTTTTAAATGGCATTTAGAAAGTGTCATTTGCAATAGAATATTCTAATCCATTTTTTTTCTAACATCATTAGCTTACACAAAAATTAACTATAAACATTTACTCGAAAATTTATACGTGGCAAAACCTCAGACTTTTAATAAAAATCTATGTCATGTAACCAACGAATATCTATCTGATTAATCATAAAATTGTGTTAGTTTGTAAGAGAGTCGGATCGTGTAATCGTTTAAGTTTATAGATTGAAAAAGTAGGCATTTTATTCAAAGTACGACGATCATGACATATTAATTAATCTAATCTACGATGTTTTGCATCAGTGTCTCAAAAATTGTTGGAAAGTGTAGTGTATTACCTAAAAAAGTACTAGTTGAAGTCGTTCGGATTATATAATAAATGCCGAGAATGTATTTTTCACTCATCTACATCCCTCCTAATCGACCATTCTAAATATCCAGGTGTACTAAAAAAGAAACTTATTTTTAGAACGTTTGACTGAGTTGTCGGTGTTGCTGGTTTTAGTTGGTTTTCAGTAAATATTATTTAAATATATCTAAAATACTAATATTTATTTCTTTGAAAACGAGTGACTTTAGAAAAAAAATTTATAAGACATTTTTATTCTGCATACCGTTTTTATCCATAAATATGTGCATTATTTTCACGGACACTCTGTAGAGGAATCAGTGTTGACTAGAGAAAAAACATGTGGATTTGTTTATGGTAAAATTAACGGAAAAACGTCATATGGTCAAAATGTATATTAATTTACATGTGGTGCATGCAAGACACCATATATTACAATTACGACTATAACATCATCATTAGGTAATCCCCCCACTACTTTTTCATGATCTACATTTTGGTTTTTGCTCTGTCTCGTTGCGAGCAATTCTAGTAAAACAAATCATACGCACAGTACAGTGAGCATAATTACTGTGGTGCAAAATTGTTTACGCCGTTCCTCGTATCAACTCTGGAGGTCAGTCAAAGTCGATTCAGTGAATAATTCAATTCCATATATTCCCGAAAATCGATATTTTTTAGTACGGATAAAGAGGAAACGGACTGCCATTTCCACAATTCTGGATATGACGTGACATGCACGCCGTGAGATTAAAAGAAAGTAGGTACCAATAACCGGGATGACATTAAAACCCTAGCCAGCCTTCACTTCACTTCAGGTGCCGTACGTTTCAGACTCCCGGTTATCCCGTCGGATTTTCGGGATAACGGCTTTCAGGGAATAATCCCGTCAATCTGATGCTTTCGATTTCATCCTCGTCGACTTCTTTGGTAATTATAATTAACTAGACGGAAATAGTAGTAATAGTACCAATAGTCATTTATTACACCCATATAAAACAAACTAGAATATGGTGAAACAGAATAAAAGAAGGAATTGGTGCATATGCGTAATGGTTTTCAGATTTATACTTATATTTGATATGATGATAATTATCAGTTCATTAGTTTTTTCAAATTAATATGGAAAACATTGATTGATCAATTTCATATTTTAGGTTAGTTATGTATACAATGTAGGAAAATCAAATCAATAAAATTGAAATTATGAAGTAATATTGTGGACAGGTTATGTAAATTCTAATGAAAGATATTTGTAAATTTATGACAAGAAAATACGTATTTAAAATGTATTGGTACCTGCTTATAAGATAATTTTATATAAAAAAAGAAATTTATTGAAATATAATGAAATTAGATAGTAACAGGTATGAGTTGTAATCACAATATTTGCTATCTTAAAGGTATCATATTGTAGTAAAAAATGAGAGAAAAGACATAATTTTTAATGTATTTTTTAATAAATGTAAAACTAAGTATTGTAAAAGAAATTTTTAAATTAGGAAAAAAATCCCTGTATAGTGAATTTTGATCATTTTTGGTCGATTTTAGAAATCAAGGTACTTTTGAAATACAGGTTCATAAAATAATGGGAAAATCCAAACTTTTTCGGCAGAAACTCTTGTCAAAGAAGCATGTATCTCTATAATAAAAAAATTCAAGGTTATGTAATTTTGCGAAATCAGAACAATAATCTGAATAATAAATTTATGTAAAGAAAAGTTTCTAAAGACTATTAAAACAATAGTGGTGAAATAAATAGTATTCTTTTCGTGTTTTAGACGAGTGATTTAATATTAAGTGAGGTTATGCCGGGAAGACTTTAATATATTAAAGAAATTATGTTAATCTATGTGAATAATTAAAAAACTAAAAGATACTAAAAAATACAAATTTATAGAAAATTTCAAAAGGACAATTACCTTTTTCTTTCTGGATTCTCATCGTTTTTTATTAAACAAGTTTATGGGTCTCATTTGAGATCAACAAATCTATTCGAAGTATCCGTGATAATGGATATAATCGATTATATCAACACTTATGGTTACACTTACTAAAAATTATAATTTTGTATAAATTTTATATCTTCATGAATAATTATTGTAAAAAGTTCCCATCATCATAATTTTCCTAAAAACCTACTTTACAGAAAAAAATGAAAATGTGAAGTACCTTTCCTTACAAAACTACAATCAAAAACGCAATAGATAATTTATTAAAAATTGAGATAAATTTACCCTAAAAATTTCCCTAAAATATCAAACTTATAAAAAATTTGTTTGTCGAACAAAACTATCGAATTTACCAAGAATTTTTAGAATTTATAGAAAATAGTACACATATTTACGGATAAGGTATAAAAATGTGTGCAGAATAAAAATGTCTTATAATTTTTTTTCTAAAGTGAGCCGTTTTCAAAGAACTAAATATTAGTATTTTAGATCTATCCAAATGTTATTACCAAAAACCAACTAAAACCAGTAACACCGACAACTCAGTCAAACGTTCTAAAAATAAGTTTTTATTTTAGTACACCTGTATATTTAGAGTGGTCGATTACAGGGGATGTAGAAGAGTGAAAAATGTATTCTCGGCAATTATTACACGGTTCGAACGATTTCTACCATCACTTTTTTTAGGTAATAAACTTTAGTTTCCAACAATCTTTGGGACACTGATACAAAACATCGCGGATTATATTAATTAACATATCGTGATATTCTTGATTTGGATAGAATACCATTTTTCATTAAATCATTGAAACTATTTTACCACGATAAAGTTAAAACTATTAAACGATCCGAAACATCAGCAAACCAACAATTTTATGATTCATCAGGTCGATATTCCTTGGTTAAATGACACATATTTTTATTAAAAGTGTGAGGTGTTGCCACGTATAAATTTTCGAGTAAAATGTTTAAAGTGAATTTTTGTGTATTAGAAAGACATTTTCTTAGAATAGTTTGTTACAAATGACACGTTCTACATACCATTTAAAAATACGCATTATTTACGCGGACACCCTGCATATAACACACTTTTTATTAAAAGCTACAATTGAAAATACGATTTTAACGTTTTAAAGTAATTTAAATGAACTGTTTTTTTTTAATATTTCATTCCAAATAAGTGGTTGACGAAAACGTAGATAATAATCATTACACATTTTATACATTCACAGTGCATACACCCCGTAACAATATATTCGCTTACTAAAAAGAGTATCTAAATAGTACGAATTTGCTGTTGGTAGAATCGTACTTAAAGAATCTGTGACAGTTGTATATTGTTAACTGTACTTACAAGAACATTATGCATATCGATTTTACTGTTAATCCAGAAAGGCAGCGCCCTACATCCAACTGACTTAATAAATATCTCTATTAAATCGACCCGGATATTGTAAACATTTCTAAACTTTTTCTCTTCTAGAATTTAAAAATCCCGTTACACAGCGTTCGATCCCCTTTTTCTAAGGGAATATTACGACATGCCAAATTCGATAATATTTTATCGTATTTCGGCTATTTCCAGGTTTTCGCCGACTTCGAGGAAAACATTGAGAGAGCAAACAATATATTCATAGGGGTCGGGAATATAACTGAAAGCTGCGTCCACCGAGTAAGCACTAGTAACACCTGTCGATGTCCACTTGCAGCTGCCACACCTTTTGTAGCCTCATTTCGGCTCGTCACCAACAATTCGGTCCTTCGATAATCCTTTTTGTTTCTAAAATCTTAACAGCCATAAACAAAATCGACGCCATAATAGAGACGTCGGGTCCTTTTTGTCCCCTTTAGTCGCACGTTTTTCCTATAAAAATTCTTTGAGAATCTTATTGATTACGATTTAATATGGATGGGCTTTCATCATTTCAACTTAATAACTCTCATAAGTAATAACAATTTACTTTTAAATTGATATTTTCGCTCTGGCTGAAACATTCATTGTAAGTATTCAGCGATTGATTCTACTTTTGAATTTGACATTTGTTGTTTATTCAACTACATCAGTTTTAATCATTGTCCGGTACGTTGAAAGTTTTTTTCTTACTTTCGCATTAATTTTTTTCTGGCTTGGGCTCGCTTCTGTCGTCCACGTTGAAGTGAATAATTTTGTCACGTTTAATCAAAATGTACTAATAATTCATGCAAAGGTTTTCTCCGTGTTCCAGTTTGTTTAAGCCCATTAACAGGGCTTTGATCACGATATTACACAATCTGCCACCCCTATTTGACTCTAATTTGTTTGCATTATGAGGACATAGGTCCAATAATGTTGTAACGTAACGGGGTACTTTTGAACCATACATTATTTATTATCTTTATTATTTTTATTGTCGGCTTGTCACTTTTCCGCTCCAGACTTCATTCTTTATTTCAATCATTGCTTCTATGTCAAAAGGTACTTTTATCGATTTTGGTCTTTTGTTGGTAGAGAATTTTATCATTTTTGTTTTTTCTATTGTCGATATTTGTCATTTTTTCATTTGATTCTGAATTTTGTCTATTTATTATTATTATTATGTCTTTTGTGTTTATACTTCGTTCATCCTGGCGAATTTGATTTAATGCTTATTAAATCCGACGAGTTTTGCATAGTTTTGATTATTTTTGTATCTGTTCTTGTATTTTTGATATATTTATTTTTATCATTATTTGTTGATTTCATTGAACTTCTTCTTCGAGTATTTTTGTGCTCTTCTACCGCAATTTTTGTATTTCTTTTTTATCAATTTTTTGTTTTTATTACTTTTTGCTGATTTTGGTAATTATTTATTTTACTAAGTTTCTCGAATATGATTTCCTGAAACTCTTTAGCAAAACGTCGAATAAGTCAATTTAGTGAAATTATTAGTTCGGTAACATTTGGCTTTTAAAAAGGGGGCTAAATTCTTCGAAATTTATTCCTCGATTCTGCTTAATTAACTTTTAAACCCTTCAGAGTCTCGAACCGAGTCTATTGCTTTCTCGACGAATTATGAACACGACGGATACTTCTTAAAAAACGACTACAATAATCACTTTTTCAGTGTATAATAGAGCAAAAAAAGTGGATTATCAGCCTTGCGAACTGAGGCCTTTATGTTAATTTTATCGATTTCACGATCGCTGCCATTTTCGTCTTGATTCGCAGCAGGATTTTTATGTTGGAATTAACTTACAACACGGCGTTCAAAAACACTCCTGCCGATTCTATGTTAAATCCTAGTTTTGTAGATAATTTTTTACTTTAGCAATTTTTCGACTTCTTTGCTGTTTTTATCAATTTTTTTTCCTTATAATATTTGGTTTAGTTTGCAATACATGTTACAAAAAAACTATTGTCAATTCTGTCACAAAATGTTATTTAATGTCATGGAAATTTCTTCGTTTATTTTATTTATACATATTTTGTTCGATATCTTTGTGCTTTTTGTCGGTTTTTTATTTTACAAATTTTGTTCTTTTTTGGATTTTTTTATGACGTATGGTCGATTTACTGTTTTAATTATTTTTATTGATTTCTATTAAATTTAGAAAAATTTAGAAAATTTGCTGATATTTGTTTAAATAACAATAATTTGAGAATGTACCGATCCAAAAGTCAAGTACCCAAATCATAAAATAAATATTTTGACAACTGATTAATTTATTTATGGAATTCAATAGTAACTGATTTTACTATTTCATTCAAAAATGATTATTATTATATTGGTATTTTTTTTGTCAACTTTATGTTTTTAATCATTTTGTGCAGTTGATTTATTGGATTGGTAATTGCTGTTGAACGTAATAGAAAGCTCTAGCCGCGACCGCCGTCAAAACTAAAAATGTTTCAAGGAAAATTAACATGTTGGCAGTTCCAATCCAAGTTCCACAAAAGCCTCGACTTTCCAGTGACTTAATCCACGGCAGCCGAGCATTGTCTCGCACGGGTCGGCCATATTTCCTGGCGAACGTCATCTCTTACAAAGTATCGTCCATTTGCCAGTTTCCGCTGTATGTATTTCAGTCACGGAAAAACTGGAAAAAGCGGGCTAATGGTCAGCGACACCGATTCGGACTGTTTGTAGGGGAAATGTCAAATGTTTTGTGGCTTGTTGGGTTTTATTCCTGCGGAGTTTCCCTAAGCCAAGTGGAAAAATTGGCCGCGCGAATGGCTCAGGTTTTAAATTCATCACCGCAAAATTTTGGTATCGGATAACGCCATGTTGGTTTTTGCAGTATTTTTATCGAGATGACAATCTAATTGCAAAAAATACACCGAAAGAGATTCTCCGGGTCGCCAAGATTCATGTAATGAAAAGGTTTTATTTATTTCATTTATAAAGATGCTGAAGCCGGCTCAAAATCTATCATTTTTACTGTAAATCTGTTGTAAGATATTCTAATATTCACTAACTAATTTGAAAATATTTCGATAATGAAAATTATAGAACAAGATTATTTAATTTTGTCATTCCAAAAGTATACTCGTATAAATAAATTCGATGACAAATATAAGTTTTGCAGTTGCAAAATTTGGCAAGATTTAGAAAGATCATAACAATTAATACAGATAAGGCAAAAAATCAACCAAAACCTAAAAAAAGTCCAGATAATAGAGGACAAAAAAAATTGAACAAACTATAATATAAAAAGCCTTGTATGTATTTGCCAATTAAATCCACCATTACAAGAAACACTAAAAAAAATGATAAAAGTAACAAAGAAATCGAAAAATTGAAAATGTAAAAAATTATCGACAAAACTAGGACTTGATATAGAATCGGCAAGAGTGTTTTTGAACGCCGTGTTGTAAGTTAATTCAAACATAAAAATCCTGCTGCGAATCAAGACGAAAATGGCAGCGATCGTGAAATCGATAAAATTAACATAAAGGCCTCAGTTCGCAAGGCTGATAATCCACTTTTTTTGCTCTATTATACACTGAAAAAGTGATTATTGTAGTCGTTTTTTAAGAAGTATCCGTCGTGTTCATAATTCGTCGAGAAAGCAATAGACTCGGTTCGAGACTCTGAAGGGTTTAAAAGTTAATTAAGCAGAATCGAGGAATAAATTTCGAAGAATTTAGCCCCCTTTTTAAAAGCCAAATGTTACCGAACTAATAATTTCACTAAAATGACTTATTCGACGTTTTGCCAAAGAGTTTAAGGAACGCTCGATGTTTTTATTTATGACTTTGAGAATTTCGTAAATGTTACTTAACTTTTCGGTACTCACCAAGATAATTAAATAAATTTTAAACAGGGTGATTTATACTTGTAGGAAATAGAAAATTAGTAAGCATGGACAAAATTAACAAACAAAAATAAAAAATTTATAATGATAAATGAGAATAGTGAACTAAATATTCACCAAAATCTACAAAAATTTAATAAATAAGAAGTACAAAAATATTTTCAAAAATTTTGAAGTCTTCGCGATGATGCTGGTCCATAACCATAATTTTAATTAGAAAGGAATTTAAGATGAATAATTTTCCCGCCTATGGTTAACATATTTCAAAAGTAACACATTTTTTAGCATTGGCGTTTAGATAATACCAAGATTTATATTCCTCGTTATTTTTATGATTTTTTTATTATTATTTTTTGATAAGTTTAATGTTTATTGTTTAATTAGTTATAAGAAATATAAAGAGTAAAACACATGTGAAAACTTATGTAGAAGAAATATATTGGATTGTAAATATCATTATTAGAGTTAAATGAAATCTGAACCCACGTTGAAATGAATTGAATTGAGTGACTTACCCCTGATGGTGATTTTCGAATTGCTCTTAAGTTGTTCCCGTTGTTTGATAAAACCTTTAAAGGTATTTCATTGCCAATTAATTAATTTTTTTTTACCGAACTTGCATAACCTTAAAAAGGACAAACAATTTTTAAGTGTACAAATTGTTATAAAATTACAACTAATAGTAACAAAAAATTTGGCTAAAATACTTAATTGTAATATAAATGGACTTTCTTGAGTGATAAGAAAATAATATTTTCAAGAATTTTCAAGTGTTCACGCTGATGCTGGTCCATAAACATCATTGAATCGGGAAGAACTTCAACGTGAATAATTTTTGAACCAACATGAATCTAATATAAAATATACAAAGTGCGCCCAATAAAATTTATAATTTATCTCTTATTCTTGATAATAGGTATTAAATGTTAAAAATGAAATTTATAAAAATACATTTTTTTTCTTTCATAACAATATATATTAGACTATATACGGTCAACGGCAACCCCTGGTGGCAACCTTATTTTGGTTCGACAATAAATTTTCTCTGAGGCTAAAAGTAAAATTGAACCTGCTTTGAAGTTAACAAACAATACTTTACAAGTTTTTTTTTGTGATTCTTCAAAGCACCCTTCTCAAAGTCGACAGGGGTAGTAGAACGCAGGGCAACATTTTTTTATTAGCCCCGTGCCACGAACATCGCCCGCGGCAAGATAAATAACGGAATATCTCAAGTAAATTTACGGACAGGTGAAGCACCGAAATCCCTCTCGAAGTTTTTCTTCTTTTCCGTACGGGCACTCTCAGGTATTGTGTTTCTGGAAAGTTCGCCGATTGCCAATCGAGCAAAAGGCATCGGCTTCGCCGGTTAATCAAGGCGGGCGTCGATGCCACCGAGACAAATGACTGACCGGGAAAATCAATTCGGCCCTCATTTGTTATATAACGTTCTTTCATGAGGTCTTTGCCGATTTCGGTTTCGCTCAGAAGGGGATTTCACTCGGAACGGAACTCAAAGTCATTATTAACAATATGAGGGCGTTTTGAATGGGAACGCGACACAGGATCGCTGTTTCCCCGAAACAAATTGGCGAAACTTGAATGACGAATGTTTCTTTCTTTCCTTTCTTTGTCGAGTATCATTTTATTGAGTGCATTCGTTTAGTAAGTGAATCAAAGCAACGGCTTATCGAACACCCAATCCCACCGTTATTAATTGCAATCGTGTATGCGGAAATCAAGGGAAATGTGGCCAAACGTTGAATAAGCTCTAAAATTGGAAGAGATCCAAGCAATATATTTGCTTTCAGGAACAGATATTATAGAAAACGCAATTTTATAAAAGTAAATGCTTCAAACCTGTTACCTATTTGTGTTTTACCATAAAAAGATTAATGACTTTTTGGTGCTGAAAAACTGTAACAGTTACCCAAGGAAGGTCTGCCACCTCTAAGACATTTTTAAATTTAAAGGAACTGATTTATTTTTTTTGTAATATGTGCTAAAATGATCGTGATTTTTTGAGGAATGTATAATAAAAAAGCTTCTAATAAATATAGACTTTTTACGACACACTATATATTTGTGATGTTTTTAATTTAATTTTTGTCGCTTTTTATAATTTTTAACATTTTTTTTTAAGTTTTGTCGAAATTTCTATAATTTGTTGATTTTTCCTTTTATTTTTATTTTCTTCCCATTTTTTTTGTTTCATTAATTTCGCATTTTTTTGTTTATTAATATTTTTTGTATTGTTGGTTTTCACCTTTTTTTTTTGACAGATTTCTGCTTCTCATATTACTTTGTTTAATTCATTTTTGGTGGATATTTGATACTAGATATTTATTTTAATATTTATTGTTTCATTTTTGTTTATAACATTTATTCTTTTATTAATTTTGTCATTTTTTGTTTTATTAATATATCTTGTATTGTTGGTTTAAGATTTTTAATATTTTTTGTCAGCATTCTATTTTTCATATTATTTCGTTTAATTGTATTTAATTTTTGTTTGCCATTAATAATTTTGTTAATTTTTTAGTTTTTCGATAGTTATTTTTTTTGATCGATTTATTTTGTTATTTGTCATATTTTTGTTGTATTAACTTTGTCGATTTTTCCTTTATACTTTTCTCTTATTTTTTTTTGTAATACTCGTATTTTTTGTTTTATTAATTGTGTAATTATTTGTTTTAATATTTATTTTATTGTTGTGTTTCGATTTTTTTATTCGAAGAATTTCTGTTCCTCATATAATTTGTTTAATTTTAATAATTATTGGCAATTTCTTAAATTTTTTTTACATTTATTTATTTTATACATATTTCTTTTTATTTCTGTTTTTTTTTGTTTGGTTGACAGCAAATTTACCGATTTTTTTTCCATATTTTTTAATTTTCCAGCATTTGTAAAATCTAATTACAAATTTTATTTTAATTTTATTTCAATTAAATAATACAAAATTTTGATTCAAGTTAATAATAAATTTTTACAGATACAGACCAAAGAATAACCTATCATTCCAACATATAAATTAGAGAGAAAAGTTTTTTTTAGCATTTCTACTTAATTTTCACAAATACATTAAATTGATGCGTTGCATATTCCGGACTACGTACTTCACAAAAAATATCACATTATTCTGAAAACTGATATTTTGTAATCGCTAACAATATAATTAACAGCAATATTTTGAAGGGTTGCGATTAATTTTCGGTTGAAACACAGCTGCAATATTGCTATTTCAACAGCTCGAAATTAACGGTTAATTGCCCTAATAGGATTATTTTGTGAAATCTGAATTTTTACATGGAAAAAATGAATCAGAGAAAACTCTTTTGAGAGTCCATCGGAAGCATCGCCGAAAAGGAAATGTTTTATTTAGACACAGACCGAACTGAATAAACAAAAATACAAGAGCGCGTTCTTTTGTACGTGGAAGTTCATACATTTTAATACTAAATAATCACGAATGTTTTAAATAAATAAAAACTGCTTCGTAATCGTCTCCAGTGGGATCTTTGTTATTGCAAACTTTATCATCTCAACGTATTGTAATATTATATTTTGTTATGAAAGAAAAAAATATATTTTTAACATTTAATACCAATTATTAGGAATAAAAGGAAATTTATAAATTTTGTTGGGCACACTTTGTATATATTCTATTAGATTCATGTTGGTTCAAAAATTATTCACGTTGAAGTTTTTCCCGATTCAATGATGTTTATGGACCAGCATCAGCGTGAACACTTGAAAATTCTTGAAAATATTATTTTCTTATCACCCAAGAAAGTCCATTCATATTGCAATTAAGTATTTTAGCCAAATTTTATGTTACTATTATTTGTAACTTTATAACAATGTATACACTTAAAAATTGTTGTGCTTTTTAAGGTTATGCAAGTTCGGTAAACAAAATTTAATTAATTGACAATGAAATACTTTTAAAGGTTTTATCAAACAAGGGGAACAACTTAAAAGCAATTCGAAAATCACCATCAGGGGTAAGTCACTCAATTCAATTCATTTAATATTTTTCTAACATTATAAAATAAATTTTTAGACTTTTACTTTTTCTAGTTTGTTATGAATTGTACTTCAACGATATGCTCTCCATACAAATGAACTCATTCATGTCAAAGATAAGTATTTTAACTAATTTTATATCACTATTATTTGTAGCTTTGTTTTTATAACAATTTATGCACTTAAAAATTTGTTTGTCCTTTTTCAAGGTTATGCAAGTTGCATAAAAAACTTTGCCTAATAACTTTTTATATGATATTTCTACTTACAAGGTGCATGGAACCACTGTCTATTCCATTTTCCTTGAAACTAATGCGGAATTGATCATCGCTCTGTATATAAATCCTGTGGATTTAGTGTCAATTACGCGGGATTATAACTGGATTATAATTTCTATAAATTTGAAAGATGGCGGCGTTCGGGTTTCTCTGGAATTAACTGTGGTTTTAAAATTAATGAAAATGTCTTTATGTGGCTGTGTCGGTCGAACACGAGGCCATAAAGTGTTATTTCTTAATAAATATGATAAAATTTAATGCCGTGTAAATGTGTGTACGTAAATAGAAACTGGCTGCTTGCCCGAATAGGACGTGGCAACTCGAGGTTAATTAATTGTAAAATGTTTGCATTTTTTTTATAAAACGATAATGTAATAGTCATTTCAAAGTAAATAATAATATAAGGTTATTTTTTCTATTTCACTTATAAAATCTTTTAGTTAAAATCGTAAAAAAAATCATAATTCTCTTTCTACATTTTCTTTGCTGCTTCCTTTCTGTTCTCTCTCTAGTTTTATTTACATTAGTTAAGCTCTTCCGTTATTTCAATGTTTCATTTTTAACAGCATTTTTTCTTATTTCCTTGTTTTGTTTTGTTTCATTTTTTTAGTTCCAGTCTTTATTTCATTATGTTTTATTTTTCCATCTGTCGTGTTTTTTGTCAGTCTTTTTACTTTTTTTTCTGTTTGCTTTTTCATATTCTTATCTTTATTTTCAGTTGTTTTAGACATATCCTTTGTTAGTTCTAGTCTGTCATGGTATGATTATTTTTTAGTTCCATTTATATTTATTTATATTTTTGTTCCATTTTTTGCTCAGATTCGTTTTTTTATTTCCTATATTTCTCAATTCCATTGTTGTCGTTCCATGCTTTTATTCTTGCTTTTTTCTCTTTTTTAGTCTCATTTTGTTCGTTCTAATCTTGCTTTAATCCAATCTTTTCTCAGTGTCATTTATTATTCGTTCTTGTTTTTACTGACTCTATTTTAACTCCATTCTTTCTCGGTTCCATTTTTTTGTTTAATTTTATTTTTTTAAATTTATTCTTCGTTTCTTAATGATTGCCTTTATTTCTTTTTGTGTTTCTTCTTCTACTAGTTTTCTTTTTTATTAGTATTTGTTTATGTCCTTTTTTCGCTTATTTTTTTCTTAATTCCCTACTTTCTTGGCTCAAGTGTCTTTTAGTACCATTTTTTAGCTTTAATCTGTCTTAGCACCTTTTCATAGTTTATTTTTTTACTTTTTTATTTTTAGTTGCCTTTTTTCTTAATTTAGTACCGTTTTTCTTCCTTTATTAAATTTCTTCTTTATTATTTCTTTTAGCCTTAGGTTCATTTCTTTTATATATTTATTAATTTCCTTTTTTCTTAGCTTAATTCCATTTTTAGTTCTAATATTTCCTATTTCTATTCCTTTTTTTCGTTTTCTTCAGTTTGCGTTTCTTTGTGTCCCGTATTCTTTTTGTCAAAATTTTTTTTTGTTTCTTTCTTTAGTTTAATCCCAGATACGCCCCCCATCATTTTTGGCCTGAAATTCCCCACCCTTTTAGAACATGAACCGCGAGGATGATCTCCATATCAGTGATCCAACACTTGCAGAATATAATTGACACGAAACAGGTTGTTTGCAATTTAGATAGAGACCGCATTCCTCCTCTTCCTACCCTTAACTTATGTTTAGCAAATGCCATTAATGATCCGACGCTGGGATTCCGAGAAGCTTAATGAACTGGCTGTATGTATGTAATCAGTATTAATCAACGGCAACAAGGTGGAGTACACGCACACCGAATTTTAGGGGTACTTACGTATTCATACACCCGAGGAACGAGAGTGCCGTTGCTAATTTGTTTGTCACAATTTTAGAGAATCTTAATGAGGTTTAAAATTAGTCTGGAGCTGCTTTGGTTTAAGAAATCCTGGAATTGGAACAGCGCGATTCTGTTTCCGGGAATGCGTGACGATAATGGGATTATTATGGACCGCGCCATTTTCTTTTATTCTGATTCTAAATTATAATAATTTTAACTCGTTTTCAATAAAAAAGGATAGAAAAGAGAAGAGAAATTAAAAATAATTGGACACCACCCTTCTTAATGCGGCGCAAGGAGAAATTCAAAGTTTTACGAGTCTAAGATTAGTCTGGAGCTGGTTTCCCTTAAGAAATCCTGGAAATGGAACAGTACGATTCTATTTCCGGAAACTCGTGACAATAAGAGGATAATTATATGACGGCATGTTGTTGACAACTCCTGCCGCTAAATCTTCATCATTTTAACTAATTTCTATCGAAAAAGTATTAAAAGCACAAAAACGAATTAACAACAGAACATTCATATTACGAACAACTCGCATTCCGGTCTCAACCGTCCAAAAACAAATATTTTATGGACGTTTCCTGGTTAAGGATGGCCCCATATTCGGCGCGCTGCAAACATATGATCGTTTAAAATTATTATATTGAAATCCAATTTGGATTGGACCATTTCTTATTCTCTTTACTACAAACAAGGGTAATTCAAAATTTATGATTCAGTCGCGCCGAAGGTTCATAAAATATGCAATTGCTTTCTGGAAATTTTATCAACGGAATAGCATCAATTGAAACCAATAAAATAAATTAGATAAGAACAGAAATGGAATAATCCGATTGTTCCAATTCCCCACTACAAGTATCAATTAATTATGACCAACGAGAAGAATTAATTCAATTCTCGGACGAATCAAACATTACAACAAGCTCTGTACGTCATAAAGTGCGCGTCGGGCGACAAAAGCGACATCGTCAGAGCAAAATTGAGAGTTGCACAATACTACAAATCAAAACCCATGAAATACCGGTTCCAAGTTATCACTTATGCAAATGATTCCCCGTGCAGTCGAAAAGTTTTACATATTGCAATCGTTTGACTCGTCCTAGGAGATTTATATTTCGATCACGGCGCGAAATGTGCAATATCTACGGGGCGAAATGCAATTAGTCCCCTACAAGATGCCTAAATAGTGTCTGTCCCATTTGCATTTCAATATGACACACTGAGTTGGTCCACGGGAATTAGGGAAGGCCACTTCCAATTACGAAGATCAGGATAACCGCAACTTTTAATTTCTTAGGCCAGATGTTTTATATCTTCTTCCTGCTTTCTCCAAGGTTCTAGAAAATTCTAAATGTTTGTTTTCCAGACTATTCTTAATGTATTCGAGAATAATACTGAGTATTACACTGCACCCTCCTTTGATTCATTCCTTCTGGAATGCTTATGGTTTTGGGACTCTGCTTGTCTCTAATTTCTGCGTGGTCTCTGGTGCTAGTTCATAATGGTGGACTATGATTGGTAGACTTTTTGAAAATAAGCATTACAATACCTAACTTTCAGCCGGTTCACTAATTGATCAAATTCTCTTTCTTCTATACCCATTTTTTCTTTCATTTTGTAGCCCCTGTTATTTCTTCTTAATCTTTTTCATTTTTTCTATTTATATCTTTTTTGTTTCGCTTAGTAAGTATCTATACCGTTTAAAATAGTATTATTTGGTCTTTTGTTCTTCCGGATTATTTAAAATTACAAATTAACCTGACATCACTTTGCTCTTGTCGTACTTTAATACTTCACTACTACTCCTTGCCAGTTGCCTATATATATATATCATGTACCTCTTTTTTGGAAGACTGAAAATTCTAGACGTTTTCCAGACAATTCCTGACGTTTTCCAGACAATTCCTGACGTTTTCGAGAATGTTCGGGAAACTTTCATAGTTTTCTCTAGTCAGGTTAGTTTTCTGGGTCATTGACCTGTGCAACCAAACGGTTAACAGTATTATTTACTCTCTTTTGTACTGTTGACCGGTGGGGATTCGCCACGATTAAAGTCGAAGTCGAACTATTCTAATCAAAAAGTTCTGATGATGATAGAAGAAGGATAAGTTAAAAGAATAATGGCGAAGGGAGATTCTCCGCGACTAAACTCTAAGTCAGAGACGGGATAGTTTGATTTTGTATTAATTAAATAAGCCGTTAAATTATTAAAATATACAAACAAAAATTAAAGAACAATACTTTAATTTGCAACAACATTGCTGATGATGTATTAAAGTTGTGCTCTCTCAGGCAAATATTATTTGAAAAATCTCGAACTAAACACAACTCCATTTCGCGTTTGATTGAACACAAACTAAACGTAATGTAGCACTATTCTCATAGGAACCGAAACTTTCGCGAGCTTTTCAGAACAAG
The DNA here is from genome assembly GCA_951812935.1 of Hermaeophaga mercurialis. NCBI lineage: Eukaryota > Metazoa > Arthropoda > Insecta > Coleoptera > Chrysomelidae > Hermaeophaga > Hermaeophaga mercurialis. The sequence continues at coordinate 1,916,176 of OX638363.1, forward strand.
AATAATGCTAAGATGGAGATTGTGTAAATACTTTGTGTTCGATGCCGTAACTTATAGTATTGAACATCCGGGATTCCCGTGTAAGCTTCTTACGTACGGGAATTACAATTCGCCATCCACTTAGAGGCGGGATTTTCACAAATAACAGAAACAAAACTTCTGGATTTCTTCGCGCATTCAAAAGGGTTAATTCTAACGCAACAAATAGAGAGCTTCACTTAGGGAATACTAATGATAATGATGTACAAAATGCTGTGCACAAATCCGTAAAATTCCAGTAATAAATGTGTGGATTATTGGAAAGTGCTTCAATTAGGAAATACAAATAACAATATACAAAATGATGTGCACAAATCTGGTAAAGATATGCGACATAAAAATGAAACACGACGCATGAACCCTAAAAGACACGCAATAAGGCTTACCCTTTCCCCATACCCTCGAAATGATAAAATTATCAACCGTGAAAGGGATTTTTTTTCCATGGAGAAAAAAGGTCTCCTTTCGCAAAAATGCGAATAAGTACATTTCCCTTCCTCTTTGACATATCTTCTTGAGACGACAACGGAGAGCCGCGGCCATTGTTGAATTTGACAATGAGCCGGTAATAAATGCTGACGTGCTGTTGTAGAAAGTGAGATCTTTTCTCGGAGCATTTATGGATCGAGTAATGTATGGGAGTACGCAAAAGAGGGAAATGTATTCGAAAAAAAGTTGATAACGGGAATATCTCCGATTTCCAATATCGATAATAATAAAAAAGTATATCATATTAAAATAGGGGACTGTATCAGTAAAAATGAGTTTAAGAAGATAGAAAAAAAGAAACACGGTTCAAGTTTTGTGACGTATTCAGGATCTGCTTGAAGAGTCTATAATCTGCATTTCTTATGAATCATTAGTAAATAACAAACATAATTAGTGCGTTTTAATTTTATGGCTGTATACAACGTACCAATCACTTTCTACTAGTAACGTTTTCCCATGATCACAACAAAATAGGAAAAACGAAAATTTCAGTTAACAATATTACGACCACATTAAGAAACGGTTTACGTAAAACTAAAAGTTTAATACGGACAGTACAAGCCAGGTAAATAATTTCTGTGGCGATAAGCTTTAATAGTTATTTCATTGCATAGCGTCAGCCGGTTCATATAAAGATTGTGCATCTTTTCCACATAAGCACATTGCCATCATTCATTACACTTTCTCCACAAACTCCAAGAAGTTGCCGGTGCATGAATTTCAGCAGCGCGAATATTTCTTGCGTTTAAAAATCGAATTACAGATCGCACTTCACAACTGTTGGAATTCATTACCGAAATGAGGATAAACAGCGCAGTATTAGGCACCAATTAACATAACCAGAGACACAAAACATACTGTCGGAACACTGGCCGCGAGTGGCAAACGGTGCTTACTTTAAAAATAACCCTTTTATTACACTTTTCAGCATAACCGGGAATTCGCAAGGGACTAAACTCTAAGCCGGGGAAGTTTTTAGAAGTACACGTTGCCTTCTCCCGTAAATGTTTTATTACGTAAATAGGTAGTGCACTACCTTCTCCTCACCGTATTCTACCACTTTACATTGTGCCCCAATTAAAGTTATACAGTACGTAGTTCGAAACAAGAAGCGTAACTCCCGCGTTTGACTGTCTGGAAGATCGTCGCGCGACCCTTGATAATCTCGAGCAATTAAACTAAATTACTCCTAAACATTATTTGCCCCGCTATAATTCACTAGGAACGTATAACATATCGCGGATAATTGCAAAAGTTGTCTACCACGATAATTTAAATACCGAAACAAGATCTTCCTGCTCATAGCAGTTTGCTTAATGTCACGAGCCGTAAAAGATGACAATTTAATTGCGTTCTCCGAGTTAGTTTCGTGCAATATTTAAACAATTTCGAGTTTGACAACAACTTAAAAGGACATTTCTATTTGCAGGAACGCCATGATTCCAGCCAACGTTTATTTTCAAGCCGCAGGTCCTCTATTATGCTTTATGGAGTTACGAAGGACATTTACGATTATCGCAATTATTACTCAACGAGAACATTTTAATCGCAATCAACAGAAACTAATGCAAAATGATGATGTTTAATATTTTCAACTGAAATAGAAACCAGAATTTCTAAAAAAAAAATGGTGTTGTTGGCGTTACTTGCTGTCTCTAAAATTATTTTCTAATCAACACGAAGTTTGTTCTTAAATTTCACTGACACTTGACACGACTTTACATAAAGTTCTAGACTTTTCGTTACATATTAAATACTTGAATGTTTCAACTTGACAATATTGTCCACGATAGTTTTATTATACCTCTGCAAGCAATAAAATATTACTAACTTTTTATCACTGCAAATTTAAACATGTGATCCATGTGTCACTGGTTTGAATAAACTTGCTTTTTTATGACTTTCTCTAATATTAGCTTTAAAAGAGATGAGTTTGTATTGAAAATAATGCAATCCAATAGTAGATTCTTACATTCCGATAATTCAATACGACAAACTTCAATTTGGTCTTCAACCGAGCTGAACTTGTTACGAGGATGTATCACAAAATAACGAGAATTTTATGACACAAACAATGTGACATGAAAGTTTTATCTTTAATATACTTTTCCTGAAGTAGGCTTTCGTTTAACTTTTGGCGTTTATTACAAATTATTTATTGAATTGTCAGAGTTATGCATACTCGTCGAAAAAAAAGATATGCGATAAAATTTTGTGTTCGGTTGGGTAAAACACCAACTGAAACTTTCCAAATGATTAAAAGTGCATATCCAGATAATAGTTTATCGCGATGTAGAGTGTTTGAATGGCATAAGAAGTTTAAAGACGATTTTGAATCAGTTGAAAATGAACCTCGTCCTGGTCGACCACAAACTGCGCGAACTGACCCAAAAATGATAGAAATTAACGATTTGATAGAAAATGATCGCCGGATTGACATAAAACGAATTTCTGACATTGTTAATTTGTCTTACGGTTCCACTCAAAGAATTATTCATGAAGATTTAGGGTACTGGAAAGTCGCAGCAAGATCGATTCCAAAAGTGATGACTGTGGAACAAAAAGTGAATAGAGTGACAATTTGTCAGCAGTGGAAAAGGCATCTGCAACGTAATTCACAGTTTTTAAATAATGTGGTTACATGTGACGAAAATTGGTTTTATCATTACGATCCTGAATTGAAGTCTCAAAGTATGCGATGGAAGCATAAAGGCAGCCCAAGACCGCAAAAGGTCAAAACTGTTAAAAGCGCTGGTAAAGTGATTCCCTTGATATGTTTTTTATAAATGTGGCGTTATTTACAATCACATTATACCTAGAGAAAATACAGTAACTACTCTAATGTGCTTCGAGGACCCTTAAAGGCAAACTTAAAGAAAAAACGACCGCTTTATTAAGACTTTGGTTGGCTGCATCACGACAATGTTCCGGCTCACAGATCAGAGATTTATCAACGAACAATTGAAGAATTAGGGATAGAAATTATGGTTCACCTCCCCTACTTTCCCGACCTTGCTCCATGTGACTTCCATTTGTTTCTTGAAGTCAAAAAAGAATTGAGAGGTAGAAGATTTGTGATGGATTTAGAGCTCAACAACGCTCTGATGGGTATACTTAACAGACTATCAAACAATGGTTTCTCAGAAGTTTATGATAAGTAGATAAATCGATGGGATAAGTGTATTGAACAGAATCGAGAGTACTTTGAAGGATATTTTTTTAAATAAATGTTTCATTGTTATAGTATAGGACCAGTCTCGTTATTTTGTGATAAATCCTCGTATATTGTTTGAATGATATTTTTTCTTCTAATAGTTAAAATGTTCAAAATTCATTGATATTTAATTATTTTTTTAATAAACAAAGAGCTTTTTAAAGCTTTTCTATTTAGTATAAAAAAAATTATCAAAGTTTAGAGAATAACATACTGAAGTTTGGTTATTCTAAAGTTATTATCTTTTGCGTTTAACAAAAAAGTTTAATACATGAATAATTTTGGCTCATTTTTCCTAAGATCCCTTGTAATCTCTTTTTTTATTTACTTAACAAAAAACTTTCCAATCGTCTTGATTTTTCCACAGAAAATTTTTTAATTCATAAAGTTAATTTAAAAAAATGTAGTTTTCACTTTGTCCCCAAAAAAAATAGATTTATTAGATATGGTTTAGTACTATATCGTACATTTTTTCAATTACCTCCTAATCTCGATAATGACACAAAAATGAGAAAGCACGACATAATTAGATCCGTCTCTCCGCCTGAAACCATATTCCCAGTCGGTGCATATTCCTAGCAAAGATAGTGGAAAATTACAATGTTGCGTTGGCAAAGAGAGGCAGCCATTGTGCCAAAGGACCACCATAACTCGTATAATTTCGCCCCTGTTATTCCTACTTAATCTAATAACATTTATACCGACTAACAGCAAGTCATTCAAAATGAAGTTGATGGCACCGCTTCCTACTTCCTTGCGTCTTACGCTTACGTACAAAGACGGAACGTAAACATATAAGTTTATGTTGTGGTTCTAAGACCCCGGGGTGGTAAGTCCCAGTTTCTGTTTTATTATCGAGTTGTTTTGTCTTTGAATTTTTTTTTGTCGTTTTGGACAGGTCAATAAGACAAAATGTAGGATTGCTGTTGGATGCAAAGTAGAGTAATTATCACATTGTCGGTTCGGGATTATGGTGCGTTTGCCTAACAATGTATTTAACGAGTTATCTGGCTGACGATAGTTTGATTTTAGTCCAGTACATTTGTTATTGTGACAGAACTAATAAATCATTCGGTCGTTACATGTTGTACAGTTTGAGTTTATCAAGATCCATTCAACGATGACCCTATATTACAAACTGGCCATTCAAAAGAAGGACTTAAAATGTTAATAAACTACTTTTAAAAATGAACGCAAGTAATTAAAAATTGCATTAGGCTATAAAAACCAGAACTAGACTTTAAAAATAACGAAATAGGTCCTTCAGAATATGAATAAATTTTGGAATGGGTGTGGGCTCTTAAAAACCAATTCAAAATAAGGACCAGGTTCTAAAAACAGAACGAACGCATTAAAAATGTGTGTTTTTAATAATCGTAATAGGCTACCAAACTTAGAAAACAGTTTTTAAAAACGAAAACAGGTTCTTCAGAAAACGAAAAAATTCTATTCTAAAAAGGACTTGGGTTCTTAAAAACCCGGGTCTTAAAAAAGGACTAATAAATATGGAAAAATAAATAATACTTATCTTGAATTTCCAGTTTTCCAAACAGAAAGAAGTTTGACAGATCTTTTTTAAAAACATGAATAAATTTCATATCATAAACTTGACTACCAATCAATATTCTTCTCTTTCTAAAAATATATTTGGTTAGTATTATATCGATATTTATTTCAAAAGGTGATATAAGATAATTGATCTTCCTAAGTTTAGTTGTTTATTCAATACTATATACTGATACTGTTGGTTTAATTGTTTTGTTAAGTGTATATTGAAGATATTGCAGATGTTTCTTAATTTCATATTCCTCCAAAAAATCAAGTTCTTCTTTCTTGTCACTTATATGAAGTACTTCCACTGTTGTTTCCATTGTGTTTTTAAGTGTAGGTTTGTGTTTAGTGTCAATGAGGTGTTTTGCGTAATGTGACTCATCTGGTTGTTTAAATCTATAAGATCGTAAGTGCTCACAGTAGCGTATGTTAAAATTTCTTGAGGTTTGGCCAAAATAGATGGCGTTACAATCCGGACAATTTAGTATGTAAATACCTGATTTTGAAAATTTATAATTTTAGGTTTTACATTTAATAAAAATAAAAATGAACGTTCCTAGTTTTTCCTTTCTACATTTTTGTGTTTTTTTATTTCGATTTTTGTTCTTTAACGGCTAAACTTTTTCTCAGTTTCAATTATTCTTAATTCCATTGTTTTTCGTGTCACTCTGTATTTCTTGCACTTTTCTGTTTTTCTTTCTACTTTTCTTTATTTCTACGTTTCTATTTTCTCTTCATTTGCTTTTCTATCTATATTTATTTTTTTGTTCGGTCTTAAATTTGTCCTTTTTCTCAGTTCTAATTTTTATTAATTCCATTGCTTCTTCCTTTTATTTTGTATTTCTTGCATTTCTTCTTTCCTTTCTGTCTAGATATTTTTTCTTCCTTTGCTGTCCTATATATTTATTTTTGTTCGTTCTTAAATTTGTCTTGCTCAGTTTCAATTTTTCTTCGTCAAATTGATTATATGTAACATTCTTTCTTTCTTTGCTTGCTTTTTTCTGTCCTTCATTCTTTTCCTGTATACATTTCCTTCTTTTTTGGTTCGTCTTTTACTGAGTTTAAAGTTTTGTTAGCCCTATTATTCCTTTCTGTTCTTTTTCTCCTTTTCTTTCTGCCTAATTACTTTTCTATGTTTTTTTATATCTTTATTCCTATCCCTGTTTTTCTATTTTCTTTTTCCATTTAGTTTTTTTATTAAAAAAATCATTTTGCATGTAGAAAATTGTACTTTTCCATATATCGCGAGCATTTCCTTCAGCAATACAACATTATAATATTCTTGTTCGCGGCTCTAGGGATTATGTTTTCGTGTCGACAGATTTCCCTGATGACGAGGAACAAGTCGGTACAATGAATCTGCATCGAAGCAGACCTGGTAATTATTCCTAGTTCCATGTACCAAAACTTTTACAAAGGACTTTCTTGTGATTACTATCGACCAAGTTGTGGCCTCCGGAGGATATCGACGACCAGGTTTTCCATCACGTTCAAATTTAGTCAAAACCTTAATGCGATATCGAAGTATTTTCATTGCGAGGGAAATAGAATTACATTGAAAAGGAGAACAAAGTTAAAGGAATCAATGTAATTTAAGTTTTTTTATTGGTCTTCGTTTCATTCTTGCTTAATTTTATTCAACTTTTCTTTCTTTTTCTCTTTATGTCAATTTTCTTGCTTAATTCAGCTCTTTTTTGTTTAATGGTTTCTCAGAATACGTTTAATTAATAAATACATTTTTATTATTTTACATAAAATAGTGCCCATCATAGTACAGGAATAGTCAAAAGTATTGAAATATGTGTTCAAAAATATTAAAAATGGTCGAAATGTTCCGAAAATAATTATTATTTCTTTCTGTTTGTAACTAACAACAATTAGGAATATTTACTTGTTTCCTTAAGTTGCTGTCGTTATTTTTATTTTTTCTTGTCTTCTCTTTTTTTCACCTTAGTTTTCTTTTTTTTCTTGATAATGACTATTATTATTATTTCTTTCTTCCTTTTTAACTCTTTCTATTTTTCTTTCAAATCTGCCATTCCTTCTTCTTCTTGTTATTTCATTTTAAAAGCATTTATTAACTGTTTATTAAATGTTGTAGTATTTTTTTTATTGATGTTTGATGTTCTATTCAAGCTCAACAATCTCCGAATTATTTTCCAACTATTCATCAAGACTCTATTTTTGTTTAAAAATTAAATCCGTATTTTGTCGCACTTTCGGCGAATAAAGAAGTCTTTGTCTGAGAAGCATAACGCTAGAATTAATTAACACTCGGAACTTGTAAAAGTGTACTTTTCGAAAATTTATGAACGGGTAGCTTATTGTAAATGATATATTAGAAATTTTAAAAATGGGGTCCAATTTTAGAAATTAATTAATAAAAGTTATTCTGTACACAGTTTTTTTAAATGATGCTCATAGAATTAATAATATTTTTAATGGGTACAAAAATTTAATTTTTTTTACTGATTATCACTTCAACTATTGTGATGAAACAACGGTTACTATTTCTATAGTATAAATTGGAGGTGTGGGAAAGAGGATGCAAAATAAAGGTAAAAAACTATAAAAAAAGGGGAAAAACAGAAATAAAAATTGTAGGACAAACCGCGTTTAAAGTGTTAGGTGTTTCGCCTCTGGCTACGTTGAGTAGTTGAATTACCGTACACATTTAACTTTTTGAAGAAACCGCTTAAGACAGAAGGCGAAACGTTTAGAAATCTCTCAAAGAATGTCGCGGTCCTCTAGGGGCCCTAACCCTCTAATCAACTCTATTTTTCTGTTCTAACGCCATTATCACAAGGCGTGTAATGTCTTCATATTGAAACTATAACTGCAATGGCGGAAACATTTGAACATTTTGTTACGGTCTGCATGTATTGCGAATGTATAAAATGAATATTGTATTACGTATTTATTAACCAATTATTTGAAATTAAATATGTAAAAACCACGATTAGAATGATTATTAGTATAAAAATATCTGATTTCATTCAAAAGTTAAATTTGATTAAAATTACATAATAGAACTATATAAATATTTTATTGAGCGCCACCTGTTGGTATTAACCAACAGGAATATATTTCAAGACATGTTTGTAATTTTAATAGTGAAATATCCCAGGGTTACTCTTTGTAAGGGTGTATTCAATTAGACGAGAACAATTTTCGAGAAAGTTTTTTTTAATAGAGAATGTTTAATTATTCAAAGAAGGATGTAAAATATACAACATAAAAGTTTATTAGGTAAGTAAGTGAGATAAAAGAAAATAAACTAATGAGTAGAAATGGTGTCACATTGGACTCCAAGATTGGAAAGTGGAGGGGGTCCTCCAATGTGACCCCATTCCTACTAAATAAAATTAAAATGTAACACATATATTTTCAGAAAAATAAAATCGATATTTTGATTGATCTAACATGATAATTTATTCTATCAATAATAAATTAAAACTAATATTATCAGTTAGTAAGTAATTCCTTCTTTATTTTATACATAAATTGAAATTAATTTTAATGATAGCATCAACATTATTGTTTCATGTCAATATTTATATAACTTTTGTTCAATTTCAGGATATGATCTCTTATATAAATGAAAAAAACAGATGTCATTTTATTTGTTCCACTGCTAGACTTGGTTAATATTAAATATTTAATAATTAAATAAATGAATTAAAAAATTACGATGATGGAAACTTTTTAGAACTATTCATACAAATATAAAATTTACACAAGATTATAAATATTAGTGTTACCACAAGTGTTAGTATAATCGATTATATCTATTATCGTGAATACTTGTCTTTATTAGTTTTCGCATGAGTATCGATTGTCATTAATCATCGATTTTTTCTGTTTCCTATTCGATTTGTTGATCTCAAATGCGACTGATAAAACGATAAGAATCCAAAGCATAGCAAGAATCTTAAGAAAAAGTTAATTGTCCTTTTGAATGTTTTTCTAAACTTGTAAATGTCCTTTATTTTTTTAATTATTAACATTAATTAACATAATTTTTTTAATATATTAAAGTCTTCCCGACAAAATCTCATTTAATATTAAATCACTCGTCTAAAACACGAAAAGAATGTTGTTTATTTCCTCACTATTGATTTAATAAACTTTTATTTCTATAAATGTTTTATTCATATTATTCTTTTGAATTCATAAAATGGCATAACTGTTATTATTTTGTTTTTCATTATACGGGGCTGTTTATTAGTTTCTTTCTTACTTTTACAATGTCTATTATAATACTTAATTGTACTTTTTCTTTTATTCCATTTTTACTACAATATGATACTTTTAAGAGAGCAAAAATTGTGATTACATTTCATACCTGTTACTATCTAACTTCATATTATTTTTCTCAATATTTTTTATTTAATAATATTTTCCTTTCATCATTCAAATTACAAATTATAACAATTATCCTTCATTAAAATGTATATAACTTGTCCACAATATTACTTAATAATTTCAACATTATTGATCTGATTTTGTTATATTGCGTCTATACTGATAATCGTCAATTTCATCATATCACAAATAAGTCTGAAAATCATGCATATGTATCAATTCCTTCTTTTATTCTGTTTAAACATATTATACTCTATTTTATATCGTTACATTTTAGTTGCCAATCGACTCAAAATAAATTAGAGGCCCTGGATTTTAATTTATTAGCTTTTGAGCTAAAAATGCTTGAAAAACTACCAACCCGAACCGGTTCACATCAACAAAAAAATACGGAAAATCTTCGTATTTTTCCACCCAGTATTGTTGAATTAATCCAAAAATCTATCAATTTTCTGACACGTCTCATAGATCCAGAATATTATGGAATCACCACCACCCTTAGTAAAAAGTCACCATGTTAAAGTCAAAACGGAGCCGCTTATATCCATTATCCCATCATTTTCGATAATTTATTTTTGCAATTACCGAATCCATTTGCTCTCCCGAGCGCGGGATACAAAACCAGAATCCGCGATCACTGCGGTAATTCTATTTGGTGAAGTGATCTCCGGACTGCATCAGTGCGTTGCTTTTGTTGCTAATATACCGACAATGTTTTCCAGTTTCTTTTTTGCGATTTTATAGCTGCGAAATGCACCGCGTGTCCGTAATGTGCCCACTTGCGCTAATATTCGCCAATTCCGTTCCGTTCCGACCAAATCGCATTATCTTTAAACGGAAAAAATATATGGCACTTTTTATATAACCGCAATTAATCAGGAACATCTATTAATGGCCGAAGCAAAAACGGCTGCTCGGCTTCAAGATGTCATCTGAGCGGAAGGGGATTAAACTGGGATTTTGTGAAGACCGAAGAATTGTTTTATTTATGGCAAAATTTCGATCTTTCAATGCTAAATTAGAACTAGATATCATGGGACGTTCTATATAAGATTTCTGCAGGAAAATGTTTACAAACATTTCTTAACCATTTCGAGCCTGTTGTAATATAATGTAATATTATATTTTGTTATGAAATTAATTTTTATCATTTTTATTTTTAACATTCAATAATAATTGTCCAGAATAACAAAAATTATAAATTTTGTTAGGCGCACTTTATATATTTTCTATAAGATACATGTAGGTTCACAAATGATCTGGACGTGGGTTCAGATTTCATTTAACTCTAATAATGATATTTACTATTCAATATATTTCTTGTACATAAGTTTTCACAACTGTTTTACTTTTAATCTTACAACCAATTAAATAATGAACAATAAACTTATTCAAAAAAAAAAAATAATCAAAACAACGAGAAACATAAAATTTGGAATTTTCTACACGCCAACGCTAAAAATTGTCTGGACCAGCATCAGCGTGAAGGCTTGAAAATTCTTAACAATATCATATTCTTCTCACTCAAGAAAATCCATTCATGTCAAAGATAACTATTTTAACTAATTTTATATCACTATTATTTGTAACTTTGTTTTTTTTAAACTTTTTATGTACTTAAAAATGATTTGTCCTTTTTTAAGGTTATACAAGTTCTATAAAAAATTAATTAATTGACATTGAAATACCTTTAAAGATTTTATAAAACAACAGCAACAACTAAAAAACAATTCGAAGATCACCATCAGGGGGTAAGTCACTAAATTCAATTCATTTAACTTTTTTATATGTTATAAAATTAATTTTTACAATTTCACTTTTTTATGTTTTAATGTGTCATTCTACTGCATGAAAAATTATAGATATTTGTTTAATATTAATGAAATTTGTTTATTTATTGATAATTTCTATTATAATATTGTTATAGTCGAAGATATAAACCTTCCTGCAATATATTTTAAATGTTTCTAATCTATAATATTATAATAGTTTCTTGTTGAGAGTAAATAATATTACACTGATATTATGTTATCTCTAATTTTGGGAGGATAGAAATATATATTTTTGTGGATTGTATAATTTTACCAAAATATCTGAATAAATAATTTTTTATTGAACTCGAGAATCTTCTTTCCATTCAAGATAATGTTCATAAAAATAATATTTTTAAATATTTGAGTTTTTATATCATAAATATTTTTAATACATTGCTAGATTTATTTTATTATTTATTTTCTCTCTGTTCTATTATTCATTTGCTTTGGATTTTATGTTACTCATTATTATTCAATATTTCCAAAAAAAAAACTAAGGAAATACAATTTAAAACACCAATGTGTCTGGAAAACCTTACAATGTAAGGGTTTTTAAAGAAAAACGAGACCAGACAAATCAATTATTAACCCTACAATTTCATGCTGCTCTCATTAAACGTTTTATACAATTTCAAGGTACCGTATTCTATCCTACTTAACAATTTTTTTACAGTTATCTTCAAACATTTAGTTGAACTTGATTTTCAAATAAGAAGTTAATATTTAATTCACTTTATAATTCTTAAAGAAAAACAAGTAATTTTTCGTTAAAATTCAATATTAACACATTTCTTTCTTCTATCAGACCCGAATCGTTTTGTTAATATCAATAATTATTTTGTTTATTTCACTGTCAGGATACACTGAAATAATTTGTAATTAATAACTTTGCTGTTTTTAATATTACCCAGCACATTTTTTCCATCCTGTATATTATAAAATTATTAATATTTTAAAAGATAACATCTAGAGCGCTCAAGCACCAAGCGGCAGCCATTTACTTTTTCTATATTCGCTGTTGTAAAGCGACGAAGTAAATCATTGTTTATCTGAAAAATGGAGCCAAATTTAGATAAAGCTGCTTTTAACGATCTTCCTCAAGAATATTTTTCCTCGATTTATGAACATTAACGAGTCAATCACTTAAAACCCACATTGTTTTAATTAAATTTTAATAAAACAACCTCAACTAACTTAATTTAATACCGAAATAAATCCACGAGATTAGAAAGATGCACTTTTCCGCACTAATTCACAGTCGTGTGAGCAAAAGTACTCATTTCCATCTTAATATAAAGAACACAATCACTACTATTTATGAAAACAAAATTAACTCTTGTATCTAAATTAATAAAAATGATTACGACAGGCAAGGATTTGATTTATTTTGTCAATGAATGTAGGCAATAAAACGTCTGTAAATGATACTCAAATAAGAAAGGGGGACGAAAGAAATAATAATGAACAGTCATTCGTCAATTTGTTTCGAGTTTTCATTCTGTATTCCGAACGCCTTAGATTTTTAATAATGGCTTTAAATACCGATTTGAATTCTATTTTTCATGAAAATTGAAAAGGTTCTTAATAATTGTGAGAGCATTGTTATGTATAAAAGATGCTTGTTACATAACCGGAATAAATGGAATACGGGGAAGTTAATTATGAATCCAAAAAGACAAACGTCGAATATTCAGGTTAATTTACACTGTGCAAGGAGAAGCATAGAATATATCGATGCATTTTTAAATTGTTATTTATTGCTTTTCAAAATATTCGCCTTTAAACTTTATACACTTTTGCATGCGATTGAACCACCCTTCAAAGCACTGTTAAGAAAAGATATTGTAATGCTGATTTGCAGATTTTGGATTAAAATATGAACCAGCAAGCTAAAAAGTAGCAGAAGGTACCAATAATTTCTAGATTGTTTGGAAAAATGTTGCTTAAAGATTAAAACCAATAATTCAAAGAACCAAAATGATTCTTCATTATTAGTTTGGATTTAGACAAAAGGACTCGACAAGAGATCATGGTCACCGAGCAACAGCTACAATAGAGAAACGTCACAGAAGAGAACAAAATCTGCTCAACTCTATTTCTTGATGTGGCGTAAGCCTTTGACAGGGCTTAGCACAAGAGTTAACCTACAAGGTAAATAAAATGTTGCCAAGACAGTATGAAGAAATTTAGGTAGAACACAATCAAACAAGAAGAAGCCTATTCATATTTTAAATACATCCAAGAAGGAATACCACAAGGACCTATATGTACTTTTATACAAGTGAAAATACAAAACTGGAGCAGGTAAAAGTAGCCACCTTTCAGATGAAACAACGCTACTTACAACAAGGCATGAGGAGAGAGACTTCACCATAAAATTACAAGTAACAAGTAATATCATATACGAGTGGATCAAATAATGGAAGATTATACTGAATTAAATAAAGTCAATACAAACTAACTTTACGATATATATATATATATATATATATATATTACATATATACAAGAGCACTATGGGCCTAGTTTACCCATGGTTTGGTCTTCAATCTTTTTCCATCGCTTCCTTTCCTTTGTCATTTCTTTCCATTGCCTCATATTTCATTTTTTTATGTTCCTCTTCATTTCTTTTTTCCGTATATTTTTAGATCTACCCACCTGTCTTCTTCCATCCTTACTATGTGTCCCATCCATCTCAGTCGCTGTACTTTCATGACCCCGAATACAGCAGGTTCTCTGAAAAGGTCATGTATTTTTTTGTTTGATCTCCTTTTCCAAATAGCTTTCTCGATTTTGAATTTTAAATTTCTGGATTTAATTCCCCTATATAGCTATTTCCAACTTTGAGACTTGTCTTAGTTAAACAATTTTACATGTAAAATATACAAATTTAACAAAAATAAGATTCTGTTTTTGGCGATAACTTTTATTCTGTGAATATTTTCCGCACTACTATTTTTCTTACTTATGATCGGCATCTACTGCCATGATCATTTCCCAAGTGCTCTTGGTATCTTATGTTACTGTTTTCCACTGTCTCTCAGTTATTTATTAACTGAGCCACGCTTATAATTTTATAAATAAAACAACTCTTAATATACATACATAATTTATTAAATTAATTTATTAAATTAACTTAAATAAATTACAAAAATGTCTCAAAGTTGACACGAAATTGACCACTGAAATGTTCGGTTCTGAAAAACACAGATCCAATATGGAAGAATGCCTAGTGTACATTAATAAATTCTTGTTGATAAAGATCATTTTGATAATGTATGTTTACCATTCCTCCTTACGCCGGCGAAACATTATTGGCAGTATTCGGATGCATCATGATACTCATTCTCATATTCAAAACCAACAAGAAATTAGAAATTCTCAATGCAACAAGTACAATCGAGTTAGGAAATAAATTTAACAAACAGCAAAATACTTCATATAACAACGCCCTAGAAACAAAAACCAAATTGATCCACAAGCAATCGAATCAGCATTTCCAGATATCCCAGAGCAACTCGGAAAACTCAAACCGAATAGCAGAAGGATCTCATCCGAAAGAAGGTTTCCGATTTGCAAATTTAACAACTTGTATAAAATTCAACGCCTGTCAAATATGACAACGAAATAATACACCAAACGTATCAAAAAACAAAAAAAATTGGAGGAAAATCCGCAGGATCGTACAGGAATCTTGTGCAACCAGTTGCAAAACTTTGGTCACCTCTTGCACAGAAATCGATGAGTTCAACGTTGTTTCTGGATGGCAGCTGTAGACATTCTCCATTCTTCCGAATGCAACTCATTCTGGGGATGATACGCCAGGCCGTTTCAATGAAATTCTGTGAAACGAAATAAATAATAAGAATTATGTCATTAAATGTGACAATCAAAACCAACCTTATCCCTATGAATATTTGTTCCTACTGCATTCTGAGATTTGAATCCTACATCTGACTCTTGCAAAATGGTCCAGAAAATTGTTCCATTTTCCACATTTGAAGGCATCTTTTGAGAGTATCTAGGGTATCACCAAATTGGAAGTAGGTTTTCTATACTGAGTTTTAGTAAATTATCTGAAGAGTATCGGGAGGTATCATTGTAACGAAAATTTTGATTCAAATGATTATTTGACAAATAACATAAATAATAATAATTGAGTCATTAGTTACGTGATTGAAATGAAAATAGGAGAGGCCATGTTAATGTTCTTTATTTTCCCTTATATGCATTTGACAACTTAATAATAATTTCATATGACGTCTTCTTTTTCTTTTTTCATTAATGTGACTCTGTTCTAGGGCACAATTGACCACTATATATTCATTTGAAAGTTTTTAGGGTCCCCTCTCATTGGTGAGTCTAAGCGTTGTTCATATATTAGATAAAACTATGTAATTTCTGAAATTATGCATAATATAACAGATTAATTACATTATTTATTTTATTTAGTGTTTAAGGCATATAAATAAAAGTTCTTGATACCGTCAAATATATTAAATGTGTGCAAGTAAAGTGAAATTTCATTGACTCTAGCAACAAGAAACCAATTATCACTAGGCATAAAAAAAATTGAGTGATTTTTAGATTTTACATAGAAATATTAACAAGTTGGCTCAATAGGCTCAATACCTCATAGAAAGGCACTCCAGCTTGTATCTATGTAATAAAACATTAGTTTATAAGCAGATATCTACTTAAAATGGTTAATTCTCCCTGGTACGTGAGGAACACCGACATACACAGATACTTTGGTTGTTGTTAAAGACGAAACTAAAAAGTTTGCTAAGAAGCACGAAGATTCACTTCACTTCAACGAGAACGTAGAAATACTTCATCTGTTCCAAAGATTGAAGAAACCGAAACCAATCGAATTCGTATAGTGGTGTGTTAATTTTCTCACACAATTTGATTAGTATACTATTTATATTACACATTCCTCGTAAATAGCAATAAAAAAAGTATAAATAATACTAAAAGCCGGATTTTATGATACAATTTACATTTTATCTATTCCCATTTCCGAATCAACTATTTATTTATTCCCATTAAAAAGTTTTGCATGATGGAAATCTACGACAAAGACTTTTAAAATCAAATTAAATATTTAATTATACGCATGTTGTTTTCCTACTCGAATTACCCATTTGCATATTCTAACAGCTCAAATACATACACATAAATATACATAAACATGCAATTCTCGAACAGGAAGGCGAATCTCTACCTAAATTTAATTTAAACGCTTTAAAACTTTGCTTTACAAGTTATGTTAATTTGCGAGGCAGCAACTGAATGTTTACAATAATTGTTTCGCTATATCTCATCGATTTAGATGGTTCCTCACAGCGAACCATTCGGATTTTTTTTAATGGCTGCCTACGTATTTAAAATTCCAGTTTCAGCTGAAATTAAAACGAAATAGTTGACTAAAAACAGTGTTAATTCTTTGACAATTAAAAACAATCTAAGAATAGAACTTTTTCTGAAAATGAAGATTTTATTAATAAGCCAATTTCTGATTTTTCAATTCGCCTATATTAGAAGAATAATTTTTTATTATAATGCGTATTCTAAAAAATACAAAAAGATGATTGTCAAAAATAAGACTTTTTGAAACATTAATATTCAAACATTTCGAAACATATTACACAGGGTGTCCGCGAAAATAATGAACATATTTATTGATGAGGTATAAAAATGTATGCAGAATAAAAATGTGTTATAAACCTTTTTCCTAAAGTCAGCCGTTTTCAAATAAATAAAAATGAATATTTTAGATCTATCCAATCATTATTTACCGAAAAGCAACTAAAGCCGGAAACACCGATAACTCAGTCAAGTATAAACAATGGTTATTTAAATGTTGTAAATAAAAGTTTTTACTTTAGTACACCTGGATATTTAGAATGGTTGATTAGAGGGGATGTAGAAGAGTCAAAAATGTATTGTTGGCAATTATTACAAGCTCTAGAACGATTTTTACCACTACTTTTTTTAGGTAATACACGTTTTCAACCATCCTTGGGGTACTGATGCAAAACATCGCGGATTAGATTAATCAAAATGTCGTGATATTCTTGATTTGAATAAAATATCATTTTCACTGAATTATTGAAACTACTTTACCAAACTATAAGCTTAAAACGATTAAATGATCCGAATTATCTGCAAACTAACACAATTTTATGATTCATCGAGTAGATATTCGTTGATTACATGACACATATTTTTATTAAAAGTGTGAGGTGTTGGCACGTATTAATTTTAGAGTAAATGTTCGAAGTGAATTTTTGTGTAAACCAATGATGTTAGAAAAAAAATCTATTAGAATATTTTGTTCCAAATGACACGTTATTTTCGCGAACTGCATATTATTAAATGATGTTTTTTTACTGTGTTAAATCTCTTTATAGGAAATATCGTTACAACATTCAAATAAATAAATACGTATATTCCAGAGGTGGTTCAGGGTATTAAATCAACTGACATGTTTTAACTAAACAACTTAAATCTAATTAAAAAAAAACAGTTTTAAACATTAAAAACAAACGATTTCGAAATTTACATTTTCCACAATCAACCCTAAACACACATAATTGTCACTAAACTGTCTCTGCAAGTTTTTCAGTTCAGTAAACAAACTATAATGTGTTTTGTAAATTTAAATACAACTGTCTATTAAGATGTTTTTGAAAAATAGAAAGCAGATAAGTGTTCTTTTCTCTAACCAAAACTTTGGTCTAATTTGTGACAAATCGTTTTAGAAATGGACGATTCAATTAAGACAGATTTTGATGTTTGGTGTGATGCCGTCTTCTTTAGAAAATCTAAATTTTGTTGTTGTCCCGAAGAAAAGTCGAAGAAACGTTTCATTGAATAAAATCCATAAGTAAACACAAAGTTTCATATGAGATTAATTTTTAAATACCCTGGAATTTATTATTATTATTAACAGAAATCATTTTAATAATAAACAATTTCTATACGCGGAAACCACAAAAAACAAAAACCAAATTCGATCAATACAATAATGTGTCCAACACTTGATTTAATAAATTCGTATACTTTAGATTTGTAATCATTTGTATTTAAAATGACGGTTGTACTACCTTTATCTTATTTTGTAACGTTTACGTTATTACTTATAATTAATAATTTTGACACGTTTTAAATTTTTAATGAACTTGCAAAATTTTTTATTTTTCCTAATAGAAATTATTAGACTGGGATTTTAAAGCTATTTCTGAGTCAGTTGCTAAAATTTCTTTAATATTATTTGTGAATTATGGTGGGATACTGTATTTAAGTCCCTTATTAAGAAATTTTATCTCATTTTCAGTGAACCGAGTATCAGATAAGTTTTGGAAACGTTGTGAAAATGTGTATATGTTGGTTTCAGTGTATTGAGGGTTCTAAATTCTTTAATTTTTTTGGATTGTTTTAGAAATTTTTTATGTTTTATTCTACTAATGATTTCGCGTATTTTATCATCCAATGTATCGAATTCAACTGGAGGTAACCTGTAAATTAATTAAGAGTGAATAGTTTTAATGTAAACATCTAGAGAGTCTTTTATCTTAAATCACTTTTTAGTTTCTTCTTTTAACCAAATAATTTTAGCTTATTTTATTGCTTTTATTTATTTATCAATTTGGGAATAATGTTTCTTTTAGGGCACTGTTGATTCAACCATATATTTTAAGATGCCGGGTTACGCTGAGATGAGTTAACTTCTCCAAGGAACTGGCCAAAATTAAATTAATTGTTTTAACTCTAACTTTATGGAGTTTATCCATAATAAATATAAAAAGATAAATTATACTTATCTGAATTTCCATAGCATTACAAAGCTTTTTAAGTTATATTCAATCGACCAAACACAATACACTGAAACCAACACACACATTTTCACAACGTTTCCAAAACTTATCTGACTCTGTTTACTGATACTGAAATAGAATTTCTTAATAAGAGATTTAAATACAGTATCCCACCTAAATTCACAAATATTATTAAAGAAATTTTAGCAACTGACTAATTTAACAGTTACAAAATCAGATAAAGGTAGTGCAACACCCTCATTTTGAATACAAATGATTTAAAATTCAAAATAGATGAATTTATTGAATCAAGTAGCGATTAAGGTAATTATAAATGAATGGAAAAAAAATTCGTAATATTTTGACATGAAGTATGCATTTTAATACGGTTTGTGGTTGTAGTAGCTATAAAGCGTAAGAAATATGCATTTTGTTTCTTGTCAAGACGGCGTAACGATGCATCCCGCTGTCGTAAGTGGTATTCCGACTCAGAAAGGATACAGGACGCACATGTATGCGGGATAAAAGGTCAATGGGGAATACGAATACATGCAAAATTCAGAATGCAAATGCTCTGCTTGTTGTGCAAGGAAAGAGACAGGTGCATGCCAAGGTGAATATGACTTTATGTTTACGTATATTTATATTCTAAATGAACAACCGATGAATATTCACGTGGGAGGATCAGCGAAAACGGAAACATTTATTGAAAATTGTGAGATAAAAATAAAAAATTGAACATAAAAAATTTTCTGATAATCACTAGAAAAAGCTCAAAACAGGTGAACGTATATGGCAAAAAATTTTGGTAATAAAAAAAAACTAATGAAACTGATTAAAAAGAGGCCAATAAAGGAAGAACAATTCTGTAAAAAGAATTGAAAACACGCGAGATACAAAGAAAACTCACGGAAAGTAGTAAAAAAATCTAGTGAGAATATTCAATAATTAAAAACATTGAGAATAAGTATTATAAAGAATAAATAGGAAAATTTGTCAAAATTAGTAAATTGTTTAAAACGATCTAAAATTATTCAAAATGATTCGAATATTCCATAATTCAATTCAAAACTGTTAAAATGTTCTAAAATTGTTGAAAATAATACGAAAATTCCACGAATTAATCAAATATGGTTCAAATCGCTAAAAGTAAGAAAAAATTAAATGTCACCAAGATGGTCAAAAAAAAAATTTCACTAATAAAAAAAAGGGAGGCAAAGAAAAGAAGAAAATACTCTAAAAATAGCGAAAATTGGCGCACAAAAAGCACTGAAAAATGTTATACAAAAAATCAAATTACTAAATGTATTAACAAATCGAAAAGAAATTACTAATAAGAAAAGTTGCAAATTCCTTAAAAAATAGTAAAAAATAATGACAAAGGACAAAAAAATTTAAAAATAAAGAAAAAAATTACTGAAAGTAACGGAACGCTAAACTGTAGTGAAAAATCGTCATAGATGGCAAAAAGACTAAAATTTGCTAAAGGAGTGAAAAAAGAAGAAAAAATCACAAGATTTTTTCTTTAATATCAAATTAATACAAATAGTGATTGCTCTGGCGTCATAATGGTTAGTTTAAATTAAATTTTTAATTGACATATTAAGAATTATTCTAATTGGCTAGCATTTATATATACAAGGTGTACTAAAAAAGCTTTCGTTCGTATTTTATCTAATCGGATAAAAAAATCTGTATTTTAAATTTTCCGGCTGTTTATACGTGTCTGTTGATTCTTTTTAAATAATGTAGACAAACAATTTTTACGATTGAAACAATGAGTAGACATCAGCTTGTCAATAAATATTGTTTTTCACTCGAAGGAAATTGTTTCGCCGGGAAAATTTCCATTCTAAAATTCATATTGGTTCGGATGTATAAATCAGATCCGGGAATAAATACGACTTTTTGAAATTGACAGCCTTTTATTAACTGTTGAGAAGCTATATATCTTACGAAAATCTATATAAAAAGTGATGGGGAAGCGATCGGAGCTCGTTATGGCGCTGATATCGCACGAAAACATCGCACGCGAAAAGAAAAAAAGGTAGCAGAAAGATACTTTTTCTGGATATATCAGGATCTGATCTCTCATATGAAGAATGAAAGTAATATCTATGGAAATGATGCTAAGTTGCCGACGCGTATTATTAACACTTTCGTTTTAGTGTCGAAAAATAAATCTCCGAGAGTTACACGGTACGTTCAGATACTAGAGTTGGGCCATTTTTAAGCGTACGCTCTGTAGTATTCGACTCGTCGATGTTGTCGTTAAACGGTAAAACAAAGAACCCCTTTGCATAAGTCTTTTTGCTTTGCCCCATTAAACGACGCTACAAAATAAATGACACTGACACTATTGAAAATCATTTGCTTCACTGGTTGTTGATCCCCCTTTTTTGGTTGACTTACTATACCAACCGAGCAAAAAACTTTTGTTTCTTTACGATTCAATTGAGTTTTTGCCGTTCGAAAAGTTTGTTCGTTATGAAAAAAAGACGAATTTATTTAAGCAGAGTTTACACAAATCGATAATCTTTTATTTGTCTAAAAGTTCAAGGGAAAAGTAACATATTTGTCATGTGATACTTGAAAGGGTAAAGGGGAGTGTAAGAGAAAGATAATTTTTGATTAATGGTTTTAATATATTGTAATAATTGTATTTTAGATATAGTGAAATATTGTAAATTTTTTTTATTATGAGTTGTGTTGTTGCCAATACCTTTAGAAGAAGAAATTTTATGGATTGATAAAATTTTCCTGTTCACATATACAACCTTGATAGCACCAAATATTTTTTTGGTATAAAACTAATAATACATGTTTTTAAAATATTTGTTATTCAAACTAAATGTTTATTAAATATATATGTATATACATAAAACACGAGATTTAATATTTTTTATTTAGAAGTCGAAATTTCTTATCTCAGATCTAAAGTACAGATCCACTGAAATTATTGACTTCAAAAAGTCGAGATATATGAAGTAAAATATGATTTTTTATATAAAATCGAGATTTATTCAAACATCAACTTGAAATTATAGATTTTCAAGTATAATGTAAGACTAGAATTTAGAGGCGATATTTAGAGGTAAAATTCAATATTTTTAAAATCGAGATACAATGAATATTGACTTTAAAATTATCTATTACGAGATCGAGATCTTCAAGAAAAAAATCAGATCTTTTTAGATTTTGTAGTTTAAGGACGAGTTTCATTGAAATTCAATAAAATGTTCGGTAAAATCGTGATATAAATACAAGAGAAGATTTTTTAATACTTTTGCGAGACTTGTCGAAATCTCGAATTCCAAAGTCGAGATCTGAAAATAAAAGACTATAATTTTTTTTACTGTAAAATTGAGATTCAATAAAATCGAAAATTATTTAAAATTTTAACTTCAACATCGAGATTTATTAAGATCTCGACTTTAAAAACAAGATATTGCAAAAAATACCAGATTTTAATAATTCCGCTCTAAAATCGAGATTTATTGAAAGATCAACTTTAAAACCGAGACTTTGAAGCAAATCTTAAGAATTTAATGTTGAGATGTAGAAGCAAAATTCGTTATTTTTAAATTTCCGCTTTAACGTTGAGAAAATATAAGTATAATATTAGATGAATTTATTAACCCAATATTTAACCAATATATGTAGAAAATATTTAACGAATATTTGAAACACTATCGCAACAGATGTATAATAACTTTTATAAATACTTAATGAATTAAATAAATTGTTTCAACTCTTAGTTTATGGAAATTATTCGTAATAAATATGTAAAGATAAATAATACTTATCTTGAATTTCCAGATATTCAAAGCGTTTTAGTATATTTAAATTTCTACCTCGGTTTCGGTATCTGACAATGCCATTCTCAAGACAAAAAGAAGTTTGACAAACTTTTTTATTATTTAATTGATAGTTCTTACTACTTGTGCAATTACACAATATTAATAGAAGAGGGAATATTTTTTTGATTTTGTATGATGTCAAAAGCATCTCATTTACGATGTAAAACCGTGTACCACAATAACATTTTATGGAAATTGATTGTTCTTTTCGTCAACTCGATTCTCGTGTGCGAATCGAAAGCGTGTTACCAAACACGGACTAATTGAACCGGAGTATGCGATTATCGCAAATGTCAAACCTGTTATTGTCCGGAGGTCATTGTTTGTTCAACTAAGAGTAAGTCAGTAGAATTGCGGTGAAATAGCATTATCGATTTTCTAATCGTTGCTCATTAATACTCGCAACGCTAGACACGGATCTGTTTAGTTTGAAGATTAAATGCTTAATACGCGTGGGTAATTGTTATCTTGTTTATTCTATAACGCCATTTGCTAAAACGATTGTTTTTTCGTATGAAAATATCACTTTTTTTAATTGCCGTTGCGAAGAATAAAGGCCGCTTTCGCTTGCCAAATAATAAAACCAAACATCTCGAAGATATTTGAACAGGGGGTGTGCGTGTTACAACATCAAAGAGAATAATTCAAAATCCAGATGTAAATATTTGAAATTCGACGACTCGACTTATTTTGATTCGATTAATAACGGAAATATAAACAATGACCGCTACGCCGTCATAATCTACCGGAAAATGAATTTAAAAATGGACGCATAGAAAATATTATTATTATTGACTTTCTAATAACGTTTTTTATATTGTAACTCTTGTGGAGATTTAACAGGAAAAATTTCTAAAATTTGTCAGTTTCCTCCTCTCAGTTTCTCCCTATTTATATATAAGTTATATTTGGTTAAGTTAGGTAGGGTGGGTTATGTTAGGTTAGGTTAGGTTAGGTTAGGTTAGGTTAGGTTAGGTTAGGTTAGGTTAGGTTAACATCATTAGTTTACACAAAAATTAACTTTAAACACTTAAAGATGTGTTATGTAACCGAGAAATATCTATCTGCCTAATCATAAAATTGTGTTAGTTTGCAGATGATTCGAATCGTTTAATCGTTATAAGTTCATCGTTTGATAAAGTAGCTTCAATAATTCTATGAAAAATGGCGTTTTATTCGAATCAAGAATATCACGACATATTAATGAATTTAATCCACGATTTTTTGTATCAGTATCGTAAAGATTGTAGGAAATGTGTAGTGTATTACCTAAAAAAGTAGTGGTAAAATCATTCGGATCGAGTCATAATTGCCAAGAATACATTTTTCACTCTTCTACATCCCCTGTAATCGATCATTCTAAATATCCAGGTAAATAATATTTGGGTAGAGCTAGAATACTCATATTTTTTCCGTAAAATAATAGCGTTATAATAAGATATTATTGGAACATTGAAATTAGATTTAAACACTTTGTACTAATAAAAAAGTACACTTTATGGTGAAATTATTCTTAAGTTGTTCCACTTTGTTTCTGTGTTATTGTCCAGCGGATTTTTATTGAAATAAATTAATTATGTGACGTCACAGCCGTTACTGTAACTGGGATTCAATCCTACAGTCAAGAACCTGAAAATCGTATTATACAGAAAGATTTTTCCATTTTTTCGTCAATAATGACATATTTTGATTTGATTAATGACGGAAATGACAAATGGAGAATTTATTTCCACGCAAAAAAATCGATTAAACAGCAAACAGATGAATCGCGTTACTAAAAAAACCATACACGACACCCTAAAAAAAAGAACTCCCAGCGCGCTATTTTCCCCAAAACAATGTACAACAAAATTATTCGAAAATGTAATGCATTCGTTTTCTTCATGATTATTCATTTTTAGACAACATTTGCATAATTTCCACCCTTTAACGAAGCCGATTCTAAATAAAGATTCCCCCGGGATGAAGGAAGTTCGGGAAGTTTGAATCTGCAAAGTTCTTCGTATCACTCAAAAAGTTTAAACTTTCCTGCGAAATGGACCGAATCTACCAGGGACAAACCCAAGTGATGAATTAGCGGACTTTTTTATCTTTCTCAAAGTCTCGCTGCACTTTTTCGAGAAAAACAAATGAATGCTCGAGGAGTAACAAATTCCTGCGACTTCTCCAAACGGTCCGTTTGTTTATTTTTAAGAGATTGTTACAGGGTGTGACAGTTCAACATCATTTTTTGAAATTAGTTTAAATAGTCAGTCACCGGGGTTTTTTTAATTGAGCCCATCGTCATGACACACCCTGTATATTTATTGTTTGCATCAAAATAAATACTTACATTTTGCAATAAGGCAACTGAAGGTGATCAACTTACCTGAAAAAAAAACAAATAATATTAATATTTTATAACATCTACACATGGGGTCGTTAGAGAGGTATTTTCTCCGTTTTCTTCCTTTTTTGTACATCAATTTCCTTAATTCGAGACATTTCCGTTGCTCCGCTAAATAACAGACTTCGTTACCGAACTTCTAGCGAATCGACAACGGCCAATGAGGTCGAATAGTATTAATGCATCAAAGGATGTCCTAGGGTGAAAACGAGGGGTAAAATAGATTAAAGATAAGAGCCGACCGTGGATAACAAAGGCCAACATTAAGAAAGGTCCGTCGAGAATCGTATTGAAAACTTCTCGGAAGTTTTTAACACTTGCTAACGCACCGACGGCACAATGGAAGAAGACCAAATGCAGTTTACGGTCAATGCGATGGAATACTTTGATAAGTGTGTGTTCAAGAAAAAAAAAATGGAGATGGAGGTGGAAAAATTGACTTACGAGTGTTTCCATTTGCCTCTGTTTTGGATATTTCTTTAATTTGTGAATATATTTTTTTTATAGATAAATATGGATTGTTAGATACTTTTTTCATTGAAAATTTTTTATACTTTCCATAAAGTGTATAGATTTTTTATATTTTGTAATATTTCAAACAATATTCCTAGATTTTTATATATTTTAAGTCATGACAAATATTGTATTATATTTTATTATGAAAGAAAAAAAATTATTTTTATAAATTTTATTTTTAAAATATAATACCAATTATCAAGAATTAACGAAAATTTATTAATTTTGTTGGGTACACTTTGTATATTTTATATTAGATTCATCTTGGTTCAACAATTATTTAAACGTGGTTTCAGATTTTAACATTTAACTCTAATAATGATATTTACAATCCAATATGTTTCTCGAACATAAGTTTTCACCAGTGTTTACACTTAATATTTCTCACAATTAATTTAATTATAAACATTAAAATTATTTAAAAAAATCATCAAAACAAAGCGAAACATAAAATTTGGAATTTTCGAAACGCCCAGCGCTGATAATTACTTTTGAAATATGTCAATCAAAGGCGGGAAAATTATTCACCTTAAAGTCCTTTCTAATAAAATGATAGTTATGGACCAGCATCAGCGTGAAGACTTGAAGATTCTTGAAAATATTATTTCCTTATCACTCAAAAAATCCATTCATCTCATAGTTAAGTATTTTAATTAATTTTATGTCACTATTATTTGACACTTTGTTTTTATAACATTTAATCCACTTCCAAATTGTTTGCCTTTTTTTAAGGTTATGCAAGTTCCATAAAAATGTAATTAATTGACAATGAAATACCTCTAAAGGTTTTATCAAATGACAGGAACAACATAAAAACAATTCCAAGATCACCATCTGGGGTAAATCACTAAATTCATTTAACTTTTTTTTAACACTACTAAATAAACTTTTACAATTTCACTTTTGCGACGTATTTATAGCTGTGCGTTTCACAACACATTGTTTTATAATTTTTTTTAACAAATATGGTAGAAATTTCAATGAAATACTATTTTACAATGCTTGAATGTTCTTAATTACTATCATTTACTTTCTAATAAATGTGATCTTTTTTTCTTTAAATTTTGTATAACAAAACTTTGCATAATAACTTTGTATGTGAGATTTCATTACATCTTTGTATATATTGATACATTTAGATTTGTAACTTTACTTGTACTGAATTTTCTATGCTATACTTCAGAAATAATAAAAATTCTAATTTACAAACAATAATTAGAGAAATTATTTTGTTACATGCTTAACGTTAAATGTATACACTTTATCATACTTTATATTATTGCACACACATTATTAGTCATAAAAAAATATGATCCCCGTGTCATTTTACTGAATGAAAAATTATTGGTATTTGTGTCATTTTAATTAAATTTGTTTATTTATAAATAATTTCTATTATATTATTATTAGACTCAAAAATCTCAACCTTCTGAAATATATTGTAAATGTTTTTAATCTATAATATTATATTATATATATATATATAATTTTTACGTTAATTTAATTGCAATTTTTAGTAAATTTTATTATTATTATTATTATTCATACAAATATACAAATACATTAAATTAGTTTTATAAAAATTAATAAAAATTGTTACAAAAGTTATGGAATATGTCTACATAAAGTATAATAATTATTTAATGATTTTTTTTAGTTTATTAAACATGTTTATAGTAATTACAACATATATATATATATATATATATATATATATATATATATATATGTATATATATATATTTGTACATTTTTGTTGACTTAGTTTATTATATAAAATTCTAAAACGTATCTCATTAAACAAAACAAATGGGTGAACCGAGAAAGAACAATTTCCGTTCCGGTAACAAATTGGACAAACATTATACACACACAACATCATACACAAATACACACATGCACACACACAAACACACACACACATACATACACACACGAAGCAGACGCAGAGCACGGTATTTTATGTGCTATATCATTAGACCCGTGCACGAAGAACATTTAGTAATGTGTACCGTTGAAACCGACAAGCTTGGATTACAATAGTTTTGAACAGCACAATGTCAGTTTCACATGGCGTTCCTAATTAGACGCGAATCGTAACAAACCTATACTAAAGCTAATTAAAAAAAAGAAGATTAGTTAAATAAAGAGAATATTTACGAATTTCTTCCCGTATTCCGTATATTAGTATTGCAGGTCTTGTCCGGAGTACGGGAATTATTTTTGCGCAACTTCTCGAAGAGAAACTTTTCCAATGTAAGCCATATTGTGTAGCTATCGAAATCGCATTTGGGGCGTGTTTTGTACCACAAATGGGGCACGCAATGTGATCTAATGAAACTTTATTGTTGGAAGTTTACGATGTTTTTCCTTTAGTCTTTGAACTTATATGAACACCAGACTGTGATCGCCACCGACCGTGTCGACAAGTTTAAGTTTCAAACAAAAATTGAAAGATATTTTGCAGCGGGCAACGACATAAATCATTTTAGATTTGAAGCGTCGCTACAGCCTTAAGGTGCGACCTTTAAATTAAACATTAACTGAAAAAACTGTAAGACTGACACTTAAAATTAGATGTTCTTCTAATTACCTGCTTTAAATTTTTTGCATCTGACTATTATTTTTTAGTTCGTTAGAAGTACATGTCCTAAGTTAAACATACTGCGGTCCAGGTTTTGGACAATTTGGTATATTTTCTTCGTTGGTTATATATTGTATCATTTTCTTTAAGTACAGAATTAGTATACTATTATTAAAAAGGGCTACCAAATTATACAATTATACAATTATACAAAATACATAACATTTTTACAAATAATTTGTAATAAAAGTTAAAATAATCATTTATTCATCATCATAACAAAATTAATATTCGCATAATATAAAATTTTCTATGATTTCAGAGTTCCTTAATGTAAAACTAGTCGTAACCTCACATAACTCCTTGAAAAGTTTGAAAGAAATAAATTTATTATTAAATTGCATTAGGTATATACCGTGGATTGATAGTAAGATTTATTTTATTTTAGTAGAATTAGTATAAATTTTGTTCTAAGATTCATTAAAAAAACGTCTGGTAATGTTGGACCAGTTTATTTTCATTTTAATTAAAAAAATTTAGTATGGGGAAATTATTTGGCATATTTAATTCTAAGAGAAAAGTTTGGAGATTAAAATTATATTAATAACCCTCGTCAAACCTATTCCAATATAGAATTTTATGAATATAAAATTAGGATAAAGAAGAATAGTTGATAAAAGAAGAGAAGAGAATTTTTTTGTTATTATTTTCTTTGTGTCTCCAAGATTTTTTTTGCATATTAACTGTAATGTGAATTTAAAACTGTAAAAAAAGAATTACTTGTATAAAAAAATCTACTTAGAACTCACCTAGAAACCTTGAGGATAAAGAAAAGAACAATGTAATTATAAGAATTAACCCATAAAACGTAACACCACAAAATATATTATATATTTATTAAAAAAAGAAAAAATTTACTTTTTTCAGCTCTAAAACAAAAAGAGTTTTGCAGTGTGTATTTGATACCAACCCAAAGTTTTAATTATTACGAACAAGTTTAAACAGGATTTAATAGGGATTTCTCCGTGTTTCCTTTATGCCATCGAAAATTCCAAAGATGTACTAGTAATTTCCATCTGCATAAACACATTTCTTAATTAAAGTGAAGTGAACTGTAGAGTTTATATTTAGTTTAGCACAAAAACATTATCTAAGTAAACTAATTCATTTTATATAATCACTTTTCAGCTGTTTTGTTCTAAAAAAAAATAGTAATAAAATTACGCATTCTCAAACTTTACAAATGCTTTTTTGCTGATTAAAAATTTATTTTTTTATAAAAATTTTTTATAAAATTATAAAAGAGTTTGTAAAACAGAGCATTTTTAACTATAATCAAACACGAAGACATCTGTGAAATACGTCACGTACATCATTACCGACGTGATGTTTTCATTAAATTTCAAACGGTGAAGTTTCATATTTTTACGAACAGGTAGAAGATTCAATTTATCGGCTTCTAACAGCTGCAGTTGTTATCAGGAATATTCATAAACTAGAGCGAGATGAGATGTTTGATTTAATAACACAACTTCAGAACTTTGTCGTCAACATTTTAACAACACGTGCCAAGAGAATTCATAATTTTTCGCACTGGAAATATTTATGATACAAATAAAAACCGTGTATGTATTGCAATTATTCCTGCGAAGAAAGTCGCGTATCATCCTGCGACAACCTTCGGTTTATATCAATTTTGAACACAACCACGTAAAAAATAATATTCCTGTATTAAGTACATAAATAAAATGTTCGTTTTGTAATAGTAATTATTTACAACATATTCATATCGCTTATAACATTGTCGTGAAATATAATTCATATTAAAATTAGCTGTTCTCGTGATTAACACTCTCGTGACAAAAAGGTGGCGTCAGATTTACATTTAAAAATCTATTCCTTAATTAGCAGCAGTGGTAAAACAAAAATATTTGTGCCGAATAGAACTCATTAGAACTTTTTACATATTTTATATTACATCAAATTTTAAATATATTCTAAGTATATATTTGTAGTTATAAATGGCAATAAAAAGTTGAGGTATAAAACTCAATTTAAACTTTAATTAAAGGATCATGATGATGACAACCATTTAATTGTTCACATTAACTTTTATGGGTAGATTGATAAAAATGATAGTAATTTAAATTTGATTACAATGTAGTAATCTTGATTGATCTAATGACGTAAAATATGAAATGTCTGAAAGCAAATAAGAATTATTAATAAATCGATTAGTTTAGAATTTTTTTTTAAATTATCGCGTCTCGAATTTTCACTATAACTATAATTTTAGAGAAAAATTTTGTGCCGATGTTTTTTTTTAATTCTATAATTATTTTAATAATTTATTAACAGAGGATGGAGATTATATAAAACGGTTGTTATACAACTTTAGTAAATTTTAGAAAAATATCCCCAGTTGTGAAATTAATATTCTCAGCTTGAGTTTTCAGCGTTATCGAACGTTTTCCATCGTCTTTTCATTTTTGCATTTAAAACTATTTTACACTGTAATTCTTCCGCTCGTAAATCAGACCCCGTTAAATATTTTATGCTCGGAAAATATAAACCAAAGAAAGGATTTTGATTCTTGAATCTTTTGTTGGACGACATAAAACGAATCATATACTTCAAAACATATTGAAGTGCTCTTTAAAAAATGAATTATTAAAGTCTCTACTCTTAATGAATTCTCAGTTATGACTTTACGCGCGAATTTGGTCTCCATCTGGTTTATAATGGAACGGAATTAGGGTAAAAAATCATCATCTAAAAAAATATTTTTTTCATAGGATCCTATAATAAGGTCGTTGTAAAGTTTTATTTACACTTTCGAAAAACTTTTCAAGAAAATTATTTGAAGAACATTATCCTGGTAAAACGTATGGCATTACTGACGAATGCAGATTCCTGCTAATATATTCTGAGAAAATTAATTTTTAAAAATCTATTGATAATGAATTGTAGCCTATAACTTAATTATTGATTTATTGCAAATGAAACTCAGTTTCTTAAAGAAAATTATAAAATTTAATTTAATTAAAAAAGATCAAACGCCAAAATAAAGAAACCAACTCAATTTAAATATAGAATTAATCTTAGATACTGGTTGGATTCCTTGAAAGGAATTTACATAAAAAAAATTTTAATTTTATAAATTCTTATTAGTAAACTTTTTACAAATAATTGTGAATTCTATTTAAATTAAATTATGATTATTTAGAATATCCCACACTGTGCGAAAATGCTAATTAAATTTTGACCGCGCCCTAGTTTTACTAATATAATATTATTTATAAACTATTTTAATAATTGTTGTTAATCCGATTAATTAGTCGGTGAATATTGTTTTTTAGAAGGCCATTGCCTTAATCACATGCAATACTAAAATTTTGAATGTGTTCATTTAAAAAGTGAAATCAAATCCGTCTAGAAGTTAATATAGAAAATTTGCATTCATCAGATAAATGATGACTTAAATTATCGGCCACAGGAAAACACAAAAAAATCCTCGCGCTATTAATAAGAAACTTTTTACCATGGAAGATCCAGTATTTTTTCGTTTTCTAATGCACTTTAATTACAACCTTTTATATTTTCATATTAAAATTTGGAATCAATGCGACAGAATTCTAACGCAGAGTGACTTATGGCAATAGAATATAAAAGTGACAAAAGCACTAACAAGAACTGGGACAACAAAACACAACAGTGATACCAATAAAAAAACTAGGTACTTTTAAATTGCCAACTTAATTCTATTGCCTTTCTTTCCCCTACAATAGACTTTCTCTGATAAGAAAACACCTGGTCAACTATGCGCAGGCGCTCCTCCCTCTACCCTAAAATTTCTCCTCATTCTAGTAACATATAAAAATGACAAAATGTCAAAAGCACTAACAAGAACTGGGACAACAAAACACAACAGTGATACCAATAAAAAAACTAGGTATTTTTAAATTGCCAACTTAATTCTATTGCCTTTCTTTCCCCTACAATAACTGAAGAGTGGGAGATGCGCGGAGTCTACATTACTCAGGGAATATTTCAAAACAGGATAAGTGAATAGGTTTTTAAAAAATTTCTTATTTCTCTTATGACAGTATGTCGATTTTTTATGCACTGCAAATTTGCAAACATTATTTGCAGTTTTTATCTATTTTTATACGGGTTCGAAGGCTTTTAATATGCATATACTTATTTTAAGAACTTGATACTTTTTTCTTATAACTGCACATTTGTTGGTGTGCTCTTTCCAATATAATTATGCACAAAAAATAAAAAATTATAATTGCTTCGAGGCACACTTTTTATTAAAAACTTTCCCTAAGTACTCTAAAGTTTCCTTTAAAAACGACTTTTTATCAAGGTCTGAGCAAGAAAAACTCCGTTTGTTTTATCAAGTAAAATGTTGATCTTCATCTAATTTAATTTTAATTTGAACGTGTTTTAAACCCATTAAATTTCCTGAAATAAGTATATTAAAGCAAAAATTCGCTCCGTATATATTTACTGAACCCCGTAAACCGAACTCTATGTCAACGTAAATAAACTTTTTTTAAGCATCGCGAGCAAGATTTTTCAATTTAAAAACGTCTACGTCCTCTTGCTTTTATTATATACTTTGTT
Source organism: Hermaeophaga mercurialis (assembly GCA_951812935.1). Taxonomy (NCBI): domain Eukaryota; kingdom Metazoa; phylum Arthropoda; class Insecta; order Coleoptera; family Chrysomelidae; genus Hermaeophaga; species Hermaeophaga mercurialis. Next base: position 1,949,449 of record OX638363.1, read on the forward strand.
CCATTCTGTACATTAGTTACCTGATAAAAAGAAATGTGAGTTTTTAAAACGTAAATGAAATTAATCAATGTCACGGCTTCGTACGAAAATCTTTGCAACGGTGACAAATAATATATTATCTATTTCAACGCGGTATTATTTCGACAAATGTTTAGTTTGAATTTATATTCATAACCGCACACGTCGCAAAATTTTTATAAATGGTTCATGAAAAATACATAAACCGTACGAATTTCCACGCCAGAAATTAATATGTGATAATACTGGGCTATTTCAAACATTAAACGATACTTCTGTTTACCGAACTTCTAATCCTTATACATGTAGAAATACGAACAATGCTTAATACAAGATCAGAACTAGTTAAGTAGATTACGATAATGGCGTGCTCCTCCTAATCCCTGACCCCGAGTTTCAAAACACAGAGATCCTTATTGTTTCCACAAATGTTGGTCGTATCGTTTGAAGGGTTTCTCAAAATTTTGTTAACTCAAAAGCCGCGCTCTACGTGTATACGAAACTTCGAAGATATTTGATTAATTAGCAAATTTGTTTTAAAGATTTGTTGGACTGAAAGGGATTTTGCCCGACTTCAATCATATTTCAAAACGTAAACGATGGTTTAGGAATAAACTTCGGCGGGCATCTAACAACTTTTCTAATGAAAAGAAACTTTAGTTATAATAAGACATCGCTTAATTAGAAAGACAATCAATACGATTATTGATGTTACGAGGGCATTTGACATGCATGCCGAACGCAGTACTCTGCCTGGTTACACCTTCCCATTCGTACTTTTCTTAATAATTGAGATATACATTGGGATACCTCTTGCTTCATTTTTCTTGACATTTAATAATCGAAAATTCGGTAGCAATTGTGATAACACGCATTGGAATAATAAATAATTTTATATGTTTAGTTTTATTAGTAAATTGATAAAAAATAAAATACTTCCGATTCCTTTAAATGAATAAAACTAGAAAAATTTTAGGAGCTTCTCGTAAAATCGAATAAGACAAGGCGTGTTACATGATACTAGAACAAATCTTTCAAAAAACTATAATTATAATGATTAAATATGTTAACTTTTTGGCTTGCAGACAATTTACATCTTTAATTTGAATTTAAACTTAGAATTTTGAAATCATTCATAACTTTAAATGTATTGACTTAAGAAAATAATAGAAATGGTAATGCAAATTACTTAGAAAAAAATATTAGATGAAATAAATTAAATTATGTAATTTATCCTATTATTTTAACAATTTAATAATTAGTAAAAAAATTATTAAAAGGTATGAAATGTAAATACATAAAACTTCATAGCTCCCATTTATCAATCAAAATCTTTGTAAAATTAGATTTTAAGTTATACGCATATTAAGAAAGCTTAAAGAAGAAAGCATAACGAATAGATTTGTATAATTAGACAATCTGGAAATATGTTTAATAAAAAAATAAATATAATTAAGGTATATAAGTATTAGTAAAAAATATCAAAAGAAAATAGTGGTGAAATTTATCAAAGAAGAATCGAAATTTTGACAAGAGGAGATGCATTTTCTTCACTTTGCTTTCAAATTCTGCTTTATCTAAAAAATGTATACAAAAAATATGAAAAGTTATGATAACATTAACAAAATTCAAAGTTGTGATAATATAACTTCAGTGAATAGTGCGAGGATTTTTTTGTTTTCCTGTGGCCATAATTTAAGTCAAAATTCACTGGCTAATTAATTCGATTAATGATTATTAAAACAAATATGGAAAGATAAATAATACTTATCTTGAATTTCCAGTCTTACAAACGTTTCGGTATCTGATAATACCATTTTCCAAGACAGAAAGAAGTTTGACAGATTAAAAACGTAAATAAATTTCATGTCATAAACATAGAACCAATCAGCATTAAGCAATATTCTTCTTTTTCTAAAAATATATTTGGTTAGTATTATTTAGTTCAAAAGATGATCTAAGATAATTGAACTTCCCAGGTTTAGTTGTTCATTCAATACTGTATATTGAGGATATTTTAGGTGTTTCTTAATTTCATATTCCTCCAAAAAATCAAGTTCTTCTTTCTTGTCACTTATATGAAGTACTTGTACTGTTGTTTCCATTGTGTTGTTAAGTGTAGGTTTGTCTGTCTTAGAAAATGGTATGCCAAAATACCGAAACCTGGGTAAACCTTAATACATATTAAAACGCTTTGGAAGACTGGAAATTCAAAATAAGTATTATTTATCTTTCATAAAATTTTATATTTGCAAAAACAGGGTATGGTCACAAAATTAATTTTATAAATTTCTTTAAGAAACCTAATTTTATTTACAATAAATCAATAATTAAATTATATATTATAATTCATTATCAATTAATTATTTTAGGATATATTAGTGACGACCTTAATTTTTTAATAAAATTGAACTAAAAATGAAAATGTAACAAATTTCATTTACCTTTGAGCAGTATATCCCGGACCGCAATACGTTTTACCAGGTTAATGTACTTCAAATAATTTTCGTGAAATGTTTTTTAGAAAGTGCAAATAAAACTTTACATCGGCCAAATTATACATCCGTTGTTTTAGATGATGAATTTTTAAAACTTTGAACATAATTACATTCCATTATAAACCAGATGGAGACCAAATTCGCGCGTAAAGTCATAACTGAGAATTCATTAAGAGTAGAGACTTTAATAATCCATTTTTTAAAGAGCACTTCAATATGTTTTGAAGTATATGATTCGTTTTATGTCGTCCAACAAAAGATTCAAGAATCAAAATCCTTTCTTTGGTTTATATTTTCCGAGCATAAAATATTTAACGGGGTCTGATTTACGAGCGGAAGAATTACAGTGTAAAATAGTTTTAAATGCAAAAATGGAAAGACGATGGAAAACATTCAATAACACTGAAATCTCGGTCTGAGAATATTAATTTCACAACTGAGGATATTTTTCCTATAACAGCTGTTTTTTATTAGTTCTATTCTCCGATAATATGATCGTAAGAAAATATTAAAATAATTAATAAATAAAAATAGTACGGCAAGAAATTTGTGTCTAAAATTGGCAAAACAAACCAAAAGTTTCACTTCAGAAATCAGATACACGTAATAATTTCAATAATTCATCTTTTTATTGATATTTTTTATTTGCTTCCAGATATTTCTATATTCTATGGTATCAAATCAAATTTTGTACTTTGTAATAAATTTGAACATACGTATTACTTTTATCAATCAACACATAAAAATATTCCCAACTAGGCGATGATTATCATTATTCTTTAAATAAAGTTTAAATTCAGTTTTATATCTCTACTTTTCAACTTTTTTACTGCCATTTATAACTATAAACGTATTCTTACAATATATTTAAAATCCGACGTGCTATAAAATATATAAAAGCTCTAATAAAGTTTTACGACTTTTGATAAAATACCCGGCAAAAATATTTTTGTTTCATCAGTTTCCTTAATTACGAAATAAATTTTTAAATGCAATTCAGGCAAAACATTTTTCTCCTGAGGTGTTAATTTAACTGAACATTTAATTTAAATATCAATTATATTTTACGACAACAGTATAAGCGATATAAATATATTCTAATTAATTATTACATGAAACGAACATTTTATTTATGTATTTAACGCAGGAATTATATTTTTTATGTGTATGTGTTAAACATTAATATAAAGTGAATATTATCGCAGGATGCTACGCGACCCTCTTCGTAGAAATAATAGCAGTATAATTTTTATTTGTATTTATATCCAGTGCGAAAAATTATAGAATCTCTTAGCATGTGTTGTTAAAATATTAACGACAAAGTTCTGAAGTTATATTATTAATTCAAACATTTCATCTCGCTCTAGTTTATGAATATTCCTGCTAACAACTGCAGCTGTTAGAAGCCGATAAATTGAATCTTTTACCTGTTTGCATAAATATAAAATTTCAAAGTTTGGAAATAAATGAAAACACGACGTAACAAATATGTTTCCTGTTTAAATAACTCTATTTTTGTTAAAAAAATAATTTTAAAATGCCCCAATTTTTACTCCAACTTATTAAGAAGAAGATTTGAGCTTATTTGCTTATATCAAGAAAGGGCAAAATTATAGGAAACGTTCGATAATAGTACTAAATCTATCTGGGACGAATTGTCCTAAAATAAATCCTTTATTAAAAGAAGTAAATGGCAGTAAATATTTAGTTTTTGAGTGGTTTAAGCGTTCCAAGATGGCCGAGAAGATGTTGAAGATGATACACGCTCGAATCGCCGTTCTACGTCGAAAAATATTAAAGAAAACAGTAATCTGATCCAACTTGAGTAACGATTAACTATTCGTATCACTGCTGAAGTTGTGGGATTAAAAAAATGAGGCATATTTGTATTAACAATTTCAATATGAAAAAAAAGCAGTCCGTGAAAATGTTTGTAGTGACACTTTTGAAGGGAATTGAAAATAACTAAAACTTCTCAGAATGAGTGATAATATGTGATGAATCTTAGTTTTTAATTTTGATCCAGAAACTAAGCGTCAATCCATGGATTGGATAGGCTCATCCTCACCAAGACCTAAAAACACCAATGAGCAAATAATAATGATGATGATTGTTTTTTTTCCATAGACAGGAGAATGTGTGTACCTTGACTGAGTGTCCTGAAGGCTAAACATTATTACTTTAAATTTTTGTTAATTCCGTAAAAAAAAAGACATGTGTTGCGGAAGAATAAATCATGGATTCTTCGCCATTGCAACGTATTTTATTGAAAGCAACTACTTAAGAACAGTATTAGAGAAAAAATATCAACAGACAACTACACAAACAACTTCTAGCTACCCCGGTTCACTTAATGCTTCAAACATTAAAGAAATTGGGTACGAAAAATTGTGTGCGGCTCCCTTTGCATAAGGTATAAACTCCTCCGTAATTTAATTATGGAAGAAGTCTCTTAGAGGAGTTATTATATCTACTTTGGAACCCCTTTCAGGGAGCAGGATTTGTAAGAAAAATAAATGTACAAATTTTTATACTTTTTATATATTTATTTTACACTTGTTAATTATTAATTAAGTTAACAGCATTAGCCTTGTAGCCACGTTTCGCGGAATTAAATGAAATTATGAAAATCGTAAAGGAATGAAAATATTTTATTACGGTCATGATAACAGAAAATAAAGTCATGATAACAGAAAATAAAACAAGCTGCCATTTCAATTTAACTTAACCACAAAACATATCCAGAATTTTGAAATTAATAATTACAGGTGTTAACACAATTTTAGAATATTTTCCGTGGTCTTTTAATTTATCGATATAAATTTTATGTGGTATTATTGTGTTATTGTAATAAGTATTGTAACACTTGAGTGTAGACTTTTAGCTTTATTTAACAGGGAAAACTTCACAAAATTGCCTAAAAATTCAAATTAATTTAAATTACAGTGACACTACTTCACTCTGGTCATACTACATTTTTCTTTTTACTATCAGTTACTTCCTATTTTTTCCTTTCTCTTCTCAAAAGTTTCAAAAAATTCTGGATATTGATCTGAATATTCGATTGCTATCAATAGTTGGGTTAGGTTTCTGGGTCTTATCACTGTTGAAAAAGCCTGAGCAAAAATTACGCTGTCGTAACGTTTTAAAACTGTCATTAGTCAATGTATTTAAAGTAAAATTAACAGGCAAAAAACTAAACTAAAAGAAAAAAAATAGGAACTCTGAGCTAAAAGAGAGGACGATAACGGGGGGGTGTCAAAGCAAAAAAAAATTATTAAAACTAGTCTGGTCACGGGGCTCAAGGCAGTCAAGGGAGCTGGGAACGAATAGTTTTCATTCGTTGTTGTGAGTTTGGTGTCGTTTTGAAAAGTAACGGCTGTTGGGACGCCACTGAGTAAACTTATCAGGTTTATTATTTTTCTAGTTAAATTGTTTTTTGTTTACTGTTTTGTGTACTGACTGTCAAAGTTGTCTGACTTATTAGTCTGACCGTTGTTTTCGTTTGTGTAAGATCTGTTTTTTGTTTTGTTGAAAAATAGATAACTGCTTTAATAGGGCAACGAATTGTCATAAAATTCATATGAACGGGGAAAAATCGCTACTGAAACTCATCTTTTATTAAAAGAAGTAAATAGCAATGGATGTTTATCACGAGCGCGAGTTTTGAATGGTTTATGCGTTCCTAAGATGGCTGAGAAAACGTTGAGGATGATGCATCACGTCCGAGACACTTTTTCACGCCAAAAACGAATAAAAATATTAAAAGAATACTCTGTTTCATATTTTATATACAGTAAATACATAATTATTTAATTGTCAAAAAATATTAATTTAAAAGTTACAGCATATCTAATATTTATCTAAAATATTTTCGTACAATAAGAATAGTTTCGAATATATTCATTTAGTTAATATTTTGTTGAAAACTAACCGCGAAATACACAGTTCGTGCAAACTTTAATTAGGAAATGTTTTATGCAGATTGAATTTACAGGTACATCTTTGGAATTTTCGATGACATAAATAAAACAACGAGAATTTCCCATTAACTCCTGTTTAAACTTGTTAGTAATAATTTAAACTTTCATTTTTGTTTAGTATGGTATTTCTAATTTAATAAAATCTACAACGAAACATTGTTTATTCCCCTGCCACAGAAAACAGTGTCTAGATATATCGCGTGGGATATGAATGAAACCAAACACGCAAAATGTTGGTCTAATATTAACAGCAAACTCACTTCCAGTGTTAACAATGTTAAAATAATTAATTTTATACAACAAGGAAAGAAAATTTAAAAAATGTAGTTATTGGTTTAAATATTTAACTTAATTTTTTTTCACGTTACCTTCTTTCCATGTTCTTTCTCTATTTATTTATTTTACATACAAAAACTCGTAACTCTCTCTTAACCCCGACGAAGAGAAAAGTACAGTTTTCACAAATTTTCCACAAGAATAATGGTTTATTTAATAATCAGTAGGTTAAAAAAAAGTTCCATTCATCCATAATTCCCTAAGAGATAAGTTATAAATTTTTATTGGCCGCAATTGAAATAACATTTTTATAAAATAGCATTGAAAACAAGATAATGTGGTCCTAGTTAGTTTTTTCATTATTTCTTCAATTTACAACATTTTTATTTCTAATTAAAAACGCCATTAATATGTAAATTGTTGCTGTTTTTAAAAAGTTTCGAAAAAAGAATTTAGTTGACGAGAGCGATTATTTTTACTACTTCTTGAGTCAATAGTTGATGATTGAGTGAGTCTTAATTAATGGATTAACTCCCGAAGTTTTATTTTCTAAGCAACTTTAAATAAAAAGATCTTAAATAAGACAAACAATTTTTAATCAAAACTTTAAAGCCTAATCTCATTTTAATGCATAATTTAAAACATAAATGGTTAAATTATAAGTTTAAATTCCAACTTTTTTCTAATAAACCACATTAATTTAGCTTTATTTTTTTAATTAATCTCCTAACTTTAATCAGATAATAAACCTTAAATAATTTAATTAAAATGAAATTTTAAGTTTTTGAAAGTTAATTTATATTTGGTTTTAAATTTCAATTTCGTAAAATCTTAATCTTAAGTCTTAACTGAATGTTTTGAATTTTAATTAAACCTCAAAGATTTATTCCTAAAGAACTAAATAAAAAAACTTTAATCAAGAAAAATAATTAAATTAGGATTTTAAACCAATAAAATTATTTTATGGCAAAATTTAAAGCATAAATGTTAAAAATTTTAAATCTAAATTTCAATTTTTTTAAGTATCATAATTCAATTTTGTTCCAAGTAATAATAAATAAAATAAAAATTTAAATTTCAATAAGTTACAATTTATTTTTCTTTGATATCTATTTTTCCATTTCTACAATTACGTGTCAATTTAACTTTATGGATTTTAATTAATCTCTGAAATTTTATTTTCTAAATAACTTTTTATAATAAAAATTTAATTAAAATTCCTTGTGTTACAAAAACGTTAATTTTTGAAATAAGGTTCAATTTAAATTTATGAATTTTCACTGATTTTAAATGTTTTTTGCCTAACTTTATATAAAAAAATTTAACAAAAATAAAACCATTTTAAGTTGCAGTCTTAAACCATTAAAATTGATTTAATGCAACATTTAAGTTACGTTATGTATCTAAATCGCAATTCCTAAAATTAATGGTTATTTTCAAATTTTAATCGAAATTACCTTACAAAGAAAAAAGTAAAATTTTGAATCCACATTGCAGTTTTTATAGAAACGAAATTAATAGTTTGATTCAATTGAATTTTGAACACAATAAAGCTTACGCGATTCAATCTGCTTCTTAAATCTATTTATTACTGTCAATAAATAATATTGAAATAAATAAAACAAAGAAAAATGTATCTCCAACAATAAAGGTTAATGTTAATGTTGATGGTCTATCTAGCCAAAAATCAATATTTTTGGATTTCTCTTTAAATATTGACTTTATCAATTCAAATTATCGTGGCACAGAAATGTAGACATGAATCTAACGACTAAAAAGAAATATTTTTTTTAATGCTTAGATGGCCATCTTTTCAATAAAAACTAGTCAGTTAGAAGTCTCACATAAATCAACCAGAAATTCTAACTTAACCTTACCGAGTTGTGACTTAACGTTTACAATTATTTATGTATATTTTTATTGTAACAATAATAGCAAATTTTGCGATAGAAGTCATTTGAACAACCATTTGGTCAAAGAACATCCAAGTGTTATGAGAGATAAGAGAAAGCCCATCCGCATAATTAATGAGGCTTAATATCAGCGAGAAAGTGTCTAAATTGTTCGAAAATCTTAGCGCGGCGGCCACATTTAGCGCACGCATTCCGTGCCGAGATTATATTATAATTTTCCGTATAATAAATCGTTGCCGTAGCCTAGGTTAAACTTATTTCAACGACTGAACCTGAACTTCGAACAAAAGGAAAGGTAGGTATTAATCACACACATAGATTGTATACAGTTGATGCAGATAGACTCAATTTGGGAGTGACATATTCCATTTACAGGCTATCATAAATCTGCCGAGTAGACAGAACCGATAAATATGTATGAAATATGCCGACCGCACACAAAACAGCTTCTTATAATAAAGGTTTCACGTGCGCATTCATAATTCCTTGGTAAAGTCGTTGGCCTGGAAAAAACTCGCTCAAGAACAGGGTTTAGTTTTCCGGAAGGACCGTCCTCCTCATTTTTACACCCCTATAGACATTTACTCAATATTTAAACACTACTACGGCAAATATACGAATTAAATTATGGAGGAGTTTATACCTTATGCAAAATGATGGAATCTCATGTGTAGTGAGTGGGAGCAGTACAAGATTTTTTATATCCAATTTCTTTAACTTTTGAAGCATTAAGTGAAGTACCGGTGTAACTCGAAATTCTTTGGATAGTTGTCTGGTGATATTTCTGACGTACACTTGTCTAATATTATTCTTAAGTAGTTGTTTTCAATAAACCACGTTGCCATAATGAAAAATCAATTAAGGAAAATTCCTGCAATAGTTGAAAATTCCACGCGAAATGAATTCCTGCAAGAAGAAACTGTATACAATTGACCATAACTTTTGAAATACCCCGTGTAACGTAATGACACCCTATATTAGAAGAATGGGGGCTTCTTGTTTAACTCTCTAAAAAAAATGAAGAAAAGACTGAATTATTATTTGCTCATCGGAGTTTTTTTAGGTCTTGGTGAGGATGAGCCTTTCCAATCCATGGATTGACGCCTAGTTTCTAGATCAAAATTAAAAATTTATCACTTATTCTTATTCTTCAATAATTTTTGACGTACAAGGGCAACTGGAACGAGTATCACCTTTAATATCTTCTCGGCCATCTTGAAAACGCTTAAACCACTTAAAAACTCGCACTGGTGTTAACAAATTTATTGCCATTTACTTCATTTGATAAAATATTAATTTTAGGACATTTCGATGCTATATTAAAACACATATTTTTTTCGACAAAACAAAAAAGAGATCTTATACAAACAAAAGCCAAGTCAGATTAATATATATATCTGCTTATATGATATGTGTTTTGAAATCAATATTCCCAGATAAATTTAATAATATTATAAAACGGTTCCTATAATTTTGTCCTTTCTCAAGTAAAAGAAAATAAAGTTAAATCTTCTTAACTAAAGTTTACACGAATCATAGTAAAAATTTAGGCAATTTTAAACTTTTTTCTTTTAAACGAATATAAATAAAATATGCGACATGTATTTAAATACGAAGATATCTGTGAAATACGTCACGTACATCATTACCGACGTGATGTTTTCATTAAGTTTCAAACGGTGAAGTTTCATATTTTTACGAACAGGTAGAAGATTCAATTTATCGGCTTCTAACAGCTGCAGTTGTTAGCAGGAATATTCATAGATTACAGTGAGATGAAATGTCATGTAATAGAACCCCTTCTGAACTTTGCCGTCATCATTTTAACAACAAGAAAATCCTTAATTTTTCGCTCTGGAAATAATTATAGATGCAAATAAAAATTGTACTGCAATTATTTTTGCAAAGAGGGTCGCGCACCGTCCTGCGATAATATTCGGTTTATATTTATGTTTCACACAACTACATAAAAAATAAAAAATAGTTCCTGCATTAAATACATAAAAAAATATTCGTTTTATATATAAATTAATTATACTTTATTTATATCGCTTATGATATTGTCGTGACATATAATTCATTTTTAAATTAGCTGTTTTCGTGATTAACACTCTCGTGAGAAAATATGGAGTCCGATTTGCATTTAAAAATTTATTCCGTAATTAAGAACACTGATAAAACAAAAATGTTTCTGCCGCGTATTTTAACAAGTCATAAAACTTTATTAAAGCTCTTACATATTTTAGATTTACTAAATACGTGTTTACAGTTATAAATGCCACTTGAAAGTTGATATACTAAAGTCAAATTAAACTTTATTTAAACAATAATAATAACCAGCTTTTAGTTCCAGATATTCATGAAAATAATAGGAATTTAAATTTAATTAGAATAAAGAAAACTTCATGCCATATTTTTTTTATTTTCTAGTAATTTTAATATTTTATTCCGATCTCATTATCAGAGAATGGAAATGATATAAAACGGCTTCTATACGACTTTAAGTAAAATTTAGAAAAATATCTCCAGTTTTGAAATTAATATTCCCAGCTTGAGTTTTCAACGTTGTCGAATGTTTTCCATCGTCTTTTCATTTTTGCATTTAAAACTATTTTACACTGTAATTCTTCCGCTCGTAAATCAGACCCCGTTAAATATTTTATGCTCGGAAAATATAAACCAAAGAAAGGATTTTGATTCTTGAATCTTTTGTTGGACGACATAAAACGAATCATATACTTCAAAACATATTGAAGTGCTCTTTAAAAAATGGATTATTAAAGTCTCTACTCTTAATGAATTCTCAGTTACGACTATTACGTTATTAAAGCTTTACGCGCGAATTTGGCCTCCATCTGGTTTATAATGGAACGGAATTAGGGTCAGAGTATTAAAAAATCATCATCTAACACAATATTTTTTTCATAGGGTCGTATAATTTGGCCGTTGTAAAGTTTTATTTGCACTTTCTAAAAAACATTTCACGAAAATTATTTGAAGTACATTAACCTGGTAAAACGTATTGCGGTCCAGGCTCTACTATTCGAAATTAAATGGAATTTGGTGCATTTTTATTTTTAGCTAAATCTAATAAAAAAGTTAAGGTTGAAGTGCTTTTTAAAATATGCATTATAAACCCTTAATGAAATCACATTTATGGTTATTAGATTATTAAAACTTTAAGCGCCGTATAAGTTTTTTTATAAAAATGGCAAGGCTATGGAAATCGTAATCATGCGATAATAATAATTTTACAACTCGAGATATTTCTCTGGGGGGTTAACTTAAATCGTATACCAAATCTTTCATACAATCTTTATGGTTTCATAGTACAACTTTAAAATGTAACAAGCCATTGAGGAAAATCGTAATTGGAATCGTGATTCAAATATTTTTGGTTGGTACTTTAGACACGCTTTATTACATAACATTTTCATTGTAAACAAAGTTTATAACATTGAAATTATACTGCAATAAAAAAAGAAAGAAGTAATCTATTTAATATCGAAATTATAATCAAAATTCACATAAAACTCTAGAATTTGTTGAAAATGTTGTCCATTTACGTCTAACTATAAACCAACTTTTCTCCGCAATCCAGCAAAAAGTTTATGTAACATTTTCGGTGAAATGTTGATCTCTTCACACTTTTCTGTCATGTGTTTTTTCGTTTTTTCCAGATTATGAATTGGCGCTGAATAAATCAAATTTTTGATGTATGGCTACACAAAAAATCGTTTTTGTTTGAATTGCTAGACGTAATAGGATATTAGATCAGTGTTCATGTTTAATGAAAGAAACTCTTTGTATTTTATTCTCCATATAAGACTTCAAAGCTGTTCCCCAGAATCCATATCTTTCTATCTGGTTATCATTTAAACCCGAATATATCTTTTTTAGGACAGATGCTATAGCATTTGTAGTGTTTGGTTGAAATGCTAACTGGGATGTAGATAGTACTTCTTACTAGCATTGTATTCTGGACGAGTGGTTAGACGAAGTAAAGGAAAATATGAGAAAACAAAAGGTTTCTTATAGACTAGAAAAAAATATTAACAACAGCTAAGATATCAACGAAGCTGCAGCTTAAGAAAAGGAGGAATAGTTCACATCACCAAATAAATTTAAAACGCGATAGCGTTGCCATAACTCACTAGGGTTGATCGGCATGATGACGATGATGATGATGACGATGATGATGATGATGATTCGAATGATGATTTTTTTGGTTGGCTGAATATTAAGAGAATAAGAAAACAATTCTTGTCTAAAAATGGGAAAACAAAGGAACCAGTTCGATAACACTCTCAACTTGGAACACTAATTTCAAAACTCGATATCTTATTAGAAAGTTTCGATAGAAATAAGCGTCGACTTTGTGCCCTAAACTATATAGAAATTTTGTATTATCCTCTAAGTACGGCGAACAAAACACCAGATTTCTAATTAACTGGGAATATTTCAAGTCAGGCATGAAAATTTAGCAATTAGGTTTGAAGCGAGTTTAACTTGAGTAAAAACCTTTGTTACTATAACTAAACTTCCGCACATACGTTTCCGCTTACGTCACTGCAAACCGTAATTAATCAATGTTGGGAAGTTCGAGCAGTCGACGAGTGTCACTCAAGAGTATCCTTTGTCGATGTTTATGATGTTTCACGGACCCGGACGTTCGTACTAATAAACACTGTTTGGCAATAATAGTTTTAATTTCACGATGAAAACAACGCCCTGTAGAGGTGAAGGTGTACCTGCCGCACTTTGCATAAAGTGCTTGATAATAGTTTGGGATTAAACCCGGCTAACATAGTATTATGCAAGTTAACGGGGGGCGCTAATCTTTAGCACATCGTTATCATTACTTTGATGAGTTAAAGAGTTCCCACGTATCCAGGAAAGTAATTTCGTTTGTCTTTCGCGCCGTTAAAATTTAATTTTCTTTCGTACAAATTATATCCGTTCTCTACGTTATACGCGAACTTTTCCAGTAGTCACTAGAAATGACTTAATTAAGTATTGTAGACCGGGAATCGTCATGACCTGAAAAAAAAAACAGTGATTTTCATACGCGCTTATTAAACCGATCAATATTAATTTTGTGGCATCTTGAGTTTTTTGCTCTTCTCTTTTGACCTGTTCGTGTTGGTTTTTCAGCTGAAGTGGGTTGTTCACGTCAAAAATAACCTGCATAATAGATTTTATGTACTTAGGTTTTTTGAGCTCTTTTGTTAAGTTTCGACGTTCGATTTTTCTGTTTTGTAAAATTGCGGTTTGGAAACGTTTCAATTTGGCGCCGATTTTTCTTCTGTTTTTCTTTACGTTTATTTAGAGAAATATCGATTGGCGTTTCCAATGAACCTCGATCCCCCTTTTCATAATCTTGATCAAGTAATTAATACCGTTTAGTCTATTCCAGTGAAAGTGATTTGTGCTGCTCCTGCTCTGAAAGCCTACTCCGAACTCCTGATGATTGGATTAAACTTTCAGAAAACTGCCTGTCATGTATTTGAACTTTGCTAATTCGCAACTTTCATTTCGCGGAGATTTTCATTCAAAAGATTAATTTCGGGGGTTATTAGGGCCAAAAATGTTTTGCTAAAACTGCGATAGTAAATATAAAATGAAGTAGAGTGTGGCTTGAAGGGTACAGGACAATAAGTACAAAATGAAACCGTTTTCAATCAAAATGTAGTGAAGAAATCAATGATGGCCACATTTTGGCGAATATAACTACTTTGAGCCAAAATTTTGGCATAAAATTATCGTTAAGTATTAAGAATTAGGTTATTGGAGATTTTTTGAGACAAACTAATGAAAACACTTTTTATCTATCGTTCAATGATTTCAGAAAATATTTTTAGTAACAATGCAAAAAAATGTGTTACTCACCCAAACACAGTTTGTACTTTGTGTTTTGGAAGACTCACCTAGAAAAGAAAAAAAAAGAATTAGTACAATAGAACACTCGTATAATATTATACTATATGCTTATTAAATAATACGCGTGAAACATCATAAAATATTAATTAAAAATATTTTTTTATTCAAAATTTTCCTAAATCAAATAAGGAGCTTTTGGAGGTATCCACTTATTATCAAAATTTACAAATGTGCACGTAAAAATTTTAGCAGTTAGAACTATTCTCAATTATAATAATGTATGTAAATAAAAAAATTTACAAAAATTTAGAGCAAAAATCATTAAATGTAAACTTTTAACGAATAAAAAACCTTGAGTTTAATTTTTGGTGAATAAACGAAATATTTAAAGAAGGTAACAACTTCATATATAAAAAAAAAGATATATCAAATGGCAAAATTTTGGGGAAAACAAGAATTAAATTTAAATTTTTTGTAAAAATGAAACAAGCCACTTTAAGTCAAAATTCTGAAGGATACAACTATTTTAAATTGAAATTTTAAAAAATAAACTAAATTTAGGACGAAGATATAATTTCATATCAAAATTTTGTAAAAAATATACCAAAAAGTGAAATTTTCGCAAAAATATCATTAATTTTTTTTTGGTCAACAACTCAATAATTCGAGTTAAATTTTTGCCCTAAAGGCTAAATTTTTGGTAATAGCAATTACTTTGTGTTAAAATTGTTTCAAGAAATTATCGATTATAAAAATTTTCATTAACGTATTCACATTTAACGAAAACATCACAACAAGAACCAACTGTTGTAACAGTTAACAAAATATCCAAAATATCTTTTATTAATACTTGTAAGAGAGAGAAACCCCCAAAAAACCAGGAGTAGAAACTAAAACTTTGACTTTAATTAGACAAGTTTTCCGTAGAACTCATTACAAAAATCAATATACGAGTCCGTTTGTATGTTCGTCAAGGAAAATTACGTTTGTTATGGATTCCTTTGATCTTTGAAACTGCTTTTGCACGTTTACAATTATTCAGGAGGAACGCGAATGTGAAGACTATATAAATGAAAATAAAGTCAAAACTTAGCTACGAAATACATGCATAATGTGTACAAAAATGAGTGCAAAAGAGGAAACGCAAGGGAGCCATTGTAAAATTTAAATGAGTTCGTTTATATTATTTAACCCCGAGTTATATTCAGTGTTACCTGTTAAAATAAACCGCAGTGTTATTGAAGAGTTTGACTTTTTAATATTAAAATATCCACAAGATACCTTTCAATCTCGCGAGAAAAATAAACAACGACTCCGGCGAAGAATTGAAAATCGTAATATATTCATGAAAGTACAGGAGAAATACATCGAAACAAATGGCAAAGGATTCGGTGAATCAAATATTGGAAAAATTGTGAAATCCATTTCCCGTGACTTTGCCAGACGAATACAAAAATAAAACTACCTCAAAACATTTATCCATTTCGAAACCGTACATATATTTCATTGGTCTTTTATCCATTTAACACCCAGTATAAAATGAATAATTTAAAAAAATTATGATATCCCTACTTTGAATCAAAACAATGGTATACCTATGTGAATATAAAATTTTGACAAACTAATCACTTTCGAGCCAAAATTTTACTGAAAGAACGATATTGTTCAATAGTTCACGGACTTGTTTATATTTAGTAATCGTTTCGTATAGTAAACATTCTTTTACATGAAGGTACTTTTTGAGAACATAAACATTATTTAATATAAATACGAGTACATTGAGAAAGAGATCAGGGGTCCCCGACCGTGGGGGAAAAATTACCCAGTGTCTAAGTGCCATAAGCGCCATGGGGCCCCTCAAGAGTCTCCCTTGGTGTAAGGATTGTTTTTTATGCGTGACATGGTGGAGATTTCGGGCAGCTTCGATATACAATTTAAACTAAAAATTTTGACGGAAGAACTGTGTAAGTAAAAAAATTTGGCGAATTGAATTACTTCGAGTCAAAAATTTTGGTAAAAGAACTCTCAGAACTTTAAACTTTGGACTGGCTGGAAATTTTGACGAAATAACTATGTGAAAAATAGCTTTATAGTACTGTGACAATTTAAGATAGTATAATTTATCTTTTGTACATTTTTTATATGAACTAATATTAATTACTCAATTGTTGTGTTTAAAAAAAGTACACATATGATCCAAGTTAATTGAACGGCTGTGTGACAAATATACCCCTTTGACTATCTCGTGTGACACGCCACTCGAATATCGACGCCACTGGAATTCCAAGATCCTATTCGAGGAATTTAGTAAAATTTCTCGCCGATTTTGGCGGAGAAGCAACCAACATAAACCACTCCTTCGCCATTACAAAAATACTTAAATGATATTTAACTTTCTTCGAACGTCCTATCGTTGTTCATGAAATATGCAAATGGACAGCGAAATGCGAGCCGGCTTAGAGTAGAAAATGGCCTTTGAAATTTGTATGAATTATCTGGAACGGTCATTTTAGTAAATTTACCAAGACAACGTTGTGTCCGTTAGCGGCGACACATTCGCTTCAATTTATAGCGCAGTTAAAATTAGCAATTTAGATGAGGTGACATTGCAGACACGATCGGCATTGTGGCCATCAAAAATTCATCAACGTACAGAAAATATTAGTTAACCGTGCTTATTACAATGAAAAATTAAAATACTTACAAGTACGAAAAGTTTAATTCAGCAACCGAAAAATTATTATTTTCTAGCGTTAATTATTAAAAAAAAAAGTCGACACCAGTGAATCAGGTGTAGTCGGTCTGAGAGCGTCGATCCCACTTTTCAGTTGAAGCATCAATTTTAATAAAGACTAGAGTATAATGAAAGTAGCTTAATACGAAGCTAATTCTTTTCGAAATTGGAGTTCTGGCGCGGCTCTAAAACTCCCGATATCACGCAAGTTATGTCGAAGTTCTTAAAATGGATGAACTGGAAGATTATCAACACTTAAAAGTAGTTTTAAATTGATTTAAGTATAATCGAGTTACTGGTGTCTACTTTTATTTTCTAGCAAACGATGAGGGCAATAAAGGAGTCAAACAAACAATCAAGTTTATACTTTTACTAATTAATTGTTATTTCAATTTCTTTTTAGTCAAGAACTTAATTGAAGAAGTAATTTTGCAAAACTTTTTACTTCAAAATGATGAATTCCCAAAAAATATAATATTCAGTTTACGAATATTTTTATTATTAAATTCGTTTTGCTCAATGCTAAAATTTCGATCTAGATATTTCCTTACCCAACGATTTAACTAAAAATAAGTATAGTCGATTAAAATTTAAGTTCGGTTAGTTTTTTCACCAACATTCAAAGTTTATACACTTTTTTGGCCGAAATTTTTGTTAAACGTGGTTCTTTTCACCAAAATTTGGCTTATCGATAGACTTTTCTCACAAATTTGACGTAAAGTTATTATACTGGCAAAATTTACACCAAAAGTGATGTTACTTGGCAAAACTTTAACTTAAATTGCTTTAAATTAAATGATGGTTTTTGGAAAAAAAGTATCATTCATATTGTTTTCATCCGCTAAAAAACCTAACTAAAACTTTGTTTTTGATAATTTCTTCAAGTTTTTGAAACAATATTCACCAAAAACTTATCTTTCAATAATTTGTTCGCCAAATTGTCTCTTCTTGATTATTTTTGCCAAAGTGATTTCAATCCTTTAGAATTAAAATTTAGCCGGCTTTGCTGCCAAAATTTCACTTATCAAGAAATCTTTTGCCCTTACAATCGAAAAGCAAGAAAAAAATCTGGAAAGTTGATATGCAACTATTTTCTTTCATAATGATTACAAAAACTTTTTTCCAGGATATTATTCTCCAACAATTTCTTTTTAATAAAAATTTAAATCATTCAAAAGCTATATTTGCTAAAATTTAAGTCATAACCATTTTTGGCTAAATTTAAACCCAAAAGTGAATTTATTTCTTAAAAATTTTGTATTTAGTTAATTCTTCAAATGTTATATTAGCCAAAATTTGAACTTAAAACTTTGTCAAAATTTTTACTCGATATGATTATATTCACTATTCGACAATTTTTGGTAAAATTTTAACCCAAAGCGACTTTATTCATTAAACATTAACTGAAATGATGTATTTTAATAGAGTGTCGAAAATTTTGTTCAAAAAGGTTATATTCGCCAAAATTTTAACTCAAAAGTTGTTTCATTTGCCATACTTTTGTCCCAAAATGGTTTCTTTCGCTAATATATAAAATTTACACAATTTCTTCGTTAAAATTTTGTTCTAAATTGGCCTAATTCGCCAAAAATTTAACTATCGAACATTTTCAGCAAAAATTTTACCCAAGGTGGATTCATTCATATAAAATTTGCTTTTCAATATATTTTTTTATTTAAAATGATTGTGTTCACCAAAAACATAACTACTATTAGTTCATTCGTCATAATTGTGACCCAAAGTGGTTTTAAATTTTAAATTAACACAATTTGTCAAATTTTTGTTCTAAGTTGGCTAATTCATTAAGCTTTTAAGTTTACACAATTCCTCCGCTATAATCTTAGTTTTTTATATTTTTATCAATTACTTTTTCGACTTTTATTGTACATTTACTGAGTATTTTTTACGACGATCTTATCTCTAATCTCTGGATAATGACTGGATGAATGTACACTAAAAACCGTTGTTGTTACTTTTACGGCGTTCTACACACTATGGAGTTTACGTGTGTTCGAAGAGATTGTTCGAAGTATATGAAAAAAAACCGCGCAAACACTTGAAAGTGTTTTATCGCCGCCTATTCGCAAATTGTGACTTGAATTTTTATTAAAAGTCATTAGGAAAATCCCGGTTCTCTATATTTTTTCGAGTTTATCTAGCTGAACGTTTCCTTTTAAAATTATCCACGTTGAGGTGCGAGGGGGAGTCGAGTCGCAGAGTTATCGCGGAAATTCAAATTCGATTTGGAAGAGAGAAATGTGACTAGACTTTCAACAAAATAGCATTGATCTTTTCGACGTTTGCTTATCTGAAATTCCTCAAAGAATATCGGAATGTTGCATTTCACTTGCAAAATTTGATATATTGCGGCATCTGGCTTTATTTGTCGAAGTGAATTTAGTGCATCAGGGCAAACGTTACAACGAAAACACGAATGACAAAGGACAAAGGAACTTACATGCGCTTCTTTTATTTTCCAATAACACTTTTCACATATCGATCCCGAATGTGAAGCTTTAAGTAAACTTAAAAATCATTCAGTTACATTTAATGGTTTCACTACACTAAATACTTCATCCATAATTTTAACTCGTTATTCTTTCGCCATTTTTTAAACTCTCGATTGATCTTTCACCATAATTTTATGAAACTCGTGGTTCTTTATGATAATTTTAGATGGTCCTTCGTTATAATTTTAACTCTTGATAAGTTCTTAGTCATAATTTTAATTCGTGGCAGATCCTTCTCCACAGTTTTAATTTTTAGCTTATCATATTATAATGAGAACTTTTATATAAAATTTAACTCGTAGTAGATCTTTCAACATAATTTAAATTTAAATCCAATGAAATACAAAATCAAACCAAATAAATTTTATTTAAAGACAACTAGTTTCGACCTCGTAAGGTCATCTTCAGGTCTAAAAAGAATATAAAAAAGCATCACAAATTTTTTATATAAAATACATTCGTATACAAAATAAAATAAAACGACAGTGAAAACAACAATGTTAAAAAATTCAACGTAAAAAAGAGACTCTCCTAATCTCTCACAAAATGAAACAGAATTATAAAACTTAACTAAACTCCATATGCATGTGTTACAAAATCCATAAATAATAGTTATGAAACATATTTAAATGTATGTAAAGTTTGAAATTCATTGTACCGATATACGAAAAAAACGAAAAATCAGATAATAATGTCAAAATAAAGGTATAGCGAAAAAATTTAAGAACTCAAGTTTACTAATAATAAGTATAAAAATTGGAACCAGGCAGATCCTTCGCCATGCCATAGCTTTAAGTGGTAGAAGATCCTTCTTTACAGTTTTAACCAGTGGCATGTCTTTTGTGATAATGTTACCACTTAACAAATCTTCTGCCGTAATTTCAACTCGAGGTAGATTATTCGCTTTTTTTTAACTCCAGATAATTTTAACTCATGGTAGATTCTGCCCATAATTTGAACTCTTGACATGTCCTTCGCTATAATTTTAGTTTTTGGTAAAGTTGATTTCAAGATATTTCGTTGAGCTGTCACTTGCATTTAGAGAACTATTAGTAAATCCCTCGGTAGGTGGTCGTTAATCCAAGCAAATTAGTACAGGATGGAGTTTAAGCCCCTAATAATTGTATTGCTCGATGAGAAAGTTACTGGAGGGTTATTTTGAAACTGAATTTTAATTTATTGTAAATATTTGATTGTGAAAGTAATATGTGGCGTCCTTGGTCAAAAAAAAAATTTATAAAATTAAATATCAGCGCTTGAGCATCGCTAGTCATTAAATTCTGGCAGACATTCAAGTACGACCATGTTGTTCTTTATTTTAAAATGAAGAATTTATAAGATTAACTGATAGTACTCTCCAAGCAGATGGTAAGTCAAAAAAATATCTTGAAATAAACTTTAAATCTTTCGGCATCATTTTGACTCGTGGTAGGTCTTCTGCCATAACTTTTTAATTGTGTCTCTAAGATTTTGTTTGCATATTAACTCTAATATGAATTTGAAGAATCAGAAATCCTTAGGTTAAAGAAAAAGGCAAACTAAGCACAAGAATTGTAATTATTTGTGGTAATATTATTTATTATTTTATTTTATATACAAAGAAAACTACCACATTTCTAATTAACCATTATATCGTTATGTTGGTTACGATTTTTTAGGTTAAATCATCCTGTAACACTTTTTCCCGAATTATATTTTGATTATACGCACTTTCCTTCAAAAGGCAATAAATAACGTTCATTAATCATGTGCTAATAAAAACATAACTCGGCCAAACGAAAGTTACTAATGGCCGTTAACAATTTGAATGGAAAAGAAAAAATGTGGTGCTTAGAAATCGTTTGAAATGTGTTATTTTTTCGAGATTTCGATCCACTTCATTCCGCACTCTCGTTTGATACGAGGATTTACGGGAACACGTTGAAAGAAACGAAGAAACGAAAGCCGGAGCAGCCGTCCAGGCAGATTTCAAGCACGCAATCATACAAGTGCATTTCGTGGTTTATATTTTATTTTTTCCACACACACAAACACGTGAAGGTATCCATAAATCAGGACGTAAACGTAAATCCTGTTTTCATCCGAATGTAACACGACCCACTTCAGACGAGAACACATCAATTTGCCGTCTACAAACCACACCGCGGCATTCAGATATAAACCGTAAAGGCCAATTTTCCGTGAAACATCGCGAGAAACAGAACAGATAAACTTTATGCGGCGGCCGCAGGAAACTCAGCTCTATGAGTTGTATGAGTTGTATGAGCGTACAGCTCACCACGATCCTCGAAATTTAAGATTGTGTATTCGATATGAAATATTGCGCTTACATAAATAAATTGTGTATACTTTCTAAGAAGAAATGTGATTACATTGAAAAATCAATGTTTGTTGGTATTTACCAACCGTAAACTGGGAAAGAGTATAACTACCTCTCTTGTCTACTAAATTGGATTCAACCTGAACGCATTTCACTTAAAAATGCGGGGGTAAAAAAAGATTGCCGTCACGAATTTACATCGAGTTCATCTACATAATGCGACTATTCTTACCAAAATAAGTGGAGAACAAACAAGAAAATGCCTCTGCTTTTCAGTTGCTCGTATTTTATTCGCTGGAATGTATTAGGCAATTTCATTATGCTGTGCGGTGTAGATATATTCTTATTTTCCGTTGGTTTTATTTCGCTAAAAATTTAACTTCCTATACATTTCCTTATTTCCAATCATCATACTGTATATAATACAAATATTTGGTTGACAAGAAGCATTCACATTGATATACAGGGTTTCCCAAAAGTCCCGGGACGAGGGAAGAAAAAATCTGAAAATTCGGAGATCACTAAAGAGCCATAAAAACTACATTTTTAGATGGTTTAAAACTTTCATACACTGGGGAATTTTTAAATGGCAACCACTGTCGAGTTTCACCTTATTTTAAATGTAATGAAAAAAGAAACACATCACCAAAATCAAATCCCGGTATCTTCGTTATTTTAAGACTACCAAATGAGAAAGAAACATGTTTATTACGATTTTTATAATAAATTTTCAAATTGTCGACCTCCCTCGCTTTCGCAATGACCCAAAATTCCCATAATTCCAGCACACACAGTAATTTTCTGCAGTGTCTGAGTATGATCTTCTTTTATTGATTGTTGAGTTTCTGCAGTGTCTGAGTATGATCTTCTTTTATTGATTGTTGAGTTTCGTCAGCCCTATAACTACAATTTTGCTTATTAACTTTACCATTTAAGTAAAAAGTAGCTTCATCAGAGAAGTCAATATTGAGAAGAAACTTTCTGTCACCACCACATTTTTCACGAATTATTTCCAACCTTCTATCGAAGTCATCTTCGTTCAATTTCCGAACTAGGCGAAACTTATAGGGGAAATCATAATTTTTTTGGAAAATTCTGTGAACAGAACTATTACTGCTATCATATACCTGACACGTTTTTAATAAGGATCTTGAAGGTTCCTCAACAAAACACAGTAACACTTCTTCGGTTCTTTCTACAGTTGTTGTAGATTTCGGTCTACCAGTTCTCGGAAGATCTGTCACAGTTCCCTCTTCTTAAAATTTTCGAACAGTTCTTTCGACTGTTGATTTGGAAATCGGTGGTCGTTCATGAAAAAAATTATTGAAGACTCGCCGCACTTCATCGTAATATCTTATTCTATCCCCAAAGCCATGAATCATAAAAAGAGTAATTCTTTATTTTTTAAACACAACAATCAATAAATTGTCACTATCACAAAATGTTTATTAAATTTACACCTTGTTATCTTCATTCAAAATGTATTTGTTAGTTAATGGAAACGTATAAACAGACATGAAAAATTTAAATCAATTTTTGTCGACAACGGTTCATCGTAGAAACTTTAGATACCTAAAAGTATCATTTTTTTGTAAAAATGTCAAGATTTGTTAAATATCATGACAAAATGGCGACATTGTAAGAGAGTAGAAAATAATGAATAAAAATATCTTATACCCCACTCAAACGAGCCGTTTATGACTAAAATTGAAAAATCGTATTTTAATCATTTAATTGGGCACAATACAAGAAACAAATATGCCAAATTGGTCACTTAAAAGAAAACCGTTATTATAATTAAATCGAGCGCCATTTTTTTAAAAAGCTTTAGCTCTCGTGTGAAGCCTTTTTTCAGGTGTTTTTTGTGAAGTGTGTTTCTGGACACCCTGTATTATTACAAAATGAAATGTTCTAACTTGAGATACGAAAGCCATTGGATTTACGGATGGTAAATGGTACGAAAACATTTTAGTAAATTTCCTTGGATCTTGATTTCTGAAATCCTCAGTGTATATATTCTTTGTATTGGAATAGAAATTGCATGCAGCACTTTTGTGAAGTTGCATACGGGTACGCGTTTCACAATTTCAGGAATATGGGATGAACGTAGAAGCAGAATAATGGGAGAATGCACGCGAATTTTTTAATATGAACTGAAAGGGTGGCTGCAATGGTGTCACAATACAACATACGCTCTACTTCCATTCGCCATTTTTGATTCTAATCCATCACAATACTTTGAATTATATGAAGATGCCTCAAATTCCTCGATACTATTAAAAATTCCCTACCGACAAGCGGGGATTCGAACGAAATAATATAATTACCTGGCGCGCTCTCAAGACGGCTGTTTTGGTAACAAACATTATAACCGAAGTTTCCGTGCAAGTTTTACACTTTCAGTACCATTACAATGCCTTTAGGTGTTTTAATTTTGCCTTAAGTGTTTTATACATATCAAACTTCCGCAAGAATTAGGCTAGGCACATCTCGAGGGCGGTAATTTCGGGTAGTTGCCTTGTTCAAGATGAGATATGATGACGTTTTCATAGGTTTCGGTAATGATACTTTTCCCTACTAGGTGCCTAATATATTTTTACACAGGTCCGTCTTTAGGACAAAAGCAAACATATCAAGAAATAAAAATTATACTAATAAAAATTAATGCGTGCCTCATGGTTCCCGCAGCCTTAAATTAAACATTAAAAATAAAACCTTTGTATATCCTACATTAATACATTAAAACAACTCTTACCTACAAATCATATATACAAATTATTTACATTTATCTTACACCAATCTATTTGTTTTTAATTACAGAATTTTGTGATTGAACTTGAAGATGTCGCCCATTTTGCCACGAAACCGGTAGTTCTTCTGATATAAATAAAATTTATAGACTACGAGAATATAGGACCTATTATTTCTCCATTTTCCCTGTTTTAATTTATGTTTACTTCATATACGCGATGATAATTTAAAAAGGGCCGTGTCTGAACAAAAGGAAAAGCACCAAGTATACTCAAATGCATCAACTATTTTTATTTAAATTTTCTAGCTATACTCTCACAATTCTTTTTTAAATTTTTGTTTTGGTATAAAAAATGACTTTATAATACTACTGCTGTAATCACTTGATTACACAAAGAGTGTCTTTGGCCGAAGTTTGACCAAGCGCCAAGTCCGTCGCCGTTTGTTATCCGAGGACAAACAGCAAATTAGCAAGCTGAAATATGTGCCCCGCGTTGGTTTGTTTTCCAAATCCGAAGTGTAAATAACGCCGACCCTGAGCAAGTGGCGAAGGAACAACGAGGCACCGAGCTTATACAGTTTGTTTTGTTGATATTATCCCCTTTAATGGCTCGCATCGCTTCCCCGCGTTTTTATTTCCAACACAGAAGACAATGTTTGCTTTTAGTTAAGATATATGATATTTGTGTATGGCTCTTTGCAACAAGAGACTTCTATTGTGCGTCAACGTGATATGAAAATTGGTTTTTGTATCCAGACGCTGCCGCCGTAAATGCGAAAAGATGTTGAAATGTCCTTGGAACTATTCAGATTTTAACAATACAACCAATCTTAACTAGGGAAATAGGTGACGTGAAGACCATATTGGTTTTTCATTTTTTTTTGTCTTCGAAGTTCGCTTCACTTGGTTAAATAAATAATAAAAGATTTTATATACGGGATTTAACAGAGCTATATCTGTTAAAGTAACAGCTTTTTAAATACACGAGATCTTTAAGAAAAAAATTACAGAAGATATTTTGAAACTTAAGAGCCAATATCATCACGTGACTTTTTCCGACTGAAAACAATTGGCCCCTTACGTTTTCAAAAAATATAGAGACCCACGAACACACTAACTATAAACACGTCTCCTTTCCTCTCATTTGACAAAGAGAGAAACGAATACAATTTCAACCAAATTGCTTTGGCAACATTGCTTTTGTGATATACACATCGACAGAACACGCCACAAGCCCGGTTCTAATAAAAAGTATACGAGTATTCAAGTTTTTGTCGCACATACGAATGGATGGGAAAACGTGTTGTATAAAATAATCTGTTTGCAGAGAGTTAAATTTATGGAGAAATGGTGCATTGCAAATAATTTGAAGAGAAAGTTTCCAAGAATAGATGGGTGTTAATGATAATAAGAATTTAAAAAATACAACAAATATTTTCCGGCTTTTTCTAATCATATTTCAATTAACAATGGTTTTATAAAAATGCATAAACTAATTTGTGTGACAAAATCACAAGCGCCTGGGACGAATGATTACTACTGAAAATTACATTTTTATGAAAACAAACTTTTATCGTTAATTGAAATTGACATTTTTGTAGACAAATTTTGAATAAATGAGTACAGGAAATTAAAAAATACACAGTTATAAAAATAGCTATATTGATTGTATATTTTTTTAATCTGTTTCGGTGTAAGTACTTTTATTCACACACTCCATAATTATTTAAGTTTGACTAAAATTGTTTACAACTCTCGCAAACAGTACTGTACAGAGAGTAAGTCAACTTCTACCAAGAAAATGTGTCACAATGAACGTCAGGCGAGAAAGAGATAAATAGAGCGCGGTAAAAATAAACGCACCAAACGAGAGAGTAATTATAGTGGTGTGAATGGAAAACCGAAAGCATAAAATGGAAAAATGCATCAACACTTTTGCCAGATTACAGATTTTTATATTTCTAGGGTATAGGCGCAATCTGTTGTCTAATTTTTCACAGTATTTGAAATGTAATTTTACTGGTAAGCGGTTGAAACTAAAAAAAGTTATATTACAAATTTAATAATAAAAAATCGCAATAAGAATGGGGACGTATTTCGTTTTTTATTTTGATAGTTTTTTGTCATTTTGTCCACCATTTAAAAGTATTTTAAAAAAGAAGATACGTTTCCCTCTTTGGTGTACAAATCTGGATGTCTCAGTTTTTGAATCATCTTCATGTGGTATCTTTTGTTCTTACGTAACAGATATTAAATTGAGAAGGGTTTTTACTGTATATAGGATTGACGCTTCAAACGATAGTTCATGATTGACATGAGTATAATGAGCATAGGTTGGTGAAAGCTGAATGAGAAGACGGGGTTTTCGGAAAAGAGCCGGAAATTCGTTGATATTCTGTAAAAACCAGTAAATTCTTATCTAAGTTGCGACCACGCAAAAAAAAAATCGAGTTGTGACAATTTGTGGCCGTACTTTTGTTGTTTAAAACAGGTAACCACATTCTATAAATGTCAATATCTTCTATCAATTAAATCCCTCATCGATCAATTAAAGAAAGAATTAATATTCACAGAACATGGTCCAGTATGCCTCAAAGCTTTCGATCACGCATCTCCATCATAACAGTCTCTACCCCTTTTTGCTCTGTTTAAGACTCATAAATACCTGTTGAGATCGCCGAAAAAACAAGTTAGTAGTATAGTAATGAGGATACTGTAGCACTTTGGTGATCCTTTTTTAAAATAACCCTTGTAACGTCGCACTTGATTGGGTGGTGGGTGTGGCATACCTCCTGGGTTACCAAAGTATTCCAGTATCCTCTTTGTTATACTACTCAAATTGCTGTCATGGCTTAGAACCAGCATAATTGAAAGTGATGACAATTCGTTAAGGTGAAATATTGATAATTAAATTATTTAATCAAGAACCGTCAAAAAAAATTACAGATTTTTTTATTACTTAGAAATTAACTAGTAACTATTCCTTCAATTTAGAATTTATAAGTTCGATAGCCCAAAAATGCTATCAGCGTCTTAAGCTCACAACTTTTAGGAGAATTTGCAATGGAAATTTCTATGTGAATACAAATATTTCTTTTTAAAACGAATTTCTGTTATATATACAGGATGATGATTTAGAAATGATAGAATATAAACACAGCTCGTTTATAAAACGATCTACATGTCTGAATTTCAAAAAGCTTATTTTCTCATCGCTGTCTGTATTTTTATATTGTTATTCCGTTGCGATAGAGTTGTCTAACACAGAAAGTAGCATAGTCGTCAGCAGAGCCCTAATTGCAGACCTCGTTTCTCGTTCCAAAATAAAAAGTTTTTGTCAGAACTGCCTTGATTGGACTGAAGCCTTCAGGCACTAGATATTTTTCAACTGTTTTTACTGCTTTCTTATTTCACCATTAGCACAGGCAAGACAAGGAAAGTACGGAGAAAAAGTCAAATTTAACGTTACGCTCGAAAAAGTTGCTTCCTCCTTGACGCAGGGGTGTTTCAATATCCAGGGTAGTTTATTTAATAAAAACTTAAAGTTATAGAACCACATTTAAATACTTTTTAATATATCGAGTATACTAAAAATATATGCAACATATTTTGAAAAAGCTCCAACACAATTGAAAATCTACAAGGCATATGTTTTCATTAAACTATTTCGGGTAAATTTTAGAGCGGAGTCTTTAAATATTTATTAGTTTATCCTTTTAAGCACAAACTAAAACAACCCTCTGACGGGGCTGTATACATCCCCTCGTAACTTTATGATTTATATTTTGTTTATTGAAGTTACCTTCGCAGCACCGAGGGCTCTCTTTTACTTTGCATAATAATGCCTTCAACGGTAGGTACGGAAGTTAATTGGAACGATTAAAATTTAGCTTTAGCTCCGGCTAAAATATGTTAATTGTCCGACAGTCCTAAATAAACATGGAATTATTTTGAATGTACTGGATATAAAAATAATTTTCACGAGTGCGTTAAACTTTTCTCTCTGTAACTGGAGGGTAGATAAATAATAAAATTTTGTACCGTATCCAGTACTTATGCTTCGCTTCTATTAAAATAAGTATTATATTAACCCAGTTTCTACGTAAGGTGAGAAATAATAGAAATTCATTATTTTTTATAATTTCTCATTAGTACGATGTCTTTTACGAATTATCACTGCGGATTTGACAAAAATTCCTTTAAAACTCTGTTTGTAGGGATTACATTGAAACCGCCCCTTAGTTAATTAAAGAACTGCATGATTTTTTTGTCAAGTTTAATTAACATCAGAAAATGTCTCTTTCACCATAATCAGCTTTTTGAATAATGAATAAAAATTACTTTTACTAGATTACGTCGTTTTAATTAGCAGAAATAAGGCAGAAAAATGACTTTTAACTATACACATAAACATAAAATATCCCTTTGAATGAAATTATTATTCACTCTACTCTCAGCCACCATTTTTTAGTATTTAAGTATTAATTTAGATAATGGCCGAAATATCACGGTTATTAAAAGTGTATCTAATATTTTTTTTAAATAATTGAGATAACTTATAACTGAAATAAATTAGATAATATTCACAAAATTTTAAATGAAAAATAATCAACAAAAAATAAGGACATATATTACTTCACTTTTATAAATTTTAGGCCAATATATTTTTTAGACAAAATTATATTTAAAATTTTCGGAACGTGTAAAAAAGGCATTTATTTGTTATTACAAATAGCAATATTTAACGCCCTGTGTCCAACACTTTTTCAAAAGATTATAAATTTTATAATAGCGGAAGCATTGATTGAGTGTATTAAAAATTTAAAGATTTTTTAGTTCAATTTTAAATTAAAAATTACAACTGAATTAAAATAGTTAATTTTCGCAAAATTATAAATTAAAAATTATTAACAATACATAAGGAAAAAATCTTTACTTTCGCAATTTTTTTTCAAATAAAATAAAATTTTCAGGGAGAATAAAAAAGGCATTTATTTGTCAGGCACCAATTTTTTAGTATATTATAATCTTTTTATGGAGGAAGCACACACTATTTTAAAAATTAATTAATTTTTTTAAAGTATATTACTTTTTTAAAATTATAGCGAAAGCACTGAATATATTAAAAGTGCATCCACAATTTGTTAACTGAACTGAACTGAACTTGACTTACATCATTTTCATAAAATTTTGCTTATACAAATAAATCCAATTAATAAGACTTCAAAAAGAATAAGAAAAAATGTATTTATTTTTAATTAGAAACAATAACATTTAACAAAAATATTTGAAAAAGAAAAGAAAATTTATTTTAACATTTAACACACTGTATAATTTACAATATTTAATTAATTTCCATCTTAAAATTTACTGAATTAAAATTACTCGCATTTACGAAATAATTCGAGCATTTTTGAGATCCAACTCCTCATTTTGATCTAATTAACATTAAACAAGTTCAAATTTATTACCTTTATATTTTTGTCTTAATTTAATTCCTTAAATAATTAAGCGACGGGATTCGGTTTTTAGCTGGATCCAAATACCGAAAATTCAATTACGTTTCTCTTCAAAACAATCTAATTCGATAGAGTTAATACCGATCGGGCCTCCAGAAAAAAGAATCGACTTTTATAACTTTTAACACAAACAGGAAGATTTACTTTAATTTCGAAGGCCGAGTTCGATTTTTTTATACGTTTTAATAGAAAAGGTAACGGAAATTTATATCCGAAAGTATAGTGAATTTTTTTTTCGACGAAAATTTTAAAAGCCTTTTTGATTTTTCAAACTTAATAGATTTTTGAAATTATTTGTACTTTTATAAATTATTTGAACTATATTTAAATAATTTAGTCTATTTAAAATAAGCTTTGAAGCATTTTGGGCTCTATTGAAATTTTATTTAATTCTGCCAATAACTTTTTTGATTTTGCATTTAAACTTTTAACACTTTTCATGCTGTCATGATTTTTTTGAAATAGCATTTGAAACCACGACACTTTTATATACATAGTATTTTGTTTTTTTTAATACTTATTTAATTTGTTCTTTTTAACTAAGAACCGATTTTTTCAAAGAATTTTTTGTTCTATTCAAACTCTTGAAAATATTTTGTGGTTTTCTGAAGTAAATTTGGCTTTTAAAAACTATTTATACCTTCACAAAGAATCTTTGTTTTTATTTAAACAAGTCTTTAAACATTTTCAATTTTTTTTAAATATTTTGTTTTATATTCACGCATTCTTTGTTTTATAGAAGCAATTTTAGAATTTTTTAATTTCTTTTTGATTTTTTAAAGAATGTTCAGATTTTTGACTCTATTAGTACTTTGATTCAAGTACACTGATATTTAAAAAAAATGTAATTTGATTTTTTACAAGCACTTTTGGTTTCTCATGTCGAAATATTTTTGGTTTCTCTTGTCGAAACATTTTTGGTTCTATCGAAACATTCTTTAGCTTTTCAATTTGTTTGAAGTACCTTTAACTCTTGAAACTATTTAAACAAAGTGCTTCGATATCTATTCTATACTTGTTTTTTAAGGACTTAAAATTTTGAAAAGTATTTTGGGTATTTTTGAATAATTTTGTGCTATATTGACGCATTTTTGGGTCTATAGAAGCATTTCTTGCGTTATTTTAAAAAAATTTCATTTTTAGAGTATTTTTAAAATACTAAAACTATTTGTACTTTTATGTATTTTGAGATTTTTTGAATAATACATTGGTTTGTTTGGGAAATAATATATTTTTCGAAAACATTTCTGGTTCTATAAAACAATATTTATTTCTTTTTTAAAAGGAATCTAATTTTATAAAAGCATTTTTAGTCTCGTTTGTCGAAACATTTTATAACTTTTAAAATACTTTTTAATTTTTTGAAAGAAATTTGGGCTTTTTAAACTAATTTCTATTCGAATAATTTATTTTTTAAGGACGTAAATTTTTTAAAGCAATTTGGGTATTTTTGAATTATTTTATTTTAAATTGACGCATTTTTGGTTATACAGAAACATTCCATCAGTTTTGTAAGCAATTTTTATTTTTTGCAGTTTAAATAAAAATTTTGTACTTGGTTAAATCATTTTTAAAAATATTTTGACAGAATTGAGTCATTTATGCTAATACAGACTTTTACTTTTTAGAAGTTTACTTTTTTCACTATAAATCAGAACCTTTGTAATTTGAACCTTTCACTTTCAACCAAAAT
This sequence comes from Hermaeophaga mercurialis, assembly GCA_951812935.1. Classification (NCBI taxonomy): domain Eukaryota; kingdom Metazoa; phylum Arthropoda; class Insecta; order Coleoptera; family Chrysomelidae; genus Hermaeophaga; species Hermaeophaga mercurialis. Next base: position 1,981,545 of record OX638363.1, read on the forward strand.
TGAAGATTCCGGACAGTATGACGTACGGAAAAATGATTAAAACCCATATTTAGAATTCATCGTCGCAAAATAACTGAAAAATTTACATGCGGGGAGTTATGACCGGTATTTTGTTTGATGAAAAATATAAAAGTGAGAAGACACACCTGACACCGTTCCAGAGCCGCTCGCAAAAATTTAATAAAATCCTATATTTTTCATTAAATCTCGCCCAACGGTTTTCTATTTGGCTTTGCGAAAGCTTCGCAGGATATCAACATGAATATTTACATCGAGATGCTTTGGATGTCCTTCCTTTCTAATCCTCTCTTGTTTATGACATCTTAGGACGAATATAAAGATACTCATTTTAAAGTTGAAAATGCTTTCTCTAACGGCCCGTGAAAAATCCATTACCCTTTAATGAAAATGGGACTTGGTCCCGACACTTGTTTATTCTCTACTAGGACAAATCTAATTCGATTGCTTGTCGCCCAAATAAATTAATATCGAATTTAAATTGGAACTCAACTTTTTTATAAGTAATATAAAAGGAACTTATTCAGCTGCTAGAAATTCAATTAAGACGTAAGAGTTATTACTAAAAAGTTATATATAAAATATTTAGCTTGAGTTAGAATAGGTTATGTGAGGTTAGATCAGGTTAGGTTAGGTTAGGTTAGGCTAGGCTAGGCTAGGCTAGGTTAGGTTAGGTTAGGTTAGGTTAGGTTAGGTTAGGTTAGGTTAGGTTAGGTTAGGTTAGGTTAGGTTAGGTTAGGTTAGGTTAGGTTAGGTTAGGTTAGGTTAGGTTAGGTTAGGTTAGTTTAGGGTTAGGTTAGGTTAGGTTAGGTTAGGTTAGGTTAGGTTAGGTTAGGTTAGGTTAGGTTAGGTTAGGTTAGGTTAGGTTAGGTTAGGTTAGGTTAGGTTAGGTTAGGTTAGGTTAGGTTAGGTTAGGTTAGGTTAGGTTAGGTTAGGTTGGGGACTGAATGGCTGGGTGAAAGGACTCGTGGTGGTGTAGGTCAAGTGATTGATTAGTGCATAACGCTAACCTAGCAATAGATATTATTACGGAGTTGCTCGGATCCAAGGGACTGCAGGAGGCCTAAAATAAAACCGAAGGCTAGGGTGGTGTCCTTCATGCTATTATATGCTAACCCGATGTGAAAAGCGTAGTACGCATGAGAAAGTGTAGAATGCTATCCACACAAAAGAGGATAGCCTGGGGGAGTAAGTGAGACGGACAGCAAACGGGCCAGAGAGAACACCGTAGAGAGATGGGAAGTCAGATGGAGGAATTTGAGCTAATCCCGAGTGTACGAAAATGGATGCACTGTACTGATTACCACTTAACACAAGTTAGACTGGGGAGAGTGTTTGCGTGTACTGTGGTGCACCAAATGGCGATGTTAAGCACACGCTACTAGAGTGCTCGAGGTGGTAGGAAGCGAGGGATGGTATAGAGGTGGTGATGGATCCTGAGAGATCGAGACGTTTTTTAGATTGGATGATGGACGACGAGGAAGCATAGAAGAAGGGATACGATTATATATGTGCCATTATGAGAAAGAAAGAGAAGGATGAGCGAAGGGGATAAGCTATAGTTAGCCGCTTATTTTGACGAAATATTTCCAAGATCAGCTGGGTTGGTGGGAGTATCGCCTCACACTATCTGTAGTACGGGTGTCAAGTGATTTATTCTTTTACACAAAAAAAAGAAAAGGTTAGAATAGGTTTGGCAAGGTTCGATTAGGTTAGGTTATGGTGGACTCGATTCGGTTTGGTTAGGTTAGGTTAGCTGTTTTAAAAAGTTTCTATAACATCTTGTAAAAGTTGGGAATATTTTTGTCTTATTGGTAAGTTATGTATAAAACATCAGATTCATTTTTTTACCAAGCTATATTAATTAAAGATAATAATTCTCTAAATGATTGATTAATGGGGTTATAAAACTTAAAGGCCATAATGGAAGGCTTTATAAAATGCTAATAAATACTTTTTAAGAATTAATTTTTGGTAAAATTCAATTATAAACCACTGATAAAACATAAGTGAGAGCAAATTGTTTGCATTTTTCTTGGGGTTACAAAAAAACTATATACATGAAATTCAGTAAAAATTTACATAAAATTTGTTTAAAAATCTCATGAAATTTAGATACAAATATATTTTTTAAATATATTCAGCAACAATAAATACTATCTCTACAAATACGTAAAAGCCTGTGTAAAATTGATGTAAAAATATAGTTGAAATTTATTTAAAATTTTCATTAAATTTACATACAAATCAATATAAAATTTACAAAAAAAATAATCTTGAAATTAACGTTAAAATGTACATGAAATTTATGTTAAACTGTTCAGCAACAGCATAAATATGTCTACAAATCCGTAAAATTTTATATAAAATGAACGTCGATATGTACTTAAAATTTATGAAAATTGAATGAACAATTAAACCTGGGAAGTTCAATTTGGTTCCGGTATTTTGACATACCATTTTCTTCTTTCTGTCTTGGAAAATGGTATATTGTCAGATACCGAAAACTAGGTAGACCTTAATATATATTAAAACGCTTTGAAAAACTGTGGAAATTCAAAATAGGTATTATTTATCTTTACATATTTATTATTTAAAAAGCTTGGTAATACTGTGAAAATTGAGATAAGAATATTTTATCTTTTTATATTTATTACGAAATAAATTAATAACCTCTTTGTTTTCGAAATACAATTTACCCCACCCCCTCACCCCTCGACCATTAAAACGACAAAGTAACAAACCATCTTTTTGAAAAATTAATAAAGCGAATAAAATATCCGAATCAAAAGCGAAGATGAAATTGCGCAGAACCGACCGATCTAAAAAACCGAAAGAAACATGAAAGCATAATTGGTCAATCGCAAATACTCCCGCCGCGCCGTTCCGATTTATTCCTACTTTCATTAAATATTTGCAATTATCTCGAAAGATATTCGCTTACAAACACACGGGAGCTCATATTGGCGAAAGCTTCATTATAATCCAATCGAAAACGGGCGGAGGGGCTAAAGGGGGCCGAGGGGGGTGGTCGACCTCCCGAAAAGGACGAGTCTCTTTCACTAAAACTGGTTCGGGATGACCGCTTTCTGAATATTGATGTATTTCGATGTAGTCCCCGTTAGGAAAGTTATAAAGGCCGGCCTCCAGCGGGATCTCTTTTGATCTCCATCCTCGCCACTAATAATCATGCACTATGCAACCGGCAACACAGGGATACGGTGTTAACGAAATTAACTCACATTCATAAAAACAGAAAAAAGGTGCTATATTATTTTTGTCATTATTAATTGTTATAGTGTTATGTAATGCATTAAAGTCAATTATAATATACATTCTATGTATATTTTTCCTAAAATTCACATAGATTGTTACAAAATCTTTAAAGTAGCATTTTATGTCATTTCAAAAATATTTATTTTTTATGTAAATTTCTAGTTGGATTTTATAAATTTAAATTCGTTTTTTTTCTTACTTTTATGTAATTCTACATAAATTTCAAATTGTCATTTATATTTTTGATATTTTTCATAAAATTCTGTTACAATCTTTTTACGAAAATTTTCATATAGGTTTTTAAGAAAATTTCATGTAATTTATATACCTAAATTTCTTACAGATGTAAATTTCTGGCATTCTTACTTTTAAAATAAATTTAAAGTAAATTTCATGTAGTTAATATAACTAAATTTCTTAGAGAGATTTCCCTAAATTTTATATAGACTTTTACAAAAATTTCAGGAATATTTATACGTAAATTTGATTATGATTTTTCATAAATTTTATTGAATTTTTTTCATTTTCATTTTCATTTTATTTAGATATTTTTTAACTAAGTTTTGTAGTGATTTTATTTGAGAATCTCTATTAAAAATAATTTCGATGTTAGATTAAAATTTGCTTTCGGAACATTAACTTAAATTTATAGTCTTTATGTAGATTTCCTAAATTTCAAATTGATTTCTAGTAAATTTCGTATATTTTTACCTAAATTAAAAATAAATAAATTTCAATTAAAATTTTAAGTAAGTTTTACAAAGATAAATGGAATTTATGAAAAATCTAGGTATAAATCTATAGAAAATTTATGTAAAAATATATATAAAATTAAGGACAAAATTTGCATGACAAAGATTTAATTGAAATGTATAAAGAAATCAATTAGAAATTTACATATATTTACCTAAAATATATGTAAAAATCTGACTAAAATTAAGGTGTAAATTAGGAGAATTTTTTTTATATTTTAATTGAAATTTATGAAAAATTCAACTTGAAATTTACAAAAATTTGCTTGAAATTGATGTAAAAATGAAATTTATATATAAATATACAAAAATGTAGGTAAAAATCTATATGAAGTTGAAGACATTTACATGAAATTAACATAATAACTGAATTGAAATTTATAAAAAATATCAACTTAAAATTTAAATAAATTTGCTGCTGATTTATATGAAAATCTAAGAAGATTTTATTTATAAATCTATATGAAATTGGGATAAAAATTACATGACACTTACATAATAATTTGATTAAAATTTATGAAGACATTAATTTTAAATTTACATAAGTTCGTTTGAAATTTATGAAAATGCAGGTAAATTTTCATGACATTTATTTAACATTCTTCGTCAATATTACGTAAAAATTTACATGAAATTTATTTAAAAAATCAACTTGAAATTTATGTAAAATACATGGAAATTTATTTGAGACTAACTTAAAAATTTAAGCAAAAGTAAAAGGGAATTTAGCCAAAAACCTAGACGAAATTTATTTACATACAAATTAAATTGAAAATAAAAAACGAATAAGTATTTTTGATGTACATTTTTATAAAAAATCGTGCATATTTTTGCCTAAACCTTGATATAATTGTTAAGTAAATCTGGACTATACTTTTAGATAATTAAGATAATTATATTATATAAAATTGGCGGTTACTATGGTGAATACATTCTCGTGCTTTCGCCATTATTTTAAAAATCAAACATTGTTATGATAGTATGTATAGGGATTTAGTTAAATATCGCCCTGTACATAAAACTTATCTTTTATTTAACATTTTTTAAATTGTAACATTCATATTTATTTAATAGTAGGTGCGCGAATGTTTTGGGGCAAAGTTTGGGTTCTCGGATGATCGAGAAGTTGATAGTGCCTACCCCTGCGATTAAATATTTTGTAAGATTTGTTTTTATTCATAGATGAATAAATTATTATTGTTTCACTCAGCCTCTTTAATTTACTTAGAAGCATTATTGGTAATAAAAACATATAAAGACTGTGATTATAAAATATTTTATAAGCAAACTTCCCTGTGTGTCGTCAGTACGGTTAATCTCGTCTAAAAGTCCCCACAGACGGAGATCGCCGTATTCGTGATTTTCTTATTTCAAAAGTGCGACAAACGAAACGAAGGTAAAAGTTTTAAACGAGAAACGAGAAAATTAACCTTAAAAGTTTATTTTACACAGTCAACTTCATATACATTCTATACAACAAGTCGGAGCTATTTGAAATTCAAATTAACCTTTTCATCACGGATATTAAAAAAAAGGGCAGTTCGAATACGAATCCTAAGCGTACGAAACGAAATTATTAATCAAACGATAAAAGGAAAAGCGAACATATGAGATGAATTATTAATGATCGGGAATAAAATTTAAGCATTTTTTCCAACTGTGCAGACTATTTTAAGGAAAACGTATACGGACATAATCACATGTGTTTTTCCTTTCACTAATTTTAAACCGTACGAGAAAACAGGCTTACATTTCTCATTCCAAAATGGACAATGCCCTAATGACGATCGATGTGAAGTGCAGCTTTCTGGAATTCAGACGACAGTAAATGCACTGGAATGCGGTTCTAGTGTCTGGCGTATAAAAATTTCACTGTATTTACGACTTCCTTTAAAAATAAAACACACCCATAGGCATGAATCCGGCACTTCAACAACGAGAAAAAGACAAATTTAAGATGTGATGTCCCAGGGAAGAATTCAATTTAAAAGGGCGGTTGTGTTCACAATATTTTTTTTGCATTGGTAATGTTTATAAAAAATTTCGTCGATCCGAACTAACAAAATATGCATTTTTCGAGGTTGCAAAGTACTTTTAGACATTTCGCTGGCGTTGTCAGAAGCTTTTCTTCTAAGCTCGTAATCAAAATGTCAATCTTATTCACTTTGCGACTTCGAGCATTTGGTTTTTAACACAAAACCGTTTCTTGATTCAAAGGCGAAAATAGAGTTTCCAATAAACATTTTTGTTCTCTAAAATGATCTCTTTTTAATATATGCAAAAAAGGGATGAAAAGATACAGCAAAATCTCACAAAGAAAATTATAAAATAAGGTCAGGAAGAACATTTTACGGTAAAATACATTAAAGGTACTGATAATGTTGTGGCAGATACTCTTACGCGTATAAATCTTTAGAAAAATTTTATACAATTCGGTGAAAAAAAATATTTCTGAAACATCATTAAGAGATTTGTATAAATGTGTACTAGAATACGGGGAGTCTCTTGCATGCGAGTTGCAATTTTAAATATTTTCGAAAATAATTTTTCTTTGTTTTTATTTTTTAATTAATGAATGTTGATTTAATTTTCTTGTTTAAAGTGAAAAAATAAATAAAAGCTCTACACAAATTACTGTCTTGCAAATTGGTTCTATTTTGATGAAATTTGCAATTAAAAATTTGCACGAAAAATTAAGAAAAAATTCAAATCCAATCTTTTAAAAAATTAAATCTGGAAAGTTATTGTCCGTTAATTTATTTCGATATTAACAAAAATTATAACTAGACATTTCAAAGCAAAAATTTAAAAAACATATTCTTTCCCCCTTTATGAAATTTACTATTTAATTTAAATTGTTTCCTTTTTCATGAAATTTACCATTAAAAATTACTACAAAAAATTCAAACCGGCAGCAAATTGTTGTCCTTTAAACTCTCAATTTTCGTGAAATTTTCAGAAAAAATAAAAATAAATCTTGTCAGTAGACAATAAAGTGTAATAACATCAGACTAGTTACATACATTATTTTATGGATGTTATAAAAATGAATTAGGTGTGACGTCACCCTTCAATTTTAAAAAGAATGATCGAAGCTCGAGAAATGGAAATTTGTTAGTTTGTTTGTTAGTAGAAAAATTCTCGTCGTACACCCCTGTTTTTTTAGCGGATTGTAGGAGAAAACATTATCGGTCATAAACAGCGGGTTCTTGGGAAATATCCGCGTGTTCAAACAATGCAAAATGCCTGCGGCGTGGTTGGGTCCGGTTTGTTTACCCCGTAAGTGTACCCCATAGTATGAGGCCACCACGAATGATATGTACACACGATACCGGAACAACTGACATTGCAGACGGTGAAGCGCAAACCGGTTTTTATCTTGTAATAAACTTAATAGACCAGCTCGATCCTCTACCGTTTCGATCAAACTTGAATCGCTCGTTTGTTTGGAGATCAACAAATTGATTCGTTTCGGCTCTAAAATCTGTAAATACAGAGTGTGTTCCATAAGTACCTTTAATTCCGTTTAAAAAAAACAATATGGTGGTGTTGGCTAAAATAAATACGGGATCTCCCTTGAATTACTTTTTAAACATTTAGTTCAATTTTTTCATTAAAAAATATATATTTTCCGATATTGATTTACACGATTCCAAATGAAATTTTACAAAAAATTGGCTCAAGCTGAACCTAGAATAGACGTTTACTAAGATATTTTTCCCTCTCTAAACTGGAAGGTGCAGATTTGCACACCAAAAAGTGTGAAGTATCTTATGTTTTAAAATATCTTGAAACGAGAGATTTTTTTAGTTTAAAGTTTTAATACCACATTTTTCTAATTTCAACCTCTTAGCAGTAAAATTACATTTCAAATACTGAAAAAATTAAGATAACAGATTGCGCATATATTCTAGATATATTCAAATCTATAACACTGCAAGAGTGTTGATGCATTTTTACAGATTATGCTTTCGGTTTTCTATTCACACCATGATCATTTTTCCCTCATTCGAAGTGTTTACTTAAAATCATTTGCAATGCACCACTTCTCCATAAATTTAACGTACCGTAAACATATTATTTTATACTACACGTTTTCCCATCCATTCGTATGTGCGCAAAAAAATTGAATATACTTTTTATTAGAACCGGGCCTGTGCAGTGTTCTAGTCGATGACTATATCATAAAAGCAATGTTGCCACAGTAGTTTTGGGTTGAAATCGTATTCTCTTTGTTTCATGTAATCAAATGGGAAGAAAGGAGATGTGTTTATAATTAGTGTGTTTGTAGGTTTATATTATCTAAATAGTCTATAAGGAGGCAAATGTTGTTAGTCGGAAAAAGTCACGCGATGATGTTGGCTTTCAAGCACAAGGACATGATTTTGCTCCTGAAAAGTAGCTCAATCTATAAAGATTTTCAGCCTGAAAATGTGTATAACTTTAAATCTGGCGTATAAATAAATTCTATAAATTGTGACAAAAATGTCATGCTCTCTATATTGTAGATTTATGTAAAATTCCTTATGGCTCACCCTGTATATTTCGATTTAAAATAAATCTAACTAATGGTTTTTAATATTACGAATTAAATTGAAACTAGATTTCTGCCGCAATTAAATTATTGTATTATAAATTATTAACACGATTAATAATTACTGTGTAACGAAATACTGCCACTTGAAAATAAATCGTAATTGCATTCGTATGGATGAACAGTAATTGATTAATTAGAAAATTAATTTATCCACTGATCAATGTATTCAACTATCTAATCTGAGGTTGGAAAATAAGTTTATTAGGTTGTGTTTACAAAGTACTGGAACTAACCTTACCTTGTACAATGTAGGAGTAACGTTCAACTAAATACATTAATGTATATTTCCAGTGATATGTTCACATGTAAAGAGCCAATATATTTTTTTAATATTATATTTTATTATGAAAGAAAAAAATATATTTATTATCAACATTTAATACCAAGAATAATAGAAAATTTATAAATTTTGTTGAGCGCACTTTGTATATTTTCTATTAGATTCATGTTGATTCAAAAATGATCTCAACGTGGGTTGAGACTTCATTTTATTATAATAATGATATTTACAATCCAATATGTTTCTTGATACACAAGTTTTCACATGTATTTTAATGTGAAAATATCTTACAGCTAATTAAATAATAAACATTAAACTTTAAAAAAAAATCAAAATAAAAAAATATCATCAACACAATGAGAAACATAAAACTTGGTATTTACTAAACGCTAACGATAAAAATTGTCTTACTTTCGAAATATGTCAACCATAGACGGGAAAATTATTCACTTTGAAGATATTCCCGATACACCGATGATTATGGACCAGCATCGGCGTGAAGAATTGAAAATTCTTGAAAATATTATTTTCTTATCACCCAAGAAAATCCATTCATGTCACAGTTAAGTATTTTAACTAATTTTATGTCACTACTATTTGTAACTTTGTTTTTATAATACTCTATGCACTTAAAAATTGTTTGTTTGTTTTTAAGGTTATGCAAGTTCCATAAAAATGTAATGAATTGACAATGACGTGCCTCTAAAGGTTTTATCAAATGACAGGAACAAATTAAAAACAATTCGAAGATCACCATTTGAGGTACGACACTAAGTTCAATTCATTTAATTTTTTTTAAGGTCATAAAACAATAATAAAAGTGAAAATTCGAAGAAAAATTGCCAATAATCTGACAAAGTATTTAATTTAATATTTAAAAATATATAAATCATTAAAAAATGTTGACATTCGACGATTTGTTTTCTATATTATTGTTGTTATTGTTGTCGCATTTTGGTATTCTCTCATATATAAAAATATTTCAAAATGAATATTTTCCTTTAGTGAACCTCCTTTAATGAAACTTATCCGATCTCGTAAATAGTGGAAATTAGAAATTCGTTAAGTCGGAGAAACGTTGCATATCTGGGAAATAAATAAAATAAAATACGGAAATTAAAATGTCCCGATCGTCTGTAAAGAGAACTGAATAAAAACAAGAACCAAAAATTCAAAATAGAGAAAAAAAAGATCGCATGAAATCAAATAAAATGATTTACTCTTTTCAAATGCGAAAAATTAGTCAATAGCAAATTAACAAATAATTTATTTTTTAATTAAAATAGTCTAAAGCTCTAAATAAAGGTTAAAAGCAAAATTAAAATCTTAAGATCATTAAAAAAATTGTAAGAATTTCTCAAAAATTACCTTACAAAAACGTTAAGCGTTCATAAAAATCGTTCAAATTTTTCAAAAATCGCTAAAAATGGTAGAGCTCTCAAAAATAGTCTATTGTTGAAAAATTACTGGATGGAAATTGAAAAGAATTCTTAAAAACAATTTCAAGAGTTCTTAAAATTAATCAAAACTTAAACGTTAGGAACTCTCAAAAATCGTGAATAAGTCAAAAATCGTCGACAATGTACAAAAATCGCCAAAAATCTTAAGAACAGTCATACGTTCTTAAAAATCTCTAAAACCCTTAAAAAAGTCGATAGGAACACTCAAAAAACGTCAAGATTTTATAAAAATCATCCAAAACTGCAGAAAATTGTGAAGAGCTCACAAAAATGGATGAGAGCTCTCGAAACTCGTCAATATTTCTCAAAAATCATGTTTAAAAAACAAGTGGTCTAATATTCATAAAAAAAGTACTCTAAAAAATGTTTAAAGCAGTCAACTTGCCCCAAACTATCCAACAACATTAAGAGCTTTCAAAAATCGTCGATGGATCAAATATCGTTGATGAAAATAATCAAAAACTCTATTTACAAATCGTCAAAAGATTTGGGCAATCATAAAAAGCTCTAAAAATCGTTTAAAGCCTTAAAAAATCACACATAGTTTTTTTAAATCGCCCAAAGCTCATAAGCAACGTTAACAGCTTTCAAAAAACTGCTAAGCTCTAAAAAATGTTCAAAGCACTCAAAAATCGTAAGATGATTTACAAAATCGTTAAAAATTCTCAAAAATCATTTTTAAAAATAGCCCCAAACTATCATCGTCGATTGATTAAAAATCGTTGTGGGCTGTTGAAAATCGTTAAAAATGCCATATAACAATCGTCAAAGACTATGGATAATCGTAAATAGTTTTTTTAAATCGCCCAAAGGTCTTAAACAATGTTAAGAGTTCTAAAAATAGTCCAAAGCTGTAAAAAATAGCGTATAAAATTCGTAAGATCAGTCAAAAATTGCCAAAATTTCTTAAAAATTGCTTTCCAAAAACATCAAGAGTTCGAAAAAAATAGTCAAAAATTACAAAAATTGGTTAAGCGATTTCATTAAAAATTGACTTCAGATCTATGAAAAATCATAAGAGTTCATAAAAATCGTCCGAATCTCTAAAATTCGATATGAATTCTCGAAAATCGCTCTCAAAAATCCTAAAAATTCTCAAAACTTTTTAAAAATCATTCAAAGCTTTGGAAAATCGAAACGGTTGAATAAACCATGACGAAGGAATTTTAAACTTCTTTTAAGAAAAATATTATTATGCAACAATTAAATGTGAGCAATTACAGATTTTAACATCGTTTCGAAGATATTGTGACAATATTTAAATTATAACATTCACTGTTTATTTAATATTAAGTGAGCAAAAGTTTTTAGACAAGGTCGCGATCGGATAATAAATAAACATTTTTATTAGAGTCATCAAAATTAATAAATATTTGGGTCTTTTTGGTTGAGAATACAAAAAGAGATTGAAAAGTCAAGTTTGTATTTGTATGAATAAGAAGTTAATAGTGCCTACCCCTGCCATTAAATATATTAGTTCCTGGATTTTCTCGAATTTTCGTCGATAAAAACTAAAATCCTTAGTTTAAAATATTACAGGTAAGTTTCGAAGCTTTGGAACTTCCTCATTGTCTATTCTTTCTGACTATGTGACGTAGGTGAATGGATCAGACAACAAACCAAAACATCAACTATAGTTCGAGAAGTTCCTTATGCATTTCTCGTGTATGTAGACATTCATCCAAAACTTAATACAAAGGACATTCCTGATTTTGAAACTTGCCAAACTAATTCAGGAGTCTCTGCCGAGAACTAGATTCACAAACTGAATTCCTAGAATGTTTTGACAGCAGATGGGCTGTAAATAGTTTAACGTTGTTTCATATGAAAACTGAAGGGATCGATATAAATATTTTTTCATGTTTTGGTCCAATGGAAACGTTTTTCCAAACGTATTGAACGAAAAACCATTGTTGTGCTAAAAACGATTAATAATCAAGTTAAATTAATTATTTCATACCTTTCTTTGTAAAAATTATCCGTAATTAATATTTTTTTTTTCATTAATCAACATTTTTGCTTTAACTTAAATTCCTAAAAGTTTGTGATCTAGATGTCACCTATATGGTCTATCCTAGTCTCTACCATAATTTGCTCACTTTTTTATTGTGGCACAGCACTGACTCTGCTTTACACTAATTTAACACTTACACAAGCTCAAACGGTTTAGTTCTTTTGAGCCTTCGCCTCTGGGGTTGGTTGTCTAGAAGCTGGAGCACTTCAAGGTTGGGATGTTTGTGGAGCCTCTCTTCATGTCTCCTGGCGACTTTCCTAATTTCATCTGTAATAGATTCGACTTGGAGATCTCTATGTAAATCGTAGTTCCTAACATACCAAGGAGCACCTGCTATATTCCTCAGTATTCGGTTTTGGAACGTTTCTAGGCGTCTATAATTGGTTTTTTGGTACAACGCCATAATTGAAGGCCATAAGTCCACACCGGTTTCAAAATCTGTTTGTAAATCAGTAATTTATTTTGAATGGAAAGCTGCGAGTGCCTACCTATCAACCAATACATGTTTTTATACTTTATCTTCGACTGTTCAGTTTTCTTTTTAACATGCTCCTTTGGCTTAAATTTGATATCCAGGTTTGAATATAAAAAAATAAATTATATTTATCTGAATTCCCACTTTTTAACTTATCTTTTCTCTGACCAACGTTTCGCCTATCCAGTATTGTCAAAGAGTGACACAAGATTGTCAAATTTCTTATAAGCGTAAGTAATTTCATGCCATAAACATTTCATCCAATCTTTAGCAAGCAATATGTACATTATTATTCTTGTTTTCTAAAAAAAATTTTTGGTTATTGTTATGTAGGTATTTAGTCCAAAAGTTAATCTAAGATAATTGAGCTTTCCCGGTTTAATTTTCATTCAATACGAAGAACATTTTAAATATTTCTTGATGTTATATGCCTCCAAAAAAATATATATAAAATAAAGAAATACCTTTTATGAAAAATTGCGTTGCCTTTTCGAAATTTGCAAATAGCATTAGAATTTCCTTGGATGCCTCAAAAAAGTTAAAAAAATTTATGAAATTTAAGCAAAAAAGTAAAATTTTATAAAGATTCCAGCCAGAAAGTAGAATTCTCTAAAAATTTCTAAAATATAAAAAAATCCAGGCATTTTTTGAAAACCAAAAAAGTAGATAATACTATAAATTCCCACTCAAAAACTTGAAATTTCTGTATATTTTGATAAAAAAGTTAGAATTTTTTTAAATTTCAACAAAAAAGTTGATATTTCTGTAAATTTTTTTAAATGTCGATCAAAATGTTGGATTTTGTTCAAATTTCAAAAATAAAAATTTAACTTTTTTTATAATTTTCATTACAAACGTCAGAATTTCTTCAACTTTTGACAAAACGAAATTTAAATTTTTGTAACTTTCGAGTGTATAAAATATAATATCTTTAAATGTCGACAAAAAAGTTGAAAGTTCTTTTAATTTCAATCAGACAGGTTACAATTTTTCAAAATTGTAATCATAAACGTTCGAATTTCTTTAATTTTGGACAAAGAAATTTCTCAAATTTTGTTTAAAAGGTTGAAAATCTCTAGCAATAAAAAGTTGAAATTTCTTTAAATTTAACCAAAAAACTAAACAAAATGAAACTATTGTAAATTTTCACACAAAAAATTAGAATTTGTCTAAATAGCGATTAAAAATCATTGAAATTTTTTAAATTTGGACGAAAAAATTAAAATATCTTCAAATATTGACTAAAAAAAATTATATCTCGTACAACATCTTCTACAATATGTTTTAAAGTAAGAAATAATGTAGGTTCATGTTAATTAAATGTAAAACCTAAAATTAATAAATTAAAAATATCAGGTATTTACAAACTAAATTTTCCGGGTTGTAACGCGCTCTATCTTGGCCATACCCTTAGAAATTTTAACATACGCTACTGTGAGAACTTAAGAGCTTTTCGATTAAAACAACTAGATAAGTTACGTTACGCAAAACACCACATTGACACTAAACACAAACCTACACTTAACAACACAATTGAACCAACCGTATCAGAATATAGTAGTGAACGAACAATTAAACCTGGAGAGTTCAATTATTTTAGATTACCTTTCGGACTATATAATAATAACTAAAAATATTTAGGAAAAGAAGAATATTATTGTACTTGGTACTTGATAACGATTGGTTGAAATGTTTATGACATGAAATTACTTACGCTTATAAGAAATCTGTGAATCTCATGTCACTCTTTGACAATCCTAGATAAGCGAAACCTTCGTCAGAGAAAAGCTATTTTGAAAAGCCTTGTAATATTCTGTAAATTCAGAAAAGTATAATTTATCTAATAATTTTATATTTATTACGGAGAAATTCCACAAACTAAGGGTTAAAGAAATTGATTGAGTTACAATATTTTGCTAAAGAGTTAATTTTTGTACAGAGAGCTTAAGAAAAATAACTCAAGCTAGACTTCGTCTTTTAAAATTCTGTATGGTAAATGACGATACGAAATATATGCAGTAAAGTAACGCTTCAGTATCTTACGTTGTTGTGTTTCCAAGAATTATCCCAATAAAATCTAGTTTCTGTATCTACAGATATCCCAACTATTCCACAAGTACCGAAATGCATTTCGCATAAACACGTTTCGCCTCCAACCATGAAATATGTGTAGCATTTTACCGCGAATCCAACTAATCCGATGGGTTTCACTCGGAACCGGATTCAAGCGCAGCCGAAAATTATATTCGCCAAACAAAATAATTGACGAGGCAAACCAAAAGTCGATTTGAAAGTAGTTTTGAGGACTCTTTTGTATTAGATCAAAAAGAATTGGTTGGTGTTACGATTGAATGCGCTTGTAACATAAAAAATAACAATTGGGAATATTGGAAAGGGAAAGAACCATCAAAACGATCTGTAACAGTAGAACGAACACGATCTAAGAAAAATGTTGCCAAAGATATTCTTTCGGAAAATATGAATCCAATTATTATGAACAAAATTCCTCCATATTTTTAGAAATCATATTTTCGATAAATCAGTTTAACTTTTATTCCGAATAATTGGTAGTTTGATTTTAAAAAAAATTGGCAAGAGTTCCGTTGTTTGTTTTTTGTTCTATATCAAAAAGAACGATCTTGGAATTTCATTTAGTTGGATAAACGACTTGATATCTTGGCACTGCATTAAACCCCCCCTTTATTATGGCTTTATTCGCTAGATAATGTGTCAAGTGAAACCCTATATTCTAATTCAGGAATTATAGAACGTTAACGGTAAATTTAAACAATAGTGTTGTGTAAGCGAACTTTACGCTGACAGGTCAAATGTGCCAAGAAGTTACACCAGTAGCGTACTTTCCATAACACCATACGGGATATAGATTCGGTGTATATATCTGCGTGTAACAGTAATGACGTTTTACATAAATAAAAATGGGTGCAGTATAAAATACTGTCTACCAAGGTGCAATTTAAAACAAGAAGTACTCTTACAAGATTTCTAGTGGGTAGGGACTTTAACGTTGTAATGAAACGCTAAAAATCAAATATCAAAAATCAACAAGAATTTCCGGGACTATAAAATAAATCAAATATTTCCTTACTCTTTAAAAAAAAAGCTCTAAGAGTTCTCTTGCCCCTTTTATCCTATTCTCTCCCCCCAAAATATTAACAATTTCATTTAGTGGGGCCAAAATGTTGCTTGTGCACGAAAATTTGAAATTTAACCGATCTGACAATATTTAAAAATGACCAGAGGCGTATCAGATGGGTATTCTTACGGAAAATAAACTGACAGATACCGCATCTGATATGCCAAAAAAAAAATAATTACAACGTTAAACATACCAAATAGGGAGTAAGGCTAATAACTACTAAAAGAAATGAGTTAAGAAAAGCTATTATAGAAATTGCCGATAATTTTCATTCTACAGGGAAACCAACATATTGGCCAAATGAAATAAAATTCCATACTTACTAGATTTTAACATTTAGTGAAAATATAATTAAAAAAGAAACTAATCCCAACAAAACTACGGATTAGGATACTTTACAATTGAATTGCAAAAAGAAATTCATTTAAATAGGAATTTAAGAACAATTGAACATGTAGACATAAAATTGAAAAAATTTCCAGACTAATACAATCGGTTGCATTTACACACACATCACAAAATGAAAAAGTTACACAATTAGAATAAGAATCTTGGTGAAAGAAAAAAGGTCGGAAAGAAGAAGATTGCAGCAAAGACGTCACTGAGGTGAAAAACTATTTAAACAACAAAACGCAAAAACTGAATAGAGAAATAGGCTAATTAATTAATCTGTGAAATAATTCCTAATTAATTTAACAACTGATGAAGAAACTTATTACTCGTTGTGAAAAGCTACAAAACATATTTAAAGGTCGATTATGTCAACTCTTCTTATTAGAGAATGGCGAGGTATTGTGCAAGAGAAAATAAACAAAAAGCTGAGTTAATGGCAGTAGATCTAGCTTATATTTTCACCCTCAATTTAATAGAGACTAATAATAATATTGAAAATTTAATATCAGAAGAAGTCTCTCCTGTTACTACAAAAGACGTTACAGAAGAAATAAAATCTAACCTAATCTCAAATAAAGTAACAGGCTTTGATTGATTCATCAGTGAAATTCTGAAACACTACAAAGAAAAAGTATTGTAATAGTGACGTAGTTGTTTAATGCAGCTTTTAGATCAAAATACAGTGTGTCCATGGATGGGGTCCCCAAGGGGGAAAAAATCTTTATTATTCATTTTACGACCAAAAGTCATTCTTTATAAAAAGTTCTGCTTGTTGAGAAAATGGAGTTGCCTTATAAAAATTTTACCTGCAAGAGCTGGAAAGTAGCAGAGGTCATTATATTACCAAACCCTGGAAAACCACCAATTGAAGTGAAATTTTACTGACCAATTTTACTTTACCAGTAATTTCTTAATTACTTGAAAAACTGTTGCTTAAAAAAATTAAAACCAATAAACCAGCATCAGCGTGAAGACTTGAAAGATCTTGAAAATATTATTTTCTAATATCTCAAAAAAATCCATTCTTGTCAGTATTTTAACTGATTTTATGTCACTATTACTTGTAACTTTCTTTCCTAACTGTAACTTTGTTTTCATATCACTTAAAAATTGTTTGCGTTTTTATAGGTTATGCAAGTTCCATAAAAATTTAATTAATTGACAATAAAATATTTCTAAAGGAGGAACAACTTGAAAACAATTTAAAGATCATCATTTGGGGTAAGTCATTAAATTCGCTTCATTTAACTTTTTTTAAGGTTATAAAATAAATCTTTACACTTTTTCTAGTTTGCCATAATTTCTACTAATTTTAATGATGTGCTCTCTAGGCAAGTCAATCTAATTGTGCAATTTTTGTATTTATCTGTATTAAATAAAAAGGTTTTAGCTAGGTTACAATAAAGCCGCGAACTTTGGCAGAACAATTCGTCTTCTAGCCTTTTATGAACTACAGATATTTTTCAATCAAATTTCATTTTGTATTTTGGTGGTGCGCCAATCGAAAATCGATTTGGGTGGTAAACAACACGGAAAGGGACTCGTTTAATTCAACATACACCTACATATCGCATACAAAATCGATTCAGCTCCAAGAAAATTAAATTTCTGCAAAATGATATACAGAAAACTCATTTAACTTTGGCAATTTAGATTGGGATTAAATGGGCGCCAGAACAAACGCTAAAAATATTAAACCGTTGTTAACTGATTTCCAAAAAGTTTTTTCTCTAGATCTAAAAATTGATATTTGAAGTCGCGATTGATGGCTGCGGGAAAAGGCTAATCATTTGTTGGTGTATTGGATAAAATCCAGTCCGCTAATTATCTGAGCTGCAACTAAATAAAACAAGATCTTTGGCTGATTCGGAATTCTGCAGGACGCTTTGTTTATGGCTGCCGTACGCGTGACCGGAATATCAGAGAAGCCCTTCGGCTTCGTTTAAAAACTAGAAGCTTTTTTAATGGCCCCGTTGTCCGCCATAAATCCAACAAAATGATACTAAATATTAAGCTGTAAAAATTTTAAGCTCAATTGCACTGAGATAAGGCTTAATAATTTATTTTTTAGGTCTTTTTTCTTGCAAGTTTAGCGAGACTTTGTTGTGTGTGAATATCAGAAACAGTAGCCAAGTTTTAATTGGGTTCGGTCTAAACTTTTCCGAATTCGTAACGTTCTATATAATTAAATTCAAAATTAATTAATTAATCGAATTGCTTAAACGGTACAAACCTAATTTAGTTATTAAATCAGAATGGGAAATATTAAAGTACATTACTACTAATTATTTGAGAGAGAATCTCAGTTAGATAACTTGCAATTAGCTTGTGCTGCGCCAAAATTTAGGCAAGACATTTACCTTGCTATTAGCGAGTTAAGCAACTCATTATACCTTTAATGAGGTATTATTGGACGTTTAGGCATACAGAAGCTATCATTTTTTGCCTATATACTTTTCTGCCTTTTGATTACATTTTTTCACGTCTTTTCAGCTTTTGGTCTTTTTTTCTTTTGTTGTGGTATATCATACGGACTTTTATTTCTTTCAGTGGATAAATCCCAGCTTAACTGTAGTGAAGCCGCACCCCTAATTTTTTTTATATAATTCAAGGTTAATTTTGGAATCGGTTCGGTACTATCCAAATTTTATTACAAAAATCTATGCACGTCATACACAATATTTCTACTACGTCATAATCTCATAATACCCAATTATTCGAATTACATATTCTGAAATAAACTAACGAACCGAGCCCAGCCGAAACCTTTACGAAAGCTCACGTGCATTCATGCACGTGCACAAATTACATTGACGAAAAGGTATAAACGTGAAAATTTATACACATTTATAACTATTTCAATAATACAGGGTACAGTTAAACTATTTTTTATCAAAAATATCTGTTTAAAAGTTTGCGTATTCAAAATATTTTAATATTTTTAATTTAGAGTTTAATTCGATTTTTCTTTTTATTTACCATGTAAACTCTAGAGAATTGGAAAGTAATACATTTGAACTATTTTTGTAAATGTTGGGTATATACTATAAATTTCTTCATTAAATATTGGGGAATTGTAAATCTAAAGAAACTATAATTTTAAGGTACTTCCGAGTAATTTCTAATTTTTGAGAAAAAAGTTATATTTTGAACTAGGTTTTGAATTAATTTCATGGTAACACTATCTAAAATTTTTTTAAATATCTAATTTTAACAGAAGCGCCATTGTAAAAGTAGCATAAAAAATTAGAAATTTAGTAATACTTATACATGGTAAGAAAAATGAAATCTCATTAAAAGTACTTAGATTTATTTCAAGTTTACGACTCAATAGTTGTCCTAAAAAGTATAAATCTTTTTAAATACGAGGGGTCTTTCGAAAAAAACACATTCTGAAAGATAAGTAACACAAGTTAAATTTCATTTTAAAAAGATTTATTACTGAAATCTAAAGTTGACGCTTCAAACAACAAGAAAGACTAGTTAATGATTGTAATTGTTATCGAGGAATAATAGACATAAGTTGGTGGAGGATGTACGAAAAGTTGGATAAAAAGCTCAGTATTGTAACCTCGTAATAAATTCTCCAAACTGAGGGATATTATTCAGAATTGTAAAGTTTCGAAATTTCGTTAATATTCTGAAAAATACAAGTAAAGTCATAAATAAAAATTATTATCCTCACGAAGTAATGAGAGCTTGCGATTGGGCAAGAAAAATTTAAATTTGAAGCAATAGGCAGTTTCTGGAAGTAGTTCATGTTTAATTTTCGTCTCGGAAAGACAATTTCTTAAGCAATTATAATTACACTAGTTTTCAGTAAGTTATAGTGGCCGATATTTTCTAATATTAGTCAGTTAATATTGTAAACGCAAATCGTATTATTAATGAACTTGGTGTGGTTTAAGAATCGTTCAGTTTCTTGATTTAATTTCATTCTACTTTTTTCACTTATATTAACATGTTCCTCTATCGAATAAATAATTTAGAAAAAGTTCCCTTTAGTTTCAATTGTTGATTAAGTGATTTCTGACTGATAAGTGTATGTATATACTGGGCGTCCCCCCAGAATCTGAACCGCTTATTAAGAGTACTGAATTAGTTAAGTGCCAATTATCTTTTTAATTAATATAGTACGGCTATCGACTGATTAATCCAATATATTTGATTATTCGTTAACGATCTATCTTAAGAACTACATTCTTTCCCGCTCGGCATAAAACAGCACAAGATGTTTTACCTATAACCTACAATCGTTAGTTTTTCATTTTCTTGCTGACAATTCCTTATTATCGAAGAGATTTAAAGGACAATCCTTTCAACGACATGTCGCACGTGCGCAATTAATAATATATAGGCTTTGCCGAAGAAGACAAGACCGATGGCTTCTGTTAAAATATTAATTCGAAAACCTTCGCTATTAATGCAAAAAGTAATTTTTCTCCGTTGAAATAATAGGGCGCGATGGTTTTTCCGTTAGGCCGGACGCCGCCCGGCTCAGGAATCTGCAGGGGATAGGCGGGTGTTGGCGAGCGAAACGCTGATGGATGGTTTGTATCGGCACTAGACAGACACGAAGCTGATGTATAGGCAACTAGCAACGCCTTATTTACGACCGATCTCCCTAATACTCCCCATATCTATGGTTGCGACTATTATGAATGATACCCGAGGGAAGGCGCAGCCGAAGTTTCCCGACCGTAGAGAATAACGTGACTAGAAACTGGAAGAATTTCTACATTCCTGCATTATTTATATAAATAATGTATTTATTAATATCCCTCGTATATAGGAAATTAAAAGACAGTTACAAGCATGTAGTGTACGAGGGTTGCTATTTATGTATTGAGAAGTGGCAACACCAGTGTTGCCAGGTGAAATCTGTCATTGCCATCTTAAAGTTTGACGTTTTTGACAGAACGTTTTGACGTGCGAGTACTATTTGTGTTGTTTACAGTAAGATGAAAATCTCATCTCGGCCAAAAAATGGAATTAACTCGCGAACATTTTCGAGCTATGATTTATTATGACTTTGGATATGGTGTAACTCAAGAACAGTGCATCAATCAACTTAACTCAACTTTTGGCGATGAAGCACCATCCAAAGCCAGTGTATGTCGCTGGTACACTGAATTCAAACGTGGCCGTAGTTCGCTCACGGACGAAGTTACAGAAGTTCGTCCAAAATCGGTCGTTGTGCCGGAAAATATCGACGCTATGAGAAAACTAATTGAAGAAGATCGTCATGTGACATACCGTGAAATCGAAACATGTTTAAGCATTAGTGTGACCAGCATACATATGATTTTGCACGAACATTTGGGTGTTCCGAAGCTGTCTGCGCGTTGGATTTCACATTTGTTGATAGATGCTCAAAAAAATGCTCGTGTCTATTGGTGCCGCAAAATGATTCAAAAAATTCAACTGTGGTGCATCCAAAGCCGTATACAGCATCGTCACAGGTGACGAGTCGTGGATTTATGCATATGAGCCAGAAAGAAAAGGCCAATCGTTCCCGAAGTGTTAAGAAGCAAATGGTGGCGTGTTTCTTCACGAAAACCGGTCATGTGGCAACTGTGGCTCTCGAAAATCAAAAGATCGTTTATTGAGCGTAGTATTCGACCATTTGGTTGCCAGAAGTTTTCGGTAAATTGAGAGAAACCAATCCAAAACGACGAATCATTTTGCATCACGAAAATGCGAGCTCACACACATCAAGTGAAATAAGCGAGTATTTGGACACACAAAAGATCGAATTGATGGGTCATACGCCTTACAACCCCGACTTGACACCTAATGACTTCTTGTTCCCACAAATTAAAGATAAACTGCGTGGACAACGATTTTCATCGTCCAAAGAAGCGGTTGAGACCTTCAAAAACCATGTTTTAGAGCCATCATTTTTTGACTGGCAAATTGCTTTGAAGGGTGGTTCAATCGCATGCAAAAGTGTATAAAGCTTAAAGACGAATATTTTGAAAAGCAATAAATTATTTTTGATAAAATTCATTTGTTTATTCTTTCTATTCTCAATACATAAATAGCAACACTCGTATTCATAGATGAGAATAGATGGCTTCAACGAAACTTCTGGGACATTCCATCAATCCATGAAACGTCCCAGAAAAATTAGTTTGAATTTAACTGTATTCATAATCAAAATGCAATAAATTTAAAATTGTGGTTCAAGAAGCAAAGTGGTACATTTAAGGTATCTTATGACATCCTAATAATATACGAGTATGTTTGACTTTTGTGAAAAGTAAATAAGTAACAAATGTAAAAAATGAGTGCCTAAAGAGTAATTTTAAGTAAAAAATACTTTTCACTGTCAGAATGAATCGGAGGATTCCTATTTCCGTAGTACCTCGTCGTTTTTGAAGTATTCCTCAACGTTGCGTTTTATATCATATATATTCAGTATACAAATTTCAGATTTTTTATTACAGCAAAAAACTAATAAAATCCATGTCTGGCTTAATGAAATATGAACGTAATCGTTTGCAATTCATGAACAACATAAAATTTCAGATGTTGTTTCAGAACAGTTAATTTTTAAAAATCAGTTATATTTAAATAATGCTCCCTACAGAATTTAAAAATCATTTTTTATAGTAAAAATACGAAAACATTTTATTTATTACGAATCTACAACAATGTCAGAGGATTTCTATCCCGCTGATTTTTGACTTTTAGAGATACTTAAATATCAGTTGAAATTGTTATCAATTTTAAATAATAGAAACGTCAACAATGCGAAAACTCATAGTTTAAAAATTACAAAATTTTAAACTTGAAAATTTATATTTAAAAGCCTCATTCCAAATTTAACTTTTTGTTTTGAATGCGGATACTCTGAGAATAAAAAATTCACAAAATGAAAATTAATATTTTTTTATAGATTTAGAAATATTTAAATAAGCCTAACTTTTAAAAACCATATAATAATAATAATAATAATAATAACAATTAATAACAATAGTAATAATAGTAATAATAATAATGTTGAGATCGGATTATTTATACAATTACCAAGATTTGGTGATTGCATAATAATAATTATCTAAAAAGAATGTCAACATGCCATGTTTAACATTTATTTTGAGTTGTTTAAAAAGGCAGCACAATTTTAATTAAAAAATGAATTATTGGTACTTAATTTTTTTTAAACATTTAGCTTGTTCTTGGATTTTTTTATATCGCGTTTGTAATTTGTTAGGAAATGAATTACTAATACAATTAAAATTGCATAAACATACAAAACCTTATCTGTATAATTACGGCTTTATGAACAAATAAAGAAAACGATATATAAGGAGGGAAATTATTTTCATTGGTTCAAATATTTTTGAATTAATCGATAATCATTATGTTGATTTGCGTTTTTTTAGTGTTACCCACAATTATTTTCGGCCAAACGCCAGACCAGGTAAATCATTATATTTTACATGTATTTTTTGTTAGTTAGTTTTACCTAAAAGTTTATTGTAGCCACGTTTGTTTTTTGTTTTGGCGGAATAAGTATTTCCACATCACAAAAAGGAGAATCAATTGGTTTTTTCAAAAATCTTTGAATTCGGCAATTTCGTTTTTCTCGAAAACGGTTGAAATTAATATGTTTCAAGAAGTACAATTTACATAAAAATGGTGTTTACACTATATTTTCTAATCAAATTTACTAATAAGTTTCGTCAAAAAAATTACCACTCAGTTTCATTGTCAGGAATGGCTCATGTAAAATAGTAAAATAATATTCTTTGTCCTAAAGTTATGCCGCTTTGCCAATTTTGATAATAATCTATGAATTCATTCTAAAATTATAGCCAAACAAAATATTTAAATTTTTACACTCTGTATTTTTGCCAAAGCAATATTTATTTTATTAAGGCATAATTGGTCCAATCCTCATGCTTTAATCTAAATAACCTGCGTTGACTATATGTCCCAATATATATAAATATTTAAATTAATTGTTTCAATTCCTACTTTGTGGAAACTATTCATAATAAATATTTCGTAAAAATGTCTTAATGGGATGCATTTAATAAGAATTTAATTTTTTTCAAATAAATCTGGCGACCGTGTCGGCTCCCCCTCTTTGTTTTCCATTTACAGCATCGGGAAATAAACGAATGAATTCTGGAACGGTCTATTCTTGCAAAAATTGGAAATAATAAATTACTCGTATGAAGAATGGTTCAATAATTCTTGTGCTTACTTTGTTGTCACCAGATTTTGGAACATTTCTTTAAATCTTACCAGGAAATACTCAATTAAACAAATCATAGATTATAGTATTTCTATTTTAAATTGCAAAACTCTACGAGGTTCATCCAATATAGGTACTTGTAAATGTATTTTACAAATTCTATATATTATATTTATATCTTCCTTTTATTTAATTCTTTTTTTATTAAACAAATTAAGATTAGAAAATCAGAACAAAATCAAAATTTTATTTGAGTTTGGCGCTCAACTTAATATTTATTTATTTATTTATTTATTGAACCCTGCCAAAAACAGATCATTACAAATAATATCTTTCTATTTGAATTATTACAATGTTTATACAATTATTAAAAAAGGGAGTGTATGTGATCAAACTAATTTTCTTGTACAAACTAGACCGAGCCAATTTCAATGAGTAATAATGTCTAATAATATAATTATGAAAAATGTTGAAACTTTTTCAACTTAAAAAAAATAATAATTTCAAAAATAAAACATTTTATTCATTAATAAAAACTAAAAGTGGATTATAATTATACAATATGTATAGGGTCTTTCTTTTATTATTTGCATTAATATCCAATTTAGGAGATGCTTAAGCACCTTCGCACATGGATCTTCGTTGTTTGTTAGATTTTTATGAGCTTTTTTGAGGTTTTGTAATTTAGAATAGAAATACTATAACTGGAGGCAGCTTTTCAGTTTCTTAAAATTGACAATCGTCAATAGCGAAATTCTTGCATCTACAATATAAAAAGATAAATTATATTTATCTGAATTTCCACAGTAATACAAAGCTTTTTAAATTATATTTTCCCGACCAAGGTTTCCTTTAACTAGCATTGTCAAAAAGTGACATAAGATTGACAAATTTCTTATAAGCGTAAGTGTAACGTGTGAATTTTATGCTAAATGAACTGCATACCTTTTGTTAAAGTTCATAAATAGTAAGGGAATGATATTTGTATTATAAAACCAAGCCTGGCGCGTTATAATAATCTTTCATCATTTATTTACTTATTTTATTCAGGTCAAGGACTTTTATTTAAAACAGCTGTCTTTTTGTCTCACCTGTTGACTCAGTGGGTCTCGTCTATAGGGTTATTCCGTCAGCGGTTATCGTACTTCTATAATTCTCGAGTTTTTCTTTCAAAAACTTTACATCGCAGAGTTATTAAACTCTTAATTCCAACCCTGAGAACCCGAGTATGTTCTAGAAATCATCTTTTTAGTTTGTAGAGTATGTATTTCGTTTGGACGGTATTTGTCTTGCGACGGAATTTGAGTAGAGGTGGTCTTGCGCCGGCCCATTCTAAGGGCAGTGCGATTGTTGGCATTTTTGATCAGTTTGGTAATTCCGTTTAATATCGGAAATTCTGGAAAAGCTGTTTTTGGCTTCCACTAGTTGTGGAATAATATTTTCGGTATTTTTCTTCACTTCGTAATCAATAGTTAGTGACGTTGGTGTTGGTGATTACGAGTATTACTTCATTAGGAAGGATTTTGGTTGGTTCCAGCTGGTCTACCACGTTGTATTTTGTGAAACTAGAGTACGCTGCATTTTGGGTTCCTGTTCTGGACAACGGGCATCCCGTCACCTCTCCCCGAAGGATCGCCAGTAGGAAAATAAGAGAAAAACCTCAGGGGTAGGTGTTTAAAATAAGTTTATAGTTCGATATTTCTCTTTTTGTTCAACGAAATAATCTCTCTCATTTTAGGGTTTTTTTTATAGTTGGATATTTTAGTTTTTTGTTGCTGATTTGACGTTTTCCCTTGAGACCGGAGAACCTGCGACTGTTCTATAAACGACCTCCATTTGACTTTTAGGACAATTTCATCAAAAGCCAGAAGAGCAAAACTTTGCGGGATTTCTTCTTCTCCCAGACAAGGAGAGAAATGTCATTGTCAGAGCCACCTAGATTTGTAAATTATTTCGTTTATTTTTGTGTATTACAGTAGAAAATACATTATTCTGTTGGGTATTACTTATTTATTACTGATTTAAGTTCATTGCTAAAATATTTCAAATCAACAAATAAACATTTGAGGTGCATGTGTTTCACAACTAAAATTTGCAAAATTTATGTTGAAATTGAAGTGGTCAAAATATTCCTATTAATCTTTTGCAATTTTTTGACACTCTGTACATCTAATGTCAAATGTAAATACCTGAATATTATTATTTTCGAAAGCAGAGATTTTCATAAAGAATAACTTTTTTTCGTAAAACTTACAATAAAAAAGTTTCCCATATGTCGCTAACTTTTTCAGACATATTGTATTGTAATTTTTACCCGGAAATTTTTAAACTTCGTTTATCATCTACTTGCGTTATAGCACTAAATTTTTCTACACTTTGGTGAGCTCACTTGGGTAAGTGCAATTAGTTGTTCGAAGGCTCATACGAGCCCTGGTAACCTGTATTTTCTGAGTAAGATGTATGTATATATTTAAATTTGTATAACGTATTTTTTTCTGTTTGGTAATATTACATACATTAAGAGTTTAGTTCAAGCTGAGCCGTTAGGGCTCTATTTTATGAATTATTTGTCAACAGTGTCTACAACAAAACACGAAGAGTGATTATTTTCTTAGTTTTTAATGAAACATTGTTAATTATTTATTTTATATCTGGTCGACGCTTTTCGTTCATAATTTTTCTTTTCTTTGGTTTCCATTTATTTTTTCTATCTGACTGTAAATATCATAATTGTTAATTTACTATTTGTATAGGTTTTATACTTGTTATAACCATCGACCGTAACTGCCATTTATTTTTCTTTATATGATTTTTAAAGAGCCTGTTAAATTTTCCTGTTGTTAAATAAATTTTTGCACATTTGATGTATCAAGTTGTAAGGTTTAACTTTCTAATGTAGCATAAGTAACTTCATAGTATAAACATTTCTTCTTTTTAAAAATTTTTTTGTTTGTTATTATTATATAGGTATTTAGTCGAAAAAGTAATCTAAAATAATTTTAGGTATTTCTTTATGTCATATTTTTCCAAAAAACAAGCTCTTCTGTCTTGTCACTTATATGAAGTGTACTTCCACTGTTGTTTCCATTGTGTTATTAAGTCTAGGTTTGTGTTTAGTGTCAATGAGGCGTTTTACATATTGTTATTTATCTGGTTGTTCTAATCTATAAGCTCGTAAGTGCTCACCATACCTTATGTTAAAATTTCTAAAGGTCTGGCCAAGACAGATGGCGTTATAATCCGGACAATTTAGTTTGAAAATACCTGATTTTTTTTAAACTATTAATTTCAGGTTAAAGTCAAAATGCGTGGTAATTTTGCAAATTAATATTCCTGACACCGTTAAGTGTCGTTAAAATGTCATAAAAGTAAATATTTTGTAAAAGCCACGACGAGAACAATTGAGAATTATTTATTAAAATAAATGATCAGCTTCTTATTTATTACTCTATAATAAAAATCAAGATTTTTTTCTATTTCTTTAGGAAGCACTTTGTGCAAGAATGGTTGGGTTAAGTAAACCACTCGAATGTCTTATCCTAGAGGCGAAAAAAAATAGCACAGAGCGTCTACCCTCAAACTGTTATGACATTTTGAAAAGAGGTAACTAATTATTATTTCCTTAGGCATTTTACAAATTAAAAAACTGTTTTTATTTTTAGCAAACGGAAACATTACATCGGGAATGTATGAAATTAAATCAAAATTTAGCAAGAAACCGCTTATGGTGAACTGTGATATGGATACTGAAGCGGGTGGCTGGATTGTAATACAAAATAGGATTGACAGTTCTGTAGATTTTTACAGAGAGTGGCGAGATTATAAATTCGGTTTTGGAGATCTAAAAGGAGAATTCTGGATTGGTCTCGAAAATATTCACATTATGACAGGTACGATTAAAATGATTTAATTTCACGGCACTTGAATGGATAATTTAAAAAAATGTTTTTAAAATGTAATTAACTGATGACACTCATTTTAGTTACATTCGTTGATAGAGTTAAATATATAAATTTGAAAATTAATTATTAAAATAATTATATGATACTTTTAAAATTATCATTATATTCATAATTAATTAGTTTCATTTTTAAAATTAATATTTTTTTTTTCTATTCCAAATGAAACAAGTTTTTCTAGTCTCCGGTGTTGTTGTTAATTTTTTCCATCGAGCTACTAAATTTAAACCATTTGCGTTCGATTTTTTTAAAATATTAAGTTTGACTAAATGTTTGAAGAAAATGTTGAACTGTTTTTCATAACATTTATTGCAGACACGAAAGTCACTTCGAAACGTTGTTTATACTGGAATACTTTTTTCTTGTAAATGCTTCGTTTGAGTTCTATCAAATGTGATTTTATTTGACGAATCAAAATATGATTAATTTTTCGTCTATTTCCAAGAGTATTGAGAAAAATGTATTGAATTTAATCATATCCAGTTATTTGTTAAAGCTAATTAATTGACGTTTCTAACTCTAGATTTAGAGTTGAGACTGGAATTGTTAGTAGAAGTAGTTGACAGAGATAAAAAGAAATTCAGAGCCAGGTACAATCATATTGTCATTGGTCCCGAAAAAGAAGGTTACACTTTAAGCAATGTAATATTTCAAGGAGGTACCGCTGGAGATTCTTTGATACGTAATAGGAATATGAAATTTTCTACTCGAGATACGGATCAGGACACGGATAGTAAGAGGAATTGCGCAGAAGTCAACAGTAAGTATTAAAAAATTAATAATTGTACTGGGTATTTTATTATGGATTGAGACAGACCATATTTACCGATCCCCTTATTTGGCGATGTTCGGAACAAATTTTAGTAACAAAATCGGATAATATAAATACCTGACCCTAATTTATAACTTTTAATTATAAAAATGTTACTAAACATATTCCTTATGATTATGGATTTTTATATAGTTTTTTTTTAATAAATATATTGTAAAAGTCATAATATGTTAATAGAATACCTTAATAAAATGTTGTTAATACAAAGGTGTATTATAATGTCAGAATAGTGAACACCTATAAATCTAATGAGATAATATAAAAAATATTTTAAATTAAAATAATGATAACTATCACCAACAGGTATCATTGCACATTTGCAAAAAGTTAATAATAATCTACATAGCAAAATGTATTGAAAAAGAGTATCCATAAAGTAATGACATCGGTAACTTTCAACATTTTCCTTAGGAAAACATTCATCGATACCAGGAAGTTCATCTCTTAAATTAGACTGTGGTATTGTCTGAATTTGCTTTTTGTTTCTGAAAACCTACCAAAGAGTTCTGAAGATATGGCTGGTTATCACCCTGAGAAAATCATCCAGTGTCAACCTTATACAGACTTTGGAAAAACCGACTATAAATTAATGTCCTGCAAATTGCAACAGTTGCATTATTTGGATTGGTTGTATTTATTTAATGTCAACCATTGAGGAAAAACCATTGTTTTGAATTCGAAAGTTTTCATGAGGCTCTACGAGTTCATAATAATCCATAAACATGAGGATTGGATGAAATTAAACGTTTTATTGTCTATGGAAGAAAATCTACACAACAGTGTTCGGCAAATTAGTCTAGAACATAATGTTCCTTTTACTTCTATTCATAAAATATTAAAACATGAAAAGTGCCATCCCTTTAAGGTAAATCTTTTCTGTTGAATGCACATTTACATTAAACGGTGAAGTCAACAGACAGAATTGTAGATATTGGGCAAAGGAAAATCCTAAATGGATGAGAGAACATTACACTCAATATCCACAGAAAATTAATGTTTGGGCAGGAATTGTTCGAAATAAAATCATTGGACCCTATTTTTTTGATGGAACTGTAAACGGGCCAACTTATCTGTAATTCTTAATGCACTTTTTGATTCCAACTTTAATGAATTTATTCCCGAGTGCAAACAATCTCAGAAATATCGATGAAAGTCTGTGGTATCAATAAGATGGGGCGGGGCCACATTATACAGCCACCGTTCGAACATATCTTGACGAAGTTCTCCCCAATAAGTGGATCGGTAAACGAGAACCCATTGATTAGCCACCAAGGTCAAGCCATTAGATTTCTTTTTGTGGGTTCATCTAAAAAATGTTCGGTATAAAAGTAAACCCGACTACATAAATGATTTAAAATATAGAATAAGGCAAGAAATAAATAACATTTCGCAGAAAACCATTAATAAAGTTCAGCAGGAATTTATTGATCGCTTAGGACACTTAGGCACAAGAAGGAAGACAATTTGAACAATTACTGTAATTTATTGTGTGACAATTTATTGTTACTGTTGTATTATTTTGTTATTTTAATTTATTTAAAGGTTTTCAAAAATACAAATTTTAAAATTATCGTATCTTCAAAACTATTAATTACCGAACACAAGTATATTTTAATAATAATATATTTTTAGAATCGCCTTGAAATTTTCAATCAAAAAAAAAATATAAAGGGTGTGCTATTGAAAAAAATTGTCAATGACATCGTTACTCACAAGTGGTTTACCCTGTATATCTAATTGTTATGTAAAAATACTTTAAATTAAAATTAAAAACCGATTTGTCTCAGGATTTGTCCTCAAAATTGTTTGTTTAGCTTAAAATGAATGTATCCCATATTTTATGTACACACTGCATATTAAAATTGAAATGATTAGTTACAAATACGCTGATCGCAATAAAATGATATTTGCATAAGTGTTTCTTTTACAATTATACTAAAATACAGATTTATCATTTTATCATCAATATTGTATTGTATTGTATTTTTATTTTCAGAGGGAGGTTGGTGGTTTAACGACTGCGGATATAGTTTTCTTAATGGAAAATTTATGAACTTACCTCAAAAAACTTATGAAGGTATACTTTGGTTATCTATGTACAAGGAATACAAGTTAGACTACATATTAAATAGATGCAGAATGTTGATCAGGCCTATTCAAGGTGATTTACAGGATCCATACCGTAATAGAAAAGTATCAGGAGATCTTTAATAATATTCACTAAATAGATCAGTTTTAAACTAATAGTCGTAGAATATTGTACATATTAAAATATATCCATTAATGAATATATGGAAATAAAATATTATTTTTTTTTTTACACATATTACATTCTAAATAAAAATCGTAATTTCAAAAAGTAGTGGCCCGAACAACGTTTCGGCCTTAATTCTTCATTATTTTTATTAAACGCGAAGAGATTTAATACTTTTTGATGTTAAATCGGAAAAGGTAGACTATTTATTTTTCTATCTTTTTTCTATCTCAATAATATACTAATTTTCAAGGTTTCGGTCTTTGACATACTAGCATAAAGAATATTTTTAATCACAAAAACAAGGTCAATTAAAGGAGATATTTTCTCATTAATTCGACATAAAACCAACGTCTCATATTACCATCCTTAGAAATTTACATTAATGTATTTAGAAGAACTTTACTGCTACATTGCACAATGTAACGTTAGTTTTAGTACTTTGTAAACACATCGGAATAAATTTAAATTTCAGTTTCGCATTAGACAGTTCAATATTACATTGATCAGTGCATAATTTAATTTTTTAATAAATCAATTATTGTTCATACATACGAATACAATTGCAATTATTTTCAAGTGACAGTATTTCGTTACACAATAATTATTATTCGTGTTAATAATTCAATTGCGACACGGATCTAATTTGGATGTAATTATTAATATTAAAAAACCATTAGTTACAATTAATTTTGGGTCGTAATATATAACAAGAGAACCCAATTTAATTGAACAATGATCTTTACCACATTAATACGAATATTTATATTAAATAAACATTGATTATTCAAATATATCTGAAAAGAATATAATGGTTTGCCTAACTTTAGGGGTATATGCTAACAAAAAGTCTTTAAAAATTGTTTTTACGAAATCTCTTGACAATTTTTTTTCATATCAAATCCACATCAACACCTTGTAGAAGTTGTTCTGCAATCCGTTCTTATTTTATTTATAGTTAGCGGTTTTTAATAACATACAGAGTGTCCTAGAACTTTAGGAGAAAAATGCCTATATACTGCGCCATTTTTCAGACGTAAAATCTTCTAATTTTTCATAATTTTCACTTTTGTTAAGGAAAAAATATGGCTTAGTAAAGGGGCGCTTTGAGTTACTTTTTAAAAATATCAGTTTGAATATTCCAAAAATAATTCTTTAAATTATTAAAAATCATCATGTACAAAAAAAATAAACGTAAAAAAATGTTTCAATACAATAATACAGATTTCTTTAACTAGACCTCGGAAACAAAGATTGTAAGTCGAATAATACACTGTTAAACACTAAACATTTATGTTGTTAACATATGTACATTCTATCAATTGCAAATGTAAATATTTTTTCTGTTTATCTATTTTTCATTTCGTCCTTTCATCTTGCGTACAGAAAATTAGAATCCTTTCGGTTTATTCACTCGTTATTCGAAATTCCTCGGATTGCGCTTTATTTCGAGATTAATTTTGTTGACTCTGTCGCTGCGCAAATTCGTACGGAGCATAATTTCTTATTACAACTGCATTCGCAGGAAAATAATCCTGATCCTGTCGGAATTATTTTTATGTACACAACAAAACTGCAGGAGTTTACACGAAGAAATGTACACGTTTATGTTCAAAGAAGAATAAAAGCTCTTATAATAAAAATCATATATTTTTCATTTTTTCAAAAAAAATCCTTTCTTCCCAAAGCCTAACTTTCTATCTATATACAGGGTGACTCCCAACACCTACCTACCTAAAAGTCATAATTGTTAGTTTTCTCTTCATTAGATTAATTTCGGAAAATCTTAAATTTAATTGTAAGTGCGGTCCATAAGAATAGGGTGATTTGAAAATTTTTAAACAACGAAATTGTTCTTCGGTTACTCAAAACAACCTAAATGGAAGGTTTAATCAGTGTTTATACAGGACGAGTTAAGAGGAACATAAAAAGTGTCAACTCCTTTTCTTTAATAATATATATAGTATATTACAGTAGCAAGAAATAGTCATACGGATAAGGTTGGTTTTGATTGACACATTTAATGACATAATTCTTATTATTTATTTCGTTTCACAGAATTTCATTGAAACGGCCTGGCGTATCAACCCCAGAATGAGTTGCATTCGGAAGAATGGAGAATGTCTACAGCTGCCATCCAGAAACAACGTTGAACTCATCGATTTCTGTGCAAGAGATGACCAACATTTTGCAACTGGTTGCACAAGATTCCTATACGATCCTGCGGCGGATTTTCCTCCAATTTTTTTGTTTTTTTATTCGTTTCGTGTATTCTTTCGTTATTATATTTGACAGGCGTTGAATTTTATACATGTTGTTAAATTTGCAAATCGGAAACCTTCTTTCGGATGAGATCCTTCTGCTATTCGGTTTGAGTTTTCCGAGTTGCTCTGGGATATCTGGAAATGCTGATTCGATTGCTTGTGGATATCTTTGGTTTTTGGTTTCTAGGTCGTTGTTATGTGAAATATTATTCGGTTTGCTGCACTTACTTCCTAACTTGATTGTACTTGTTGCATTCAGAATTTCTCATTTCTTGTTGGTTTTGAACATGAGAATGAGTATCATGATGCATCCGAATACTGCCAATAATGTTTCGCCGGCGATAGGAGGAATGGTAAACATACAAAACGATCATTTTCAACAAGAATTTGTTAATGTTCTCTACGAAGTCTTCTAGATTGAAACTGTGCTTTTGAAAACTGAAAATGGGAATCGTTAATTTCGTGTCAAACTTTCAGACATTTATTTAATTTATTTAATTTAATTTAATAATTTAATTTAATAATTTAATTTAATAATTTAATTTAATAATTTAATTTAATAATTTAATTTAATAATTTAATTTAATAAATTATATATGTATATTAAGAGCTTTTATTTATACAAATATAAGAGTAGTTCAGTGAATAAAGTGTTAACTAAAACAGTAACGTAAGATACCAAGAGCACTTGGGAAATGACCATGGAAGGGGATGCCGAACACAAGTAAAAAAAAAATGTGGAAAATATTCACAGAATCTTTTTTTTGTTAACTTTGCACAGCGGTAACTAGATGTATAGGACCATAAATTTAGTACTTAAAAAAAAGGGATATCGAGAAAGTTGAAAATGTAGATCTATAAGACAGTAATAAAACCTATAATAGAATTTAGAAGCGAGGCATAAACACGGGGAATCGAAATATTGGAAAGAAAAATCTTGAGGAAAATATTCAGAGGAAAGGTCGAGGAAAGCATTTGCAAAAGAAAACCAAACAAAGAAATGCATGACCTTTTCCGGGAACCTGCAATATCCGGGTTCATCAAAGTACAGCGACTGAGATGGTTGGAACAGACAGTAAGAATGGAAGATAACAAAACCATAAAGATGATGCAGACACTGGGTAGGAGGAAGAAGATTCATGGGTAGATAAACAAAGATGTGGAAGACGACATAAGAAAATTTTATTTAAGAACAAAGCATATGGTTTCCTAGGATGGATTACTAACTTTCTTGAGCACAATTTAACCAAACGTACTTTTTATCCTTGCACTAACTCCAAATCATTGAATGACTAAAACGCAAAACGATATTTAATATATTTGTGCTCTTTCTTACTTCTTTTTGTCAACGTAAGGTGATTTTATTTCCTTTAATTTTTTGCTCCATTGACATTTATAAGAAACTCTGCTCAGAATCACCAATGAAAGGGGAATCTAAAAAATTCCAGATGGATATATGAAATCTTAAATTGTCAAATTTATATAAGGAAAAATAAAGAAGATTAACATGGCCTCCCGTGTTGTCATTTGAATCACGTAACTAATGACTCAATTGTTATTATTTATTTTATTTGTCAAATAATCATTTGAATCAAAATTTTCGTTACAATGATACCTCCCGATACTCTTCAGATAATTTACTAAAACTCAGTATAGAAAACCTACTTCTAATTTGGTGATACCCTAGATACTCTCAAAAGATGCCTTCAAATGTGGGAAATGGAACAATTTTCTAGACTATTTTACAAGATTCAGATGTAGGATCCAAATCTCAGAATGCTGTAGGAAGAAATATTCATACGGATAAGGTTGGTTTTGATTGACACATTTAATGATCTGATTCTTATTATTTATTTTGTTTGACAGAATTTCGTTGAAATCATGACCGTTGCAAGTTCTACAGAAGACCAAAACAGATTAAAAAGCATATCTTGAGAATGTGATATAAGAGGAGATGCAGCAAAACGAAGTACGGGTTATCCTGTGATTCTACATGTTCCAATAACGTCAGATCAAACTATAGAATCGAATGAATGAGCTCATATTTACTACGCTATGGTGGCGACTTTTTGAATATCAACCTAGAACGAATTGCATTCGCAAGTGAGGATGACATGGTGAATATCAACAACAATCTTCCAGGATCGACGATAATTTCTGTGCAAGCTACAAGTGATCAATGTTTTGAAACTTCGGAAAATGTTGTTTGACAGAAATTTCATTTTGATAGCTTTTTTTTTCGGTTCAGTAGTCAAACTTGACCTATCTCTATCTATATCAAAATTATCTTATTTAAAAAACATATGTAAATCTAAACGTTTATTGAATTTTCAGTATCTTTTTGAACACTTGCTTACTGCATTGTAAAATTATTCCATTATTTTTTGGGAGAACTTTAACTTAAACGGTTATATTATCCCCCAAATCATCAAAACTTTACCTCATCTGAGCTTCAAAATGTTCCATAGGGGTTTTCATTTTATTCTCCAATGAATTTTTTCAGTTTTGAACTATATTTTTTGAAGTGTCCGGAATTCGACCAAACTGGAAACTATTTCAAGAGTGCCGGGGGTGTCATTCTAATGAAAATATTCATTCAAACTATTTTGAGAAATAACCCAAAAATGAAATTAACTAATTAATCAAACCACGTTGCAAAAATTTCATGAACTATTTAAACGCTCAGGTTATGGATAAATAAAATTTTGAAAAGTATAATGAAAATGAAATAATTTGCCGTTTCCAGACTTTTGGTCCACTCTGTATATATTATTTGATAAAATATAATAAAATATGTTCATTAAGAGTTATTTTATTTGTACAAAAGGATGGGTGGCTCAGTACATAGAGTGTAGACTTAAGTTCGAGAGATAGTGGGAAGCAGTAACAGAAATTATTCACAGAATCTTCTTTTTGTTAACTTTACTTATTGTAGAATAGTTTAATATGGCAAGGATCACAGCGAGATATGGATATATAGGAGCATTAAATCCGCTGTTCAAAAGGAAAAATTGAGGAAGGTATTTGGAAAAGAAGAACAAAGAAACAAAGAAATACATGACCTCTTCCAAGAACATGGTATATTCCGGGT
The DNA here is from genome assembly GCA_951812935.1 of Hermaeophaga mercurialis. Taxonomy (NCBI): domain Eukaryota; kingdom Metazoa; phylum Arthropoda; class Insecta; order Coleoptera; family Chrysomelidae; genus Hermaeophaga; species Hermaeophaga mercurialis. Next base: position 2,018,576 of record OX638363.1, read on the forward strand.
CATCAAAGTAGAGCGACCGAGATGGATGGGGCTGAAGATAACAAAACCATAAAGATGATGCTAAGACCATGTGTAGGAGGAAGAAGTATTCCTGGGTAGACCAAAAAAATATAGAAAAAAGAAGTAGAGGAGTATATAAGAAAATGAAACATCAGGCTATGAAAAGAAATGGCAAAGGAAAGGAATCTTCCATTATTTGGTCCACTCATATATGGTAACACTTGTTGCTTGTAATTTTCTGGTGAAGTCTCTCATCATGCCTTATTGCAAGTAGCGTTGTGCCATTTGGAAAGGTGGCTAATTTTACCTGTTCCAATTTTTTAATACCACTTGTATAAAGAACACACAAACCCAAATACACTTCCTTGTGGTACTCCTACTTGGATGTCTCTTAGATCTGAGTAGAAATCTCTTTGTTTGATTCGACATACGATATTTTAAGATCTCTATATACTGTTTTGCAACATTTGTTTTAGGTCCCAGATTATTAATGCAAAAAATTGTCAAAGGCTTGCACGACATCTAATAATAAAGTTGAGCAGATTTTTTTCTTTTCCAAGGGCTTTCTCTATTATATCTGTTATTCGAAGTACTTGATCTATCGTCGAGTGCTTTTGTCTAAATTCAAACTAATTTTGGTTTTTAAATAATTTAGAAATTATTAATAAAAGTACATTCGATCTGTAAAATTTCATTTTATGTGGTCGTTTTCCAGTTCAACCAAAAAAAAATATTCTTTTAAATTTAGGTTGCGCTCAGTAATTATTTTTTAACATATCAGGACAAAATGTTGTAGGTGAATCCGATGTATTAGTTTTATTGCTAACGGATTTTTTTTCTCATGTCTCTTGATAATTGTTTTAGGTAAATAAATAAAACGAAATAAAATAAATAAATTTATAAGTTATTTGAATCTTTTTGGTTGTCGTTAGGATAAAAAAAATTAATTCTCTATAAATGCGGTTTGATTCGTTCGAACTAAAATCACAATTTTTATAATACCATTAAATCAATTTTCGACAACAATGTTCCCTTTTACTTATTGCAGCTTTAAAATAATTTTCGAATATTAAACAGACTGTTGTTGATTGAATTGGCTCGTTCAATTCAAGCAATTATTTACTTTCTAAATTAGGCAAAACAATTACAAATATTTTATTACCGAATTGAATTCCAAAATCTATGACTGTAAATTATAACTAAACGAGTTGGTTCTCTGGAGATTTTTTGATACTTTATCATATTTAATTGCACACTGCACAAAACAAATAACTGTGTACTAATTGTTTTATAAAAATAATTCAAGCAACCAATTATAGGTCTAAACAATCTATGTATTTGCCTGCCAATAGGGGCAGAAATTTTGTTCAGAATGAGTACTTCCAGTGGTACAAATCTAGACAATGATCCAATTTGAGCAACCCTCTCCTGTCAATAATTTTTACCAAAATTTTGAATTCGCTAAAGCTTAACAATCATTCGATTTGATAAATGATAAATTTCTTAGAGAAAAAGTAAAATAATATTCAAATAAAATAGATAAAACACCATGTAACTCGGTAGCATGTAGGTATATGGATCAAAAATCATTTGAAATTGAATGTGATATTACCTGGAGATTCCAACATAAATAGTTATAAACGAAACAATGATTTTACTATATTGTCCAATCTTTTATCTAATTCCCATAGTTAACTGGCCTATTACAGTGCAAAGTAACTTATCAACTATTTATTAGTCAACTATTTTTTTGATATTTTCTATTATTACTTTCACTTATTTTTAACTACCTTTATGTGTCGAACAAACAAAAAACCGCATTTTATCATAACATGATTATTACTTCTGATAATCTTATAAGAAAAGTAGTGCCTAGTTTAACAGGTAAAAAGGCTGTTTCAAAAAAATTACATTGAATGAAAATGAAAACTCAACTAGTGTAGCGAATTTGTTTAATGTTTTTTTAAACAAACCCCCTTAAACACTTTAAGTAAAATAAAGTTAAAAAAGAAAACTTCAAGCGGTTTTGATAAAATTCCATATTTTGTTTTAAAAACTGTATTGTTTGCCATTGACACATTTAATATTTTTTTTTGCTCACGATTTTTTTCTACTAATTAAAAGAAAAAATGGAAATGTGATACACAAGAAAAACGACATGAAAAAATTAGTTAGCTGTAGACTAGTAACGATTTTGTCTTAATTTTCTAAAGTATTTGAGTACATTTTTTACATTATTTAGAAAAATTTTTGCATGAAAATATATACTGTCAATAATTCAGCATTGATTTAAGCGACATCAAACTACACCAACAACTCTTCATTCATTCTACACAGATCTCTCTAGCATGATTGATCTGCGAGTACCCGATTGGGTTCTTTTGTGACCTGAGTCGGTCATTCGACTTTGTTAATCATGCTCTACTATTAGAAAAACTTTCGTTAATTGGAATAAGTGATAAGGTAATAAGTTGGATTATATCTTTTATTACATACAGCAGTCAGTACGTTATGTCAAAAATTAGGTTAAAGTTAATTTCAATTCTGATGTTACAACCATTAATATTGGAGTACCCCAGAGCTCAGTTTTTGGACCTATACTGTTTTCATTATTTGTCAACAACTTGGATCAATCGCCCATAATTTACTTTTGACAATTTATGCTGATGACACCTCACTATTAAAAATATTTTCAGATGAGACTTAGATATTTAAAATTCCTGGGCATTTACTTTGAAGAGAACTTTAATTGGAAAAGGTAATGTGCTCTGGTACTGTCTAGATTAATCTCTTTAAATTACTTATTTAAAAGTTTGAAAAATATTTCAAGTAAAACTCAGTTACTTATGTTGTGCCATGCTAAAACAGAATGTCTTCTGAGATAGATGATTTGTCCATAGGGTTTATCAGTGAACTTTGAAGACGTGTTTGTTACTCAAAAAAGACTTGTAAGACGTTTTGCTGGATTATCAAGTTACTTCACGCCGTTATTAAATTTACCATCATTTATAATTTTTGAGCTTTGCGTTCATACTTATCAAAAGAAACACATGTTTATTCGTAATGAGAACTATCATTTATACAATACTAGATATAAAACAAATGTTGCATAATTCACCTAACTTAATGGGTAAAATATTCAATAAATTACCAAATTCAATTAAAGTAACTCGATCACTTTTCTTTTTATATTCTATTCTTTTTTATATGCATTTTGTTTTTTATACAGTGTGTCCAATTAAGTCGGCACCATATGGGATACTTTTTTATTATTAGTTTTATGAAAAAAAGTTATTCTTTATAAAAAGTTCTGCATTATCTAATGTTCTTAGATCTACCAATTTTAAACACAATCTGTAAATTTTTAACCAGACGAATCCCAAACACTGTAAATATGTCTGAAGTAATTTAAAAATATATACAAGATTCACATAAGATCAGGGACTTAAAAACAATTAGTATCTTTTTGAAAAAATGTACAAATTCACATTTGTAGATTCACTGAACAATTTGTACCTTTATAAAATTTCAATATCGTTGCTTAAATAAATATTTTGCGAGGTATTATTTCGTTAAAATCTCTTATGCCCTTCTAGAAGTAAACAACTTTTATTGAAACAGTTCTAAAGCATACGAAAGCGAATTATACTGGATACACAAAAACTCGTTTTTAAACATCGAAATAAAAGAAATCTATTAAAAACATTGTAGAGACTGTTCCGTTATAAAAATAAAAATTTGTTTTAAATTGGCATTTGCTTATGAACTTTAGTAATTCTTTTATCGTTATTTATACAAACAAAAATATTTAATTATCCAATGATCTACAGGATCTTACTAACGCTTGTTTTTTTAACTGTTTTGGAATTGATTATTAAATTTTTTGTCGAATGCTATAACCTTTCTTAGATTCACGAAATCACAGCTAAAATTCAAATTATCACATTTAGCAAATCCTCTGGATTTTACTGATATTTCATGTTATTATACGTTGCAAAATATAAGATCTGGAAAAACCCAATACCCGTAATATCGACATCGTTAGTGGTTTATAAGAAACGGTAGTATAAGATTTTGGAATTTGTAATACTAATACTTTAGCTTAAGCGTCGAAGGAAATTTCTACTGTAGACTGTTCTGTTGTGTTACGATTTTCCGGATCTTATATTTTGCAACGCATAATAAGGGACACCCTGTACCACGATGTAAATAGTTTGTTTTATACCGGACGTCCCTACTTATTAGTACGCTATTTTAAATGGAACACCCTGTATAGATAGTAAGATTGGTGCAGGTTTTCCACGTTACCACCCCCCGTAACAGTCCTTCGGAGTTATTAGTAAAATTGGGGTACCTTGAGCTGGTGTGTAAATGTTCAAATACAAGCAATCCTCGTTCTGCTCCTTGAGATGGGGCAAGAGCCTCTTCAAGTATTCCAACCGGCCGCGGGGCATCCTCCTCAACGCGGCGGTCTCGTTGGAAATGTCCGGCACCCGTTGCGGGCAAACCGGACCGAAACGGTCCGCGACTTTAACGCCCGACCACAGGGCGCCCGTCACTGGCGGCATGAACCTCAAACTGCCCAACGGGGGGCTCGCGTACGGGATCCCGCGGTACACCTCGACCGGCTCCAAGTGTTTGGCGTCCAGAGTGACTATGACGCCGCTAACGTCGCCGTATTTTGTCCTCACCGTTCGGGACGTCAACTGGGGCTTCGAATCGGGATCGGGCATCGCCTGGCTCCTCGACGGTTCCATGCAAAGCAACACCAACAAAAGGAGAAGAAGTTTTTGGAGCAGGAAAACCATGACTCTCAGACTGAACTTAGGTTTTCATTTTAGTTTTAATCGAATTAGATGATTAATCACTTCACTGCAGGATTAATAACACTTATTATCTAATCCCAGAAGATCCTCGAGGATCTGCGATTAGTTTGCACTATTTCATTTTTATTTGACCGAAATCGCGTGTCGTAATTGGGAAGCCGCGATCGCAGGACACGTCACCTTTTCGTCCTGAACACCGACTGAGGACGAGATCCTTTCGGCGGTAATCCTGCGCATGTGGCGCCGCTGAGTAGGGCGCACGTTCCGGCGAATTTCGAAACTAAAGTTCGATTGGTTAATTTCGCTAAGAAAATATGTGGTAATTCCGTTTCGACATGTCAATTTCGAGGGCGATGAAGTCGTTAATGAAAGTGACGTTGATCCGGCTGAGATTTTAAATAATTTCCGGCTGAGAGAATACAATCGAATACACTGGATGTTATATTGGAACCAAAATGGACAAATTAAGCGCTATTAAAAGGGTTTTAACCTTCCGTCGGTAGTTTAATGAGTCCTGCTGAAATTCGCGGATATATGGAGGAAATGAAACAAAACAAAAACGGCGTCTAAGGAATTTACTTCGTTTTGTAAATTCGTTAGATCTTTGGATTTATTTTAAGAAAAAGTAACTCTCATTTTCCTAATCCCATTTACTACAGATTTGAGTATAACGTTAGTGACGTCACAATAACTAAATTCCTCCTTATGGAAAATGGCCGATTTTCAATATATGAAATCTAAGATGAAATAAGAAAATTAACATGCAAAAACCAACTTCATTTTAAGACTTTAAGAAAATGATTGCAGGACTATTGTTTTTGTAAAAAAATATTGTTACGATACAATGTACAGGGATCTAGTTAAGCATCGCCCTGTACATAATACTTACTTTTTATTTAATATTTTATAAATTATAACATTCATTATTTATTTAATATTACGTGAGCGAAAGTTTTGGGGCAAGGTCGCGATTATATAACAAAATTAATGTTGGGGTGTTCTTGATTGTAAAATAAATAAAGATTAAAAAGTCAAGTTAGTGCCTACCCCTGCTATTAAATGTGTTATTTGCTTAAAGGTGTAAGTTGCCCTAATATTTTGTTTATTAATAGATAAATAAATTGTTATTGTTTGACTCAGCGTCTTTAATTTCCATAACAAAAGTTAAGTAGTGGGTTAAAACCGCCTGAAAATAGAATTTAGATGTTTTCATATATTTATTCAGAAAAATAACCTAATATGTAAAAAAATCTTAATTTGAGACTTTAAAAAAATTCAACAAGATGGTTTCTGTACAATTAAAATATACATTTTGAGACTTCAAGAAAAAATATTCCCGAAAGATTGATTTAGTAGAATTAAAATAAGAATTTTTAAAATAAAAATATAAATTTTTACAAGGAAACTTATTTTAATACTTCGAAACAAAATATTACAGGAAGATTTTTTATTATGTTAAAATATGAATTTTTACCAAAAAATCTACATTATTAAAAATCAATTTCGAATAAAGAATTTCTTATTTTGACATTTTATGCAGGAAGATTTATTGTATAAAATTAAAATATGAATTTTTGCAAGAAAATCAATATTAATAAGGTACATTTTATTTTGAGACTTTAGGAAACAATATTGCAGAAATAATGATTTGGTAAAATTAAAATTTGATTAACAAAATTAAAATATGAATTTTTACAATGTCAAAAATCAATTTGTTTAAAGAAAATTTTATTTTGAACAAAATACTAGTAGACCAGAAAGAAACAATATTAACAAATTTATTTCCACAAAATAATCCATTCTGTATTAATTAATTTTATAACAAAAATTATGTGAAAATTGAACAAAATTCTTCTCCTAGAACAGGACACGAATGTGGATTCATTATAAGAAATATTTAACCGGTGTGACTTCGCTACGGTTACACATAGGAAGTGGGGAAGAGAAAATAGAATTATCTTACGAACTCCAGAGAATTCAAAAAACTCTTTTTGGAAACAATAATTACAAGAAAAACCATTAATTTTTCTCACATAAGAAACTATTACCGCCTCTTACACCTGAAGGAACGAACCGACATTCTTCTATTCCCCCATTCATTCTTCTTCAAAGCATAAACACCTTAGCTTACTTTATATACTCTGCCAGTTTTTTACAATCTACTGAAGTTTTGAATTACGTAATATTGTTGATGACTAAAAAACAGGAATAAATTAATTTAGGTTTATTAAATTAAAAGAAATTAAATCGGGCTCCAAATTATAAAATAAAGTAAGATAAATTAAATAAAATCCAAAAAATATATACCTAAAACAATAGTGAGATAAATCTCTCAATAATATCCTCTGTCATTTAAATGTCAAAATAAAAATTTTTCACTTTACTTCCACTTGGGATCAATTTAAGAAGTAAATTTACAAAAATTGGCTATTCTAGTAACATGAATATTGAAACTGAATTTTATTGTAAATGAATGAACCTTAAGAATTGAGTGATCATTTACGAAAATTGTCTGTTTTCTTGAGACTCAAGAATTCAGTCATGTCCATTTTTCCAAATTAGGAAGAACAAAATAGGTGAAAAAAAGAAGAAAATAATTTTTCTCACTTCAAGGTGAGGGAAACATTTCACTACTCTAAGTATGAACTAAATTTTATATACAAAACACTATCATTCACCTCATTTCAGTAGCTATTACTTTACTTTTATTATTTTTATTTATTTTCCAGGATTCGGCGCTACTGGTTAAAGATGGTCTAACTATTTTCTGGTAGACTTTTGTTTTAACTTCCTGTGGTACCTCTTTTTTTTTTAAAGAATGATTTCTTCGTGTGAAGTAAAGACTTTCAACTTTTCCAACCCTCTGATTTATCTCTTCTTCTATTCTTCAAGACTTTTCTGTAATCGTTTCTTGGTGGTTAAAGTTTGTAACCTTATAAGATTATTAGCTTACACAAAAATGCACTTTAAATATTTACTCGAAAATTTATACGTGGCAACACCTCACACTTTTAATAAAAATATGTGTCTTGTAGCCAAGGAATATCTACTCGATGAATAATAAAATCGTCTTAGTTTGCAGAAGATTCAGATCGTTTAATCATTTGGTAAAGCAGTTTGTTTCAATAATTCAGTGAAAAATGGCATTTTGTGCAAATTAAGAATATCACGACATATTAATTAATCTAATCCGCGTCGTTTCGCATCAGTGTCTCAAAGTTTGTTAAAAACGTGTAGTGAATTACCTAAAAAAAGTAGTATTAGTAGTGTAATAATTGTCGAGAATACATTTTTCACTCTTCTACATTCCCTCTAATCGACCATTCTAAATATCCAGGGTGTACTCAAATAAAAACTTATTTATAGAACCGTTAAAAAACCATTGTGTATACTTGACTGAGTTTTCAGTGTTGCCGGCTTTAGTTGCTTTTGGATAAATAATATTTGGATAGATCTAAAACATGAATATTTTTTTCATTGAAAACGGCTGACTTTAGAAAGAAAAATTTACATGACATTTTTATTCATATTTATTTGCATGATAAGCAAATAGTAGTCACTACCTATTTCTGAACCTCTTTGTACCCTCAGAATGTATTCCTAAAATATTCACTGCTTACTATGAACTAATCTATGATAGATTCTAATACTAAACATGAATTAATGTCAATTTAAATATAATTAAAAAATGCTTGAAGCAAATATAATTATTTTTTAATTGGTATTTTTTTCAGTTTTACACCTGCGGCGTTCTATGCACTTTAAATCCCACAAATAATATTCGAGAAATGATATTATTTTGAAAAATTACAGAACGGGCTTAGTTTGAAAAGTGCTCCGGCTAAATAATGGCCGAGAAAAGAGTGCGAAACGAGATGAAGCGGAAACTCGAGAGGGCGAAAATGGAAAGAGGCAACTCCACTTTAAGTTGTTTAAGTCACACAACTTTTAATTTACGGTCAACTCCTGGAAACACTAAATGTACGGCCGGAGCAATTAGAAAATTGATAAATTTCCAGACGAATCGCTTCTCAGCTATTTTGCATCGCCGAAAATTTCTTGTGATAGTTTAACTTTTCAGATTAGCAATTAATTCATTCAGAAAGTTTGGCGAAACGAACAAACATAATTCCGTCGTCGGGTTCTCTAAAGTTGCTCTATTTATTTAAAATTTCTGAGAAATAGAGACAACCAGCTTCAACCGCTCTAATATTTATTTTTAGTACTGTTAAACAAGATTATTAATAGCGATTAGAAAACTTATTGTTACCGTTAGTGATTCTGATTTGATTTTCGCGTGCCAAATACTTCAAACGGCTTTAAAGTCTAACTAAAGAAATTCCCGAACGTTTCTGATAAATAGTTAGGCACGCATAATTTGCTCGTCCCTATAAAGTGAGGGGTTTCCCTTTGTTGCCTTTGGAATTTTCTTGGAAAATATCCCGATGACAAGGGACGACAACTTCATTTAAGTCGTTCTTTGATTTATTAAAAGCCCACTTTATAGGCTCCCGGTTCCTTCGTAGTGTTTCGTATAAACTTAATTTATTAAAAGTGATTTCAAAGGTTTCGTTAATAATAGTTCGTTTAGAAGAGAATTAATTCGTACGTGTTAACGAAGTAATTGAAAGCAATGAATGAATTAAATCTAGAAAGGGACTGCAGGAGTAGTATAGCAAGCGGGGTTCTGGATCACTTTCGTAACCTGTCCATCCACTTCTCTAAGTCGAAGACAAGCGACAATTTTGGTGACACTTTGACTTCTTGTGCATTGTCAATGACCAGAGGGTGTAGAAGAGGTTGTCGTGACCAGAAGACTATGTGACAATCGACAATGACCAAGGACCACACCCATGTACTACACCCATGTACCATACCCTGTGCCACACCCATGTACTACAAGAAATAGAAAATAGGAATACATATCAAAAGATGTTAAACAAAGAGGCAAAAAGAAACGTAAATGAATTATATGTGAAAATAAAGACTGCAATGTAACAATATATGGAAGGATAATGAGAAATGCAAAGCAACGCTCAGACTCACCAATGAAAGGTGAAAATAAATCAGAAGAATATATGGTGATTAACTGTCCCATAGAACAGAGTCATATTAATGGAAAAAGAAAAAGAAGACGCCATATGAAATCTTAATTAAATTGTCAAATTTATATAAGGGAAAATAAAGAACATTATCATGGCCTCTCCTATTTTCATTTCAATCACGTAACTAATGACTCAATTGTTATTATTTATTTTATTTGTCAAATAATCATTTGAATCAAAATTTTCGTTACAATGATACCTCCCGATACTCTTCAGATAATTTACTAAATATCAGTATAGAAAACATACTTCTAATTTGATGATATCCTGGATACTCCCAAAAGATGCCTTCAAATATGGGAAATGGAACAATTTTCTAGACTATTTTGCAAGAGTCAGATGTAGGATCCAAATCTCAGAATAATGTAGGAAGAAATATTCATACAGATAAGGTTGGTTTTGATTGACAAATTTAATGACTTAATTCTTATTATTTATTTTGTTGACAGAATTTCATTGAAATCCTGATCTTTACAAGTTCTGCAGGAGACGTGATATTCTACAAATGGTCTGGCGTATCAACTCCAGAATGAGTTGCATTCGGATGAATGGAGAATTTCAACAGCTGCCTTCCAGGAGCAACGTTGAACTCATCGGTTTCTGTGCAAAAGATGACCAACGTTTTGCAACTGGTTGCAGAAGATTCCTGTACGATCCTGCGGCGGATTTTCCTCGAATTTTTTTTTATTTTTTAATTCGTTTAGTGTGTTCCTTCGCTGTTATATTTGACAGGCATTCAGTTTTTTATCCATGTTGTGTATATTCCATATCGGAAACCTTTTTCTGGATGGAATACTTTTGCTATTCGATTTGAGTTTTCCGAGTTCCTCTGGGATATCTGGAAATGCTGTTTCGATTATTTCTGGATATCTTTGGATTTTGGTTTCTAGGGCGTTGTTATGTGAAATATTTTGCTGTTTGCTACACTTACTTCCTAACTTGATTGTACTTGTTGCATTCAGAATTTCTCATTTCTTGTTGGTTTTGAATATGAGAATGAGTATCATGATGCATCCGAATACTGCTAATAATGTTTCGCCGGCGATAGGAGGAATGGTAAACATACAAAATGATCATTTTCAACAAGAATTTGTTAATATTCTCTACGAAGTCTTCCATATTGAAACTGTGCTTTTGGGAACCGAAAATGGGAATCGTTAATTTCGTGTCAAACTTTCAGACATTTATTTAATTTATTTTAAGTTAATTTAATAAATTAATTTAATAAATTATGTATGTATATTAAGAGTTGTTTTATTTATACAAATATAAGCGTGGCTCAGTGTATAGAGTGTTAGACTTAATTTCGAGATATAGTGGAAACAGTAACATAAGATACCAAGAGCACTTGGGAAATGATCTTGGCAGTGGATGCCGACCATAAGTAAGAAAAATAGTAATGCGGAAAATATTCACAAAATCTCCTTTTTGTTAACTTTGTACAGCGATAGAAGAGCATTAAATTTAGTACTCAAAAACAAAGAAATATCGAGAAAGTTGAATAATGTAGATTTATAAGATAGTAATAAAACCTATAGTAGTATTTGGAAGCGAGGAAGGAACGGAGAATCATCTTATCTATATATTAGTTAGTTTTTCTTAATAATTCTGTATATTATTTATACCAATGTTGCCAACTGAACATATTAATGTACTGATAGTTGCCAAGATTACTTCAACCAAAACAATTATCAATACTTTTTGTTCTACCCAGTATACGTACGAGAACTTTCTATGTCCGTACATACAAAACTTTCAGGATTCGCCCTTTCTGACCTCACATATAACCAATCAGAGCTGATTCCCTTTCTCATGCATGTCACGATTACCGCAATCCAGAAACCCGCTAAATCAGTTGTGCCCAATACCCCGAATAGTACACACACACACACACCCTCGCTAAGTTAGTTGTTCCTAATCACCCTAGAAGAGCACACACACACAGAGTTGTTTTGTTGTTTTGATTCACTCACACAATATACACAATGTTAATTTACATTCCATTACAAGAAAATTATCAAATTAAATATAAAACCCATTTAACACCTCTTCAGAAACAAAATGTCAAGTTGTTAATAATCGAAGTAGTGAAATTAGTGAAATTTTTTTATGTGCCAACTGTGATAAAAAAGAGACTTACACGAAGTGTATATACAGGGTTAGGATAAAGTATTTTTAAATTCAAATGGGACACCCTGTATACTTTTGAAGATTTTGAAAGAGCTTGTTATTTCTGGAAATTGTAGATACTGGGTTTAGTGGAAATCATTTGTAAAAACGAGAAATAACTCACTTTTAGTTGTAGAATAAGTAAATTAGGCTAATGAGAATAATAATTTAAACAAAATTAATTTAAATGTTTAAATTAAAAAAGTTGAAGGGATTTCTGGTTAAACCTGAAGTATATTATATGTATATATAACAAAAAAGTGTACATCAGCTACATTTTGGCCCATTGCACTTACTTGTAAAATTTCATAAATATCGTTTGTTTCGTTTTAAAGATTTTTACTTAGTTCCAGTTTTGTTTCGTTCAAGTAGTGTATTTTTTATTGAAAGAACAGTGTCACATAGAATGTATATGTGCAGGAATTGCAATAATAGATAGAGTCAACTTGAAGAGATCATTGCTCCTACATATACATTTCTACAACTGGTTTGAGGAAGCATTTGTAACAGAAATTTGATTTATTTAAAAATTACCATCCTGTAGAGGAGGAACTTAAAAATAAAGCGACAGAAATTGTAAAGAAAAATCAGTTTGTCGCCTTTTTGCAGCCGTTAGAAAATCCTCGCGGCCGACATTGACAAACCGTCTAGGTAGACGCGAAGTAGTTTCCTCACGTACCCGGCAGCAGGGGGGGAGAAGGCTCCAGGAGGCCGTAAATTGGGAACCGGCTCTCATAAAGCAGTACGAGACACTATCGGTCTCACATCAGCCCTACGTGGCTTACATTGGAACTATGAATATCATGAGTTTAGGATCTACTAAATTCGCGTCCCTGTTCCATGCAGGTCACATCTTCTTTAAGGACAAAAGGATTTATTGACTTCGTAACAGGTTTTTGTGTGTTGCAGGAAGATTTAGGGAATAATTATAAGAGTTTTATGAGTGGCCACTTACGTTTCGAGCCGGTGAGACTTTGATATGTTTTTATGGGAGTAGCTTTATAAAAAAATATGATTTTTGGAGAGAAGCAACAATATTTTCTTCTTTTTCTTTTGGTCGTCACTTTAAACATGTAGGCAACCAACGTTGGTCCTACGCGTGAACTATTTATATTTTTTCTTTCGTATTAATGTATGAAAGTTTTCTTAAAATCACACATTCCGAATCTTTTCAAGTAAAATAAAAAGAGTTTGATTTTTTTCATAAAATTTCAATTAACAATGAAACTTTGTGTTCATGAAAATATATGAAACAATTTTTAAACGAAATCACAAAAATTAATTCATACGTTTTTATGAAACTATATTTCCATTTTTAATTGATATTTGACACACCGCAAACATATTATTTTATACTACACGTTTCCTCATCCATTCCTATATGCGACAAAAAATTGAAAATACTTTCTATTAGAACCGGGCCTGTGCAGTATTCTATTCGATGTTTATATTACAAAAGCAATGTTGTCAAAATTGTTTTTTGATTGAGATCGTATTCGTTTCTCTCTTTGTTTCATGTAATCAAATTAGAAAAAAAGGAGACATGTTTATAGGTCTATATATTTTTTTAAGAAGTAAGAGAGCAAATGTTTTGAGTCGGAAAAAATCACATGATGATGTTGGCTCTTAAGATAATGCTTTGTGATAGGTACAAATAACTTTTAACTAATTATTGTTAAAACTGCAATAAATGTAAGAATAAAATCGTCAAAGTGTGTTTCTTTCTTTTTTATAAGGACGTTTGGAGGCTTCGGTTTAAACTCAAAAAAAAAATCTACCGAGATCAATCTCAATATGGTCCTTCGAGCCGGACTTGAACGAGCGACCTATGGAATATTGGTCTTTTACGTTTCGCGTATACCAGTTAAATATTCAACAGTTTTTATGTTCGGAAGCGTTTTGTAATTCATTTATAACATTTGGAAGCCCGAAACTCGAAAGTGGTTCGCAAAATTTCCGGCAAGTTAATTTTATAATAAAATACTTGTGGTCGAAACAATCTAAAAACTTTGATTAACTCGGTAATAACATCAAAAATCCATCAAAAAGTTGAAGTTACAGGTCTTAACCTTTAAAGCGAACACGACAACACAATAATTCCTCTAATCCGATCCAATCAAAACATTCCGAAATTGTAGCCTCAAAGAAAACAAGTCAATTTAACGAGGATTTAAATTATGGAAAAGCATCAAACTTTCTGGTGAATTTCGTAATACGTATCTGCAAATCCCTCAAGAAGGGCGGCCACTCACTGTCGTTGGCCCTTAAGCCATTTAATCATCTTGCAATTATGGCGGCGGACCATAGCGGCAGAGGCGTCCAAAACGAATCATTTCCACAGAAACCCACTTCGCCTTGCCCTAGATTAAATTCATTAATTTTTACTTAGAGTTGCTGCTTAACTCAGGACCGAGACCACTCAATTTAATGCCCTACAAACACAGCGCGGTAAAATGCTTCAAGCACTATGCTTCATATATAAGGTACCTTGATTAATAACCTCGTTTGCTGACCATGTAGACCAGAGTTTAACCGTAGCGACATCAAACCGACTAAATTTTTCTTACAATAAATCCGCGTCTCGTTCAAGAATTGTTTTTTGTGTTTAACCGCAGTGACGTCTCACACCAGCAAAATTAATAAAAATAACGACGATTTTATCCGCAATTCGCCGATTTCGTTGTTACTTAATCACACGATTAACTCGGCTAATATAACTAATTGCATTCGGTCTAAGGCTCAGGAGGTTTTTGCTTGTTTAAAATGCAAAACTAAGTTATTAAGTTGCTCAGCATAAAGTATAATACGGTGTGTGGCCTCAACGTGTAATATTCATGGCTGGGGAGACTTTCCATTCTCCAATGCGGAGACTTTGGAGCACTAACTTTCTCCCTCTGGTTCGGTGCTAAATAAATACGTATGAGCGAGATTAGGTGCCAGCTTTTGCAAGACTGATGGCACTTCGGGAAAACAAAATTATTGTGAGTCGTAGTTTTAGGAAAATAATATACAGAGTGTCCCGGTGTGTCATGAAAGCTTAGTATGGAACAGTTTTTTTTATTTGATAAAGAGGCGTATACCTTTCCTTACTAATTTTCTTAATAATAGCATATTCTACATTTAATTCTTATCTCACAAAATATATTTTCTCTGAAACTCTTTTGTAATTTTGATCAGTAACTTGTATATATTTAGAGGAACGTTACTGCTACATTGCACAATGTAACGTTAGTTTTAGTACTCGTAAACACATCGTAATAAACTTATTTTCCAAGTTCACATTAGACAGCCCAGATAACAAGAAATATTAATATAAGAAATTTAATTTAAAATGCTTTTAAAAAATGTAAAAATGTCAGGATTTGTAATATATTAATAATATTAAATCCCAAACAGCTTTAATTCTTTTCATTAGAGGATTTTAAAGTCGAAATTTTATTTAATCCCAATTTTAAAGCAAAAATTTGAAAATATCGTATATCAAAATCTCGATTTAAATGTTGGTGTTTCAATAAATCTCGATTTTAAAGCAGAATTATTTAAATCTCGTATTTTTTTCAAGATCTCGTTTTTACGGCCGAGATTTTAATGAATGTCGATGTTGAAGTTAAGATTTAATATTAGAAATTATAAAAAGAACTCGTGTTTTTCTCCAAAATTTCGACTTTTTTCTTAAATCTCTAGTTATCTTAAAATTATAGTGTTTTACTACAAGATCTCGTTTGAATTCGAGATTTCGACAAATCTCGTAAAAATATTAAAAATTCTTCTCTTATACTTTAAATCTCGACTTTATAGTCATTATGACATTTTATTGAATCTCGTCTTTAAAACAAAAATGTAAAATATCTCATATTTTTCTTCAAGATCTCGACTTCTTAATCGAAAATTTTAAAGTCAAGATTTTATTGATAATATCAATTGTACCGCAAAAATTTTAAAATGATCGACTTCTAAATCTCGACTCTAAATTTCCATGTTTTGCTTCAGAATCTCGACTTTAAAGTTGATATTTCAAAAAATCTTGATCTTGTATCTTGTATTTTTATGTACACAACAAAACTGCAGGAGTTTACACCAAGAAATGTACACGTTTATGTTTAAAGAAGAAACGATGGGATGTGTTTTGTTGATCTCGGAAGGATATTTTAAAAGATCAACCAACAGGAATTATATTTCTGCTAGTTTTAATGTTGTATTTTTAGAAATAAACGGTAACACAGTAAATATTATAAAAAAATAAAAAATATATTATGGAAGCTTAGATATTTCGCAAAGTTTTCTTATAACAAAAATCATAAGTTCGATGATACTCAAACTCAGGAAGTGACATCGAGTGCCCTTCAAATTCAAGAGATTGGAGGGATACCGATAATTTCGGTTGTCATAAAATTGCGACTAAAAATTATTTATATTTGTAAAAATTAAGTTACTTAAATTCGAGAAAGTACAGTTTTTAAAAGTCACCCTGTATACACTATTTTGGTATTAGTTCAGATGAAATTTGTAGCCGAATATACATTTCAATGAAAACCGTTAATTTCCATCCTAACCGTTTTAAAGCTTATAAATTGTGGAAAAGTATTATATTGGAACACTCGGTATATATCTACAAAAATAGTACAAAATTTTATCCATTGCTATTCTAACAGCACTTTTAAAAAATTTAAAGGAACAATATTTTTCTTTTTTTCAAGTATACCGGGTGACCCTTAAAATATACCTTAAAATTAATTATAATCGTCTACATATCTTCTAAACAAAATCTTTTTGAACGTTAAAAATACCTTAAAAGTAATTATTTTTTACAAGATATTAAAATATATATTTTGTAACGTAAAATTTCGAGCTAATATCAAACAAGTCCATTACCAAAAATAATTAAATTTTTAAGAAACCGACACATGACAAGTGTGCCTTAAAAAAATTATAGTTCCTCAATAAAGGAGTTTCTCTAGCAATAAATTTAAAAAAGTAAATTATTTAATATGAGAAAAATTACAAAAAATAATATTAATGATATTTGAATTTTGTTAGCTTAGTTTGAATAAACTCCGTATAAATATTGAAAGGATGCAATATTTAATATAAAATCATTTGTATTATTTGAATTGCTACGACAAGAAGAACATTAATTATTAACTAAATATTAGATTTTCAAGGTCTTTTGTTTGATTTCAGGCCAGAAAGTAGATGTAAAAAAATGAATATAATCCTATTTCAAAATATTTTTTTTAAATTTTGAAGTGTACAAACTGCGGAGTCAATAGTAGTTTCTTCAACCATGAAAACCCTAAAACGATAAATTTAACTGTTCTACCATTGCAATAAACATCAACTACGTCAATTTTAGTTAAAAATCCTTCTGGTGTTATTCCTGTGAGAAACAACATTTTGGAATCCTTCCATTTATTATAGCTTTGAGTTTTTTGAGTTTATTACAACTAAACAAAAATTTTATTATATCATAATTTGTCAAGACTTCAGTGTTATTATTAAACTGTGTACACATTACTAGATATTTATTTCAGTAAAAAAGGAAAACTGCGATTTAAGTCAGGAAAATATTTCTAGAGATAATAGTGTTCTTAATTTTCTACAAGTAAAAAAAAGAAAAATTTATAATCTTAATTTGTTGATCCAGGTGTGTATAAATTTAATTTTTCAAACGTTCCTGATTTAAAGTTTTGTCTTTAATAGATATGAATAGATGTCATTTTTGAAAGAAATAATAGAGCTTTTAACTAAAAAAATTATCGATAACTTGTGAATTTTGATATTTTGAAATTTTGAATAGTCTTAGATACCAAAAATGTACTTATTGTCTTTATATTTGTAAGCAGTTGTGAAGAATGGTTGCCTAATTTAGATACAGTTTCGTCGAATATGTTTTATTGATTTTTAAACAAAAAATTGTTTTTTTGTGAGGTATTTTGGCAAATTAAATAAAAACATGAGTGGACAATACTAATAGAAATAAGATTGAAAATATCAGAACTAAACAACAATAGTTGATATAGACTAGATTTTTTTTTGTTATTTCTTTATTTGTACCCCAAGAATTTGTTTGCATATGAATTTAGAGTTCTAAAAAAAGAATTATATATATTTAAAAAAATCTATTTAGAACTTAACTAGAAACCCCGAGGTTAAAGAAAAAAGCATAAAATCTACTTAGAGAAGATTGGACTAGCAATACATGGAGTTATTAAAAAATGTGATATTTAACCCAAATCAGAATTCAACGCTAGATATTGTTCAAGACATTTAACAAATTTGAAACTATATTATCGATAGTACAATTTTAAAAAACTAGTTTCATTACCATAATTTCTCTTTCTGTCTCTATAAAAAAATATATTAAGCCCTTCCGATTTCTCTCCCAACGGATTATTAGCCCTTCGATTCCCCTTTTTTTCAGCCCGTCTAAGAAAATAAACTGTTTAGGTCAAATAACGATCCGAGCCCATAGCGCCAGAAAAGGGCAGCTCTGCCCGTCGTATTTGAATTTTTCGAAGCATCGGCCCGATATATTCCGATTCTAAAATTTATACGCGGGATAGTAACGTGCGGGGGCCTTTATCGGGACATTCCAAAAGCTCGAATAAATAGCTAATAACAATGCGAAGGGATAAACCCTTAAGAAATATAAACGGCGGTTTAATTAACCGTCACTATTTAAAAATTTGATAATGTTACGTATTGGTTTGTTTTTTTTTTCAATAGATATATAAAAAAATCTAAATGCTATTTTCAGGGGAGTTTTAACCCACCACGTAACCTGGTTAATGGAAATTAAAGACGCTGAGTGAAACAATAACAATTTACGTGTCTTACGAAATATTAGGGCAACTTACATCTTTAAATAACTAATACATTTAATCGCAGGGGTAGGCACTATCAACTTCTCGATCATCCGAGAACCTGAACTTGACTTCCAAAATATTTTTAATTCCCAAACCAAGAAGATCCCAATGTTTATTAATTTTGATGACTCTACTAACAATGTTTATTTGTTATCCGATCGCGACCTTGGCCCAATATTAATTCGTTTTCGATTAGTGGCAAAAATACAACAATTAAAGTCACGAGAACATTGAATTTAGCAATATTATCACTTAAGGCTTCCGATAACCAATAAAACGAAGTTTCCGGTTCCCGATTTATATCATTTATTTAATATTTAATTTGGGAAATCAGATCGCACTGGAGGGTCTTCTCCTTTCTCTGTTTAAATCTCCAGGTCACATAGTCGCGTAAAGTTCACCAATTCCGGCCGCCTTACGCCTTTTTTATTGCCCACTATTTCTCTCCTCGTACGAAATCGATAATAAAGGATAATAAAATCTTGTTCTTTTCTACCGGACACTTTCCACCGGGTAAGGTGTGTTTCACACACGAAAATGTTTAACGCCGCCCCGGATTCGTTCACGGTTAAATTAGTTTTCCGACTTTAGTATCGACGTTTGATTAGTTCGTTAGAGGTATTATTTCGTGAAAAGAACTCCAGTTTTATTTTACAACGAACATATATTTGATGAGTTAATTTTAAACAAAAAAAATGATAGTAATTAAACTTTACTACGGTTAAAATAAAAGTTTGTTCATGTATATTATAATTTGTTTACTCGTTTTTAGAGAATGATTTAGAACATGATTTTCAATCAACTCATTCTAAATTTTTTTTTAAATTTAATATTGATTAAAGTTATTTTCTCTCTTTCCGGAGGAACTTTTCTTACATTTCCCTGTTTTTGATGTTGAAGTAATTTTCTCTGTTTCTGTTCTTCTATTTCCTTAGGTTCTGCAATGACGTTATAAATTATTCATTTTTGATGGGTTTCATTATTGGAAATTCGATTTATTTGGGGTTTTATGGGGTTACATGGCTACAGGCGAACCATCCCCTTAAAAAAATGGTAACGCGCCTTGGTAATACCTCAGTGGTGGTGTGGTAATTTACCGAATTATAATTTAGTTGAAGTTGATTACACTGCTCTGGTTAGTGCCGAATATCTCAGAACATTTTTTGTTTTTGTAATAATCATTTAATAACTTATAAATGCTTCTTTAAATAATTAACAAAGATTTTCACAAAAAAAATCATTTTGTTATTAAATCTAACAAAAAACCACTTATTTTAAGATAGAGAGGTAGAAGGTTTTCACAAAAAGTGTAGGCAGTCTTGAGATTCACATTTTAAAATTAGTCACAAATATAGAGCGTGTTCAGGAACGCAGTGCCAGACAAAATTTTTGTATTTATAAATGGAATACCCCGTATATTTTTACATTTTTATAAACCTCTTGCCGAGCTAATTTCAAGTTCTATGCTATGGTATTAAAAGATATTGAAAAAGTTGAAAAGTTAGGATAGAAACATTTAAGCGTTTTTATTGATTTTCAACGTTTTGGCTGCTACAGACATTTAAATTCAAAAAAATGTCATTTTGAGATGGCAGTAGATCCTTTATTACACATACACATATATGTAAAAATATATGAAGTGTTCCATTTAAAAACCAAAATTTGGTCTGGCACTTTCTTCCTGAACACACGGCACTTCCTTCCTGAACACACTGTATATTTGTGACTAATTTTAAAATGTGAATCTCAAGACTGTCTACACTTTTTTTTCGTAACTTCAATAATAGCGGACTAATCGTACTTCGACAAACTAATGCCGCACCCTGTATATGTATAAGTATATATATTTGATCTTTTGTTTTTAGAAATAAAATTTTCAAAACTAAATTACAATTGAAATTTATTAAAAAAAATTAAATTAGTTGTTGAGAGCTCTTAGGTGATAATCATATTAAATTTAAAATAAAATACAAATCAAAATTCAACTCAAAATATAGAAACACAGAAATAACTACAAACATAACTTAAACGTAAACAAAATAAATAGATTCTTTCTTTTTATCAGGGTAGGTTCCTTGGATTGTTTGTTAAATTAACAGATATTATTCTAATATTACATACATAAAGTAGTACCGAAATTAGGCAAAAAAATTCTTAAATTAGGATTAAAACATTCACCATTCTGAATAAATTACACAATATACGAAATCGCTCTCTCAACTTTACATAAGATTTATGTTAAAATATGACATATTTATATTGTGTTTTGTGTTCTCCAAACGCTGTTATTTTTTTACCTCATTGTATGCATTTGTTTTATAAACTGACTTCGAGAAACACCCTGTAGATTATAGCGAGTGGAACTAAGATGATTGTTGATACATTCGGAAAGGATGTTCACCGTTTAGGTGTGTTAAAAAAATTCCAAGGAAAGGTCTCGAGGTGACGGAGGGTTTTTAAACTGATACTTTTAGCGCCTATTTATATCTTTCCGAACAATCTATCACGGACGCACGTCGCGCATATTTACGTTGTGGAAATTTTCTTAAAATAACCGGGAAGAGTCGTTTGCGCTCTCGGAAAACAGCGGCGGCTCGCATTTATTTTACTATCTCATACGTCCAGTTTTTTTGCTCTAAGGAGGAAAGTTCATCCTATAATACGGAGAAGTAAGTCTTTATACAAAAAAAAAAAAATTTTGGTTTACAAAAAGGGACTTTTCCGCACTAGTGAAGAAAAGTACGTGTTTATAAAATAAAAAGTGTGCAGAAAAGGATACGTTTCCTAGAAAAAAAAATATACAGTTTTAGGCCATTTTGGAGTTTTTTACGTCATTTTGGGACTTGCTCAATATTTTTTTAAATATTTGAAACAATTTTGAAATACTTTTGGATTTTTTCATAACTTTTAGGAGGATTTATTATATATTTTTTATTATCAGACAATTTGAGAACGTTGTAATTTATTCAAAATTATTTTGGACAATTTTGAACCTTTTTGGTCAATTCTGAGACAATGTTGATCTTTTATTGGATTATAATTTATTCTGATGTGTTTTTTTGTGAAAATTTTCGATGATTATAATACTAGTTATTTTGGAACTTTTAATGTATTCAATTTGAATTTCGATTCATTCTTAGACTTTTGAGATTTGTAATTAATCTTGAGACAATTTTATCCTGATTTCTTCAAAACAATTTTAAAAAGTTTTGAGCCACTACGAATAATTTTGGAAATAGCATATGACTTTTAAATTATTTTTGGACAATTTTGGATCATTTTTGGAAAACATTGTACAATTTAAATACGTTTTATATTATTTTGAAATAGTTTTCATTTGTTTTAAGACCATTTTGAGGTTTTATCGATGATTTTATGACTTAATTAGAACGTTTTGAGTCTTAAATGAACAATTTTGAACACAATCTTGTTTTTGGATAACTTTTGGACCGTCCCATAAATTTTAGTACCATTTTTAATTAATTTTTGATTATCATGAATTGTCTCTATTTTGGACAGTTTTGGATCTCTTTGGCCACTACTTAGACAATTTTCGTCTTTTACTGGACAATATTGAGCTATTTCAATTATTCTGAGGTATTGAACTTTGATCCATTTTAAGTTCATTTTCAGATATTTTCGCATCATTCCATAACTTTTGAGATAATTTTTATTCAATTCTGGAATAATATAAATTTTGGATATAAATATAAATAAATATAAATAAATTTGGATCATTTTGGAAAATATTGTGCAATGTAGAGTATTTTATATTGTTTTGAAACATTTTATTTGTTTTTTTAAGGCAATTTCGAGACTTCCAGGGACAATTTTGGGACTTAATTGGACAAATGAACAGTTTCGGGATTTTGCTGGAGAATTTTGAGTCTGATTGTACAATTTATTTGGGTTCGCGGAACAATTTTGGATCAGTTTTAATTTTTGTGGACAATTATGACTCTTTATAAAACAATTTTGTCCTAATTGTGATTTTTTAAATATTTATAGACAATTTTGGTTCTATATCAAGAAGTATTGGAATTTTACTTGACAATATTAAACCATTTAAGGTCTTACTTAATCTCTTATAAATTTGATTATTTTGAGGAATTTAAGTGTTGGTACTTATGAGAAATTTTCGGATTATTTTTGGATATTTTTAGATGTCAGTCAATATTTGAAGACATTTTGTATAGTTTTTATATATTAGAGACAATTTTGGATACAATTCAAGGTGAAATTTTGAAATATTTAATTTATCACAATTTTTGGTTGTTCTTTTGGTGTTTTGTGTATACTTTGTTAATGAAATAATTAAAAGTCAAACTGTATTTAAAATAACCTAATAAAATCCTTTAAAAACATGAGCTTTTACTATATTTTTAATTTTTTCTCTTTGTTTAAATATTAAATCAAAGTATTATATCAGTATTTTTCCGTATAAAATACAAAATAATAATTGGATTTCAATTAATAATACAGCAAACAAGTACCGAAATACGTGGTGAAAAGTAGCATTTTCCGGACGCTAGCAGGAAAATCTTACTATTTTCTATAAGAAGCACGATAAGAAAAATTCTACTCGCGTTTTCCCCGCCTCTGTTTTTCACGCTTTGAATCAGTTCAACGTAAACTTTGACAAATTTAGATTCAGTTTAAAGTCGCGTTCTGTATAGAGATGAAAGTTTTCTACTCATTAACCGAATTTAAAAATCGTGTACGGCCATAAAGTTTCAATAGTGAAATGTGATTTCAATTCGGCGGAAAAGTGCGATCATGTTTATTTAGTGTCGGTCATTATCGAACGAATAAAATAAATTTGCGGTTATTTTCAATGTACCGAAATATTTTCTTTCGCGAGAAAATGATAACGGCTAGAGAAAAGTGGTTATAAAATTGTTTGTTTTACTTTTTCTCAATGTGCGTCTAATTATTTATTATTCCTGTTTAATAGCCCCTATAAAATAAAATTAAGGAATATAAATGTTGCATTTATTAAATGTTTAATGAATATACCAGATGTGCCCAAATTTAACCGACCGTAATTTATAAGCGGATTTTTATAGAAAATATTTTTTAACGAGACGCTCTGTACATGTGAATTAGAACAGAGCGTTGATTTAATTGATAATATATTTTTAATATTTATACGTTCATTAGAGAAGTAGCCACTTCATTTATAATTTCAAAATTTCTAGACTTCTATGCAAATATTTGAAAACAAACCTTTAGTGTTATTCTTTTTATTATATATATAATATATAATATTAAACAAATATTACATTTTTCCAAAAAAAAACCTTGTTTTTTAATGTATTTTTAAAGAAATGCCTCAAAATTATGCAAAATTGTCTTAAAATTTATTGAATGATTTAAAATATCCTAAATTGCAGTAAATAGTTAAACCACAAATACCTAAAATCAATCGAAATAACTTAAAATTGTTTGACAACTCAAAACAATCAAATGTAGTACATTAATTCAAAGATATCTCAAAATGATACATAAGTAACTCATAAATGGTGTGTACATTTTTTGGGAAGTCTCAAATAAGGTAAAAAACATCCCTAAAAGGCTCAATATTTCACAAGAATGATTCAAATGTATTCCAGTGTATCATAAAGTTCACATACTGATCTAAAATTAACAAAAAATATTTTAAAACCATCCAGCATTGTTTTAAACATAAAAAAATCACTATTTCAAAATTATTCAAGAGCTCAAAATTGTCCTTAACTGTTTTTAAGTTTCAAGATTGACCAAAATAGCTCAAAAATTATCCAAAAATATCACGAAAATATTCGAAAGGCTTAAAATTGCCTTTAAAGTTTCAAAATTGGCCAAAATAGCTCAAAAATGATTCAAAAATAGGTCGAAATGATTCAAGAGGCTCATAATTGTTCTTAAATATCTTTAAACTTTCAAAATTGGCCAAAATAGCTGAAAAATTATCCAAAAATATCACGAAATTATTCGAAAGGCTTAAAATTGCCATTAAAGTTTCAAAATTGGCCAAAATAGCTGAAAAATGTCTTTAACCATTTTTAAATTTCAAATTTGGCCAAAATAGCTCAAAAATTATCCAAAAATATCTCGAAATTATTCAAAAAGCTTAAAATTGGCTCTAAAGCTTCAAAATTGGCCAAAATAGGTGAAAACTGTCCAAAATAACAAAGATTATCCAAAAATATCTCGAAATGATTCAAGAGGCTCAAAATTGTCCTTAAATATCTTTAAAGTTTCAAAATTGGTAAAATACGTCAACATTGGCCTAAATAGCTCAAATTTATGCAAAATAACTCAAAATGTTCCAAAATTGGCAGAACTTGATACATTTCTATTTAAAATAATTCCAGGTATAAAAATGATCTAAAAAATATCTAAAATTCATCTGAAAAAGCTGAAAATTATTTTGAATATCCTGAAATGACTTTAAATAGCCTCAAATGAAAGATGATTATTATAAATTTTGATAAAAAATCTTACTTTCTTTCTCTTTCATCATTCCTGAAAATAATACAAAAATATAGTTAAAGTATTTATTAAAAAAAAAGAAAAAATTTTATTTCACTTTTACTTTTCCAATTTTAACATTAAAAAAAAATACGGAAAACGAATAATTTTTATTAGGAAACACTTTATTTATATTTTAACAAAAAGATTAATAATTATATTATAATATTGTTATAAAATTATTATTAAATTTTTCCAATTTCTTTATCTTAACCCTTTAGGAAGTTATGTTATAACCAATACTGAATGCTATTTTTTATTTTTTGGAAATGTTTACTTTGTAGAAATTAAATTAATTTTCTATTAAATCTAAAAATAAAACGCGTGTCATATGTAGGAATTCTTGGTAATGTTAGAAATATAACTGCCTATTAAAATAATAATTTCTGTATCCATCGAGTATTTTTAGAAACAAATTATAACGTTTGTAAAAATTCCAGTCATAAATGAAGAAAACAAATTTATAAATTTTTTTTTTAAATTCAACTCAAAATTTTATCAATTTAATTTTATAAAAAGTTAACGTTGACATTTGAAAAGGTTTAGATTTTTGGGTATAAAGTTGAATAAAAAAAATAAAAAATTTAAAAAAACAAGTAAATAGCTAAAAAGCTTGTCAATTTTTAAAAGCATTTTAAATTATTTTCTTAATTTTGTTTATTAATAAATTTAAATTTACTACCCATTAAAAATTAAACTTTTTATTTTTCCTTGTATTCTTAATTATGTATTTTCAAGTGAAGCAGGAATTTTTATAAAAAATATTGTTTTTAATTGATTTTGATAAAAAATATAAAAAAATATCATCTGGATATAAAATTATCATAATAAAATATCGACCAACTTTATTTTATTTTGGCTGTCGCTTTTATAATTCTATTTATACAGGACTTGTCATTTTCAATTAATATTTCATCCAAACTAATTTTGATATGTAGACGACTTTCTCGGGACACGCTGTATGAGTTGGAATTTGAAATATATGCACTGTTTTGTTGAACAGCTGAAACTCAAAACCTGGAGCTCGGTCTAATGTCGTCATCTAAATATAGAAACGTAAAAGAGCTACGAATTTCATTTCAGAGGCTATCGGCCACGTTCTTTGTAAAATAAATTATCTATTTACTTTAAACGACAATTTTATTCGTATCAGCATTAAATCCATTAAAAATTTTATATACAAGTTGGGCCAGAATATACAACAAATTCAATAGAAAATTAAAAAGTATTTGTTATAATAAACAGATGGCATCACTACCGATTTAGTACAGTATATATATACAGGGTGTACTAACGAAAATTTGACCACGAGAAAGTCAAAATTTTAAGAAAAATAGATGAACTGTTATTACCAAGGTACGAATTCTCGTCACGCCAACGTTTTGTTATGAATGAATGTGCTAAGGCTACGGCAAGATCCGAAATAGAACGTAAGTCAGCAATACAATAAGCAGTATGTTAGATTTTTGGGTATGCATTTTATATGACAATTCGTCCCTTTGTTAATAAAAGTTGACGTGGTTTTTTTTAATTTTGAGAAATTGTTTTGTTTCTAAGTTTAGCATAATAAATTCTCATAAATAGAAAAGTTAAAAAAAATGTTTATTTGAACGTTCTTCAAAATTAGCAAAAACTGACCATGTAAAAAGTTCTTTTTTCGAACTTGGCTATGTCCCAATTGGTGTAACTCTTTTTAAAAATGGGCGTTAACTAACAACTTGGAATGTCTAAATCTGCTGTACTTGAAGAAAAAGTTTGTTTTCTGGTAAAAACAGAAATAATCGGTGTTATATATACCACTCGATGAAATGCTGAGATCAAAACAATGTTCACATGAAAACACAGAAGTTTTGAAACACTTAATTTGTGGATGAAAAAATTGAGGTTATTACACATATGATAAGAACATTTTTAAAATTAATCTAAGAGACCGGGATTTTAAATATTTAAACGATGTGGACTTTATGATATTAATAATCATTAAATTAGCATTATGATTATATAAATTATCAATTTAAACTTTCATAATGTTAAATTTATTTCTAAAACATTATTTACAATGCAGGGTATCCCCGAAAATAATGCACATATGATGAGGTATAAAAACGTATGCAGAATAAAAATGTCTTATAACATTTTTTTCTGAAGTGAGACGTTTTTAAAAAAATAAATGTTAGTATTTTAGCTCTATTCAAATACTATTTACCGAAAACCAACTCAAGTATAAACAATGGTGTTTTAAGTTTTCCAAAAATAATTTTTTATTTTAGTACACCCTGGATATTTAGAATGGTTGATTATAGGGGATGTAGAAGAGTGAAAAGTTTATTCTCGGCAATAATTACACTACTAATACTACTTTTTTTTAGGTAATTCACTACACGTTTCCAACGATCTTTGAGACTATGACTCAAAACATCGCGGATTAGATTAATTAACATGTCGTGATATTCTTTATTTGAATAATATG
Organism: Hermaeophaga mercurialis; assembly: GCA_951812935.1. Lineage (NCBI taxonomy): Eukaryota > Metazoa > Arthropoda > Insecta > Coleoptera > Chrysomelidae > Hermaeophaga > Hermaeophaga mercurialis. The sequence continues at coordinate 2,046,525 of OX638363.1, forward strand.
CCATTTTTCACTGAATTATCGAAACTACTTCACTAAATGATAAACTTCTAAATGCAATTTAAAAATATGCGTTATTTTAGCGGTATATGTACAAATTTAAAATTTAGAAAATTATGCTTTACTTATAATTTAAAATTTAATTCAACATTTATTATTGAAATTAGTCAGTATGTCAGAAATTAACATGGTGTATGAACCTACTAATTAGGATTTATAAACAAAGTACTTTAAATTTATTATATCTGTACTTGATAATTTGACTTATATTCTTTTAAAAACCCACATTTTTCTTTTCTTGTAATTAAGTGAACTTCTTTCTCAAACGAATTGAACGACGTTGCGACCATAATTTTTATTCTAACGCCCTAAAATTTTAGTTTCCAGATCTGACGACACTACCCACCAATTCCCCATGGATCACCAACTTTTCTAAAGATGTCTTACATCACAAACACCTTGACGATAATAACGTTAATAACGTGCGCTTCACCTAACTCGTACGATTTTTACAGCATAAAAGAATACACGAAAAACGTGACACTAAAACAAGGTGTACTCCAAGGAGTGGTCGTGGAGCCGAAAATCGGCAGGGGCGAACGGTACCGCGTCGGAGTGTTCCGGGGCATCCCCTACGCGGCGCCCCCTGTCGGCAACCTGAGATTTATGCCGACCGGTGCGGCCCCCTCGTGGTTCGGAGTGAAGTACGCGGACACTTTCGGTCCCGTGTGCCCCCAAAAGTTTCCCGACGAAAGGAAAATGCCGCCGTACAGGAAAGAGCACTTTTTAAGGCTCAAGAAGCACCTGATGGACCAGAGCGAAGATTGCCTCTATTTGAACATTTATGCGCCGCTTAAAGGTATTATATTTCTTTTGTACGAATGAAAATGTTTGTAATTTTGCGTTTTGCATGCACGATGGCAGGATCGCGATATTAGGGGACGGGTTGGCAGGACTGCAGGAGCGTCGTGAAATATTAAACGCGTTGTCCGGTTCAAAGATGTAACCTCGTATGTAATCCGCGTTCTCGTGGTGTGTAACAAGGCTGCCGTTATCGGGACAAGTTGGTAGTTACACGTCCAAGTCACGCACCGCTATCCATCTAATTTATAATTTGCTCGGAAAATGGAAAAGCTTTTGGAAAAAATGAGTTTTTTATAAATTAATTAAATCCGCACGGGTGTTGTGACTCTGAAGTCGAGAGTTGAAACTTTTTAATCATTTTGTTTCCACAAACGTTTTTAAGAAAATCACATTTTTTTTAATATAACAATATTTCCAAAATTATATTAAGAGCTAACGATACCGCTTGAAATCGTTAATTAAGATTATAAGATGATATAAAAACTATATATGTCGATTTCTCACTAAAGAGGGGGAAATATCTTTTTTAATACTTTGAAATGCGAGAATGACAAAAAATGAAATACTTCCCTTCCTTAGTTTAAAGTTTTAATGTAACAACAAAAAATAAAATCAACATATTTAAAAAAAAATATTTTACTGTGCATTTTTTAATTCCCTAGACTGAATTATTCAAAATGCGTTTAAAAAAATATCAATATATTCGCGGATTTAAAAATCTATAATAATTTTTCTGAAGTAAGTACATAAAAGGTTGAAACTTTGTTTTCCTTGGACATTTTCTCTTTGAAAAATTTACTTCTCCATAAATTTAACCCATCGCAAACATATTTGATACTACAAACAGAGTTCGTTAACAGTAATATCTAATATATCTATAAATATAAAACCTATTCATCAATTAATTTAATTTTTGACAAAATTCTCTATACTTATGTAAAAAATAATTCTATATCTATAATTGATATCCATAGTTTACAATCTCTGTAAATTGTTTAAATTTGGTTGTAAAATTGAAACATTTACGACGATTATTTCTACGATGCATTTAAATTAACATCGTTCCGAAAAATATATTGCGTTGATCGTCAGTCAATTGTGAATAACGTTCGAATTACAGGAATAAAAAAACTATTCTAAACTAATGAGAGGAGTTTTAATACTCATATCATCTAGCATTCTATCAGTTTTTTCAATCTTCCTTTTTTTATTTATTTCTACTTTTCTTTTTTTTTTTGCTTTCTGGCTTTTTGTTTTAATTTTCTTTAATTCTATCTTACTTTCTTTTCCTTTCATTATTTTGTGTTATTTTCGTATTTCCTGTTTTGTTTTTTCTTGCTTTTGTTTGCTACTTTCTTTCTTTATCGATTTGTTTATATTTTTTTTTGGTTACCCTTTTCTTCTCTCTTCCCTTCTTGGTCTTTTATGTTTTTTTTTGCGAAACTCAAATTGTTTATGTTTATTTATTTCGATCTGCTTTCTATTTTGTTATTTTTGTTTTTGTTTTCCTTTCCTTTTTCTTAGTTGCTTTTTCTGACATATTTTACGTCATTTTTTCACTCTGTCTTTTATTTTTTTTGTTATTTGTCCTACAATTTTTATATTTTTTATTTTATTTCTTTCTTTTCTTCCTACTCTCTGCCTTTATCTATTTATTTATTTATTTCTTGCTTCCTTCTTTCTTTTTTTCAGTCGTTCTTTCTTTCGTCTCTTTATTTTTTCTTTGTTTCTTACTATAGTTTCTCTTCCTGTTTTAAGTCTTTTTTATACTTTCCGCTTTCTCAGTATTTGTTACATTATGTCTTTATTTCCTATTTTATTTATTTGCTTATTTAATTGTTCCTTGCTTTCCTCCTTCTTATAATTTTCTTAATCTTTTTCTTAATTTTTCTTTCTTCTCTGTATTCATCTTTCTTACTTCCCTCTGATTTTTTTTCCTATTTTTTTTTTAATTTTTGATTGCTATTCTGACAATAGCGCCATTGGACTAAAATTAAAATGTATCCCTCTATTCACTGAAGTTTTTCTTTCCGAATTATAAATGACCTAAAACCGATTCGGGTATAAATTAAAGGAAAATTTCACTCCGAAATTACCCGAAACGCAGACATATTTAATATTCCCGTGAGTAATAGCCGCTCAAAGTTGGATAAATTTTCTAATTCGATTACCAAACACTGTCATAAATTCCAATGGATATCGGACGGGCCATAAGGTCATAACTACATTTATAGAGAGATCCCTCGTGGTAGAAAGTCCAATCCGAAAATCCCTAAATATATATTCTTTTGTTAACTCTATCGCCAACAAATTTCGGATAGACCAAGTTTAGAATTTCCGAAAACGGTCAGTTAGTCAAAAATTAATGGTTATTCACGAGAAGAATAGACTGATGATGGTTGGTCAAACAAAACGGGGCCACGTATAGTACCTTGAGGTAGTCTACCCGTTTATTTTAGATCTGAACTTGTTATAAACGCCTAATAGTTCTTGGTCTTTGATATAGGAAGAAAAGAAAAAAGCAAAAATTGTAAAGAAAAAGAAGGAACGACTGAAAATAAATCAATAAGGAGATAAAGTAGAAAAGAAAGAAAATTTGAAAAATAAAGAAAGGGAAACTGAAAGAAATAATGCAATAGAGAAAAAAATAAAGAACAGAAGGCACAAAGCAAATCAGAAAGTATGACAGAAAGAAACACTGAAAAAAAGAGTTAATGATTGAGTGAGTGTTTCTGTGTAAAAATGTTTAGACGGTTCAAATATTATTTTTAGATATTGCGTTTTAGGATGATGAGTGCACGTGTGAGCTTTAAGAAAAGTATAATTAATACAAGAGTCAAATGGAGATATATTTGTTTTAAAAGAGTCAAATCGAGATCGATTTGTTTTAGAAGAATCAAATGGAGATCTATTTGTTTTATTTTTAGCTGCACAGTGGAATTTTCTACTAAAAATATTGCGGTATTGTCAAATACTTTTAATAAAATGTAAATTTGGTATTAGAACTGTATTGTTGCCAATGCTTTTGATACGTAAGAGATGTAATAAAATTTTGTGCACTAATAAAATTTGAATTTTGAAGACTCTTTATCAATTTCTCCTTGTTTGGAAACCATATTTGTAATATAAAACTGTCCAACAGTTTCATCACCTCAATTTATGGGTCTTTTTCAAAAATCGAAATAACAGTTGAAAGACAGACTTAGACTAAATTTTTCGACAAATTATCCAAATTGAGCTGGAAACCTCATTCCAAACGTTCCTTAATCAGTCTCGGAGAACAGACAGACAAACAACCATAATTGTTTACGGCGCATAATCCCTAGCCATGTTTCTATAATTCATCACACCACGTGAGCCTTAACAAAAACCTCTTTGCAAATGATCTCGTTTCATTTCGCAAAAGGAACCTTCACTCCAATCTGCGCTCTATTTCATCAACAATATTCAAAACCATTCATCAATCCTGACGCAGCGTGACCTCTACTGGAAAACTTTCAGTTTATTACAAGATAATAATTTATCCGCTGTCGATGGGCTGGATATTAATAATAACAATAACAAGAACCGAAAGGTATTTGGGGGGGACGGGCGGAGGTGGCTTGCGTAAAGGTAAAATTTCATTTAACAGTCAACAAATGGTTTTTTTAGACGGTATTAAACGGTCTTTGTTATAGTTTGTTCTCGGGAATTTATGGATGAGGCATAAAAACGTATACAGAATAAAAATGTACTTTTTTTCTACAGCAAACCTTTTTCAAAGAAAATAATATTAGTATTTTACATCTATTCAAATATTATTTATTTACTGAAATGCAACTAAAGTCCTCATCACCGCGACACTTGAATAACTGGGTCAAGTTGAATGCTGGCAATAAACAATAGTTTTTTTAGGTGATATTACTACACGTGTCCAACAATCTTTCGGACACTGATACAAAACATCGCGGATTAAATTAATAACATGTCGTGATATTCTTGATTTGAATAAAATGTCATTTTTCACTGAATTATTGAAACTATTTTACCAAATGATAAACACAACGATTAAACGATCTGAAACTTCTGTAAACGAACACAATTTTAAGATTCATTAGGTAGATATTTGTCGGTTACATGACACATATTTTTATTAAATGTGTGAGGTGTTGCCATGTATAAATATTCGAAAGATTGTTTAAAGTGAATTTATATGTGAAACAATGATTTTAGAAAAAAAATGCATTAGAACATTTTGTTGCAAATGACACGTTCTACATACCATTCATAAATATACATTATTTTCGCGGACACCCTGTATTTCTAATATAGTTATATGTTTCATTATAGCAAAATATAAGCTAATTTTACTATTTTTATTAACTACTAATTTTTATTGACCAATTATTTAAGTCTTGACATTATTAATGGAGAATGTGACGTTTATTATTGTTACTATTATTATCATTATTTAATTAATATTAACATTTTAAATACAAAAAATAAAGTATTATTGTTGCTAATAAACTCATTTTCATTCAAAGTTTGTTTAATAAATTATTTAGTTAAGAGAAATAAAAATATTATAGTTGTTTAATCATTTACTAAATCTTAGTGCTGTCATCTTCTATTGAGTTGATTTTTATATAATCAATATTAACACCTTAATATAATTAATAAATATTACACAAAAAAATGTTTTACTAATTCAAATTAAAATTTGTTTATTTTCAGCAATTTATTTTAGAATTAATATTAACAATTTCAATAAATAAAATCGATCTTGCAAACTGAAATAATAATAAAAGCGACTAAATATTAGTATCGCCATATTGTGTAGAAGGACTAAAACATTAATAACCTTTAGAAGACTATCGCATTTAGTTGACTGTTACTGTTACTAGAATATAGATGGCGCCATAAGTATTATGATATAATAAATCTATTGATTGCTTCTGATCAATAACCAATGGGAAATAAAAATCCAGTTTTGGTTTCCTTTTCAACATCATTTACTTATCAATAGATGGCAGCATAGCTCATAAAAATAAATCAAACAAACAGTAGCTTATGATTTATGTTCACAGTTAAACAAGACAATTTGTTAAAAACAATGAACTTTAATGGTCGCGCCATCTACAGGTCATTTGTTAATTTATAATAAAATTACAAAAAGGAACCGCAAACAGGTTTATCTAACAGGGACGTATTGAGGTACCCTGAATACAAATTCAACAGTGGTGTGAAAACTGAATGAATCATAAAATTGTGTTAGTTTGTAGATTCGGATCGTTTAATCGTTTCAAGTTTATCGTTTGGTAAAGTAGTTCCAATAATTCAGTGAAAAATGGCATTTTATTCGAATCAAGAATATCACGACGTGTTAAATAATCTAATCCGCGATGTTTTGTATCAGAGTCTCAAAGATTATTGGAAACGTGTAATGAATTACCTCAAAAAGTAGTATTACCAGTATAATCATTGTGAAGAATACACTTTTCACTCTTCTACATCCCCTGTAATCAACCATTCTAAATATCCGGGGCGTACTCAAATAAAAAATTATTTTTAAAACGTTTAAAAAACCATTGTTTATACTTGACTGAGATATCGGTGTTGCCGGCTTTAGTTGGTTTTCGGTAAATAATATTTGAATTGATCTAAAACATTAATGTTTATTTTTTTAAAGACGGCTCACTTCAGAAAAAAATATACCTCATTCATAAATATGTGCATTATTTTCGAGGACACTCTGTATAGAATTAATTCTCGTATACTATGTTTATTTCTATTTCTCTAAAGATATTTAAGAAAAAATCTCTTTAAAGTAGCGTAAAAGTAAGAAAACACCTTTAAAAAATATGATGGAAAGTTGTTAAGAAAAACGAAAAAGTCTCTAAAAATATTCACAAATAAATTAAGGACAGAAAACAAGGAAAAAATTACTAAAATATGACAAAAGTCGTTAAAAATAATGAAAAATTGTTATATTATACAAAAATAAGATAAAAATCATCTAAACTTAATGAACAGTAAGGAAAACTGTTAAAAATAACTTAAAAAATCGTTTAAAAAGGTGAAATATAGAGAACAGTAAAAAATTGAACAACAGATAATTGGTTCAAAGTGGCGATTATAAAATAGCAAAAAAAAAATATTGAGAAAATCTCATAAAAAATACTAAAAAATATAAAGGTCTCTTAAAATACCCACAAACAAACATTGTTTAAATAAAGTCCTAAGAAAACAATAAAGAAATCGCTAAAAGGTGCAAGAAATATTTAAAAATAATGAAAATTGTTATGGAAAAAACAAGGAAGAATAACTAAAAAATACGAGAATGTAGAAATTTTTTTTAAAAGGGTAAAAAAGTGTACTAAAAAGTGTTTGAGAAAAACAAACAAATGTTTCTAAAATAGAATATCAAACCTTGCTTAAATAAAGGCCAGAAAAACAATGACAAATCATAAAAAGATGCGAAAAATTGTTAAAAATAAAAAGTCGTTATAAAACGATGAAAAAGGCAAGAATCACCTAAAAATCCTTTAAAAAGGAAGGATAATTGTTGGAGATTGAAAAAAGTATGATAAAAGGGTGAAATAAAGAAAATAATCGCCAATAATCTAAAATAGAACTCAAAATCCCTAAAAATCGAGGGCTAAAATTATTTAAGAAATTTATAGAAAAACATATGATTTAGTAAACATATATAATTAAACAAATACGTTCTTAGTAATTATTTTTTTAATAGTATATGTTGTTTCAGGTATAAAGATATTCTAGTCTAAAGAGACATTTGTTATTTTTTATTAGAAAAAATTTTTGAACAATATGGACCAAAATTTTCTTCATTTGGGAAAATTAAAGAGCGGGTACTGTTTTCGAGTTCTGAAAACAAAATAATTTTTTTGATAAATATCTCCTAGAATATGTTGTTTTGGCCAATTTTACAGGTTGTGATAGACAATTGGATATTTTTTTATTTTATTAACAATTTACATCCAAAAATAAAATTTCCTGTTGAAATTGAAGAGAGCAGTTCTATAAATTTCTTAGGTATAAATATCAAGAGAGTAAACTGTAACCTTCAGTATTCAATTTATCGTAAACCAACTCATATAAATTTGCAGCTTACAATTCAATTATACATCGAGCCTTTTCAATACCAATGAGTGGGGATGATTTTAAAAGGGAAATTAATATAATAAAACAAATCGCTACCTCTAATAATTATCCATTACGTCTAATAAATGGGTTGATTAATAAAAATGAAGAAAATGTTGCCGTTAATCTGATATTTCCGAAACAACCTAAAGATGATGGGTCATACAAAACAATTATATATTTTGGAGATATTTCAAAGAAAATATCAAAAATTATATCTCGTACATCTTCTACAATATCTTTTAAAGAGATAATGTAGATTCATTTTTATTAAATGTAACACCTAAAATTAATAAATTTTCAAAATCGGGTATTAAAAACTAAATTGTCCGGATTGTAATGCCATCTATCTTGGCCAAACATTAAGAAATTTTAACACACGCTACTGTGAGCACTTACGATCTTATAGATTTAAACAACCAGATGAGTCACATTACGCAAAACACCTCATTGACACTAAACACAAACCTACACTTAAAAACACAATGGAAACAACAGTGGAAGTACTTCATATAAGTGACATGAAACAAGAACTTGATTTTTTGGAGACATATAAAATCAAGAAGCACCTAAAATATCCTCAATATACAGTATGGAATGAACAACTAAACCTGGGAAATTCAATTATCTTAGATCACCTTTTGAACTAAATAATACTATCCAAATATGTTGTTAGAAAAAGAAGAATAGTGCTTAATGCTGATTGGTTGTCAGGTTTATGACATGAAATTTATTTACGTTTTTAATCTGTCAAACTTCTTGCTGTCTTGGAAAATGGTATTATCAGATACCGAAACTTAGGTAGATTTAAATATATTAAAACGCTTTGGAAGACTGTGGAAATTCAAGACAAGTATTTTTTATCTTTCCATGTTTAATAATGGTATAAATTCTCATGGAGGAATTTTGATTCAATTAATTTAAATCCAAATTTTTGAAAATTCCCTCCAATCCAATTTTGTGCCAACGAAATTTTTAATAAATTTGCCATAAATTATGACGCTAATGTACTAATTTAATTAATCGACGTTGATATTATTATTCAATATTTCAAACCGTTTTTTCTCGCATCTCCACACAATTTAAAAAAGCCCTAATGATCCACTTTAGTCACGTTTTCCAGGCACTACAGCGATCACGTTTGCTGAACGTTATTTTTAAGATTATGTTCCAGAAATAGGTCAGTGTATGGCGAAATATATCATGCCCTGTTTCGAGATTTCCAGTTCTGAAACATAAACCGGGGGTGAATTATATCCGTAAAAATATATTTCATTAAGTCGTGTCTCATGACCGCAACGTCCCTTTGATCTTTACAAGTTTCGAGTCGATGTAGGTTTATAGTTCGAGATTTCCTCCAAAAGATAAATATGAATTTTGAACAGGCTTCAATAACTATTTTGAAGAGTTTATATTCATTTTGGACAATAGAATCCTGAAATAGACAACGATAAACATGAATAAATATCAACAGTCTCGTAAAAGTTATGGATAAAAATTTTGAAATTTTATCAATAGTTCTTGATGAATTTGAACAAATGTAGAAAATATCAAATACACTTGGATATTTATGAACAATTTCGAAAAATTTTAATATTTTAGACACTTTTTCAACATGTTTCCAAGAAACTAAAAAGAACTGAACAGTGCTGTATATTTTTAGAACAAATTTTATAATTTAAAATAATTTTGTATCGTTCTGAATACTTTTAGAGGAATTTAAAGGAAGCTCGATAATTATGAACAACTGCAAAATTTTTATAAAACTTCATAGAAATTTGGACACTATTTTAAAAAATGTATAAGGATTCTTTACAAAGTATTATATAGCACTGAATAATTATGAACATTTCAGAACTACTTTTGACCATATTTTGTAGTATTTAAAAAAAAAATTCGTGTACTTTTAGAGAATTTAATTATCTCTGGATATTTTTTTTCAAATAGCAACAATTTTGGACAATATATTGAGGAGTTTCTCCAATTTATAGTAAATTTGAAAAGTTTCTTATACGTTGAGAAAGATTTAAATAATTCCAAATAATTATGAACATTTGCACATGATTTTTTACCATATTTTGTAAATTTAAAGTAAATTTTAATAGTTATGTATACTTTTAGAGAGTCTTAAATAATTCTGAATATTATTTATAAATGAAAACAATTGCACCATATTTTGTGAAGAGTTATTTTCAATTTTTAAAAAAATAAATACTTTTAAAAAGTTTTAAGTGGTTACAATTTTGGACCATATTTTGTAAATATAGAGATCAAAGTAAATTTGAACAGTCCTGGATAGTTTTAGAGAATTTTGAATAACTCCAGATAACTATGAACAATTGAGAAAGATTTTGGACAATATTTTATAAATTTGAAGTAAATTTAAACAGTCCTAGATACTTTCAGAGAGCTATAAATAACTCTGGATATTATTTACAAATGGGAAAAATTCTAGGCCATAGTTTGTGATGAGTTAACTTCAATTTAAAAAAAATGGAATGGCATTACTTTTTGAAAGTTTTAAATAAATTCAGCTAATAATGATAGATTTGAGGCTAGGTTTTGTAATTTTTAAGCAAATTTGAACAATTCTGGAGACTCTTATTCAGTTTTAAATAAATCCTCATAATTATGACCAATTGAAACAATTTTGGACCATATTTTGTAAATTTAAAACACATTTTAACAGTTTTGGACCAAAGGTAGTAAAGACATTCTCTAATCTATAGCAAATTTAAACAGTTGTGGATATTATAAGATATTTTTAAATAACTCTGGATAAGAACATATGGGAACAATTTTTGGCCATAGTTTGTAACTAATTTCCTCAAATTTTGAACCAATTTAGCCATTCCTGGAAACTTTTAGGATGTTTTAAACAACTTTGGATGATTATAAATAAACAGCAACAGATTTGGATTATAACTTACAAAAACTTTTATTTTAAAACAAATTTGAGCATTATGGACAGTTTTAAATGATTCTAGATAATTATGACCAATTGTGAACAATTCAGGGGCTTATATTACAAAGAGTTTTCTCCAATTTAAAGAGTCTGGGATACTTCTAGACAGTTTTAAATAATTTTGGATACCTATAAAGAATAAATGTAGGACGGGCACAGCTGCTCGTCGTTATCTCCAAGAAATCCAACACATCTTCACTGATGTAATTAGCAGCTCGATATTAATGTGCGTTCGTCCAGAATGGACAGCTGCAACCGTGATTGGATCCTCGATATAAAATACAATATCTGACGAAAGGAAGGAACGGAAGAAATTGTAATTCCGATGGAATATACATTATTTATCACGGTCCCGGAATTGCCGCGGCGTTTATTTCCACTAACGACATAATCATGGTTACGTATATTTTATATTTATTTTTTTTTACAGATTATTATCCTCCAGATATCGCAAGATTTATTGGAAGAACTTAATATGTCCGTGGAAGAGCAACGTCGCTCGGTAATTGCTTCGCGATACTCAGTTTGATATTTAATATATATCGGGTGTAATATCTGGCATTAGACCTTAAAAAATTGTGCCTTGCGGTTTATTTTCCGTAACGCGACCCCGGATTTTTTTCTGTTTTATATAAAAGTCGTAGTTCATATCAGACTTTCCACTAGCCTAAAGTATAATTAACAACTACATACATAATCTGTGACAAACTTTGTTACTATCTTTAAAAATTGAATACTTTTTGGCATGTTTTGTCTATTTTTGATCGATTTTGATTTTTTCGACAAAACGAATTTTTACAATATATTTCAGCAAAGTTTGATATGCAGTGACAATTATTGCCTATTTATTTTGACAATTTTTATTACTTTTTAATACTCTGTGAAAATGTTCGACACTTTTTTACAATTTTATTACTATTTTGACAATTTGCGATAATTTTCCGCATGTTTTATCATATAATTCGATTTTTCTAATCATCGATTTTTTACTATTTATTTTCACAAGGTTTGACATATATTAAAAGTTTCTGATAATTGGTCAAGCTAATTTATATTTATTTCGACAATTTTACAATTTTTGTCTCTTTTTGGTAATTTGTGATAATTTTTAACGCTTTTTGACAATTTTCAATAATTTTTGGCATGTTTTATCATTTTTCGATAGATTTTGATTTTTCTAACTGAAGATCGATTTTTTACTATTTATTTTAAGAAGATTTAACATGTATGGTGAGTTTTTCGGGCAATTGTTGTTAATTTGTTTTAATAATTTTTGTCACTTTTTGAAAATCTGTGACAATTTTGTTACTATTTTACTAGTTATTTTGACAATTTTTAACAATTTGTGACAATTTTCGACACTTTTGGAAAATTTTGTTCCTATTTTTACAATTTTCAATTATTTTATTTTATTTAACAAGATTTGACGTGTATTGAAAGTTTTCATCAAAGCAGCTAATTTATTTTGACAATTTTTATCGCTATTTATTATTGTAGAGAATTTTTTATATGTGATACATTTCGAGTAATTGGAATTTTTTTTAAATGTTAATAATTTATGAAAATATTTGGTACGCCAGAATAACAATATATTTTGACTGATTTTTACTTTTTTGTCAATTTTGACAGTTCTTAAAGGGCTTTGATTTTAGACCGAACGGAAATATGTGATATTTTTTTCTGACAAGTATTGACACTATTTGATAATTTGCGATCATTTCATGTTTTCACAAGTTTTGCTACGTTTTGATAATTTGTAGTAATTGTCATCAATTTTTGATAGTTTGTGGTATTTTTCAACAACTTTTGAAACGTTTTGTCAATTCGATAGATTTCGATACTTTTAGAAATAATTTGACGATTTTGGATCCAACGGCAATTTTTATCATTTATTTTGACAAACTTTGCAACCTTTTGATAAAATTTAGCATAAAAGACCGGTTTTTGAAAATATATTTAAATGTTCAACTCCTTTTTAGTCTAAACGGAAATTGTTATTATTTTATTTTGAAGAAAATGTAAAACTAAAATTAAATTATTATTATCAATTCAAAACATATTAAATCATTCCGTACTTTATGATCTACACTAGAAAATTTTAATTTGAATAAAATATTTAAAAAATCTTTAGGTTTATAGTTCAATCTAATAAATTTGACTGACACAAGGAACAGTTCACGGAACACTGTTATTTATAATCTACATTAATAAATTCTATAAAAATTAGCCATTAATTTAATTTTTTATAAAATTTTAACAAAATAATCAAAAAGTGTCAAAAATTTTCACAGATTTTTAAAAAGTGACAAAAGTTGTCAAATTACATTAGTAAGAATTGCCATTTTGGTAAAAACTTTCAATACACGTCAAATTTTGTTAAAATCGACGTTCGACTGGAAAAATAAAAATCTATCGAAAATTGACAAAACATGCCGAAAATATTGCAAATTGTAAAAATATTAACAAAATTCAGGTTTTAGAGAAAAACATTGTGGTAATTTGAAAAACTATTTAAAAAATCTTTAGGATTATAGTCCAACCTAAGAAACTTGAATGCCTCAAGGAACAATTCACGGGACACTACTGTTTATAATCTACATTAACAAGTTATATAAAAATGGCCTAATCTGGAAAATTAAATATAAAAACACTTTTATTTATTCTTATTATTTTTATTTATATTTGAACCGCGAAATTTATCACTTTACATCCACGTAAACGCGTGTTCCATGAACCGTACTCAAAGGACTTTCAAATGAAACCATTCGTGTCTTTTTTGTTTCCACAATTGCGGCGTTAATACAATATTTGACGGCGCTGAAATAAAATTCCCGGCGCTTTATTCTTCTTTAAAAATGACTCAATTTCAATGAACGTAAATCTTTGTTCCCACTCATGACGTACGAACAAATAAAAACTGGAACAACAAAAAAATACAGAATATATTCGAGAAGATCAGTAAGGAATTTTTATTGGAAGGTGAGTCTCGATTAAACATTGAATAAAATAAATTAACTGTACTTGTTAACGAAGAATTCTTTCTGTTTCTTTCTTCTTTCTGGTTCATAAAGAAAAATGTTGTTTCCAATTAGCTAGCCCGGTTATTTAAAGAATATACCGGGAAATCCCCCTCTCACTTCCTTAATTTTTTATTTTATCAACTTAAAATCTTTACGTAGATCCTGATGTTTTCGATAGTTCCGATATCACTTCACTATTTAACAATATTTCAATCTCAGATTTTCTCAAAATTCTCTCAGATCTCTTAACAAAAGTCAAGAAAACTTTTAAATAAAAGATACATTATCCACTGTTTTTCAAAGTTGTTTTGAAAATATTTTTGCCAATTATTTCGCTATAAATCGAGTGACAAAAATTGTCATAATAAATTAATACATGTCAAATCTTATTAAAATAATTACTGAAAAATTGACGTTTGGTGGAAAAATCAAAATCTATCGAAAATTGATAAAACATGCCGAAAATTATTGTAATTGTGAAAATAGTGACAAAATTGTCAAAAAGCGTCGAAAATTGTCACAGATTATGAAAATGTAACAAAAATTGTCAAAATAAATTAGCAGAATTGCTCATTTGTCAAAAATTTTCAATGGATGTCAATTTTTGTTAAAATATACAATAAAAAGTTGATGTTCGATTAGAAAAATCAAAAACTATCGAAAATTGACAAAAAACGCCGAAAATTATTTCCAAAAAACAAAATAGAGATAAAATTGTCAAAAAGCGTTGAAAATTGTCACAGACTATTAAAAAATGACAAAACTTATCAAAACAAATTAACAATTGCCCATTTGCAAATATTTTCAATATATGGCAAACCTTATTGAAATAAATTGTAAAAAATCGACGTTCGGTTAGAAAAATAAAAATCTATCAAAAAATGCTAAAACATGCCTTAACTTATTAACAATTTGTCAAAATAGTGAGAAAATCGTCAAAATGTGTCGAAAATGTTCACAAATTATCAAAAAGTGAAAATATCTTATAAAATGTCACATATCCAAAATTGTAAAAAATTATCACAAATTATAAAAAGAACTGAGGAAAAGTGACACATGTAATTTTAAAAAGGCGAAAATTGCTCTTGAAAGGTGCAAACATTAAAATCTGTTAAAAATGGTCAAAAGGCAATCAAAAACCAATTTTCGCTCTAAAAATGGTAAATTTAAAAAAAAAAATGTCACATGTCAAATATATCAAAACATTGTGTAAAAATTGTCACAAATTATGAAAACTGGCAAACACTTTGACAATTTATCAAATAAATTGCAAAAATTGTCAAAAATGCTTTATTAAAAATAGTCAAATTGCAATAGAAATTGATGAGATAAATCAAAAGTCTTAGACAAAAATTATCAATGTAGTACCGAAAATTTTGGCAAATTATCAAAACGTAAAAAAATTGGCAAAAATCATAAAAACTGACGAAAATTATGACAAATTATCATAAAACTATAAAAATTGCCGATACAGCAAAAGAAATAAAAAAGCGTTAAAATCTTTGAAAAATAGTCAAAAATTAATCGAAATTTACAAAATATATCATAAGTTCAAGTAAAAAATGTTTGCAAATTACCAATAAATTTTAAAAAAGTCCCTTTTGGTCAAAGAGAGTTAAAATTTGTGAAAACATCGGGAAAATTTCAAAATTTGCCAAAAATGTTTAAGAAAAAATCTTTACAAATTGTAGCTCATTCAAAAAGTGACAAAAATTATTAAAAATAGCTAAAACATTTCAAAAGTTGTCAAAAAGTGTCACTAATTAATAAAAGTGACAAAAATTATCATTAGGTTGAAAGGTGACAAAAACCGTTAAATTAGTGAATATCTTCTCTTTTTATCAAATTTCATTTCTCTTTAAAAAGTATTACTTATTTTGGAACAATTTTTTAAATTAAATATTTTTAATTTATTTTAAAAACATCTGAAAGGGTCTACAAAAATTAGAAAAATAATTAATCTCTTACCTCTCTTTTGAACAATTCTATTAGTTTTGAAAATTTTGTTATACAGGGTATTCTTCTGAAATAGAAACAAACGGTCAACTTTCGAGAAGATGGACCTGAATTTTAATGAATCTTTTTTAATTTATTTTTAGTTGAGATTCGTATACAGGGTGATTGTTAATTTTTAGCCAAATAAAAATGGAAAGAAAATATTCCGGTAACAAAAATGGCACACCATTTCCTAATTATCCATAGTGCTCGTGTACTACAACACCCTGTATACAAAAAGTGTCCCGGTGATATTTTATAGTAAAACAGTGCTCGACACGACAGAACATTTTTTCGAGACACGATATTTTGAATAAATTGCAGCCGCGTTGACAAATGCCGTTCATCTTTTTTTATATTTTCTTTTATCAAAACCAATATAAAAGTAATATGATGGGCGGTTCCGTTGTCCCGTATCCCGTCAGTTTCGGCCGGGAGCGTACATGGTTGATTAATTCCCCTATTTATTGTCCTACCTTTTTATTAAAAGGCTTATAACGTAATAGAATCTCCTTTTTATTTGTTTGTAGATCGTAAGCTCAGACAAGGATTTATGTTCATTGGGAATCGGCCGGTCTTGAAACGGGCAGAGTATTGCGGTTTATTAAAGCTTTTTTAACTTTTTTTTGTTAACACCTCGAAGACAGACCAAAAATTAATGATCTTTGAACAAAACTGTAAAAAAAGTGGTTTATATTGGACAAAGAATAGCTCAAGTTTCGAAATTTTCTCAAACAATTCAAAAATTACCATAATTTGAACGTAAACAGTACAAAATTAAACAAAATATTTAAAAAATATTCGAAATATTGAAAACATTTCCTAAACATGAAACATTTTTGAAACTTTTCCACATTATTCAAAAAATTGGCAAAACTATTGAAAATAATCGAAGCGTATCTCAAACTACTCAAAATCGTCAAAAAGGTTAGAAAATTGTTAAATCTGTCCATAAAAAAAAATAGCAACAAAGCACTTCAAAATTGCCTGAACTACCGATAATTCTCCAAAAATGTATATAAAACTGTTGGAATTGTCCACATCAGATATTAAAAAATTGATGTCAAAACTATTTAAATTTGATTGAATAAAATTAGTTATTTTTTTTAACTTATTTATTGAAAATCGTTTAAAATGTTCACAAAAAGAGGAATTGTCAAATATTGTTACAAATTAACAATAAATGTCTAAATAATTTTTTGTTATTGTCCAGTCGAAAAATGTCAAAAAGCCTTAACATTTTCCAAAAATAATCTAAAATTATCAAAGACAATTGAAAATCGTTACAAATTACTAAATATGTCAAAATAGTTTGTCAACTACTGTTGTACGGTCAAATTCTTAAGATTTATAAAAAAATTTCAAAATAAATAGGAAAATTGTTAGAAAAGACTCAAATAGCATTAAAGCTAAAAAACACAGTGAAAAACTCTCAATAAGGGTAAAAAAATTAACAAAATTTAAAAATGATCAAAAATTGTCAAAAATTACCGTTTAATCAGAAAGTGTCAAAAATTACCAAAAACTGTTGGATCATAAAAGAACTACAAAAAACAAGATAAACTAAAAGTATCATAAATTGTCAAAATCAGTCACAAATTCTCCAAAAATGACATACATTTTTAGAAATAACTGTTCGATAAAATGTATCAAAGTGTATTAAACATTGACAGAAAGTTAAAAAAACTTACAGTTAGGTGGAAAAGTGTTTTCATAAAGCGCTATAGTATGTAAAAAATCTTTCAAAAATTGACAAAATTTACCAAAAATGAAGAATACGACTACAATCATAAGCAAATTTATTCAGTCAAAAAAAGGTCAACATTTATCAAAATATGTCAAACTTTTCCAAATAGTAACAAAATAAATCATGAAAAGAAATCGTTGACTCCAGAATAATCAAAAATCGTTAGAATTTATCGAAACATTTCCCAAATAATCAAGAAGTGATAAAAATTGTCAAAAAGTGTTATTTGATCAAAACACTTCAAAAATATATCAAAATCTGTTAAAAATTACCGAAGATGATCATAATAAATTATGGAAAATTGCCGTTTAATTGAGAAATGGAGCATTGAAATTCACGAAAAAATATGTTAAAATCATCCACAAATAAACAAATAATCAAAAAGTGACAAAAATTCTCAAAATAAGTCGTTAAAAATGATTATTCTGTCAAAAATGCATTAAAATCTGTTAAAAATGACAAAAAATAACTAACATTGAATAATCATCTACTCAAAAGATCGGATATGATCAATTATATTATTATATTAAGAAACAAAGAGAGTTACTTTTTAGATGAATTTCATACATCCACTCTGCAAAAGTCCCTTTTCGTAGAAGGTTTAAAAAAATACAAAAACACAAGTAAAGCAGTCACCAAATGTACAAATACATGGTGACACAAAAAAAACTGGAACTTTTTTACAATCCAATAAAACTAGAAGTGATAAAAGAAATAACTTTTATTCATAGTAATTGAAACCTTAAAATTTGCTATTTACAAAACATTAATGGAATTTATCATTTTTTTAAAATTACGCCCTTTAGATGGCGTCCTCCTGTACGAATACATTCTTGAACCCTGGTGTTGAGATTCCTCATTGACCGCTGCAACATCTCAGCTGGGATACTGTGAATTTCATTCCGAATTCTCTGTTTTAACTCATCCAGGGTTCTTGATCGAGTCGTGTACACTTTACTTTTGAGTAGCCTCACAAGAAACAATCACAAACGGATAAATCTGGCGACCTAGGGGGCCACCGAATCTTGAGATCACGCGGTTACCCAACAATTCTCGCACAGCTTCCATTGATTTCATTTATTGTTACTAGCATTTGTTTTATTTATTATTTTGGTTTTTTTTTTCAGAAGAATTCAGGAAATACCCGGTGATGGTGTTCATAAGCGGCGAGTCCTTCGAATGGAACTCGGGCAATCCTTACGACGGCAGCGTCCTGGCGGCATATGGAAACGTGATCGTGGTGACGATAAATTTCAGGCTGGGAGTCTTAGGTAACTTAATCTCTTAATATATTAGAAAATTTAAGTAAAGCAACAACGTGTTAACTGTGCTCTCCCGTTTCGCCTGCATTCATTACGCCGGCCAATTAATTCCAGGGATCGGGGATAATCCCCGCTCAAATAGGGATAACTAGCTCGATATGGCGTTTAACGGGAATTATCGATAAATATGCTGTTTACATCGTTATCATAATATTATAATTTATTACCCTCCATGCTCACCCTGTATAGGTATATATTGTATATATAATGGTGTTTACTGTAAACATGTTTAAGAAAACAAAAATAATCATTTAATTAAAAGAAACTGTAATAAAAACTAAGTTGCAACAAATCAGTTAATTCACCCTGTATATGAGTTTTGGCAATAACAATGGCGTATGCAAAATTTGCTCAACAAATGTATTTAATTTAGCGACTTTTAAAAAAGCTAAAATAATTGAATTTAATATAATAAATTTTATGTAAATTATAGAATATATTTGTAAGATTAGAATAAATAAAAACACTAATAAATTTGTGTACATGTAAAATTACAAATCAAAATGTGTCAAAATTAAAAAAAAAATTCATTTCATGAGTAATAGTTTAAATTTAAATGTTTTATTTATTGAAATTACCAAAAAATACTTATTTCGAAAGAAATTTTGCTGATATTTGATAATAATTAGACCCAGAAATTCGAAAACATGCTCACAAAGCTGTAATGAAATGCCATATAAAAAATTATTATCAAAAGTTTTTTTATAGAAAATAATAAATAATAGTTTATTTGACAACATTAACAAAAAAGTAAAATGAATTAAATTTAGTGACTTACCACAAATGTTAATCTTCGAACTATTTTTAAGTTATTCCTGTTGTTTGATAAAACCTTGAAAAGGTATTTCATTGTCAATAAAATTTTTATGGAACTTGCATAACCTCAAAAAAGTGCATAAACTGCTATAAAAAAAATTACAAATAATATTCATATAAAATTAGTTAAAATACTTAACTATGACGTGAATAGATTTTCTTCAGTGATAAGAAAATAATATTTTCAAGAATTCTCAAGTCTTCAACGTGAATAATTTTCCCGCTTGTAGTTGACACATTTCAAAAGCAAGACAATTTTTATTGTTGGCGTTTAGAAAATACCAAGTTTTATGTTTCTCGTTGTTTTCATGATATTTTTTTATTTCGATTTTTTCTGATAAGTTTAATGTTTATTGTTTAATTAGTTGTAAGAAATATTAGGAGTAAATACTTGTGAAAACTTATTTACAATAAATGTATTGTATTGTAAATATCACTATCGTAGTAAAATGAAGTCTGAACCCACGTTGAGATCAATTTTGAACCAGCGAATACAAATTTCACCCAACAAAATTTATAAATTTTCTTTTATTCTTTATAATTGGTATTAAATAAAATAAAATGTTTCCCTTCATAACAAATTATAATATTACAAGATATACGTAGATACACTATGTTGCTTTAAATAACTATACAGTTACGAGTGAAATACCCTATATAAATTATTAATGAAATATTCATCAAACCCCCAGTTCGAAAATACTTTTAATAGCAATTATTAGCCAAAGTTTAATTATCCGAAATTATATTTTTTTTCGGCTAAAAACCCATAGTAAACCGGGAATTAAAAGGGAAGAATATTAATAAAACGGAATAGCAATTGTCTGTAGCGGCGCACGGTCTAAATATATCTATATATAAGTATATATATATATATATATATATATATATATATATCCTCTTTTGTGAGCGGGTCTCGAGCTTTCCTCTATATTTTTCCTAAATGAATTATATAGCAATTGTAATACGGAGCATGATTTCCAAGTTGGCTCACAAAAGAAAGGACTATTACGATTTGAAAGAACCGGAATGCAATTGTTTTTATACGAATGAATACCGAGTCTGCCCTAAAATATTAGATATTTTATTCTACATACGAGTAGTAGAAAAAACAGATGAACACACATTTTTTTCACTTTATATACCATAAAAATCACCATGCATGTCGTTTCAGATTATACCAAGGCTTTAATAGAACGGCTGCTAAAAATTACAGCTTTTGAAGCTTGCAGATCCTCTATTATTGTGGCGGAACGTTTTATTTGAATTTTTATCTATTTCAACTTACCAAAAGGTATTATGTAGTTCGCAGAATCGTTTGAAATGATTTGCGGAGTTTTTGTAACCGGTCGAAGATTACAATATCTGTTTCTTCTTAAAAAAAGGCTTTATGAGGCTCGAAGAAGCCTTTAAAATAATCAACCGAGTTAATGTAGATATTTGAAGCTGGCAAAGTCCTTTAATGTTTTTACAAAGCTCACAAAACTAAAATTGTTAGTTAAGCTTTTGTAGCTATTTTCTGTAATATTGTAAAGCGGGCCAAATCTATTAATATTGTGATAGAAACTTTTCTTTAAATTCCTGTGGTAAGAGGTCAATAAAATTATCAACTGAGCTTCTGTAGTGTTTTGAATCTGGGATAAATATTGTCATAGAAAGCTTTCTTAAAAATGTCTTTACTTAGAGATCAATTAAACCCGTTAAATCTGTGTTTTCTTTTACGAAAAGGTTTTATGAAGCTCGCAAATACAATAATATTATAGTCATTTAAAGCTGTCCAAATTCTTTAATCTAAGGTTTTATTTAAATTTCTGTCATAGGAGGTCAAATAAAGTAGTTAAGTCTCTATTTTATTTCACCAAAATACTTTATAGAGCTCTTAAAAATGTTTACTAAGCTTATAGAAATCTTTAAAATGCCAACTGAGCTTCTGTAACCATTTGAAGCTGGCCAAAATTTTTAATATTGTGATTTTAGGTTTTATTTAAGTTTGGGTTTGAAGGAGGTTAAATTATCTTGTTAAACATCTGTTGTATTTTAGTAAAAGCTCTTAGAAACCTTTACAATTTTCTACTGATCTCTTGTAGCCATTTGAAGCTCTTAGAAACCTTTACAATTTTCTACTGATCTCTTGTAGCCATTTGAAGCTTTGAGATCTTGACAAAAGCTTTAATTACTTATGAACAGGCATTTCTAAGCTGGCAGAAGCCTTTAAAATAATCAACTGAGATTCTGTAGCCATTTGAAGTTGGGTAAAGCAATTTAATATTGTTTACTTAAATTTCTATCATAAGAGCTAAAGCTTCTGAAGCTTACAAAAGTCTTAAAGACATTTTAACTATTTTGATCAGGAAGTTTATCAAAGTACTGGATCTTTTTGCCAGGATATATAAGAAGTTTTAGAATTAATTACATAAAACTTTTATAACAAATTTTTATAATAGCCTGCTGAACTCTATACAATCCTTTGAAGCTAAACAAACCTTTTGTAACCACGACAAAAGTTTTTATTCGAATTTCTACTGTAGGACGTTTTTTAATCTTCTAAACTATCTATTTCTTTTTCTAAAACTTTCAAAACCTTTATAACTGATTGTGCTTTAAGCTTTTATGACTCTGTGAAACTTGAAAAATCTATAATAAAAGCCTGTTGAACTCATGTCAGCCTTTGAAATCGCCCCAATCCTTTAAAACAGTGAAAGCAATTTTAAGATACATTTCTAGAATAGAAAATCGTTTATAATTGTGAAATATTAGCTTTTGCGAAACTACAATTTTTTCATATTTACAACAAGCTTCGTGAAGCTTACAGGAATTTTTAAAATTACAATAAGAACACTTCTTAGCTTCTCTAGCAAATTGAAGCTTGTAAAATGATTTAAAATTTTACACATTAGTTAGAAGCCTGTAAAGCCTTTAATACCTTGCGAAGCTGACATTCTTATCACGGTACAGACTAATTTATTATTAAGCTAGCAGATAACATTGAATAACTAACAATAAAAGTCTTTTAAGATTTTAAAAAGTTGTGAAATATATAAAAATTTTAATTTTCTTATAAAAGAGTTTGAAGCTTATAGAGGAGCTTAAAGCAAATCACGAACTACTCAAATTTATTTGCTATTTTGAAACTTCTAATTTTACTTTATTTATACCATTAAAAGCAATTGGAGTTTTTAAAGTTATTGGAGCTTCTGAAGCTATTAATGCCACTGAAGCTTCTAAAGCTACTATAACGTTAAGTAAAACGTTTCTACCGACCATTTTAATAGAGTAAAACACTCAAGTAGAGAAGTGTAAATTTTCAGAGCTATTAAACATCCGAATAATAACAATAAAATGTTTGGATAAGTTTTCCAGTGTAAAACAAAAGAAATAAAAGAACCGCTTGTACGTAGAGTATTTAGCCTAACGTATCCCAGCGTTCCAGCCATTTGAATATATTATAACGACTTTTGGCCCCGGCGTCGCTATTGCACCGCGACGCCGTAACGTTACCTAGAGATTGCTAACCTCAAACAAAATGTTTAGAAGTCGGCTTTTACTTCCCGAAATAAATTCGACTCCGCGGAAATCACCAAACTCCCTCCCGGGGAAAAACGTCGGCGACGGAAATTTTTCAAGGTAGTCAAAAGATAAAAATCAGCGGATAACGGCCCCAGGGACGGGGATACACGGTGGACTAAGAGGAATTAACACACCTCTACAATCCAGGCCGAGAGCACTACCTTGTGGCACCCCTGCACATGTACAACGTACGGATTGTGCATTTCGACTTTTAAAACAATGTCGAATTTGTGAATAGAATTAATGACATCTTTTATCCGCAACTTCTTTTGTTTCTTGCTTCCGAGGTGGGTCGTAATTTCATTTTATGCTCAACGTACTTCGGCCATTAACTTTGTTCTCTTTATACGCGGTTCGTTCTTGTAAACTTTTATTTTTTCTTATTGATCCAGTCAAACGAAATCAAGAGGTATGTAGCCGGAAGTCTTTCCACAACATATACAAGTAATTTCACGTGGTCGTTAGGCACTCAAGAAAGTCGGTATATATAGTTCAGTGAAAATCGCTTTGAGGCGATTTAATCAAAATTTAATATACAGGGTGGAATTTCAAATAATCAATAAGTTACGGAAATGGTGTTTTACCTTCACTTCCCCCAAAATACATATTTGATTGTACTCATTAAATCAATTTAAAAATTGTTATATTTTCTCCTTTAAGGATAAATTCTAGGCACGCCAGTGTTATGCTTTCATCAAAACTTTTCCAAAAGAAACATTGGAAATTTTTATTGCACTATATCAACCCCGAGGGGGTACAGGCCACTCATCTTGAAATATTTTCACATTCATTTTTGATTATTTCGTACGTTGTTTTGATCCCGGAACGACAGTAAGTTTTATGTTGCTCCTGCTGGTCCTGCATAAATCCACGCAGGAATATAGACAGATCGCTATTGCTTACGGATTCCATCAACGTTTAAAAAATTGAAAAAGAGAGGGGAAGGAAGAAACATAATGTGGTAGCAATGAAATCAAAAAGAATGAGTAAGAGAAATAAAAAAAATGAAATCAAATAGAAAGAAAAACTCAGAGAAAAAACAGCTTAAACATCAAGCAGTTAAAAGAAATAAAAATAAAAAAACAGAAAGAGTCATATGGAAATATACAGAAAAAAGTATTAAGTACACGAATTAGACAGGAAAAAGAAATAAAGTAAAGCAGAGAATGGAGAAACAAAGTAAGGAAAAAAAGAAGAAAAAGGATGCAAAGAAGAAATAAACCAAAACAAAAGAAGAGAAAAATAAACAAAAAATGGAAAAGAAAGGAAAAAGACAAAATTAAGGATACAGTATGTTTTTAATGATCTTAGATGATTGTTTTGATTATTTTTATTTTGACATAAATGTCAACCTATCAAAATAATAATTTTGGATTCTTTTTCAGGTTTTCTGAAAGCAGGAACTGAAGAAATGTCGAAAAGTAACTTCGGCCTGGTGGACCAAATCGCCTCTTTAGTTTGGATAAAGGACAACATCGCAGCCTTCGGGGGCGACAGTAATTCTGTCACTTTATTTGGACATGGAACCGGAGCAGTTTGTGCCAGCCTTTTAACGATCAGTCCCGTAGTGTTAGTGGGGAACGATAGTAAGTATTTCTTGCTTTTTTTTTCCTCTTTAAATTCATTCCTATTTTTTTTGTTTCTTTTCTATTTCCTTTCTTACTTCCTTTCCTCCTTTCTTCATTTCTTATTTTACTCATTATTATTTTGGTCACTTGTTTCATTATTTCTTTTATTTTGTTGATTTTGTTTTATGCTTTCTTTCCTTCCATTGATTTTTTCTTTTTTCTTTCTTTCGTTATGATTATTTTACCGGTTTAGCTTATTTTTTTTTGTTTTGTTCTTTCTCTTCTTATAATTTTATTCGTACTTGACTTTTATTTTTGTTAATTATTCTTCAAGTATTCTCTTATATTTAGAAGAAGCCCGCAGAGATTTTCTTTAATTGGATTGCGTTGCAAAAACGTTTAATTCCAAATAAATCTTTGAAATGTTGCCATTTTGGATAAAATATCGTAAAATTTTAATTGGATGGATGGGAAAACAATTCAAAAGTCTATTAAAAATTTAACAGGTACTTACCGCTGAAAATACGAAAATAAGCCTGTCTCACTTCCCCGCGGGCCACCGAGCTGCTTTTCTATTAAACGTTTTGAGAATAGGGAACATCCTTGAAGGATGTTGTTTCCTTGAGCTGATTTAATACCGGCCGTATTTTATTCGTTATTCGGATAATTTAACATAAATAGGAGGTAATAATTTTATAAAAAATATTTACTTTAATGTACCTTGAATGATATGTATGTAGGGGTGACATAACAAATTATTTTGAAATATTTAGAACAACGTGACGTAACGAAGATGTAAAACTGGCAGAATAAACTAATTACATTATCATTAAATCTTTCATTTGATAGATAAGTGTTTTCTTCTCTTTTTTAATATTGTTCAAAATATAGTACATATTATAATATTGTAATGAGATTTCCTATAGCACTATTATTATATACAGACAGACGCAGTGCAAGACACAAATTTTGATTTTTTAAATGGAACACCCCGTATGTTTTTACATTTTTATAAACCTCTTGAGGAGTTGATTTCAACGATATATCACACTTGATGTCTATTTTGTTTAATAAAGGATCTACAGCCACCTGAAAATCACATTTTTTTTAATTTAGATGTATGTAGCAGCCAAAACGTTGAAAATCAATAAAAACTGCTTACATCTCTATATCCTAACTTTTCAAGTTTTGAATACCATAGCATAGAACTTGAAAAGTTAGGATAGGAACATGTAAGCAGTTTTTATTGATTTTCAACGGTTTGGATGCTACATACATCTAAATTCAAAAAAATGTGATTTTCAGATGGCTGTAGATCATTTATTAAACAAAATAGACATCAAGTGTGATATATCGTTGAAATCAACTCCTCAAGAGATTTATAAAAATGTAAAAATATAAGGAAAGTTCCATTTAAAAAAAAAATTTTTGTCTGGCACTGCGTTCCTGAACACACTGTTTATTTTATTCGTAACTTCAATAATAGCGGACTAATTGTACTTCGACGCACTAAACCAGGACCTAAGGAATTTGGAGAATAAAATGCTAAAATTGATTTGATTAAAAAGGAAAAATATACCCACTGAAAGGTTTTATAATATATTATGTTACTAGGAGTAGAAAGCTATCATTATTTGTTGAGCCTTCTACTCCGAGTAACATATACTATTTTGTCTTCAAGCGTTAAAATCAAAAAATAAGTGTATGAAAGATTATTTTAACTGTTATGTAGCGTTTCTAAATTTTAATGTATTATGCTGCTTATCTATGACCAGTTTGGTGATTTTAAAAATAATGATTGGCCACACTGTCAATTACATTATTCTTTTTGAAAAAATAATTTTTGTAAAGTATATGATATCTGTCACCACTAAAAATCAGATCATGTTCTTAAATATTGATGTTATTAATTATAGAGATTTCTTTTGAAAAACTTATTATGAAATCTATTGTTTGAAATATTAAACTTTGTGTGGATATTATTTAAATGTTAGTATATTATAATACACATAATTTTCAACCTGACAAGAGACTCCATGAAAAACTTTATGAATTTTCCAAAATCTGTAATATGTCTGGTTGAAATGAAAAAAGTAAAAATGATCTGGAATTATTTTATGTTCAGTTTAAAGTAAATTTATCACATTATTTAACAGATTTATAGAAATTTTTAGCTATTTTGAAAAAGTGTCAAATATGATATGAGATGAGTTAGTTTAATAGAGGTAAATGTTTAAAATGAATAGAAAATAAGGCACTACTACATGTTAGATGTAAAATTATCTACTAATATTTATTAAAAATTAGTTATATTGTATGTATTGCAAGAATTTTGTGATATTTCTCATAATTTTGCTATAAAACTGAACAATGGTATAGATTCTAAAATAGGTTCAAAATAAGTATATTGATTAAAGAAGAAAGAAAAAAATGTCAGATTTACAAATGAAAGCATCAAAACTGAATCAGAAATGAATATAATAGGATATTTTACTTTCAAACATGATAATCTTTAGAAAATTTTGACATTTTGGACGTCATTTTCATGACTTTTTGATAATTTAGAATGCCATGAATCGAAATAGTATAAATAGACCTTCAAAATTTGGAAAAAAATCAGTTGAATTTGAGATGCCAAGGGTGCATGTTGCTCTAGTAAAAAAAAGTTTTCATGAGTTTTTAGAAAATAAATAAATATAGTGATTGTCAAAATGTCAATGGTGTTAAAAGTGGTTAGATTAAATAAAAATTATGTCATAACTTTTTTAAAAATATGACAAACAATCAAAATTTGATTAATTTTAAAAATAATTAGTGAAATTATAAACAATTTAAATGTTTACCAGTGTTTCCCACATTGGACATAACCTAAAAAAGATGATAAACAATTAGTGTTCAAGGGTACTTTTAGAACACATTAATACTTACCAGTAAATTTGAACTTCATCTACAAGTGTTTCATTAGCACAGCTTATGGAATGGTTTGAAACTTTTTCGGAGTTTGCTAAAACATCAAGACTAACCAAGTGACAGTTAGGATTTTAAGGTTAAACGGTTTGTGTTTAAAAAACTAATACTTACGTATTAACAAAACAGTTAAAAAAAAAATATTTTCGTTTCTCTTTCATAAAATTTTTTTTGATTGACTTGAATAATTTTTTTAGTTTCTTTCATATTTATTTTTTATAAATTGTATATGTTTATATTTTCCTTTTATTTTGAATCAAATCAATGAAGCAGCTGGGGCTACATAATTTAATAATATATATTTAGTTTGAATTTGGCGTTCAACTACTTAGATACATTTTTATTTGAAGTCAACCCAAAATAAGATATTAATTAATGTAGCAAAGCTGGATTAGTTCGCTATTATTGAAGTTATGAAAAAAAAGTTTTTATAGGAAGTGTAGGCTGTCTTGAGATTAACATTTTAAAATTAGTCATAAATATATAATGCGTTTAAATTGAATACCGTGTATATTTTTACATTTTTATAAACCTCTTGCCGAGCTAATTTCAACGATGTATCACACTTCATGTCTATTGTCTATTATGTTTAGGGATTTCAAATTTTTGATCACTGTATTAAATATTTTTTAATACCATAGCAAAGAACTTGAAAAGTTAGGATAGGGACATGTAAACCGTTTTTATTGGCTCTTAAAGATATTCAAATTCAAAAAAATGTAATTTTCTGGTGACTGTAGATCCTTTATTAAACATAATAGACATAAAGTGTGATACATAATTGAAATTATCTCGGCAAGAGGTTTATAAAAATGTAAAAATGCACGGGGTATTCCAGTAAAAAAAACATAACTTTGATATGCTGTGACCTTATGAGATACCCTGTATATTACGAAATAATTTTAAAATGTGCCAGCTTGACTATCTTTTATTTAAAATATTCTATATATATATAGCGATTTATTTGCTGTAATAAATGTAATTTTTTTTGTCTTCTCCAATTAATGGGGTAACAGCAAAAAAAGAGACAAAGTTATATTTTTATATTTTATTTATTTCCTAGCTTTCAGAATTTCTGACTTCCATCTTCAGGGAAAATACTAAAATATAACATGTTATTTCTTAAATAAACCTATTAAAATTTTTTGAATAACAGTAAATAGCACAAAAATATAAATAGGTAAATTAAAATACTTACAATCATAAATGATTAAAAGGTCTTTTAAATATACGAGTACATATCATATATCAATTATTGGGGTAACAGCAAAAAAATAAAAATAAATTATGTTATAAATTATGCAGTAAAATATAAAACATTCAGTGGTCAGTTAATAAAATGCTGACATGTAGAAAAATTTTTTTTGACAATATAAAACATATCTACTGACATTAAAAGTTATTGCAATAACTATACAAATAAGTAGTAAAACAAAATATTGAAAATAGATTTCTTCTTTTATTAAAGATAATTATTTTATGAATATATTTAAAATGTGATAAATAGTTAAATACTTAAATTATTATGATGAGTTTGATCCAAAGATAATAAATAACTAGAAATTTCAGTAAGGTGTTCAATATTACTATTTTTCGCTAAAATTTTAATATCAATGTAGTTCATTGAGTGATTTTCACTATGTACATGTTTTGGTAAAGCACATCTTTCAGGATATAATCTAGAATCAGTTTTATGGGAAGTTATAAGTTGGAATAAATTTTAAGACGTTTGACTGTCCATTGAATGTTTTATATTTTACTATATTATTTTTAACATCATTTATTTTTATTTTTTTGTTTGCTGTTACCCCAATAATTGATATGGGTGAATAGTTATTTAAAAGACCTTTCAATTGATGTATTACAAGATCCACTTTTCTGTTTAAAAATTTTATTAATGACGTCATCACGCTCACAGAGATGACGTCAAAAATAAAAAGGTGATCTGACGAAGCGCCCATTTAAAAATAAAAATCAGGATTTTCCCCTAAAATCGCCGATTTACGAAATAATGAATTTATTCCTTTCATTTGGACCAAGCGGGATATACTGTTTGTGCAGTTTTTCTTCTATTTGTTCAATGGCTAGACATGATTAGCATTAAAGGCCTAATAATTAAATAAATGAATTAAGAAAAAATGATTGAAACTTTTTACAACGATTTATTAAAATATAAAATTTATACAAAATTGTAATTTTTAGTGTTGTCACAAGTATTGATATAATCGATTATATCGATTATCATGAATACTTCTTGTCTTCCCTAGGTCATTAATCATCGATTTTTTCCTAATCGATTTGTTGATCTCAGATGTGCTCCATAAACTTGTTGAAGAAAAATGATGAGAATCCAAAGTATTGCAAGAATCTTAAGAAAAAGGTAATTGTCCTTTTGAAATTTTCTATAAATTTGTATATCTATTTTAGGTTTTTAATTATTCACACAGATTAACATAATTTCTTTAATATATTAAGTCTTGCCGGCATAACCTCACTTAATATTAAATCACTCCTCTAAAACACTAAAAGAATACTTTTATTTCACCACTATTGTTTTTCAACACTATTGTTTTAATAGTATTTAGATACTTTTCTTTACATAAATTTATTATTCATATTATATTTCTGATTTCGTAAATTTACATAACCTTGAATTGTTTTATTTTAGAGATACATCCTTATTTGAACAAATCTGAATTTTTCTTTATAATTAGTTTTTATGAACCTGTATTTCAAAAGTACTCTGATCTTTAAAATCGCCCAAAAATTGTTCACTATACAGGGATGTTTACAAATTTTTTCCTTAATTTAAAAATTTCTATTATAATACTTAATTTTACATTTACTAAAAATACGTTAAAATTTATGTCTTCTCTTCTATTTTTACTACAATTTGATACCTTTAAGAGAGCAAAAATTATGATTACATTTCATATCTATCACTATTTAATTTCTTTATAGTTTTCTCAATATCTAATATTATTTCAATAAACTATTTTTTTGAATAAAAATATGTAAACAGATACCATTACAATTACAATACATATTTTCCTTTCACCAATTTACAAACTATAATAATGCGGTTCATTAAAATTTACATAACTATTCCACAATATTAATAATCTTTGTTTGTTGTAAATGGGCTATTTCGTTACAGGCCCGTCTTAATGTTTTTTATTGCTTCTTTTGAACGTTTTTTGTATTGGTTATCGCAAAAAAGTTACTGTTCCTTTGCCAATGTGTCAGAACACGAAAATTAAACACTGATTTATCCGTAATGAATTAATTCTAATTTTCTTGCTAATCCGGCTCGAAGAAATATGAATGAATGTGGGAGGTTTCCAGTCTTTGTTTGTTGCAAATCGACTGTTCAGTTATTGGTTTGTAAAAAGAAAAAAACTAAAAAAAAACCGAAACAATATAAAATGAAAGGAAATTACAAAAGAAATATATAATTAAGAATATAATAAAGATAAAGATAGGGGAACATAATGTTTACTGTGTTAAAATTCTTAACTGAGATGGTCCACTTGGTATACTGAAACACATTGTGTATATTTGAAATCTAGTAATTCCAAATAATTTATTTATTAAAAGATACATAAAAGAATATACGGACACGGCAGTTTCCCGCTTTACTGTATCATACCTTATGTCTCGTTCATTACATTCTGCGCCTAGAAACCGTATGTTTTCTTTTATTATCACCTGTGGAAGCGCCCTGGAAAGCGTAACGTTTCTGTTTTTTTTCCTAACGCAATAACAGCAAAAAAAAATGATCCTGCTCGTCAAAACTCGAGAGACAATTACCCCCACAACAGGGCGGAATTAGGCGGTAAAAAAGTATCGTAATGGGTTCACATTTTTCAACGGGTTTAATTTCTCATTTTATTTTTACCCCGAGAGCCCAACTTTATATTCACTCTTAATGAAAAATCTAATGGATATAAATGTCTGGAGGAATATTTCAGCCCCCTAAAAAGGAACTTATTTCATGAGGTGAACTCTAAAGACTTTAATGCGTTTTTAATTCCTAGCGATTAATTGTAGCGGAATTAAAAATATACGAGGGATGGTCGGTATTCATTTTTACTTAAAATTATTTAATTAAAAAAAAATAGAAAAGAAATGTTCATTTTTGAAGTCTTGCATAAGAATTTTATAAAGGACGAAAATTAAATAAAATCGAATAATTTCGATTCGTAATTAGGATCGTTACCACCAACTGCTTTTTAAGCATATTTATTTTAAGTTAATTGTTTCAACTCCTACTTTATGGAAATTATGCATAATAAATATGGAAAGATAAATAATATTTGTCTTGAATTTCCACAATCTTTCAAAGATTTTTTTTTGACATTTGAGTCAAATCTTTGATGTCTGTCTTCTGTTTTTGACATTTAAGACCCATTTTTGACATTTGAGGTTTTTTTGACACTTAACACACACTTTTGACATTTGAGTCAGTTTTTTTAAAATTTGACGCACATATTTGATATCTGACTTACGTTTTTGCCATTTAAGGCCTATTTTTTACATTTGAGTCATTTTTTATGATTTTGACGCACATTTTTTATACTTAACATATTTTTTTTGACGTTAGAGGAATTTTTTTGACATTTGACATACATTTTTGAAACTTGTCTTCTTTTTTTGATATGTGAGGTACATTTTTGACATTAAAGGCATTTTTTTTTACATTTGACACACATTTTTGACTTTTGTTCTACGTTTTGGACAGTTGACACACATTTTTGATATCTTTCTTCCTTTTTTGACATTAGAGGCAGTTTTTTACATTTGACGCACATCTGTCTTACATTTTTACGCATATTTTTGACATTTATCTTAGGTTCTTGATATTTAACGCGCATTAACGACATTTAACCACGTTTTTGTTATTTAACATAACTCAAGTATTTATTAATAATACTTTTTTATCCAATTTCTAATTATTTGAAATGGATGCAACTGTATGCAACTCCTCTTGTTTTATTCGATTGCCAATTAGATACAAAATACAAAGGAAAACCAATGTACAAACTTATCTTTTGAAGCATCTGTTAAATCAATAATAATTAACAACTTTTGCTATAGCTAACTTTTGACAGTGTCTGCAGCTTGGATTCGCAGCTGAAATTTTAGAATGTTCCGATATCAATTAGCGTTTCCATGATATCTTTATGTGTCGTCGTCTCTTTTTCGTATATTCCAAAGGCAAATGTCTAACCATTAACGCTAATCATCCATTAACTAACCATAAGATGTTCGCGATGAAAGTTCAAAATGCCGTTGAGATGGGTTAGAATTATAAGCGAGTCTCCATTGTGCATTGCAAATGTTAGTTTTTAGTGGGTTGTAAATGAGTTCGTTGAACTTTGGGAGGGATGTAAATCGAATAAGTACAGGGTGAGTCGAATTACAGGTTGATTTTCCGCACGAGAATAATAAAAATAATGAGGATAATCAGATGCAACTAATTTTAATGTAATCATTGGGAAAGTGGAAACTTTTTGTTTCCAATATATTTGTCAAAAATGTCTGAATTATATTCAAAAATTTTTACAAAAGAAAAATTAATTTATATTAGGATAATAAACCTTGACGGAAAACTTTTCTAAGTTTGAAATTGAAAAGTGAAAAAGCTTAAACATTAAAAGTTTTGTATGGATAAAATATTTTTTTTATTTTCGTATTTGTGTGTTATGTAATGCCGATTGTATCAAGTAATTGTGTTTTTGGAAAAAAAATCTAACTTAAAAGTTAAATCATTGTAAAAAATATAAAAACCAGTCCTTTTTGTATAAATGCACTTTTTTCAACATTTTTTTTAATTTTATGATTCTGAATTTTTGGTTTCATTCTTTTTATTCATTTCCGAAATTTAATACGATTTTTATAAAATTTGTGCAAAATAAATCTTCTTTGTAGAAAAGTATTTTTTTTTAATTAATATTTCTGTACAAGGTGGATCAAAAATTATTTTCAGCGTCCAAAATTTAAAATTTAAAAAATTAATGTTTGTTATAAAAACAAACGTTTCCGATATTTATTGGTGATTTTTCTTAAAACTTTTAATAATAGAATTCTTAAACGAAAAATATAAAAGCAATGGTCTTTTATGAATAAATAGCGCGTTTTTTCAAAATGTTTTCAATTATTTCCCTTATTTTTTTAGTTTTGATATGATTTTCGGATTTATGGGTGAAATGTAATGCGGTTTTTAGCAAATAGTTGGGAAAAATATTTATTTTGGAAGTTATTCTTTATTTAAAAAAATCTAAACTTTGAGTAAATTGTTGTAAGAATATTAAAAAGGCGGTCTTTCACGTCTAAATATATTTTTTTCAAAATTTTTGTAAATAATTTTTTTGATATATCCTTTAATATCCGATATATCGTACTTCGACGCACTAATGCCGCACCCTGTATATAATAAACTGATTATGAGAAAATACTAAATATTAATCCGTCGAAGCTAATTAAATAAAAAAATATGTTTTCGGTTATTTCCCGTGTGCAGGAAAATATCGAAATCTGCCTGCGGGACCGCTTTCGCCAAGGCAAGTGCCCAGCCCTACAAAGGGATAAATTTCCAGGAATAGGGATTCATTTTTTTCTTTTGTGCCGCAAACTTGTCGACCGTCCTGCCGACATAATACTTTCGCTATTTATAAAAAAAGTTGACGCTTCAATGAAAATCTATTTTTCAGAATTTCAATGGAACGGACAACCAAAATAAAAGTAATGGAGAGTTCGTGAAAACGCCTTTTGAATCAAATTAAAACAATGCAAACGGCTCTTTTGCGAAGAAGAGTTTTCATTAACAAATTAAATCAAAGAGAATTTAATTACCCTTATAGAGATAAAAGGATATTAGGATACCGAGTAATTAATGTACGGCTTTAATTAAAGAATAAACCACAATTAAATAATGCACAACTTTTCCTACGCTCCGGTTTATCTCGTAATCAGAGTATATAATTAACAAATTTATACGGGGTCTTGAACATATTCTGCAAACACTGGAACTATACCTTAATGGGAAGCTAAAATTATTAAGACTATTTTTTACAGCTTTTCAAAAAAAGCAATTAATATTATACCATTTTTAATTTTTTGAAGCTAAAATAACATACAAAATTATTTATACTTCAATAGAAAAATGACCCAAAAATTGTGAAATTTTATAAATTTATTGAAAAAATAACATTCTAACGAAATATTTTTTTCAATCGTTTGGTAAAATCACTACAAAAATCA
Organism: Hermaeophaga mercurialis; assembly: GCA_951812935.1. NCBI lineage: Eukaryota > Metazoa > Arthropoda > Insecta > Coleoptera > Chrysomelidae > Hermaeophaga > Hermaeophaga mercurialis. The sequence continues at coordinate 2,081,759 of OX638363.1, forward strand.
GAAAATAAGATTCTTACTTAATTAATTTAGATACAGTGGAAATTTAGGAATTCCCTTTTTGAGTATTTTGGAAATTTGGTTGGATTTTATATTATTCATTTAAAAATTAAATTGTTTAAACTTAATACGAAAGTCATAGAATGTTTTCCAGAAACGGTCTTTATTAAAATTTTCTATATAATAGTGCTATAAAATTTTAATATCTGATTGCCAAACATAAGTTTTGATCGCCCTGTATAGAATTTTACTCGGAAAAATGTCTTTCCACCAAATTATGTAATTTTTTTAATTGTTCATTAATACGGAAATGAATTCAAAACATAGGATTAACTAAAAAAAATTGCACTATTTTTATGTTTTTCAAATAACTTTTATCAATATAGAATTTTAAAATTTCCAGCCATCAATATAATTCAAATTGTTTAAATTTTAGTCGTTTATAGTTGTTCAGAAATGTTCGTTGTTAAAATAAATTTGTTTTTTCGTTTACAAAAATTACACTATTTTACACCACCTTTTATATAAATGTATCGAAAAAAATACTTTCCATCGAATTAGATGCTTTTTTTATTAAAAAAGCTTTTCTTCAAACTATATTTATTTTCAAATAATTTTTATATAAATTAAACTTCGAAAATAAATTAAAAAATGATACCGTAAATTAAAAATAGAAAAATTTAGAAAAAAAATGCATTTTAACGTTGAAAATCTTCAATTTTAGATTTTTACAATTATATAATTATTAAGCTATAATTATAAAAAAAATTTCCAAAACAAAATAATTTTCTCAGAAATTTTTCCCAATCTATTGACAAAAACCACATTACTTTTTACCAATAAATATGAAAATGATATTAAAACTTAAAAAAATAGAATTAATTGGAAACACTTATTGCTTTTTACTTGTTTTCTATAACTTTGAAAAATATACGCAACACACAAATTTCCAAAACTCTGTATGGTTGGAATTAAAAAGCGTTCTGAGGAAAAAGAAACCTCTCAATTTAAAAAAATTGCTATGATATTTAGGACACTCTGTATAAAAATCATATTTATACATAGGACGTCCCAAAAAAGCAGTATATTGCCTTCCCTGCAAAACTTTCTCGTTTTTCCATAACATTGAAAAATATATTCAACACACGAATTAAAAATCGTTCTTATGAAATTCAATTTATTAAAAAATTGATGTGATATTTGGGACACTCTGTATAAAGAGGGAAGGGACTATATAATCGGATTATGTGGAAATAACGTTAAAATGGAAATAATTCGTAATTTAATGTGGGACTAAAAAGCTTGTACGTGTCAGTTATTTTTAATTAAATTTATCGAATTTAATAGACGTACAATAAAAATGAATTAATGAAGTTGAAATGTTTGAAATATAACAGCGATGAATGATGCGGGAATTAAAACTGGATGAAACTTACAACATTTGGAAATATCGAAAGTAGAAAATTTCTCAATATATTCACCCGCAATAGTAAAAAAGTGTAACATTTAAAAAAATAGTAAAAAAATTGTCGAGATTGGACAAATTGTTCTACAAAAATTGTTTGAACACTCAAGTAGTTCAAAAGAGTCAAAATCTTCAAAAAGGATAAACAAATGTTGAATATTAAAAAAGCTGACCAAAATTGAATAAAATATTTTAAAAATTGTTTAAATTTCGAAAATAGAGCAAAATTTCCTAGACTATCCGAAACATTTAAAAAACATTATTCAAAAAATTTTTTTGGAAAAAGTCTCCCAATGCTTTAGAAAGCAAAAAATTTACCTAAAACTGTTCACGTTCAAAATTTGAGCAAAAATTGTACAAAACATAAAGAGATTGTCAAAATTTTTAACAATTTTAAAAAAATACTTAATGTCCAAATATGTTGAAACTAATGCTAATAGTAAAAAAATGTAAAAAGTGAACATGGTATTATCTAAAATAGTCTAAATGTTCAAAAAACCGTGTAAAATTTTTGAAAACTGTTCATATTATTATTCCAAAAAAAGACTAAAAATATGATCAATATTTAAAAAATATTCCAAAAAATAGAAATAAAAAATAAACACAAACATTGTTGTTCATAAAAGTTACGAATTTTTGAACAAACTTAATCAAAAATTGTGAAAATCTGGACAAAACAAGCCCAAATATTTTATTATTATCGAAAATAGCCAAAAAGTTTCCCTAACTATTAAAAACATATCGAAAAAGATTTCTGGAAACAATTCACTACGTTTGAAAAGTTATTTAAAAAAATAGAAAATTGCCCCAAATGACCCATTTTATTCCATTGTACTAATAGTGATTAAAAGTAGATAATACATTTCAAAAAATACTCGTGACTTTTGGACATAGTCCAAAAATTTCTGAAACTATTTGAAACTATTATTAAAAAATATTGAAACTGTTAACACCATTAAAAAAACTCCAAAATTTGAACAAGGCAGTAATAAAAACGGTCAAAATTGACAAAAACGTTTTTCAAATTCTTCCAAACAAGCGAAATATCGAAATAATTATAAAATTGTGGCAAGCGTTAATTTGATATGAAAAAATTTGACCCAGTACACGAGGAAATTCCATTAATATTAAAACCGAAAACTTGGTTAAGAGAATATTTAATACCTTAAATTAATTAATATTTAATAAAACCTACAGATTCCGCTACCATTTGCGTAATTATATTACATAGGGATTACCTGAACATAAAAATCCACTAACTTATTATATATACAAGGTCATTCATGTTCTCTTAACAGTCTTCTTTTCCAAAAATATATATACGGGATGCTTCAAAATCTTGTTCGATGATCAAAAGCTTTAAAATTTAACCATTCTGTATAGAAATTTCTGCAAAATGAACTCAAGGAAAATTACTTCATTTATCTAGTGAAAATTATAACAAACAAACAAAACTGAACAAACCCTTTCCAAAAAACGGTCTGTGAAATCTAGAAACAATAACAAACCAAAAGAGAAAAATCTATTTTATAAAACACTTTAAATCTGCTGAAAATTGTATAGTAAATTTAAAAATTGTGAGGAACTAATAAAATTGGACAAAACATTTTCCAAAAATTTTCAAAATTTTCTAAAAGTTATCCATGAAACAGTAACAAAGGTCCAAAGTAGTCTTAAAAATAGCCAAATCTACTGAAGTTTTTACAAAAATTTAAAAAATAATAACAAATGGACAAAACTGCAAAAAAAAAACATTCAAAAATGCCCCAAATTTGCTGAATTTGTTTATGAATTCTTGAAACAGTAAACGTCCAAAGTAGATAACATTGCCTTAAAAATTATTTCAAACCTGCCAAAAATTGTATAAGAATGTTAAAATAGTAAGTCAGACAAAACTGTACATCCAAAAATGCCCAAATTTAATGAATACTGTCGAGAAGTTGTACAAAATATCTTAAAAGCAATTGTCGATAACCTTTTCTATATTTTTAGGTAGTTTTAAACAAAATTCATTCAAATCTTATCACATAATATAGTTACATAGGGTTCGGCAAGAGTAAGATATCAATATAATAATTCGGTAAATATATGTATGTTTAAATAACTGACAAATTATTTTCTAATCGTCTTGTTTTAAAAAAAGTGTGCTGATTATACTGTAAAACACACTGTATATAGAGGGCATTTCATTAAGAAACACACAACAATTATTTTTCCATTTTAACAATTTGGAACGAATTTAGTATAGGTTTATAACAGTTCTGCACGGTTTACCCCAGTTCAGAACTATCCTAAGACATTCCATGTCTTTTTTCTAATGAATTCTATTTCTTTTCAGGGCTATTTCACCGCGCCATTCTGATGGGCGGCACATCGCTGGCCGACTGGGCGTTGGCCGGCAATCCAGCGGAAGTGACGTACCAAGTCGCCAAGGCGCTTAACTGTCAAATTCACGACGATTTCGCCGAATGCCTTCAGAGAAAAAGACTTGACGAGATCATGGCCGCAGGAGCGGTAACGCCCGACTACAAAACCCGCTTCGGGCCCGTCGTGGACTCAGTGGTAGTGCCGAACGACCCGAAGAAGTCCATGACGCAGTACAACGATATATTCCGCAGGTGCGCCTCTGGTTGATTTCGCCCTCATGAGATTATTTTTACAGTGCTCAATAGTAGTATAACAAAGCGGATTCTAACTCAGAGGTGCGCCATCTAGCGGGCTCTTATCGCACTTCTGAGTTAGAACCCGCTTTGTTATACTACTCTCAATACCTAATTTACAATTATTACAATGTATTGTATTCTTTATATCTCATTTGCTATTTTTGTTACCAGGGTACTTCATTTCTTCCTGTCTTCAGCCACTGTTTTCAGTATTCTTTTTAAGCCCTGCTTCACCGCTTCCAGCCACTTTTCTTTTGGTAGTAGGTATCGAGTTACCATGGAACCTACCCACCACTTTTTTAAGCCAAGGTGGCCACACTTAAACCAACGGATCTTAAACAAAGAGTTCGTTTAACAGGTAGACCGGTCTGTTAAATAGGTAACTAGGTAAACAGTTTATTAAATAGGTCTGCTTAAAATCCGTTGGCTTAAGTAGGGTGACTGTGGCTTAAAAAAGTTGGGGGCATTCCGTAGTAACACAATACCTATTAACCTCAAAATCTGTCGGTCAGGTTTTTGCACTCAAAATTTATTCGTTTTTTATTTACCTGTATTTTATAGTGAAGTAAGTGTATTTTCTATAAATTTAATATGCCCCTTTGTATTCAAAAATTTTTAAACGCCTCTTTGGCTCTACTATCTCTGTGTTTGTTCTGTACCGAATAAATCCTTATCCTTATTAATTTTTGGTTTTTCTATCATATTTTGCCGTACTTCTGTTATTCTTGTTTATAATGTTCTCACTTCGTTTGAATATCCTGGGATTCTTCTGTTTCTTTTAGTCCCATACTTATTTTATTCCGTAGATCATTTATTACGTTTTGTTATTTGAAGCCTTCTTGTATTAAACCTTCTTACATTGCTCTTTGAATCATTTTAAGCGTAAAGATCTGGTCAGTAGTACCTCGTCTTTCCAAGAATCCTCCTTGATACTCACTGTCTCTCAATTTTAACTTTCTTTGAGTCTGTTTCGAATGATTCTGGTCAGTACTTTATATGATACATCTGACATTATTCCCCCATAGTTACTGCATAGAGTTTTATTGTCTTTTTCTAAAATGGACAAACAGTAGTATTATTCTACATCTCAGGCAATTCTTCTTTTATTTATATTTCTATAATTGAGCTATTTATCTTGTTTTGTAGTTCCAAACCTCTTTTGAAATATGTCTTTTATGACCATAGTTTAGTCAATTTCTAATGCCTATCTTTATCGTACTAATTGTATCCAGTTTATTATATTTCTCTTTGTCAGATCTTCTTCAACCGCCTCTCTCCATTTCCTCCTTGGACATCTTTACTTTTTTCCTTCAGCTGTTTTTCATGCTATATTGTCGACCGTTTTTCTGTTTTTATTCTTTAATTTACTAATTTGTTTCTATACTTTCTTATTCAGGTAGCACCATTACTTTTATTTCTTTTGCGTATTCTATACGGCAATTTTCTCTATTTGTTCGATCGATGGGATTATTAAGGATTCCTCAAAATACTACCTCTATCTATTTCGTTGCTCCTTTGTCTCCTATTAACTGACCTTCTTTATTTCTACAACTTGCCTCCGATTTCCTGCAATTTTTCTTCTATGTGGTGTTTCTTCTCTTCTTTTGTCTACGTATTTGCTTGGTTCTTCTTCTGGTTTCTTTGAGTGACTCGTGGAACCTACAGAACGATTTCGTTTTTCTAGGTTCGAGTTGATGTACGGCGTGGCGGAACAAGAGAGCGTCGACCTTCTGGACCCGGTGACCTTCGGCCAAGGGCTGCTGTTGAAAGATCGTGACAAAGAGCTGCGCACGTACTTCCGGTCCCGGTGCGAGATGAAACCGGAACTGTGCTTGCAGCGCACTCTCGACGAGTACGGCCAAAGCGATATTTCACCGAAGCGAGACGGTGTCTACGATTACGGAGAAGGCTACGAACCCGATCAGGCGTTGTTGGCGAGGGACGCTCTCCTGGATATCCTGTCCGACGCCCGTTCCGTAGCGCCCATAGTGCAGATGGCGAGATACCACGCCGCTCTTAACATGCAGTCTTATTTTTATGTGTTCAAACACAGGACGAGCTCCCGGGATTATGTTGTGAGTTTTTTTTTGGGATCTAGTATGCGAAACTTCCATTAAGATGAATGTAATCTAAGAAATCGCACGGTAAAAGTTTAGGTCTCGTCTTTTATGATTAGAGCGCGCGATAGAGTGAAATTTATGACAGCATTCGATTATAATTTTAAGTATTTAAAAGTTTTGAATAATTTTGTCCGGGTTTGAATATATTTCTTTAAACTTTATTAATTTTTTAATAATTCACAATTAAAGGCATGAGAAACCTCTCCAAAATAGTAAAAACATCTCATTGTTACAAAACCGTAACAGAATAAATTATAATTTAGTAGTTGGATGGCCCCTAGCACTCAACATTACACCTTGAAATTACATGACATTTGACATTGACGTTTTTTTAAGAAATTATAAAAAATTTGAATAAGAAAAGTACCAATAAGTTTTTGTTAGTTTTTTCCCTGATTTTACTATTCCTTCTATTGAGCTCACCAGTGGTCTGTTTTTGTAAAGGAGTTACTCACCAGAAACTAAAAGAGTTTAACAGCTCCGCACTTTAAATTAACAAAATTATTAAAATTCATATTTCAAAGTTCATACTTCTAGTTCTACTTTATAATAGAGTAAGTTTAGTAATTTAGTATGCAGCACAATTTAAAGTTGTTAATGTTTAATAGTAGTTAGTTTATAACTGAACAAAACCGCTAATCCGTACACGAGTGTCAAAAACTTATCCAGACATTTTAAATTTTAAAAATAGTAACAAATAAACAACCAATAAAAATATCCTAAATTTAATGAATATTTTCCATGAATTCTGGACATGTACAAAATTTTTAAAAATACCAACAAAGAAAATCGGACGAAGCTGCCAAAAAAAAACATTCAAAAATATCCAAAATTTGCTGAAAATTGTCCATAAATTCTGGAAACAATAACAAACGTCCAACTGCCTTAAAAATCATTCAAATCTACTCAAAAGTGTACCAGAATTTTAAAAATTGTAACATACAAATAAAGGTGCACAAAACTGCCAAAAACAAAATCCAAAAATGTTTAACATCTGTTAAAATTGTTCATGAATTCTGGCAATAGTAACAAATATCCCAACCAGTCAAACATGATTAAAAAATAGTTCAAATCTATTGAAAATTGTACCCAAACTTTACAAAAAATGTAACAAACTGAAAAAGTGGACAATATTTCCGAACTTTTTGAAAATTGTCCAGAATTCAAAAATAATTGATCTACATTGTCAATTTTATAATATTTTCTATAATTTCAAGTAGTTTTAAACAAAATTCCATCCAGCCTTATTACTTAATAATTGTATTCAGGGTTCAGCATGAATTTAATATTTCAATAAATAAAAGTTAAATTAGTTGACAATTATTTCCTGAAAAATATTTATCAACACTGAAAAAATAATAGAAAATATGTATTTTAAAGACACTTTATTTCATAATTTTTATTTACGCACATTACACCGAAACGTTATTTTTTCCAAAACCATTACAAAAATCATAATTTTGGGTATCAAAATTCTAATCGACATCGTCTGGTGTAAACATAGTCTATCTCTATCTTCGTTTTTTATATGCATTGCTATTTACATGAATCCTTATCGGGCTACGATCCCACAGTATCCATAACAACAGGTTTCTTATATTAATACAGGGTGTCCGTAAATAATGCATATTTTTAAATGGTATGTAGAACGTATCATTTGCAACAAAATATTCTTATGACATTTTTTTCTAACATCATTAGTTTACATCCACCAATCTAAATATCCAGGTGTACTAAAGTATAAACATATTTTATAACTTTTAAAAAACCATTGTTTATACTTGATTGAGTTGTCAGTGTTATCGGCTTTAGTTGCTTTTCGGTAAATAATATTCGGATAGATCTAAAATATTAATATTTAATTCTTTCAAAACGGCTGACTTTAGAAAAAATAATTAATTTAATCCAAAATTTCGTCTAATTATTTCTGAATGAGGTACTGTACGTTGTTGTGAATAATTTCGTTTGTTGTCTCCGGGTTTAACCGCGTATGCTACAAGAAATACTCAATATTGGATTCAAATGTTAACAATTAATCCAAGCACCGTGCGAGGTGAAGGCGACTTCTGGCGAACCATCAAACCGCTCGTCAACCCTGCAACTACAATCGTAACAATTTATCTGGCCGTCTATCGATAGCAAGGGTCGCATTTGCGACATTACTGGCCTCCGAATTAATCCCCGGGGACCTTTTTGGAGGTCGCCCTCATTTCTGAACGTTGAGCAAACAGAATATTGCGGAAATTAAGCTCGAGTCGTATTCAAAACCGACCTCCCGATTCCCGATACAATGACATTAGGTTAAGAACAACAAAAGAACGATTAACCGCGATAGTCGTCCTATCTTGTTACGGTACGACAATGGGTCCCAAATTGTTCCCCAAAAGGGGAAACGGACCAATAAAGCCATTAACAGTCTTTGTGTTAACGGAGGTAGTGATTGCTTTTTGTATATTCACAACTCAGTGTTTAATCAATTAATCAAGTATGGCTTTCTAATTCGGTAAATAGTTCATTTATTATTCAAGTGATGTATCTATTGCTCCTTTCCATTATTATTAATATTCATATGATGTCAAGATGATATAGGAGCACATATATATAGAGGGTATTTTATGCATGGTGTCCGCGAAAATAAAGCATATTTTTAAAACGTGTCATTTGCAACAAAATATTCTAACAACGTTTTTTGTAACATTAGTTTACACAAAAATTCACTTTGAACATTTGCTCGAAAATTTATACGTGGCAACACCTCACACTTTTAATAAAAATATATCTCATGTAACCAAGGAATATCTACCTGATTAATTATAAAATTGTGTTAGTTTGCAGAAGATTTGGATCGTTTAATCGTTTTAAGTTCATCGTTTGGTAAAGTAATTTTATTAATTCAGTGAAAAAGAGCATTTTATTCGAAACAAGAATATTACTACATGTTAATTAATCTAATTCGCGACGTTTTGTGTCAATGTCCCAAAGATTGTTCAAACGTATATTGTGTAATTTAAAACAGTAGTCGTAGAAATCGTTCGGATGTATAATAATTGCCTCTGTAATCGATCATTCTAAATATCTTGGTGTACTAAAATAGAAACTTATTGTGGGAGCAATACAACAACATTTTAAATCTATATTTTCTCAAGTCTACAATTTTAAATAAATAATAAAACATATATGAAAAATAAGTCAGACAAATAAACTCGTACGAAAATATAGAAAAACAACAATGAGAATTTTTATATTTTTTCATTAACATATTTAGTTCATTGGTATTAATAAAGTACTATTGATTATTTGAAAGTGAAACTATGATATTCACATATTGACTAAAAGGCCCTTTAGTGTACGTATTTTTTTTATAAGAAATCTATTAAAAAGATATATATTCTTTCATATATAACAGTAAATATTCATTCTATTTCTTCACCATAATAGTATTATGTAATATAATAATAAAAGCACGCTGTATATTTAAAATTTACTTCCCTGGATTTTCCATTGCCTTCTTTCTTAAAACTTTGGCAATAGACTAGAGTCGCTTTTATAAATATCGTGTAAATGTAGTGCAACAATGACAGCTATAATTAGCGATGCATGTAAACAACGAAAATAGAGATAAACTACATTTACACGAGATCCATTGAAACGACTGTAAATGTGGAATTTTAGAAATTTTTATTTTCATTAGTTGACGTAAAAAATATTTGTTTACGATAATACAGTGTAGTCTTTAAGTATTAAAATCCATTTTAAAATATGGTTTTAATAGGTAGAATGTTATAAGATGTATGCAAAATATTTTAAAATGTCATCTAAAGCATTTTTACAAATAATATTAATATTATTTTGATACAGGGTGAGGAGTTATGTTTATTTGTCTACTTCTGTCTTTCTTTTTGTTTTTTTTTCGATACGCCATTCTCTATTTCCTTTTCTTTGTTTTCTTTAAAAAATAACACGTGGCGTCTTACCTCGTTAACCGTAATGAACAGCCCCCAACGGACTCAGTTTTAATAAATAAAATTTACTTTCTGCTTTCCGTGCAAAAGTTTTTATTAAACGAACGCAACAAAAATTCAATTCAGGGAAATTATCTCGCAAGTGAGAATTACAAAACAGTCTCTCTGATTATACTTAGTTAATGATTAATTTAAATCCCCAAAACTAGTTACGAACTAACAAACGATTCCTGCGGGAGGGTTTCAAGCTTTAAAACACAGAGAATGTAAGATTACAATGGAAAAGAGACATTTTGTTTTTGATAAATAATTCCTAGAGATAAATGACTCGTTTAGGAATTCATTTAATAATAATTATAAACATATCGTTTCCTCATTAATTTTATTGCGTAAAACTACGATTAGTTATTTCAGTGTATTTACTTTAGCATATTTCCAAAGAAATCCAAAGCGAATGCATTCCTCTTTTTTTGAATAAAAATAGGTGAACAAAATTTGGCCTAATATCAATTCTATCTACCTTCTCTATTTATCTCACCATTCATTTATTATGAACTTTACAACTGGCACTTACACCCATTTTTCCGGATCACTGTTCTATTCTCTGCCGTAAAATGTAAATTAAAGTGTAAATCTTGAATTTCTAATACGGTGTAATACATCAGATAGTGCACATAAGAGAGGAGTAATAAATCGCTGCATAGAACGCCATCTTTCAGTCTCACTATCGACTATTACAAATTGAATCGAAATAATCTCATTGTGCAAGAGAAAAGTTGCCCTTTTTTTGAAAAACTGTGTTTTTAAGAATCTTGGTAAAGATTTTATTATAGAAAATCACGATTTCATTTGACCGAGTCATTCAGTTCTATTTCTATCGAATAAAATTTAATTCAGGGTCAAATGTCATTTGTGGCAGTAAAATTTAATTTAAATTTAATCTAGAAATGGTTAAATTTGAATATTGTTGAGTTCGACCAGACTTCGGTTTCTATGAATTTAGTTCTTTAGTTCCATTTCCATTGACTTAAATTTAATTCAGACACAAATGTCGTTTATGGGACTTAAATTTAATCTAAATCACTTAAATTTTATTTGTAATAAGTCTATTTGAAGTTTAGAAACATTAAATTTGAATTTTCGCAAACAAAATTTGATTGTCCAATGAATTCTGTTCCATTTTCATCGAATTAAAATTCAAATGTCATTTGTGAGAGTTAAATTAATTAAATATAATCTAAAACTGGCAAGTTGGAGTTTTAAATTTGATTTTTTGCAAATAAAATTTAATGTTCAACCCAAATGAATGAATGCAGTCAAATTTTACTTAAATTTAGTCTGAAACAAATGAAATTTTAGTTTCGAAACATCAAATTTTATTTACCAGACTTCATTTTAACGAATTCAGTTCTTTTTGATTGAGTGAAATTTAATTTATAGTCAAATGTTGTTTGTGGAAGCCAAATTTAACTTTAATTCAATCTAAAACCGGTTAAAATTACATTATAATGAGTAATTTGCAGTTTCAGATCATCAAATTTCATTTTTAGCGAATAAAATTTGAGTATCTAACTAGACTTCACTTTGAATTCAGTTTTATTTCAGTCGAGCTAAATTTGATATAGAATAAAATTTTAATTAGACGATAAATTTTAGTTAAATTTAATTTGAAACCTATCAAATTTTATTTTTAGAAAGTTAATTTGTAAATTTAATTATGAGTAAGCCAGATCTAGAGTTTCATAAAAGAAAATTAATTTGTTAATAAAATTTTAAATAAATTTAATTTAGGTTAAATTAAATTTAATCTAGAACAAATTAATTTTGATTTTTAATGAGTAAATTTGGAACATTAAATTTGATCTTTAGCGAATCGAATTTTTTTTTCATATTATACTTCGTTTTCGGTGAAGTCATTTCCTTTTCGATTTAAATTTAAATTCGAATGAAATGGTATTTATGACAGTCAAATTTTACTTAAATTTAAACTAAAATTGGTGAAATTTTACTTTTAACAAGTAAATTTGCTGTTTCGAACAATGAAATTTAATTTTTAGCAAATAAAATGGGTTTGCCCTACCAGACTTCACTTTCAATGAATCCTGTTTTATTTCTGTCGAGTTAAATTTGATTTAAATCAAATTTTAATCAATTAGTTTAAATTTTTATTAAACTTAATTTGGAGTCTCTCAAAATTGATTTTTAGCGATTCCAATTTGGTTTTTAGATAATTAAGTTGAAAATGTCATTTTTAGTAAGTCAAACCTAATATTTGACGAATGAAAATTGATTTCATAGTCAAATTTTAATTTAAATTAACTTAATATTTTCAGTTATTTCGCAAATTACTTGAAACGAAAGAAATTTGTTTCTTTACTTGCTATTTTCTTTGTTAATTTCATTCCTATCGGGACAAATTTGGTTTTTTAGTCAACATTGATATTTAACTAGTAAAATTGAATTTAAAACGACTGAAAATATAATGCAGTCAATTAAAATTTCCCTACGGCTTATTCCCAACTCTATTATTGTTTGGAGTTTGTAGTACTCCTAAATTTACAGTTAGTTTCTAACGGATATTAGAATGTTTGTTTTATGCAGAAACAGGCAAGTTAATGTTCTGGACGGCGTGTATTCGAAACGTCGCGTCTGCAAACAGTGTACACCTGGATAGATAATATGGCGCTCGGGGCATGTAATGTCCTGCAGGATACATAGTGCTCATCGGGGATACGGTGAGGAAATTTTATCACGCGACATCCGAACCCTGCTTCGCGATCCTGCTGCGGAAATTTATGATCTTTTCCAGTTACTCGGCGTCGCGTATTTTTTTTGCGGGAAAAAAGAGGCATAATTAGGTAATGGAGTTGGAAATTATGTGACATTAATGATGGTGTATAGAAAAATAAATAAACAGCCGTGGAAAGGATAAAGTATTATTTTAATTTTCAAAATAAAATAATATGTATTTGCAGGTTTATCATTTTTGGGCAGTAAAATGTTTTTTAAATTTCACAAAAGTTCACTTAAACTCTGGACAAATGACTATACTAAAATAATATTAACACTTTAAACAGCTCTCTATAATTATTTGATTCACCCTGTATACTATTCAACTAACTTTTTTTAAATTAATTTTATGAAAGATCTTATAACTTCTGCCTAAATCACCCTATAACATTGTAAACAAGAAAATGCTTTTCCTTCTTCTTCTTTTCTTTATTTATCAAGCTAAATTTAAGTCGGAGTTAAATGTCATTGTGAGAGTTAAATTTTACTTAAATTTAATCTAAAACTGGTTAAATTTTATTTTTGAGCAAGGAGTCCCAATCAAATTTCACTTTCAATAAATTCAGTTCTTTTTCAATTGACTTAAATTTAATTCAGAATCAAATGTCATTTATGAAAGTTAAATTTTATTTAAATTTAATCTAAATCTGGCTAAACTTAAATTTCGACGAGTTATTTTGGAGTGTCCGAATATTAATTTGATTTTTTGCAAATAAAATTTAAATTTCAAACCAGATTTCACTTTCAATTAATTTAGTTTCATTTCCATTGAATTAAATTTAATTCATTGTCAAATGTCGTTTGTTGGAATCAAGTTTAACTTAAATTTAATATAAATTTCATTAAATTTTAGTTTTAGAGAGGTAATTTGAAGTTTCGAAGCAATCTATTTGTTTTTTAACAAATAAAATTTGATTGTCCAACAAGTCTTTAGTATCAATGAATTTAGTTCCTTTTTCATCGAATTAAAATTAATTTAGAGTGAAATGTCATTTAATTGAGAATCAAATTTTATATGTGGCAGTTAAATTTTATTTAAATTTAATTTAGAACCAGTTAAATTTTATTTTTAATGAGATAATTTTGAGTTTCGAAGTATGCCATTTGATTTTAGATTTTTTGTAAATAAAGTTTGGTTTTAGAGAAAAAGTAACTCAAAGTAAGTCAATTTTTTTTTATTTATTAAGAATACCAGTTTCGGCTTAAACTCATCATCAAGCCAAATTGATTCGATTCAAAAGAAAACCAGGAAAGATAGACAGAAAAACTAAAATGAAACAAAAAGAAAAAACTGAAAAGAAAGAGATTTTACAAGGTACTTCTAAAAATATTTTAACTTTTATGCACAAAAAAAATAATACGGGGTTTATTTAAAACAAAGCATTTTTATGGTTGACACCATTTTTTATTTAAGGTGACCCGAAACTTTCGTCCATTATTTCTTTTTTTGAACAGAAGAAAGCTAGGAAAACCATAAAGGAAATAAGATGGGAGATAAAGATAAGAAAAGGTCCAAAAAATACAAAACATAAAGAGAAAAAGGGTAAAAAAAGGAAATCAACCGGTAAAAATGCTAAAAATATTTAAAGGTACGATCCTAGCAGATGTGAAATATTATTTTTCAATATAATTTTGTATACAGGGTCATCCACGTAAACGGTTTATATAATTAGTAATCTTCCGTTGTAATTATTCAGCTACTATTTTGTATACCTGGTGATCCAAAACTTTCATGTTATACTTAGACATCTCGTCCAACGCTCTTAACAATTTCCCGAACCGTCCGACAAAGACTTTCACGCAGCCACCGGAAACAGCCTTGTCCATTTTTAAAACCGATCTATTTCCATCGTCTTAATTTAATTTTACTTTTTTTTTCCAGCGGGACAAGACGTACAGCGGGGACGAGCTCCCGTATGTCTTCGGCATCCCTCTCGACGGGCCCAAGTTCCACTTCCAAGACTCTTACACCGAGATAGAACGCTTGTTCTCGGAGATAGTTATGATGTATTTCTCGAATTTTGCGAAAACGGGGTAAGTGTAGAAGCATCCTTATTAAATTACAATTAGCCTCGGCGGGTTCGTGGCCCTTTTTGTACATGTAAGTGACGTTGTCGTCTTCGAGGAAGTTAATGACTTAACTTGGTGACAATGGATGCAAAAAGGTTGTTGTTTATTGTGCCGGTCGCATGGGGTGGGGAATTGTTTCAAAGTTCGAGTTGTGGGTTTTTGGTGGCACTTAATAATCTTTTCAATATTTTGAGGTTAAGAGTTTCGTTTGGCTTCGGAACGTACTTAAGATTACTGGAGTCCTTTAAAATTGAATCTATTGATTTTAGTGACTAGAGTTGTTTAAAATGTTAATAAATTACTTTAATAGTAGCTTAAGTTCTATTTAAAGTGATTATATTACTTAAAAAGTTACTTAAGTCCTTTAAAAATGAATATCTACCTTTAAAAGTACTTAAATTATTTTAAGTCGTTTTTAAAGGTAGGCATCCACTTTCAAAGAACTTAACTCACTTTTAATATAATTTAATTACTTTAAAAATAACTAAAGTTCTCTAAAAGTGAATGTATGACTCAAGTTCTTTAAAAATAATTAAATTACTTGTGTTTTTATTTATTTTAGGAAAATACAATTGTTAAATGTAAATAAATATAGTTACTCAATGAAAAACACTTGTTTTGAAAATAAATAATAAAACAATAATAAAATAGTAAAACAATATAAAACGATACATATTAAAAGATAATAAAGAAGCATTGGTTAAATGGGTTGTTATAACAGTTTAATTATATTATTCTATCAGCTAGGATATTTTTGAATAACTGCCTAGGTTGATTTAATATATAAGTCTTCAATCTTTCTTTAAAAAGAGACATGCTGTTACATGATTTAATACTTTGTGGAAGTGTGTTGTATAATTTAGGAGCTAGATACAAATATGATCTTTGTCCTACGGATTTCATCATATGGGGAACAGCGTGAAAATGTCTATGTCTGGTGTTATATGTGTGCTATGGTAAATTAAAATGTTTCTTGCTATGGTACTTAATAGTTATATTATAATAAAAGAATTGTTTCAGGTCCATAACGTGGGCTTCTTTAAATAACAAGTCTGAGTAATATCGTATCGGTTTATCTAATATTACTTTCAAGAACCTTTTTTGTAGGATTTCGAGAGATTGAAGATGTCTTTCTAAAGTACCTCCCCAGGCTACTATAGCATTACTGATATGGCCTTCTATTAGGCTATGATATAATATTTTCATTTGATCAAATTTGAAGTATGGTTTTAGATATTTAAATTTATACGAAATCATTCTTAGTTTTTGACATATGAAATTTATATTTTCATTCCATTTTAGACATGTATCCATGTACACGCCCAAATATTTTATTTTCTTCTCAGGATATATACAGAATGTTTTTCCCGAATTTGTAAGAGTAAGTCGGTCAAAGTAGGGTCTGCTAAGAGTGTTGCTGATTGGTAAATAAGAGGTCTTGTCTAAGTTTAATGTTAATAATTTACTATCAAACCAGTATTAAATAGGTGGTAAGTCCATTTCCACTTTTGCCTGTTACTGTATCCAGGTTCTTGCTTGGTAAAAAATGGCAGTATCGTCAGCAAAACTTATTATATCTCCTGCACTTGGTACAGAAAAAAGCCCATTAATATATATGTTAAACAAAATAGGTCCTAGGACTGTACCTTGTGGGACTTCGTAAGTCAGTGGAGCTAAGTCACTTTTAATACCATTTATCCTTGTCATTTGTTTGCTCTTAAACAATTTTAATGCCGTATTTCGAATGCCCATATCTTCTACTGTTTCTAAAAGAAGAGGGTGACTCACGGTGTCGAATGTTTGGACAAGTCTAAATAAACGCAAAGACAGGGGTTCTTATCGTCTAGAGTGGAAATTGTTGTTGTAGAGAACGTGGTGATTCTTTAGAAAAAAACTACTACCAAAATACTTTAAGACCAAAAAAATTTAAAGAGGACTAAAGTAATTTAAAAATAACTGAATTTCTTCAATATTGACTGAATTCTTTTAAAAGTTAAACGGATCTAATGACTAAAATTAAGTCTTTGATGTCCGTTGAGAGTTATGAAAAAACTACAAAAGTCCTTTAAAGACGTTAGAAAATGATTGAATTAAAATTCTTTAAAATAAACTAAATCGTTTTAAAGTAACACAAGTATATCTTTAAAAATGATCAAAGTACTTTATAAGTAACTGAAATCACTTAAAAGGGACTTACATTTCCAACAAGTGATCTAAAATACTTTTAGAGTGTACATCGTAAAAAAAACTAAATTTCTTTAATAATGACTAAAGTTCTATAAAGATAAACTGATGAAAAAGTCTTCAAAAGTAATAGAAATGCTGTAAAAGTGGCTCATTTAAAAAATAACAATTAGAAGGAACAAGAGAAACTAAAACAATTTGTCAACTAAAAATTATTCAGGTAGTCCTTAAAGTAAGACTTACGTTTTATTGAAACTTCGTAAAGAGTACTTATAAAATGGTTTTGTTTTATAAGCTTTTTCAACTGATCATTTCGAACACAAAAGTATTCTTTTTCGCTCTCCCCTAGTTTACTTTAACCGTTATCAAAATAGTTGATTCCCATTAACACCTTTTGTAAAGCGAATAGAATGAAAATAAAATAGTGACTGGAGTCCTTTAAAAATTAACATGAGTCCTATAAAAGTGTCTGGAGTCCTACCAAATTGATTGAAATCCTATAGAATCCTCATGTTATTGTCAGTTCAAAAACCTTCCTTTCGATTTTCATATTTTCGCCCTTTTCTTCCACGTTCTTAAAAAAGAATCGGATTAGTATTACATTATCTTGGGAATATAAAATTTTAAATTCGGTGTTTTCAGAGGATTAATTCATTCTAGAGAGAGTTTCTTTGTTGTAAGGAGCCAAAGATGAAATTTTAGATCCTTTCTTTCATTATAAGAACTGTAAACAAATCCTCTTGTTTGCCTTAAAACATGTAATTGGGTATATTGGAGTTTTTCATTAGGGTCTTGTTTCGTCTAAAGCACATCAAATATCGATTGGGACTGGGCCGTTCAGGAATTGAATTTACGTGTCTTGGCTGGTGTTATGCCGGCTTTCTCTCGAACTTTCAGCCCCCTTCTCGATCTCCAAATATTGAATAGATGTTTGTTTATGACAGAAAGCAGCGATAATGTTAATTGGATTTAAAAATATGATATACATAATTGTACGGGGTGTTTCAAATCAGAGTAGAGTTGCAAGTTAAGAGGATAATTAACACACCACGAAGATCTCAGAATTCCGATTCTTTCCGAAGGTGTACACCTATGTCGGATCTGATGATTCGTTAACACTTTCATTGAGTTTGCTTTTCTTTATTGGTTATTTTCTTTAGTTGAATTACATTTTGTTTCGGGAAAGTCAATCACGAGTTTTTATAAATGGGGTGCTCTTTTTATGGTGAATATGGTTTTATTTCAAATTTTTTTGGCGCGCTTTAAAAGATTTCGTTCAAATTTAAAGAACTTTAGTCTTTCTAAAGAACTTCAATCATTTTTAAAGAGTTGTTCATTTATTTATTTTTAAAGATTTTAATTTAACCATTTCCCTAACCTAACCTAACCTAACAGGACATAACCTAACCTGACCTAACCTTTAAAAGGAACTCAATCATTTTATAGAGTTTTAGTAATTTTTAAAGGACTCTATTCACATTAAGAGAATTTTTGGTATTTTTAAAAACATTTTAATCACTTTTAAAGAACTGCAGTATTTTTGGAGGAACTTCAGTCGGTTTTAAAGGAATTCAGTCCTTAATAAAGGACTTTACTCATTTTTAGAAGATTTGGCTTACTTTTCAAGGCAATTATTTGTTTTTGAGAGTTCAGTTAGTTTTAAAGGACTTTAATCATTTTTAAAGGATTTTAGACAGTTTCAAAGGATTTCAGTAATTTTAGCTACATTTAAAATATTTTTGTTGTTACGATTAGATTTCATTCTCCTTTAAAGGATCTTGATCATTTTCAAAAGATTTTAAGTCTTTTAAAGGTTTTTAGTCATTTTTTAAATACTTATAATCCTTTTAAGGGATTTTAGTCATTTTTAAAGGAGTTTAGTTGCTTTTAAATCACTCACTTTTAAAGTATTTCAATAACTTTAAAAACACTTTAGAGAATTTAATAGAAGTCTATTAGTTTTTAAAAACCTTACGTATCTATTAGTTTTTAGTCTTTTAAAAAAAATTAATCACTTTTACAGGACCCTGATCATTTTTAAAGGACTTCAGTTGGATTTAAAACAATTCAGTTCATATTAAAAGACTTAGTAATTGTTAGAGAATTTTTATAACTTCTCGGTGCTATTAGTCTTTATGAATGAGTTAAATTAGTGTAAAAGGATTTCAGTGATTTCTAAAGGATTTTAGTCATTTTAAAGGATTTTACTAATTTTTAACAGGATTTGGGCAACGTTTAAAAGATTTTAATTATTATTAGATTTCAGTCTCATTTAAAGGTTTATAATCACTTTTAAAGGACTTTTTAAAAGATTTCATTCATCTTTTTTGGCAAAATCCACCGTCAATTTTTCTAAGCACGATCCTGCTTTTTATCATGAAATAGTATTTCTTTTCGAAATGTAATATTCGATATCGAATAGAAATATTTAAAAAATATTAATTAAATTAAATAATGAGTTTCGAAGCGACCTGAATTTAATTGAATTCTAGTCGCGTAATTCTTGAAGTTAATGTTTGACTTGCTTTAATGGAAATTCTCGTAAATGTAAAAGAAGATTATTTTCCGATATTTTTCTAAAAAGAAGAAAAATTATTTCGTTTGAAATATTTTTCAGACGGACTTCTGAAAGCCGATTCCAGTTTTTTTTTTATCTTATGCTGGTAACTTGCTACGATTTTGATTTGTACTTATTTTAATAGTAACGATGCTCCTCGGATTTTATTACTAAACTAAGTTGTATTCCTTTTGTGCCTGCAAAGTCATTAAGATGTTCAGTGATATGATACTTTGTGCGATCTACCTCTTGAATATAATGGTTTCTTACTTCTGTTACTGAAATAACGTTTGATATTTCTCGTTAGCGTTATAAGTGTATTTACATTAAACTCGAGTCAATGTTGACAATATATAGAGTGAGCAATAGAGGATTTGGTTTTTACTGTGTTAAAGTTTATACATATTTAAAAAATGAAATCATAATCTGGTTTTCTTCTCGAGAACGTGGAAGAAAATTACTTGTTTTAATACAAACAAGAAGATTTGCTTACAATTTTTATAATAAGAATGGATTTAAAATTTCATCTTTGGCTCCTTACAACATAGAAACTATCTCAAGAATGAATTAATCCTCTGAAAATAGCGTATTTTAAATTTTATATTGTAAGATCCGATTCTTTTTTAAGAACGTGGAGGAAAAGGGGGAAATACGAAAATCGAATGGAACGTTTTTGAACTAACAATAACGTGAGGATTTGTACAGCACTTCAATCAATTTGGTAGGACTCCAGACACTTTTATAGGACTCATGTTAATTTTTAAAGGACTCCAGTCACTATTTTATTTTCATTCTATTCGCTTTACAAAAGGTGTTAATGGGAATCAACTATTTTGATAACGTTTAAAGTATACTCGGGGAGAGCGAAAAAGGATACTATTTCATTTGTTCGAAATGATCAGTTGAAAAAGCTTATAAAACAAAACCATTTTATAAGTACTCTTTACGAAGTTTCAATAAAACGTAAGTCTTACTTTAAGGACTACCTGAATAATTTTAAGTTGACAAAATTGTTTTAGTTTCTCTTGTTCCTTCTAATTGTTATTTTTTAAATGACCCACTTTTACAGCATTTCTATCACTTTTGAAGACTTTTTCATTAGTTTATCTTTATAGAACTTTAGTCATTTTTAAAGAAATTTAGTTTTTTTAACGATGTACACTCTAAAAGTATTTTAGATCACTTGTTGGAAATGTAAGTCCCTTTTAAGTGATTTCAGTTACTTATAAAGTACTTTGATCATTTTTAAAGAACTTGAATCACTTAAAAAAAATTCTTCTTTCGCTTTACAACGATTAAGTTTATTTTAAAGAATTTTAATTCAATCATTTTCTAACGTCTTTAAAGGACTTTTGTAGTATTTTACAGTTTTTTCATAACTCTTCAACGGACATAAAAGACCTAATTTTAGTCATTAGATCCGTTTAACTTTTAAAAGAATTCAGTCAATATTGAAGAATTTCAGTTATTTTTAAATGACTTTAGTCCTCTTTAAATTTTTTTGGTAATAGTTTTTTTTCTAAAAGAATTTTTGTAATTGTTCACGGAAGTTGCTTTAAAAAGATTTGGTTTATTTTGAAAGAGTTCTATTCAACCATTTTCCAAAGACTTTCTTACATTTTTAAAGGACTTAAAAGAACTCAACTTTTTTGTCATTTTTAAAAGATTTGATACATTTTTAAAATAATTTAATGAAAATTAAAGGATTTCATTTATTTTTAAAGGATTTTAGTCCTCTTTAAATTTTTTTGGTAGTAGCTTTTTTCTACAAGAATTTTGTCATTTTTTTTAGAAAATTTCACGGTAATTCAAGTCCGAATTGCATTACATTTGTGTCAGAAGTGAAGAGATGTTGAATTGTATTAAATAGAAAAAGGTCGATGACAGAGAGGCCACCGGATTTAAAAGTCCTGAAATTATTTTAGTATTATTATAGTTATTTTTGAGCTCGAAAATTATCTCTATAACACGAGAATTATTTTTGTAGATCGAAAATTATTTCTATATTAATATATCTGCCAATTAACTTCCATTCATGTCTCCTAGAAACAAGGTAAATACATCAAAAGATGAGTGCGACATTGTTAAATAATTAAAAACTGACTGTTTCTATTCGGTAACTTTTCGAAGTCAGTTATAGCAAAAAGAAGAAGATTGTGTTGATCGTGTGAACCAGAAATATCAGAATCATGCACATTACTCCGAGTTTAACGAGATCGTATTAAGTAAATAAATATTGAAACCAGGAACTAAATAATACTATTTTATTGGAAAATAGTAATTATATTATTTATTGATGCTTGAAGTTTTTCAGCATTTATTACTTTTTTAAATGTCATTGGCTGTTATTTTAAATGAAATACACTGTATTAACATTTTTTCATATAGGGACTTAGCAACCAGTTGATAAATAATAAACAAAATTTATTGATATATTGTATATTTTTAGTGACATTTATATTTTTACTCTAATCTACATTTATATTTATCAAAAATATTAATAATAATCACAAGAGTTATTCAGAACTATGGCAAGAGCAATTTTTTGGGGTTTGGGAATGGCGTTTTTTCATAAGTGTTACTTCACTCTAAGTCGATACTTAGCCCCTCCGACCCCTTCTAGTGCCATCCCAACGGCGCTCGTGGTTTCCACATCTGCAATGGGAGCCGCAGCAATTGCTTACCATTTTGTAAGAAGATATTTAAGGCGCATAAGAACAGCGGACACCACGGACCATGCATCAAACAACATTCCTACTGGTAACGTGGTGTCAGGGAATGATACAATTATGGAAGCTGCGGCTACAACGAACAATTTGATCATACCGGGTCCATCTAGCGGAACTTCAGCAGCACCCACTAGGACAGAAACAACGCCGTCTTTAGCCTCAAGTAGTCCAAATGAGGACACAGATTGGTCTGACATTGAACTACATCACAGAAGAAGGAAAAAGCGAAGGTCTGATCTCACCAACAACGAACATTCAAGGCCAAAACAGCGGAGAGCTGAGAATAATGAAAATGCATGAGATAGGAAGAATATTGGAAAAAGTAATCATCGTTCTAGATATTCTGAGTGATTATTTTATTTTTATAATACGTTACAATATATTTTATTGCCAAGGTGTTACTTCTGAGTTTCATTTCTGATTCTATCTTTCAATTTTTGTAGAGAATGGGGCACGTCATCAAAAATTAGAGGTTTAAAATAACCCCAATGAAAATTGCACTGGGGATTGCCTCAATATTGAGGTGGAGTCCTGGTAGTAGAAAATGACATACTTTTGTGACTTATTGTAAACTACATAGGTGTCAAATTTTTCGTTCTCAAAATTTACGTATACCATTAATAATAATAATAATAATCAGAAGAAATCAAGAACTATAATTAGTGTGGCACCGTGGGAATTTAGTATGGTGCTCTTACAAACATACGAAAATGTTTTTTGACTTTAAAGTCACAGTTAACTCCGACCCCAGCCAATATTGCCCCAATAGCTCTCATGGTTTCCTCATCATTAATTGGAGTCGCAGCTATCGGTACTACTTATAATTTGAAACAAGATGTTTGAGAGCCAAAACGATTCTCAGTTCGAACCCTTTAGCAGTGAGCAATGTTCCTAATATTGATATGGTGTCACAAGATGACTCCATGATGGAGACTTCGGGTGTATCGATCTCCTTAAAGAGTGCAGCAGGTTCCTTCACTAGAACTCCAGCAGGTCCCTCCAGAAGTGGATCGTCCCCTTCTATGAATTCATCCTCAAGTACTTCAAATAACGACACAGATTTGTCTACAGTTATTTTTTAGTTTCATTCTGTTTTCCAATTTTTGTAAAGATTGAGGCACGTCCTTAAAAACTACTAATTTTTTAAAGTTTTTTTTCTTAATTTTTATAAATAATCTTTAAACAATTTTAGTCATTTCTAAAAAAATCTATTCTTTTTAAAAAAATTAAGATAACGAATTTTAATTAGTCTTAAAGGACTTTATTGATTTTAACAACAGCTCTCTTTCGGTAAATATTTGTTTGAAACAAGTAGACCCGTATCAAAAAATATTAATTATTTATAAGAAAGCGACAGCCTATAAAAGAAATAAAATTGAACATTTCTGATTTTCCAGGGATCCCAATGTACCAAGAAGGAGCAACTTTAGTAGCATGAATCCGGCTTATTGGACCCAATTTGATGTCGAATGGCCAGATTTCGATAAAGAGGAACGATACTTGGAATTAGGTAATAACGAAAAATTGCCTTGTTTCTGCATATCTTTAGAGTCGAACGTCCGAACTCGTTTCCAAATGGCGTCACGTTTTATTTTTCAACGTTATATGAAACATTTTTCCCAGACATGATTTCATTTTGACTTTTTTTTACGTTCCAAGGATAGCAGAAACAATGATTCATACATAGCATGTTCGTACAATAACAGACCAATATATCACCTATTTTTCTAGCACTTTTCTTCCCTGTGCCTATCTTTCTCTCAATTACGCACTTACCTTTTCTATTTCTCTCCTTTACACAGTCTTACCCACTTCATGAATTTCTTTTCGACACACTCTTCTTCTCCTTTCTCCACGTTCCTTTCTCACACTCACCTTTCAAAAGCCCCTCTCACACCTCATTTTCTTACACATTTACATTCTTCCCCGTATCTCTCTCTCTCTCTTTTTATATAACGCTCTTTCTTACTTACTCATCTATGCTTCTCCATGCTTCTCTCTTCTCTACACTTATACGAGTATTATTTTAGGGTTTTTTAATAATTTGTAAAAGGATCTCAGACACTGGATTTTGGCCATTTATAAAATATTCTATTCATTTTCAAAAAAATTTAGTCAATATTAAACAATTTCAGTTATTTTTAAAGGACTTTACTCCTGTTTCAATTTTTTTGGTCTGTAAAGATATTGGTATTAGTTTGTTCTAAAAGATTTTTGTCATTTTTAGAAAACGAAAGTTGCTTTAAAAGAATTTCGTTTTTTTAAAAAGCGTTTAATTCAATCATTTTAAAAAGACTCTTACATTTCTAAAGGATTTTATAAAAGTAACTCGGACACTTTTAGTCCTGTTTAAAAGATTTTATTCATTTTTAAATAATTCAGTCAATATTAAAGGATTTGATATAATCTTAAAGGAATATTTAAATTTTTTTAGTCTCCTTTCATTTTTGTGGATTTTAGTTACTTGATTAAATATTTGATGTAGGATTTAAGGGTTTTAGTCACTTTTAAAAAATTTCAATCATTTTTAAAGTAGTTTAGTCGCTTTTAAAGGTCTTTAAAACTTTTAAAAAGAACATTAATAATTCTAGAGACTTTAAAAAGTTTTAGAAGGAAATAAGTCCTTTTTAAAGGAAAGGATTTAAATATTTTTTAAATGTTATAAGTTGTTTTAAAGAACTCAAGTTCCTTTTATAAGACTGTAATGATATTTAGATGACACTAATAATTTTAGAACATGTTAGTGATTTTTAAATTATATTATTATACCGAACCCATAAGAAATAACGATCCTCAACAGAAAGAGACCACAACTGCAAAAATAGAAATGTTAAAAATATGTTAGCATGTTGTGAGTTTTTCATTTGTTTGTTATTGATATAACAAAAAATATAGTTGTCAAAAAATATACTTTTGATTATCAGAGTAATTAAAAAGTTTATACAAACTATTTTTAATTGCAATATTTTAATATTTAACAAGTAGATGAAGAAAATTAGAAACGCCGGGGCGGTTTTCAAAAGATAGAAATGGAAGACATTTTGGAAAGCAACGGAAAGTTGAAGTGATGTAAAAAATATTGACAGCGGAAATTGTGAATCTAGAACATTTAGAAGTTATATAGTTGGTATTAGAAATAAATAAAGTTAAACCAGCGACAGTGCCACATTGGTGACAGCGGTGGGATACGAAGATCGAACTCAGAAGTGTATTTGGTAAATACAACATCCACGAAGTTAACTCAGACACAAATAGAGAAGGAAAAAGAAGAGAAGCTCAGGAAAGGAGAGAAGCCGAAATTTTAAATGGTCTAACACAAATCGAGGAAAACTCCAGACAAGAAGTTGGGCAGCTTAATGTTCGAGTGACCATGTAGAACAGCAAGAAAATTTAAAAATTAACCCAGAGAAACAAAGGTAAGAGTTTCCTTTAGGTCCCACAAACGGGGAAAGAAATAGTTATATCATTGAACACGTCTCGTCTAGTAGAATATGTAAATTGCAAAAAACCAATTTTAGGGGATCAATATTTTACATAAAATGTAATACAATTTTAATCCAAAACATTGGCTCCAATTTAGATAATTTTTGGTGTATATACTAATTTTATTGTAGTGAATTCAAATCTAAAAGAAACATTTTATGTTTACCGACCAGGAAAAGTTATTAAAATTTTAAAATGAAAATTGACACAATTTCCTTGTCTTTTCGCATTTTGACAGTTTGACATAAACTTAAACGGCAGGTTCGGTTTTAAATAAATTTAAAATAGGTCGATTGTATCTAAAACAGAAATAATTTAAAAAAAAATATTAAATCCCAATTAAATACAACATATAAATCGAAATTTCATTTTTTCTTGTAGAAATTCCGATTACAAATGACATTTTTTAGTAGGAAGTCCAAACATGAATCAAAATTTCGTATTTTTTTCGGTTTTGCAAATAAATGGCTTTTTTGAATTTATTTTTAAACGACGCTAGATTGGTATGATATACGAAAGTCGAAGTGTATAAAATTTGAACATTCGTGAAAAATTAATTTTTGACCAGCCTGTACGAAGTACCAATTTAAAACTTGGTCTTAAAAATCTTTGGCCTACTGGCTTTATATATTTGTAGTATATATTTTTTGTAGAAATTGCGAAATATAAATTTTATTCTTTGTTTATTAGTAGGAATCGAATCTTTTAATTTATACATCGAAATGCCATTCACATAAAATATAAGTGATATTTTGAGTTATAGTCTTTTTGAGATATAGTCTTAAAAAAAAGAAAATTTCTATTTATATTTTAGACTTTTTATTAAAAAATGTCATTACGACTTATAATTAGGAATTCTACTAAAACATATTTACAAATCGGAATTGCTAAATGTGCTATTCAATACAAACAAACAAGATATAAACAGGTTTGAGAAGCCATTTTATATTTTGAATGAATGCATACGTTTTTCATTGATGTAAATCGTATCAAGTATATAAAGTATTTTAAGTTAGTTCATTTTTTGTAGTGAGCTTATTGAACACTGAAATAAGCTGTTCAAATTTGCAAGTAGAACACAGTATTACTGTCGGCCGAAAATGATGACTTTCGATTGAATGTCTTGAGGGTCAAGCAAACATCAAAAATGTAATGCAGATATTCCTTAATTTAACAACCTTATTTGAAACATTCATCAACAGAAATCCAGGTAATGATTCAAATTTTTTACAGCTGGCAGAGATGGCCAGTTATTTCTTATAATCACTAATGGAGGATGGTATGTTCACTTCTGGTCAGAATATATGTCCCCAGTGAACGTTTCGAAGTGTTCAAGTTCATAAACATTTTTCTTCTCGGTTGTTTAACTAAAAAACTGTATTACACTGCACGTTAATTTTAAATATTTAATATTAACAGTTCATTATGCGCATAAAATAATTACTTAAATATATACTTGCCTATGACAGTACTAAACTGGTATAGGCCCCAGTTATGTTTTAGGGATTTTTTGTTAAAAAACGTAATCTACTCAACAAAAGCAGATTGTATCAATTTTCAATTTAAAATTTTAACTTTTTTCTGGCCAGTAAATTTAAAATTTTTCTCCCAGATTTGAATTCTCTATAACAAAATTAGTATTCACATCAATAGTTATCGAAATTGGAGCCAAGTCTTTGGATTAAAATTGTACCACATTTTAGGAAATACCAAATTCAGAAATTAGATGAATTCAACAAACTATTTAGACCTTCTCCGGAGCAGGATTTAAAGAAATGGGATTTGAAATTAGTTGATCAACTGGTTCGACTTTCTGGTCAGGTTTTGCCGCAAAAGCAAATTGTAGGAGGTATAAACGATTTTTTTGTTATTAAATTGCTGGTGTAATAGTTATTTATTTTAGGGAATAACGCTAAGTGTTCAGCTTGTCTAAAAGCAGATTGGACCAGAGAGTTTCGCCCTCTACCCATGTTTCCGCCTGCTAAAACGGCCAAATTTGCTATTGTTTGTCCAATGAAACTTAAGAACTATTGCAAGGATTGTATTAAATGCTCAGAAAAATCGACTAGAGGATTACATTAGGATATAGGGTAACCCAGAATATTTTATCCTCCAAGTGGACTGTCCCATTTTCAATACACGAGGCCATCGCGAAGATACAAGGAATCCCACTGAGCCCAGTATTTTTTTATGATTCCACTATACTTGGCTACTTGTTGCCAAATGGATCTCACTCCATTTTTAAGCCAATTTCGAATAATATTCGTCTTTTTTTTCAATGGCACGAGTCAATATTTTTGAACTTTCTAATAATTATTTCATTTTATACATTCATACAGTAAATAGATACACATTCATACCACACCCATGCCCACGTCGGGATTCGAAACCGGGACTCCGGGCACTGAATGTCGGCTCTTCGCTCACTACCGTGGTCAGCAATTTTCAAGTCGGCCTTCTTTTGATTATTTCGTAGATTTTCAAGGGATCTATCATCACTGTGAATCTCTGGCTTGACAGTAATTATTTGAAGATTAACTTCTTCAACCACCTGCTCCCTCTCTTCAAGAGTTTTACGGTATCGGCATTGGTGTTCTAAACAAGGTCGTCTGGAGAGAATTTCTTCGTCGTCAATATACCCATTTACTAACAAATTTTGCTCATCTTTATTTAAGATATAAGTGCAGGTTTCGGGGCACTCCCTAGTTACAGTCGACGCTCGCCGCGTAGTGCCGACTTTTACTCGTTTTCCTCATAGCGACTGGAAAGCCGATTAGGAGTAGGGGATCGGCTTCTGGGAGATCTTCGTTAAACATTTCTGGCCGAACTCCTTGAAGGGCTTTGGGATGTAGATCTAGGTGAACTCATGCGATCATTTCTGGATTCTCTATTTCTTGAAGAAACTCTATTTCTATAATTCCTCTAAAGATGTCCAATCTTTCTACAATTAAAACATCTCTTCTCACTGGGGCTAACCTGTTGCATATGTTGCAGAATATTTAAGATTTGCTAATGAGGCTACTATGTCTTGCTCAGTACCCATTTTCCAGACTGAATCAGCTCAAAATAATTTGATAACTGGATGGGAGCCCCAGTTTTACCTTGTTTTGATATGAGCTGTAAAAAATTCAGGAACATCTCCACCGCCTAATTCTGGATCCTCTTCCAACACTACCAGCAGGAGCTAGCATTTGGGGCCTAGATTATACATACTCCAAGCTACTTGTAACTTCTCCAGCAATACATTATGATCTATTAGGTTGGCTTAATCAGTTCAAAATAACTGGATATTAAGTGAATAGGTGCCCCAGTTGTACCTTGTTTTGATAGGAGTTCTTTGGGCCTGGGCCTAGTGTGAACTTTCTCACTTCTTAAACTTCTTTCTCTGACACCTTCATTCCCACCGCCGCGTTCTCTGTCTTGATTAGGGATATCACCAGATCCATACACAACTCCAACTTGTTCAGCTACTGGAAAAAATTCCGAAATATTTCCACCGCCTAATTCTGAATCCTCTTTCAACATTACCGCCAGGAGCTAGCATTTGGGGCCTAACCCATACATTCTTCAAGCTATTTGTAAATTCTCGAGCAATACATTATGATTTATTAGGCTGACTCAATCAGTTCAAAATAATTGGATATTACCAGGATGGGTGCCCCAGTTGTACCTTGTTTTGATATCAGCTCTTTTGGCCTTGTATGAATTTTTTCACTTCTTAAACTTCTCCCTCTGGCCCTATATTGGAAAGGTCCCGTTTTCCAGACTGCACCAGCTGAAAATAATAATTTTTTATTGAGTGACAGCTTCGACTATCAGGACCATTAGCCTCGTGTTCTGTATAGGCTTTGTTACTGTTTCCCGGCGACACATTTTAGGAATAGCACTGTTAATTTGAATCCAACATAGAATGATGAAGTGTGAATCACCTGTAGGGACGAGAACCGACTTCCTAACTTGTAGTCAAATCAAAAAAATTCTCGCACCTGCCAGTAGTCGAACGGCGGTCCTTTCGATCACCAGCTCCCGGCTCCACCACTTGAATCACTCAACTCAGCTACAGATGATAATGAGATTGTGACTTCTATTTCCAGGTTGCTTAGTGAAGTTTGACCTCGGCGTTTACTTTCTAGTTCAACCATGTCAGTTCTAGTGTTTTCTTCTTGTCTGTGTGCTCAATGTCAGGATTAAAATCTATCCTGTATTTGAAAAGTTCCCATATTCCGTACTGAATCAGTTCAAAATAATTCTAAATTAATTTGATGGGAGCCCCCAGTTGTACATTATTTTGATATGAGCTCTTTCCGTCTACTCTGAATTTTTTCACTTCTTCAATTTCTTCCTCTGACACCTTCATTACCACCGCCGCGTTCTTTGTCTTGGCTAAAGATATCACCAGAGTCATGCACAACTCCAACTTGTTCAGCTGCTGGAAAAAATTCCG
Organism: Hermaeophaga mercurialis; assembly: GCA_951812935.1. Taxonomy (NCBI): domain Eukaryota; kingdom Metazoa; phylum Arthropoda; class Insecta; order Coleoptera; family Chrysomelidae; genus Hermaeophaga; species Hermaeophaga mercurialis. The sequence continues at coordinate 2,112,223 of OX638363.1, forward strand.
AATTATTCACCGCCTAATTCTGGATTCTCTTTCAACATTACCACCAGGAGCTAGCATTTGGGGCCTAACCCATACATACTTCAAGCTACTTGTAAATTCTCGAGCAATACATTATGATCTATTAGTCTGACTCGATCAATTCAAAATAATTGGATATTACCAGGATGGGTGCCCCAGTTGTACCTTGTTTTGATATCAGCACTTTTAGCCTTGTATGAATTTTTTCACTTCTTCAACTTCTTCCTCTGATGCATTAATTCTCACCGCCGCGTCCTCTGTCTTGACTAGGGATATCACCAGTTTCATGGACAACTCCAACTTGTTCAGCTGCTGGAGAAAATTCTCGAACATCTCCACCTCCAAATTTTCATAAAGTTCCACTACTACTCGCAGAAGCTCATTTGGGGCCTTACCCATACATACTCTAAGCTACTTGTAACTTTTCCAGCAATATATCATAATCTATTAGATCAAATTCTCTGCTAAATTCTGTAAATGGCTTGCACTTCAAAGCTCTTATCCAAGTCGTCTCCAATTTTATTCATTTAGTAGAAAAGCTTGGTAGTCGTGAAATGATCTCCTGGAAAGCCATACTGCTTTAATATTATAATATTCTTAATATCATCTTTCCAAAACCATGGAGAATGCTAACTTAATCAGCTAAAAGTAATTTGATATTAACTGAACGGGAGCCTTAGCTGTGTCAGTTTTGATATGAGCTCTTTGGGTCTAGTATGAATTATTCTATTTCTTAAAATTCTTTCTCTTACCCTTTATTGGAATAGTCCCGATTTTCTAATAATTATCATTTTTATAATAATAATAATTTTAATAATTGTAATAATATAAATAATACAATACTAATAATAATAATAATAATAATAATAATAATATCAACTCAAAATAGTTTGGTATTAACTGAGTGGGAGCCCCATTTGTACCTTGTTTCGATATGAGCTCTTTGGGCCTAGTGTGTATGGTTTCACTTCTTAAACTTCTTCCTCTGGCCCTATATTGGAAAGGTCCCATTTTCCAGACTGCACCAGCTCAAATAATAATTTTTTATCGAGTGATAGCTTCGACTACCAGGGCCATTAGCCTCGTGTTCTGTATCGGCTTTGTTACTGTTTCCCGGCGACACATTTTAGGAACAGCACTGTTAATTTGAAGCCAACGTTGAATGCTGAAGTGAGAATCACCTGTAGGGACGAGAACCGACTTCCTAACTTGTAGTCAAATTAGGAAATCAATTTCTGACTTTTAGTCAAATCAAAAAAATTCTCGCCCCTGCCAGTATTCGAACGGGGGACCTTCCGATCGCCAGCTCCCGGCTCCACCACTGAGTAACTTAACTCAGCTACAGATGATAAGAGATTGTGACTTCTATTTCCAGGTTGCTTAGTGAAGTTTGACCTCGGCGTTTACTTTCTAGTTCAACCATGTCAGTTCTAGTGTTTTCTTCTTGTCTGTGTGCTCAATGTCAGGATTAAAATATATCCTATATTGGAAAAGTCCCCATTTTCCGTACTGAATCAGTTCAAAATAATTCGAAATTAATTGGATGGGAGCCCCCAGTTGTACATTATTTTGATATGAGCTCTTTCCGCCTAGTCTGAATTTTTTCACTTCTTCACTTTCTTCCTCTGACACCTTCATTCACACCGCCGCGTCCTCTGTCTTGGCTAGGGATATCACCAGATCCATGCACAACTCCAACTTGTTCAGCTGCTGTAGAAAATTCAGGAACACCTCCACCGCCTAATTCTGGATCCTCTTCCAACACTACCAGCAGGAGCTGGCATTTGGGGCCTAACTTATACAGTGTGTCTACTTAAGTTGGAACCATATGGAAAACTTTTTTATTATTCATTTTAGGAAAAAAAGTTATTCTTTATAAAAAGTTCTGCATGGTCTAAAACCTGAAATACAACCATCGGATTTAAAATTTGTTGAGCCGTATACAAGGTTTGTCAAAAATGTTACTAAAAAAAGTTGATCAGAATTAAAAATTACGTTTAAATATGCAAATACATCCATTTACATTTATTTGCAAAATATTAGAAAAGATAGAAAAACTAAAAGGTTATCATATGTTTCGTAATCACAAGAGATAAATGTTAATTCAAAATAGAAATATTAGTAAAAAATAAAATAATATGAAGTTTTAATTTAAATGGATGTACTTGCATATTTAAACGTAATTTTTAATTCTGATCAACTTTTTTTAGTAACATTTTTCGATATTGTCAAATTTAAAGGTACTTTACTCTTGAGCAAAATTTATATTTTTCGACAAACCTTGTATACGGCTCAACAAATTTTAAATCCGATAGTTGTATTTCAGGTTTTAGACCAACCAGAACTTTTTATGAAGAATAACTTTTTTTCCTAAAATGAATACTAAAAAAGTTTTCCATATGGTTCCAACTTAAGTAGAGACACTGTAAATACTCCAAGCTACTTGTAACTTCTCCAGCAATACATTATGATCTATTAGGCTGACTTAATCAGTTCAAAATAACTGGATATTAAGTGAATAGTGCCCCAGTTGTACCTTGTTTTCATATGGGTTCTTTGGGTATGTGCCTAGTGTGAATTCTCTCACCTCTTAAGCTTCTTTCTCTGACATATCCATTCTCACCGCCGCGTTCTCTGTCTTGGCTATGGATATCACCAGATTCATGCACAACTCCAACTTGTTCAGCTGCTGGAAAAAATTCCGAAATATTTCCACCGCCTAATTCTGGATCCTCTTTCAACATTACCACCAGGAGCTAGCATTTGGGGCCTAACCCATACATACTTCAAGCTACTTGTAAATTCTCGAGCAATACATTATGATGTATTAGGCTGACTCAATCAGTTCAAAATAATTGGATATTACCAGGATGGGTGCCCCAGTTGTACTTTGTTTTGATATCAGCTCTTTTGGTCTTGTATGAATTTTTTCACTTCATAAACTTCGTCCTCTGGCCCTATATTGGAAACGTCCCATTTTCCAGACTGCACCAACTCAAAATAATAATTTTTTATTGAGTGACAGCTTCGACTACCATGGCCATTAGCCTCGTGTTCTGTATAGGCTTTGTTACTGTTTCCCGGCGACACATTTTAGGAACAGCACTGTTAATTTGAAGCCAACGTTGAATGCTGAAGTGAGAATCACCTGTAGGGACGAGAACCGACTTCCTAACTTGTAGTCAAATTAGGAAATCAATTTCTGACTTTTAGTCAAATCAAAAAAATTCTCGCCCCTGCCAGTATTCGAACGGGGGACCTTTCGATCGCCAGCTCCCGGCTCCACCACTGAGTAACTTAACTCAGCTACAGATGATAAGAGATTGTGACTTCTATTTCCAGGTTGCTTAGTGAAGTTTGACCTCGGCGTTTACTTTCTAGTTCAACCATGTCAGTTCTAGTGTTTTCTTCTTGTCTGTGTGCTCAATGTCAGGATTAAAATCTATCCTGTATTGGAAAAGTTCCCATTTTCCGTACTGAATCAGTTCAAAATAATTCTAAATTAATTGGATGGGAGCCCCCAGTTGTACATTATTTTGATATGAGCTCTTTCCGTCTACTCTGAATTTTTTCACTTCTTCAATTTCTTCCTCTGACACCTTCATTCCCACGGCCGCGTTCTCAGTCTTGGCTAAGGATATCACCAGATTCATGCACAACTCCAACTTGTTCAGCTGTTGGAGAAAATTTTAGAACATTTCCACCGCCAAATTTTGATCATCTTCCACCACTACCCGCAGTAGCTCATTTGGGGCCTAACCCATACATACTCCAAGTTACTTGTAACTTCTCCAGCAATACATTATGATCTATTAGGCTCACTTAATCAGTTCAAAATAATTGGATATTACCTGGATGGGTGCACCAGTTGTACCTTGTTTTGATATCAGCTCTTTTGGCCTTTTGTGAATTTTCTCACTTCTTAAACTTCTTCCTCTGTCTTGGCTATGGATATCGGCAGATTCATGCACAACTCCAACTTGTTCAGCTGCTGGAAAAAATTCCGAAATATTTCCACCGCCTAATTCTGGATCCTCTTCCAACACTACCACCAAGAGCTAGCATTTGGGTCCTAACACATACATACTTCAAGCTACTTGTAAATTCTCCAGCAATACATTATGATCTATTAGGCTGACTTAATCAGTTCAAAATAATTGGATATTACCAGGATGGGTGCCCCAGTTGTACCTTGTTTTGATATCAGCTCTTTTGGCCTTGTATGAATTTTTTCACTAATTAAACTTCTTCCTCTGGCTCTATATTGGAAAGGTCCCATTTTCCAGACTGCACCATTTCAAAATAATTATTTTTTTATTGAGTGACTGCTTCAACTACCATGGCCATTAGCCTTGTGTTCTGTATAGTCTTTGTTACTGTTTCCTGGCGAGACTTTTAGGAACAGCACTGTTAATTTGAAGCCAACATAGAATGCTCAAGTGAGAATCTCCTGTAGGGACGAGAACCGACGTCCTAACTTGTAGTCAAATTCGGAAATCAATTTCTGAATTGTAGTCAAATCTAAAAAAATTCTCGCCGTGATTCGAACGGGGAACCTTTCGACCACCAGCTCGCGGCTCCACCACTGAGATTCAACTCAGCTACAGATAATGATGAGATTGTGACTTCTATTTCCAGGTTGCTTAGTGAAGTTTGACCTCGGCGTTTACTTTCTAGTTCAACCATGTCAGTAATAATATTTTCTTCTTGTCTGTGTTATCAATATTCGGATTAAAATCTACCCTATATTGGAAAAGTCTCCATTTTCCATACCGAATCAACTCAAAATAATTTGATATTTACTGGATGGATGCCCCCGTTGTACCTTGTTTTGATATCAGTTCTTTGGGCCTAGTGTGAATTTTTTCATTTCTTCAACTTCTTCCTCTGACACCTTCATTCCTACTGCCGCGTTCTTGTACTTAATCCTTCAGTCAGACACTGTTTTATAATTTTTAATAATTCACACATTTATACATTCATACAGGACATTCAGACACATCTATACGATACCCATGGCCACGTCGGTACTCGAATCCCGGACCTCGGGGACCGAATGTCAGTTCTCCGCTCATTGGACCACCAGTGTCGGCGGTGGACTAGCTTGGTAGTGGTGGAATTACCTCCTGGAAAGCGATGCTGCTTTAATACTATAATATTCTTAATTCCATCTTTCCAAAACCTTTGAGAATCCTGACTTAGTCAGCTAAAAATAATTTGATATTAACTGGATGGGACACCCAGTTGTACCTTGTTTTGATACTAGCTCTTTGGACCTAGTGTGAATTTTCTCAATTCTTAAACTTCTTTCTCTGACACCTTCATTCCCACCGCCGCGTCCTCTGTCTTGGCTAGGGATATCACCAGATCCATGCACAACTCCAACTTGTTCAGCTGCTGGAGAAAATTCAGGAATACCTCCAACGTCTAATCTGGATCCTCTTGCAATACCAGCAGCATGAACTGGCATTTGGGTCTAACAACCCAGACACTGTTACTATACTGGCTAATTTATCATTGATTACAGCTGCTCATATTAATTCTATTGTCATAAAGAACCAGGTTTTTAAGATTATTAACCAAAAAATTTTTCTTCTTCCGACGCTTCTTTTTCCAGTTATTTTACCCTGTAATATACATTGCAGGAGATTGTATCTGTGTGATGATGTGGCCTAAATATTGAAAAGTCCTTGTTTTTGTCGTGTTCAGTTCTTTTTCTTTTCACACGTCTTTTTTCCAATTATTTTACCTTGTAATATGTATTGCATGAAATTGTATTATTGTGGATTTCTCATGTTGAAGTTTCCTTGTTTTTATCGCGTTCAGCGAGTTATTTTTCTTTTGACATTCTTCTGATGATTTTGTTGTTAGTTACATGTACCGTCCGTGGCACCCTTAACGTTCTCATGTATATCCACATATCATATGCTTCTAATTTTTTAGTTGTAGCCTCTGTCAATATCCACGGTTCCACTCCAAATAACAACACTGAAAATACGTAACAGAGCAATACTCTGATTTTAGTGCTCATACTTAGATCATGATTTTTGAGGATCGATGAGATTTTAATGAATACACTTCTGTTTTTCTCTATTCTGCACTTTTTCTCTTGCGAGTGTTCCCATTGATTATTTATAGTGGACCAGCAAAAGTACTTGGGTTATTTTCAAATTTACAAAGTCAATAGTCAAAATACAAGCTGGCCTGAGAATTATAAATCTGTTAAATACAAGGGTTCGTTCGGGAAAAGTATACAAAGAGTTTTCAAAATCAACTAACAGATATTAAATTTCATTTCGTTATGGATTATTTTTCAAAATGACCGGAAATAGCATCTCTCTCTCTCTCATCAAGAAGCAACGATGGTGGCACAAGCCTTCATAACAAACATCAAAGCGAGGCATCGAGTACCCTTCGAGTTACACTCCGACTAGGGACGGAATTTCGAATCTGAACTATGGGGCGAATTGATGAAGCTGTTAGGAATGAAGAAGACACACATGACGCCTCTCCACCCTCACCCCCTCCACCAGTGTGATAGAATAATAGAATGGCATCATAGAACTAATTGTCTGTATCTGCCTAGTTTCATCCCTGAGAACCAAAAAGGCTGGGACGTCTTAATTCTCCTTTTTCTGCTGGCTTATAGGAGCTCCGAGTATGAGTCCCCCGGGTATACTCCGTCTATGATAATTGCTGGAAGAGAAATGAAGCTCCTCCATGACCTTCTTTTTGGAAAACTACCTCCAGGCGTTGACGAAGAATGTACACCTCCCGAGTACATAAAGAATTTGCAAGAATTAGAAAGGGTGACGACTTTGCTCGTCATCGGTTGAAACTCAACAGGGACAAAATGAAGATTAGTCTTGATGTCCATTTCGTCGATATACACGTATGCCTTTTTAAAGACTTTTTATAATTTTTAAAATTTTACTCACTTTTTATGGCCTAAGGATTTTAAAAATACATTAGTAATTTTTGTAAACATTTCAGTAATTTTTATAGGATTTTAGTTATTTTTAAAACATTCTAAAGGCTTTAAAAAGTTTTACAACTGTCTTTTTTAAAGGAAAGGATTTGAATATTTTTAAAATAATATAAGTTGTTTTAAAGAATTCCAGTTCTTTTAAAAGACTTTAATGATATTAAGATGACACTAATTATTTGTTAAAACATGTCAGTGATTTTTAAAGAAATTGATTTAATTTCAAAAAAGACGTAGCCAACTTTAAGGGAATTCATTTGTTTTAAAAGATTTTAATTCAACTATTTTCTAAAGACCTTAAACACTGAATTTTTAAAATAGTCCATTCATTTTCAAGAAATTTTACACAATATTAAACAATTTCAGTTATTTTTAAAGGACTTTCTTTATTTTTGAACTACTTTTAATATTTTTTTTAGTCTTCCTTCATTTTAATGCACTTTATTTCCTTGGTTAAATATTTTATTTAGGATTTAAGGGTTTTCAATCATTTTTAAAGTGGTTTGTTTAGTTACTTTTAAAGTCATTTTCAGACAATTTCATTCATTTAAAATAATGCATTAGATTTTTTTTTACATTACTAATTTTTGGAAATATTTCAATAATATTTATAGAATTTCAGTCATTTTTAAAAGATTTTAGGGGCTTTTAATAGTTTTATAAGGAATTAGGTCCTTTTTAAAGTAAATATTTTAAATATTTTTAAAATGATTTTAGTCGTATTAGAGAATTTCAGTTTTTTCTAAAATACTTTAATCATATTAAGATTACACTTATTATATTTTAAAAAATGTCAGTGATTTTTAAAGGAACTTGTTTCTTTCAAAAAAAGACCAGTCAATTTTAAGGGAATTCATTTATTTTAAAAGATTTTATTTTCTATCGCTTTTAAAGGACTTTAATATTTTTATTAGGGTTTTTTCATTATTTGTAAAAAGACCTGAGGCACTGGCTTTCGGTCTTATAAAATAGTCCCTTCACTTTTAAAAAAATTCAGTTAATATTAAACAATTTCAATTAATTTCAGAAGACTTTAGTCCTATTTGGTCTCAAAAGATGTTGGTAGTAGCTTTTTGCTAAAGAATTTTTGTCATTTTTAGACAAAAAAGGACTTCACGTCACTTTTAAATGATTTCATTTATTTTCAAAAACTTTAATTGAATCATTTTTATAAGACTTTTTAATACTTAAATTTTTCAATAATTTTTAAGGGGTTTTTCATATTTTCTAAGCCAACTGAAGTACTAAAAATTTTTTTTTTAGTAATTTTTAAACCTCTCTTTTGTCTTAATGATAATATTAATAATAATAATAATAATAATAATAATAATAATAATAATAATAATAATAATAATAATATTAATATTTATTAACCTTTGGTGTCATATACAATGAATATGGCAAGTCATGTCTACTTACACACAAAAGCATAAAATAAGAATAAAAGCAATAACAAAAATGTTCGTAAAAACAATTTAAATGTAAAAAATATAAAAATTAAAAAAATAAAACCTCATATTTATATGATATGTCTTTCTTTCTCCATCGTACACTTATTTTCCCCATCTTACACACTTACCTCCTCTATTCTTCCTTCGGTACACTATTTTTCCACATGCCTCTCTCTCGTGTCTGTCTTTCCGTTTGACATATTTTCCTCCTTGTTTTCCCTTACATTCTCCATACTTCCCTCCCCTCTATTTTAACCCACACTTTCCTTCATATTAGTAATTATGACCCAGTATGTTTTATTTTTTTCAGATATTCCTCCGCAGCCTTCGCACCATTATCGCGAGGCTCAAATGAGATACTGGAATCTGGTTTTCCCCAACATAAGCGAGAACTTTACGTTCGGGTCGTACCCAATGCTACACCCTACCAAGAAATCTTCACCTCCTCTGCGTACTCCGCCTCCATGGTTGTACAATCATCTAACCCGGCCAGGTGTCAATCCTAAAAACAAGTACGAAAATTTCGAGAAACCTCTGGTTACACCGTCAAGCAAAATGTTTGGTACTATTGTTAGAACTGGATATAAACCAGATAATATTGAAGAAAATGTTTATGGTAATATCATTGAATCTCCTTCTAAAGAAGTAAAACAAAGTTCTACGATGAATATAATTACCGTAGCAGGCGGACTATTTCTTTTTGCTAACATAATACTGTTAGTAATTATTTATTTCAAATGTAGAAATAAAAGAAAATCGCAAGCTGAGAAAACGAACGAACTACCTTCAGATGGAGAGAAGATGCAAAAAGATGAAGATGGTTTCGTTATAAACGGTTGTAATATTGTAAGGATGATGAGTAAATCATCGAAAAGTGATGATACGTACGAAGCAGTTCGTCCTGAGTCTAATTCTAACTACAATCTATCGAGGCAAATGTCTGGAAGTACCATTGACGCTCACACCAAAGTCAGAGAGTGGATAACCCAGGAAATTATCCAGAAATACAGCCCGCGTATTTTTAGAAAAAACAGAAGATCGGAATTCATCAAGAATCATACTGACAAGTTCGATGAACCAGATACAGCGATGAAAACTTCTACCATAACAAGACCTAAAGTACCAAAAGTGTCTGTGGCGGTAGATGCGACTCCTTCAGGACGGGGACCGAGTGTTCTTATGCAACAACCCATCGAATTATCTAAATCTTTCGATTATTCTTACACCAAACCAGATTCTAAAATACCCTTAAGAAGATCATTAACAATGGAAGACTTTTCCCTTAAAGATCACGACATTGAACCAACCGTCGTTAAAATAGAGCACAAACATTCTAATTCCGATCCAGTACAAGATGTCATTTATTCTCTGGTTAAAAAAATGAAAACTTTCAGTCCAGATTCAGATGTGAACGTCACTTCTAGAGAAGAAACAGAAAAACCACCTCCTCTCACTCCAGAAGAATCACTGATGACTATTAAACGCAGGAACTTTCCTAAAGTTTTGCCGGATTATCCAGCTCTGATGAACCACAGGCGATCAATGCCAGTATGTAGTTTGGTTCAGCCTTCTGATTCGATTCTCAACCAATCGAATCTTGCCGGAAGCTTCAATAAACTACCCCCAACTCCACCTCCACGTACCACAACCCTCCATAAACAATCCAGCGAACCTCAACCGGTTTTTATTTCCGAACCTTTATTGATGGAGGAAGAAGAAGAAGAACCGGAAATCGTCTGCAACAATTTATACATTGGACCGCTGCTTCCTAAAACCAAGCCCAAAGATAGCGAAACAAAGACTAATGAAATAACTACTGAAGCAGTAGATAAAGATGTGAAGAATCCAAAACCTAAGGCGATTGTTGGTGCAAATTCTAATGTCAGAAGAATTGATCCGAAAGTGATAATTAAACCTACTATAAGTAAGAAGCCGACTGAAGATAAAAAGAATATTCCACGGGTTGTCGTGCCGGATAATCAACCACACCAACAACCTTCGAAAGAAAATAATGAAGTAGATAAAAAACCCGAATCTGAGACTAAAAATGTGAAGAAATCTCAGATACCGATGCTTATAAAAACACCAAGTACAAATAAGGATACGTCCAGTTCAGAATCGTCTCCTTCTGAAGAATCTGATACTGGAACGGTTGTGAAGAAAATATAAATGGCTATGATGGAAGCAAAACAAAATACGAAGGACTGTTATAAAGACTTAATAGTAATCATGTCCTTAGGATTTAATTAATAATAAGTATATTTATTTGAAAGTATTATTTAAAAAAGAAGGTTGTTACACCTATAATGCACCAATTTCTCGTAGGATTAAGCTAGGAAGTTCATACCTTTGGATTTTCAATAAAAATGAAGAATATTACAATTAAACAAAATTGCAGTTTATCATCGACTCTTAATGGTGATAATAAAATGGTTAACAAAGTATACGTGGAATAGTTACGATTACTGATGATATTCTAAATCATTTTCCACTTAGGATGATAAATATGGGATTTACTTTACCCACATAATTTATTTAATAGTCCGATTTTAAATTAATGGAAATTTGAGAGCTATTTTCTTTCAAAGGACAGTAAGTAATGCTGTTTTATATAAACAAAGAGATGAAAATCAGATGCAGCCAAGTGGACTATATGGTGATTAATCACTTGTCATTGAAAATGCTACAGAAATGTCTCTGCTAGTCCTAACATGATGAACTCGAATTACAGCAGGCGCTTCATACTTTGGCGAGGAACTATCTTATTATTAGCAATGTTTACGTGCTCCTTGCACTCCCAGAACTAACAAGTGCGACGTAACACGATCAACTGGAATACTAGTGACATTGCGCAAGAGGTTTATGCAAAACTTCATTGGATTTTCATTGTGGTCTTAATGTTATGATCGCTTTGACCTTGAAACAAAATAGTAGTCATAGTAGCACTGCCAGATTATAAAACCATGTTAACAACCTTCTTGTATATATTTTTAATGTTACAGGAAGACTAAAAATTAGAAAAAAATCAATCTGTATCTTATGGAATTCTTACTTATATTTCAGTATTTATAAAGTTATGTTTTTTATGCGTTACAATGTATTTTACAGCATTTTTGTATGAGTATTTTTAAGTAAACTATTTTTTTTAAGATAATAGAATCATTATTTTTTTCAAAATAAATACGTCTGTCCTTTACACAAAGAATTAGTATAACTCATTGTATGCTCATAGTATATCTACTAATATGGGAATAATTTAACTATTTTTTTATTTTTTCAGTTTATAATTATTTTTTCAAATATTAAATTAAAATAAAGATAGACACAATCAAGAATGTTTTTTTAATTATTTACCCAAAAAAATTTTGATTTTTTAGTATCTTGGGTTAAAAGTTTGTAATACTCCATTATTCTGTGATTTTAATAAATGAATTATTATAAAACCAATTGTTTTTTATTACAATTTTTTACTATCTATAGTAACTCCTAAAAAATAGTTTTTGAATTAAAGTATTCCTGGTTATCAGTGTTATTGCCAAAAAATGTTTTTTACTGAAACCGAATTGTTGAAAAGATATGAGTTTTCCCTTCCACAAATTTGGTTGACGCAATGCAATCAAGAAAACGCCACATCCTGAAGCTGTATTCGGGAAATGCATTTCCACCGACGGCTACGATCTCCGGGAAATTTGTTTTGACTAGAAGAAGTGGGTGCAAATATAAATCTAAACTCTCCCGAAAAAGGGGTGCTAAAGCATTTGGGCACTTTTATTTTATTTGCTCGTTCCTAGCCACTCAGCGTGGTCGTGTCTTATATCAGAAAGCAATATGTATGGAAATCGCCGGACGAATCTGTAAAAGTCAAATAGAAGTTTACGCTTTTGTGAAAATGTTACATGGTTGATTTCTTCCACGAGGATATTAGGAATGTTAGATTTCTGGAAATGATTAGGAAAATTTCCGCTCGTGGGTAGTTGTAATTGATAGGGTCCCTTTGATGTGCCCAGTTTATAAATGAGGATATAACCAGAAAAAAATAATACGGACCTCATGGAAAGCAAATGGAGAATATTGGGAGATGTTAGTAAATAAAATAACATCTACAAAAATTTCATAAAATCAACAAATTTAACAATAAGCACTCCATTACTACAGATCCTGGACTCTGTTGAAGGTTTTAAATTAATTTTAAGATATGAATTAATTAACAGGAAAATGTGAGCGCTATATAGGGTTTTTTAATTATTTGAAAAAACATTTCAATTTCCGCTTTAAAATACAAATTGTAAAAAACTTAATATGCAATATTACGAATTTAGTCAGATACGAAGAGCTTTTTATTAATAAGTAATATAAAATGAACAAAATAATGCGTTTGTTTTTTTCTGAAACAACTTTTTAATACAAGCAGAAAATATGTTCTTTTTCATTCGTTGTTTTTATTAGTTGAAATACATATTCCTGGTTATAAATATTTTGGTCCAGGATATTGTCACCACTAGATTTTGCTGATTATTTGCATCGTTTAAAATGTTAACAAGTGCTCTAGGAAACCCTGGTTATAATGATCCCAGTTAAATTATACAGAGTAATTTCTTATTTATATTCGTATTTTGATGGTTTTTTTTTTAATAAGTTAGTGAAAAATAATTCTATTTTGTAGAAATTTATGTTTTGAAAATATTAATACAAGATTTTATAATTCTAGATTAAATATTGTATATTAATAAAACTCGTAATTAAAAAGTATAAAAACGGTGCACTTTTTAAAAAGTTCTTTAAGAAACTTTTATACGAGGTCCTCAAAATTTAAACTGATGATAGAGGTATCAAAATATTAATTTACTATTATGTACAAAAATCTATTTTAACTACAGTCATTGCAAAAATTTTCCAAAATCATGACAATTGTTTCACCGGATGTCATCGTAAGATAAAATTAAAGAAATTGACAGGCATTTCATATCAAATTATATCTCGAGCAACATCTTCAGTAGTATCTTTTAGAGAGAAAAATGTAGTTTCAGTTTTAACATATGTAAAAACCAAAATTTCTAAATTAAAATCTCGGGTATTTATAAGTTAAATTATGTGAATGCTATTGCTATATATTGGCCAGATCCTTCGAAATTTTGAAATCATATGTAGTGAGTTTATACACTAAAACAACAAAATAAGTCACATCACGCAAAACATCTCATTGACACTCAACACCAACCTACATTCGGTAAACCAATAGAAACAACAATGGAAATTCTTCATATATACAATAAGAAGCAAGAAGTTGGTTTTTTTTGGAAGAATTTGAATAAAAATATATCTACGATATCCTCAATAAAAACAATCAAATAAACCTGGAAGTTTCAGTTTTTTAGATTACCTTATGTACTAAATATATAAATATTAACCAAATGTTTCGGAAAGTAAGGGTAGAAAAATCATCTTTGAATTTTTGAAAAATTTCTATATAGAGTGGAACAAAATTTTGTATAGAAAGTCTAGTTTGCAATAAAAACTAAATAAAATCAAAATAAAAATTTATTTATTTTATGACTTTATTTTTTAATGAAAATGAAAATAATCCCGGATTAAAAATATAAATTAATTCATTAATAAAACGTTTAATTGCAAAATATAAAAACGGTGCACTATTTCAAAGCCTTTGCGAGAAATAACGCCAGATTAAAAATTAATAATGATTTATTATTAACATTGTTAAATGAAAAATGGAAAATAAAAAATGTATTTGATTTATTCAGTGGGTGGAAACCTCTGTTGATTTAAATTATAAATGAAATATCGATGACGTGCGTGAATGGAACTGTCAAAAATTTGAAATAATAATAGGGTTCTGGCCGCCCAGATTTCCAGATTTATATCCACTCTTTTGATTGCTCATTTAATCTTGGAAAATATATTATAAAAGAAGGGAAAAATGAAAAACCTGGTTTGTAGGTATACTTTATTAAATATTATATTGTGTCATATTATTTATTTAATTAATTTAATTTAAAACGGTCAATGAAATATGATCAATTCCTTCAAAGTCTATTGAAATATAAATGCCATATTACTGATTTATATTTCTCAATTTCCTAAGATACAGTGTTGTCAAATTCATGAAAATGCCGTCAATACCGATATTTGCATAACTGTTCGCTCTAAAGGAAATTAATTACTTTTTATTGAACAGGCGTATTTTAAAGAGGCCACTATCGACTGGAAATTGTTGGCTCTCTTGGCAAAATTGAAAATTTTTGCTTGTACCAGGATGGCGGTTATTAGAAGCGCTCTCAGAAACGACGTTTCGGTATTGATCGGCTACACATGTGACAGATTATCACTGGGCCAGTGCCATGTTACGTTTTTTAATGATTTACGACGTTCGGCGGCAATTTTCTACTCGCGTAATATTTACAATCTGAAATTATAAATATGAATGATCGGGATTTTGTCCCGTTTCCATGCGGCAGCAAAATTTTTAGCGAAAAATATGCCAAAATTTATACTCTCTCAGAGAAAACACAATTTTTTAAATATTTTAGACCATATTCCAGTGACAGTAGTTCCAAATTTCATCGAAAAAATATCGTTCCAAAAATTTCCCGTTATCTCTTTTTTTTTCTTCGTTGAAACTTGAAACGGACTGTTTTCAAGTTTAGTTTTTGCATTTTAATTTAAGGAGATTGTCCATGTGCCCACAATTATCCACGAATTTTTTACAAAGAAATTCTTCGGCGCACTTTCAATTGTTTGGCACACTAGCACAAAAATACGACAAGTTTCTTTTAACAAAATAGTAATAAATAATAAAATATAACTAATCAAATCAATATGCTCAATTCACTTAGTTTTAATAGGATTTATTGCACTAAAATTAAATACTTTTCATTAATACTTTCCGTAGATGCTTATTTGTTAAATATAATATATATACAGCGTGTCCAAATATACAAACATTGTGATGGGTACAATGAAATTATTTTTTTCTGATGATAGTTACATACTTTGGACGATGCTGTATATAAAAATGTAGATTACTCTTAAAGATCCATTTGTGTTTAAGACATTTTAAAGTATATCATTCGATAACAGTATTTTAAAGATTGAAATAATTAACAATTATGAAGACTGCTATACAGGGTCCCCCGTCTAACATTAAAAAATTAACTTAGACGAAAGGAAAATTTCAGTCTTTTTCTATAAACAAACAATATGTTGAAGTAAATGAAATCTATGATATAGAATATTTGATTACGTTTTTATATAATTTAGATTTTCGTCAGATATTTATTTTCGATTTAACTAGCATTATTAGTTTATTATTTGTACGTTTATATATTACTTTAAACATTAGTTTTGTTGAAAAAACATAAAAATGTGTGTAAAATTCAGGAGCAAAACAACAGAGGGCGATAAAATCAACAAGAGTACGAAGAAGAAATTACTCAATTAGTAGTCGGTGAGAATAAAATTTCAACCCCATATTTCATATATATATATATACGTACAACGTTGTTTATTTAACGATTCTATTATTTTTCTACATCGGAAATGTAGCTTGACAAATCTAACTTTTATATTTATTGAATAGATAATTTTGTTTAATAACCGATAGAAATTTTTTTTAGTAAAAATATGATTGCTCAGTGGAAGATAAAGTGCATCAAATATATGCGCATTAGCGTTGACTTTTGACAAGTAATGTGAATACAGAAGCGCTTTGTTAAAAAATTATTTTTGACTTTATTTTCTTCTGAAAGGAAATTAAAAACAACTCGAAAAATAGGAGCACACAAGATTTCTGTAGTAGATACGAGTAGGTAAATTTTTACTGATAAAGAAGATATTTACATTATAGGCCATATAAATTTTTTATATAAACTACTTTGATAGTGTAAACAACCAAATTTTTATGAATGTAATTCCGTTTGTTGTTTATCTGATTCTGAACATGTACGTCAATTCCGAAACACTCTGTATACAAGAAAATGTTCCAAAAACGTTTCATTCTAGACCCTCACCCAAGATAAATCATATCAATAAATTAAGTAAAGATACTAATACAATAATTACTCTGATACAATGCGTTCAAATATTGCATACATGATTGCTAAATACTAAACTGATAAAAACCTATATAAGAAGAGCATAATATGGAAAAACAATAGAAAACGTGCATAATAGGAGACACGTCAAGAAAAAATCAATACAGAAAATGTGTTTGAAAGAGGAAATTCTTTATCAATTAATATAATGAAAGAGGCGCTGATACCACAACCAACTCAATTTTATTAAAACAAAGGCTTTTGTACATTTTATAATGAACCCATTGAATCATCTGTTAAACTTTACGTTTCTAATGGCCAACTGTTAAACTACACCTAACAAATGTTCTAATTTGTCAAAGTTGAGTTCAATAGAGCTTATTCGAAAGGGATGTACATAAATATTCATAATTACTGTATTAATAGCCCTTTGTATATAAATGGCGTCAACATTTGTATTTCAGATTGAAACAATTACAATTAAATTAAATGTAGACACTGTAAAGGTGTCATTAATCAATCAATGATAACATTGAAAATAAAATAATTACGTTCGTAAATTCCTTGCTAAAAGCTAAATCAAAAAATCAACAACGTAAAGGAACGAGGAAAACGAATAGAAAACATTGATTCCACAATAAAAATATTATGATCGTTAAATGGAAAAACAATAGAAAACGTTGGTAACAGATGATAAATTAGGAGGATAAATAAATGGGTCAATAAATTGAAACCCCACTAGGGTACCATTCAAATTTCTTGTTTATGTTCAGAATCAGACGCTGCAACAACCAACGGCTCATCTGTTGATTGGACGAATATGAAGATCAAGTTTGCACACACTTAAAAGTATAGAAACACTTGTTTTTATCACACTCTCATTTCACTCATCGCAGCTCTCGGTACCCGCATGTTGCACTTATTCGTATTGTTGTGTTGCGCTGTTAGCAGCGGCTGGCTTTCGGGGCTCTTCGCCCTTGGGGGCGGCGGCGGCTTCGGTACGCTAAGAGGCATCGTTGCGTTACCGTTCGGAGGCTGCACGAATCCGTGTTGTTGCATCTCTGCGATAATACAAGCGGTGTTGTTGGCCATTGTAGCGTTCTTCGGCAGCGTCATACAACCGTGTTGTTGGTAATTGTGACTCGGCACGTTTTTAGGCAGAGTCATGCAATTTTGGAGCATCACGTTTGGACTTGGAGGCGGCGCTTTCAGTGCGTTTGATACTCCTGTGGGATACATGTGCTGCATTTTGTTCATATGTGCGTCTTGTTGAGCGTTCGCTGCTAGTATCAGAGCCGAGGTGTCTTGCTCTACGTTTACAATGACGTTGGAACTCTGAGAATGGCCTAAATGGTATTGGTGCTTGGAAATGGTTTCGAATGCTGCTTGATTCCTATTTTGTTGCTGCTGTAAGTTCTTCACTTCCATTCTGGTTTTATCTCTTTGATAATACACTCCAGCGAAAATAAGGACGTTCAGTATCAACAGGGAACAACCAATAGCAATGGTAACGCTCAACGCCGTACTATAAGCAGCGTACCCAGCAGCTTCTAAGCTAGCCAAAGTATCAGAGGTGTTAGTATGGCTCTGGAATATCTGATGGTTGTAATTCCCCGATGACACAACGTTAACGCAAGTAGTAACAACTGTTTCTATAGTCGTTGGTGCCTCCAGAGTCGTAAGACTCGAGTTAGTTCGCCTTCTGACGAGCTCCATAGTAGGATCGTAGTAATTTAATCTAGATAAAGGATCAGGTCGGACGGCTCCTTCGTAAAGATCAGCGCTGTTATGGTTCCTGAACAAATTATGCCTTGCAACTACGTCTTCCATTCCAGCCCTGTGGAGTTCGGGGATTAGTCGTAACCAAACGCTTAGTTGGTGGGCGCGGAAGTGGTTCTTCATCCGAGGTTTCATCCCTGCAAAAAAGAAACATTTTTCAATGGTTTTATCTTAAATAAAAATTCGTTTTTTGGTGGTTAAATAAGATCTGTTTTTCGCTAAGATTTTATTTTGCTCGGGTGAAAACTCTATTTTGCTGAAAAGTCGATCAATTATCTCCAAGCTCTGTCACGCTATGTAAGGAACGTCATATAAGAAGGGACGAAATTGTTTCTTTTATTTGATTTAGCTTTCTGTTTTCCAAATAATTGAATTAGAAGTTACTGGTTTGAGAAAGGAAACGTATATTTACAATCTAGTTTATAAAGCATCTCCTTCACCTGAGCCGAGAAGAGTGATTTTAGGAAATTAGTTTTAATTAGTAATTTAACTTTCAGGGGAAAATATCCGACGTCTTCGTAACATTATTTGTTTTTGTCTGCTTTTTACTTGCCCGGGAAAAATGCGAGCTCCGAAATAAGCTTGTTATCACGATTTCATTATCCATTACGTATTTTATCGGCCATCATAGTTAACTTTGAGTTTTTATGTTATGTGTACTATATTTTTCAATTTAAAATACGTTTTTAAAAAAGGATAAAACAGAATATCATTAAAAATTTTCAGCGAAAAAATTGCTAAAAATGCCTGATGTGATATAACTTTATGGTGATAATTTGTTATGAATATGGTATATTAAATTGACTAAAATAAACGATTCAACGAAAAACCAATAATTGCAGTAAAAGTTTATTGCCATCGAGGCATCGAATCGAAGAACACGTGTTTGTTTTCGCCTATAATTCTCTCAAAATAATTAAATTACCATAAAATATAATGTGGTGTGTTATAACTAAAGCTGCACACTTGAATGTTACACCAGTGGTGGTGCCGGGTATTATAAAATATTTATAAGATATAATAATTCATAGTAATCATGTAATACTAGTTAGCGTTATCCGGATTGGCTCGGTTAAACATCTGCAATATTGCATATATTTCTGCAGTCATACGAAACCAAAATGAAATTTAAAAAATCTATAATTAAAGACACAATAGTTGAGTAGAAATCATAAAATAACAAATAGAATAAAATACGCTAATTAATAAAAACTGATTAACAGTAAGAAGAATCACGGATAAAATAGACAACAACAGCTTTGCCAGATTTTCTAAGAAATCTGAAAACTAAGAGCTGCATAAAAGCGATAAGCTGAAACAATTAATTTATTCCTTCAATTTTTTTATTTTTTGGAAATTTTTTTCATGTCATCTATAACATTCTTGATTTAAAGTTGAGATTTATTACAATGCATCTCTTTAAACTCTAAATTAATTAAAATATCGATATTGAAGTAGAGATCTTGTAGAAAACGAAATTTGTTGCTTTGGTGTTCTGGATTATCGTTTTTAAAGTCGAGATCTTTAAAGCATAATTAATTTTTAATATTTTTTATTGCAATTCGAGATTCGTTAAAATGTTGAACGTAAGGTCATGATTTAAAGAAAAATTTTAAATATTTTTGCAAGGTTTATTAAATCTCGATTTCAAAATCAAGATTTGTCAAAATCTCGACTTCATAATTGTGATTTTAAATATTTTTTCTTTAAAATCGAACTTTAATCAAATGTGGACATTGAAATCGTAATATTGACAGCTTTAAAATTGAGATCTTAAAAGATCTTAAATTTTTTGCTGAAAATTCGAGATTTTTAAAAATGTCGAGATTTAAAGTAAAGCAGAAAATATTTCAAATATTTTTATAAGATTCAATAAAATATCGACTTAAAATCCAGCTTTATCAAAATCTCAACTTCATGATCGAGATCGTAATGAAAAAAGATATTTTTAAAATATTTTTGCTTTAAAATCGAGATTTATTCAAATCGAAATCTTGAAATTAAAATTGAAATCTTTCATAAAAATGCAAGAAATACTTTTTGTGACAAAATGACGAGCGGTAGGTCATGTGACAGTCTGAAAATTTTGTTTCATACATTTTCATGAAAACAAAGTTTCATTGTTTGAAATGTTATCGAAAAAAATCAATTTCTTATGTATCTAATTCCGAAAAATTCAAAGTAGGATTTAAATTCTCTAATAGATTGATATTCTGTAGACAAATTTTAAATAATCGAGTGTAGGGCATTAAAAAATACAAATAGCAACTCAACTTGTACCGATAACGTGTGCTAGGCCGTAGTGAACGTCAGGCGAGAAAAAGATGAACAAAGCGCGGTAAAAACAACCGCACCAAATGAGAGAAAAATTTTAATGTGGTCTCCTTTTGTGTGATTTGATTACATGAAACAAAAAGAGAAACGAATACGATTTCAACCAAAACTACTTTGGCACTATTGATTTTGTGATACACACATCGACTAGAACACGGCACAGGCCCGGTTCTATTAGAAAATATATTCAATTTTTTGTCGCACATATGAATGGATGGGGAAACGTGTAGTATAAAATAATCTATTTGCGGTTGATTACATTTTTGGTGGTGTATTGCAAAAAATTTAGTTTTTTCTGGCTTTCTCCAGTCAAATTTCAACTAACAATGAAAACATGGTGTCATAAAAATGTATGAATTAATTTTTGTGGCTAAATCATGAGAGCGTAGGACGAATTATTTCATCTGAAAATTGTTTCATACATTTTTATGAAAATATAGTTTCATAGTTAATTGAAATTTTTATCGAAAAAAATCAACCTCTCTGTATTTATTTCCAAAAAAAATCATATAGGTATTAAATTTGGAGATATATTGATATTTTTTAGACACATTTTGATTAATTGAATAAATGGCATTAAAAAATACATAGCATAATATTTAAAAAAATATATTGAACTTATTTTTATGTCATTCTCTGTGTAAATACTTTTATTCACAGACTTCATCATTACTGAAGTACGATTTAAGTTGATTACAATTTCTGCAAACGGTACTGTACAGATAGTAACTCAACTTCTACCGAGAACGTGTGCTAGGCCGTAGTAAACGTCAGTGAGAAAGAGATGAACAGAGCGCGCGGTAAAAATAAATTTAAAAAATCTGCGTGAAAGGGGGACTGTTTTGTAATTTTTTCCGTTATTTAACAGCTTTTAAAAAAGAAGATACGTGTCCCTCTTGAGTGTACAAATCTGAATCTCTCAGGTTTCTCAATCATCTCATCATCTCAATCCGTTTTCATGCGATATCGTTGGCTCTTAAGAACAATATTTCAGTGAAAAAAAATAATTGTAAATATTTTCTACATACCCCTTTTATTATTTTGTAAATTGTATCAACATATTGTTCATAAATGCTAATTTAATAATAAAAAATGATTGGACTAATAAATTTTTTCATTGCCTCAAATATACAGTGACATTTGCTATATGTATCCGAATTTTATTGGTAGTTCAGCTAGCTCAATATTCTACAGTGGAAATAAGAACGACGTACTGTTTTATTGAGCTGTAAAGCGTTTGTACGACAACATATCTTGCATAAGGAATTTCAATACTTTTAATTAAATTTATAGTGTTGACACAGGTAACTAACACTAACTAAAATTTTGTTATTGAAAATTTTCAGCGACGCCCTAAATCCGTCTCTGGAATCGAGTATACCGCCTTCCGAGACGCAATTTAGGAAATAAGATCATAGAATTACAATTCAAGACACTTGGGAACATTGCAAATTAGTTGTTTTGGATTTGCTACGATTGTTATTTTATTTCCGGTAGAGAAAAGATACCGCCATCTTTTGAATACTAACACAAATTTTGGTCTTGCTAGTTGCTCCATTAAATTTGATTCAATTTACCACCGGTTATTTTATGGAAAGAGAAATTGGTGCATTTACTGTTTGCAGGTGTAATTTCAGAAAGAGAGAATTGGCGATCAACTTGGGGCTCATAAATAGACACTTTTGAAATTTTAAAAGTTTTTGGTTCATCTGAAGTGGCGTCCAACATGGGGCTCGTAAATCTAAAAAGGATAAAATGTTTTCCGATGGGATTTCATTGCTAAAAGCTACAATAATTCGATCGCGTGCAGAAAGTCGACGACAAATACAGTCCGATATTTTAGTTTTTAGATGCCGTCCCAAGGAATTTGCATATGTATAAATTTGCATAGGTCGTCCTGACAGGATCCATTTTGAATTTTAAATTAATAATCCATTTTCGCGGAGTCAATAGTTTCATCAATCTCCGACTTGTTTATGTCCGCACTCCAAAGTTTGGAAAACGAGGAAAATTAATTGATGACTTTATCGAACTTCTGTGTTACAGCTTTGAACAACACAAAGTATGAGATATAGTTTCAAATTTTACGTTTTATGTATTCTAGAAGTAAATAAAATATTTTATAAAACAATGATATCATTTTACGGCCACCTTCCGTTTTATCCTTGAACCCCGCTCTCACAAATTTTCTACAAAGATGAATGTAAATATTTAGCGTTTATCGAGTCAAAAACATCTGAGTAAATATTCCGGAACGAAATTCCTTACGCGCTCATCAAAGCAGGAACGTTTTGCATTACTAGAAAATTTATTAAGACTCTACGAAGGGACGACTTATCACTTCAACAGAGCTCGAAGACGATTTTAATTAATCGGGACTATAACCTGTTAAAAATCTCCTTTAATCACCTTGTTAAAATGTTGAATATGCATGTTAAAGGGATCCTACACTTTCGTAATTTCAGCGAGAAACTGATTGATCAATTTAATAATCCTCTAACCGATCCAATCTGTTGATGCTTATGCCGAACTGGACTAGTTTCAAACCGCACCCAACCGCAATCCCTGATTTCCTGAATACCAGGGCCTATTAAATTCTATTAACAAATTATGTATTTTAAATCTATTTTACTGCAGCAAATCAACAGGCTGCGAAAGATAAATTATATTGCATTTGAAGAGTTTTTACTGAATTTATCCAGCCAGATATCACATTTTTATTGGAACAGCTTTGGCTATAAAATCTTTATTTTTAATGGTTATCACAATCAATAACTTATTAAATTACAGTGCATTTATTATATAAAAATATTATCATAATATCTAAACTGCTCAACAATTGAAATGATCCATATGACTAAACTGGTGTTAAAAAGGAAACGACTGATGTAATTATTTTATGTGTTTACTGAATTGTAGTGTATACCTTTGTGTATAAAATGTATTGGACAAAATCTTTTTTTGACACCACAAAAACAAAGGATTTACAATGTTAGCACAAAAAATGCGTACAAGTAATAGACGTATCGTTATCATTATTTCAATTGTTACTAAGAGTTTGACGTATAATTTGTGGTTTTGAAGTTGAAAATGAATCCGTGTATAGAAGACTAAACTATAGGGAATTACAACATCTGGTTAGTTTAGTGCCACAAGTTCGATCACATAGAGAAGTCGCAAAATTGTTTAATGTGGCTCATGGGGTGATCAATAGGCCCATAGTAAGTTATCATGAAACCGTTGAGGTAGGCTTTCGACATAGTGGAGGTCGTCCAAGAGCTTTAACAGTACATCAGGTCCAGTATCTATGCCCTACAATAAATGCTTCTCAACTTAATAATGTCTTGCTTCAAACTACTGGTGTTGTGATATCGACTCAGACAGTAAGAAGAAGGTTGCATGAGTACGGTCTGAGGTCAAAAAAGCGTGCCAAATACATGCGCTTAACGGTGGTTCACAAAGTTGCTGGAAGACAACGGGCACAACAACATTTGAATTGGGGTGAGTACGATTGGTGTCGAGTTATATTTGCGGACGAGACGAGAATCACATTTTATCGCTCGGATGGCCGAATTCGAGTATGTCGGAGGAGAAATGTACGGTATAATGCAGCACTTATGGAACCTCAGGTAGCTTTTGGTGGAGGTGGAATTACCATCTGAAGAGGTATGATATGGAACGGACGCACAGACTTGATCAGCCTCCACAGAGGTAATATGCTGACGTTGCTGAAAATTTTGGTCGAGATTTTTTTTATGGCGTTGATAACGCTCGCCCACACCGTGCTAATCTGGTAACCACAGCATTGAGGACCCACAACATTCAACGAATGGACTGGCCCCTAAATTCTCCTGACCTGAACCCAATCGAGCATGTTCGGTCACGTCTCAAACTACAGGTATCCCAACGAAATGATGATTTGGAGTACGTCGGAGCTCTAACAAATGCCGTTTTAGAAGAATGGATTCCTCAAGATTTCATAAATACTCTGATAAGAAGTATGCCAGATAGATGTAGAACTGTCCTTAGAATTCGTGGGGATGTAACGAACTACTAATATTACATAATGCATCTTTTTCACACTTTTTTTGGCGGATTGGTTGGTTTGGTGTTTTTTACATTTCTGCAAAATTTTTGGAACGTTCGAACACAATTGTTTCATTTTCTGTATTTAGTCTCGCATACGTACATTTTTTTATGGTCCCTTTTTTTATTTACCGTAGTTTACGCGCAACCACTCAACATTAAGGGTGGATCATTTCAATTGTTGAGCAGTTTATATGAAAAGATAAATTATACTTATCTGAATTTTCACAGTATTACAAGGATTTATAATTTATCTTTTCCCTGACCAAGGTTTCGCCTATCTAGCATTGTCAAGAGTGACAATATTGAGAGATCTCTTATAAGCGTAAATAACTTTATACCAGAAGCATTTTAACTAATCATTATCAAGTAATATGTACAGTAATATTCTTCTTTTCCTAATTTTTTTTTGGTAATTAATTATTATATAGGTATTCAGTACAAAATTTAATCTAAAATAATTGAACTTACCAGGTTTAATTGTTCATTCCATAATATATACTGAGAAAATTTTAGGTATTCCTTTATTTCATATTCCTCAAAAATATCAAATTCCTCTTTCTTGTCACTTATATTAAGTGCCTCCATTGTTGTTTCTATTGTGTTATTAAGTGTAGGTTTGTATTTAATGTCAATGTGGTGTTTTGCGTAATGTGACTTATCTGGTTATCTGGAGTCTCGAAAACATTTAAAATTTTCTTTTACTTTAAATCTTGACATTAATCTCGATTTCAAAATCTACATTTTAAATACTTAAAAAATTCTGTTTTACTTTAAATCTCAACATGAAAGTCGATATTTCAGCGAATCTCTACTTTAAAACAGAAATCTTAAAAATATCCTGTATTACTTTAAGATCTCGACTTTAAAGTCGAGATAATAATGAATCTCGCAAAACTGTTACAAAATATACAATTTCATTTTAAAAACATTTGAAATGTCTTCTGTTTTACTTTAAATCTCGACGATATTTCAGTGAATCTCAACTTTAAAACAGGAATTTAAAAAATATCGAGTTTTACTGTCGATTTTAAAGATGATATTTTAATGAATTTCGAATCAAAAATTTTAAAATAGACAGGAATTTCTTTTAAATCTCGATTTAGAAATATTTTGAAAATACTGTTTGACTTTAAGAGATTTAAATAAGTCTCCTGTTTGACTTTTAATTTCGAATTTAAATTCAGTTTTTCTGTAAATCTTAAATTTAAAAAATCTCGTGTTTCACTTCAAGATCTCGACATTCTGTTGAGATAATCATTTATCTCCGCAAATCTATTAAAAAAGTTTTTATTGTACTTTAAATCTCGATTTTAAAAACTATATTTTAATGAATTTCGACTCTAAA
Organism: Hermaeophaga mercurialis; assembly: GCA_951812935.1. Classification (NCBI taxonomy): domain Eukaryota; kingdom Metazoa; phylum Arthropoda; class Insecta; order Coleoptera; family Chrysomelidae; genus Hermaeophaga; species Hermaeophaga mercurialis. The sequence continues at coordinate 2,138,272 of OX638363.1, forward strand.
GTAAAAATTTTAAAATCATCATGTTTTTCTTTTAAATCTCTATTTAGAAGTCAAGATTTTGATTAATCTCTCATTATAATAAAGTAGAAATAAAAAAAAATTGCGTCTTTCTTTAAAATCTCGACCGTACAATCCAAATTTTAATGACTTTCACAAAAATATTTTTAAAATACTGTTTAACTTTAAATGTCGAATATCAAGTAGATATTTTAATGAATTTTGATTTTAAAATCGAAATTTAAATGAGCTTACCAAAAATCTACTATTTTACTTTAAATTTCGAATTTAAATTCAATATGTCTATGAATCTCGACTTTAAAAAAGGAATTTTCATTAAAAATCTCGTGTTTCACTAGAAGATCTCATCATTAAGATCGAGATATTAATTTATATCCGCAAAACTATTAAAAGAAATTCTATTTCAATTTTAATCTCGATTTTGAAGACGATATTTTAATGAATCCCGACTTTACAGCTAAAATTCGAATTCTATGTCGAGATTTTGATAAATATGGATTTTATTAAAATTTTAATGAAACTCGCAAAAACATTTAAATGATATTCTGTTTTACTTTACATCTCGACTTTAAGCTCGATAATTTAATAAATCTCCAGAATTGTTACCCCATCATAAATTCCCAAACCGAATCATATTCAGATTTGTAAAAAAATCGAAAATTCGTTAATATTCCAAAAAATACAACAATTTATCTAAATCATGAATAAAAATGATTATTATCACGGATCAATAAAAGCTTGCCATTGGTCAAGGGAATTCAAATTGGAAGCAAAATACAATTTTTGAAGATAATTGGTGTTTAATTTTCGTCTGGGAAAGACACGTTGTTACGCCATTATCATTACAGCAATTTTCAGAAATTTATAGTTGCCGGTATTTTCTAATATTAGTCAGTTAATAGAATCAAATGGGATTATTAACGAACTCGGCGAGGTTTAATAATCGTTCAATTTCTTGATTTAATTTCATTCTACATTGTTAGTTTTACTCGTTTTACTTATATTTTTTTTTGTTCATTTTAACATATTCTTCGTCCAAATAAATAGATTTGAAAAAGTTGTTGATTGAGTAAACCTTTCAGCGATAATCGTATATATATATATATATACAGGGTTGGGATTAAAGTATGGAACCAAGTAAACTGGGCGTTGCTCAGAATCTGAGCTATCCTTTTTAATTTCATTTATCTATCGATTGATTAATTCAACAGGTTTGATATTAGTTAACAAATCTATCTCAAGAGCAGCATGCTTTCTCGCTCGGCATAAAACAACATACATATGGTGTAATAAAAACAACGCATATTGTAAATACATAAAATCAGATTTTGTTTAAAATTAATTCATTTTTAAACAACTTCAAACAATATTTAATACACTTTCGTTTACCCAGTATATTCTTCAAACAATTTATTCCCTCAACTGACAAATATTCTTTCGTTTTAAGGCCAATCAATTATTCAAATAGCTTAAGAAACTCTATACGAATTCAGTAATTAATAATTAGCCAATTTCTAATACCATTATGCAATGTAAAAATCGAAATGTCGTAGTTGTACATCACTAACTCACAAAAAAGTTTTCTCTTCCAGTCAAATAAAAAAATCGCCGAATTTGTATTGTAATAAATTAATTACAGTGCTCAATTTGTTTTCATCTCTCAGGCTCTCACCTTAATAAGTTTGTAACGTTTGTAAATTAAAGTTTCCTGTTAAATAAATTTATTAAAATCAACTCAATTTACTATTTATTTCTTGGACAATTGGAATTGACTGTTTTAAGAAAATGATCTTCAAACATTTTTTGCTCTATTAATTTTGAAATACTTTCACCCACACAGATTACGCTGCGTATTTTTCACCTTAACCTTGAGATATAACAAAATAAATCTAAGATTTTCTTATGGAGATTTACATTGGAAAATGGTTATAAATGATCACAGTATTTTAGTTCATTTGCGAATAACGCAGAGACAGATATAATTAACCACAATTATTCCCATTACTGGGAATTCCATTGCGTCTATGTGTTACATTGGAATGTTGAAAATGCTTATATGATGTAATTATTTTAAACAAAATATGCAGATGCTTTTTCCTAGTTTGTAGCTTAATTGAATTAACAAAATTATTAAAAAACTGGGGGATGCAGATTTATACACCAAAGAAGGAAAAATGTTTTCTTTTTCAAAATACTTTTAAATGCCGGAGAAAATGGAAAAAATTATGAAAATAAAATAAAAACGTCGTGCAGATTTCTTAAATTTAATTAAGTTTTACAAGTGAGGTTGATTTTTTTCGATAACATTTCAATTAACTGAGACTATATTTTAATTAAAATGTATGAAACAAAATAATTCGTCCTACGCTCTCATGATTTTGCCACAAAATTAATTCTTACATTTTTATGACACCATGTTTTTATTGTTAGTTAAAAATTGACTGGAAAAGGCCGGAAAAAATTAAATTTTTTGCAATACACCACAAAAAATGTAATCAACCGCAAACAGATTATTTTATACTACACGTTTCCCCATCCATTCGTACGTGTGATAAAATTGAATATACTTTCTATTAGAACTGCACCTGAGCAGTGTTCTAGTCGATGTGTATATCACAAAAGCAATGTTGCCAAAGTAGTTTTGGTTGAAATCGTATTCGTTTCTTTTTTTGTTTCATGTAATCAAATAACACAAAAGGAGACCTGTTTATAGATATTGTGTTGGTAGGTCTATATATTTTACGAAGACGTAAGGAGGCAAGTGTTTTGAGTCAGAAAAAGTATTGTGATGATGGTGGCTCTTAATTATTAAATGTTTATCTCCTGATCGGGCATGTACATTTAGTATATTTTTATTGTAGTCAATATATCATTGAAACCTCTTCAAATCCAAATATTAGTAGACTTAACACTTTATTTACAGTAAAACTCATTGTCCTCTCAACATTTCAAAAATATGTAGTCTTCTATTTTTGTTTGTTTCTTTCCTCTTTGTTTTTTTTCCTTTAGATATCTGTACTGTATATTTTAATAACTTTAACTAAGTTCTTCAGAGCATCTGATATTCCAAGTACTGATTTGTAGCAGTTATTTTTGTGGTTTCCAAATCAAGTGTTTTTTTCTTCTAGTTTTGTTTTTTCCTTATTTCTTATTTTTTAACCTTAGGTTAGATAAATAAATAACCAAAGCTCAAACAATGTGGCGGTAGTCAGTAGCCCCAAAGGGGTCGTATACTGATTCCGCGGGCAGTCATTATTAAATTTGGGGCCGAAAGGTTTGGTAAACGTTATGGGAGATCCCATTCATTTACATTTTCAGTTATTGTAACGCTCTCTTCAAGTTTGTATTTTTCAGGTGCTAGCGATTTTTAACATCAAACGTCAACAAATTCTTTGGTGGAGAGAAATAAGGATAAGACGTCGATGCGGCGGTATTACCAAGAGTGCAGGTTATTGGAAGAACTGGCCAAATAATCGGTTTTGTTTTTCCGAAAGAATGGCCCCCGAGAATAGTCGATGCCTATTCAGAGTTACTTATTCCCAAACCAAATTGACCTCTGGCCTCCGAGCGGTAATATATCAACCAAGTGGCCGCAAACTTTATTGTGGTATAAAACCCAGCAAAGCGGATACATTATTCATCGGGTTTCAGTCATTTGATTAAGCGCACCATTTGCATTCTTTCTTATGACGCGTATTTCCGGCGCATTAGTATCATCAGAATAATATTTGAATTTTAGACCGTTCTAATGAAAATCTTTTAATTAGAATCAGAGTTCTGTGCTTTGCGTATCGCGAGCCAGTAAAAATATTTTCATTTAATGGATAAATTTTTCGCCAAAAGGCGAGTTTTTAATTGCTGCTAGCTGTAACGGAGTTAATTAAATCAGTATGCTTTTACAAAAACTAGCGAAACTAGGAATTCTAGAATTCTAGATGATTGTTACCGGTTTACAAAGGATAATTGTCTCAACGGATACAAAAAGCAAAACCTCAACAAACCATTATTTTTGTTTTTTTTTAATTAATATCCGTTTATTTTTAATATAGGGATACAAGCCTTTAGACTACTGGGAAAATATAACGGATTTTATAAAATGTGAAGTTAGTTGCTTGGTTGTTTTCATCCCACTTATCTACATCTCCCATAAACTTTCCGCGGTGCTTTCGTATTTTTTAAGAGTTTATTAAAATCCGAAAAAATGGCAACCGGTTTCCCGACAACGCGGTAAACTTTCCATCATATTTCAACTTTATGAACCAATTTTTAAATCTATTTTTCGTGAGCGTACTCCATATGTCTGGAGTGAAGTGTCTCGAACGTTTCGGACATCAATATTCAAAGTTTGTCCTCGCTTGGATCATTTATTATATGTCTTGGGGCGCTTCTTCCTTTTAACTGCATCCAATTTAAAAGGGTCCTGAAGGCGATTATACACTTCGCCTATTCGAATTCTATTCTGGGATTTTGTGATTTGCGATTTCGACTTTACGCTTCCTTACTGACGATGAATTAAATTTAACACTACCGGATTGAGATTAAGTATGTCCTACGTGCATCACATGGAAATTTTAAATTACTCAAATCCAAAAACCCAAGAATAGCGCCACGAGGTGTTCCTAAATTTCAACCAATATTACATAATTTCGAATTAAAACCATTTATAACAACATACTTTAGAAAAAGTAGCTTCTGAAAGCTATCGAAGTTAAAGCGTTTTACGTTTGAACTTACCGATTTCTAAATATTTCTGATGCACGGAGTCGTATTCATCCCAAACAATCGAACGAAATCGATTTCGTTCCCTTGACGCTGCTAAAATTGGCTCCTGCTTGTGATTTTCGTTTGGATTTCTGCAATAGAAAATAGAGTTACATTCAATGTTAGTTTATTGTTCATTATGTAGTTTTAAAAACGAATGGAATCGGTGTGTAGTGAGTTACGTAACAAGGGAATAAAATGCAAGCTTTACAAAAAGTTTGAAAAGTTTTAACAGAAGCTTTTAGCTTTTATTTATTTTATTTGTCCACTTAGGTAATGGATTTTCTATAAGGTATTGTCAATGTTCAAGTATTTGTTACATACGACTTTAATTTATTATTAAGAGAAAAACATATGGCATCCATCGGTCACTAAAGAGTATTAAATCGAATACGAAGCTGATGTGTTGCCACAGAGCCACATCGCTTGCTTTTTTCGTAAATGCCAACTATTTCACACTTACCCTGTTCTAATAAAATTGGCTATGTAGATCAGAAAGGATTCTGACAATGCAAGCTCGGTTTTTGTGTAATTCTTCGGAAAATGATTGAACCCGTCTACCAGTGGCGCTCCAAAAATATATGGCAGTTCTTCCCCGTGGACTGTACCCATCCTCTGCAAAAAAAACAAATTTAAACCTGGAGAATTCATAGTGATCGACAATTATTAAATTACTGCAGGTCAACTGGAGATATTCTACTAGTAATGAGTACCTGAGTAGGTGGTGGGTCACTTAAGGAAAATTTTGATAGTACCAAACAAGCATGTTAAACATCAATGTCGTTTAAATGTTGATGACTGGCGATGTTGGACAGTACGATTTGACGTTTACGTTTGATGTTGACATTTAACATTTTATTATTTGGCATTGAAGTTGACAGTTGACATTTTTACCATTCGTTTGGTATCTATAAGTTATAGAATAAGTCAGTTTAGGTATCGAAAACCTTTCAACTGAAGGAACTTTAATAATTTGAGGTCGGATAAATTTTTATAATTTTTGAAGGATAATTTTTTCAGCTAAAATGTATATTTCTTTTTCATTTAAAAGTATTTTAGGTCTCTAGTCCCACTCAGTTCGTTTCTGAAATTTTTTGAGCCACTTGCTGCTTGTAAACTGAGATCAGATAACTTACTAAAACCTCTGTGTCAGGTTGCATGAGAATTTTTTCCTATTAAAAAATCTATTTCTGTTTCATTTAAAAATGGTTTTAGGTTAGGTTTTAGGTGTGCATTCCCACTCGAATAGTTTTTGTGATTTTCTGAGTCACTTGGTACAGGTACCGAAAAATTTCCAATTGAACGAACTTGTAGACTGAAATCATACAACTTTCTATAACCTTTGTGTCAGGTTGCATGTGACTTTTTTTCTATTAATTTTTTTTTCTTTTGTAATTGGTTTTTAATCTGTATTCCCACTCGATTGATTTCTGTGATATTTAGAATCACTTGGTGCAAGTACCGAAATATTTCTAATTGAACGAACTTGAAAATTGAAATCAGATAATTTTCTATAATTTTTGTGTCAGGTTGCACAAGACCTTGTTTCTATTAAAATGTATATTTTTTCATTTAAAAGTGGTTTTAGATCTGTATTACCTCTTGTTTACTTTCTGTCATTTTTTTAATTACTCGGTTCAGATACCGAAAAATTTCACATTGAACGACTTGTTAACTGAGATCAGATTAATTTCTATGATTTTTGTGTCAGGATGCAAGATAACTTTTTTCTGTTAAAATGTACATTTTTGTTTTGCATAGAAGTGGTTTTCAGGACTTTATTTCTACTTAATTGGTTTCTGCGATTTTTTTAACTATTTGGTGCAGATACAGAAAATTTCCAATTAAACGAACTTTTTAATTGAAATCGGATAAATTTTTCTAATTTTTGTGTCAGATATAAGAAGATTTCTTTTCTATTAAAATGCTCATTTCTTTTTTTAAATGAAAGAATTTTTTAGATCTGTATTTCTTCTCATTTAGTTTCTGTGATTTTTTTTATTCCCTCGGTGCTTGTACGGAAAAATGTTCAATTTAACGAGCTTGTGTAACTTGAGATCAATTAAATTTATTAAATTTTTGTATCTGTGAATATTTTTTAAAAAAGAAATATTTATTTTTTATTTGAAAATCTTATATTGAACGACTTCTTTATAAATATATTGAAATAATTTTTATCAGAATGTTTTGCATCATTCTACACTTTACAAATTTACTCTTGTCTTATCTCAACGTCGAATTCTTTATAAACGTCAGTTCGTAGTCGAGAATAAGGACAAAAAGAAAAATTGATTTGTTATGAAAGCCACACATACAACTTTTATTTACTTACGCTAAAAATAAATCCCGAAACCTGTGCTTTCAGTTGATAATCTGCACATATGTTAACACCCCAACTTTGAACAAGATGATATATAAAAAAAATAGCGCCCTGTCAATATGATGAATTCGAACTGGAAACATGTAAATATATGAAAAAAATAGAACTGGTGAACAATATAATTTATATGTAACCGAATACTCACTTGAGGATAATCTCCATCCTTGGTCTGATAGTCAAACACGTAAAAAAACGTCTTCGGACCGGTGGCTTCCTGACCGGGCTGAGGAGGCTTAGCGCTCAGTAAATCCCCAGTTTGTACCAAGGGCGCTACAAATTGGGCGTCACTAAGCGCAGCAATCGAAGAATCTCTAGTGTTAACAGGGTGTTGCACTGTCCGTTCCCAGTCAGTATACTCGTTCACAATAGTAAAAAATATCTCACTCAAGTGGTAAGTGTACGCGTTCCGCACGTAAGTCCTCAAAATCCGATCGCGACGTTCACCCTCGAAACCCGCAGTTATATCGTTGTTCGAAAACCTCCACAGCGCTTCACTGGTAACCACCCCGAAGAGCAGATCGTAAGGGTTGTTGCCCCGTGGTGTAATCGTCGCTTCGCTTCTCTTCATGTTGCTGTTTACTGGTCCCACAAAGTTTTGCAGGTCCTGAGGTTTGAAGTATGTGACTAGTTCTTTGGCAAAATCCGCTTTGATGACGACGCCGTCGACGCTGGGACCAAAGGCGTTAAGGTAAGCGGGAGCGATGACGTCGGCTTGGAGTAGATCCTCCAGAGGGACCTCTCGCAGGCAGTCGACAATGGATTCGTGGTCTTTACCAACGTCTTCGGGAATAGAACAGTTTACTTCCTTGGCTAGTTTTACAGCATAGTTTACTGGATCCTCCACCTGGAAGCAAACATTTTAGTGAGTGGTGGACAAAAATTAGGAGCGACTATTACTATATTTCATCGTTTTTAGATAGATAAACTAGTAAGTGATAATTACGACTTTGAAAAAACGCTACGTTGAGGAATTTGAACTTTGATACTTACCAGCGCCCAAGATGAGAGTGCGGAGCCGGACAATAAAATAGTCCGATGAAATAATCCTGGCATTACTGTTGGCGATATCATAAGAAAATTAATACAAGCGGCTCCAGATCCATGGCCTGCCAGTGTGACGTTATTCGGGTCACCCCCGAATAGGGCGACATTCTGTTGTATCCAATGCAATGCCGCTATTTGGTCCATTAGGCCGTAATTCGCAACGCGAGCTTTCAGATGCGGCGCGGGATTTGCATTCAGAAAACCTGTAAAAAAAATAATAATCCGTATGAAAGCCTGGACAAAGCTAACCGACATTGATATTAATGGGAGGGTTTAGCAAAAAACGTAACCTCGGATCTATTTTAATTGCTATAATTGTATCATTTTTTAGTCGAGTCAAAGATTCTTTAGCGTTTTAGATTTATGAAAGGCATTTGATAAAATATATATATATATATATATATATATTTGTGAAAACATTTCTCTTGAATAATATGCAGAGGTAATTGATTGGGTAACTAAATAGAAGATATGTCAAAACAAACTGCTTTTAAAAATTCATTTCTATTGAGCGCTTAAAGAATCATGTTTGTATTGGTCGTTAAAGGACAAATATTCCATAAAAATAAAACCGCCAATAGACATTACTTACATTATGGCATTAGAAATTTTCCGTTTTACGAGTCCTAACACACATAAAATGTTCGTTATGTATTTATTTGAGGCAGAATTGTTGAAAATGACTTTTTAATAGATCATATTTAAAATTCTTTAAACTGGAATATGATTTTTTCTCTCTCTTGTTAATAAATAACGATTATTCAAAATAATTTTAGTAATTCGAGAAAATAAACTAGAAATTAATTAACTAGTTACGGTGACACAATATTAACATCCTGGCAAATGTATTTCGAAACGAGACTTATTTATCCATTATATGATAATCCAAAAAGAATCAAATCTAGAAGACTTTTCAAGAGTTAGGGCATCTTATTTGACAACTTCGAGTATATTAATAATTTCATCCACAGACCAAACTTATCAGTATTCAAACCACTCCTGTATACAGCAGGAAAGAAGTATGTTCTTTTTTAGACATCTCATTCACCTAAAGTCGCACTACAATTCAGGATAAAAGCGGCTACATTTTCGGCATCCTCCGGAATTTACTTTCAGGAAAAGGGGCGGTTTAGTTAACGCCATTGTAAAAAGCTGAAATAAATTTTTCCCCTGGCTCGCAGCGTTTGTCTACGTCTGACTGTCAGCTCAACGAAGACCATCAGTTTGTTTTGTTCAAATTCCACCTTACTTGCGACGGTTCATTTTGATATAGGTTGACTCTTTCAATTTTAAATCTGCCCTGAATAGAGCCGAATTTTATCTCGCAGGATTCGGATAAAATGATTTGGGATAACAGTAAACAGAGGCGTAGCGGCAATGAAGGGGGTGAGGGTGGACAGTTGTGTCGCCTTACTGCTAATCTACGTCTCGTAAATTAAAACTCAGAGTTATTTTTTATTAAAATGTGAATGTCCTCCCAATTCTTATTTCGTAATTAGTGTCAGCAACTTCTGCACCCCAATCCATCAATAGTAAGGACGAAATAATAGATTCAACCTCGGAAATTTTTTAATTTTATTTCAATCAAGTTGAAAGTTGATATTCACAGATTAAAAAATAAAATATATAAATTATATAGATAATAATAATAATAATCTCTTATATCATAAATAATTAAATACGATTTAAGTGCAAGTCGAGATCTAGTTTTAGTTATTAACAAGGAAGAAAGGAGAGGATCGTGTCTCTGAGAGAAAAACAACTGAATATTGCAATAACGTGAATTCCAATAATAAACAAAATTCTTATATGTGGTATTGTTAGAACAAGAATAAATGGTAAATCTAGGTTTAGCCGGTTAAAGCTGGGTGTAACCAATATCAATCTGTTAAACCCCGAATAGTTTCAAGTTTCTACTTAAATCATAGTTGGTTAGTTTGGGTTAGGTTAGGTTAGGTTAGGTTAGGTTAGGTTAGGTTAGGTTAGGTTAGGTTAGGTTAGGTTAGGTTAGGTTAGGTTAGGTTAGGTTAGGTTAGGTTAGGTTAGGTTTTAATTAGTTCTCGCATTCCCAACTAAAACTTCACCTAACATAAGCTATACTAACTATTAGGATTGGTTAAACCCAGCTTTAAGCGGTTAATCCTAAGATTATCCTTCATTAGTCGTACAATATATATAAAAATATAATAATAATCGGTTACTTTCTTGTTCGCTACGCTACTGTCACAGGAATCCCTTTATTTAAACTACCAGTACGTTAAAAAGTGTGTGAGAAGATTTTAGAATACACGACTGATATCGATGCTTGTCTATTCAAATTTTATATTTTTTCGACGTTTTTCAAATATTTTTCACTAAATATTCAAGAATATATTTAAAAATCAAATCAAAGTTCTGTTTTCAGTAAATTATACTTTTTTGTTTTAATATAGGACTATAACGGCATGGAAGTTAGTGACCAAAAATTGTTCTTCATTTTACTTATAAAATTTAATTATAATGCTTTTAAAATATCCATGAAATGTTCACTTCACAATTTATTGATATGTATTTCAAACATGCTTCCAAATATTAATATAAAGCTTTCATAAGTTGAAATCGAAATTGTATATATTCGGATTATAAGATACTATATTTTCATTGAAAAACTTTCAAAATTCATGAAATGATTCAAGAATAATCAAATTACTTCCATATATATTAATTAAAAAGGTTTAAAATTTTCTTGGAACCCTAGCAATTCACAAATATTAATTTTAATGCTTACAGACTTAACTTAAAATTTTCAGTCTTCCAAAATTTAATTAAAATGTTTTCAAAATATCCTTGAAATATTCACAATTTACAAGTTTTATTCCAAACATTATTTTAAATGGTATAAAATTTATTTTTATGGTAAATCTGTTCGACAACAAAATTATTCAAAATAATAATAGAATCTTTGACTTTAAAATTTCATTTTATGTTTATGACAACGCCAAAGCGATAACTTGGAACATAAACATATATTTATAGTAAACTGTCCTTTCCATACTGATGCTAATGCCATTTTCTTTCAGAATTTCCACCATTTTCTATCGAGGAACAAAAATTGTTGGGACGAAAACTGAAATATACGGGTTATCTATTTCCGAGCTCGTAACCGTTTGCATCTAGACGACTGAAATATGAAATTTAAAAGTCCCTAACACTTACCTAATATTCCTAATCTGTAGTTAAGCGTTATCACTACTAAGTCAGCGTAAGAAGCTAAAACGCTTCCATCGTAAGGATTTCCTGAGTTCCACTCGAAGGATTCGCCATGAATGTAGACCACGACTGGATGAAGGATTTCAATTGAAGCTGAAAAAAATATGAAATGTTTAAGAAGAAAATTGGTTTCTTTTATTCAAAATTAATCTACATGTATTTCTTTCAGATACGAAGACTCGATCCAATCCCACCGCATATTTGGTCTTATTCAAATTTACCGAAAACATTTTGTAAGGGGATGACGAAATCTCTTGAAGTTATGATTAAGTCGCCCGAAACCAGGCAAATATTTTACAATTTAATTTGAACGTAAATCAGCTAAAAATTGTATTTACAAGATGTGATTGTTAAATCTATACATCCCATTTTTTTAAATTAATTTTAATATCATGACATTATAACGATTTTAAATTGGATAAAATGGTTTGAATTTAGAAGTATTGACTTAAACACACAATTTGTTTTAATCAACATACAGTTTCACATACAGGGTATGGAAACTGTAGTGTGTTAGTTCCAGGCGCCACAATATCGTTATCATGGCGGATGTATTTCGAAAGGAAGTTTATTTATTATAGATTATACATTATCTGTACTTAAAGAAATTGACATATATTGACATATTTATATATATATATATATACATATATATATATAAAGTATGCAAAATTTAGTGTGTTAGTTGTTGGAATACAATATTGTCGTCTTGGCCCATATTATTTCCAAATGAAATTTATTCATTGTAGATGGCATGTGATCTAGATTTAGACAAAATTCAACGCTTTCACACCTTATTGTTCCAATCAACAAACCCTTATATTTAACTAAATTTTCTCTGAAATTCAAGATCATTTTTTCTGGATACAAATGTTTGTTTTCGATGCGACCCGATCCAATCCCAGCACAGCTTTGGCCTGATTGTAATTTACCGCAAATATTTTGAAAGAGGATTTGAAAAATCTCTCGAACTTATGATTGAGCCGTCGGAAACCGCGCGAATATTTTATAAAAAAAACCGCGCGATAAACAAGCCGCACACAACAAAATAAGACGGCACAATCGTATAACCCTGCCATAACTCCTGATTTAAGATTTTCTCTGTGTGAATCGGATTAGAGGGTAAGCTTTATTCCAGCTTCTGTTTTGGTATGTGCTTTTGCTCTAACAACGGCGGCCGTATCTCCTCGTATTCGATGCTGCTCCAAAATGAATTGGGAGGGATTAGAGAAGGAAACCGGAGAAAGGACCTTTTTATTCTCGCGGTATTATTCCCATTCATTGTCGCGATTATATTCCTATCATGGAAATGACATTTGTTTCACGTAATTTAACACACTCGCTGCTTGGTTTCTACGCACATATACAAACCGCTTAGTTGCGCTCCAAAAATATTACGATAAACATTTATACATTTATATGTATATACATATATATCAACAGGCGGGACGCTTATTTACTTTCTACAGATGCGACTTCATTGTAAACGATTACTACAAAACGGATTATTCGAAATTATTTCAGATATTCAAGCTAGGATACGTGTTTCTATATAATCTAGAACAATTTTACGAGCTTCGTGAACAATTAGAAGACTTTGCAAAGTTTAGTGGTTGGTTCCAGATCATTATGTATAAATCTTGGTAAATGAAGTTCGAAGGAAAGTTTGTTCGGCTTATTAACAAACTTATTCTTGTTTATTTTATTTAAAATAATCACTGTCAGAAATTTCGGCACAAATCCACTACGGAAAATATTTAATGCTTGCAATAACACAATATTATTATTCTGGTAAATGTGTTGTTTTATATTATAACAGAATTTTTGAGAAATTTGGTAATTTTCCTTTATTACAGATTCAATATTATTATTATTTTTATTATATTGAACTGTCAAATTATAAAATTATTAATTATATTTTAGTATTACAATAGGATTTTATTTATACAAAACAATACTAAACAAGGTTGAATAAAACCAATGGCACTTTAAGTTCGCCAGCATGTATCTTTAAAAGTACATGACTTTTTTAAATAATTTGTATTAAAAGTTAAAATAACCGTTTAAGATCAGGTATAAAACAAAAATTTTTTGAATTACAAAGTGATAATTGTATAATATAATTTTTTTATGTCACAGTACTTGAATGTAAAACTAGTTGTAAGCTTACATAACTCCTGGAAAAGTTTGTAAGAAACAAATTTATTATTAAACTGTATTATATCATTGATTTATAGGAAGATCCATTTGATTTTAGTAGAATCAGTATAAATTTTCTTGTAAAATTAATAAAAAAAGAAGTTTGGCAATGTTGGAACATGAATAATTTATTTTTATTATAATTAAAAATATTTAATATGGGGAAGTGATTTGGCATATTCAGTTTTAAGAAAAAGGTTTGGGGATTAAAATTATATTAATAATTTATCGGGAAACATATTCCAATATTAAATTTTTGCAAATTTCATGAAACATGGCTGCCAAAAGTCAATTTTTTGGAATAAGGCAGTTATGACTTACAAAGTTTGTAAAAAGGCAGTGCAAAATTTTACAGATATCTCTGTCTTTCATCATATTTGAAATTATATCTTTAAATATCCATCTAGTGTTTTGGTTAACATACCGTCAAATTTGGTTTTATTAAAAAGTTAGTTGTTTAAATCTAAAAATATTTAAATAGTAAAATTATTAAACAAAATGTTGATCTCGCATTGTGTGCCATAATAATGATTTTCCTATTAATTTTGGCCATCGGTATCCACTTATTTTCAACATTTTGGAACAAAAAGAGAATCGGACTATCAAATCTCGAGAAAATCGAATTGTTTAGTAACTGAACTAAAATATCATAGTTCTTGGCGGTATTATAAACTTGTTTCAAAATTAAACAAATTAATTTTCTCAATTTTTAAACCAATTCAAGTAAATAATTTATTGCATATCATCAATTGGTAATGAACTGATATTGTTTAGTTTGCCATTTAAAAAGGATTTGCCACGAAAGTCCACTCTGAGAATAAAGAATTTTTGTATTTCATTGATTATTTTTTAATATTATTTATGGATTTTCATATCCCATAATTTAGCATGACTAATCTTATTATCCTACTTTAATGATATCACATTTGATGGCTGGTTTGGCAGATTTATTTACCATTCTGTATTTTAGTTATAACACCCTGTATAGTCTAATATTAGCTGATTAGACAAAACCGTGTAAATACACCAATGTTTACTGTCAATTTAATCCAATAACATCACAATGTCCAATATTGAAATTTGCTTTTTGGGAAAATGAAGTGGTAATTTTATTTGGCTCGTCCCGTATAACCGTTGGCTTATTAAAGAATTAGATGCCTCTCAAATTGAGGAAATAACAAATAATTTGTTAATAGCATTTAGATGACTATTTTAATTTCTTTATTGAGCCTAATTTAACCTAACATTTGTGTATATTTCTAAATTAATATTGGCCGTTGCTATAAATAAATCAAATGGTCAGTAAACGAAATATCCAACGAATTATATATATTTTCTAAAACCCTCTATAAACAACCTGGATAAAAAAATTAACAACAAATCGAAACGCCACAGATAATACTAGTTTCCGGGTTATTGCGAAGTAAAGTAATGTTATTAAAAAATAAATTTGCTCTGCACCTTTGCTATTCCGAAAGTAATGAAAAGAGTTGGAAAATTGTTGGAGACGGAGCAAAATAGAAGAGTATTAAAAACCTTTATGGAATACAGTCCTTTAGAATAACTTGCGTCTCGGTTTAGACATTTCAATTCATCAAATTGGCAATTTTAAATGGAAACTCTTCGAAACTTTTTCCGGATCCTTTTGAAGAAGTGTAATAAGTAACAAGATTTTTATTCTTAAGCGATTTTTTACAATGAAAGTAATAAATATGTTTCGCTGAGCGTGAAAGAGGACAGAAAACCCATTTCGGTGAAAAACGGCCACACCGATGAATCCTGCGTGACGTCACTAAAAAGGAAGTTTCAGATGGATCGTGAGTTATTCGAAAACGACCAAATTTAGTTATTTGTAAATTAATATTTATGTGCCGAGACCTCGGGTTTCTTTAAGTGAGAAACAATGGCCTTTTGTGTTACGCTGCTTATTTTGAAACCTCGAGGCGAGAGACAAAGTTCGCGAGCGGAAAATTGATGATTATTAAAAAAAGATGAAGTTAAAAATTTTCATCTCGAAATGCAAAGACAAGTAGAAGTAACTGTTTATGTTTCGGGTGAAATTTTTTGAAAAATTAATCCTAACAGGATCGAATCTTAACTAAAGAATACATTTACATATTGTCCTCTATATTTAGTCCAAATTTATGTGATTGATTGCGTCATCTTCCATTCGAAGCACACTTACTTACCTGGAAATTGTCAATATTGTAACCCCGGTACTGAATCAATTCTTTTTTAGTTTTTATAATCATTTTGAGTAACATTTTTTAATAAAAAAATATTTTACTGTCTAAATGATTGACAATCATCCTACTTCCCAGCCTTCGACCGAACTATACAATAGCTGGCAAGAAGTAAAACTTACAGAAAAAGTAATTCCAAAACTGTTTTCTTGCACTGCAAAGTTCTAAAACTCGCTCCATGTAAATTATTGCCCCTATATTTTTAAAAATAAACAGTATTTCTCTTGCATGGATAGACTAAATGCCGGTTCAAGAAAACAGAAAATATCTACTCAGCTGATCAAAGTTTTTTTAGATTTAAGATGTAAGTAGCCGGTTTCAGAACTTAGAACCACATTTCATTTAATCGCTCTGTCGTCAAAATGATTCTTCAGTATTTTTAACATTTTGTCAATTGTTGGTAAACGCAAAAATAGAATGTAAATATATCACGAAGTGTAATTTTAACTTGAAATAAAATATTGTTCATCGTGACAAACTGTCCTCATTCTCATTTTCATATCGTGTAATGTAGACAAATTTGGTTATTTCACTTGATTGATATGACATTGGACAGCTGTTTTGACAGATTATTTATTTTAGGAAAATTATACTAAATTTATGTTTGAATGCAGCATATTTTGTTCGAAACCAGAATGTCAATATTGAGGTCCTAGCACTGAATCAGACTGTTTAAATATTTCGCCTAATGTTCTCTTCAATCTTTTAGTGTATATGTTTTATTTCAAATGGCTGTAAATTTGGACAAATAATAATTATAATTATTTTAACCGCTACGACTTGACAATGGTCAATATTTTATTTTAGTTCCACAAAGTCGTTAGGTTTAACTAAACGTCTGTTCCCACATTTTAAATTATTTTTTTAAGTTGACGCCTTTTCTAGTATTATTTACTTTTTGTCAGTTGTTAGTAAACCGAAAAATAAAATATAAATCTATCACAAAGTGTAATTGGAATTTGAAATCGAATAATGTTCATTATGACAGAATTTTCATATCCCCTAATGTAGACTGACAAATTTCATTATCACACTAGATTGATATGATATTTGACAGCTCTTTTGGCAGATTTATTTATTTTAGTTGAACTAGTTAGTCGAAATTTATATATTTGATTGCGCCATCATTCATTTGAACTTACTTGGATGTCAATATTGCGGCCTTGGCACTGAATAAGACTGCTAATATATTTCGTTTAATATTCTTTTCAGTCTTTTACAGTATTTTTTTATTTGAAAGGGCTGTAAATTTATTAAGCCAGGAGTCGTGGATGTGGACAAATGCGCTTTAATTATATTACTTGAAAACAAGTCCCGTTAATCACTTCCAACTTAGTTAATATTTGTTTATTTCGGTTTATTTTGCTGGAAAGAAGGGACATTTTTTTTCTCTAAAAATTCACACGTTAAAATGTATACTTCCCTGTATATTTCAGTATAATTTATATTATCTTCGTTATATATGTAGGAAATAGGTTTGAAATACTTATTTGATAGTCTCTGGGGCTTCGTTTCATCCTTAGCACCTCGGAAAAAAGAGTGATTTAGGGGCGGCACGTGAGGCTTTTGCTACAAACAGAAAATAATGATAAATGTGCATTTCAGTGTTCAGAGATAGTGACAATGAGCGAAACGCAGGATTTGCCCCTTGATTTATTATATCTCAACATGGTGAACAGAGACAATTTAATCTGTTTGCGTCGCACCGCAATCGTTCCTTATTTCTGCGACTCTGTCTATGCCTCCGATGAGAAGATTGGAAAAAATGTGCAATTTTCTTTATATGCCAGACGATACGGGTTCGCAGACCGACGCTGCTTGTTTTATAAACTAACATAGTCGTTCCGGAAAGGGGACAATTATCGTACAAAAGAAAACCGAAAGGAAAAATGCCAGCTTTGTAAACGAATATATTAGCTATCGTCACAATGATTCATATTAGCATTACTCTTAGGGAAATGGGATGGAAACTTTTTATTAGCATACCCTGTATATGTAAATGTAATTGCTATAATTTCTAGAGAAGTTTAGCGAACTGTGAAAATCTCTGTAAGGGTTGTGCGAACTACGGAACACGGGGTTTTACGTCTTCCAGTGACCGTCGTTAGTTTACCCACTATTTTATGCCCAATTACTTTTCAAAAGAACTGTTTACAACAGGAAATTTCCCACTACATCGAAAAATACCAATTCAACGGGATACATGTTTAGTATAATTGGATTTATTAGAAACTCGCTAATTATCTTCATTTCGCTACATAAATCTTGGCCTAATTGCCAGTTCGGTTTTCGAGGCAGATCCGAAAAGTTTTAGCTACGGTAAAAATTTAAAATAGACGAAAATTGTATAAACAAGCCGGGAAATCCGAGATCCGACACGGAAAAGTACGGTTGCCAACAAACTCTGTGTTTTAAGGGTAATTTCTGTCAGGGTGACACACCTTTTCCTTGCCAAGTCTAATAATGCGAACGTTTAAAAAGCGTTACCCAAATTTAAAAAATACCAAATCCGTATCGTCGTTTTTCATCTCATTTATTTCATTCGGGAATATAAAAGAAAAACCCAATTATAACAATTTATAAAAAAAGTGATTTATGAAAACACCGAAGTCTTTAAAAATATAATATTATAAGAAATTTATTATAAAAAGGATCTTAACTCACATCTTTGAAAAGATTAATTTTACTTCAAACAAATTTTCGTTTGCGATTTTTTAACATTCTTTGTCACTATTTATAGCAAATTCAAAAGCAAATTTTTTATTAAACATTTTAAACTTTTCAGTTAGTAGAGTAGAGGATACATTTTTGTTTTTGATATATTTAAAACAAATTCAGAGCGAAAATTATAATATTTTGACTTGTCTTGAGAGTTCCAAGCAAAGCTTTCATTTTCTTATCTCTAAAGAAATTTTAAGTTATTAGGGTAAAAATTATACCATTTTCATTTATTT
This sequence comes from Hermaeophaga mercurialis, assembly GCA_951812935.1. Classification (NCBI taxonomy): domain Eukaryota; kingdom Metazoa; phylum Arthropoda; class Insecta; order Coleoptera; family Chrysomelidae; genus Hermaeophaga; species Hermaeophaga mercurialis. Next base: position 2,157,120 of record OX638363.1, read on the forward strand.
AGAGTGAATGAAGTGCGAAAATTTTTCAATTACGCAATTTTTTTAATTAGGACGAATTTTGAACATCAGAAACCATTAGAAAAACCTGAATTTTAAGCTATCGAAGCCAACATTTTAACATATGATTTATTTAGAGCCACTTCAGGTCAAAAATTGTAATATTTATAATAAATTAAACATTTTTTTTAAGTCATCAAGTTTTAGAGGGTCAGAATGCAAATTTTTATTTTGTTATTATTAGAGTGGGTTCAGTGCGAAAATTTAATTTCTACAGAGAAAAATATTGGTACTATTATTAAATAGAACGAGTTTAGAATCAACAGTTTAACAAAGTGACTATCTAAAGTTAGTTTTGAGCGAAAAATTGAACAATGTTTATACCAATCATGGGTTTTAAGCCATCATATTTGTTTAGAGCGGCTTCACGGCAAAAACTGTAATTTTTTACTTATTTGGCGAGCTTAAACCGACAAATTAAACAATTGTAGATAGCTATCAACTTTTAAGCTGTTGTAGTATAAACTCTCATTTTTGTTATTATTAAATCGAGTTGGGAGCAAACATTTCTGTCAGGGTTACATAATTTTCTTTCTAATATTGCAGCAATTTAAAAAGCGTTACACTAATTTAAAAAATACCGAGTTCGTATTATCATTCATTTCATTTAATTCCTTCGGAAATTAAAAAGAAAAAACTTTATTATAAGTTTTCTCAAAAAAGAAAAATAAATTGGTTTCTTGAAACATCAAAGCTCTTAAAAATAAATTACTGTAAGAAATTTCTTATAAAAAGGAGGTAAACTTAGATCTTTGAGAAGGTCAATTATACTTCACAAAATGATGGAACGTGACAAGGGTTGCCTAAATATAGTCGCTTTTGTTCTGTCTCAACTAACTGACAGCAAGTATAATTAGGTGCCTAGCTTTAGGCACTATGGCCTAATTAGCTAACCGACAGTATAGCGCAAATAATCATAATTGTTATTTTTTTAACCGCTATAACCTCACAGTAGTCAATTTATTTTCGGTGTTCAAAGAGTCGTCTAGTTTTCGTGAGTGTCCTTTTTTACCCTTGTAATTATTTTTTTGAGTTAATTCAAGCCTTCTCCGGTAGTTTTTACGTTTGTCAGTTGTTTGTAAACGAAAAAAATATATAATAAAAATCTACTACAAAGTGTAATTGGAACTCAAAATTAAATAATGTTCATCGTGATAGACCGTTCGCATTGAAATTTTCATATACCGTAATGTAGAATGTCAAATTTCATTATCTCACTTATTTGATATGATATTAGCTGTTTTTACAGATTTATTTTTTTACTTTATAATAATTGTTTCTAGCCTTAAGTTGTAGAATTTATTCATTATAAATATAACGGATAAAATTTCACAATTTTTCAAAACGGATGACAAAAGAATATTTTAAAAGTTTTGAAAAATCTTTAAAATACGTATATTTTATCTTTTACATTTTTTATTTTAATTACACTGTTCTACAGTCGGAAATTGTTGTTTTCACACCCTGTATATTCTACTGTTAGCTGATTAGATCAAGCCACATGAATAATCAACGTTTACTGTCTATTTAATTCATTAACATCACAATGGTCCATATTGAAATTAGCTTTTTGGCAGAATAGTGTGATAATTTTAATTGACGCGCCCTGTATACCGGATGATTTACAAAGTATTCGCTGGCCTGTAATTATTTTATTTGAAGAAATAAGATTAATATTTTATTAACACCAAATTAATGAACTATTTTTAATTATTTATGGAATGATTTCTGTTAATATTATATGCATTCATTATTATTTTAGCCTAATAAAAATATTCATATTTCCATAAATATTTCGATAATTAATCAACTAAAATCCTTGTTTAATAATAATCTCTTAAAAATAGTTAATGAGTTGTTTCTGTATTAGTAATCTGTTGAATTTCCCGGTATACAAAGTTTAGCTAATTAGAAGTCATGTGAATATTGCGTATTTACCAATAATTTAATCCCTTTATAACTAGATTATTCGCTATGACATCACAATGATCAATATTTAATTTTAGGGAGAATGGCGCCAAAAGTCGTTTTAAATGTATGATTTTAAATATTTTTGCATTATTATATTTTGTTCCTAGTTTAAAGTCAACGACAAACACTTTTTCCTACCGACTTCTCCTTATTTTCATACTCTTATAATATCTGGGATATTTAAGAATCTCTAGACGTTAATAAGTGACAGCACACACAAACTTCCTCGTAACTAATTTGCAAATGGCGCAACAATTCCCCACACATAAGTTCCGTATTAATTTAACAGCATCTTCTCGCATTACACATTAAAATTTAATCCCTCGTTAAACCGACTTACGAAACTCATTCCGACTGGATAAAAGATTAATTTAAAATTCTCAAGGGTGCTTCTAAAACGGATACTCACATTGCGAGGGGGCGTAGATGTTTAAATACAAGCAATCCTCGCTCTGGTTCTTCAAGTACGGCAGCAACCTCTTCAGATACTCCAGCCGCCCTTTGGGCATCTTCTCCAGCACGGCGGTTTCATTGGAAATATCGGGGAGCTTCTGGGGACACACCGGCCCCGTTTTATCCGACACCAGAACCCCTTCCCAAGGACTCGGCGTCCTCGTCGGGCTAAACCGGTTCGATTGTACCGGGGGCGTCGCGTAGGGTACCCCCAAAAAGATCTCGATTTGTTTTAGGTACCGTTGGGCGTCCATGGGGACGACGAGGCCCTGGAGCCGGCCGTACCGCGTTTGGACGATCCTGGTACTGAGTTTGGCGTTTTTCATGAAGTTGGAGTCGCATTTCGTGCAGAGGATCAAAAACAGCGAAATTATAGCCGGCAGAAGCGTCCAGTGTTCGCGCGTCATTTTTAACTGGCAGACATTTTGTTAAAGGGATAATTGGGGTTGTTACTTGATTTGAGATTCATATCAATTTATTTTTCTTGGGTTTTAATGGATCTTGTTCAAATCTGGGATTGAAGTTGAGGCACCTGGAACAAAATTTCATAAAATATATAGATATCCAAATTTTATACTAATAGAGAAGTAATGCCACACTGTCTTTTGTCCAAATGTCAATATATTGTTATAGGGATTTACTTGGATGAAATTATAGGATTCATCGGTTCTATATTTTGAACAGTAATTTACAATATTTTAAAAGGAAACAAATTGAGCACTAATACATGAAAAATGATTGAGAAAATTATATTCTACCAACAATAAGTAATGAAACAAATATCATCTAAAAGCTCAATAAGAAGTTTTGACATTTTAATTGGTTAATATTCTTTAATATAAAAAAACGCCTTTAATAGATTATTTTGTAATATTATTGATTTTTAATAAAGAGATTATTTTCAACTTATATATATGTATATATAAAATGTTATGAAATCGTATTGAAATTAAGGAAAAGTCCTTCCAAAAATCTAATGAGAACAAGAATTTATCATTTCTTTTAAAGGAGCTTATCAACATTGTTTGACTTAATTAAATGATTAATAATTACCGTAATAAGATCCTTCTTTCATTTTCATTAAAATACCAAACCCCTTATACATTTAAATCATAAAATATAAATTATATTACAACATACAGAAATAAAATGAAAATGCAATTAAATCAAAAGTTTCATTTTGTTAGGTTAAGAGCAGACTCCTGGGTTGTATGTGAAATTGTCACAGTAGGGACGCTCTGAGATCAGACTCTGGGCTCCAGACACACCAAAGGAGCTGAGCATCGCCAACAACTAGTAAAGAAAAGTTAGTAGAAGCAATAGCAGGAAATATTTGCCCAAATCACTAACGCAGTAATGCACGGAAATTCCACCCAGAAGAAGAGGGTGAAGAGCTAGCCCTCGGCGAAAACAAATCCGGACCCGTTGGTTAACGGGTAGGAAAACACCGACAAAAGTAAAGCGGTGTTAATGTAGAATTATTATTAAAAATTCTTATAATAAATCATCTATAAGTTAATGTTTTGTTTCCTGACGTAAGATAAAACTAACGTGGGGTTTATAACTGCCTAACATTGGCTATGCTCGATGAAGAAGACAATTTAAGAGTTTAGATTGTTTAGTTGTTTTAGATAGATGTTAATTAGTGTATGCTTCGGTATTTTTTTGATTTAAATCAGCCCATTGAAATAGAAACAAATGTATCAAAAGACGGTCTAAATGCATCTCTTTCATAGGAAAGAAAATCCATAGCTTATGCTTCCCTCAGTTTAACAAAGGCTGAACAACAATATGTTCAAATTGAAAAAAATACTTTCGCAATTTTATTTGCAATTAAAAAATATCATTATTATATTTAACAGAATTCATTAAAAAAATTTAAGTATAAACTTAGTTTTGTGCGACATTGGACTAATTGGACTTCTATTATGAAGGTTTTGGAGCAAAGAAAGTGACACAAAGTATTTTAATTATAAATATAACGGAAAGAAAGAAACATGGAAGGATATAAATTAAGATGATATTAAAAAGATAATTGTGGGATTAATATTAATAAATTCATAAATGTTATTAAATACAGAATCTCAATCATCATAAATGAATAAGAATTTTTATAAAATTCAAGGGAAAAAATAATGAATCAATTTAGTAAAATCATACAAAATAATAATCAATGCTTTTAAAACTCAATACAAAATTTTGAAAAATTTATTGTGAAATTTGATAAAAAAGAAGAATAGAATTAAAAAAATATATAAAATCATAATTCAAAATTTGATGAACGAAACAAAAAAGTAAAAATAAAGACAAATGTACACGAAATTTGTCGAAGTACAATGGGGACAAAAGAAGTTAGCATTAGAAATACAATAAAAAATTTCTGCTTATCTCTTAGTTGACTTTGCAATTGTAAAACTAATTTTGTTAAATTATCCACTTTTTCTTCGAGTTGGTTGGTGGAAGAAGTATTTAGTTTATTTACGTGATAAAGTTAGCAAACTTCATTATTGTTATTTACCTATAAGTCTGCAACAAGTGCTATTTTAGAAAGTTCTAAATCTTCTCTAAAACAAAAGCACGACTTGTACTCAAGAAGGTGTCTTTGCAACCAAAGTGTTCGAAGAACTTCTTCTTTAATTTTATCTGAGGCCAGTGTTTTCATCTCACGTAATAGCTGTAATGATTTCCTATCGCCGAGTTCTATCTCTGTGAGAAGTTTACGGAATTGCATAGTTTGAGATTCTGCAAAGCCTGCTATTAATTGATCTTTTAACACTTTGTAGTTATTTCCTTGTGGCGGACTTGTGATAAGATCAGAAATGTATTTCAAGATACTGCCATGAAAAGTTGATATAACAGTAAAGTATTTAGATGCATCAGCACGGGATTTTAAATATTTCAATTGTACTTCAATTTGAGCAAACCAAAGCTGACGATTATTTTTCCAAAAAGGTGGTAATTTAACTTGTTTTACCAATACTAGTGTTTCAATGGATAATTCTGCTGTGTCGATTTTTTTTATAGAAGTTTTGGCAGATTACATTTCTTAGTTGATTTCTTTGAAGGTTACTATTTAATTTTTTTCTTAGGGTAACAAAGTTGTGTGGGGCTGTTACCAGTCAAAGACTGCAATAAAAATCTAACAGGAATTTTTCAATATTTCTATTTTTGTATATTTAACTGTAATAATAATAATAATAAGCCTGCGGACTAGGTCTTGATTGTCTCTGTTTACATGGTTATGGAGCCCTTCTTCATGACCTTTAGCAATCTTCTTTATTTCTTCTTTAACTGTTTCAATGTGGAGTTCTCGATGTAGATCTTTATTGCGGACATACCACGAGACATTGACTATATTCCTTAGTACTCGGTTTTGGACTCTTTGATGGCAAGCAAAATTACTCTCACTAGTACAGCCCCATAGTTGTAGACCATAAGAACATACTGGTTTGAGTATCTTTTTGTATACTAGCACCTTATTTTTGATTGTAAGTTGTGAGCTTCTTCCTAGTAACCAATATAGCTTTTTATATTTCAGTTTCAGTTCCTCTGTTTTCTTTTTGATATGTTCCTGCCACTTTAGTTTGCTATCCAGATGCAGTCCTAACTATTTAACTATTTTCTTATAAGGGATCGTTTTATTGTTTAGTATAACTGGGTGATTGTTTACTTTTTTATATGTAAAATTGATATGGGCGGATTTCCCTTCATTAATTTTAATGCGCCATTTGTTTGTCCAGGTATCTATTTCGTTCATTGCATTTTGGAGGGTATTTGCCGTCTCTTCAAATGACTCTCCAACAATTAGTTTGCAGTATCATCTGCAAATGTGGCCAATTTAACGTTTTCCGTAACAGGGATGTCACAAGTATATAATAAATACAATATTGGTCCCAGAACACTGCCTTGGGGGACCCCTGCTTTGATTAAATGTAGTTCTGAGTATTCCCTTTCTTGTTTGACCCTAAAGGTTCTCTCTTTCAGATATGAGTGTATTAGCTGAACATATTGATTAGGTAAGTAAGTATCTTTGATTTTTAGTAACAAGCCTTTGTGCCACACTTTATCAAATACTTTTGCCATGTCTAGGCAAACAGCTGAGTATATTTTATTCTATTCAAGAGATCTCTCTATTATATCTGTTATACGTTGCAGTTGATCTATTGTGGAATGTTTGTTACGGAAACCAAACTGAAGGGATGGAATAATTTCGTTTTGATTAAGTATAGTTTGCATTCTTATTAGTAGAATCTTCTCAAATAGTTTGGAGATAATTGGTAATAATGAGATTGGTCTGTATGATTCTATTTTGTTCACCGGTTTTCCTGGTTTGGGAATCATAATTACTTCAGCTGTTTTCCACGTTATTGGTACGTAACGGAGCCTGAATGCTGCATTTATGAGGTTTGTGAGTTTCACGATGGCCTTTCTAGGTAACTGCTCTAGTATTTTTCCGGTTATTAAATCAAATCTCGGAGCCTTTTTGGGGTTAGTACTATTTTTAATTACTTTAGTTACTTCTTTGGGTGTGGTAGGCTTTATTTTTTCTCGCTCATCACTGTTCACTTCTTCATCCGTATCCTCACCATCGTCATTTTCGATTTAATTATTATTTCCCATGTCGTGAGTTTGGAACATATTGTTTAAGTATGTGGCGAACAAGTTTGCTTTTTGTTGTTCGTCACGTGCCCATGATCCATCTTCCTTTCGAATTGGCGGGATCTGTTGAATTGGTCTGTTCATTCTTTTTGTACATCTCCATAGCGAATAGTCAGTGGTTTGATCATCTGTCAGTTCACTTAGATAGTAGTTTAATGATTCATTTTTGGTGTTGTCTATTTATTTTCTTAACTGCTAGATGAGATTGTTTAATGTGTTCTTATTTTCTGGAGTTCTAGTCTTTTGCTATTTTATCTGGCTTTTCTTTTTCTTTGCACTAATTCCCGAATTTCTTTGGGATAGTTGTTACCTTTGGTATTTCTTATGATTTGTTTGATATTGTTCCATGCTGCTTGCTGTATTTTTATCATTAATTTCTCGGTTTCTTCGTCTAGTTGTTCATAAGTTCTGATTAGTACATTCAAATTAATTCTGTCGCTTAGATCTTGTTTAAAGTTGGATAATAATAATAATAATAATAATATCTGGTACACCAGCAACCTATATAAGATAATCACCAAAGCACAACACTTGCTTTACTTTAATTACCACAGTGTCTTTTTGTTCTTTAAACGTTAGTTTTTGGTCCAATGTTACACCAAGGTACTTGCTTTTTTTGACCATCTTATGTTGGGTAGGGGGGCAAGAAAGAAAAGGGAAGGTTTTCCACCGATGCAGGAAAGTTCATGGAAAGTGAGAAGATACTTGAAAGACCAAATCGATAAAAAAAGTAGAGTTGATAAAGCTTCAAGAGATTTGGAACAGGGCAGTGGAAGAATTCAGAGATTCAAGGTTGTCTAGCAGATTAAAGTAGAGATGGAAATGAACGATATTACCAGTCAGAGAGAAAGGAAAAGAAAAATCAATTTATGGCATCTTTAACCGTTATGATGTATAAGAAATTTGCCAAATCAATTGAAACTCTTTTTGCCATGATCTAACAGATGAGGTCAAATTTTTTTTTATTAATTTTTTATTTCCTGTCAACATATTTTTTCTAACTGTTGAAAATGAGTTAGAAGACAATGTTTGATTAATTATCAGTCCGCGTTTAACAGACCTTTGAGAAAGAAACTCTAAAAAGCGAGTGTTGAAACTATCTAACACATTTCTCCTGTAATTGTTTCTCTTTTACACCATGGTACTTGGTTCTTTGTGACAACCTGATGTTCTTTATGTCTATTTTCACTTCGTCTTGTTTGTTGTACTTTTGAAGAATATTGATTAAGTTTTGTTACCATTAAGATCTTCCACTTTAAAGTACGTAGTGCTGGGTGTTTCTCGTTGCTATTGCTGGATCGTTTTTGATTTGAAAGGAAAGGGGAGGTTTCCCAACGATACAAGAAAGATCATAGAAAATGAAAAAATGCTTGAGAGGAAAAATCGTTAAAAACGTAAAGTTGAAAAAGGTTCAAGTGATTTTGAAGAGTGCAATGGATGAATTCAGAGAGTCCTGGTTGCGAGTCAGATTAAAATAAAAATGGAAATGAAGGTTTTACCAGTCAGTAAGAATGGAAACAAAGAATCCAATTATGGTCTCTTTAATCTTTATGATGTCTAAGAAATTTTCTAAATGACTTGAAACACTTTTTGATATGACTTAAGAGATGAGACGAACTTCCTTTCTTCTTCACTTTATATCCTGTCAACATCATCTTTGTAACTGTTGAAAATTAATTGCTAAACAACATTTAATTAATTATTAATCCACGTTTAACAGACCTTTGAGAAACTAACTCTAAAAAGTGAGTGCTGAAACTATCTAACACAGTTCTCCTATAATTGTTTCTCCTTTTGTACGTCTGCAAATGTTGATGTAGCAACTCAACTCGGGAATTAGCTCTCTCTCTATCGGCTCCGTTGGCCTGTCGATACAAATTATCCGACGGCTTCTAAAATGACTACTAGCATTAGGGGCCTCCGACGGAGTTTGTTTCAATAGCTCAATTAATTTTGCCGGTAGAGGGCGGAAACTTGAGTCAGCAATCCATAATACCAGGTAATGAAAATAAACAAAGAACACATTTCGGCACCGGCTCCTAAACTTTAAGGGATTAAAACTTCACGCAAACAATACATTTTAGTTTCGGCACAATGTCTTTTCCTTCGATTCGGGCGTAATAAATCTGCACCAGATGCAGGTATCGGCAATTGATAGACGTTTCCATTAGGGTTTCGGCTTACCGTTTGATCTTGGGACTTTGCTCCACTAAATTGCCTCTAAAAATCCCCTCTTGATGGCATTATGCCTCTCTAAGGCCGCACAAATTCGAAAAAGTAATAGACTTAGTTATCCAGTCGACATTTGAGACAAAATTTACCTGAAAACGACTTAAAATGTTTTAGCCGCAAACAAATAATGCAGGACCGACTTTCGCAGTTGCATTTAAAAGCAAGTATGGCTGTAACTTATAATCAATCAATCAATGGCTCAGAGCATTTTTTCTCACTGATTTGACAATTATAGGGCTTCAAATAATTGCCCTAAACAAACAACGTAGGGGAATTCGACCCCAAAAATGGACCCCTGTGGAACACCATTCTCCATCACTATGCCGAAAATACATTTTATAAAATTTAAAAAAATAAAGCAGTACCATATTGACGAAAGTTGATGATGATTTTTCTCGAACGAAACGTTAATAAACTAAGAAATAACAGTCGGAGATTGCGTTGAGAGTGTTAGTTAAAAAACTTTAGTCTGATGTTCCTCAAGGCTCAATTTTGGAGCAGCTGTTGCCTGATATTTAAAGATATTTCTGAGGACCTAAAATTTATTTTCAATTAAATTTTGACATTTGTTCACAAAATCAAGAGTCTTCTACAAATTGGAAGATAGTAAAACAAACTTTTTATTATTAAAAGTGAAAAGAATAGAAAATATTAAAAAAGAAAAAATAAAGAAATATAAAGAAATATTGGATATAAAAAAGATTTGTTCTAAAAAATATGTTTATTAATGTTATTTCTGATTATTAATACTCAGGATTAATTCATACAATCAATTATCAATTGCCTTCGATATATCAAAAGTTACTAAAGCAAAATGAATGATAAAAAGGCAGGAAAATAGAAAAATAAGGAAAAAGAAGGAAAATAGGATTTTCTGTTTTCCTATTTAAATTAAGAAAAATTGAAACCAAAAAATATATTCAATATTGATGTAGAAAAACTAACTCACACTCTCAAACTTCTTCTATGAATCAAAATATAGAATAACAATCTTTTTGATATCATTAAAAAATAAGGAAGACATAAAATAGGATTCAAATAGAAAGAAACACATAATCAAATCCCTTGTTTAAACCAAAAAAAAAAAAAAAATTTTTGTTTTTGTTTTAATAAAAACCTTTTTTTGTCATTAAAAAAAGAAAATTAAATTAAGAAGAAAGGCAGAAAGAACTAAATAATTCAGGACAAAACGAAAGAATAATTCAAACTAAAATAGATTGAATTTCAAGAAGTATTTTTGTTAATGATATGAAAATTTCTTATAATTAATTAAACATAATCAAATAATTTCTACACATCAAAATATATTAAATTATTCTTTTTATTATTTAATATTAATTAATTTATATTTTGATTCTAGCGCTATTAATCTATATTAACCGTTAAACAAAAATAAGCCTCGTCTGCTCTTAAAGAAATCGGTATAAAGAAAGAAGAAATGAAGAAAAAAGAAACACAGAAATTAAGAAAGAAAATAGGAAGGAAATAAAAATAAAAAGACAGAGAGAACAACAGAAATAAAAATGGGAGGAATGAAGAAATAGAGAATAAACAAAACAAACATAAAAAAATATTTCTTTAAAGATGTTGTTTCATATTGCTCAGAATTAATGCATCCGATAAACAACTTTTCAATATATCCAAAGTTATTAAAAAAACCTAAAAAGAAAAGAAAAAAAGAGAAATTAAGGAAGAAAGAAAAACAGAAATAAAATTAGTAGAAGGAGAAATATGGAAGAAAGAAAAAGAGAAGAAATTAATACTAATAAAAAAATATTTTTGTTATTTTTTTGAATTCATAGATACAATTAAAAAGTATGAACCGATCCAAAGGTATTAATAAAATCCTTTTAAAGGGAAAAAAAGAAAAATTATGTAAGGAAATAAATAAAGGAAGAAAGACAGGAAAACAGAAATAAAAGTGCAAAGAAAAACGATTGGACCTCATTTCCAACCGAAAATACATTACCGCACTTGTACCCAAATCGACCAATGGCTAATATTCACAAAAGGCACTCACCATTTCACGTTAACACTAAATAAATCCAATTTCACAAAATCCCCCGACTATTTTCACAACAAATCGCGATGTGCTCGGGCCAAAAACAAATCCCCGAAAACCAATGGAAACGCACCACGATTCCAACGATCGCCAACTCCTCAACAATTCATCTTCTCGTACGACAAAGTTGTGCGAAAAACCATGACGGTTTTTGGAAAAATTCCGCGTAAAAGTAGAGCCGTCGCCACGCGAACCGGCCCAACAATATTCCGCTAAAGGGCCCCGAAAGATGAGGGAACACTGGATGGTTTACGGAGAGACCGCACGAAGGCGGGAGTGTTCCTGCTCGAAAATCGTTACGTTCCTCCGCGCGCAGGATTCTTGGGATTGGGTGTTGCAATTTCGTTCCTGGCCGTAATAAAACATTGCGATTTTATTTAATACATATGTTCCTGCCGAAAACGCTCTAACGATCATTTCTAGTCCGACGATTTTATTATTTTAATCGGTCACTCGCTCCTGTCGATTTTTCGATAAATGTTCCTGCACCTTTAAATTCAGTTCCTGCTTTAGATACGTACTTTAGTGGACCACCCCGATGGAAGTGCATGCGAAGTGTTGGCTTGTCGTTGGTAAGGTGATGGCAAGATACCGATGTAACAGCTACAGATTTGTATTTCTTATTCATTGAATTTAAGATGTTGGCAAATTACGTGGAAAATTGACTTTCAATTTAATATCCGTTTTCTTTTTAAAAACGAGATGGGCTTTTCAGAATTTCCACCCTCCTTAAAATTGAAAAAGAGCAAGAACAATAAAAAGAAAGAAATAAATTAAAGCATAAAAAATAGAACTAAGAAACAATAGATTAAGAGAGAATGAATAAAAGGTAGAATAGAACCAAGAAACGAATCTAACAAAGAAACAATTTAAGGTGAAATGGGCTACAGAAGAATAGAACTAAAAACAAGAAACTTAGAAAGTCATTCAAAGAGAGTAACAAACACAAAAATAACGAAGCTCCAAAAATTAGAATGAAATATCTCAGAAATAATAAGACGAATATCTAAAAATAAAAGTGATAAAAAATTATAAACGATACAACTCAGGAATAATAAAGCTCAAAAACTGGAAATTCAAAAATCTCGAAGAGAAAGACAATAAATATTTCGAAAATAAAAACTAAAACTGAAAAAGAATGGATATAAAGATCTAATAATAAGCGTGAAAAACCAACACAATAAGAAAAAATTGAAAAATAATAAATCTCCAAAAGATATAAAGATATAATAGATACTTAAAAATAAGCTAAAAAATTGAATAGAGACAAAAATCGAAGTTACAAAAAATAAATAAAAAAAATAAAATCAAGAAAAGAAAGGAACATAAAAAAATTGAAATTAAGGAAGATTGGATATTAAAAGATTTTAATAATTCTTAATATACCTATGTATTTACTACAAAATATTACGATATGTCAACAGCAAAATAATTTAGTTATTATCAGATACTGAAATAACGGCAGTATTTTACTGTCAAAATAAGGAGAAACTAATGGAAACATCTTTTAGGAGATAATATATCTTATATTAGATCGGAAATAGAATAGAGGACGCTAATATACCCAGAGATCATCAAAAATTACGGTACATCAACATAATTTAATAGAGAAGAATATCACGCTTATTATATACAGGATAGTTCATTAAACTTGCAGGAAATATGCAGGATTCCTTCGGTTAACATTTTTAAATAGTTCCTGTAGTTTAGTTGTTTTTCCAGATATATATATTTTGTCTAAACCATTTCTAATATTTTCCCAAAATATACACATGGACTAGAAAATTAAATTTCGCTTTTTCGGTTTTTACAACACGAACTTTATCCGAATCTCTCTTAAACAAAGAGGATTAGTACAAAAAACGTTTTTTTTTAATTTTGTCCAGATTGGTCCTCGAGCAGAAATGGTTTTTATAAATACCATGTAAACGTAACGCGACAAGGACGGTTGTAGTAAACTATATGAATAACCAACAAAGATACTAATAAGTTACGTTTACACGAGATCTATTTCGGTTTTATTAACGTATTGTAGAATATTTTACATTATTTTTGATGGTTGCTCTGTATATAGTTTAGTTAGACATAAAAATTCGTTGTTTTCTCAAAATTGACCCTTTTAAAAAATGATTTCAAGTAAAAACACAATGGACAAATGTTAACAGAAAATTAAGAAAAAAGCTTATACACAGATTTCTTCATTATTTATAACGTTTTTTCCATATTTTTTTTTTTTTCGTTACAACGCAAAAATAAGGATTCACTAAAAAATAATTCATTCGCTTCGCCTCGAGTGTCGCAGGTATGTTAATTTTTTGACAAACGATTATTTGGAATTCCGGCAGCGCACCATGTTCGACAGCTTCCGATTTATTTCCCTTATTAAAAGATGAGTGTCCCCGATGACCGATACATTTAAAAAAAGGGAATTTCATTAGATTGTTCTACGGAACGTGATTTGCGGCGCCATTAAAATATACTGCACTGGTATCGAATATTGATTCTCCCTTTATTTTCCTGTTTTTTTTTCATACTTTGCTCTACTATTTTAGATCAATGTTTTACTTTTCTATCATTACAGTATTTGTAAAAAATTACAGTACAGAGTTGTCCCTATCATCGATGTAAATATAATGAATAATGATAACTATTACTTATTACCTGCTCGCGGATTCTGATTATATATACACTGTGGTTAAAATGAATGGATTGAATATGAAAATTTAATTATTCTGCACGAATATTATAAATTACCTTTTCAAAGCTAAAAAAGTATAGTTTTCTCATATGTATTCCAGCTTCTTTCAAAATTTCAGCCACACAATTTTTGTAGACACTTTTGCTATTCTTGAGCCTCTTTATTTTTTCTAATATTTCTCCATTATCTGGTGTACCGTCATATTCGTTTCAGTTTTATTCATAATTTTTTTTTCAGTTTCCTGCGTTTTCGATATCGTGTTCCCTATTCAAGATCTCTTCAAAATACTCGCCCAACCATGCAAATTTTTATTGTGTATCTCCCAATAATTGGTCATCTTTACTTTTACAAAATACTGTTTTTGAGAAAGAACTTTGCCTTTTCTTTCTTTACTTTTACTATGTTCTCTTTTATCTATTCTACATATTTGTAACCTTCTTTGTTTTTGAACGTAATCTATTTCATTTTTCTCAATGGATTTACCGATTAGTTTTAATCTTGCTTTATTTTTTCTTTTATTGCCATTTTACAGTCTTGAGCAAACCATTTCTGTTTATTACTCTTCTGCTTGCTTGAAATTAATTCATCTGCTACCTCTTAAATGCTATCCTGCAAATGTTGCCATTTTTCTTCTATTACTTTTATTTGTCTACACTCTACTAAATAAATTTTGAATTTGAACTGCTCTTTTACTTTTTCTTTACTCACATTGATGGAGTGATAAGTCTTTTGATTTCTATGCCTATGTTGGTTAACTTTTATAGATTTTTTATTTTTTGATTTCTATTTAAAGAAGCAAACAACATTTTGCTTTGTCGAATTGTTGTTTTGTTGAAAATTGGTAATAGTTTCCATTTTTTGTTTTTTCGGTTATCCTTATTTTCCCCCTAGTGCCGACACTGTTGCTATAGACATCGGACAAAAACGGAAGGACAACAGGTGCTCTTATGACCTTATCAGTAAATTCTTCAAATCTGTTCAGTGTTTTAATTATCCATAAGATCATTGTGATTTAATTTTCATAAAAAGTATGTGTTCACTAATGTAAATTTCTACAGGTGGAAGTCCAAGCACTTAACTTTAGCACTGTAACAATTTTTTAAAATATTTTGAGTAATTTAGCAGAGATATTTACAAATTCTTTTTCCATGATGTATGCTTCTTTTTTTATATTTCCATATTCAGTTTTAATTCCTTTTAGGTTTTTTTTCGTTTGCTTATTTCCTCGAACTATGCTCCAAAATTATCCATTTTTTGTGCGTTATATGTTTCGTATAATTTCTTCTAAATTCTTAATCGCTCAATTTTCTTGTTTTGGTTTTTTAACTTCAATTTTAGATTTATGCCTCTTCTTGTTATATGATTTTTCTTTATTTTTTTCATTTTTTGTTTTCGGATATGGTGTCCAAGCTATTTTATTTCCTTTAATATCCATCTTTACTCATTCGTTCCACCATAATGTTCTTTTTAAATTGTTTTAATTTTGTATTCCACATATTTGTATTCTTTTTTCATGAATTAAATTTTTAAAAGTTTTCCATCTTTCTTCTAATGTTCGGCATATTTTTGCTCTGTTTTTGTAAGTTCTTCATAAATTCTATCATGAGGTTCTCTAATTTGTATATTTTGATTTTCTGGTAATTGATTTTTCTTTCTTATTCTATACTTTGTGTTTTAATTAATATTACTGTTAATAAAAAAAATATATTTTCACATCAGAATGCTTCAACATTTCATTGAGCAGAAGTAAATTGTATCGTATTCGTGCATTTTGATAAAAACCGATCATTAAAGAAATTGTAACTATTTTCAAAATTTTTAGTTAATTGTTTTGAATTTTTTTTCTTCGATTTGTAAAATTCTTAGTAAATAAATAATTGTGTAGTATTTATTTCTTTGTTTTAAATGGTAGTTTTACAGTTTGTATTAACACTAGTAATAAATTAAGGGGCTCAGCTTTTCTTTTTTCGTTTCTAAATAAAAGGTGAAAAATAATTTTAAAAATTTAGTTTTAACCAATGAATTATGTGATCAGTTTTTTACTTAAAGAAGAAAAATGATACCATTTCATTACGATTTCAGACTTCAATTGATTGATTTTAATGATATTAATGAAATATTCAAAGTGCCTGTATTTTACATATTTTTTAATCCGAAAACGGAATATTGTTAATTTGAAATTTCTGATTTTCCCCATTCAATTATAACAGAAATTGGAAATAAACAATCTAATAATTATTTATTTTTCCTACCATTTATTAATAATTGAATCATGCAGCAAAACTAGAAATTATAATTAACATCCAATGTACAATAATAAGCCGGGATTCATATTGTTGTATCGGAATAAAACGAAAACTATCTTTTTATTTATATTTAAATAAAAAATATATAGATACAAAATAATTTAAAAACATTTAAAATAAGCATATATTACTTTAAGATAAAAAAACTGTAGGTAGATACAAAACATTTTTTATACAATTTAAAACAATAAAGTTGTATTAATAGATAATAATAATATATTTTATAATCTAAATAACAATGTTCTGAAGATCACAATTTTAATTTTAAAACAGTATAACAAATATATTTGTAAAGTAAAAGTTGGTCTTTTTCTTCTATTTCCCATTTAATAAAACCCATCTTTCTGTATCAGTATCACTTTAACGTCCTGTATATGTAATACTGGGCATTCCAAACGAGAATTGTGTACACAATTCCGACTCGCCGTGTTATAAATATACAGGGTGAATGAGAAACAATGATATCCGAAGTTAGTGGTAAAACCAAAATAGACATAATCATAAATAAATAAAAATAAACACAATGTTGGAATTTATTTTTTTCGAGTAGGTTTTTAATTAAATTAATCATTGTACTGTATACAGGGTAGTTAATTAATATTTGCATGACAATTTACGGTATGGTCAAAATATGAAAAAACATATCCGAAGATAAAAATAAATAAATAGTGTACGTTGGTAACGTCAAAGCAATTAATGAAATCTACAAATGGATTAAATTGGTAATTCTAATTATCAATAATTTTTATATGCAGAAATACAAAAAAAAACATGCAAATCCGTATTTAATTCGATACAATTTATATGCATAGAGTGAGCCAATTAACAATTTAATCACATCATATTTTTCGAAACCAAAACAAGATTAAAATTTCGTAACTTGATTTAAAATTTGAAATTTCTAGATTTTTGTCCAAATTTCAATTCTCAAATCGAAATTTAAAGATACAAACTTAAATTTCACATTTTAATCAAAATTTTGGTATTTAAGTCCAACTTTCGAGTTGCAATTTGGAATTTCAAGATCTAGGTGCTAATTTTATCCTCTAACTCGAAATTTCGAAATGTCATAATTTTAAAATTTTCACTTCAAATTTCAAATTATAAATTCAAAATTTCTAAATTTGTGTCCAAATTTCAATTTGAAATTTAAAGGTTTAAATTCAAATTTCACATTATACCTCAAAATTTCGAGATTTAAGTTCGACTTTCAGGTTGCAACTTGGATTTTCGAGATCTAAGTTCAAATTTTATGCAAAAAAATGAAAGTTTTGAGATTTGAGTTCAAATTTTAAGTAATCTATAATTTAAAATTTAGAGTAACAGAATTTTAAGAATTAAATCAAAATTTTAAATTGTAATTGATATTTCGAGACTTAAATTAACATTTTAAGTTATAATTTGAAATAATTTAAGAGTAGGAATTTTAGAAATTTCGAGCGATAAGATAAAATATATCTTGAAAATCCAAGTTGTAAATATCAGAATTTTTAAAATATCAAGTTATAAGCGGAGATTTTACAAATTTCGAGTTTGAACGTAAAATTTGGACTCGAATGTTGAAACGATGAATTATAACTTAAAATAAGAAAAAAGATCAAGAAATTCCAATTTATAACGTATAGTAATTGAGATTTGGAAACTTAAATTAACATTATTTCAAATTTGTAGATATTTAAATCCAAATTATTATTTATATTATATTTTCGAAATTTTGCGGTTAGAGCCCAAATTTCAAGATTTAAGTCCAAATTTCAAGTAATAATATTGATATTTTGAGACTTGTTTTCAAAACAATTTTTATTTGGTTCATACAAAAAATCCGCCATTAAATTTTCGTGTAATGAAAATGAAACATCCTGTTTCCTTTACAGGGTGATTCCACTATCCTGTTGGTAATCTAAGCAGTTTAACCGCCAAGTTCAATTATTGAAAATGAAAAAAAAATAAAAGAACCAAAAATCAATAAATATTTTTCACAGTATTGTGAGTGATGCAACTACAAAATGATTATGATTTAAAAAATCCTAATCATTCTTAATATATATATATATATATAGATATATATATATGTATATTACAAAATATTACGATGCATCAACACCAAAAAAATTTAGTTATTATCAGATACTGAAATAACGGCAGTATTTTACTATCAAAATAAGGAGAAACTAATGGACTTGGACCGTTAGAAACTTCTTTTAGGAGATAATATATCTTATATTAGATCGGAAATAGAATAGAGGACGCTAATATACCCAGAGATCATCAAAAATTACGGTACATCAACATAATTTAACAGAGACGAGTATCACGCTTATTATATACAGGATGGTTCATTAAACTTGCAGGAAATATGCAGGATTCCTTCGGTTAACATTTTTAAATAGTTCCTGTAGTTTAGTTGTTTTTCCAGATGTATATATTTTGTCTAAACCATTTCTAATATTTTCCCAAAATAAACACAGGGACTAGAAAATTAAATTTAGCTTTTTCGGTTTTAACAACACGAACCTTATCCGAATCTCCCCTTAAACAAATGGGATAAGTACAAAAAACATTTTTTTGTTAAATTTAGTTCTAATTGGCCCTCGTGCAAAAATGGTTTTTATAAATACCATGTAAACGTAACGCGAGAAGGACGGTTGTAGTAAACTATATGAATAAACAACAAAACTAGTAATAGGTTACGTTTACACGAGATCTATTGAAACGATTCTAAGCGGAAATTGTTTATATTATTATTATTGAAATTATTTGTGGTAATTTCGAAATACCAATTGAATTTTCTACACTCGGTATTCTTTTCTTGCTTTAACCGTAACAACTAATTTTTTTGTTTCTGCTTTATTAATGTTTTGAAGAATATTTACGTTATTTTTGATGATCACTCTGAATAATTTAGTTATAGATAAAAATTCGTTGTCGTTTTTTGAAAATCAACTCTTTTAAAAAAAATTTTAAAGTAAAAATACAATAGACAACTGTTAACGTCTTCCAATTAATTTTTTAATTTTCTAATATTATTAACGTAACAAATGACGATTGTATTAGTACACATACATAGATATCCTGATTTCTTAACAGTTAGATATTTTTTTATAAGATATTAGAACTAAAACTCTTGTTCTTTATAAATATTTTCAGTTTTAGAAGAGATCAATGTCTTTTAAGTTTCGCAACTGTTATGAAATCATAAAAAAATACAAAAATTTGTATTAAAACTATTTATTTATAATCTAATTCATTGTGCAGTGTTGGTACTTGAATTCAAAATTGGAATTATCTTAATAAATTTGACATAACATGGTACATGGGTAACTATAAAAAAAGATTATATTAAGACAATGAGATATAAAAATACACCATAATATAGCTTTTTATTTTTTATTATATGCATGCCTAAAAATATTTCCAAATATACATAAATGGTTGTTATAGATACCGTGTAAACGTTGTCCGACAAAGACACCTATAATTTGCGGTACACACAAATAACAAAGAAAGAAATAGGTTATGTTTACACGAAATGATTGTGATTGGTATTTTGAAATCTCAAGAAGTCTACATTTTAATGTTATTAAAAGTACCATGTTTAGTTAATAATTGATTGATTGATTACGGTACCAGTATATTTTTCTCTGATCAGTGCATATAATACTTTCAGTATTAGGAAAGGAAGCCTATATTACCTAGATATTACCCTGTATGTAGAAAATACAAAAATATAAAATTAAACATAACGATTTATAAATAAATAAGATATATAATACTATAGAGATGGCAAGAAAAACTTTAGGCAGGTTAAATTATCGTAAAATTTTTGAATATGCAATTTCACGAACAAAAATCACAGCACATAAATACAAAACAATAACAATTATTCTAGGAAAACAATATTTGAGTATTTAAATGAGTATTAAATTTAATGTCGATGTAGCCGATTTCTTCGTCTCAAAACACTAAGACAAATATATTAAAAGTCGCCCAAGCTCCACAATCCACAACAGCAAATAACTGTACATTTCTTTGCCAATATTTAGGTGGATTTTAAAAATATTTTATAAAGAACCCACCTTAATACCGATATAGGAATCAACATTTAAATTTCCAATCTAAATCAATAATAATGGAATATCACACAATAATGAGTTTCGTTATCTAGTTAACTTTGACGGTTTCTAAGGATAAACAAAATATTGTGTTGCCATAACAACAAAAATGTATCGAAAATGTTGCTAATTTTTTTTTGTCAATAGATCTTTAAGTGGGCGATTGCTTGGGTTTATGGGTATAATAAATATTGAAATATTTTGAGTTTTAAATTTCGTTACCCCTAAATAAAAAATGGTGACTATTAATTTTTAAAATCGTTCCCAGTTCTTTTGAGACATCCTATATAAAACTGTTTTGACACCAAAACATATTTTTTAATTGTAAAAAACAATCAAAGGATTTATCACACAGTGAAAAATATTATTTTCAATTGTGTGATGTACAAGGTGTGTAGCGATGATGAGCTAATAGCCGTGTATGAAATAATAATAATGACAGCAATAACATTCAGTTTTCGATCATTTTCCGTATACGGTCCTATAGTCCATCGTCGTAGTACACACGTTACCTTTTTTTTACAAAATATGTTTTCGATTAACAGCGCTCAACAAATATTACTTAATGTATTTTGCGTTTCATGTTCGATGTTATATCCTTTTAAATTGTCAAAATACCAGGTGCCACTTTATATTTGTCCACATTTTATCAGTTTATAATTTTTAAATAGATTAACATAGAAACGTTCAGTTTTCACTCAAATATTTAGTTGTATCCCTGATAAATTAAAAATTTAATTAATATTAAAATTTGTAGCAAGTCATTCATTTTTTTATAAATAGAAAAATCCGACTTTCCATCATACAGGAAGTACGATTTGAAAAACGGCACGTTTCTTATTTAATCGGGTTCAAAGTTTAAACAAATTTTAAGTTGGCAACAATTTTAGCAAATCTAAAGAGTTCAATGAAATATATTTTCTCATTCTCCTGTTATAAATGTGGAAAAATATAATATTTAGGTTATAAATATAAAATGTCATTACTAAAGTACATCTTCTGGATCACACAAGTAGATAAGCAAAGCCGCTTCTACCACAGGTATAGGGAAAAAGCGTGTGTTTGATAGAGAGAAATGCATAGAGAAGTCAGTGAGTGTGAGAGAAATATATATATATGACATCAGGAGGCTCTTGACTGTCATTATGTATATATATATATATATACGAGGTGTAATTAAAAATAAAGGATTTTTTAATTTGGCGAGCTTAGTAAATCCGATTTTTAAAACTTTTTTATCTTGTAGCCCAGGAATTGTTAAATGAAGTCAACAGTGATTAAGAATTTCTTAATAATGGAATAACAGGTGCTACGTCGAAACCAAGGCCCAATCTTCCCAATGAAATGTGCCTGAATACGAAGGTTCTTCTTATTATTTTCTTCGATTCCAATGATGTGATACACCATGAGTTCCTGCCGAATGGTTGTACAGTCAATAAGGAATACTACTTGGAAGTTACGGGACGTTTGCATGAAGCAATCTGACGGAAACGACCAGAATTGTGGCAAAACCATCGTTATGTTGCCTTAGTCAGCGTATTCGCCGGTCATGACGCCTACGACTTCTTTCTGTTCCTGAAGCTGAAGAGGAACATAAAAGGACGATGTTTTACCACTATTGATGAGATAAAAACAGAATCGCTGAAGGAGCTGAAGGCCATACCAAAAATTGATTTACAGAAATGCTTGTAAGATTTGAAAAGTGCTGACACAAATGTATTATATCTAAGGAAGATTACTTTGAACGGGCAAAATTGGTATTTATTAAAAAATAAATGTACTTTCTAGACGGTGAATCAATCTGCGGTGTATTCCTTTTTTTATTTTTAATAGTATTCTGTTTGTCGTGACCCTTGACTGCAACTTTCTTTCATGCTTTTCATTCAATAATATTTCTTCTCCATAATTCTCAGGCCTTTCATTAATTGTTATTTCCAGTGGAATTTC
This sequence comes from Hermaeophaga mercurialis, assembly GCA_951812935.1. Lineage (NCBI taxonomy): Eukaryota > Metazoa > Arthropoda > Insecta > Coleoptera > Chrysomelidae > Hermaeophaga > Hermaeophaga mercurialis. The sequence goes on from OX638363.1 coordinate 2,179,617, forward strand.
GGTATATCTTTCGATTTTTTTCCATTGGCTTCCATTTGGTGACTTTACACTAAGAAATTCAGTATCTCTTCTACTATTCGGGCCGTACCATAGTATTCTTTGTTACTTGATATCTATTTTTTGTTTGGAGTAAAGTATGACTCATTTTAACCAGCACAAAGATTACTACAATTAAATTATACAATCTGGGAGATTTACACGCATTCATGCCCACTCCAGGATTGGTATGTAATGTAGGTATTTGCGGTTGATAAACAAATATTTCTACACTATATATTACTTCTCTTTCTTCGATTTCGAAGCCTTAGCTACCAGAGCCTTTACATTACAGACTATTAAAATGACAGACAAAAAATAACATCTAGCATCATCATCTATCACTCTCACACTCACTGATTTCCCTCTGCTTCTCTTTCTCTCTCTCTCTCTAACACACGCTTTTCTCACAACCTATAGCAGAACCGACTTTGTAAATATCCACTATAGAGTTTAACCCATCACGAAACGGAAAATATTTATCTAATCATCGTGTGCATATAAGCTACCTTGATTTAGCCTTAACCGTAGTAACATTACCAGCTGCGGCAGCGTTTTTCTGCGCTATATGCGTCTGGTAATGTTTAGCTAGATGAGCTTTTTGTCTAAAACTCTTACCGCACAAATTGCAAGCGAAAGGCTTCTCGCCCGTATGGGTTCGAATATGGACATTAACGGAATATTTATCTTTGAATCCTTTGGAGCAGATGCTGCAATAATGCAGCGACCTCTCCTTCCTAACTATGCTTGTTGATGTGGTGGTTTGAACGGTGGTCGATTTGGACCCGCTATTCTGCCTCTTGTACTTCTTGGACGGTTTCGAACTGGTTACTGTCGCCGCTGGCGTTATCTGTACAGGTGAGTTTATCGTATACAACAATCCTATTTGTTCGGCGCTTATGGAGTTAATACTGTTTTCGCTAGAATTATCTATTTGGCAGTATTGATGTACAGATTCTGCTACTTCGTTCGCGATACTCTTCAATTTCTCGAAATCCTCCGGGTACGATTGATCCAACTGACTCAGGAGGATGTCGTCCACGCTGGATTGATTTTCTGTATCTTGGATCTTACAAGGAATGTGTTCTTCGAATATAATTTTCCCGTTAGCGTCTATTCCAGCTACGATTGTTGGTATCTTAGTTTGCTGCTCTTCTTTTATAAAAACTTTCTCTGGTTTGCTCATTGGTGATGATAGTACCTTCCTAAGTTCGATATTGGTGTTCGCTGGTGATTTCTGCACTGGTTTGAACGTTCCATTGTAACGTATACTTGTTTTTCCTTGTAAGGCGCTTCTAAGAAGAGAATCCGGTGACTCTCTATTGTTGTTATTGTTGTTCACTTCCCAGTCGTTGTTGTTGTTTTCAAAATTCTCCTGGGTTTCCAACATTGGACTACCGGCTATAAACGCATTAGTAATCTCATCTTTATTCTCATCGTAAGTATATGTTTCGGATTTGATCAATCCATCGGTATTGGACGTTATATTATTTTCGTTAAATGTGTAGGTACCGGTCGGTATCACGTTCAATATTGAATCAATATCAAGTCCTACTTGCAATTGTTCCATTGAACTAGGACTCGATATGGTTTCATCCGGTTTCGGTAATCTGTACCACGTAGCACTCTGGTCCACTCCGTTTAATACTGTTAAGGTATATATTTGTTCGTCGGTGGTCTGTTTCTCGGTGTTCAATTCCTCCACTTCGTTACCCGTCGACATCCAGCAGTACTTATTCAAATCTTCTAACAAAGCCGTTTCAATCTTCACGGTGTCTTTGGCGTTCCAAAGGGCCGATTCGAAATTTTCGTTGAGGTTCTCCGGCAGCTCCGCGATCAGCATCGTGTTGTTGTTGGTTTCTTTAGACTCGTCGACGTTTTCGAGGAAAGCGTTCATCGTTCGTATTTGCTTGGTGAATTGTTGGATGCATTCGTTATCGTTGGACTCCGAAGGGACAACGAAATCAAAAAAATCCGTTTTGGTTATGTCTTCATTTCGGAACGTTCCTGTTAGATCCATTATCACAGCTTCTTTCAGTTCCATGAATAATGTCGTTCGTTAATAGTTGATTCTTCTTACTATCTCCATATTTTGCAGCCTACAAGAAAATAAAATATTACTACTTGGACTGTAGAGGGTACTCAGTAATAATAATAAAATCCTAGAGACTCTCTAAATTATGGAAGCCAATGAATACTGAATGGAGCAAAAGTCCTAGAGACTGTGAGAATACAAAAAACAGCATATTAAAAAAATAAAAGTTCTACAGAATGCCAAGTTCAGGTCAGACAATAAATACAATGTTGTTTAAAAATAGAAGGAAGATCTTAAAATTATAAGTTAATAGTCAAGAAGGTTTGTAGTTTATAATGAATAACAAAAAAAATATGTTTTTGGTAACTAGGAAAATTGTAGATTATTAGATGAGATTTTTTGATGGGTAGAAATATCAGATTTAAGAAATATTCTAATAAATAATAAATAATGCTTCGAATTTTCTACAACCTTCAAGAAAACAAGAAAAGTATATAAATAAGAAAAAATTAACAGTAGGGAGTAGCAACAAAGTGTGAAAGTAGGCAAAGTAGTGTCAGTGTTAATTTATATTTACAGGCAGTTTTATGAAGTTTTACTCTTAAATAAATCTGCTAAACCTATACAAGTGTTACAATATATAAAAAAAATGAGGCAGGGTATTCAAAGGATGCTTTTCTTAACAAGGATATAAATACAGCTTTGAAGGACCATTTTTCAGATTATTATTTTTTTTAAATCAGGTTTATACTACATATTTTTATATTATTTACCCTATAAAAAATGCGGCAGGTTCCCTATATTCCACTGGTTTAATGGCTATCTCTTTGATGCAATAAGAAGTAGTACATGATGTCTTCCTTTTTTTTTGAAAAAGCTGAAACAAAAAAGTCTTTATCAATAAAACTTTATTTTGATATAATTTTTTAATGCAACTCCTTATTATTTCCTCTCCATTTGATAATTTAATAAATAACAAGAATAGGTGAAAGAAGAAGAAAATAACCTGATTCATTCATAAATACTGCTGTATTTAATTAATTTAAAAGAAAAATCCGACATTCTATACGTGTGTAAAATGTTGAAGGTCATTTTCCATTAATTCCAATAAATTAACATGTGTAATAGGACGCGATATGCAGTTTGAATGTTTTATTCCACTTCGGCGTTAAAAATTATAATTTTTATTTAACATGCCAAACGGGTTATTTCAAGTAATGATTAAAACGCAGAGCGTTAGATAAATCAAAGGGAGAGATCGTCTTCAGAATATTTTTATGTTTCGAAAGTAATTTAAAAAATCGAACAGATCTGATTATAGTTAATAGAAAAAGGAAGATTCATTTTAATACAAAAAAAAAAATATCATGAGACAAAAATATTGACTTTTTCGGTTAATCTTTTAATTAGAAAATTTGCAGAAACCGAAAGAGTATCAATACGGATCTGAAATTACTTTAATTCAAAAAAATAAAAATAATTCTATTATAAAAAAATGAAACGACCTGATAGTCTAAAAGTTCCGAAGAATTTTCCGATTGATTCTTTCATTTAAAATTTGCAGGAACCAAACGAGTACAAATACGAACCTGAAATTACTTTCAAATGAGAAAACAATAATCATTTTATTACTAAAACAAACTCAATTGGCCTGACTAAAAATAAGTAATAGTATAAATATTTCAGTTTCTAAAGCAAGAATTTTCCGGTTAATCTCTCATCTACAAAATTTGCAGGAACCAAACTAGTACGAATATGGACTTGAAATTACTTAGAAATGAGAAAATAAAAATCATTTTATTACAAAAAAAACTCAATCGACCCGACTAAAAAAATATAATCTAGATATTTTTCTTAAAATAGTATTATCAAATAATATACAAAAAAATATGAACAACTACGATTTTATTGAGCAACTGAAACTGCTTCCCTTTATTCTAAAAACTAAATTCGAAAAAAATCCGTTTTCCGCAGGAAGATAAGGGTTTATTTTCGAAATGAAGTGCCGCCGGTGGGTTAAAATGATATGGGACTTTCGGGCTTCGATTATTCAATTTGGCGTCCAGCGAATTTTTGTGGAAACTTTAACACCTTTTCACTATATTTACATAAATATGCTTGGAGGCATCGAAAATAATGTTTTGTTTGAACTGCCTGAAAGTATTATTTTTTGAATCGTAAAGATAACATACATAAAATTAAAAATTACATCTAAGGTAGATTTTTTAATTAAAATAATAAATAAAAAATCTAATACAAAGTTTATATACTGCAAACAAGAAGACTTATTAAAACTAAGTTAAGGGAGCATTTATATATAAATGGACAAAAGAAAATATCTAAAATACTTTAAAATAATATTGTACAGGGTGAATTTGGTCCAAAGTAAATCATTTCCGAATTAGTTTAACAAAAATATATGAGGGTGATTCATTAATATTTCACTTTTTAATTTATGAGAGTTTTTTCGTTTTTAAATGTATCCACAAATGATACATGTTTACAGTAATTATTCAAATATGGTTTTGCGTATAAAACTTATTGATAATTTGTCCATTTTTAATGTCATTTTAATCCATTGTTTGTTGCATTAACATTACACTTTATATTAATTTCAGAAAAAATAAGTGAACCAAAAGTTTTAATTTTCACACTCTGTATACACCAATCTAAAAATATATGACCGAACACACCAAGTCCTGGATATACCGGGTGTTGAAATTCCTAAAAAATGAGTTTTTTAAATAATATCTTAAAAAATGTTTTTCTTGATGTTAATGACATTTGAATAAGTCATTTTTGGGCTAGTCAGTCAGTTTTGTTCCAGAAAAAGTTAATCAATGGTTTATATATATATGTACATATATATTGTGGTGGTTTTTGGATAAAAATTTCATGTTTTCGTTTTGGAAACATATTTCAATGGCAAAAAGGATGCCAATGTTAATTTTGATGTGAAAATGAATGTATAGAAATATAGATATGAAATTTAAAATATTCAGTAAAATAAATTTATAAAAGCTAAATAAATAAAAGTATAGAAACGACGGAGGTGGTTAAAATAGGCAAAAATGAATTTAAAAAAGTAGGAAAGTCCACTTATTTAAAGGTTACAATATCAACAACAAGAAAAAGAAAATATGAAATTGAAGAAAAAATTACTGCAACCAACAAAACTTTTTATATGAACAAAATGTTAATTAAGAAAAAACTACAAAATTAAAAATGCGACAAAAATAATGACGATGACTAAAAAGAAGAAGAAGATCTAAGAATAATGAAGAGGAAAATCATAGTAGCCATTCTAGGACCAATTAGTGTACCAAACATTAAATAAAAGAGTAAAACCAACAACGAAATTAAGCAAGAACTGAAAAAAGGCGATGTAATGATAAAAATATAAAGTCAGGTGGTTGGGTTAGGTTGGGTTAGGTTAGGTTGGGTTAGGTTAGGTTAGGTTAGGTTAGGTTAGGTTAACAGGAGAGCAGGAAGCGGTCATATACTTAATACTAAAAAGGCGACTCGGAAGAGAGGTAGAGACAAGAAAGAAACTGGAATAAAATGGCTACAGGAAATACAAAAGGATTTGCGAAAGACGAGAGGTAGAGATTTGGAAAGAAAAAGAGAAAATAGAAAAACATCGAGAAGGATTGTCAGCAATATAAATTAATAAACTGAAACTGAAACTGAAACTGATACTTTCAAAAACTAGATCTAGGAAGCTACTTAGGGGTATTTAGACATCATATATAATTATTATCATTATTAATATTACTAATTATTATTATTATGGGTAAGAAATGCAGTAAATATACTGGATGCTATTTTTTCTTGTCGAACTAATAAACTTGTCTTGTGAATACGCCCCTGGAATTAATTAATTAACTGTAATTAATATTATAACGACTATCGCATATAATTTCAAAGATCCTGTATACAAAAACGTATCTAAAGTTAAAACTTTAAAAATGTTTTTAAATAATCGGTGTAAGTGTTTAGCTTTAGTTTTGTTTAAGAAGCTGAAAGCCTTTATTACGTCCTGCATGAACAATAGTGTATCGTGATCCACGACCCGTTTATTTGCAACCGGTAACCTTGTTACTAACTAGATACATTTTTCTATCTCTTTCTTTGTTAAAATCCCACTACGAATGAAATATCTCACTTTGTAGACGCGTGTTTGTTAATAAAAATAAGATATTTTCTAGATTAATTCACTCATTTGTAAATCTCAATAAATACTGGTCCTGAAACGGTTCCTTGAGGTATCACAAGGAGCTGAGGACCTGTAGGATGGGTAGTAATTCGAAACTAAAATTATTTATACAATAAATTGTTCCAGAAATAATGAAATTCTGCATCTTTAAATGATTTTTGCAGATATTATTTCGAGATAAGTTTCGAATGAACGTCCGCATATTTTGAATTTCGACGAATTATTTAGAATAAAATTTTAACTCGATACGAGTAATTTACATAAAATTTCAAACGCCGCCATCTGCCACCTTGTGAATAATTCTAATTGCTTTCCAGTATACACGAGTGTACCGGGTGTTTCAAATACAAGACACAGAAAAATTATTGCATGTAATAATAATAGTACTAAATATATTTTATTATAACTTAGATATTCTTGACTGCGTTTAAGTGAATACTAATATCTGAGGACGATTGATGATGCAAAACCAATTTATTAAATGTCCTTTTTTTACAACACCAAAATACAATAATAAATACTTACATATTTTTACATTTGTATAATGCCTCTAGGGAAAGCTAATACACTATGTTGAACAAAGCAGACAAACATTGTTGTTAATTACTCTAAGAGTTCCTTTGTGTATAAATTAGTAGTTTTTTAGAAATTAATTTTGATTTATTCAAATAAAATTTAGAAATTTTACGTTGGTGTACAGAGTGTTTAAAAACTTAAGATAAGATACCTTATGGGAAAATTTAAAAATAATCTATAAACATATGTCCGAAAATGTTTCGTTTCTGAGATACAGAGGTCTAAGTGCTTTAATTGTCACTCCCTGTATATACAAATCATATATGTTTACATAAACATGTGTTTTTGTTTCAGAGATAAAGACATATTAAAGTTTCTTAAAAAATCAAAAAATCAACTCGGTTAATTTCTTGCCTTTTTCTTAGACAATGCAACAAAAAATACAATTTTTTATGTCCTGGAATTTTTTTCATATATCGTTTCGTTAAAAACCAAATATTTTTATTTATTTTATTTTATTTTTAAACCAGAGACTAGCAAATATTTAGTTTTTAATTTTTAAAAAAATACAACATGCTAGTTAATAATAAAGATTAAGTAGATTTATTAGAACAGGCTGGAATTCATAAATTAAATTGCAATTGTGGTGCTATATACAAGGGTAGAACTTTTAGAAATTTTAAAACCCACTTAAAAGTGCATCAAAGGGCTCTAAACGTCAATCCTATATCATTCTCTCATTTCGCAAACCATTTAATAGATACTGGATATAATTTCCACCCTAAAACAAGTTTGAGTATATTACATCGTACAAATAATAAGTTCCTCAACAATTTACAAAATTTAGAAATTTGCAGAATATAATGATAATTTCTTAAATGCACAAGTAAAATTTAAGGCAACACTTACATTCTTTAGTTTAATTGAGTTTTCCTTGTACGTACATCCATTATCATATTTAGTAAATTCAAGAGTATTCGAAATACACAGGACACGTAACCAAAATGGGTCATTAAATAGTTTTTTCATAATAATCAAAAACTATTTTTTTTTAATTAAGATCTCGGAAACGAAATTCTTTCGGACGTACATTTATAGGATTTATTTTTTATATTTTTAATTAATATTCATGTATTAAGAATAAATCATAGTGTATACAAATTACATGATTATAAATATTTTAATATTAATGAACAATAATCGAATTAATTCCAAGAAAGTGTTTAGATCTGCCAAGAATTTAAAGAAGTACAGGTTAGACAAAAATGTACAATGTATAGTAAATACAGTGTAAGTCTTCTACTATTTTAAATGAAGTAACAATTAGATTAGTAGATTATAAACAATAATTCCAGCAAAAAAATAGTGAAAATAAAGAGAAAACATAATTATCAATAATCACTATTTCCAATTAAAGTTTGGAAAAATCTTTGTTGGAAAAATAATCCCCCATCGCTTCTATTGATATAAATAGTAAAAAAATCGCAGGCATGTTTCCCCATTTAGAGAACAAAAATTTTAAAAATCGACTGGACTATTTTTTTGTACAAAATACTAAATAAATATGTTTAACTTTTTTTTTTTTTTCGAAATGCCTAACAAGCTTTATTTCTTTTATTTATTTTACATTTATTTTGGAAGAAAACTAACCGACTAGCCCAAAAAATTAGTTATAAACAAATTATGAAAATGTAATTAACATTAACCAAAGTATTTTTGAGATATTATTAAAAAACCGCTTTCTTTAGAAAATGTATCACTCTGTTTCTCCGGGACGTGGTGGTTTTTGGTCATATATTTGTAGATTTGTATATACAGAGTGTGACAATTAAATCTTTTTAGACCATTTATATATTTTTTAAATTAATGCAAGTGTAAATGTAGCGGTTAATGTAAAAAAAATTGGATTAAATTGACGTTAAAAATGGACAAATTATCAACAAGGCAAAATTATATTTGATTAATTGCTGTAAAAATATATCATTTGTGTATACAGGGAGTTACATTTAAAAACGAAAATACTAAAGAGCATAAAATAAAAAGTGCAATATTAATGAACCACCAATGTATATTTTTGTTAACATAATCCCAAAAGAATTTACTTTGTCCCAACATTATTTTAAGTTATTTTAGGTACTTTATTCTGCCTATTTATAACTAAATGTTCCTTTAACCTAGTTTTAATAAGCCTTTTTGTTTGCAGTATATAGATTTTCTTATATATTATTTTATTTATAGTTTAAATTAAAGGATCTACATTGCAAGAAATTTGTTATCTTATGTACAGGATGTTCTCTTTACAGCGAATAAAAAAGTTGTACTTTTAGACAATTCTCAATGAACTTTTTGTACTAGAACAGGATCCAAACAAAACAGTGAAAATGTTGGAATTGTTGTGATTATCAACGGTTTAAATATGCAAAATCATGCAAAAAACGTGCAAAACCATATTTATTCAATTAAATATCTTTTGTATATACAGAGTGTGACAAATATTGTTGACCAGTTCATTTTTTCTTGGAATGCAGCCGTTATCTAAGACTAAGACTGTGTCCCATTGCTAAACCTAAACGTGCGCTACTGGATTGATGTCAGAAAATATGTAGTTTGCCTAGTGAATTTCACCATTACGCTGCTGCACCCACAACTAGAACAAGTATGCGGTATTGTTTTGTAATCTAAAGATAACAAAGAGTTTAAATGTTTTTTGCTGGGTTTCGTTCTTTGCGCGTCGAGCTCGAGCAAAACAGCAAATAAAATTTTGTTTTTAGATGCCGCAAACCGGAACAAAGATCGATTGTAATGGTAAAAAAAAGCAAAATAGAAATTGATTAAGCTCCAAAATAAATAAAAGATTTTAGTTTTGATTGTGTAACAGTTTTGGAATAAATTTGTTTTGCAATTGTCGGGTTTGCGGTTTTGTTGTTATGTTGATATGTAGAAGGATGTACAGGGTGTTGCAAGAGTTTCTATATATTATATTTATTTAAAATTTGGTGAATTATTAAACGTAGAAAAATGTTTTCGTGGTTACGAAAAAACCATAATTCTGTTAGGAAGAGACTTGGCCAAATGGTTAAAAGTCCAAAATTTTTATAGTGATCCAGTATGCATTGTCCGAATTATTGTTAATACATGCCTGAAACTACTTTCTGTAGAAAAAAATATATTGTTTTGTTACAAAAAAAATACTAAAGCGAGCTGACTAAAAAAAATTATAGTCCCACTTTCAAGTTCTTAAAAACATAAATTTCCGATATAAGAAGTCAATGAAACAAAACGAGTGTTAATATGGACCTAACAGTATCTGCTATAGAAAAGGAAAGTTTATTTTTAATAAACAAAACATCTCAACCGACCTCACCAGTCTCAAATTTCAAGTTTCTAAAGTAAGAATTTTTCGATACATCGAGACATTTAAAAAAAATGCAGAAACTAAACTATAGATAATACGGGCCTAAAATTACTTTCTGTTGAAAAAAGAACCGTTATTTTATTAAAAAAAAAATTAAAGCCACATGATTAAAAAAAATATAGTTCTAATTTTCTAATTTATAAAATAAGAAATTTCCGATGTAACGAGTCATTTAAAAAAAATGCAGAAACTAAACTATAGTTAATACGGGCCTGAAATTACTTTCTGTAGAAAAAAGAACCGTTATTTTATTACAAAAAAAATGTAAGGTAACAACTAAAATAATTCTACTCTTAATTTTAGAGGTTTCAAAATAAGAAATTGCAGAATTAAAACTATTGTTAATAAGAGCCTGGAACTATTTTTTATAGAAATAAATAAAGAAAGAAAAGGAAAAAGAGAGTGTGTAGTCAAACGAAGAAGTTTTGATTTTATTTTACCACACAAAAACAATTTATCCCAAATTTGAAAATTTTTAGTATTAAAAGTTCATTTTACCATTTTATTCAAATGATTTTACATCTTCTCTTCCCTAATTAGTTTTTGAAGCCCGCAAATTGCTAAATACAATTTCGAATATCTTTCATTTCCTTTTTAGTTATTACCATTCACTTCTCTATAAATATATATATTACTACAATATATCAAACGAAAGATATGAATATAAACGTATATATTAATATGTTCTAACTTTCCCTACATATTTGAACTTCAACAACTGGAGTTTAATTTCTTCTGAACATTCAAAATTCAGCGAAGCCCTCACTTCAATAAAATCACTGCAGGCTTTTGCTATATACATAAAATTTATAGACCAGGCAATCTAAAACTTTTGTCCAATGGAAGAAATTTATTTCAACCGGTTGTTTAAATTTATAAATTGTACAAAATTCATTTTTGTAAACGAAACACCCTATATATTTTTCCGATTTCGTAGTCTATAAGTTATTCAGCGCTGTTTTTATAAAAGCACCCTGTATGTGTTCTTTTTATAATATTTTTTTTAATAATTTATGACATTTTTTGCAATATTTCTAATATTTTTTAGTTTGTTCAAATAGAAAATTGCAAATTATAAAAAATATATAAAATATATACACGGCGATTTTGTCAGTCGTATCAAAAACAAATTGGTTGTAGTTGATGTTTGACTCAATATTTTTCAAAATTTGGCTACAATTTTAAATCAATAGGAAAAAATGTAAAATTGTCAATCTCGGCAAAAATACTGACATTAAAAATTATAAAAAAATAAAATAATGTGTAAGATCTCTAAAAAGCGTTAAATTGTAAAAAAAAGAATATAATATTTTGGGAAGCAAGAAAAAAGCAAGAAAAAACAATAAATTAAGTTCAAATAGCATCAAACTAAAAAAATAGAAAAATTATTTGGTTTTTAAATGATATAGAAAAATGTCAAAAAAAAGTACTGGAAAACATTAAAAATTAAAAAAATATGTTTACAGAAAATTGTCAGAATTCAGTGGATAAACTTAAAAAAATGTAAGCAACATCAAATAACACAGACAAATATTAAAAATTATCCATGAACGGTTCCAAATTGTGCAAAAAAAATCAAATGAAATTTTAGCAAAATATCTTGGATAAATACAAAATTATGGAAAATATGGAATATAAACAATATAAAAAAAATAATGGAAAATCCGTTAATAAAAACATTTTTTTTGTGATTCAGTATAAGTGTGAATTACTAAATTTCTTGATTTTTAACCTATAATTTTACCATAACAAGTCCCCCCAATTAAAATTCGTAATGAATCACTTTATATTCTATAAGCAAGTTCTTTCAAACTGACACCTCTTCTAAAATATTTATGATAATAATAGTAAATCATCACAACAAATTCTACGTCAAATTATTATTATTATTATTATTATTATAAACATAACAAATGATAACCTTCCTTTTTATTGATTAACCTTATATTTCCATAACAACCTAAGGAAAGAAATCATACAAAACTATACATATTTTGAAGATCTTTCAAATAAAATATCAAAAATTATTTTTCGAACAACATTTTCATTAATATCTTTTAATTTTAATACTATCTATATTGGCCAGACCCTTAGAAATTTCGAAATAAGATACAGTGAACACGACCTTATAGATTAAAACAACCAGATAAGTCACATTAAGAAAAACACCTCATTGACACCAAACACAAACCTCCATTTAATAACACAATGGAAACAACAGTGGAAGTACTTCATGTAAGTGACAAGAAAGAAGAACTTGATTTCTTGGAGGAATATGAAATCAAGAAATATCTAAAATGTTCTCAGTATATAAAGTACTAAAGTAACAATTAAATCTGGGATGTTCAATTATTTTAGAACCGACACAGAGCAGGTGCATGTTGGGGACCCTAAAATGTGTTAACGCAACTTAGAAGTTATAGGACTTGAAAGTGGGGTTTCAAATTTCCAAAAAAATCGATATCTCAGTTATAACTTAGAAAAACCAAATTTGGTACACGGTGGTAGTGTACCGAGAACATTAACCGACAATAAGTAGAGTTAAATTGTAGCATTCTAAATGGATGAAGCACCACTAAAATATGACAGAATTTTTTAACTCGTTGATACATTTAATAAATTAAAATTTAAATATTTTAATAAAAAAACAAATAACTTACAATTTGCACTTATAAGGTATTGTAGAAAATTGAGTAATTAAAGTAATGAAACAAGCTTAATTATAAAACTATTTCATCTGTATGTAGGAATAACCAAAAATTATGAAAAAACAATTATGCCTATTTAATCTTCTTAGAACCATTAGCCTAGCATCGGCTGTTATTGGATTCTAACAGGGTTTAATTAGTTGTGCGCACTTCTGGTGTAATTTGTTTAAATCCTAATACAGTTTAGAATATTAATTTTCTACCGCACTATATTAGTATTAACATATTTTTTAAATGAATTTCGACTAGTAATTTTTCAGATTACAATTGCAAATAATTACCTAGATACTATATAATTATGAAAAATATATTTTACAAAGAATTGTATTTAATTATTTGAATATAAAAACAATTATTAGATTTAAACTTTTTAAAGAAAACCATTGGTATACGAGGGTTGTTATTTATGTATTGAGAAGTGGCAACACCAGTGTTGCCAGGTGAAATCTGTCATTGCCATCTTAAAGTTTGACATTTTTGACAGAACGTTTTGACGTGCGAGTACTATTTGTGTTGTTTATAGTAAGATGAAAATCTCATCTCGGCCAAAAAATGGAATTAACTCGCGAACATTTTCGAGCTATGATTTATTATGACTTTGGATATGGTGTAACTCAAGAACAGTGCATCAATCAACTTAACTCAACTTTTGGCGATGAAGCACCATCCAAAGCCAGTGTATGTCGCTGGTACACTGAATTCAAACGTGGCCGTAGTTCGCTCACGGACGAAGTTACAGAAGTTCGTCCAAAATCGGTCGTTGTGCCGGAAAATATCGACGCTATGAGAAAACTAATTGAAGAAGATCGTCATGTGACATACCGTGAAATCGAAACATGTTTAAGCATTAGTGTGACCAGCATACATATGATTTTGCACGAACATTTGGGTGTTCCGAAGCTGTCTGCGCGTTGGATTTCACATTTGTTGATAGATGCTCAAAAAAATGCTCGTGTCTATTGGTGCCGCAAAATGATTCAAAAAATTCAACTGTGGTGCATCCAAAGCCGTATACAGCATCGTCACAGGTGACGAGTCGTGGATTTATGCATATGAGCCAGAAAGAAAAGGCCAATCGTTCCCGAAGTGTTAAGAAGCAAATGGTGGCGTGTTTCTTCACGAAAACCGGTCATGTGGCAACTGTGGCTCTCGAAAATAAAAAGCTCGTTAATTCAGCGTGGTATACGACCATTTTCTTTCCAGAAGTTTTCGGTAAATTAAGAGAAACTAATCCAAAACGACGACAATGGGAGCTCACACACATCAAGTGAAACAAACGAATATTTGGACACACAAAACATCGAATTGATGGGTCATCCGCCTTACAACCCCCGACTTGGCACCTAATGACTTCTACTGGTTCCCACAAATTAAAGATAAACTGCGTGGACAACGATTTTCATCGGCCGAAGAAGCGGTTGAGTCCTTCAAAAACCATGTTTTAGAGCCATAATCTTTTGACTGGACAAAGTGATTTGAAGGGTGGTTCAATCGCGTGCAAAAGTGTATAAACCTTAAATGCGAATATTTTGAAAAGCAATAAATATATTTTTGATAAAATTCATTTGTTTATTCTTTCTATTCTCAATATATAAATAGCAACCCTCATATATTAGTTTATTTTCTTATTCACATAAATAATTTCATAATAATAATTCTAAAATAACTCAATACTATTAATAAATTATTTAACAAAGTGCGTACGTACATCACTGAAATAACCTAAGGAACGTTCTATTGATAAAATTTCAGTAAACCAGTAAAGTATTTATAATGTAAGGTATAATAACTTAGTCTACTATTGTTGGTTTGCTGTATTTGCCTGCTTCTGGCATACCGGGGCAAACTTTTAAAGCTACTATTAGTGACATGGATAGTTTTAACGTTGGTAAAATACTAATTTGGTCGTTACCTTGTATAATTCATATTTTATTGCAGTTTGGTCATATTGCCCTGTTCAATATTTCTCCCGAGTATATATAGTATGTATTAATATTAGTGTTTGGAATGACCCTGTAGACGAGTAAAAATTTCGCAACGAGCGGCCTGGTCTATTATCATTACCTAGTTTTAGCATCGAAAATGTTGCAGCAAGTTACAGTATTTCGTTCCGTAAAATATATAGACACGTATACTGACTTCGAGTTAAGTTCACCTCAAGGACGGCGAGCTCCGAATAACGGTAAATCCATCCCCACCGGGTCTCGAAGCCACATCGAGACCGCGACGGTTTCTTCTAAAATAAATAATCGGAAGACTCATTCGAAATTGAGAATTAGAGAGATTGGCACTGGGTCAAATTTCCGCGGACGTTTTAACATCTTCTAATTGGTCGAATTTGTGCAACGCTTAACCCAGAAGCGGGACTCGGATCTCGAATCTCGCTCGGACGTTAGAAAAAAAAAATCGAATATAATGCATTGATGTTTTTTTTTTGTACCGTTAATTCAAAACCTACAACGATTTCACTCGCTTAAAAAACTCGCGTTAATTATTATTAAGGAGAAATTCAAAAGTAATTTATTCAATATTTATTAATACAGGATGTATTTTAGATTAAACATGGAATCGGTTGAGATTTTTGTTAGGAATCTTTCGGTTATTTATAATTTTTTTTCTCGGAAACAAATTTTGATTCAATACTAAATTTAATAAAACAATCTACTCCGGTTTGTTTCTCAAAAAAACCTAATTTTGAGAAAAATAACAGTTAACACCTCTACCATAAAACTATTGTTTGTAAATAACCTCTAAATCACTTTAAAAATAGTATTTGGTTTTTAAAGTGATGTGAGCAAATGTGAAATAACGAAAAAACGTTGAAAATTACAAGAAAAAATAACATATTATGAACAAATTTCAAAAATCATGGACGAAAGCAAAACGTTACAAGAAATATTTCTTGAAAAATGATAAAAAACATCATGGATCAACATAAAAACATTATTTCACGAAACTGTGGAGAAAATAAACATTTCATTGAAACGTGTTTTCTGAATAAAGTTTCGAAAGTGACCTGGAAAAGGTTAAAAATTAATAAAAAAATATTAATAATAACTGTAGGTAGAAAATAAGATGATATCGAAAAATTTCAAAAAACTCCTACAGAAATGAATAATTATGAAAAAATCTAAAATAATATAAAAAAATGAAAAAAGCGATGAACACTAGGGGGGAATAACAAAATATGAAAAAATATAAAAAATTCTGAATTATAATAAAAGTTTATAAGAAATATTAAATTATATAAAAAACAATTTAAAAAATAATACAGAGATCAAATGTAGTAATTTTCATAAAAAAATGTACAATGTTGTATTCGAAAACAAATTTTTATTTAAATTTAATGAAAAAATACATTCTTATTAATTTTCCAAAAAAATAACTAATTTCGAGAAAAATAATAATTAGCAGTTCTATCACAAAAATATTTTTTGTAAATAAAATCTAAACTAATTTAAAAACATTATTTGGTTTCCAAAATTATGTGGAAAAATACCAAATAATGAAAAAACGTTCAAAATTATAACAAAAAATAAAGTAATCTCTAAAAATGTCAAAAACCCTGTATTAACATACAAAATTCTGAAAAATATGAAATAATATTAAATAAATAGATCAAAAAATCCTTAATGAAAATTAAACATTATAACAAAAATTACAAAACGATCAAAAAACTCGGATAAACATAAAAAATTATCTAAATTAAATTATGTCCCAATTTCGAAAAAACTATATTTTGTTTCAAAAATGATGTGGAAAGATTTCAAAAAATCATGAAATAAAATTAATAAGAACTAGGGAAAAAACTAATACTGAAAAAAGTGGAAAAAACAGGAAGAAACCAATAAATATGGGGAAATTTTAAATAATATCGAAATGTATCAAACAATAATGAAAAAATTGTTGAAAATTATGAAAAAAATAATATATGAAAAAATATAAAAATCCTGAATAAACATTTGAAATATTATAAGAAATTTTAAATAATACTGAAACTGATCAAAAAAATAATAAAAAAACCATAAACGTTTTGGGAAAATATGTCAAAAATATTAAATAAACATTAAAGTTTATAAGAAATATTAAATTAAATCAAAAAAGGTTAAAAAAAAAGAAATTATGGAAAAAATGTTAATTTCATTAAAATTTTAGGTTTTTAAAAACTTATCCAATATTTTAAAGAAAACGTTATTTGGTTTCTAAAATGATATGGAAAAATATCAAAAATTCTAAATAAACATAAAAGTGTTTAGGAAATATTAAAATATATTGAAAAAGAAAAAATAATAATAAAGGGATCACAGTGGTTTTGGTTAAGATTTTTGACAGGAACCCTTCGGTAATTTATAAAAAAAATGTTATAATGTTCTATTCGACAAAAAAGTTTGATTCATTATTAAATTTAATGAATAAATATACTAATTTCCCAATTTTCTAATTCTTTAGATCCCCTCTTACATTATTTTTGGAGAAAGCAGGAAAAAAGACGTCTTTCGCTAATTTACTCCACAATTTTTTTATATACAGCAAATATTTTAATCCGATACCAAATTTTAATCACTTATATAATTTAATGAAAAAATATACTCCTGTTAAAAAATGACCAGCTTTAAAAAAACACTATAAATACTTAAAAATTTACTTCAAATTAAATATAAGACGTTTTGTTCAGCTATAAGTTGTTCAAAAATAACTAAAACAATTCAAATTCGCTTTTTACATCCCAAAAACTTTAGAAAACTAAGAAAAATTGCGGTTTGGAATAAGTTTACAATAAAAAAAGAATACTCATAATAGAAGTAGTAAAATTAATGTTCATTATGAAAAAAATGTTGAAGGTGGGACTATTTTTTAAATATTTTTTACCTGATTCTAAAACAAACACGAATAGCTTTTTTCGTTACATTTAAAAGAAAATCAAAATTTAATATCATGTAATCAAATATTGAAATCCAGTACATTTTACAAATTTAAATGAAATATTTAAAGTGATTTCGAATTTATCTGGAAAATTATTCTTTTATGATGGAGGTGCTTTATTTTTTTAAGGATTATTAATAAAAAACCGCCAATTTTTTAGAAAACAGATTTTTTTTTTGATAAAATTGAATAGTGTTCAAAAATAACCCTTAATATATGATTTAGAGCTGAATTACTAAAGAAATATTCCTGGTTTTAACAAAAGATTCTGTTTTGATCAATGCTGTCAAACTCCAAATTCGATTAAAATCCGTAAAGAGGGTTAAATGTTATTAACAAAAAATGAATTTATGGTGGATGTACTAATGAACGTCATTTATGTTTTCGACAATGAACCATTTTTAGTAAAACAAGCATTACCGTCAACATTAAATTTAATAACGAAACAAAATTATTTATCAAACAGTATTTCATAATATGAGACCACATCAAAGTTATATTAGAACATCCTATTATTATTTTAAATTTTAATTACACTCACTATTGTGCGAGGTTATACAGAGTGTTTTTAAAAATATTGCCACTTTCACAAGAAATTTTTATTGATGTTCCTGTTTCCTGCTAGAATATCTAACTTCATTCTGATTGATAATCTGAAGAACTGATTTACCCTGTATACTCTACAAATTTGTATAAAATCTGTAAAGCCGCTTAGATTTTATTTACAAAAAAAATTTCTAGAAGTGTTAATTACAGTTATTGGCAGTTTTGTTGAAAAGTGGTTATTTTTTGGGAAATATATTTTTTCATTAAATTTCGAAATTAATGAAAATTTGTTGAACTAAAAAAATAACTGTCAGTATAATTATTTTGGAAAGACTAATCCTTTCCTGCTTCCTGCAAAAAAATCGAAAACGGGTAATTTTTTGGTAGACAAACAAAAACTTTTTTAGAATTCGTCGAATAGAAAATAATAACTCTTTATAATAATTTGTTACAATTTACTACAAATAAATTACTAAAAGTCTAGTCCCCGCACCGAAAAAAAAAGTCAAAGTATACAGAATGTTTCCTAAAATCCAACCATATCTAATTAATGCCTTTTTTAATTGAACACTCTATATATTATTTCAAATTAGAATTTCTTCAAGAATATACGGGGTGAGACATTAGTATGGCAAAGCTCGATTAGTCCGTTATTATTGAAGTTACAAAAAAAACGTTTTTACATCGTTGAAATTAGCTCAGCAAGAGATTTATAAAAATGTAAAAATGTACGAGGTGTTCCATTTAAAAAAACATAACTTTGGTCTGGCACTACGTTGCGGAACACCCTGTATATTTGGGACTAATTTTAAAATAGACCCGCGTTATAATACACAAAGTGTTTTAGTTATGAAAATCTTATTGAAAAAAACCTTTGTTATATAAAATAATGTACCGAGGGTTATACCTTTACGGTCCAAGAACGTTTAATAAAAATTTGGTGTAATTGATGGATGTTTTTGGTTGCTGCTATTTTGTATTCAAAGTAACACCAAAACAAATTTTTGTTTTGATTAGTTATATAGTTTGGGTAAAACTTTAACCGACACTAAGACATTGGCGTGTAACTTAAGTGGGGTAATTATTATTAATTTATTAATAATTATCCGTGTACATCAAAATTTAGTCAATGCGCCATAAAATTGAATTCGACCGAATAACACTTCACACCTACAGCTCTAGTTTGACTTTTTCTTTTTCTATCCTCCCCGTGTTAGAACGAAATCGGAGAACTATTAAAAACGGATAAGACAACTAAGTTCAGGTTCTTAAAACGAAATCCATCGAGGCGAACTGGTGCTCTGTTATGTATTGTACGGGAGAACTAGAGCGTGCCAACTCTCATATGAGTGAAACGTCTTGAATTATAAAATATACACGGTGGACTAAATAACGTTTCACTATTTAAAAACGCCAATTAAAATAATCGTGTACGTTCCCAGCGCTATTAAATTATTTCATATGTCGACCTTCATTACTAGATACATATTCATATAATTCATAAATATATATAATATTGAAATGAAACATATTGTAATATTATAGATTAGAAACATTTAAAATATTTTGCAGGAAGATTCAGATATTTAATTATAATAATAATATAATAGAAATTGTCAATAAATAAAGAAATTTCATCGAAATTACACAAATATCAATAAGTTGTCATGTAGTAGAATTACACAGGGAGACATTTTTTTATGAATAATAATGTGTGTGCAATAATATAAAATATGTTAAAGTGATTAATATACATTTAAAATTGAGCATGTAACACAATAATTTCTTTAATTAATGTAAATGTGTAAATTAGAATTTGTATTAATTCTGAAGTACAGCATATAAAATTGACTACATGTAAAATTACAAATATAAATATGTCAAAATTAAAAAAAATATTCGTTTCATATGTAATCGTTCAAATTAAATTATTTTATTTATTGAAATGACCAAAAAATACTTGTTTGGAAAGAAATGTTGCTGATATTTGATAATAATTAGACCCAGAAAGTCGAAAATGTGCTCATAAAGATGTAACGAAATCTAATATAAAAAGTTATTATGCAAAGTTCTGTTATACAAAATTTAAAGAAAAAAAATATCAAATTTTATTAGAAAATATCATATCCTTGTAAATAATAGTAGTTAATAATATTCAGGCATTGTAAATTAGTAATTTATTGAAATGTGTACCATATTTCTTAAAAAATGTTAAATTTTCATAAAATAGCCTACAAAGCTATAAATATTGTATCAGATTTTTGAGAATTTTTCTTCGAATTTTCACTTTCTTAGAGATCACATGGTTGAAACTAGTACAGGTCATGGCAAACTTGCAAAAAGTGAAATTGTAAAAATCTATTTTATAACCTTAAAAATAAATGAATTGAATTTAGTGACTTATCCCAGATGGTGATCTTCGAATTGTTTTTTAAGTTGTTCCTGTTTGATAAAACCTTTAAAGGTATTTCATTGTCAATTAATTACATTTTTATGGAACTTGCATAACCTTAAAAAAGACAAACAATTTCTAAGTGCATAAAGTATTATAAAATCGAAGTTACAAATAATAGTGACATAAAATTAGTTAAAACACTTAACTGTGACATGAATAATAAGAAAATAATATTTTTAAGAATTTATAAGTCTTCATGCTGACGCTGATTCATTTTATCGGAAAGGACTTCAAAGTCAATAATTTTCCCGTCTTTGGTTGACAAATTTCAAAAGTAAAACAATTTTTATCGTTCGTGTTTAGAAAATACCAAGTTTTATGTTTCTTGTTGTTTTGATTTTTTTATAAGCTTAATGTTTATTGTTTAATTAGTTGTAAGAAATCATAAGAGTAAAACACTTGTGAAAACTTATGTACAAGAAACCTACTGGATTGTAAATATCATTATTACAGATAAATGAAATCTGAACCCACTTTGAGATCATTTTTAAACCAACATGAATCTATAATAGAAAATATACAAAGTGCGCCCAACAAAATTTTCTTGTATTCTTAATAATTGTTATTAAATGTTAAAAATAAAATTTATAAAAATATATATATTTTAAATTATAAACGAAGAAAAATTATTTATGAATTATGATCAAAATTTAAACAAATTAAGATGTTGATTCGAAAGTCCGAAGGTCCATTAAATTCATCGGGTTGTATTTTTCAATCAAAAATATTAGTTCAAAACATTTTCTATAAAATGCTCATATGAAATCTTATTTTTTGTTATATTATAGACCCTGTTAAAATCAATTCAGATTTTAAAGATTTAATATGATGTACAATAGGATTATTAGAATTAGTAATGTAGTTTCATTTAGGAATCAACAATAATAATTCCAATAACCAGTTTAATTAATTAGAATAAATGAAGTGATTTGCGTGTTTGAGCTCTTTCTAGTTATTATTTGTAACTATGTGTTGTAAAATTGTACAAAATCTCTGACATAATGATGTTGATGCTTGCATTAAATCGAATTGAATAATATAAATTATTTAAAAAAAAATAGTAAATGCAAATTTGAAAGAAGTAAAGTTTCATAAAATATAGGATATCCGCGAAAATAACGCGTATTTTTAAATGATATTGTTACGATAGTATGTACAGGGATTTAGTTGAATATCGCCCTGTACATAAAACTTATTTTTTATTTTCCAAATTATAAAATTCTTGATTAGTAAAATAAAAGAAGATCAGGAGTCAAGCTTGGGTTCTCGGATAATCGAGAAGTGGATAGTGCCTATCCCTGCTATTAAGTGTATTAGTTATTTAATGGGTAAGTTGCGCTCATAATTTAGTTGTTTTCATTAGATAAATAAATTGTTATTGTTTCTTCTCATCCTCTTTAATTTTCATTAATCAAGTTACGTAATGGGTAAGTTAATATTTAGATTCTTTTATACATTTATTATTCAGAAAAAACAACCCAATACATAACAGTATATAGAGCGTGTCATTTGTAACGGTAAAATATTCTAATAAAATGTTTTTCTAATATCGTTAGTTTACACAAAAATTCACTTCAAACATTTACTCGAAAATTTATACGTGGCAACAACTCACACTTTTAACACAAAAATGTGTCATGTAACCAACGAATATCTACTCGATGAATCATAAAATTGTGTTAGTTTGCAGAAGATTCGGATCATTTAATCGTTTAAGTTTATCGTTTGGTAAAAAAGTAGTTTAAATAATTCAATGAAAATTCGCATTTTATTTAAATCAAGAATACCACGACGTGTTAATTAATCTAATCCGAGATGTTTTGTATCAGTGTCTCAAAGATTTTTGGAAACTAGAGTTTATTACCTAAAAAAAATAGTGATAGAAATCGTTCGAATCGTGTAATAATTGCCGAGAATCCATTTTTCACTCTTCTACATCCCTTGTAATCGACGATTCTAAATATCCAGGTGTACTAAAATAAAAACTTATTTTTAGAACCATTTAAAAATTACATTGAATCGAACCTCCTCCATGAAGCTATTTTTTTTAAATAAAGTCGAACCCACTCTGCGGATTTTAATGGAATTTGAGATTGTACAGAATTCGTCCATTCAGTTGAGTATCTGATAAAATCTGTTTCGATTTTTTATTGCAGGAAGCAGGAAAAAACTAACCCTTCACTAATTTACTGCAAAACAGTTCAATGAATCTTTTTTTAAAACCAGAGTCGGATTTTGCCTTAAGTTATTCACCTCAAAATCATATACTGAGGGTTATTTTTAAACGCTATTGAATTTAACCAAAAAAATCTGATTTTCTAAAAAATTTCTAGTTTCTGATTTACATGACAACAATTTTGATTTTCTGCTAAAGCTGATGAAAAAAACATATTCGTGGTTGTTTCAAAAACGAGTCTATATCAGGTACAAATATTTAAAAAAAGAAGTCCCACATTCACCATTTTCTTCGTATTGAACATTAATTTTAGCACTTTTATTATGAGTATCCTTTTTTATTGCAAACTTCTTCCAAACAGCAACTTTTCCTAGATTTCTAAAGTTTTTGGGATTTTAAAAAAGAAATTGGAATCGTTTTAGTTCTTTTTGAATTTGAAGTTACAACTAAACAGAACGTTTTATATTTTAATTGAAGTATTTTTAGTATTTTTCTTGAATTTTTTTACAGGAATAGAATTTTATCATTAAATTTTAAAAATGAGTAAAAATTTGTTTTCGAATTAAAAAATATACTGTGTATAAAAAAATTCTGCAGTGAATTAGCGAAAGACTCGTCTTTTCCTGCTTCCTGCAAATAAAATTCTAAGAGGGGATCTACATTGTAAACAAATTTCAATGAAAACCGTAAAATGGTTTAGATTTTATTTACAATTTTTTATAGTTGTTAATTATGTATATATATATATATATATATATTTATAAAATATCTTTTTATATTGATCCATGATATTTTTATCAATTTTCAAGAGATATTTCTTATAATTTGTCGTTTTTACCTAGGATTTTTGAAATTTGTTCATATTATGGTTTACAAAAACAGGGTGACTAAAAATATTTGATCTCTAGAAGAATGCCACCTGTCATTTAATAAAATTAAAATATACAAAGTAGACCAAATATCAATAACTTCAGCCCAAAAGTTAGAAGAAAAAGAAGAATATAAAAATCAAAACTAATTATCTTATTTTTCAGTAGCAACACCTACATTTCTTTTTTTTTTTTTATAATAAATTCTATACGACCTTCGATTATTAGGCGAACGACATTTAAATTAAAGAAAAACATCGCAAAGTATCAGCATTAATCTTCTTCGATTCTTAACGGCCTCGATATGCAGCGCAAACAGCTTAGGTGTAACGTGGGCAGTGAAATTAAGAACGCGTCATTATTAAATATCGCATATTAATCTAATTTGTATTCGTACTAATGGTACGTTAATTGATCTTCATATTAATTGTAGTTCTAGAAGCGCCACAAACCTTGAGCAAATATATAATTTGAAATGCTGATTTTATACTATCAATGCAATAATGGGTGAATCAGCAAAAAATATGTTAAAAAAGAAGAGTTCAATTAATATCTTAAGTAAATAAAAATTGGCTAAACAAGGCTGATGTATTCGTTTTTAATTAGGGATGATTTATTTGATTGGCCCAATTACATATCACATCATAATATATACAGTAAGCGTTAAAAATTAAGAAAATGTAGAAAAAAAAGCTTTGCTTTGGAAAAAATTCCGAACTTAATTCTTCTTGTTGTTATGGCCTCGACCTCCGACGCTTACAGATAAGAAGAAGAAGAAGAAGAGAATCGTGTGCTGGGGGCTCTTGGGGCGTGTTTTAACTTGTAATTAAATAATGCTGATATTGGTAATTTGTTATGGTCGTACTTTTCTTTACCCTGAAGCAACTAATTTCACTTTGTGAAGAAATATTAATATTAGTTTATTTCTCTTTTTTAGATAGATTTTAGTTTTATAATTGCAGTAATTTTATTGTTTATACAGGGTGATTACCTAATTAACATTGCAAGTCCTTGTTGGGTAAGAATATTAAAAGAAAATGTTTCTCTAAAAATGCTTCATTTTCGAGATAGCCGATGTAAATTATCTTTAAAAGAGCGTTTTTTTATTAGTAGCAACGTTTTAATTGATTGATTATAACGATATTTTAATAATTTGCTTGAGCTTTTTGATTTCTTTGAAAAAAAAATTAACTCCAGACATTTGCACGTCTCTAAAACCATAACGACAAAAATGTCTGGTTTCTTTTTCTTTTTTCTTGAAAACATAGTAAGATACGAAAAAACTCAAAAGAATAAAGTTGTATTTTAGTTGTTTCACAAAAATATCCGTAAAAATGAAAAGTATCAATACTATTTTTTTAACCAAAAAAATTCAATTAACGATAATTGATCATTTAAAATAAAACAAAACGTTTTTCTTCACTTTTTGCGTAATTTTAATATTAACAACTTTTTGAAATATGACTGGCATAATTTTTAAAGTAAAAAAAAGCGAAGAAAAAGTTTTTGTAACATTTTAATTCACCTCTCATTAGTCTACTTTTGAATTTTTGATTTTGAACAAAAACCAAAATCGATATTATTGATTATTTCGGATAGTAAACTGAAACTAAAATAAAAGGAATGGGGGAAAAACTAGACGGAAGTAATCAACTGATATTCATTAGGGTAAATCAAAACTAAACAGCGACAAAAAGAGCCGGAATTGAAATAGAGCTAAAAGTGACAAATAAGACAAACATTAATGAGACCATTTAAACCAAAAGAAAAAGAATAGTTTTCTCTTGCTACATTTCGCATCGTATTCTTTATATATGTACACATCTCTTCTATAGTAGTGTCTTCTTAGTTATTTGTTTTTATTCGAATTGCTTTTCTGTGCAGTATATGTATCGCTTTGTTATTGTTTCTTCTCTTAGTATTGTTACCTACTTTCCGTTATTTTTCTTATCGCTCATGTGTACTCCCTTGTCTTGTGTTTTTATTCATATTTTTGACCGACCACAAATAGGTCGGTGTATAGTTCTTTCTCTGGTGTCCAATACTTCTTTTAGATATTCTTTGTTTACTATATATTGGATCTCCCCTTTCTGCTTATAATCTACCTCGGTGCTTATCTATATTTTTGTTTTCGAATTATTCATTATAAGGTTATTAATTTTTACAGATGTCAATTTGTCTTTTCCCATGATTGTTTGTCACATCTTTACATCTTTTTCATTCCCTGATCCTTCATTTTTTTCCTACCCTAGGATTTAGATCGCCTATTATTATTATATGCCTTTTAAATCCTCAATTGTTTCTTTATTAAAACTCCTCTTTTGTTTGTGTTCTTTCGTTTTCTCCCGGTCCAAATGCTATCATTAATATTGTTTTATTTGTTACTTCTAGCTCTATTTCGATTCTTAATAAGTTTTCATTTATTCCTTTCCATGTCATTAGATTTTTCTGGTATGTTTTATTATACATGTGATTTCCTTTTTTTGCTGCTTACCTTTGATTTGTTAGTTTATCAATTGATTACCCCCGTCTAGTATTTTCCCCCTTTTCTTTCATTTTGGTTTCAGTTTACAGTTATCTGTAGTAAACCAGTTTCGTATTGCTAAATTCTTCCTCTGGTTCCTGCTCGTTCCCTTAATACTTCTAATGTTCCAAGAGTCTATTTTTTCATTTGCCTTACCTATTTTCTTCCTCGTATTATCTTTACTATTTTCCCTTTTATATGCCTGGTCATCGTTAACCTTTTCTAGTTTACAAAAATCCGTTTTTTAACTTTCGTACATTAGCGTAATATTGACAAAATTTTAAGAACAGAACACAAAGAAAACCAATTTAATTCAACCCAAAGTTTCCTCCAAATTTATTTAAACCCCTTCAGATACAACAACACACTTACATTGCATTTAATTATTTACCTGTTTTTTGTTATAATCTTTTTTTTTTATTTTGCTTAAAGTTAAGACAATACGGTGATCAAGATTCATTTTTTTAAAGTGAATAATGTGGCCTTCTTCCACTTGATACAACAGCAAGAATCAACTAGAGGATTGGCCTAAAATAACAACCTATTTACGTAATAATGTATTCCATAGTTTACGAGCACGCTGTATATCCCAACAGTGATAAATTCGAGCTTGTTCCCCGTTGGGCAATTGGCGAAAGAGGCGCAGAAAGAGACCGAAACGAAAGTTCGGGAGGGATTTATCCAAACAGATATCGCGAAGAAAAATCGGAGACAGGGAACGCCATGTAATCTAATTGCGACATCGGGATATTTAAAAATGTTATTCTCTAAATGGGGGAAACATGCCGGCAGTTTTTCAACCATTTTTATCAATAAGAACGGCGGGGGGGGATTATTTTTCAAACAAAAATTTTGCCGCTTGTAAATTCTCATCGGAATATTTACAGAGAGAATTCGGAAAAAAAGATTATTGGTAATTATCTGTTTTCTCTCTATTTACACAATTTTTTCCTTACAATGTAATAATATTATTGAGAAGTGCTTGACTTGATGATATCATTTACTAAAATTTTTGCTAAAAAACGAAATCTTATTCACAAGATACACTTTAGACTCACCCTGTATCATTATAATTTATTCATTTTGTTTACCCTGTACTCTTTTGAATTCAATTAATCTTGGCAGCTCTAGATACTTTCCCGGAATTAATCTGTTATTGTTCATTAAAATAAAATTATTTTTAATTAAGCAATTTGTATACAGGATGATTTATTGATAATGCACGAAACAATTTGGATGATTTTAATAATATTTTCATAATTTATTTATATCTTAATGAGCTATTTTATTGGATTTATTACAGTTGATACAGTAGTTCCAGAGGCGTGCGTTAGTCGGTTTTGTAGTAGATTTTTTGCAATTTTTATCATTTTTTTAAATGAAGCAACTAAAACTGTATGTTTTGCTTTTGAGTTTTTTTTGTATCTCACTTCCTTTTCAAGGAAAAATAAACACCTTTTTAGTTTATTTTTTATTCTAGTTTCTGTCGCAATGGCAAAATATTTGATTTTAATTTGTTTTTTTTTTTTCGAAAACGGAACGAGATACGAAAAAACTTTTAGTTGCTTCATATAAAAGATTCTACTGGGTACTATTTTTTTGCATAAAACTTATCTGTATATTGCCAACTTAAGTAGAAATGTATTTACAAGAATTGATTAAATATGGTTTTACATCATTTCTGTATGATACTAAAAACAGGGTATTCTTGATTTAAATAAAATTCCATTTTTCATTGCATTATTGAATCTACATGCTTTACCAAACGTTAAACTTAATATGATTAAACACTCTGATTCTTCTACAAACTATCAGAATTTTATGATTCATCAGGTAGATATTTCTTGGTTACATGATAATTCTTTTTATTAAAAGTGTGAGATGTTGCCACGTATAAATTTTCGCGTAAATGTTTAAAATGATTTTTTTTGTAAACTAATAATATTAGATTATGTTATTTTGTTGCAAATGACACGTTCTACATACCATTTAAAAATACGCATTATTTTCGCGAACCACCTGTATAACAATTATTGTTGATTAGTTCCGTTTGTCCATTGTACTCTCAATTTAATCCATTTATAATTATATTAACTATTTATATTAAATTCATGTAAAATGAGGTGGTCCAAAAATTTTAATTATCACACCCCGTATTTACAAATCGTATATATTTACAGAAATAAAATATAAAAAATAAATAAATGGAAGAAATTATACAAAAGAACAAAGTAAACAAAACAAAACCGAACTAAGCAAAATGGTGGAAAGGCTTTAAATTAAGAGCAAAAAATATATTTACAGACATTTGTGTACCGGAAACTCTTTGCTTCTTACATACAGGGTGTTAAGTTCGTTTTTTTAATAATATCTAGAAAACCGTTTCGTCGATTTTAATAATATTTTCAAAATTTGCTAATACCTCAATGAGGTATCTTTAGTACCTCTTGTAATTAATTACACGTAGCAGGTCAATTAATTTTGGCTTAAAATAGCGCCAGTATTAAATATTTTTTAGATGAAATAACTAAAAAGAGAACTTTTTAGTTTCTTGGGCTTTTTTTCGTATCTCGCTTCCTTTTAAAGAAAAAAATTAAAAACCGCACATTTTTGTTTTGGTGTTTAATCAATCTTCAATTTTTTTCCACGAAAATGAAGTGAGATACGAAAAAAACGCATCGAACTAAAAATAAATCAATTTCTTTGTTAAAAAAATATAAAAATTGCACAAATCTACTAAGTACTATTTTTGTATGCAAAAATCTAACCAACGGATTCTTTGTGCACGCTCCTGGATATATTAGATCAACTGTGACAAATCCAAAAGAAACCTCATTAAGCTATTAACAAGTTTTTTACCCTTTAGGAATGTACGACAGAATATAAACCAACAGTAAAATACTTTATAAATGAATATTAAAACCAAATACTAATTCCTAATAAACTTAATCCAATTCTTTTTGAAAACACTTGGTTTCTATCCATATTTTTTTTAGCCTTTCTTCTTTACAAGAGATCTTCTCATTGTCTTTTATACTTTGTTTGTTTTTTATATTTTTTGTTCAAATGTGTCTCATGACTTCCATTTTCCACTAGAGTTGTTTCCAAAAATTAAAAACTATGGAATTGTTCAATTTTTTTTTCTCTAATATGTATATCTTTCTTATCTGCTCGTGTCGTCATAATTTTTGTTTTTGATTTGTTCATAATCATCCCAATCTATGTAAGCAGTATCTTCTAAATATTTTTTCCTCTCAACAATAATTACAATATCATTTGCAAATACACAATCTGATATATTTAGCCTTTTTAAATTTCTGTAACCAATATACATTGGCTTTGATTTTTGTTAAGTTTCTTGTATTAGGACATCCATAAATGTATTGAAAAAAAGGAGACTTAAACTTCCACTTTTTCTTAGTATATTTCTGAGTTCATTTTAGCCAATTACACAATTTCTGGTTTGTTTGTACAGACATCTCATGACTTTAGTCATAGTCAACTTATCGTCTACTCCTCTTTTCTTAAAACTTCCCCATATCCTGTTTTTTGTAGCTTTATCGAAGGCTTTGTTTATATCAATGAATGATCTTGCTTTTTTCTGTTTATGATTTCTTTAATGTTAAAAACATGATCTTGGATACTTCCATGTTTACGAAAACTACTGTTTTTTGGCTAATGTTGGTTCGATTTTTTTTTTCAGTATTTTTAACTTCATTATCGTATTCAGTAAAGTTATACTTCTGTTGTTATTGCATTTTTATTGTCTACCTTTTTGAATACTGGTCAAATTTATCCAATTTCCCAATCTTTTGGTATTTGTTCGTCTTTCCAGACTTTATTGCAAATTCTTAGCAGCAATTTAGCTCTCTCTCTGCTCCCATATTTTTAACCATTTCGGCTGTAATATTATCGTTCCCTGGTTCTTTATGGTTTATTAGATCTCTTATGGCATCTAATAATTTTTCGAATGTTATCCTGTAAGGATCTTTATTTATTGGTTATTAATTTCATCATTTTCCGACTCCTGTTCTTTATCTAGCCATTGCTTTAGTAATTTCTGAAAATGTTCCTTCCATCGTTCTATGATTTCCGGTTTAGTTGTCAGTATTTTCCCCTGTTTTCCATTTTTTTATTACTAATTAAATGTTTTAAAAATTCTTTATAATAACTTTAACTGCTTCTCTACTATCCTTTTCTAATTAGCTACCAAAATTTTCCTAGTTTATTCTGTTTGGATTGTTTTACTAGTTTTTTTATTTTATTTTTTTTGTTTTTTATATTCGCTGTAACTGTTTTTCGTTTTTTTTTTACTGCCATACACCAGTAATCGGAAAACACAGTTCTGCCGAGATGAATCATTCGAGCTCGAATCAAATCGGTTCTCGGGTCTCGGGTAACGAGTTACGAAGTTATGAGTGGAACCGACTCATTGTATACTTTTTATATTTCGAAAATATTTTGGTATAAAGTCTGACACAATGATGCCATACATGTTATTAAAAAAATAGAATATCTCTATTTATACCTATTACCTGGCAGAACTTTTTCTGATGTATGGTGTAACTGTGTCTACATATAGGTATAATAAAATATATAAATAAGTCCTGCTTTAATCACTACGGAATATTTTTATGATCGACCTGACAGTAGCAAGAACTATTTTGAATAAAACTCAGTTATTTTATGGGCGGTGGCAACAGCGCATGTACTCGTATTTAAGGGGAGACCAGTTCAATCCGAATTTGTTTCGGTAATTAGTTTTAACTGTTAGAATCGTAGTAATCGGTACTCGGTTAAATACTCGATCCTTTAATGTACTCGAGTACCGAATTATCGATCTCTAAAAAAGGATTCGATCCCCATCACTAATAAATAGGGCCTGTTACTCTTTGGTATGCAGCCAAATTTTTTTGTTTTATTTATACATCAAACATTAATTAAAATGTATCTAAGCTTTCAATTTAACCTGTAGCCACATAATTATAATTAACTATAGACGTGTCCTAGGTAGAGATAAAAAAGAGTATTAACGTTTTTTAATATTGTCTGTTTATTGTCTTGACAAATTTTGGAACACGGCTCTGAAAATTGAATATACTTATATTTTTGTAACATTTCTAGTAACTTTTAGTTGTGTGCATTAAGCTTTTCAAATTGCTTCTCCTGGGTTTTTTTATTTATTTATTTAACGTCGGCCTATTTCTGCTACGGGGGCTAATCACCGACGCCGGGAGCACGCTACCCCTAACCGGAAATTTTGCCGAATCCTCAGGTATTCCAACCCGAAGTAGGTATCTTTAACGAGCCCAACATCCATGGACTCGGGACCGACAGTTTAACGCCTCCTCCGAAAGACGGCATATCTCCACTATACCTCATTGCTCATTGGTATAGTGCCTGCGAGCTCTGATATGCTACTAGTCGCTGCAGGCTGCAGGCTGTACGGGCATATTACGACGGTGTTCGCTTAATTATAGTTATCGCATCACAGGCGTATCCACTATAGAGCGGGGCCCTTGCCCTCCTCCTGGTTTTTAAGATCACTGTAGTATCCTCTCACTCTGTGAATTTTTATTAGAACGATGGCAATGTAAGAGTGACGTCACACTTCCTCCAGTAATTATATATGGTCTAAGAAAAGAACTCATTAACTCATTATCTTGGCAACATTGTTAAAAAAACATAACCCTACAATCCTGGGAAATAAAATACCGGACAAGCAACCCTGGTAGCTCAGGCCTCGAATTTGAAGATAAAAAAAGAAGAAAAAAAAATATGGTTCTCATTACAGTTAGCTTTGAAAACAAAAGAACTTGTTGACAGGCTAATAATTTTCTTTAATTTCCAGTGATCAGTCACCGAGAAACGTGTATAGATTCGCGAATATAATTAAAGCAAAAGAAGTTCAACATCATGAGACCAAAGAAAAAACGTTCAGTTCGACGTTTCAGAAAGTGGAAACATGGATACGCACGAATTAGAAATAAACTTCGTAAAATTTCGTACAATTGTGACAAAAGATCTGAAGCTGGTTCATCCATTGCGGACGAAGAAGTGCAGGCCAATTTTATCGCAGACTTGAAACGAAAACTCTGGTTACAATGTCCTGCTTTAGCAGGATATTTTTCGGCAATCCTATTGGCATGGTTGGTGTGGGATTACGTTGTCCCTGTTCAACCAAGAGGCATTAAGTGGCATCTTAACTATCACTACAATTGGATGTGCATCTACATAGAAGATATTCTAAATTCACTAACATAAAATTTCCCTATATCGTTTGTTATCTAACTTGAATAAATACATTTTTGTATAAAAGAATTTGTAATTTTTAATTGAATAAATATATGACAATCAATTATATTTGAATGTCATGTTTGACAGTTCGAAGTAAATATAAATTTCACACAAAATATTAAAATAAAAATTGCTGCAACGATTATTTATTTTTATCTAATGGATGATTCTAAAAAATCAGGTTCCTTAATTTACATACAATTTTAAATTTATTTATTGTCAAAGTTAGTAGCAATCCGTAATAAGTATTGTTTTAGGATTGAAAATCTGGTTTTAAAATAAGAAGTAAAATTAAAAAAAGTTCTGTCAAACGAATGAAACTACGAACTGTCACTGTCAATACTATTCTGAATTATCTTTTCTTTGATCTTGGAACAAAAATCTCTATTTTGAATCCATTAAATCTCAATTTTTAGATTTAATGTTAAAGGCTAGTAAAATATACAGGGTGTTCACGAAGAGTGCGTTTCTTAAAGATATATGTACAATACACTGTTAATAACAAAAAACTTTTATAACATTTTTTCAAATCAGCCATTTTCAAAAACAAAACATTTCATTGGTTAATATATCTACATAATGTAACGGCAATTTGAACATAAATGATAAAAAAAAATAATTTAGGACATTGTTATTATTGTAATTAATACTATGAATACATTAATAATGAATATACATTAATACAAATATTTGAGAATAACAACCAAAAAATTATACAAATATACATCATAATTCGAGAGATCGAATCGTACCGAATGAACATTAAGTTCATTAGTCTGTATTTCACGAACCAAAAATGATATTTCAACAAATCAGTTTAAAATCTCGAGTGACATCTTAAGATTTTGTGTTAAACTAAAATTTATAAAATAATTTAATAGCAATCTCAAATAAAAACCAAACCAATTTAATGAATAAAACATACGGATTAAACGATTTGTTATGAGTATAATATGTTTTAATTAGTATTTTGTACTAAGTTAAATAAAAAAAATGTATTATAAAAGTGGAATATCTTTTATTTTCATTATATTTTAAATAAACTGATTTAGTAAGAAAATTGGGCATATATATCCACATTCAAAAGGAAAGTTTAGAGTTTGATAATATATAATTATATTAAGTAAAAACATATTTCATTACTGAATTTCATATCATTAAATTTGCCGTCAAATATAAGTAACGTTGGTTATTATTTTGTAAAATTATAAAAAAGTGGAAAGTTTCGGAGCTATCTTTAGTAAATTAGATTACTAAGGATCCACTTTGTCAAAATACTTAAATTCATGACTTATCTGGAAGAAAAAACGTGACCATTTTCCATCAGTTTTTGTAATTTTTTATATTATTGTTTATAATTATTTAGGGATTGATCGTTTTTACCATTATTTTTTTATATCCATACAGGATACTGTAATCTTTTCCAGTAAAATTTGATATTTTTTTAAATATTTTGTTTATATCTAAAAGCATTTTTTCATATTTTAATATTTTTTCCTATAATTTTTAAATATTTTTTTTCCAAAATTTGGGCATGTTTATTTTAGAAAATCACAAATTTTAATAATAATTTTTTTATATTTAGCCAGCACTTTTTTCCATTTTTTTATGTTTATGTAGGAGTTTTTATCTTTTTTAAAAATCATTTGATATTCCTTATACATTTTTATTTTTCTCTTCGATTTTTGACATAATTTTATATTATGTTCTTCCTATAACTTTTAACCTTTATAAGACCCACTGTAATATCCACATATAAAACTTGGACCTAAACTGAGAAAATGGAAGATACCCTGGAAATTTGAAGAAAAAAGGATTTTAAGAAGACTTTTCGGCGGTATAAACTAGGAAGGTTTATGAAGAAGGTGAACAAATTCAGGACCATACAGACTACAAAAAGAATCTAAAATAACTGATGTAATTGGAGCAAAAAGATGGTTGGGACAAATCACAAGGAAGTCCAATGAGGAAATTGTAAAACAAGTTTTTAATAACACAGTATTAAATAACATAGAAAGGGTTGTCAAAGAGTGACAGATTTCTTATATGCGTAGGTAACTTCATATTATAAACATTACAACCAATCATTATCAAGCAATATATACAACAATAATATTCTTATTGTCCTGCGTATATAGTAAGGAATTAACAATTAAACCTGGGAAGTTCAACTATTTTAGATTACATTTTGGACTAAATACCTATATAATAACCAAAAAAAAAAAAATAGGAAAAGAAGAATGTTACTGCACATATAGCTTGAGAATGATTGGTTAAAATGTGTATGATATGAAGTTATTTACGCTTCTAAAAAATCTGTCACTCTTTGACAATGCTAAATAAGCGAAACCTTGGTCGGTGAAATATAATTTAAAAAGTTTTGTAATACTGTGGAAATTCAGATAAGTATAATTTATCTTTTTATATTTTTTAAGGATAAATTTGACAAAGTAAATGTTGAAACCATTAATTATTTTTATACTTTCACCCAAGGAATTCACCTTATATCCGAGTAATATTAACGAATCGCTCTGTATAACCGTTTATGAATATATTTCATTTAACAATCTCAAAACTAAATTTAAAATTACATACCGAATTTTCGCCAAAATAACTTATACGGGGTGATAAAAAAGCCTTTTTTTGCTAAGAATTAACATTTAATCACCCTGTAGAATTGACGTAGCGGATCGCAATAAGAACAAAAAGACAACAGCGGAATGACTGTTAAAAGTGGCCACAAAAAAAAAACTCGAAACGCAATCGAGCGTAATATTTATTGTCTACATATTCTGGTTTCCTATTTCTGGTTTCTGATATATTTATTTCTCGGTTTGCGCTGAAAACCTTAGCAATAGTCAAGATGAAGGTCGTCACAATAAAATAGCAGGTAACCTTTTGATTAATCAACTTTTGCCGTTGTCATTACTTTATGATTTTGCAGTGCGATTTTCATTGCGCGTCGCGGCTCCCGGAAGAAAATACATCACTCCGTATATATAAATGAATATTCAGTTGAACATATTTCTAATAATAAATGTAGGCGTAAAGTATGTTCAGATACGATCAGGGATAATAAACTCTGTCTAAGAAAAAATCAGAATACAGGGTGATTCGAGAAAACCGTCTACGGAACTAGATAAGTGATTTTTTGAGCCGTAGAGTATTAAATGAAACTAAAAAGATTAAATTTCCGTACATAAAATTTTTAATTTTTTAATGCATTAATTTTTTAATTAACTTCTTTACTAGAATCACATAATTCATAATGATTAATAATACGAGGATTTGTTGATTAATTCTACCTTGAAAAAGGAAAAACAATAAACAATGAATACTACGCTAATCTACTAGAACAGCTCTATCAAAAATTGTAAGAAAAAAGTCCCGGGTTGGCCAAAAAGAAAATTTTCTTTCATTAGGACAATGCACCATGCCACAAGTCGGTTATCGCGGTGGCTAAAATTAATGAGCTGGGCTTTGAACTGGTACCTCAAGCACCCTACTTCCCTGATTTGGCCCCGTCGGACCTCCGTCTATTCCCCAACTTGAAGAAATTTCATGCTTCAAACTTGGAAGTGATTGAAACGACAAAATTATTTTGAAGAGTTGCCAGAATCTACCCTACAGAGATGGGATAAAGAGTTTGGAACATCGATGAACCAAGCGGGTTCAACTAGAAGTAGATTATGTTGAAAAATAAAAACAAATTTATGCTTCTAAATTATTGTTTTCTTTGTTAGGCCGCGAATTAATCAACCCATCCTTTTGTAAATAAAATTGTTCAGGTATATATACAGAGGTTAAAAAAATATTCGCGAATTCGTGGCTAATATATTTTTTTTTAAACTATTTTTTTTTCAATGAATTTTAATAAATCTGAATTTTAATTACATTTGCAATAGAAATCAGTTTTTTGGATGAATTATTAAATAAAATTGACTGGTCATTTAATTTTAGCTTTTCGCATTAAAAATCGTATTTTAATACATTTGAATCGAAAATTATCTTATTTAATAAAATTTTAACAAAACCGTTATTTTTCATTGTATTTTAATATTTTGCATTAGAAATCTATTTTATGTATAAATTATTCAATGAAAATTATATTATTTTATGTACTTATTTTTAAACAAAATTGATATTTTTTTATTAGATTTTAATAAAATTGATTTTTGTTCACTGAGTTTTAACTGTTTGCATTAAATTTTTCTGTAGATAAAATGTTCGTTAAACAATATTTTAAAATAAAGTTGACTTTTATTAAATTTTAATATTTAGAGTTAGAAATCGTATTTTTTTAATGCATTTTTAAACAAAATTTACCTTTATTCGTTGTATTTAAAAAACAAAGCTTTTTTAATTAAAATTGAATAATTATTTTTTCATTAAATTTTAACATATCAATCTACAGGGTGTCTCAAGTTATTAATCAATGGTGTAGAAATATAAATACATTCTAACTACAAATTTGACCGTTAGAGGACAATGTACAAAAATATATACATATTTTAAACCAATTTTGTAAAAATTTTTAACACGCTACTGATAAAATATTAAAATAATGTACAGGCTGTCCCAAAATTATTGGAGAATCGGACAAACTTTTGGCACGCTGATTTTACCAGTGTACATACAAACTATTAGTTAGTGTTTTTCTGGTAGCCAATTAGAAGAGATTTAATTAGTGTATCGCCGCCGCAGGAAGAACAGTAACAATAAATTTGATAGCTGAAATATCGAGTTAGGCGCAGCGATTTTATAACCGCTCCAATTACCAATAGGAGACCTCTACACTGCCCGTACAGTTTTTTTAGGAGCAGACCATTTCTGTCGTAAGTACCATTTGAATTGGGGTCATCACATAATCAACGTGGTATTTTTCTACCAAAATCAAAATGTAGTTCAATTATCCGAAGCTCTGTAATTACGGAAAAAACCGTTCCGAATCGAAACCGGGAAAGTTTAATTCAAACCGTCCATATTGGTAAAAGAAAGGAAACATAAGAAAGTGCCACGTGCACGTGCTGCTTTATGTAATGTATACAGAATATTCGCTTAATAATTTCCGTGGAAAATTACCGTGTCAAAAATGTTGATCCACCCTGTATGTACATAATAATCGTTTCGATGGTAAAAAATTTATACGGGGTAATACTGTGTAGTTAAATAAATCACTTACCTACAATTAAAAAAAAAACGCTAGCTAATCTCCTAACGCTTTTTAAACATATACAATACGTTGAAAACAATCAGTACAGTTTGCCATATGTGTCTAATTAACTAACTATCCGATTTTTGTTATGTTTTACATGTATATTTTTTATTTTGATGCGAAGTACTTTCTCTCATACGGATAATTGACACGTTTTCACGGTACGGAACCGTCTTTAGAAACACAACTTTTTAGCACTAGTCCACACTGGTACTCACTGTTTTCACTTTCTGTTTTTCGGTTGTTCTCCGTGGAAATGTTAGTTTTCCACCGCAAACTGGGCAACCATATGAATATTGAAATTGTCTTTAGACGGGTTCTTCGTTGGTACCAACCGACTAAGCCACCCACCACGTTGAAACCCAGAGACCTACATTTCGTTCCGTACCGTGGCCCCACTAGCCGTCCCCACTTTAAGAACTAAACGACTCAGGTGCTACGACACACTGAAGAGTTCCTGCTAGTTCAACGGAGACCAGCAAAGACTCGAATGATGGGTTAGAACAGGTGAATTTTATACCGTACGCCACGAATTGGTTTACAACACAATTTATGCTAACAATTTTTCGTAAAACCCTTCTTAATTTAAGCAGTGTTTTAAACCTATTTTCCACTATTTTTTTTATTAAATTTAACAAAACCGCAATAATTACTGTATATCTACATCAATTTATTGAACAAAATTTGTTATTAGTATCAACATTTTAAACGTAATGTATCAATACACTGAGAGGATTCATTAATACCGTACAAAAAATGTATGAAAAAAAAATCCAATAAATGTCGCACGGCGCTTATTTTCTGTGATACAGGATGTTACACTCCTTTAAAAAAATAATTTTTTATTAATATCTAAATGTATCATTTTGTACTATTTTGCTAAAAGTGTAAAGAAAGTACATCCTTGTAATTTACGACCCGGAGGAGAATCAGAACTATAATAATTAAATGAATTTTCTTCCACTTTGGAAGTAGGAATGTTCACAGTACTTTTAAATTGAAATATTCTTTTGAAGATAAATAATGATACTATTTGAAAGGAAAATTTTAAGGATACTTCGCTTTAGGTCAAGCACATATAATTTATTTGAATATCTAAGAAAATATGTGCTCTTAATGCAAGTAGGTAGATGTTAAGTGCAGTCGATAAGATCATTTATTCAAATATTTTTATGCATAATAAACATTTCTATGTAGAAATTACTTTGGAGTGAATTTGTTTCAGGAAGTTGTTTACCGTAATCTTTTGGTTTTTTACGAATGTAAAATTTTAGAATATTTTTTACATCTTAAAAAAAATAAACACCTTTAAAATATTCACTTTTTCATTATAACATAAAAAATATAAAAAAGGTATTAGTAGCAATAAATATTGGTTTCTGATTTTCTAATACCTTTGTCCTCCGGACTATAAACATTTTATACATTTTTTTAAATTCTGCTACCCTTACTATGAGATCCCGTAATCCCGTAATCTAAATGCCTCGTCTATCCCTTTTTATCTAAATGTATAAAAAATATATATTTGCTTATTAATTTTTCCTTATTTAGTCACCCACTCATTCTCAAGAATACTAACCAAATCTAGATTTGAAATTTATTAATTTACCAAAATTAAAATAAAACATTTACATAGAGCAATAGACTGTCTAGCGTCAGACCAGTTAAAGTTATATTTAACTGGAGGATCTATATTTTTTTATTTTTCATTACTAATTTATACTAGAAAAAAGTTCGTTGAGATTCAATATTCTTCTTCTTCTATTTCTTTGGTCTCTTGTTAAATGTAGTATCCACACTCTATTCTATCTCTTGCTTTTGCTTTTTGAACTATTTGGCATCCAACACTTCGAATATTGGAACAAGTTTTTATTTTTATGACAGGAGATATACAATAACATAACTTCTTGGAGCAATAAAATGATAATGATTAGTATTTCGGCGCTGAGATCGTCATTCGTAATTACTTTTCATATAAAAAAAAAGTTAGAAATTTAGATTTAATATTCCTTTTTTTTTTCCCGTGTTTTTTAAATATTTGGACCCCAGCACTACTGATATTTGATCACATTTTATTTTGACATTTATGTAATACAATCTTGTCGTCTTTGTTAAATAAAAGATCGCAATAAGACTAAAAACAACATTTGAAACACATTTAGCTTACCATAAATTATCATAAATATTTACATTCGTATTTCTATTTATGAAAATAGTGGCAAGGATTTAAATTGATTTAATTATATAAATAAGATAAATCTAGACATATTTATTGTAAATTTATTGTATTCTAATTACTTTTTATAGCAAAAAAAAATAGTTACTTATTGAGATTCAATAACTGTCTTCTCTTTCCCGCTTTTTTATCTATGTGGCCTCCAACAATAAGGACATTTGATCAACTTTTTATTTTGAAATTTACGTAATTCACTGTTGTCATATCTGTTACATACTGGCATCAATGAAAATAAAAATAAGCTTTAAAAAAATTTAGCTAACCTTAAATTGTAATAGAATATTTACATCTGTAATTCTATTTTACAAAAATAAGGAGATTTATTTATATCAGTTTAATTATATAAATCAGATATAACTACTATTTATGACAGAGGATAGATAGGTAACACCGTAACTCTGTGGTGTAACAGAATGTATAAAATCAGCTTCTGTATCTCGGCAACATCTTTATTCAAAAGTTTTTGTATTCCTGATTAATTTTTTAAAACAAAGAAGAAAGCTACTTACTAAGATTCAATATTTTACTTCTTTACCCGGTTTTTTTATCTATTTGGCCTCCAACAATACGGACATTTGATCAAGTTTTTATTTTGACATTTATGTAATACACTGTTGTCACATCTGTTACATAATGGCTGTAATGAGAATAAAGATGAGATTTAAAACAAATTTAGCGTACCATAAAGTATGATAGAATATTTACGATCGTAATTCTATTTTATAAAATTAGTGGGATTAATTTAAGTCAATTTAATGATTTAAATAATACATATCTATTTTTATGAGAGGAGACAGGCAACACCGTAACTATTTAAAATAAAAACAATGAATTAGAAACCAGATGAGATGTAATCATGTAGCTGTGGCGGTTTTTGTGAAAACAATTTATTTTTGTAAAAGTAATTTTGTGTATATTTAGAATGTAAAGGAAGGAACCAAAAAAATGAGTTATCCAAATTTATTTCAAGACTCCAGCGAAAGCTCATCAATTGAAAATTACAATTTTTTGGATAACGCTGGAACCAGACCAAAATTCATATTTCCACCACCGCCTAGAATATCAAAAAGCGTTAATAATTCCTTTAGTTCGTTAAATTCGGACAGCTCTGGATCAAGTAAGAACCGTTTATTATTTAACAGAAGCTACAATTTAACTAAAAAGAAACGTAAATTAAAATTAAAAAAATTGCCCCCTTTGGGCATCTACTGGGACATCGAAAACTGCCAAGTACCGAAAAACAAGAGCGCTGGGGCTTTAGTTCAAAGAATACGCGAAACCTTTTTGGAAAACCACCGAGAATCGGAATTCGTGGTGGTTTGCGATGTCAAAAAAGAAAGTCCACAAGTGATCCAAGAATTACATGACGCACAAGTAAGATTTTGTAAAGGGTAAAAAATAAAACGTTTAAAAAAATTTTGGAATTTTTTAGGTTATGTTAGTTCATGTATCTTCTATATCCAAGAACGCCGCCGACGAAAAGTTAAGACAATCTTTGAGACGTTTTGGTGATTTACATCCGGCACCTTCAGCGATTGTGTTAATTTCTGGGGATATAAATTTTGCAGCCGATTTAACCGATCTTCGATATAGAAAGAAAATTCGAGTAATTCTAGTCCATAATGTAAATGCAGCTGATGCACTGATTTTGTGTGCAAACGAACATCACTCTTTTAGTGAATTAATTAAAAATATACCAGAAAATAAGCCAAAAGTTAGTACCGATTTTTCTATTTTACTTATATTTATATAGAGCATGTCTCAAAATGTCCTTAAGATTATTTTTTAATAGAGGAGATCGAAATTTTAACTAGGTATGTCATCATCCTAAATTTGTGGATAAGATAATTTTTTTGTTGCATTATGTAGATACCGTATATTTATCTACAAATTTATTGAATATGGTTTATTTAATATCTATTAATTAAGGTTTTTTGTTTAGTTTGAAACGGTATTTTTCCAATTTAATGACAGGATTCATGAATTGATATTTTGGTGTCAACTTTAATTAATTAGGATAGCTTTAAATAGTTTCATGTTATTTTTTTGGTGAATTAAGATTTAAATTCATGAATTGATATTTTGGAATCAATTTTAGTGAAATGAGATTGTTACACCCTTCAAATAGTTTCTTTCATTTCAGTATTTGTAAATCACAGTTTTTTTCAAGTTAATTGTAACAGGGCTATTTATTGATATTTCTGTGTGATTTTGATTAATGAAGATTGTCACAAGTTTTAAATAGTTTATCTATTTTTTTTTATTAAAATTTTACCTATGAGTAGATATTTTGGTATTAAATTGATTAATCAAGATTATCGCATTCTTTAAATAGAACACTTAAACTCTTTTT
The DNA here is from genome assembly GCA_951812935.1 of Hermaeophaga mercurialis. Classification (NCBI taxonomy): domain Eukaryota; kingdom Metazoa; phylum Arthropoda; class Insecta; order Coleoptera; family Chrysomelidae; genus Hermaeophaga; species Hermaeophaga mercurialis. The sequence goes on from OX638363.1 coordinate 2,222,137, forward strand.
TTAATGAATTAACATTTTATTTATGAATTGGTACTTTGGTGTCAATTTTGATGAAACGAGATTGTTACACATTTTAAATTGTTTCTTTAACGTAAATATTTGTTAATGACGGTTTCATTTTCTGATATTTTTTCCAATACCAAGTGTTATCTTAGCTTCCTTCTAATAGTATTGATTATTTTTCATGCATGAATTATTTATTTTAATAAATATTTATTCTGGTTACTAAAAAATGGTATTTTTAATTTAATCGATAATCAATTATAGATATATTGTATTTGTTTTAGTCACAACTTGCTACTAATGAACCTGTTCTTCTTACTATTACTAATTTACCAAGGAATGTTGAGATTATTCGAATGAAAAATAGACTAAGACTATTAATAGAGAATTGTGGAGGCAAAATATTCAAAATTAATCCGTCAGATGGTGTAGCTACTGTAAAATTTCCGAATTTGGATAACGCTCTCAGGTTTGTATATTTATTTTACAGAGAGAATTTTCAATTCCGCAAAATTCAGATACACCCCATAGATGCAATCAACTCACTTTAACAAGACATTTAATAACTATTTTAAATTTTGTGTTTAAATGCTCTTAAGAAATTTTATTTTTGAACACTTTTTCATAGTTTTCTGGAAAAACATTTAGATATAAAAAAACTATCCTTTTAAACTACATTTTGTATTCATTTGGGGACTTATTGGGGAATTTAATGTCTCTTAATAATAAAAACTTGAGAATTACACATTTGTTAAATACTATTTTTTTATTTTAATTAGATTTAGTGTTTTTTATTCTTCGCACCCCAAAAAACATTTTTTAAACAAAAATCACATTACCTATAATTTCAAACTGTTTACACACCCTGTTTGTTTATTAAACTAATTTTAATAACAATAACGCATTTTTTGTTCTGCAATTTATCGTTCGATCCTCTTATCAGGATCTACATTTCACTGGTACTAATTTTTGTCTTTTTATTCATCTTTTTTTTGAAGTTTAAAATATTAAAAAAACTGGTTTTGTATGTGAACGTAAATTTTTAGTCACTATAAGCATCTTCAACGTGACGGTATATTTTATATAAATGAATTTGTTTTAATTTTTGAATATGTCACACTATAAACCCTACGATAAAGATTATAGGTATGAAAAGTATTCATTTTATTTTATAAATTTTATACAGTTTGAAGTGCGATCATTTCAAAAAAGTATTAATTTTTTTTAACTATTAGGGCTCAAAGAAGAGTACAAGGAGAAGATGTATTTGGAAATAAAATAAACGTATTACCTTCAGCTACACGAAGTTATGGTGGTAATTATTACTATTTTAATTTTCCACGCTTAAATCTTACAGGACTATGAATTCTTTTAGGAAACAGAAGAAAAAATGTTGAGCACTCCTTTCAGAGCTACAATATGCCTGCCCCTCCTCCTGGATTCTATCAAGAGGAACAAAATTCGTACTTTAATCAAAACGCTTCCAAAAGGACACAAGAGGTAACTATACTTTTGGACTAATTTTTCACATTTTCCACATTTCTGAAAAAAATAATATGAAAATGATGCTTCAAAACTAATTTAATATTTCTTAGTAGTCATGTTTAAAAATTCAAGCATTCAACAATTAATTACTATTTTTTTTCTAATTCGCGAAAAAAATAGGTGCTTTTGAACTATAATTTCTAATTCCGTGGTTTTCTTTCACAATTTAAAATTCAGAATTTGGAATTCGTTTCTTCAAATTCTTATAAATGAAAAAATATTTTATACACTTATGAACTACTTTTTCATATTTTTTAATTTTCTGAAAAGAAAAACTAAAATATTATGCTATTAAACAACTTTTTAACATAAACTTGCATATATAGAGAGTGTTTTATTCTTCAATATTCTAGAGAACAAATAAAATGATGACAACAAAGGCCGAGTTTGAGGTTTGTTTCGAGTCGAGTACGTTCTGAAACAGGAACAGTACTTCTCAAAAAAAAAACAATGATAAAATCCCTATTAAGCGATTATTTCTGAATCTCCCATTTGCCCATACAGCTCCTTACCGCGTTTTCACAATTTTTACCCTTTGAATTTTCTTTAGAACCAACAAATTCAACAAATGATCGATGCTTGTGCGTTCCGGCCCATCAGGGTCTCTCCCATGGATGTCAACAATGAGCGGCATTTTTGGGGTAGAAAAGAGTCTCGAAGAAACTGCACCCCAAGCGAACAGTTGCTTCACGCTTTGGAAAACGCCCCCTCAAGGATGTATAAGAACAGCACTGGCTCGGATTATACTACTGATGAACAAAAGGTTTACAGATTTTTTATTTTCAGATATTTTTAGATTTTAATTAACTATTTTATTTTTTTTATTCCATAAAGCTGAAAAATTTCTACATTTTATTTTTAAATATTTGGGGAATATGAGATATAAAACACTTTGGATTGTATATTGTAACAATTTTTTAATTTCTTTTTTTGCTGTAAAATTATTACGGGATGTAAATTATCTCTTAGATTTTCATTTTAGGTGCTTAAATATTCATATACTTGAGAAATCATACTTTGGAAACCCTTTTTTACTTAATTTTGAATATAAATATATGTTTCTTAATATTATCCATCATTTAAAAAAATAAAAATGCGAATTTTCACAAATTTTTGTATAGGGGCATTGAAAATCTTCAGAAATGGTTCTTTTGGCCTAATTTTTTATTTTCTGCAATTTCTGAATAAATAATACTTTATGCTATATTTTAATTGAGGAATTGAGAAATGTTACATTTGAACAATTTTTTTATTAATTGGGATGTATTTTAATTATTACTTAAATGATCGTTTAAAACCGACAAAATTTGGACTACATTTTCTTTCTTTTTATGTGCTTGGTATTAAAAACCTTGTGAGTGATACATTTGACTATAGGGAAATAAATAAGAAAATTTATTTTCAGATGGGATATTCTAGTGAAAACGACGTCAAAACCGCACAATCCAACCAACCAGTAGATCTAGTAATATCGAATTTAGATTCAAATATGGAACCAAAAGAACTGAATAGACTGTTAACTAATATGCTCAAGGAATACGTAATGGTAATAAAAAAATTGTTAAACACAGTCTTTTTTCATTTTTACTCGCATCATAGATAATAGTATTTCTTTTCTTTTTTAGTTATTACATCTTAAGATAACAGTACAAAACGACGGTACTCCCGTAGCAAATATTAGAGTAAACAGTCAAAGAGAAGCGCAATTTGCGATATCCGTCTTGCATAAGCAAAAGCTAGGCCATAAAAAAATATCCATATCTTATGCTCAAAGCGAGTCGCCTTATCCAGAAGAACTCAGAGCTATGATCATCGAATTACTTCAGGTGAACTCTAAATCTATTGTTTTAGGTCATTTCTTATGAAAAATTATTTGTGTATATCAATATCCTATAAATCCGTTATTTAATATACATTTTTCAGAACTGACAGTGTAAGAAACTTATAAAGCCAATATTTAGTATGTGTTTTGTATGCATTTTAAATGAAAGCTAAAAACATTAGTTAATTAATATTTTTTTGAATTAAAAAGTATCAAAAACTTATAAATTCATTATGAAATATTGTTATTTATTGGGTTGTTTTCTTTCAATATATATATGACGGAACTTGGTTATTGGAAATTAAAGAGGCTGAGTGAAACAGTAATAATTTATTTATCTATGAATAAAAACAAATTTTACAATATATTAGGGCAACTTATGTCTTTAAACAAATAACACATTTAATCACAGAGGTACGTATGATAAACTTCTCGATCATCCGAGAACCCAGACTTGACTTTTAATCTCTTTATTTTCCCAATCAAGAAGACCCTAATGTTTATTAATTTTAATGACTCTAATAAAAATGTCTATTTGGTATTCGATCGTGATCTTTCCCCAAAACTTTCGCTCATGTAATATTGTAATATTAAATAAACGGTGAATATAATTTAGAAAAGATTAAATAAAAAGGAAGTTCTATATACAGGGCGATATTTAACTAAATTCCTGTAAATTCTATTGTAACAATATTATCTTTGAATCTCAATATCGGATAAATCCAATATTGAATGTATTTTTTTATTTAATTTTGTGTTGGAGCTAATAATTTATAAATATGAAACAATTATTATTAATTTTATGAATTAGTAGTATTAACAACTTATAATCCATTATGAAATATTATTTGTGAACCTCAATATCCTGTGAATGCGTTATTTGATATAAATTTTGAAGAATTGAGATTATCAACGACCTATGAATCCATTATGAAATATTTGTGAATGTCAATGTACTATAACTCAAATATTTAATGTATCTTTTAGGTAAATTTCAAATGAGAGCCAAAAGCTTGTACAAATCAATTAATTAATATTAATTTTTTTAATTGAGAATATCAGTAACTTATAAATCCATTATGAAATCTGTAAATCTCAATATCCTATAAATTTGTTATTTAATATCAATTTTTAACAATTGAGAGTATAAGTAACTTATATATCCAATATTTAATGTATTTTTTGTTGAAATTTTAAATTGGTGCCAATAATATAACTTGTAAACATCAATTAATTAATATTCATTTTTTGAATGTAGAGTATCAACAACTTATAAATGCATTATGAAATATGATTTGTAAGTGTCAATAACTTACAACCCCATGATTGAATTTAAATTCTTATGAGATTAATAAATTAATTGATGTTAATAATGATTTCTGTTTATTGATATTTAAAAAACTATTAATCTGTTAAACGTTAATTAATATTTACTTTTATGATCATATTTTACAGTATTTTTTTATTGTAGGAAGCACCTGATAGGTCGATGCCCCTCTTCCAATTTATAAATTTGTTAGAGTCCCGATACAATTGTACCATTTCTGTATCCGAGGTTAATAAATTAAAGGATGTTTGTGAAATCGTCGACCATTTTGGATCGAGGATAGTATCCTTGAATCAGGAAGTGAAAACCTCGACCCCACCGAATTTAAGCAGAGTAAGGAACCATTTATTACATACTGAATGTTTCATAAGGAGTTTTAATAATTTTATTAGAAATATACAAATATTTACACTTTCCGCTTTTCACTATGACCAAATTTTCACTTTCCATAACTACTTAAACTTAGGTTGTACAACTATTATCGTATTTTCACTGGTGAATTGTTAAACTTCTTAGGGTGAGAGAGTGACAGATAATGACAAACTGGACAATCTCATTAATAATTCATTGTAACTTTACAGAGGCGCCTCTGTTACACTTTAATTAAAATATTAACTATTTCTGATGAAACATCTTGTATAAATTCAATTATTCAACATTAGTATCAATTTAATGTAAATATAATGGGTATTTGCGACTTAATAATATATAACTATATATATAAAAAGATAAATTATACTTATCTGAATTTCCACCATATTACAAAGCTTTTTAAATTATATTTTCTCGACTATGTTTAGCCTGTTAGCATTATCAAGAGAGTGACATAAGATTAAAAGATTTCTTATAAGCGTAACTAACTTTATATCATAAACATTTCAACCAATCATTATCAAGCCATATGTACAATAATATTCTTCTTTTCCTAAAAATTTGTTGATCATTATTTAGGTATTTCTTTAGTTCGTATTTCTCCAAAAACTCAAGTTCTTTTTTGTCAGTTATTTGTTGTTTCAATTGCATTGTTAAGTGTAGGTTTGTGTTTGAGTTATAAGATACAGTAATATATATATGGATTGGGTTACGATAAATTGAATACTGAAGGTTACAGTTTACTGTATTGATATTTATATCTAAGAAATGTATAGAACTGTTCTCTTCAATTTCAACGGTAAATTTTATTTTTGGATGTAAATTGTTGATACGATTAAAGAACCATCCAATTATATATCACTACCTGTAAAACCAGCCAAAACATCGTCAACATATCTATACCAAAACAATAGATTCTTGGAGATATTTAAATTAAATTTGTTCCAAATTTTCCATAAAAATATTTACCAAAATTGGTAATATTGGCAATCCTTTATTTTGAATATAAAATTTATAATAATGAATGAACAATTAAACCTGGGAAGTTCAATTATTTTAGATAACCTTTTGGGCTAAATACCTATATAATAATCAAAAAAATTTTAGGAAATGAAGTATATTAATGTACATATTTCTTGATTTTGATGGGTTGAAATGTTTATAGTATGAAGTTACTTACACTTTTAAGAAATCTGTCAATTTTATGTGACTCTTGACAATATCGGGAATATGAATAACTTATAAATCCAATATTTAATGGCATTATTTTTATTTTAAATAAGTCATCAATGAATGACAATTTTTTGGATTAGGAATGTCGGTAGCATATAAATCTATTATTTAATCCAATCTATGATTCATAGTTAATTTTCTAATTAAAATTGTAAACCTATTGTATTTTTTTAGAACCTTGTTCAGTATTGTACCATGCATTGTCCGACTGGTATTGAAAGTAGAGGATGGTGCGAATTGAACACTATTCAATCGCCGAATGTTAAAATGTCCTTGAAATTATTTGGACACAGATTATTTTTATTGTTGAAAGTCCATATGGGATCTATGCACCTTTTGAGGTAAGATTCTTTTTATTCTAAAAATTTATGATTTCAAAAATTTTACATGTTTACATTATTTGATTGATTTTTTTCTAATAATTACCAATATCTATCAATTTATGCTTTTACTTCTTCCTTAATTTTTTTTTTTTTTAGTTTTCAAGCTTGTTACGAACAAGAATTTCACGAGCCTCTGCCCGTTTACGACGATGGCGTTCCTTTAGAACATTTCGTAACGTGCGTGAAAAATGTCGAAATAAAATTGGCTGGTCCAAATAAAAACATGAAAATAATAACTTACGTTGAAAATCAAAGAGAAGAAAACGAAGAAGGTACAAACAATCCCGATTTTTTTTTGTATATATTTTTTTGTTTATGTAACTTATTTTAGAAGCTGCCTTGAAGTGCTTTCCCCCCTCTTTGGTCCCTAAAATAACTTTACTATGTAGGGAATTAACTGATTTGTTAAAAACGCAAGACAGATGCCAATTACTTATAAGCAAGTTTATTCCGGCTTATCATCACCATTTTGGAAGGCAGTGTAGGCTCGCCGATTACGGATATAAAAAATTATTGGATCTATTTGAGGCAATAAGTCATGTTATACAGGTAAGAATAAAATTACTTTATCCTTATATTTTGTCTTTTAATCAAAAAACTACGTTAGGATCTCTAATTACAAGGTAAGAACCACGCATCTTTTACAATTGATAAGTTGAATCTGATAAATTTTATGATTTAGTGCTATCTATTTAATGTTTTTATTTAAAATTTACCTATATTTTGCGCATCTTAAGTTGAAACTACTACAAAACCGATATTTTTTAACTAAATGGCCGCTAGAATATTATTTTAACAGTATGTACCTGTACAATGTTTTTTTTTTTTTAGATTTTGAACCAAGGCTACAAACGCACCATAACCCTTGCCCATTCTGCCCAAATGCGTCGCTTCACATCGGATCTCATTCGTGTTTTAAAATCTCTTCCAACCAAACAAATTGCACTCAGCGATTTTCCTGCCGCATACGAAAAAGTCGCCTTAAAACCGTTCAACGCCGTTGAATACGGTCTTTGCAATTTGGAGGACCTGCTGGATGCCATACCAGAAAACATCGTTGTTGTCAGCCCGAACGAAAGCGGCGAAATTATCATTGCGGTGCCTAAAAGGGAACAAACACCAGAAGAAATAATGAGAACTAAACGATTCGCAGAAGAAGTAAGTTAAATATAAAGAGGGATGTTAATATCGGCTTTAAAATCATCTCCAGAAAGTTTTATGTCACGTTTTTGACACCTGATTAAATTAGATTTATGTGAAGAATGTAATATACAATGACTCATTTGGACCACATTTTCTTCAATTGTCAAAAATATACGATTCACAACAAAAGTTTTTTAATCAATGAAATTTTTAAAAGTTCTACCGATACTATTTCAAAACCCACTTAAAAGTGCATCAAAGGGCTCTAAACGCCAACTCTGCATCATTCTCTCATGTCGCAAACCATTTAAAAGATACTGAACACAATTTCAACCCTAAAAATAGGTTTGAGTATATTACATCGTACAAATAATAGGTTCCTTTTGAACAATTTAGAAAATTTAGAAATTTGTAGACTCATTAAACATAATAAAGATACTTACTTAGAATATATATTACAATATATGGTTTATCTGATATTTGCAAAATTTATTTTGATATTTTGTACGTTAAAATTAAAGCAATTAAATTTTTAGGTAATTAATTTGTTGCAACATTCGCAATATTTCACCATATTATTCAACAAATTCACTCCTGCTTACCATCACCATTTTGGCGACCAATGCAAAGTGGCAAATTACGGATTTACTCGACTGATAGAATTATTCGAAGCTATATCAGATGTGGTTAAGGTACTAAAATGAACGCTAGTTTTTTATTTAGAAAAAATATGATTTTTTTAGATCGAAACGCTGCCGGACGGAGATCGAACTGTTAGTTTAACGGTACCGCAAGCTCTGAGAGTTTTGGGATCGCAATTGGTGCAAATAATTAAAGCGTCGCCTCGATCATCTCTCTTAATTAATGACCTGCCTCAAATTTATTTACGAGAATACGGATTTCCCTTGGAACCGCAAATGTACCAGTGCGATACTATCATGGAAGTCATCGGGAAATTAACGGACTATGTCCAGGTAAACCAACCATCAACCAAGAAGTGAATTAATAATGGAAACGAAATTAAATTAATAGTTGAACAATTATGAATTCTCGCAGAGTTCGTTAGTAAACCGATTGCCTACTATTGACTAACTCAGAAAAAGTACTGGCAATTTATAACTACAAAAATTCAACAGCGATAATGACACTTGAAATTTGTCTAGTTTTTCGATCTGAATTTTTAGTTCCAATTTTGCTTTTACTGATTTTTATGACTTTCGGTTTATTAAAGAACCTCGGGTTTCTACAAATCTAACAATATCCTCAAGTTGAAGAATATATATGATGGGGTTATAAATATGAACACCAGCTTTTTTTACTATTACAATCGTAAAACTTATCTGTCATTTGAAGCATCAATTTATATTTCAGTAATATGCCTCTAAAATGAAATTCAACATCTGTTAGTTAATTATTTTCAAGGCTCCTTGTATGCTTTTACTGAAAGGTCCCTTGTATTTAGAATATTTATAATTCTTAGGATAGCTTGCTTTTTTTAACTGTTGAATTGGTAAATTTGGAAATAAATGTAAGTACTTTTATTGAGATATTCTTAGAAAATTAAAGATTACTGGCTTTCTACATTTTATGTTGCTTTTAGAGAGACATATCTTTTACATTTGGTTTGACTTTGAAAATAACATATTTTTCTCTTTACTATATTTGATTTCCAATTATTTTCCTTGAGACCATTTGTGACGTGACATTTGGAGTGTCACATGAAATTTTAGGTTTAATTTGTCTTTTGTAACATCAACAATAACAAATATATAATTTTTAATAACACTTTCTTTGGTGAGATTTTTGTATATTTTAATAACATTTTTATATTTTCATATTTTTCACATCAAAAGTAAATCTTAAATCATTTTTTTATATTTTTGTTTTTTCACTAAGGTGAATTCTCTTTTTTTTTATTAAACATTTATTCTCCTCATTTTATATTTGCAATATTTTTTGAAGGTCAACAACAGTAATTTTGGTTTATTACTGGTTGCTATTGATGTGGACACGATTCCAAGTATTCTCGCCGTAAGATGTTGGGGTTTGCTGCTAAAACCTCCGCATCGCGTCGACTTGAGCATCTTCCTGTATGAATATCAGTCTAGGTACAATAGCAGAGTCACCATGGATGCGCTACAGCTAATCACAAAAGTCATTACGGTAAGAATATTTAAAAAATATAGAGAGTTTAGTTTTTTACCATTCTTGGTTCAAGTACTTTTATTCATACACTCCATAATTTCTCAAATTTGACTCAAGCTGTTTACAATTTCTGCAAATGGTACTGTCCAGATAGTAATTCTATTCTACCAAGAACATGTTCTAAGCCGAAGTGAACATCAGGCGAAAAGAGATTAAATATTTGTAATTTTCGATTTCATGCGGTATCATTGGCTCTTAATAATTTAATGATGTTTCATTTAATATTTGTTTTTTCTGTCAATGCTTACTATAGATATAATTGATTATTTTTCCAGGTCTCCACAATCGACGATCTAACTTACATTGGCCTGACTGAACTGTACACGTTGGCGGCTCAATTGTACCATGTAATCTTCAACAATGGCGGCACCACGTTTTATATGCATCTCGAAAAACTTTACCAAGAATATTACAGCAAACCGTTGCAATTGAATTCATACAAAATTTATTCAATCGATGAGTTTTACGATAACTTCAACCTGATGTTCTTCATCAGGAGCACGAAAAAGAAGGGGGTCGTCGCTCTCAATAGAAATTTGGCAGGTACAACGAGCACAAGCTTTTTTAAATGTTATCCTTAAATGAAAATAGACTTTTTACTGTTTGTGGTTTACTGTTAATGTTAATTTATTGAAACATTTTCTTATTTTAGAACATTTTATACCTTTGCCGGCGTCTATGTATAAGTCTAAAGATTTAGGGGGAAAAAGAGAAAGTCCAGCATGGCCGCCTCTTCCTCCTTTAGAAATGCTGCCGGCGGTGCCCAATACAAAAAACAGATACTGCCCTCCCAAGCCTGATACTCCGCCAACACCTGTAAGTATTTATTTAAACATCAAAGTATCAAAATTAGTAGTACTAGTAGTAATAGTAGTATTAAAAATAATGTTACGTATTGAGTTATTGTTTCTGAATAAATAAATGCAAAAATCTAAATACTATTTTCAGGGGGGTTTTAACCCTCCACATAACTTGGTTAATGGAAATTAAAGAGGCTGAGTAAAATAATAAGAATGAATTTATATATGAATGAAATCTCTTTTTAACGAAATATGAGGACAACTTTCGCTCACGTAATATTAAATAAACTGTGACTGTCATTATAAAATAATTTAGAAAATATTAAATAAAAAGTAAGTTCTATGTACAGGGCGATATTTAACTAAACCCCTGTACATACTATCATAACAATAATAATAATACCCCCACTATATTTACCTCATCTCTTAAAAAAAGTTCATTCAGAAGTTTGCAATTTTGCGCAGCGAAGGGATTGGTATTATGTTTTTAATTGGTGTCATTTGTATTATTATTATTTATAAAGATAGATTATGTAATTTTCAATTTATCACGAAAATTAAATGAATTTCAGAGTTCCACCTTGGTGAACCATTGGACATCACCTCCTACCCCAGATAGCCCATTGAATCTTTGTATTCCGATGCCGATTATTCTAAATCCTAAACTTTTGGGGAACCCTTACAGTTTAATATCGCCCGCCAAGCACATGTTAACATCGCCTGGGCGATTTTGTTGGGATGCGAGCATGCCGCTAATATCGTCGCCCCATCCGACAGAAGTTCCTATGCCGACTAAACTCATACAAAAAGGTACAAACAAATAAGTTATTAAGAATAATTGCGAGTTTTTTTTTATTTTTAATTGACCTGTTTTTTATTGTTTAGGCGCAGCTGATGATTCGGCTGATTCTGGAGTGAACATAAAATTTAATAATTCGCAATCTGACAGCGAAAACGATACTGTATCTGCAACACAAAGTACGTGTAAGTAAACTAGTTTAAGGTTTATAAACATTGGTGTCTTGTCCTTTAATGCTACAGAACAACCAAATTTATTATCTTGTACAACTATTTATTTCCATTTGTTTGGTTTTGCTGATTCAACATTTATTCATTGTGTGATTTCCAAGAAAAGTTAGGATAAGCCGCCACTGCTTCTAATGTTCCCCTCTGCCCGTCTTATAATAATTACTGAAAAATCGTATTAACTAATTTAATTACTAAATTTGTTTCCAAATCAACAGTATTTGGTACATAGCTTTATTCATTGTCAGGGTAGATAAAGTATGATATTTTTGATAAAATAGATCTTTATTTCATTATAAATAATAATAATAATAATAATAAATAAAAGTAAACATAGAAAACGAAATTAATTACAGACGTAAGAAACTAAGATTAATAAAATACGATGATAAAATAAGATATACAGGGTGTTACTATATTCGACCGACAACGCTTTACCCCAGAGAGCAGTACTTGCAGACTTTTGTTCAGAATCAAATATCTACAACACCGTTCATTTTAGCTCCATAAAAGGTTATTACTTTTTTACCTAAAAATGAACAGAGAATTTAAAAAAATAAAAAAAAAATATTTGTTCCAGTGGCGTAAAAGATAGGGGATAAAAGTTGCTACAAGCCCTGATAGCGCGCCACTTGTTAAATTTTTCAAAAGTCAGTTTATGTCAAAATATTACTTTCTTAAAGAGCATATTGGTCACCAAATTTGAAAAAAATATTTGGAGGCGTTTCTGATTTATGACAAATTTTTAATTTTTATTTCAAACTTTTAACACCCTGTATCTCGGAAACTAAGCCCTTTAAGGGTTTATGTTCCCATATCAAAATTCATCAATTAGCGAGAGCTCTCTGGGGTAAAGCGTTGTCGGTCGAATATAGTAACACCCTGTATATATATATATAAACTTGACATTTATTAAACAAAGAAGAACTGAACTGATATGTTGTTCAAGCAACATTTTAAAATTAGTAAGAGTAGTACATTTTTTTATAAATTCCGGTAATTAAGTGAGTAATTTGTATTTTCCCAATCAAGAAAACTCCAATGTTTATTAATCTTCATGACTCTAATAAAAACATTTATTTATTATCCGATTGCGATCTTGTCTCTTAATTTTGGCTCTCGTAATATTAAATAAATAGTTAATATTATAATTTAGAGAAAGATAAATAAAATATAAGTTCTATATACAGGGCGACATTTAAACAAATCCCTGTACATACTATCGCAACAATATATGTCATTTAAACTCCTGGCATTATACCAATGGATATTTTTATTGAAAGAAATATATTCTTGCAAATATTTAGGTGATAAAACAATTTACTATTTTGAACAGAGAATCAACTTAGGGAATTTTAATTGGAGTATCACGATTTGTTTTTAGAATTATTCCCATACCAGGACTTTGCAATTTTTGCAACATATTGAGTTTCTTGAAATTGAATAAGAATATCGATATTTTTTTATGGAAATGAAGTGACTATCAAATCAAAATAAATAAATGGTTGCTTGGAACAAAAAATTACTTTTTGAAATTAATACAATTAACTAGGGGCACATATAGACGGGCGGAAGGAAATTAATTTAAATATATTTTAACTGATTGCTTTGAATTTTTAGGCAAGAATGATAAACGGAATTGCGCAGCCCGTTTGAATTTCAACAAATAAATTAAGAATAGTTCAATGATTCGCACAATATTGTGGTATTTTTCCCGTTTTCTAACATATTTTGAAAATAGGTACTAAAACAATTATTTATTTTATTGAGAAATAACGTGATATATTTTAAGTAGAATTTACTTGTAAAATCTATAAAATAAATTTAGGTCTATGGAATATTTAGTTTTTAATTTAGATATATACGATGAAATAAGTATTCATTTGTTTAATTAATTTTTTTTAGAAATCATTGTTGGATATGTTAAAAATATGGGAAAAGGTAGCCGACTTGTGAGTGTGTAACATGTGGCTTCTAAAAATAATTAAGAATGGGTTTTTTTAAACATGTTTGTAGATTATGTTTACTGTAGCTGAAGAAATTTTATATAGTCATGATTAAGACCACCCTTATAACATTCCTGTTGTTTTGTGTCTGTGATTATTAAGTTATTATTATTAAAATTAAGTTAGTGTTTTGTATGAGGTCGGTAAAAATATTCAAATTCGTTGAAATTTTCTACCGACTTTTATTATTGTATGATGTTTGTTGTTTTTTCTTTTCGTGAAAACAAGCAATTATTTTCTGCAATATTTGTATAAAGTTACATTTTAATATTTAATGATTACTTTTACAACATATGAGACTTTTAAATCTAGCGTTAAGAATTTTTGTCCGCTCTTAAATTTTACAGATGATTCTGCCAAAAAATGTATTCTGAATTTTATGAATAAATAAATTTGTACTTTTTTATTTCATATATTTTCTCTCTTATTTTTGACGTTTAACATTTGTGTCGCAAGCCTAACCAGAAAGTAGATACAAAATATTTTTAAATGTCATAATTACAACACATTTGTCTTTCCAGAAATCCTATTCAAATATAAATGTCCATTTTTGATTTATCTAGAGTGAATTGAACACTTTCGTTTTTGGTTTGCCTAGAACAAATTTTTTTTTTCTAAAACGTATTTAAAACGGAAATGTTTGCGTTTGTCTAGAGCAAAACTATTAAATATTAACTTGTCTAGAAGGAACATAAACTAAAAAATTGTATTTCGTTTGTCTAAAACAAAAAAATTTAATGTAAAAAGACCATACTCGGCAGCTATGTTCTTTGTGAATTTGTGTCATATGCGTGCACCTGGAGAACATAATAGCTGTGAGAATTAAAAGGTGAGTAGGTTTTGAAAAGATTACTTTTTTTTTTCTTTAAATGAGACTTATGCACATTTATTTCCTTCATAGTTTTCGCTGGACTCTTGCACTGCCTCATTTTTAATAGTTACACTGGTAAATAATAGTCTAGTACAATTAACAATTAGCACTATATATTACAATCTACAATTATTTGGGTATATTCTAATCATTCTTGAGACTTCATACCGCTGCCTACTGGTCCATGCCTACGCTCCCAAATCATTCTATGTTTTTGTTTCATGTAAGCAGTCTTAGCGGTTCCGTAAGCTCCTAAATCTCCATCTAAAATTATATTTTTATCAAAAAGAAATCAATTTTACTACTTGCGGCTATTTGCACCAACATCTTAGTTTATATTTAAATGAATTTTAGAATGTATAGATGATCACAGATCGAACCAAGTTAAAATACAGACAGCATAGAAAGTCGCTGTGAATGGCTTACATTTAATGAACCAATTAGTTGCAGCATCCTCATATTGCCTCATAAGTGGAGTACATTTCTCTAAATGATCAGGAGCTTCATACAATGTACATTCTTCGAAACGTTCTCTTAAAATCCCCAGTATTTCGCTATCTACTTGCCTAAAATATGTTATGTAATCAATAATATTATATTTACATTTAACGCAATTTATATATTGTTACTTGTCTCTTTTAAATTGAATATTGGCTTCGGTAATGCAAACTATATCGTCCGTGTAACATTCATCTATTGTAGGTACTCTTCTAAATTTTTGGTGATACCAGGTTGAAGGTTTTTGATTAGGTTCTATTACTTTCTCTAAAGGAGATTATATAGAATTAGCATTATTATCTAATTATTAAATATTGTCTAATGAGATTTAATAAAAAACTAATGTTATAGGATTATTTCAAAATTAAAATTTATAGGTTATGTTATTACCTCGTACCCATGTAACGGGTGCTTCTAAGATGTTATTTACAGAAATGAAGAATTTCTCCATGATATTTCTAGCAGTCGGATTTCCTTCTGGCATTTTAAAACACAATGTTAATAAAATTAAAAATATTTAGAGCCCCTACAACGTCAAATTTGACAGTACATATATTGAAATTGCAAACTTTTAAAATTTGACAGAATACATATATTGATATAGCAAACGGTTAAAATTTGACAATACTGAAATAGCAAACAGTTTTTTACTCATTATTAAATGAGCATTGTTATTGACTTTAATTGATTCTCAAACGAATATTTAGTTCTATGAAACCATTTTTGTTTTTTTTTTTCTTCATAAATATAATAACTATCAAACGAACTTTCACTGCCTTATAATTTAGATAACCAGTTTTGCTCGTTCTCAAGATTGTTAAAATTTTAGCCGCGATTTTGCTTTTTATTTTGAACCTTATTTAGTATTTTTGTTTTTTCAGAGAATATTGCCGAGTTCTAATAATATATTTGGTATCCTTATTCGCTTTCTTTTAGCATTGATGGTTTATATTTTCTGTGTCAACAAATCATTTCATTTCGTTCAATCAGCTTGTTTTTGCTATCGATTTTTTTATAAAAGAGATTTAATAAATCAAAGTCTTCTTGCACTTCATGCTCCAATTGCTTTAAAGTGATGTGTTAGTTTTGTATAAAAATTAGAAAGAATTATTGGACGAAAATTATACGGACTTTTCTCAATTTCTTCGTCTTTTTGGCAACTCTTTGACATCAGAGTACATCCATTTAATTAATATAAAATAAATAAACAAAGGATAGAGAACACTTCAACATGTTAGAATTATAGTTTTTAGAAATAATACTTCGAAAAATATCATAAATTTAGACTATAACAGTATATGAATCATAAATATGGACATATTATATTATGTGGCTAATCTTTTATATTAATTCTCTAAAATATGTTTCGAATGTTTTAACTTCTACTAATTATGTTTTTCTCCAATTACATAAAACTTTTTGGAACATACTGTATGTATTTTACTTGAATAAGACATTATTACATCTATGTTTTACAAAAAAGTGCAAATTCAGAATATCTTCAGGCATTATTAATTCTTTAAAGTCGTTGTTAGCTAATTATAGTTTTTAATTGATTATACATATTTCCAATTTTTTGTGTATATATGCAGAATGATTTAAATTTTTACTTTTCTAATAGTTTATATGAATATTCAGTTGTTTCTAAGATAGAAATTGACTGTTATAATTTTAAATATTAAATATTTATATACTTTAGAGCTGCAGGCCATGCAGACCCATGACTTCTGTATTCTGCTTATTATCTCTAATTTTTTTTCCGTTTTGTGGTTACTTCTCTCCGGTTTATCTAATACCTAATACTTTTAGATCTTTGATTGCATCAACCATCTTCTCCTTTGTCAGCCTTTTTCTCTTTCAACTTTCTATTCATTCCATAATTATTTTTACCCACCTAGCCCCTCATTCCCATTTATGTCCTGTATATCTTACTTTTTAAATTCTTGCACGGTTCTTATAGTTTTATAACTTTTCATTTGTTCGTTTCCTCATTACCTTTTTTCTTTAATTTTTTTATAGATCTGTGTTAGGATTTAATAAATTGAAAAATAAAAATCCTCTTCCTTTAAAAACTAAAATGCTCCTGTAAAATTACTATTTTACATAATTTTACAGCAATAGAAAAGACTATTTCTTGAAATACCTTGTTTATTTTGAAAGCAGTATGACTACAATATGAATAATTATAATTTAACATAAATATCTACAACTGAAAGATACAGGCTTAACAGAACATTTCCTTTATTACATGGAAGATAACTACAAATGTCTAAAACGCAATCATTTAATGGAATTATAATGCAAATGACAAATTCTAACAAGCTATTGATGTATTGACAGAATTTTCATCATGTGACGAATTTCACCTATCAAATATAAAGTTAATATCTATTTTCTCCAGGACCATTAGTGGAATGTATTAATTCCAAAATAATTTTTAATGTAACAATGTAAACATTTTCACTGTTGAGATAGAATATTTATTCCGAAACACTTATGTAATTTGCATGTATATTCAATCTGTAACTAGTGATAGAATGAATATTCCGTAATTGTTCTAAACAACATCGATAGCCATGAATGCCAAAACTACCAATGTTAGATGTAAATGGCGGCGCTGTTAAAACAAATTTTAATGTATATAAAATAACGAGTGAAAAATCGAGAAAATTTTTGGTCGTGCAGAAAATAGTCTGTTACTCGGTTGGAATAAAAAAATTCGATACGAGTGGAATATTCCGAACGCGAGCGCCAGTGTTCGGAATGTTCCACTCGTATCGAATTTTTCTTCTTCTAACCTTGTTACAGAATATACTATATATACCACACTTTACACAAATAATGCAATGTATAATATAAAAACATTTCGTTTTTTGTCCCAAATTTTAAATAAGGCTTTTGAACACTTCAAATGGGAACATTTTAACACTAAATGAGACAATGTCATTTATTTTACACCCTTTATTAATATTAAAATTTACTTTAATTCACTTTTGTCCAGATACACATAACGCTATTATAAACCTAAAACTAGCATTGACGCCAAAATGAGCGTTAAAAATAATAAAAATATGTTGGTACTGTGTGAATTTCTCTACAATTGCCCCCTAAAACAACAAATGATTTATTATGAATCACATTTTCATTATAGTTAATCTCTCTCTCGTTCTCTTTTTTTGTCGCTGGAACTAGAATGGCGTGAATGAGACCTGCGGTCGCGATCCCTACTTCTTGACCTTAAAAATAAACAAAACATATGTGAATGTCGACCTTATCAGCTGTCAATTGGGAAAAGTAGAATTCGATAAACGGCGCCACAAAATGTCAATAAAAGTAGTAAAACAAAAACAAACACGATTATTGTGCTTTGTAACTTGTATGTTGAAGGTGGTTTTTTAAAGTGTCTTTATTTTTTTGAACTTTGCATTATAACATTCTACAAGCAATCAAACCTGAATGAATAAAATCTTCCTTTGTAATGTGCAAAGAACAAATTGATACTGTTGGTAATTGGCTTCCCTATTTTTAAATTATTAATTCAAAGCTCTCTTTGGGATACTTTTTTAATAATTCCATCGCTATTTTCAATAGATACACTTCACCAATTCAGGGAAATTTATGAAAATATAAATTGGGATCGTTCCCTTTTCGGCTAGTGCAATCAAATACGCAACAATTTTAATTGTAAAGAGCCATTATCGATGGTTTATTGACGTAATAATAACAGTTTGGACACAATAAAAAACAACTCCATCATTAGAAATAACACAACTATGATTTGTTTATTGTTTTTGTTTTACTGCTTTGATAGATTCACTTTTTTTCACCAGAGGTCGTATTCGAATTATACTCCAGCCACTATTCATATTTACCTCGATCTATACCGGCTACCTCTGCTGTCATCTTTATCCTTTTCTTTGTCCTTACGGTCGCGATCTTTGCGATCTCGTGATCTTGATCTGTGCCTTTTCGATCTCCTGTCCAATTCCCTGCCACCAACGTAATGTTCACGATAACGTCTCTCATAACGATCATCTCTATCGTCCCTTTCTCTGTCTTTACCAGCTTTCTTTTTCTCTTCTTTCCTTTTTTCTGCAGTTTTCTGAAACAAAGTCGGTGAATATTTGCCGCATTGTTTTACACGGTAATCCAGAAAGAAACGCACTTTTAAAAATTCAAAATTAAATACTACAATATGTAACATATATTTATTACTTTAAATTAAAAATTAGTGACATGTAATTTCATTTTTTTTAATAAGATTATCCAAATGACCTCCTTGACAGTGACGACACTCCTTCAATCGGGCACGAAAATTCTGGAAAACCTTCGTGAAAATTCCACCCGAAATGGATTCAATCTCTTAATGTGCCCTCACAGAAAAGTTAGCTAGCGACAGGATGGGGCTTTGTCACCCCTTCATGAAATCATTACACTCATTCTCTCATTTGAAGTGTGACATGTAGCACCATCTTGTTGAAACCAAGTGTTTTCGGTTGTAACCTTGCTAATCCAGCTAATTTGGTGCCGAAAAATCTCACAGCATAGCCATGTAGCGCTCAGAGTTTACGGTTACTATTCTACCATGATTATCTTCAAAGAAAAACGCTCCTATAAGACCCAATTTTGCAATTCCGGTTCAAACCGTTACTTTGGTGAGTGAAGCGGCCCTTGATGTATTAGGCGGGGATTTTCTGAGCTCCAATACCGGCAGTTTTGTTTGTTGATGAATCCTTTGAGATGGAAATGGGTTTCATCTGAGAAGATAATCTTATTCAAGCCCATGAAAGAGTCGAACATATCATTTCCAAACGTTAACCACAATTCAACGTCTGCAGCCTTTAATTTGTGCACCAATTGAATCTTATAAGAATGTAGTTTCTGATCCAGGTGTAAAATTCGCTGTGGTGAAGATCTGGACACAGCCAGAGCCGAAGAATGTTTGCATGTCGACGTTCTTGGATTCCCAAACTCGCTCCAAGACTCGTTGAGACTAAAATTGCAATGGTCGCTTTACGATACAAATTCCTCGTCCCTTCCTTTTTCGTTTAAAACTTAAAGCGAAATCAAAAGTGCATTTCTTTCTGGGCCAGCCAGTACTTACTTCCAATTCGGCCAATTTTTCTCTGATCTTGATGAATCCCAGGTGAAGTTTGCCGCCGAAGTGGTCGGCCAATCGTCTGTCGTTGTCGTGTATGCCCAAATAAGCGGAACACACTTCACAAACTCTTAATTTCTGTTGCTGGTAACTGCTGGCCGGCATCGAATTCCTATATTCCTGTTCAGCATCCAATTTCTTCTTCCTTAATTCATCGACCTATACTCAAAAAAAAAAAAAAAAATTAATATTGTTTGGTAGCTTATTAGATGAGCAATCATTAAAAGAACTCTACCTCTTCCATTAGCTTCATGCTCTCTTCAACGAAACCTTCTTCTCCGAGTTGTTCTGCCTTTGCCAATTTTTGACCGATCTGTTCGGCGAGTTCGTGTACGCTGTTCGCCTTAACTGCCACTTCGGCCGAAAGCTCTTCCTGTGTTTCGGCCAAACGTTGTTTCGCTGCTTCGGTTCGACGGTCACAATCGCCAATAAAGGCTTGGAGATGTTCCATTGCCTAATAAATAATATAACAAATAAAACATTGAAA
Source organism: Hermaeophaga mercurialis (assembly GCA_951812935.1). Lineage (NCBI taxonomy): Eukaryota > Metazoa > Arthropoda > Insecta > Coleoptera > Chrysomelidae > Hermaeophaga > Hermaeophaga mercurialis. The sequence continues at coordinate 2,243,016 of OX638363.1, forward strand.
TCACCATAAAAACATTATCAATCATTGTTATTTTATTACTTTTGATAGAGAACGAAAATATCCCTTAATCTTCTGTAATTATTTAAAAAAAAAATAATTAGAAAATACTTACGTCAAGATCATAGAAGTAATCTTTGGTCTGCTGGGCCTTCTCAAAATCAGCTCGTAACGCCAAATCATGAATTTTTGGACATTCGCCCAAGTCCATGCGCTGTCGAAATCAAAGATTAGATATGTTTGGTCAAATTCCAGTTATTAAAAAATAATTTATTTATAAAAAGCTGTTAAATTTTTTTAGTAATCTCTTCTAAATAAATACTGTTCCAAGAATTTTAACGACATCCACATAAATATCCATATATAAAATAAGTGTCATTTATTGATTGCAAGCATACATTAGATTTAGACAATCATTTTGTTTAAACCAATTAAAAAATTTCTTCTTTCCAATATATATAATTATAAAAATGAGTTCTTTTAACACTCATTTTTTTAGATTGTTATATTTTAAATATAATCGGGGTGTACGGAAGAAATTAGTTTAAGAAAATAAGTAAATGGGAAACTTACAATTATGGTTAATCCCACTGAAAAATTCTGGTATAATCCACAAAAGCTGAATGATTTGTTCTCTTAAACAATGGCGAATGGTTTTGTGATTCAGAACGCACCAATTTTTTTTAACTAGATTTTTTTTTCGGCTTGATAAAAATAACTTCTATTCTGTATCAAAGTAAAACGCAAAATTGAAAAAAATGTGTTACGAATTTAAATATATTTACAAAAATACTAACACAGCTAAATACGGGGTATTTACGCGGTTTTCACAGAACTTAGATTTGCTTAAATTGTTTAAAAATGATCTTTTTGGCACTCACATATTTGTATTGAACAAAAGTATTTCCAAGCAAGCGAGAGAAAAAAATGTACAAGAATGTAAGATAAAAAAAGTGACTAGAACAAACAATTAAACATACGAAATAGAAAGAATAACCAACAATCAGGGATTACAAAAACAAAAAATATTTTCCTAAGAAAGAAAGAAACGATACTACACTAGAAATTCAAACAATAATGATAACAAAAGAAAGATGCAAGATAATTTCTTCATAAAATCCGCTTCCTTGAAAAACGATACTAAGCTCAGTAAACCAATTTAGAAATAGAAAGAAAGAAAATGTAAATAATTTCAAACGAATTTTAACACTTACCAACGTTAGCTAATCTAAGGATCACAATGAAAAACCGCATAAATCAAACTGTTATACTTTATTGATGGATGCACGAAAAAGATAAAAAGTAACTATTCTTTTGATTTTTGCTTGCATTACAATGATACTGAAAGATCGATAAGAGATAATTTTAATACTCACTAAAAGCAAGCCCGTTTGGAGGATTTTTGATTTCGACTTTATACTCACAATAACTGTCCAGTGCAGAATAGAATTTTGTTCGTTTTGTATGTAGTACAACACATGCAGTATCAGATCTCCCACCAAAAAAGGTGTTAGGAGGAAGATGGTGGGAAAGAGAATATTCCTCATAAAAATATGATAAACTTTTAGTTCTCATTGATATTGGTTTAAAAAGGATCAATATGGGGCCTCATAATTATATTTTTTGAATTACTCATATTTTAACATATACAAATATAGAAAAATGGGACTACTACATTGCAGTTTAATAAGTTAGAAACGGATTACAGTGGATGATGTAAAGAGAATAAAGACAGTAATACATGCAGATTTACACCAACTTCTCTACTCATTTTCACTGACCACTCGACTTTTGCAATATTTTCATTTTTTTTTCACACAACAAATGAAAAGTTGGCATATACTTAGCCATTTGAATATAAAATAAGTAATTTAATCAAATAATAATTAACACGTTAGTAGTATACACTATGTAGAAAAAATGCTGATGAAATGGTATTTTGGAGGTCACATCCTGCAAAAAATAGCCAATTATTATTTCCCTTATAATAAGTTACAGTATTTTCAATACTTTGAATAATAATTTTGACAACGTATTTTTTAAACTATTTGCCATTTATTAATTTTCGGCCTGCTGTAGTTTCAAACATTTCAGAGTTTCAGAGTTTGTCATACCTCAGCTATGATTTTATTAAAACAATACTTCTCTTTCTCAGCTTTAATTATTTCATTTCTATGTCGCTTATAAACTTGCCAATCTTGTTTTTCATTGCCATCATTACACATTTTGAAATCTTTATCAGCCCCATCTCATGTCTAATTTCATACACCTCATAATCAAACCAAGACAATTTTAATATAAGATGAGATGAGATATTTCAATTGGTGATATATTATAATAAGTGTTACACAACTGACCAAAATTTTCTTATAGAAATCTAAATAAAACTGTTATAAAAAGACTAGTTTTGGTTTTATTTGAGTATAAGTTATTACTGGAAACCAGGACAAATCTAGGCAGTGGTCATCCAAAAGTGTAGGTTAAAACCTTTGAAGAAAACGAGTGGGAAACTGGATGTAAATCTAAATGTATTAATCCTTATTCTCTTCCCTTAATTCAGGGTAATCCTCTAGCTAATTTATTAACCTGCAACAAACCGATCCAAATTGTCTATCTCTGTAGTTAGGATATTTGTGGATTGTTTTTAAGAATTTGGGTATCAGTTTAGAACTCTAGGAAATTGGATATTTATTTGTAAAGGGTTGGTTTGTGGGAGACCTAAAACCCTTATATAACAAAAATATTACTCTTACATTACTTACCAAAACACTAGAAACTGCTTGAATACCCAAAATTCGTATCTACATCTTTAAACTTCTTACCATACCTTCCTTAGGATAAATATTAAACATCAGTGAACAATAAGAAATTAATAAGGAGAAAAAAAACAATAATTGAAAACGATCGGTACAAGTGAAGATAAAAACTTATTAATTTCCTAATGTCGAACCCACGCAAAATAAAACATTTTCTGATGAGACTCGTTCGCCTATTATCAACATGTATATAAATACCTAGTATATTTAAATTTTTATACGTACGTCATAGTACTTACATACAAAATCAAACACCTATTCCTCATCTTATTATAGATAATTGAAGTTTCTGAAAACACAGTGCGTTATTAGTCACCGGCAGTAACAAAATCGGAAAAACGTTTCAAATTTGAAAATTTTGTGTACATTTCTTGAATAATGATTAGTGGGTCGTATCCGGGCACTTACCGTTGACGAAAGGATCTCATGAGGGCAGCATCCTAGTAAAAACGACTTGCACACCCTGGGATCGTTGAATTTAACGTGAAATTTGTTATTTTCTCCTACGAAATATATACTATTATATTAAATATGTATCGATTTATTACACATACCGTTTCTTCCCGTTCCCATTAGCTGGTCTAACATTGCCCTCATTTGATCGTGAGCCGTCATGGTGTTTGTTCTTCTAGCTTTCCACGCCACAATAAAAAATTAAATGCTTCTTTTACTAATTTTCAGAATAAAGTAGGACGTTTCCATCCACGAATACAAAATGGCGAGATTTGATTGATTGTCTCAACCAAAGACATTCTCTTTGGTGTCAACTAATTCGAAATCAAGCAAGCGCACTTCAATTTTCCTTCAACTAATTCTACCAAGAAAGCGCGGCATCGACAAATTGTAATTCTAATGACAATATTCCCGTGCGAATTACACAGTGCTCATTAGGTTCTACAACCTTTAAATTGAATTAGATTAACTAAAAAGCAAGAATAAAAATAGTTTTACGCAATTAGGTATTAGTGTGGTTGTAGGTGAAACTAGCAACACTGTCCGCTCGCTAACGAATGTATTCGTTATTTCAATATATGTATTCTGTCAAATTGACACTGACAGAGCTCTAACCAATGATATCGAAATAGAGGTTGTTAAATAAAACCACATGGCCATATTCTCGGTTCAAATTATGTTGGTCAGAATGATTTATATTATTTGCTCTTTCTCTTTTAAGTAGTATAGAGAAAGATGTGAAGTGTGACAAATTTAACAGTTTAAAGTGATAATTATATTTTTGAAATGGAATATTGTGTTTTTATTGTGTATATGAATACTGAAGATTATCTTTAAGCATTTATGAGATATTTCTAGTGTGCCATTTTCAATTTCTAGTGTGCGGTTTCAAACTTTTTTTTTGGTTCTTAGACTTAGAGCGCGATTTTCTCGATATCAAAGTAGCGATCTTGAGAAAAACACGAAATTTGTTGCTTTAAAATCGGAAATCGTTGGTCTATAAAGTGGAGATCTTAAAGAAAATCAATTGATTTTTAATGTTTTTGATTGAAAATGGAGATTCGTTAAAATATCGAGTTTAAAGTCGGATTTAAAGAAGAACAGAAAATTTTACAAATATTTTTGTAAGATTAATTAAAATCTTGACTTCAAAATTAAGATTTATCAATATCTCGACTTCATAATCGAGATCTTAAAAAAAAAGATATTTATAAAATATTTTTGCTTTAAAATCAAGACTTATTTAAATGTGGACTTTAAAATATATATTCTTAAAAATATCGGCTTTAAAATCAAAATCTTAAAGAAAAAAGAGATTTTGTTAACATATTTCTGATTTCAAATCCACATTTCTTCAGATTTCAGATTTAAAGTAGGAATTAATTGAAATAATGACTTCAAAAAGTCGGGATATATGAAATAAAACAGGGTATTGTAAAATTTCAGATATAAAATCAGTTTTTGAATCAAAATATGAAAATTTGCAATTGAAATTTAGAAGTAAAATTCTATATTTTTAAAATTATTTCTGTTTTATATTATTTTCGAGGAGCTTGTGCGCTATTTGGTATTTAATCACTTAATCTATTTTAGATTTTATTGAGTTCATTGTAAAATCGATGATAATAAATATCTATCAGTATATTAAGTCTCGATGTGGCAACGTTGCTTGTATTTGTAGGTAAAATTAGCCATTGACAAATGACGTGATGTGGACCTAGCGTGTTCTCTTTCTATCTCACACAGTTATGGGCGAGAAGGTTTAGACACAAAGAGAGCGTGACGGAGAAGGAAGGCAGCTTTAAGAAGTGTGTGTCATTAATCATCATAAAAAAAAGGCAAAAACCAACAAAAGGTTCACTTGATTTTTGAGGTCATCACAGCTGAGATGTTCAATACGAAAGTGCGTTTCCACGTTTATTTTGATGGGAAATATAACAACTAAGTGGAACGATGGCAGTTCGAGTTCTGTAGACGGTGTTTACAAACAGACAGAATATCATTACAAACAGGTAAAAGCTTAACCTTTCGAATTGTTTATAATTATAACTGCGCCATTGTATATTTTCTACTAATTTTCTATCGGGTCGTAGATAAACACGCATTTTAGCGCCAGCTCCAGTGGTAGGTCTTTTGCCAGTGTTAGCAGCCACCAGTCCACTTACAGCTTCGCGAGGCCTTGGTCCAGGATATCCAGAAGAAGGTATGTCCTCAATATAAACAAAGTTTCGAGTTTAAATATTGTCATTTCTTTGTCTGTTTGCTCCATTTTCGGAGTATGTTTATTTAGTTTGTTTATTGAGAGGTTTAAAATCGCGCAAATTACTTCAAGTTTTCATCAGCGTTCACCCACGTGTCAGTCATTCAGGAAATGACCCCATATATTTTTATATTTCTATTCATAAAAATGCGATCTGTGCGGTACATTAAAGATAACTGTACATATCAATCTTGATAATTTTCTAATAGACAAGGGTTAACGTTAAAAATAATGAATTCTGCGCAATTATAAAGTCATACAGTGTGGAGACCACTTATGGGATAAAATTATTTTTACCGTTAATTTAGAGATTTGTGAAAAATGCTGAGTCACGCCAAATTTTTAACTGAGTTGTACATTAGCCCAATGAAAATCAAAATATATCGGTACCCTAATTTACATTAGAACACCCTCTATCAATGTATATTTTTGAAAATAAGCTAACTTCAATGAACTGTAATACTTGTTATCTAAATGAGTAAATACTGAGTGAAATTTTTAATACTTTAGCATTTCCTTTGAGAAAATAAACACACAAAAAATTCCATTCAGTTACGAGTATTACATAAAAACATTAAAAATGTTTTTCATCTAATTGTTGGAAATATATTATATTACCCTCCCTAACTTTATTTACTTTTGAGATGAAATATTCCTTATTTCTTTCATTTTTGGAGCCATTCAAAATTGTATTTCTAACGTGACTAAGGTGTTTGGGCAAATTTATTAAATAAATAAAACCTGATACTTTAATGAAGTACGCTTTTACAAAAACTTTATGTCCTAAAGTAAAACTTTCAAGAAAATCAGTAAATAATTCGACATTTTTAATTGAAATATTAAATTTGGTAATTGAAAAGTATTTAATGCTGAATTAACAATTAAATATTTAACAAAGACTTGAACCGACGCTGGATAAAATTAATATTGTAAAAATCTTACTTTTAAAAACAATAAAGATGTAAGATGATAAATTTGTGAATCATTAAATATTGGAAAATTAACATGAAATATATACAACCTATAAAAAAAACAAAGTTCTATGTACTTTCGTTAGACAATGTAAAAATTTATAATTTATATACTAACAAATTAAGTTTTTGTTTTGGGATTCGTGGTAGTGAATAAAAGTATGGATAAGAAACTTTATTTGTGTATTTAATAAAGTAATTTTATCTAATTAAAATATATAAATCATCAATGCTCAAATAGTTTAAAATAAAGCTAAAATACAACAAATTATGACCTGATAAATATGAACTGATTAGATTTAATATTTTTATTACATGGTTGTTAGTTTAATGGAACAATATTTAACGAGATGCAAAGTAAACAACTATATATGATTTTTAAATTAATTCAAGCTGACTTCAACCACCTATAATTTTTGTGGTGTAAAAAAACAAGTACAGGGAGAAATTTTGATATAAGAAAAGACTCGATTTAGTTGACTCTATTGCATTGAAGTAAATATTCATATTGTTTTTATCTATAATCTTTGTTTGTAATAAAACTTATCCCTAACTTTACGTTTGAAGAGAAATATTCCTTATTTTTGTTATCCTTTGTTTGAGGTGATTTCTCTAAAAATGATTATCAAACTGTTTTACAAAAAATATTCCTCTTAAAACTAATAATGTACATTATTTTGATAATTTAAATCGAAATATTAAATTCTCTATTAAAGTCATTTTTTGCTGAATTGACAATGAAATATTTAACAAAGACTCATCAAATTGAAATTTTAATAGTGATTGATTATCGGGAATGTGTCGGAATCAACATATTTAATCTTTAGTTGCCTATTCACAAGGAACTGTGTATAAAATTGATGAAAGTTCAAAGAACTTGGAAAAAAGAAAACCGCAATTTGCAGAAGATGGTGTGAAAAAAAACAATATTTGTATGTGCGAGATAATCCCAGATCAAGTGCTTGTCAAATTGCCCAACAAAATAACGTCAGTCATAGAGTTCATTTATTTTCTTAAAGGAAAAGCTAAAGTATTTTAAAATTTCACCCTATTCATTTAGACTATGAGTTGAATTTAGTTTGTTGAAGATCTTTAAAAAAAAAACAAGGCATCAGATGTGCTGATCTTACATGATTCACCTTGTCTATTTAGATTTTCATGTTTATATATCTAGTAAAGTAATTTTATTCAATAAGTGGTTTCCTATAAACATTGTTTTCATATTTTTTGTACTATTTAAAAAAAACTTTTTTTTAATACAATTTTAAAGGTCTACCTTATTATTGAGCTTTCGAAACAAGTGCATATAAAAAGGTACCTTTATTTTTAGGTGAAGTATCACCACTATAAGTATTGCTCGACAATTTTGAACCAACCTGTATATTTGAATTGGATAAAATAACTTCACTACATACAAAAAAGTAAAGTTTTCTATTTAATTGCTCGGATATTTTTGGATTCTTGGTAGTAGTTAAAATGCCTTTAACTTATTAATTTATTTTACAAGCGTTTCAGCTATCTTCATCAGAAAAAACATAAGTAAGCTATGAAGGATATACATATAAGTTTTATTGAAAATATTTTGGTGCCAGCGTTTTTTTTTAATAAAGTATTTTTATATTTAATCTGTACAAATTGACAATGAGTTGTGGCTTTTTTAGTGGTTTTCAAGTATCAAAATGATACTTCTCTAAATTCTACATATGTTTTCTTCTAGTTCTGATGAACTCTGATATTCTATCGAAATGTTAACATATAAAACAGATTAACAAATCTAAGCCATGTATTTATTGACTACCACGAATCCCAAAACAAAAAAATCATTTGTAAGTATATAATGGATCAATTTTTATATTGTCCAATGTAAGTACATTGATCTTTACTTTTTTTGTAAGAAGTTGTACATGTTTCGTGTTAATCTTCCAATATTTAATTATTCAATTTTTTTTATTTTATCTGCTTGTTTTTAAAAGTAAGATTTTACCATATTAATTTTTCCAGGGTCGGCTTAGGGAGGAGGATTTTTTCTTTACTTTCCTTACTACTCCCTTTTTTTCATCCTTTAACTATCTTTTCCTTAATTTTTGACTTCTTGTTTTCCACTTCAGCTTCATTTTTATCACATATTTCTTTCATTTTCAACCCCGTTTTCTCTTCTTCTTTACCTTCGATTCTAACATATATTTAATTAGTTTTTAATCCCCTTTTATCTTTTTTATACTCTACCTTTGCAACTTTTTTTTAGTTGTTTTTATGTTGGGGATTAGAACTGGGTACTGGGTCAGATTTTACCTATCATTCTTTTTTTACCACTTTTTTCTTCTGGTTTTTTCCTCGCTTTTCTTTTGTTTTTTTTTGTTGAGGAAAACTCAAAAACTGTTTTTTATTCAAAGTAAAAATTTCGTAAACCGGCTAGGGTTTATCAGCGTGTAAACGTTTCAATTTTATGTATGTGAAAATAGTGTTTTTATCAGTCGTAAGTACGCTAGCAAATTAAGATAATATTATTTGGTACAATTTTGGACTGTGTAGTGTGTATTGACGTTAAAAATATATCAGGCATGTACATTTTAAAATAAATATACTCTTATATATAGACAGATTAATTAGCGGAACTCATTCATTCAGAGTTTTCAGTATCATTGTGGTACCTTCCTTATTACCTCAAAATCTATTTAACCCATCCAAATCTAACTATAAAATCCAATCATATGTAAAGAATACTGAAATTGAATATCTGGCTTTTTCTTTATTCTGTGCTTTTTGCAAATTCTTTGATTCCTTCATAAATCTTTCTTAGGATTTTGGTTACTTCTATTTGCTTGCCATATGGTGATCATGTCCTAAAAGTTTTTCTAAATAATGAAGACCACATGGGAGATGTGGCGAGACAAGCAAAAAAATATAAAAACATAATTATAATTTAAATATTTGCGGGACTAAGTTTATTATTTACAAACAGTAAGATACATTTTGTTACTGTCTTGATATTTGCTGATATTTATCCGTTTTTGTGTCCTTGCTTTTGAATATTGTGACTAATAAGGTCATGTACCTCCAGCGTTAGACAATACTTGTTTTTAATGTTCTAACTTTCAATCAAATTTTAATAAGCAGTTTAAATCGGGTTAGTGAACTAATGTTACAAAGTTTAGTTAACTCCAATTTCAACCAAATATTTACCAGGCTGTTGGGAACCTGTTGAAACTAAGGCTAACAAAAATATTTTGGTTAAATTAAATAGGTATCATTTTTTAAAGTGATTTAAGATAATCGACTATTTTCAATCAAATGCTTCATTTTAAAAATGAATTTACAATTTGAATGTATTGAAATGGGTGGTCTCTAGAGTCTTTCAAGTATTGTGAAACTTTAAGTTGTAAATTTTACACTTAAGTAGTGTCTAAAATGATACTTCTGGGAGACGAAAACTCCCAAAATGTCTAAAATCATATCAATTACCTCAAAAAATCAGCAAAATCATAACAAAATACCTCAAAAACTAAAAAAGCCTACATTTTTTAATCTGCCAAAAATTGTCCATTTTAGAATTGTATGATTACCAATAAAGACCTTATTATTAAAAATAAATCAAAATAAGTTACAATACTACCTTTCACGTTAAGAAAAGAAAAATACCTTACAACTTATATTAACAACATAATAGTTCCACAATCATATTTCAAATATATTTACTAATGCATCTAAATTCTAAATAAGTGTAGATTAAGTAGAATATTGGCCCTAGGACGCTGCGTTGTGGAATCCTATAGTGAATTGTAGCAATAGATGATATTTGCTTATTGAAACAAACAAACTAGTTTTCGAATAAGATTGAAACCACTTCAAAGCTGCTCCCCGAAATCCATATCTTTCTAGCTAGTGAATAAATCACAAAATATTGAAATAACTACCCTGTTATCATTTAAACCCAAATCTAATTTCTCTAGAACAGAAAACGCATCGTCGGTAGTGTTTTTACCCGATTGAAAACCAAACTGGGATGTAGGTAGCACTGCTTGTTTATTAATTGTCGGTAGTTGTTGAATATTGGTTTTGAATTTGTTATTTTTATTATTGTGATTTTTATAGAATTTATGGTAATATTTACACCCTTTGTAATTGACAGGGTGAGGTCCTCTATATAAAGCACCAATCGCTGGAATTTATTAATGTCTAAATATCATTTTTTTTTTATTGAAAATATGGAATTTAAAATAGTTCAAATTTCCAAATAACATATTGCTTACAAAATTACCCTTTCATTTTTAAACCTACTAAAAACGGATAAGGAATACATTAACATTTTGTATGTAATTACCGTGTTATTGAAATAGAAAGACTACGCGTGTATGGTATTTTATTCGTTATCGTCTCACATATACTATATTTTATTTCATTCATTTTATTTAACCTTGGACCGGTTTTATATTATCTAATACACATTTTTGCTGCATTAAAAAAATCAATTATAGTTTATAGTTAGATAAAGAATGACCCAATACTCTAATTAAAAAATAAAAATTAGTTAATGCAAATTTTGACTCTAGAAATGCGCAGTAAATGAATAAAAGTGATATTAAGATATATTTGTCCAGAAAAACTGAAAATAAATTTTTATTTTTATGTAAAATTTAGTTCATAGTCTTAATTATTTATTAGCCACTAATTATGATATGACTGATTACAATGTTCCAATTACCGAGAAATAACTTACTTAAAAAAATAACAAATGATTTCAAGGCAACACCAAGGTTACATATAAAAGTGACTCTGTAAGTTTTTGTAACAAGCGAGTCATTGTTCAAAATTATTTTTTTATTACTTAGCAACTAATTATCTAATTAATATTGACCTAATTTGTGACCCTTACAAATTGGCTCCAAACAGATCAAATTATCTAGAAAAAATTTGTATGTTTATAAAATACGATTAATTTTTGTACAACAAATTCAATTTTTGGATATCTAAAGGACGATTTAAAATATTGTTTAAATTCAATTGAATTAAAAGTTAAAAAGTGTAAGTAAATTATTTTATTTTATTTACTGTTCCAACAGGTTCTCGCCCAACTACAGAACAGCACAAGAAAATAGAAACTATTACAATAAAATATTAAAATAATAAAAAAAACCTACCTAAAGGATACAATATACCTAGATTTTAGCTCTTGTTCAGATAAAATGACTTAATGTCGGAGATGCTACAGTTAAATATGTCCAACTTGTCACATTGCACACAGTACACATTCTATTAAGGGGGGAATATTTTAAAATATTGGTTCGTGGTGTAGATAAGTGGAACGTATTAAATTCTCTTGATTCCATTCTCGGTACATTGAACCTGAGTTTATACAAAAAAAATGGATCATTGATTTTATTATTTATCAGATTGTGAAGGAATGCCAATTACGCCGGGGGTTTAATGAACACAGATCATGCCTTGCAAGAAATTTGTTAATGGGGGGATAAACATTATCCTCTTTGAAGGATAGCAGTTTCAAAAACCGGCGTTGTATGGATTCAAGTTTATGTAGATGCACTTATAGAATGGATTCCAAACTAAATCAGTTTACTCAATTTTAGATCTGTAGTACAAACTTTTTAGTGTATCTGTGTCAGTGAGATCACGCGAGTTACGTGCGATAAATCCATACATTTGATTTGCGAGCGTAGATATTGACTCAATATAAGGAATAAAAGATAATTCAGAGTCAAATGTTATACCTTAGTCGATAAAAGTAGAAGATCGTTTAAGTGTCGTGTTATTTAATTTATATTCATAAACAATTTTATCCATTTTTAGTGTATAAGTCATAACTTTACATTTATCAACGTTAAGTAACAAGTTATTACATATACACCAGTCTTCGATACACTTTAAATTTCATAAAAGTCTAATGCAATCATTTACATCGTTTATCGGACAGTAGATCTTCATGTCAGCATATAACAAACAACTCAACGTCCAGTGCTTCGATTGTGTCATTTATGCAAATATTAAACAAGAGTGGGCCCAGGTTACTACCTTGGGGAACTCCAGATGTTGCTAGGTATTCGACAGACTTGAATGTCGAAAGGTTTTGAGAAATCAGTATATGTAACATCTGTCTGGCTTTTTTCATCGAAGGTCTCTGATATAAATTGAGAAATGTTCACCCAAGAATGTTAAGTACTTGTACATTTAAATCTTCATCAAAAGTGTCATAATCTGAGCTAACGGTGTAAGATTTAGCAAAAAAGTCAGCAAACCCATCAATGATGTCCAATGTACTATCTAACAGTTCATTATTATAAAACATCCTATCAGAAATATCTGTTGATCCTTTTTTACTATTAACAAACGCCGAAAATTTACAGGGGTCAGTTTACATTTCTCTCTCAAGTGATTTAACGTAATTTTTGTAAGATTTGGTGAGTTCAGATTTGGTTTCAGACCTTAATTGTTTAAATTGCTGAAGAGCGTCTACATTATTATCTTTCTTCAGATATTTGGATCTCAAATAATTATATTTTGAGTAAACCAAGGTGGATATTTACGTTTAAACATTCTACTTTGTTTTGGAACACATTCATCCAATATTCTATAAAATTTTCCATGAAGTAGGTACATGCATCATTGCATTTGTCAAAAGACTCTAAGAAAGCCCAGTCAATACTAGAGAGACGTTGATATACTAGAGGAAAATTCGCTTTTCGAAAGCAATATCCGTTAATATAAGATGTAGGAAAATTTCTGTTTAAGCTATGGCTAGAATTTAGTTTACATGATATGTCCAAAGCAGGATGATACCGGTCTTGCGTTAGAACAATTTCTGCGAATGTATCAATACTGCAACTGTTATAAAAAAAACAAGGTCAAGCAAATTTCCAGTTCCCATATATGGATACTATATATCCAGTTAAGTTAAATATTGGCAAGAAGTTCGGATTCATTAAATTGCCATTTAGATCTGTAAGGTATGAGGAAATATTGAAATCCCCCAAAATAAGTACGTTGTTGTGTAGAAATTACAAATTACTTAGAAAATCAAATAAATTGTTATAAATTTAAATTGTAGATTATGGAGGGACATACAAATTCAGAACAAACACAGAACTTGCATAATTTATTATCTTTATCATTTATGTACCTAAAATTTCAAAAAAATCCTTTCATAATCGTATTTTATTTATTCAAATTATTTTATCACTGCATATTTTGTATAAGTTCATTTAAATTTGCAAATTTTATTACTTTGTAAAACATAATTTACCGTGTTTCGATAATGAAAAGTAACGGTTTCGTATTTTTAATATTATACATAATTTGAAATAGTAAAAACAAAGATACGACACGATTGCTTTTATTTGTATTCGTTAACAATTGTATTCAAAACAAAGCGGAAATAAAGCAATTTACTGTGAAAATTAAAAAATTGTTTATTTTTCGATCTCATTTTTTTTTTATTGAGCTAATCTAATGCGGTTTTTACAAATGCTGAGGAGTCATTAAAAATATTTACAAAAGAAAAATTATTTTTTATTTTAATGACAATAACTTTTGATTAAAATTTAATGACTTTACTTTTAATTTGAAAAATTATGCCAGAATTAAAAGGATGTAAGTTAATTGGATTTTTATTAAATGTTTGAAAAAATAGTAACTCTGGAGGAGTCTTTTTTTTTTTATGTTTTTTTATTTTTTCCAAAGACTTTCTTAAGTATAAAGAATTTGGGAAATAATGCCAGCTAAACAATTATTGAAGGTTCGTTAATAAAATTCCTTAAATGACAAATAGAAAAGTGTAATTGATTTTTCCAGTCAGTGCTGAACTCTGGCGTTTTAGATGCTTTAGTTTATTAGAAACTTACTTTTAAATTATTTGTACAGATATAATCAAATTAGGATTGAACTGAAACATTCAAAGTCAATTTTCGCTCTATGTATTAAAACTAAAATGTTCAAACCCTATGATACTAAAAAAGTCTTGGGGTAATACTCTTTAAAACCCCTTTCCTTTTTCCTATACATTTTAAAATGTGATTTTTTTTTAGGTGGAAAGAATCAACTTTAACTCTCCCTTACGAATCCAGTAAAACCGCTTGGCCGGTATCCCAATTGGAGTCCTGTTTTTTGCCCGACTTTCCCCTAACGTCATCCATTAACGAAAAAAGATTCGATATACTTGAAGAAATCAATAGAGGGGCGTTCGGAAAAGTTTACAAAGCACAAGACTTGGAAACCCAAAAGATATTCGCGCTCAAAGTTTTGTCCAAATCAAAAGTAAGGAAAAATTAATTATTGTGGATAAAAAATTAATAGAGAACTTTTAAAATTAATTGGATGAGTTTGAGATTATCATAAATTGTTAACTGTCAAATCTTTAAACGCCAATAGTACTCCAAACTTCTATAACATTTAGTGTGGGCTCTGCAATATAAACTATTACAATTTATAATAATAAAATTGTTTACGTAAATATTATTGTAGGAGCATAAAACTTTGCGTGATTAGTTTATTTATATTCTTATTTATACCTATATCTCCTTGAGACATATTTATTAATTTGTTATTAAGTTTTAATATTATACGATTAATATTTTGTCATATGTTAGTCCTTTTTGATAGTTGTCATAAATTGACATCTCTCAAATGTCATCTAGCATTAATTTACTCTGAATGTTGCACGTTAACTTTTAGACCCTAAACTCAAGATGAATTTTGACCAAAGGACCCCGGCCACAGCTTACGGAAAAGTGGTCCCGGTCAAATGAACTGAAATTTTGGGAATAAGTAGATCTCGATGAGTAGAGAAAAAGTCTCCATGGCACCAACCTCCGGGGATGCCCCGTTTTTGAGATATCAGCGTTTCAAAAGTCAAAATTCAGCTATGGCATATAGGTTAGGTCGATTGTTTATCAATGAAAACATTCCTTTTTAGAGTCTCTCAAGCCGGTTTTCGGTCCAAAAAAGCTTTGGAGATATCTGCAAGCATCGTAAAAACATTATGAGACACGATCCCGCCCCTGAACCCGCAGAATTCGCCCCAATTGTGGGGGATTTCGGTTCGCTGTCAGTATGAAAGGAGACACCTGTTTTTCTTCTCTCAAATATACTAGTTACGAATTTTGGTGACTTAGGTGTCATTTACAGGACAAATAACATCCCCTGACTTCCACAGAATGCCCGAAAGACGCCTAAGGGGTCGAAAAATGACATAAAATGAAGAGATCTGGACTAACCCTGACAGAGTGTATGGGAGATACCTCACCGGTTTAGTTCTGAAATGAGTCAATGAACACAACAAAAATTGGGAAACAAGGTCAAAGCATTATTTTTTTTATTGAATGATTAGTTTAGTCTCGAAAATATCATCTGGCAACTTGCCCTTCGTCAATTATTTCCAATTCCTGATTATTTCTCTGACGAGGTCGATGTCCTGCATCCATAATATTATCCAACAAGGCAGCACTTAGGAATCTTATTCGTGCTTGATGTCGGGCATAACCCAGGAACCATAAGACGCTAGCAACATGCGCACAACATCCTAAGGTCCTGGCCCCAGACCTGCATGTACAATAATATCCGAAAATAACCCCCTGTTCTATTTCCTCTCCATCTTGTCCATGTGCTTCTTCGTTTTCATCATCCTCAATTCTATAAGCGATGAAAAGCTGATGTTTCATCGCATTCCTAAACCGCGAATAGACACGAACTCGGATCAAACCAGGCTCATCAAATCTTTCGTCGAATTCAAAAGTTTCTGTGCCTTCTCTCTGTAATTTGTCCTGGATGTAGGAAGGAGATAGATTGATTTGATAAACTCCTCCCCGGAGGTTGGTGCCATGGAGACTTTTTCTCTACTCATCGAGATCTACTTATTCCCAAAATTTCAGTTCATTTGACCGGGACCACTTTTCCATAAGCTGTGGCCGGGGTCCTTTCTAATGTTTTTTTATTAACATCAATATGTGGTCATGGATTGTCATTTATCTATTGTTATCTATCAATATCAATAAATTCAAAAAGGATTGTTTAAGCCCTTGTATATGAACTATTTCATATAAAAAAAACAACATTGTTTATTTAAATAATGTTATGGAGAGGATTACATTTTCGCACAATCACTTGTTTACTTAATTCAGCTCCAGATAGAGGAATCTAATTTTTTTGTTATTGAATATTGAGATTATATCTTGTTCCGTGTAATTATTTTTTTGTAGATTATAAAAGAGAATTCGGTGCAACAAGTGAAAGACGAAGTACAAATACAAAGAGTGTGCGGTCATCATCCGTTTATTGTGAACTGTCCGTTCCACTGGCAAAACAGAAGAAGGTTGTTCATTGGTACGTTTTGTCATTTTTATTAATTATTTTTTTTTATTGTTTATATTTTTTTA
Organism: Hermaeophaga mercurialis; assembly: GCA_951812935.1. Lineage (NCBI taxonomy): Eukaryota > Metazoa > Arthropoda > Insecta > Coleoptera > Chrysomelidae > Hermaeophaga > Hermaeophaga mercurialis. The sequence goes on from OX638363.1 coordinate 2,259,895, forward strand.
GTGACTGATTTTGTTGAGGGAGGAGAGTTGTACAGTTTGTTGAAAAAATACTTAATCCTCCCCTTGGAATTGGTGCGATTATATGTAGCACAAATAGCACTTGCGTTAGGTGAGTTAAAAGATGTTTTGTGGTGAAAGTTTTATATGAATAAACATGAATTGGATAATTATTTAAAAAAACTTTCTATTGAAAGGGATTTCGATATGATCATTTTATGTTAGATACACAATTTTTGAATGTGAACTGCGTCGACGACGGACCTGCTGGCATTTCTCTATTTTTTTTTTCAACGTAACGCTGGTGGAAAGGCATTTAGCAACTCCCCAGAAAAGTTTTAGTATTATGTTTTGCATAGCTCCCTGCTTGGCTAGCTCGTCAACTCTTGATTCATTGTTACCCTGGAGCCTAGACTAGGCTCAGTTTATTTTCACAAGACTGCCATTAGAGTTTTATGGGCCTAACTTATTATTAGGCCAATGTTAGTGGGAAAAATTAAAAATAGGGTCTTATAAAAGCTTCTAATTCAGAGCCATTTCTTTCCAGTATTTTACGACATATTGTTTGACAGTTATACTATGGGACTGAGTAATTTGTGGACATTTCCGTTATTAAATTCGTATTTAGTTCCTCATATAATACAGAAATCACATATTGACTAAAATTAGTTTTGCTGAGATACATCAACTTTTGAAATCAATTTAATTATACATTCTCTCTTATGTAAGTCCAATAAAGCCGGTTCAGCCATTGGAATACCCTGTGTTATCGTATATTTTTGAAAGCTCAGCGGTAAATTGACCTATTTGTGTATTATACTTATGGTCTAAATCATATTTCTTCACATTTTTTCTTGTTGGAAGACCACGTGCCAATATTTTCTGTTTTCTGATAAGAAAAGCTGAAATGATGGACTTTGTTTTTATCAAATTTATACTGTCACTTTGTAACTGCAAGATAAGCTCATTAAATTTAGTAAACAGGTCTCTTAAACAAGCATTGTCTGATTTTCACTTGAATAAAGTTTCTCTTAAAATTGGACCTTATTATCCAAAAACTCTAAAACTGTCTAAAAATCTTGTCATACATGTCGATTTAAATAGGCCTTGCAGGACTTTGATACAAGTCTGAACTAGTTACAAGTGTTGTGACCATCAAGTGGGACAATTTTATGAAATATACTTAATATGCAATTGAGTAACGAAAATAAAATAATTGTTTACTTAGAAATGTATAATTTTTCTTAAACAATCATATATATATATATATATATATATGAGAAAATAGTACATTTCATTAACAAAAATTTTATACAACGATATCGGTTGTTTGACGTCAAGAAAATATTCTAATAATTAGTGTTAATTAAACTTCAAAGTTGTTGGTTTAACCAGTTGAAGGAGAATGATCCCATTATCGATATCTAATTTTCCAATAATTAATGCATAATATAATGGTTTTTCCAGCGGTTTTTGGAAAAAGGTTACAATGTGATATCTCGGACGCCAGTCCTCTATTTTTGTGGGGAACACAGTTTTTTAATTACTTAAGGATACCTAGCTAGCAACAGTGAAGAAATGGTATTCCAGGGAACTGATTTTCCTTAAATATAAAAGTAGTGTAGAACTGGCCATTATGATACCTGAATTACCGGTTGCTATTCTACAAGTACTAAAAATTTACTTGAGTTAAAGATGTGGGATAAAAGACCGATTTAAACTTTAAAAACAAATGCTCACTATATTAACAAGAAAATATAATAAATTACAATAAATGTAGCAAAGCCCACCCCAGTACAAATTTCTATTCCCCGGTTGCAGGCAGTGGTTTCGCCGGTCAAAGAAAATATTATCAATATTAATCTACATACACGCTCAAACAGAATCTAATCACACAAAAATCTGCATAATTGGGGGTTCTATGATGATCACGTAAAAAATAAAATTTGCCTTATTCTTTACTGGAAAAAATTGAAAAATTTACAAGTTCAGACTTTCACTACAGGCGCTAAAATCAAAAACACTATCATTCTATCATAGACATTTTAAAGACATTTCGTGTCCTTTTATCCCGAACTCGCCCCCCAAAGTTTTAACATTTATTTAAATGAGGCCAAATTGCTGCTTGCACAATTACAATTACAAATTAAAATATTTAAAAATAACAGAGGGATATTTTAATGAACCATCTACAGTAAATGGAGTCATAGTTCACCAAATCTAGCTCCAAATCTTTATTATATTTCATACAATTATTTTTTAAATTTTTACATAGGTAATATATAAGTCTGGTATATGAAAGGTGCTCTCGGTGTTATGTGAATTATTTCAATTATGGCAAGCCAAAATTTCGGTAGCAACCTACTTAAATGGATCCATTCTTATGGACCCCCATTTACATCCCAAGCACCCCCAATTTTATTTTCGCTGATATGGTGGACCCCCTTAGGTATAGACCACATTGGGGATCATTGATCTAAACTATCAATTGAGTCTTGATGTATATATTACCATCAGGTCTCTACTGTGTGTATGTTCCTGTTGTTTTACTTTTGGCCACTTTCTCATTCGCCTTTGGTTATTCTTTCAGATTTTCTGCACAACGCGGGTATCATCTACAGAGACTTAAAACCTGAAAACGTGCTTCTAGATGCCGCTGGCAACGCCCAGTTGATCGATTTTGGCCTAAGCAAGTGGCTTCCGTATGGCACCACGACCAAAACCATCTGCGGCACGTTGCGCTACATGGGTATGAACTAACCACATTCTCAAAACAAAAACTAAGCAACACAGCCAACAGACGCTCTAGTGCTCATTTTTTTAAGAACACTTTTCACCAAAATTTCTGAAATTATACTATCTCGTAACTTTTTTGTTCTTAAGTTATTGTTTCTCAGGTAACGATCTGTGATCTTGATTGTGATACGTCACACGTTTTTATCCTGAGCGGTTTTATTACTACGATTGTTTGTTTTAATTTTTAAATATGAACGCGCGATCTCAAATATTCGAATTAACGTTGGAAGGTCGACAGGCGGACGAGGCGGTCGCTTCTATTTTCCACACGGTACTCTTCCACAGATCCCTCGGGAAGTTCACGTACTCGGACGAGGGCAGCTACTCTGTCGGCACGGTCGGGTACAGTGACGTGGATTGCGACTTTATTGACTTGACGTACGTGTGCTGCTCGTCATCGGCGCTCGAACAAACCATCCGTAAGGAGATTAACTGCTTCTCGGAGCAGCTTCGCGGTAACGAGGGCTCCGGCATGGGCCAAATATCGTTAGAGTTCTTTCAAAAGAAGCCCAACCGGTGGCTGTTCCAGCCCGAGTGTATACCGTGGGAGGTGTGGACAGTCCGGTTAGAGTTGATCACGTTGAGCAACGAAGGGGAGAGGCAAGTGTGTCGTGAAAAGGTCGGTGAATTGTTGACGGACAAAATCATCTACATCACCGAGGTGATGAACAGGCACGATTATTTGCCCAAGATGCCGTCGCAAAGCGAATTGGATTTGATATTCGATACGAGTTTTCCCGACGTGCAACCTTATCTCTTTAAATTGAATTACTCGATATGTGGCCCGAGCGGCGGCGCCACCGTAGGCTCTACCATAAAGAAAATTCGGGAAACGTTGGCTTTGTAAATTGAATAGATAAATACTAAAAAGAACGAAGAGAAACTATTTGTCGATTCTTGAGAAATAACCATTAATATGGGTTTTAAACAAGTCAAGCAGTATATAGTGGTTATTCAGCTCTTATACGACGTTTGTATTTTAGTAAAACAATTAAAATCGTTAAATAAATAGCCCGTTAACGTCAAGTTTTAGCACCTGATAGTGTACAAGTTTATTTCTCAATTATCGACTTTTGGATAATCGATCATTTACTCTTAACATCTATATGAGTACCAAATGCTTACAGTAAAGTTAGATGTGCTATTTATGTTTAAAGTAACGTCCATTTTCATACCTTAATGAATAATCGATTATTATCAGTCAATTTATTTCCTACACTTACGACTTTTATATCTACATTTTGTTAATGTCATATTTAAGCTTTAAGTAATGTTTTGCTTAAGCTTAAGCTAATGTCAGTATCATAGTACAACATCTAATAGAATGGTTTTATTTAGATCATTTTGTACGCGCTTGGATCGACCTCTATATTCCATTGTTAAACATACAGTAACATCAGTTGATATACTTAAGCTTAGAGTAACATCAAATGGCACATTGAAACGTCAACTTTCACAATGAATTTTAAAGTATCGTCTAATGTCACATTTAAGATTAAAGTATTATCATTTATCATATTTAAGCTTAAAAACAATGTTATTTGTCATCTTTATGCTATATATATTTTTAAATAAAAACTAAAATATACATCAATATTAAGCACCATAAGCCATTTCGTTGCCGATCAATTATCTTCCGTATTCCTGATGTTCCCTTCTTGAAAATGTCGAAGGGGGTTCGGAGGTGGAATCAGCGACGACGTAAATAACATTAATGTTGTCAGCATTTGGTTCTACGATTGACAATATAAACAAAACTCCCGCTAGAACGAGAGATAATACGCCAAAATTAATTATTTTTAAAGTCTTCAAAGCGATCAGAGTTAACGCAATCGGAACCAGCACAACGGCTTTAAATTTCGAACTGTACAAAGTAACCTCAAACGCCACGTTTAAGCTTAGAGTAACGTCATTTGTCATATTCAAGCTGTAACCTACGACAAGTGGCGCACAAGATTTAAAAGAACGTCAGTGTTGTCATACTTAAGGCTAAAATAACTTCAAATGACATTTTTAAGCTTAAAATAAGGTAATTTATCATATTTAAACTGTAAACCACGTCAAATCGCACCATTAAAATTTAAAAGAACATCAATTGTCATATTTAAGCGGAAATTCTTATCAAATGTCATACTTAAAAGTTAAGTAACGTCAAATCCCACCATTTGAGACTTAAAATATTCAATGTATCCTATTTCCATTACTTCATTGTCAGTTTTCAAACATAATAACTTTTATTAATCTTAACAAAACCATTTTACGTCATAATTAGCGTCAAATATATACAATCAAAGAAAAAATGTCGTTGGAGTTTAAATTGAATGATATATTTGTTTCTCTCTGTTCTTTTGATCTGTAAGAACCAATTTTTTGTAATTATATATGTTTACTTAGTGTCAATTCAGTGACATACTGCTTCGTATGCTTGAGTATTTATTGTGCGCTATTTACTTATTTTCTCAGGTTGAAAATAACATATGAGAGCGGTACTAGATTTTTTTTAATTAGGTGGATAAATATGCGTGATCATGTAAGATTTGGAGTTGTAGTTTCGTATGATAAACAAAAATGTATTATACAGAATGTGTTCAGGAGAGTAAAATAAATCTGTACAAAGGTGTAGCTCTTTTAATAAAAAAATAGTACGGAGCGTTTTTATTTGTGGAAAACAATTGGTTTTGGTTATTTCTAGATTGATTTAAAGATGTCTAAATATTATTCTGTATTTATTTAACAAAGTAGATACGGTGGTTATATTGTTCAAATGGAAAACGCTCTGTACGTTTTATCAGATCGCTTATTCATTTTAACGTCACACAATTAAAAATTTAACAGATTGTTAAAAGGATATATTTCTCTAATAGTATCTACTATATGCGTCCAAGTTGATTACCTTTTCATTTAAGGAATGTTGTGATTTTTACTATATTTGACAAAAATTGTGCCTTATATCCTTTTGAGAAAGCTGTTCGCTTAAAATAATTAAATTATCAAAGCGAAAAATGAAAAAAAAAAGCATCCTATTAAGTATAATTAATTTTCTTACCTGCCCAAAAACTAAACCTTTGGGTATACTTTTCTAATTTAAGATTTAGGAGAAATTACACTATTTAATGAGGATTTTACTAAAAATTTAAAAGTACAGGAACAGTCAAATACAGGGTGGTGTTCCAAATTTTATATAATTACCTCCGAGCTTACTTGGATAATATTTCGTGCTTTCTAGCACATCTCATTGGATTGCAACCATAAATTTTAATCTTAGAACTTTTTCTGAACCCAATCGAAATGTCGGGTGGGTAATAAAATATGGGACATCGTGTGTAGTGTCTACACTTTTTGTACATTTAGTTTTAAGTTTGTGTATACATTGAATTGATTAATGACTTGCCCTGTATATTTAAATTTATTGTGATAATTAACTGAAGTTTATTTCTATTTTAAAGCCATGTACATAAAGTGACTTTTTTTAACTTTTAATTTTTCTTTAAGTGAAGCTAAAAATTATGGTATTTTAAATTAACAACGCGGCTAAAGTTTCGTTTACCAGAAATCATATACAAATTTCTTACTTTGACTAATGACATATGGTCATCTAACATTTGTCTTTAGTGGGTATGTTAAAAATTTACATCACATTATTTTTCCGGAATTATTTAATTTTTGATATTTATTAAGTAATGAAGGAAATTCTATAATAAATATAAAAAGATAAATTATAATTATACTTATCTGAATTTCCACAGTATTACAATGCTTGCCCGAGAAAATATAATTTAAAATGCTTTGTAATACTGTGGAAATTCAGATAATTATAATTTATCTGTTTATATTTATTATGGATAAATTTCAAAAAGTAAGGATTGAACAATTCATTTGAAATTCTATAATGTTATTTTCATTTTTCCGTTTTTATTTAGAAATTGTCGCCAACAATGTAAATAAAATTTAACATAAATTAAGGATACACAGCCTAATTTTTATTTTTGTTATTGACACTCTACCTACTTATAAATAAATTACTATGTTTCGTGCAATATTTTTAATTTTATCGAATTCATAATTTTGCATTATACAATTGCAAAAGAAAAGTAAGATTAGTTTATCTGTGCACTGTGTCTAGATTAAAAAAAAAACTTACAATAATGATAATAAACGTTAGATTAAAATAAAACTCACTTATACTTGGCCATTTTACGTATTTAGACAAAAAGGTGGGATTAAAATGTCAAAATTTTGAATTAAGTTGAGCTGTTAATAATCTGATACTTAGTGACGGATGTTAAACAAAGGAATTGAATAAACAGTTTACCTTTTTGTCATGATATATTTGGCTTCAGGTATTAAAAGCCCATAGATGTGAACGAAAGATTTAAGGGCGGTGTAGTATTGTTTCATATTTTTTTAATTTTTATTTTCTTCATTTTATCTCTCGCAATTGACATGGTAATATTTAAGATCTATATGTAAATAATTTGTGAATAGTTTAGTAATTAATATATAAATGTTGTGATTTTGAGTCGAATTAAAGACTTTATTTATTTTATCGAAGTTTCTTTGTAGTTTTATTTGGAACCATTCTTAAATTTTGGTGAAAATTGTAAATGATACGTGTTTATATTATACAGATTGTTTTTATTATCATTATTTATTAGTGCACTGTTGCCTGTGTTCTAAATAAATAAGTCTGTATAACTCACTTCTAAATTCATTATCTTCATCTAATAATTACAATTTTCACAGACACAAAATTTAAATCCATTTTGTTAAATTAGAAGTGATCTGCCACTAACAACATTTTTACCAATAAATTAAATAAAAAAAAATACTAATTTCATTTTGATAGCGTGGCAACAGTTTTTCTAGCGGATCTTTTTCTTTAAGCTTAATCACAATAGCGACCTCATGGTTAACTTTTAATACAGGCTGTGTAATTTGATTCCGTGCATAGCCATATTAGGAATTCAGATGTTATGCTGCCTTTCCCCATTTTGTCTGTTTTTCTCTGTTTTTTCCTCCTTTTTTAAGATCCTGGTTACGAACTTCGATTCAAAAGTGATTCTCATATTTAACGAGTAGCAACGAAACGCAAAAGTTGCTAAATTGTGTTTAGTAGCTGAATCCTATGCACATAATAAAATTACATAACCTATATTGTCCGTTGCAAAATATAAGAAATGGACTTTCCAAATCCCTCGATAAGCTCTTCATGGGCAGGGTAGGCATTAGGATTGTGAATAATAAGAATGAATATAAATAAATCCTAAAGAATTATTTATTATTTATCATTTTTGTTAATAAATTAATAAATAAAAACAGTCTTATGAACAGTTTACATATTAATAATAAGATAATAGGTACTTACTATTATATATATTTAAAACCATTTGTTTAGTCTCAACCAAGAGATGGGTACGTTTACGTTTGTTTATTTCAGGCGCCCTGAGATCAAATTCGGGAATATATTCTTCACTTTCTGAATCACACATCTTAACTCTGTCAAATTCAAAAATAAAATAATATCTTAACGCGATTACGATAGCACTATTGTCGAAGATTATCCGGTATTAAGCAGTTCGCCGAAATACAACCCTGTTACAAATAGTACTAAACATGACGAAAGCGTACCAATGCAGCAGAAATTTCTACTGAAAGTCTGATGAATGTACAAGTAACATAAGGCTTAATATTGCCTATTCGAAATGGTTTTAATGTCATACTATCGAAATCGCTGCCGTTCTTTGGGGATTTGGGAAGTCCAATTATTATATTTTGCAACTAACTATATATAAATTAATAGTAAGTCTTTTGACATAAAATTGCACGGGAAAGCTAATTTTAAATTAAATTAAGGCACTGGAAACTGAACGAAATAGCGACATTTCAACGGCATTAATTGACCACTGGCATCGTTTGGTTTGATTTTTTTTTGCATAGAGTGGAGTTAAAGGTTTGCGAATCGACTGAAAGTGTCATCTTGGCGAAGAAACTTTTTATTATTTATTGTCCAATATTTTTGAAATGTCCTTATTCGAAAATCAGTATTGAGCGGTTTTTGTTCTAACGTAATATTAGTTGCGTAACGGTGTGGCATTAATTTTAAGGAGAGCCAACTTTGTAAGAAATATTTTTTAATAAAAGAAATTAACTGTAGTTTATTTCAAAATAACAATAACAAGAACACCCGAAATATCTACAGCTTATTTTGTCATTTTTCTTCAATCAAAATGTGATGAAAATTAGATGTTATTGTGCAGTGTCTTGTAATTCTACATGTAGAATGTGGGAACAAAAATCATTTTAGTCAAAACAATGTCTATTTTGAAATTAAAAATGACGGTGCTACTACTATGACAAACGAACAAATATTGGCCCGCAAAATCTCTGTTCTGGAAATTTTAAAATATATATTTCGCCTTAAGGTGATTTTAAATGTGTATTTCAAAAAAAATATGTTTTATTAAATGGGGCACTCCATACTATGCACTAAAAAATTCTTTTGGCGTTTAATTTAGTAAACGCGAATCTAAACATAAACTTATTGATTACCTAGAATAAAAATGTCATTTATACCTATCGAAAGCTTAAAAATTGATAATAGGGACATTCAATGGTTTTTACATACACGTGATTAAACTTCAAAATATGCGTTGTCCAAATTCTTTATCTAAACTGATAAAAGAGAAATACTAGACAACACAGAAAATATTACATTAATTAAGTTAGAACTTTAGATCCAATTATAGTTTTTATATTACGCTGGGGAACAATTTGTATACAATTTCTGTTGAGTTCCATTTTTGAGCTGTTTTCAAATTAAATAGGCGTGCTGGTTTCAAAACTGTAGTTAGTTTTATCCTACTACGTCGCTCTTTCTCTACACCTTATATGAATTGCAGCATTTAGGTTAAAATATGTCCACAGACTTTGGAGTGTTGCGGAAGTCATATAATAATACCAAAACCAGGTTAACCACCCCATGAAGTCTCTTTATACAGAGCGATATCCTTGTTGTCTGTGATGTTGAAGTTTTTTGAGTAACTTTCCTTCACAAGAATAAAACCAATAATAGAAGAAGAAAAAGTTATTCAGTTTGAGTTTAGATATAAACACTCAACTATAGATGAAGTACATAGAATCATCAATATCATTGAAGAATAGCTGGAATAAAAGAACATCTGTACTACCATTTTCCTTGATGTTACACAAGCCTCTAATAAGGTCGGCACAAAGTCCTAAACCACAAGATGAAGGTATTTTTCCCCAGATATTATTTAATCATATATTTTCAAATCAAACAAGAATAATTTTATTCTGATCTGTGCTATAAAATATCGTAGATACCTCTTGGTAAATCAGAAACAGAGACATCCAACAGGACTTAGAAATGGAAACTGTTGACCAGACCATCAAAAAATTTGTCACGAAAAATCAACTCATCGTCACGTGAATGTTAAGGCCATCCAGCTCCTTGACAATACTGGATTAGAGAGAGTACGAAGCCTTTTGAGTTAGTTTAGTGACAAGTTAAAAGCAGAGCTTGTGAATTGTATACTTCAAGATTAATGTATTTAAGTATCAAAACAACCTGAGGAGCACTAATGAGTTTACCATAGATTAAGTTGAAACCCTAGTTAGTTTAAGTTAGAATCAAATTGCTCATTGGTCAGTATTAATCAGATTGAAATTATAACTAAATACACCATAAGGAGTATTTCTTAACAAAAAATAATTGGATACGGAGGCCAAAAATTAGTCAAAAACAAGACAATGAAATTTCTGTTCCCCGGTGTTGTTAGATAATAATGACGCATTGGTAAATGGTAAAGATTCGCTAGATGAACTATACAAATTTTGAATAAGTTGTTTACGAATTTTCGCAAATTGTTTGCAGCTCCAGAAATTTTGGCAACGGAACCTTATGGTCATTCAGTTGATTGGTGGAGTCTTGGTGTTTTAGCTTGCGTAATGTTAACCAATCAGGTAAGTTACATTTTTATATATATCTCACAAAACAATTGGTTACTGTTTATGTCGTGGATAAAATGTCACATTTTTGAGGTTGTAGTCTCTAGTTTGTGGTAATACAGAGTGGGCCACAGAAAACAGTCCACCCCGATATTTGGCAGTATTCATTAGATTTTAAGGAAATGCTGAAACACGTCGATTTTTGTTCTAAGGGGAACAATTTTTACGATACAGACATCTGCCATTTGTCAACCCCCTCCCTTCCACTTCCCCAACCCCTTAATTTTAAATAGAGAATATACCATGTGTGGCACATCATTAGAAAGGCATTTACATGGAGTATTCAGACATATGATCATCCACGATTTTTTTTCGATATTTACTCCGTTTTTGCAAAAAAATGTCTTAAATAATTTAAAGTGCAACACCTCTTAAAAATGAAACGCAACGGAAATGATAATAGGTACTCAGAAGATGATCTGATTCTCTAACAAGACGGCGCACCTCCACAATATAGTAGATCTGTAATGCAATATCTTAATGAACGATTTCCTAGGCAATGGATTGGAAGAAGAGGCTTTATTGAATGGCCTGCAAGATCTCCCGATATAAAGCCCCTGGATTTCTTTTTGTTGGTAACAAAATTTATAAAACCGAACCTGCATCCTTGGAAGAACTAAGACGGCGAATAGTACATGAATGCAGTCTAATAACCCTTGAAATGCTTCAATACGTTCGACGTAATTTCTAACAATTGTATGGAAGTCGATGGACACCATTTTGAACATCTAATTCATTAATTCATTATTAATTTGAGTAAACTGTTTTATGTATCATAACTTCTAATTTAGTTAATTTCAGTTACATTACAATTAATTATCATATTGTTTTTGCAAAATTTGTTTTAATTTACTTTTGATGTGAAAGAAACAATTAAAACATTAGCAAAATATAGGCGTTGCGTTTCATTTTTAAGAGGTGTTGCACTTTCAATTATTTAAGACTTTTTTTTGCAAAAACGGAGTAAATATCGAAAAAAAATCGTGGATGATCATATGCCTGAATACTCCATGTAAATCCCTTTCTAATGATGTGCCACACATGGTATATTCCCTATTTAAAATTAAAGGGTTGGGGAAGTGGTAGGGAGGGGGTTGACAAATGGCAGATGTCTGTATCCCTGTCCCTGCCCCTGCCCCTGTTCCCACTTAGAACAAACATCGACGTGTTTCAGCATTTCCTTAAAATCTAATGAGTATTGCCAAATATCGTGGTGGACTGTTTTCTGTAGCCCACTCTGTATATTGTTTTGACTCATATATTTTGACGTTTTTACGATTTCATCCTATCTTTGGTTGCGCCACTGTTTTATGTCAGAAGCGAGAGAAGTCGTTTGCCGATTGAACATAAAATCGAGACGAGATAACTATCATCGCCTAGTGGAATGCCATTTGATTTTTTTAGACGACTGATCCTCTATACCGACCATGCAGCATTCCGAAGGACTTTGACTCTGGCCAAGAGTCGTTTCTTCTAGACCAGACACTTTTTTCTTAATTAAAATTCGCAATTACAAGGACGGTGATAATTGCATACTAATTTTGTTTACAATTGCGTCTTAGAAATGACATTTGGAATTTTTAAATTATGAAGTGTCGAAAAATCTACTTTGGTATTTCATGGAAATTTTGATTTTTTAAATTAGAAGCCAAATGAATATGGCACTTAAACTAATTTTATTTTTGATCAAACGAGTCTTTCGAAAAGTTCTCGACTTTTCATGTCCGAGATGACTGCCAGACAAATAAATATTTTTTCACATCTGACATTTTCTGTCATTATATTATTATTATTTTTGGCATCTTTCAAAATACAAGTTTTACTCGTTATTTTTTGAATAATATGTAAGGCGGCAAAAGCCGCTCGCTGATTAAAACACACAACAAAATAAAAAGTCATTTTATGTATAAAACTTTATTAAAAGCTTTGAATACATAACCTTAAACTAAGAAATTAGAAGAAAAAACTTACAATAAGATTCACAATAATGGAAAAAAAATAACTGTTTTTTCGCGGAAACTGCATAATTCAAAAAAAACTATTATTAAAAAAAGGGGCAAAAATAAAACAAAAATACTATAAAATAAAAACAACACGGTTTCTACAACAAAACACGATCTTTTTACTTTTCCAATTGAGCACATAAATAAAATCTACTATTTTGATGAGGTTCCGTTCGTCCAATTGTTCGGTGAAAAAAAAAAAAATTAAGTGCAGTATAGAACAAATGGGCAAGTGAACCTCATTCAGTCATTGTGAATTTGTCCACAAATAAAAAAACAATTCAAGAACTTGAGGCACTTGGTTTCGGTAATTTTTCCTCCAATGGTTTGTCTTCTAGAGGTTTGGCTTCAATAGGTTTCCCTTCTTCTGATTTAAGTTCAGTAGGTTTAGGTTCTGCTGGTTTCGGAATTTCTGGTTTTGGTTCTTCCAATAGAATGCTGGGTAGAATTTCGGATTTAGCTTCGGGTTTGGCTTCTTCAATTGGTTTGGATTCTTCGGCGGGTTTTGGCTCAATTGGTTTAGCTTCAATTGCTGGTGCGGCGTCTAAGACTTTGGCTTCATTGGGTTTCTCCTCTCTTTTCTCTTCTACTTTTTCTTCTTTGATTTCCTCGGCTTTGGCTTTCTTTTCACCTTCTGGTTTGACCTCAGCTTCTAGTATTGGCACGGCAGGAACGGCGGGCAGCTCGGCCTTTTCTTCTAGATCGGTTTTTCTCAATTCCGGCAGCTTTTCTTCTGCGGCGGGACTGGCTTCTATTTTTTGTTCACTGGGAATAGCGATCTCTTCTTTGATCTCGACAGCTGCTAGTTTCGGTGCTTCTTCTTTCGGCTTTTCTTCAGCTGTAAGAGTTGGAAGAGCTAAAGGCTTCTCTTGTGGTTCCGCTGGGATAGACTTGGCAGCGATTTGTGGCGTTGCAGGTTCAGCAGGTTTGGGTTCTTCCGGAAGGATAGCGGGAACGATCGGCTCGGCGACTTTAACAGCAGCAAGTGGTTCTTCTCTGATGGGTTCCTTGTTGATCGCCTCCTGCTTCTCTTCTCTCTTAGTTTCTAGTTTCTCGTTAGAATCCTTCTCGTTGGAATCCTTCTCATCTGCAGATGGTACAACTGGTTTTTGCTCGGACGATTCTTTTGATTCCTCGCTTTCCGCTGATTCAGACGAATCGTGAATAGGTTCTTGCTTATTTGGTTGCTGCTCTGGAATAACAGCCGGCTTTTCTGGGATCAGAGCCTTCTTATTGTCAATGACGGGCTTTTGCTCGGCCACGACGTGTTTTGGCTCGGCCACGATGTGTTTTTGCTCAGCCACGGCGTGCTGAGAGGACTTTGATTTGTGTTCCGCAAGGGGATACGCCAACGCCGTAGCGAACAGCAGTAGACTCACAATAATTTTCATCCTAAAACAAAAAAAAAAATCAGGATGTTAATTTTCTAGATGATATCAAAATAGAAATTTTACCACCATTATTTAATTCATTTGAGATCTATGTTCAATAATAGTTCCAAAAAATATTTTTCAAAAGATTAATTTGTCGAGTGTCAAAAATTCTATCGGCTTGTCAAAATTGTTGTCAGTTGTCAGTTGTCAAACGAGCATCACGAATATTGCCACCCATTTAAACTTTTTGTTTAACCGACTATAAATGTTTTTCTGTAATCTTCAATTACATTACGCGTTAAGTAATCAGACGTAATACGTCCTGCAGCTGAAACGTGAAAAAAAAAAGTAAGATGACATTCGCGTTAGTTGACTTGACCGGTTATAACGATGGTTATTTTTCCTTTTTTGGTTTCAATGCCAAAGACTGCTTCATCGATCGTCTCTTGTAAAAAACAAAAAAAAAATCGAAAAACCGACTACAGCAGACAGAAACCGAGAGTCGGGCGAAAGTTGTGTATACGGGGTGATCCCATAGGGTTTTTAAATTAAATATTTGTATTGGGCGTTCTTTGATCGAGTGTTTGTTACTTGTTATAGTATTATTAAAAAATTGGATGTTTTAATTAATTTCTGAAATCCCATTGGTATTTTTGTTTATACAGGGTAACTCACGATATTTTGAATATCACGAAAAATTATTTAAACAAATACGTCCTTCAGAGACTCAGGAACTCCCAATTTCAATACAATCGAAACTTTTACCAAAAATGGAATTTTTCATTATTATTTTAATTGTACCGGGTGTTGCTTAATTGAATTTTTGTTACTTATTATCGGTAAAAAATAAAATATTTCCATTAATTTCTGACATCCCACTATACAGGGTAACTCACGAGATTTTAACAGATCGATATCTCGAAAAATTATTTAAACAACGATAATCTTTCGAAAGTTCGGGAAATTTCTTTTTCAACGATTTTATATTTATTACCAAATATTATTATTGTAGTTGTATAATATTTTTTAAATACAGATGGGCGAAAACATCTTGAGCCTCCCTGTATATTCTATTGAAAGTAAAAGTAGACGACAATAATTATGGTCATAACGACTTGTATAAACGGTCGTATACTGTTGTATCATCAAGTTCAAGGTAACATTTTTTTTCTTAAAGACTTGTTTTAAAAGAAACAGAACTGTAATAAAAAAAATTGTTTGCTGAAGTAAATGGATAGGATGAAATAAATTACAAAGGCTGTATATATATAATATATTTTTAAGAAAAAAGTGCACCTAAAATGATAACCCAGTGCTAATATTTTGGATTTCAAAACATCCCTACGTTACAATAAAAATATTCCTTCGGACAATTATTATTTATTAATATTAAACCAATTAAAGATAAGAAATATTTTAGACATTATTAATATAAACATAAACTTTATCTAAAAAATTTTACACCATCATAATTGAGTACATTGAAATTACAAATAAGGATATGGAATTTATAATTGTATTAATTATACAGGTTTAACACAGATACGCAGATCAAATCAAAACGATTATTTTATTCTACAGGGTGTTTCTGAAATCATGCGTAACGATTCCTCATTAAAAATATTGAAAAGTGTTTCTTTAAATTTTTTTTGCCCAGTTCCTAAAGGGAATTAAAATTCAGCTTTTAGATTTTTTTTTATTAGTTTGAATGTAGAAATTTGAAATTTTGGAGATTATATAAGGGGGTAATTATGGATTTTTTTTTCAGTATTACCATTATGTTATTAATGGGTAAAATTAACAATCCTTTTTCTAATGTGTGTCAAAACTTTTTATGGGGTTGAATTTTTTAAATTGAAAGTATTCGGTATTCCTAAACTTTTACGTATTGCTTTTTTTTCATAGCAATAACAGTTTTCGAACAAAAAACAAAATTCAATAGCATTTTTTTTAATGTTAATTAAATGAAGTAACATAATTCCAAATAAGAAAAAAATAGAGATTTAAAAAATATAACATAAGTTATAATAAATATTATAATTGTAATACTGAAAAAAAAACATAATTACTAATAATTAATAATTTGAAAAAAAAATTAAAAACTCAATTTTAATTCCGTTGTTAAAAATGTACTGCGTTTATTCTGTCTACGTTTCAGTTCTTTTTAAAACCTCCATCAGAACATGAATATTTGAATTTAATTTTATTCTAGTAATATTAATTCACGTAAAATTAATTCTTCTTAAACGAAATTTTACAAATTAAATTAAGAAATAAATTACAATGCAAATTGGGTTTAAAACATGAAAATTGCAATAATTATAGCCAATTTGCATTCTAATTTATTTCACACTTTAATTTAATAGTATATTATATTTAATTTTACAATTTCGTTTAAAAAGAATTAATTTTACGTGAATTAGTATTGCTAGCTAAAAATTTACCTCAAATATTAATATCCCTGATGAAGGTTCTAATCAGAACTGAAACGTAGACTTAGAATAAATGCAGTAGATTTTTTAATGCCGTTTTATTTACAAAAAAGTACTTTAAAAGTTTAACGATATCAGAATTGATTAATCTTTGAGATGAAATAATAATTATTGATTTATTATTTTTATGATGCTGATGGATGTCAAGAAAAATAAGTCATTGAAATTAATATAAAAAATTGGAAATATTAAAATTAATATAAGTAAAACTGGTGAAATAAATTGGATTTTACGAGTTTAGTTATGCGAGTTTACCCGAAGGAATCTAAACGAAAATTTGAAAAGTGAACGACACAACATCTGGATGTGACAGAATTTCAATTATTTAAGTTAAAAAATTTAATTTAATTTGTTAGAAAAACTTTTATATATTTATCAGAACTATTTTTATTTATATCTATAAATAATAAATTCTATATCATAACAATATATACTATTTTTCACAATTTTCAAAGTAATTTTTTCTAGCAAGTGTTTTTTAATGTATATTCGAGACATCCTGTATAGAGACAAAGTCGCAGAACAGAATTAATTGTTAAAAAGATGAATAATCTCTACTTAAATTTAGTATGAACTATTGAGGTAAATTAATATTAATTAGAGCATTGTTTCAAACGATAAAAATTAGCATCGAGTTTATAGTCTGGTGGCATTTATGTTTTTTACTGAATCAACAAGTAACAATAAGCTTAGATGTATTTTTTTGTGTAAATATGGTTTAATAAGTATCTGTTGTTATTTTATTAATGAAAAACTATATATATATATATATATATATATATATATATATATATATATTACTATTTTCCACCATTTGCGCGAAGTAATTTTTGTACAAAGTGTTTTTTTAATTATATAGGGAGCTTCCTATATAGAGACAAACTTCATAATTAACTGTTAAAAAATGTAAATAATTTTTTGAATTAAGTAAGTAAATTTAGTAAAAGTTAAAATAATGTCTATTGAGGAAAAATAATTTTTTTTGAGAATTGTTTCAGAATTTTCCCACTTTTTTAAGCATTATTTTAAAAGAAAAGCTAATAATGATAGTTCTCAAAAAAAATAACTCTATTTAGCATCCAATTTATAGTTTGGTGGAATTAAATTTTTTTATTGGAATAACAATACTTAAATAAATATAAATAAATAACCTAAAAATGTCAATCCAACTGTTTTAGCTGTTCAGTTGCCATGATATATAAATTTCTAATTTTTTCAATAATTATTTCAATTATAATATAAATTATGTTCAATTTACATTCTAATTTAATTCTCAATTCGACTTCCTTCTCTTTGAAATTCAAATTCGACTCTTGCATTCAATATATTCAATTTCTTTTACTTAGATTAATTTTAATATTTCAAATATTAATTTCAATTTCTTTAAAGTAAGTATTCCGGAAACACTGTGTGTGGTGAAAAACTTGCAGTTCACAATTAATTGTTATAAAGTCTTTTGAAATAAATATATAAATTTAATAAAAATCAAAATAATGTCTTAAGACTGTTGAGGAAAATTAATAATTTTTTTGAGAATTGTCAACTTTTTTTTCAAGTTAGAATCTTTAAAAGAAAACTAGAACTGAAACAGTTCTTAAAAAAATAAAGAAAAATGAATCGAATTTATAGTCTGGTGGCGTTTATATTTTTATTAAATAACAATAAATAATGATGTTTAATAGTACTCGTTTATCTAAACAATTTCTTTTTTCAGATAAATGAAGGATCTTTTATAGTCTTAAAATCATGGTGAAAAATTTTACTTTTACTTTTCAAGTTCTAGCCTTGCTTTAAAAGAAAACTAGTATCGAAATAGTTAAAAAAAATAAGGTGGCCTTTATGTTTTTTATTGGAATAACGATAAATAACGCTAAGCTTCGAAGCATGTTTTCTATTGAGAATTTATTGGGAAACCACCATAAATAAAAACGAATGCTTTTTTATTTCCATCGCCAGGAAAAATTTTGTGAAATTCGTTTTATACAGACTTTATACAAGTAACATGTTATTTATGATCCAAAAAATTTAAAAAATTATTAAAATTAAAAGGCAAAAAAAAATTTAACAAAACTTTACATATTAATTATCAGAATTTTGATGGAATTTTATACAATTTTTCATAAACATCTCACTTAATTATTTTGATTAATTACCAGAATTTGTTATTTGTTGCTATTTTAATTACTAGTATTATGAAAAGATTTATACACAATAAATCTCAAAAATTTTCCTGACAATGGAAATAAGAATTTTATGATGCTTTTTAAATATGTTAAAATGTTTGTTTTGGATGATCAAATATGCCGAAACTTTTTACGGCTGTTCTATTTAAAATCCGTTTATCCCTTAACCAAAGTAGGTATATTTTATTAATGAAACACACTGTATATTCATATTAAATTAAATGTAGTGATAAACTTGCAGATCACAATTAATTGTGATGCTCGTAGAAAATTCGCTACGCGGGTCGACAACCGTCTCTTCGTAGTTCTAAGTGCGTTTAATGAGATAATGACGGGAAGTTCGGATTGGAGGACCATTTTGCCTAAGTAAAAAATCCAATTAGGATCCCATTTTTCTCTCTTTTTATCTTATTTAATTTGATTGTGTATTGCCTCTGCGCCTTTTAATCAAAACCGTTTCACAATTGGATAAACGGCCACGTTTCCAACACAAAATAAAGTCCCTTGTATTTTAAACAACCATTAAAACATTCGTTTATTAAATATCAACGTGTCTAATTTCTGTTAATAGTGGTGGCACAACCGAATATCGTATTTATAGTTTTTATTTTTGAAAAGGTTGTATTTACTTTTTCGTACTATTTTAATTAAATAGCCATTAGCGAAGGTAATGACGCGTATTGTGAAAGGCTAATTCTGTCCAGTCGGTAGTATTCAGAACGTAAAAAAAAACAAGGAAAACAATTGTTACGAAACAGACAACGAAACACAATGAACCGTAGTACACAAAAAAATTGTCATCAACAAGTCGATTGTAACTGACCGGTATATTTATAACTAAATAAACTCCTGAATTTAGCAAATCGCAGATTAACTGGGAAAATGTATGCAGAGTATTTCATTAGTAGAATTGAATAAAAGGTGTGTCGTCAATTAACCTCTGGTTAAAATATTGGTTTAATAAATTATTTTATTGAAAAAATGCTGCTAGTTTCTAAGATCGGAATTAACAAACCAATGGATCTATTTTTTATACAAGTTGGTTAAAAAACACTAGATACTGGCCATTTTTTTTTTGCTAATAGTAATAATGTTCTTTTAATAAACTAACATTCTATTGAAAAATTACTTTTAGTTTCTTTTTAAGATCGCAATTAACGAATCAATTGATGTATTTTTTATAAAAAGAGGCCAAAAAAGACACCAGGCACTGCCTAAAATTTTCTTTTACTAATAATAATAATAATAATAATAATAATAATAATAATAATAATAAATTTATTTTAATAAACTAACACTCTATTAGTTTCTTTCTAAGATCGCAACTAACGAATTATTTGATTTATTTTTTATAAAAGATGGCCAAAAAAACAGCAGATATTGGCTAAAATTTTCTTTTACTAATAATAATAATTTTCTTTTAATAAACTAACACTCTATTGAAAAATTACGTTTATTTTATTTTTATAATTGCAATTAACGAACCAATTGATGTATTTTTTATAAAAAGTGGCCAAAAAAAACACCAGGCACTGCCTAAAATTTTCTTTTACTAATAATAATAATAAAAAATTTATTTTAATAAACTAACACTCTATTGAAAAACTACTTTTATTTTATTTTTAAAATTGCAATTAACGAACCAATTGATGTATTTTTTATAAAAAGAGGCCAAAAAAAACACCAGGCACTGCCTAAAATTTTCTTTTACTAATAATAATAATAATAATAATAATAATAAATTTATTTTAATAAACTAACACTGTATTAGTTTCATTGTAAGATCGCAACTAACGAATTATTTTATTTATTTTTTATAAAAGATGGCTAAAAAAACAGCAGATGCTGGCTATAATTTTCTTTTAATAAACTAACATTCTATTGACAAATTACTGATTGATTGATTTTTTTTACAATGTGGCCAAAAAACATCAAATACTGACTAGTATGACTCCATCACGTCCCCTTTGCTTTAAATATCCCAAAAACGGTGTAATCTAAATAAAAAAAATTTGAACTTGGTGGGCACATTTACTAAGCTTTTAATGATAAATTGCCCACTGTAAATACGATTTTTCTTTTACACCAAGAGACATTTTTACAAATTGAACACCGTTTATAAAGGAACCCCCCTAATTTTGATGTAAAGTTTTCCGGATACCTTTGTAATAAAATAGTTAGTTAGTAATTAATAGTATATAAATTTTAATAGTAACTTAAATTTAAGTTAGCTCATTGTGTAGTAAAATTAAATATTTTTGCTTATAATGATATTAATTAAAAATACATATTTAATTTTACTACACAATGAGCTAACTTAAATTTAACTTATTATTATTATTTATTTATTATTTATTACTAACTGACTACTTCATTACATCCTGTATACAAAGCTGTTATAATCGAAAATATTTTATACAGTGTGTTTCATTTTATACAAATTTTGTTGTTTTGTTTGATTTTTTTGTTTCATACCTAAATAACCAGTCTCTATTTTTTGAATTTTTAAAAATTTTTAAAATGTGTAATTGTTGTAAAAAGTTTTAAAGGGTAGTTACAAATATTTAAAATAAAAATATGTACATAATATGATTGTTTGTACTCTTTTTTTGTGGAATCTATTCATTATAAATGTAAAAGATAAATTATATTTTATTTTAAATGGTCACGGTTTTTCAAATTTTTTTTAAAAAATTCTTACGATAAATGTTTCGCTATAAGAATTTTTTAAAAAGCTTTGAAAAACCATGGAAATTTAAGACAAGTAATTTACTTTTTATATTTAGAAAAATATTTAAATTTAGAATGTTTTAAAATTGTTGTGAATAATTCGTTTTTATTAAAAAATGCAATAAAAACACAAATTTCAGGCCCCAAATATTTTTTTATATTTTCTCACATATTTTTTAAACATTTTATTAGTATTTGTTGTATACTAAAAAAATGTTATAATATTTTAATAACATCGGTTTACTAATGGTCCTTGTGATATCTAATTTTTTTTCATTAATATTTTTTTATTAATATTTTTAAAAGAATATTTGTATATATTAAAAACATTTTAAAATTTTGAAGAAGATTTGAACCATAAAAATTCTTGCAAGTACTAAATATTTAATTTCATCCCATTTTATTTTTTACTAACAAATAAAGAATATAATAAATCATTCAAAAATGAGAGGTAAATAATTTTTTCAATTCATTTCATTTTTTATTTCAATTTTTTCATTAATTATTCCCCAATAAATCATATAATCAGTCCCACTTATAAATTTTTCCACATGATAAAATTTAAGAAAAAACTTCTTACCTGATCTGATATACGGTGTGTTGGGAAAAATATGACACTCGTCGGTGCTGAAAATCTTGAGTAACCGAATGCGTTGAGGTTTGCAAAATGCAGCGATCACTGAAAACACTGGTCACCAAAATGTAAAAGAAGAACTGCGGCGGTGGAGCTTTATAGGGCTCTGCCCCCACTTGCAGCTCAGTCCAGCGGACTCCGGGGGAGTCCTTTATCGCATCTTCGAAGAAGCTCGCGATGGCTTCGAGGTTTGCGTTGAGGAAAAAAACGAGCGTTTTTCTAATGTGGCTTTGAGGGATTTTCTTTTGGGAAAATGTTGGTTGTTGATTGGGTTTGATGGGAAAATGTGGTCGTGATTTTTGGATGGGTCGAAATTTTGATTTTCGTTATCCTTATGCCCTAATTTTTTTTTATTTTCGTTATTTTTTTTATGGTATTACATTTTTCCCCTTGGATTGAAAGTAATTTTACTGTGATTTTTTTAATGGCTATGTACCGAAAAACTAATTATTTCATTATTGAGATTTGACGGATTTCAATAATTTTTTTTCTTCGTTTTTAATAATGTTTTCTTCGAAATGAAATTATTTTAGTACCTGATTAAAACTAAATTGGCTTTTGTGATTTTTTGAATAACGGTGTAACAAAAAATTTCCTATAATAATGGTTTTTTTTCATTAAAATAAACTTTTGTTTTTTCGTTGAAATTATTTTCAGATTCGTATTTTGACTCCTCTAATTTCTGCGATTTTTTGAAAAATGGTGATACTAAAAAATTTCCGTTTCACTATTTGTAATATTTAAAGTGAACTGATTTTTATGTTTCTTTTATCAAATTGCTGTAATTATTTTTTTTTCATTAAAATAAACTTTTCTTTTTTCGTTGAAATTATTTTCAGATTCGTATTTTGACTCCTCTAATTTCTGCTATTTTTTGAAAAATGGTGTTACTAAAAAATTTCCGTTTCACTATTTGTAATATTTTTTTGTCTATAAAAAATATACTTTATTTTCTATATATCATTTTATTCTAGAAATTATGCTTATTTAAGTTTGTTTCATTTTTGAAAATATATTTCTTATCTCAAATTATGCGGTCTAACTTTTTTATATTTAAAAAAATATTTGAAAACTGTTTTTTTTAAATGTCCTTGTTTTTATACATAACATTTATATATATATATATATATATAAATTATTTTTTTAAGTGCGACGTAATTTTTTGGAAATATATTTCATTTTTTAAAACACCTCATTTTTTTTATAATAGTTGTGAACTTTAAAATCACCTCTTATTTCATAAAATCATTTGTTATTAATTATACGATTTAATTATTATATTAAAAAACTGTTTGAAACATTTTCTATAGAAGACTTTTTCTTATTCTTTAAAAAAATGTCATTGTACTTTTCTAAAAATAGTTCTAAGCTCTATTACTTTAAACGTTTCTTATTATAGAAAATTATATCATTTACTTAAAAAGCAATTTTCTTATTTTAAAAAAAATTCTCTATAACATTTTTTGTTTCAGAAATTTCGTTCATTTGTCCAAAATTAATTCGTTTTTAAATCTGTTTTCATTTTTTGAAAACATATTTCGTTTTTCTGCAATGACCTCTTTTCCTTTTCCCTTTCTCTCTATGGCATTAAAAACTATCAAGTTGTCTACAAATGTTTTTGTTTTTATCTATAAAAATACCCATAAACAGGTATTCTTATTTTTTAGTTTCTCTTATTTTTTCAAGTTCGTTAAATTTTCTAAAAAATCGACTCGTTTTTTTGTGAATGTCATTTAAATGTTAATAAAATGGGCATTTTTTAATTCTGATCTCATCCTATGTAAATATATGTTTCATTTCTCTAAAATGCCTTCTTGTCTTTAAAACATTTTTTTGTATTCTCTATAGCCTACAAATTTATATATACAATTCAAATATTTTTTACAAATAATTTTTTTCTCAAGTTTCGTTCGTTTTTTTAAAATTTTTTTTCTTCGCTACATATTTTTGAACTCGTTCATTTTTCTAAAAATCCAATTTTTGATTTTTATAAAAAAGTGAAAATCTATAAAAAAATACTTTTTTTAAGATATATTTATTAATTTTTTTAATTCATTTATTACCTATAAAAATTTTTTTAGTAGCAAATTTTCTGTATCTCCTTTAATCCATGGCCTAATTTTGTTTCTATATAAGCATGTGTTTTTTACTTTGTTTTTGATGATTTTTATCAAATTTTGCTGGTTTTGAAATTTGATTTTTCTAAAATTCGCCTTTTTATTTTTTAACTTTTTTCATAAATTCGCTATATTTTTTTAAACCTGCTCATTTTTCTCAAACTCTGATCGTTTGTTTAATTTAATTTTTTGAAAATGTATTTTACTTTCATCAAATTCGTCTTATTCAAGTTTTGACTTTTTAATTACTTTCTACTCTTTTTTCCCCAAATTCCATACATTTTTTTAAACCCGCTCATTTTTCTAAAAATCTAATTTTTGATTTGATAAAAAGTGACCATGCTCTTTAAATCTGGTCTCATTTTTTAAAATATATTTATTTTTTTAAATCCACTTTTTCCTATAAGAACTTTTTTCAGAATCTCAAATTCCTTTGTATTTCCTTCATTCTAAGCAGGGCCGGATTAACCCCTTGAAAGACCCTAAGCAATTATATTTTTTTGGGCTTTTTTCTGTAATGATTACAATTTATATAAAATAATTGTAAACGACTTAAATTTTCAAATTTCTTTTCAGAAATGCCATTTGAGCCATTTTAAGTTTTTTTGGCAAATTGTATAAAAATATCAAACATGTTTTTATTTTTTACCTAAAATTTGTCATATTTTTAAAATTTCTAAATATCATCTAATTTTTACTGAAAACTGAAAAAGTGTGATTTAGAAATAACTGGGAATATTGGGATTATTAAACAATGTGATCGAATATGTTCAAATTGTTTGTTTTTTTAAATAATAACTACACTGAAAAAAACTCAATGATTTATCGAGAATTTCAACGTACACGTCAATCCCATTTCTATCTTAGAAGGAACGAACACAAAAATGGAATCGCACCAGTGACATATAAAAACATCGAAACGATCTAGCCGAGCCTGCTTGATGGGTAATTTGTGTGCGCATTGTGCCCTGTGGAATACCATTTAAAACAATAGGGCATCGTTAACCGTCTACTTGATGAAGAAAAAAGTAGAAATCGTTAGTCTTTCATCCAGTCGACATATAAAATAAGTACAATGGTATAAATAAGTGAAGAGACGTGTACGTGGCGATTTTTTTCTTTCATTTCTACTACAGGGCGATCAGTGTTGTCAGAACCAAATGTTACTTTTTAAAGCGTAGAAGTTCTAATTGAAATGAATAAAACATTTATTCGGATGTAAAAATGGAAATATTTAGAATATTTTTGTATATTTGGATATCGCCAACTGTCAAATGTCAATTTAGTTGTCATTTTAGATGTCAAACATTGCTTTTTCGTCATTTTCGAACGTCAATTTAGTTGTCAGAACCAAATATTAGATTTTTAAAAGTAGATGTTCTAATTGGAATGAGTAAAGATTTATTCGGATGTCGTCAATTGTGAAATGTAATGTTAAAACGCTCGATTGATTGTCACAATAAAATGTTTACTACTGCAAAATCGAAATTGCAATGATTAAAACATTTAATGGTCTAATTTTAGGAAAGAATTACTAAAAGAACAACAAAGGTTGAATAGAAATGAGTCAGTTCAACTCGACCGTTTCCGCTTTTAAACGTTTATTGTATAATATTTGTTTTCCTAGAAATAATTTAAACAATTGCATTGACGAATTTCAAGAACAAGGCGACTCACTATTTTTCTTGTTTTTGCGTATGAACCTCCGAAAAAATAAAAAACGTAAATTATTCTTGTCTCGTGCAAAAGCAAATGGTTGTTACGACAAACGATGAGTTAAATACCGAAATAAATGAGGAAACGGAATGTTTTTAAAAGTCGCTTAAATATCATTATTTCGCATTATTTCTCAAATAGGAATTATTGAAATTAAGTCGTAACATCCTGCATTTCGCTATATCACAATAATGTAATCAATTCTCTTCTGTTATTTATTTATTGTAATTTAATTTTATGAAGTGATAATACATTGTTATTTATCAATAATAGGTCCAACGTTCCTGACTTTGGCCATTATCCTCTCAGCGCGATTCTAATATTTCATTTGAAACATTATAGATATTCTTCCGAGAACGAATATCGAAAATAATTCCAATGTGCTCAGGTATGCGCGATAATACAAACAAACAAATCATTCCGCATTCAATTGCTGCAGTTAGGAGATAAAATTATTCAACCGTAACACAATATATAGATTATTTCGTTAATTTATAATGACTCAAAAATCGATTTTTGTTTTTTAAAACAGTGATCACTGACATTTAAAATAGCGATTGAAATGATATGCTATATTTGGCGGCATTCTAATATGCGAAAATATTCTAAATATTTGCAATTTTACATCCAAATAAATGGTTCACTAATTCCAATTGAACTTCTACTCTTTAAAACCTAACATTTTATTTTCACAACTAAATAGACGTTCGAAAATGACAAAAAAGCGATGCTTGACATCTAAAATGTCAACTAAATTGATATTTGACAGTTGGCGATATCCAAATATTCAAAATTATTCTAAATATTTACATTTTACATCCAAATAAATGGATTACTCATTCCAATTGAAGTTCTACTCTTTAAAAATTAACGTTTAATTCTGACAACTAAATTGACATTCGAAAATGGCAAAAAATGATGTTTGACATCTGAAATATCGACTAAATTGACATTTGACAGTTGGCGATATCCAAATATACAAAAATATTCTAAACATTTGCATTTTTACATCCGAATAAATGTTTTATTCATTTCAATTAGAACCTCTACTTTTTAAAAACTCACATTCGATTCTGACAACTAAATTGACGTTCGAAAATGACAAAAAAGCGATATTTGACATCTGAAATATCGACTAAATTGACATTTGACAGTTGGCGATATCCAAATTAACGTTTGATTCTGACAACTAAATTGACATTCGAAAATGACAAAAAAGCGATGTTTGACATCTGAAATATCGACTAAATTGACATTTGACAGTTGGCGATATTCAAATATACATCATTATTCTAAATATTTACATTTTAGATCCAAATAAATGGATTACTCATGCCAATTGAAGTTCTACTCTTTAAAAATTAACGTTTGATTCTGACAACTAAATTGACATTCGAAAATGACAAAAAAGCGATGTTTGACATCTGAAATATCGACTAAATTGACATTTGACAGTTGACGACATCAAAATATACAAATTCTATATCCCCTGTAATCGACCATTCTAAATATCCAGGTGTACTAAAATAAAAACATATTTTTAGAACTTTTAAAAAAACATTGTTTATACTTGACCGAGTTATCGGTGTTGGTTTTCGGTAAATAATATTTAGATAGATCTATTTATTTCTTTTGAATAAAAAATATGACACTTTAATTCTGCATACATGTTTATACCTCATCTATAAATATGCGCACTATTTTCGAGGACACCCTGTATATTTAGCGCGTAGTGTTAGCTTGTGATGAGAAAAATCCAACAAATTACAGAAGTGATAAAGCTTAAAATAGAACTATCGGAAGCGCAGTGTCAGTCTTTAGTGCGTGCTGATTATATACAGGATGTAGAAAAAAGCGCGTTACTTACTGAAGCAAAATAGCCGGTGGTCACATATAAAAGTCTATTTATAGACGCAGAAGACATGGACAACAGTCTAATAGTCCGAGGAAATAAAGGGCGTACCGAAACATTTTAAACGCCAGGGTGTACAAAAATAATTATTTTTCTTTAAAAAAATATAATTCCAGTTTAATCACAATATCATCCTTGTAGATTATCTAAGAGAGAAAATATAAATAATAAAATATGATAATCTTAATAACCACGTTATGATATTCACACGTTATTGAATTTTTTTTATTATCAACATTAACCTTACTTGAATCATGGCCCGCAATTCTCATCGTCTGACCCCATTTACAATTAATTTTTAAATCTTAATTATATAAAAAAAAATAGCAATGGTCAGAATGAAACGTAAACAACAACTGTAAATTATTATTAATTTGCGGGTGTAGGAAAAGCGTTTGACATTATCAGATTTAAGAATGAACCCCTGCAGTTAAATAAGGTCGTTATCCGTTTAAGAATAGTGTGTACAGTGGGTCGGCAAACTCTTTGCTTTGTCAATTTATAATCGCAATAGACATGTATTTTACCTCAGAATGAGACATCCCATTATGGTTTATCCTTTAGAGAATTGGCATTGTGATTTTAAATGCATTCAATACTGAATTATTCATTATAAAGAACGAATTTTAAATGGTTAATTATACGTCTTCTAGTAATACTAACGAGTCTGGAAATTGTATTACCTCAAGGCTCTTCGATGGTGCCAAAGTCATAAATAAATTAATGAAACATTACAAAAACTGATAAAACGTCAGCAAACCTTGCGTCCTCTTTTTGATAGGGGTGATTTTCACGCAGGTCTCTTCCTTTAATATTGGTTGTATGACTTGTGTAACCACCTACTCCAACTGTATTTCTAACTCATTTTGGTGTTTCTTCTGGTTCAAGTTTACTAACCTCAGTTTATTTTCCTTTTATTGGTATTATTGTTAATTTAATTTAATTTCACGTGTAATATCAAATATACTGTAATTTCATATGTTAATTTGGAATTTTTTTAAACAATTTGTGGTAAGCCTTATGATTGTGCTTTTATTTGTTATTTTATTACTTCTATTTTAGACCTGATGATGACTATTAATGTCGAAACTAGTTGTCAGTGTTATTTAAGTGTATGTGGAAACGATTTAGAGTTTTCTTTGGTGTTATCCCACATACCACATTTGAGTTTTATGGAAAACCTTCTCTAAACTAATGACTGCATTAATTTGATATTAAAATAAACTTAAAACATACAATCCTGTCAAACGTCATTTTACTGTAATTTTCTTTATTTCATTTGTCACTTACAACAACTGTCAAATGTTAATTTATTGTCAAAGTTCGTCAACTATATTCATGTTTCATCTGTCACTTGTCAAATAATTGTCGGATGTCACTTGTCTTTTTAGATATTTTTTTTCTACTAAATTTCTATTTTTAGAAAATATTTTTCTAGTTTAGAAAAAGTGTTTATGGTTTAACCGTATAGTGGATGTATTTATATCTCAGCTGATACTAAAGCAAGAGAGTCTAGGTTTTATTTTAACCATAAATATATTTTATGCTGGTAATTTTACCGACGGGCAGTATATTTTAGCGTTTAATTATAAAATATAAAAAAGTTTTATAGTATTATTTATTCAGCTATAATTCGCCAGGAGTCTTCCTCGTTAAATCAGATCTTAGTGACCGTTCTTTATTTATTTTATACTCAGACGATTTTTATTATGTCTATGTTGAAAATTATCTTCACATGTGGCTAAATGACTCTATAAAACGATATTTTTACTGTTTCGTTTTTTGAATTTCATTTTTTTTTATTCTATCGCTAATTGCTGTTCTAAATTCGTTTTTTCATATTTCAAACTAGTGTCAAATGTCAATTTGTTGTCATACGTCAAATATATCAGAATTGAGCTTATCTTCTGTCAAATATACTTAATTTTGAATTAAAAACAAAAAAAGGATTTTCAATTCTCTATTTTTTACTATTTCATTTTGTTAAATTTCACTTTTTTCCTTCTATTCAAATTTTCAAAAAAAATTTGAATTCAAATTAGCAACTTATAAAATTTTGACATAGAATTTATAAAATTAGGAATTTCTCATTTTAAGCCAAAATTTTTTTGAAAATTTTAATTTAAGTCGGAATTATAGACCTCCTAAGTCAGAATTTTAGAAAATAGTTTAGGAAACAACACCCTGTACATTGATTAATTAATTTAATTGATCAATTATTTTATAAAACGGGCTTCTTCGGAATAAATAAAGAATTTCCAAGACAGAATTTTACAAATTTCTCATTTAAAGTCAGAATATTTTAAAAATAATTTACGAAATAAAACCCTGTACGTCGATTAATTAATTTATTAAAAAAAAAAAACTGGAATTCAAATTAGAAACATATCATAATCATAATTTTCTAAATTTCTCATTTGAGGCCAATGTTTTTTTTGGAAAATCCAATTTATAGATAAATTTCCAAAATCTTTACTATGAATCGCATATTTCAAAAATTCTGATATTTTAATAAGACATTTCTAATATTCTGACTTGAAATTTCTATAAATTCGAAATACAATAAGAATTTCAAAAAATTCTTACTCTAAGTGGGAAATTTAAAAAATTTTGACTCTTTAGCCAGAAATTTTTGACTTGAAATTTCTATAATTCTACTTATATTTTGGAATTTCCAAAAATTCTTACTATAAGTGGGAAGTTTCAAAAATTCTAACATTTTAATTAGAAATTTCTGAAATTCTGACTTGAAGCTTCATAAATTCGAATTATAAGTTGGAATTTCTAAAAATTCTGACTATAAGCGGGAAATTTAAAAAATTCTGACTTTTTAATTAGAAATTTCCAAAATTCTGGCTTGGAATTTCTATAATTTTGACTTATATTTTGAAAATCCCAAAAATTCTTACTATAACTGGAAAATTTTAAAAATTTTCTGTTACGAGAAATTTCTGAAATTTTTCTTGAAATTTATGAAAATTACTGTTTTTTTACGGATTTTAAAGAAAACTGAACACAAAACCACCAAAGAAAACTAAAAATATTTAACGAGACGAATCTCAATGAATGACATGCATTTTGGCAATCGTATTTACTCAGTATATAGTCTTTTTTGTTTTCCTGAAGGTATTAATTTCTCCATATTAAAAGAAAGATTTCACAAGAAGAAAAACAAGCTAAATGTAATAAACGAAATAGTAAGAGAAGCATATAATTGATAATAAAAATAAAGAAAATAGAAGATAATTACAATTCACTAACAAAAAAGAGATGAGGACAAACGAAAATGACAGGGGCACTAATAAGAATTTAACGAATCATAGAAGAATTAAAGTAAAGGATTCATAGAAGGAAAAGAAAAATACATAACAAAAGACACGAGGAATATCCGCAGTATAAATAAGAACAAATTGTGAAACGACAAAAATTGAAATGCTAAGGATAATTGTAACAAAATAGGAAGGAAAGGTACAGCAAGAACACATAAAGGACACAGACTGTTATGGCCAAGAAAATATTTAAAAATACGGGAAAGGAAGAAGTGAAATATGCACCGTGTGTCCCAATAAGAATGGCACTCGGCTATATCTTGGAAACCGTGTAGAGTACAGCTTCGGGAAAAAACATTTTTATAACAAAAGTGTCCTTGAGAAATTGCTGTCGCGTATTTTGTGGTCAGATGAAGCTACATTTAGAAGTGATGGTACGGTAAACCTTCACAATAGGCACAATTGGTCACAGAATAATCTACGTTGGATGGAAGAGGTTCACCATCAGGGTCGATGGTTGGTAAATACATGGTGTGGGATCTTAGATGGTCGGATAATTGGACCCTTTATTTTCGATCATTCAATTAATGGGGAACGCTACCTAAATTTTGTAGGGGATGAATTGCTTCTTCATCTAGAAGATATACCCTTAGCAATTCATAGATCCATGTTGTTCCAGCCCGATCGGTGTCCGGAGCATTAGTCCAGAATTGTTGGAAGAATACGAAGATCGTATTTTCAACGCCTCTTAATTAGGCAAAATTTGTGAAATACCTATTTTTTTAATTTTTGGTATTGAACTACGCCCTCTAGGGGCGGACATGTAAACTTGAAAATAATTTCCAGGTTTTTCTCGCGGCCACTTTCGTTATAAAAATGTTTTTCTCGAAGCTGTACTCTACACGTTTGCCAAGATATAGCCGAGAGCCGCCATTCTTATTGGGACACCCAGTACATGACAAGCGATAAAAAATCGAGAAAAAAACTTTGGGTATTTTCATAGTGAAATGAGTGAGATGAAATATTTTATTAAATCGATTTTATGATGTGTTAGGGATGTGTCATTGACAAATTGGACTAATTATGAATTCGAGTGGTGTCCGGATTGACGTAGTCCCGGATGAAAAACACTCGATTACATTGTTCTGGCACGTTTTCCAATGGATTTACCTTGACAGTGATACACCTTCAATTGGAGGAAAAATCAAAACAGCCTGAATCGGTGACTAATTCCTTCCATTTACAAGGTTAATTAAGACCGTTTCGTGTATTGTAAGTTCGAAATTTCTGTAAAGGTTATTGAACAGATTAAATAACAGTTGATGCATCTACAGGGTGATTCGAAATTCGGCGACCTAACTATTGTCATCTTCATTTTATTCTTATCTCTGATCTTAACTTGGTTTTTATTCATTTCTAATATTTTGACTATTTTATGAGAAATTTCTAAAATTCTGACTTGAAATTTCTATACATTGGAATTATAATTTTGAATTTCTAAAAATGATTACCATAAGTGGGAAATTTAAAAAATTATGACTCTTTAATTAGCAATTTTTAAAATTTTGACTTGAAATTCCTATAAATTGGAATTACAATTTTGAATTTCTAAAAAATTTTACTATAACTGGGAAATTTCAAAAATTCTGACTCTTTAATTAGCAATTTTTAAAATTCTGACTTGAAATTTCTATAAATTGGAATTATAATTTTGAATTTCTGAAAATTCCTACTATAAGTGGGAAATTTAAAAAATTATGACTCTTTAATGAGACATTTTTTGAAATTCTGACTTGCAATTTCTATAAATTGGAATTATAATTTTTAATTTCTAAAAATGATTACCATAAGTGGGAAATTTAAAAAATTATGACTCTTTAATGAGAAATTTTTTGAAATTCTGACTTGAAATTTCTATAAATTGGAATTATAATTTTTAATTTCTAAAAATGATTACCATAAGTGGGAAATTTAAAAAATTATGACTCTTTAATTAGCAATTTTTCAAATTCTGACTTGAAATTTCTATAAATTGGAATTATAATTTTTAATTTCTAAAAATGATTACCATAAGTGGGAAATTTAAAAAATTATGACTCTTTAATTAGCAATTTTTCAAATTCTGACTTGAAATTTCTATAAATTGGAATTATAATTTTGAATTTCTGAAAATTCCTACTATAAGTGGGAAATTTAAAAAATTATGACTCTTTAATGAGACATTTTTTGAAATTCTGACTTGCAATTTCTATAAATTGGAATTATAATTTTTAATTTCTAAAAATGATTACCATAAGTGGGAAATTTAAAAAATTATGACTCTTTAATGAGAAATTTTTTGAAATTCTGACTTGAAATTTCTATAAATTGGAATTATAATTTTTAATTTCTAAAAATGATTACCATAAGTGGGAAATTTAAAAAATTATGACTCTTTAATGAGAAATTTTTTGAAATTCTGACTTGAAATTTCTATAAATTGGAATTATAATTTTTAATTTCTAAAAATGATTACCATAAGTGGGAAATTTAAAAAATTATGACTCTTTAATTAGCAATTTTTCAAATTCTGACTTGAAATTTCTATAAATTGGAATTATAATTTTTAATTTCTAAAAATGATTACCATAAGTGGGAAATTTAAAAAATTATGACTCTTTAATTAGCAATTTTTCAAATTCTGACTTGAAATTTCTATAAATTGGAATTATAATTTTGAATTTCTGAAAATTCCTACTATAAGTGGGAAATTTAAAAAATTATGACTCTTTAATGAGACATTTTTTGAAATTCTGACTTGCAATTTCTATAAATTGGAATTATAATTTTTAATTTCTAAAAATGATTACCATAAGTGGGAAATTTAAAAAATTATGACTCTTTAATGAGAAATTTTTTGAAATTCTGACTTGAAATTTCTATAAATTGGAATTATAATTTTTAATTTCTAAAAATGATTACCATAAGTGGGAAATTTAAAAAATTATGACTCTTTAATGAGAAATTTTTTGAAATTCTGACTTGAAATTTCTATAAATTGGAATTATAATTTTTAATTTCTAAAAATGATTACCATAAGTGGGAAATTTAAAAAATTATGACTCTTTAATTAGCAATTTTTCAAATTCTGACTTGAAATTTCTATAAATTGGAATTATAATTTTGAATTTCTGAAAATTCCTACTATAAGTGGGAAATTTAAAAAATTATGACTCTTTAATGAGAAATTTTTTGAAATTCTGACTTGCAATTTCTATAAATTGGAATTATAATTTTTAATTTCTAAAAATGATTACCATAAGTGGGAAATTTAAAAAATTATGACTCTTTAATGAGAAATTTTTTGAAATTCTGACTTGAAATTTCTATAAATTGGAATTATAATTTTTAATTTCTAAAAATGATTACCATAAGTGGGAAATTTAAAAAATTATGACTCTTTAATTAGCAATTTTTCAAATTCTGACTTGAAATTTCTATAAATTGGAATTATAATTTTGAATTTCGAGAAATTATTACTATAAGTGGGAAATTTCAAAAATTATGACTCTTTATTGAAAAATTTATGAAATTCTGACTTGACATTTCTATAAATTGTTTATATTTGACTGAGTCGTCGGTGTCGCCGGCTTTAGTCGCTTTTCTGTAAATAATATGTGGGTAGATGTAAAATACTAATATTTATTTCTATGAAAATAGCTAACTTTAAAAAAAATTTATAAGACGTTTTTATTCTGCATACGTTTTTATACTTCATCCATAAATTTGAACGATGAACTGTAAGTGGTACTATCCAGTAGTATTAATTTTTATTTTGTTGGCACATCATTTACTGTTTTCTTATCGTTCATTTCCATCGTCTTGATTATTTTTTTACTTAAAACGACATGACAGTAGCTAATGATTTTTATCTGAAGGCAGGAAACCGGGGCTATTAAAATTAGTAAGTACTAGATAATGAAAATAAAGCGAAATCCGTTCGTCGAAGGAAACAAGAACAAAATAGATAAGACGGGCGGGCGCCTCTAGATTGGCCACAAGGCGGGCGCCGAGTTGCGGCATTCAAAAACGAGCATCACGTTACCCCGACGATGACGGTACGAATGTACAGGTGCTTCTTACCCACAGTACCAACAACCATTTCTGCGTGATTATTACCCGAACCGTAAAAATACTTTACCACTTTACGTCCTGCAATATAATTATTTCTTAGATACCTACCAATTGGATTAAGAATTGAATGGAAAATACATTTTTACACGTTGTTCACAAAAGTACTGATTGGTAGTGTTGTCGTAAGATAAAGCAGAAGGAATATCCTCCTTTCTTCTCTATTTCTTCACTTCTTTGTAGCCTTTCGGGTGTCGGATTTGGGTTAATAATTCGTTTCCTTCTATCTATCTTTTCCACAGGCTTGTCTCATCTTCATCTCTTCTAATATCTTCTATCGTTTCATTCTGAACTTTACTATTTGCTGTATCCATTTTGTACGGTCTACTCTCCTCTTCAGTTCTTAAGCTGGTTCTTGTTTCATCTTGGTTCCGTCCTCACGATATGCCGGTATTAATTTCTCTCTTATTAAACTAATTGTTCTACCCTTACTTTGTGGAATTTTGCATAATAAATATAAAAAGATGAATTTTTATATTACAAAGCTATTTTTTAAATATTTTTGTCTCTGACCAAGGTTTCGCTTAAAATGCAATATTAATGAGTGACGTAAGATTTTTTATAAACGTACTTGACTTCATGCCATAAACATTTCAAGCAATATGTACAATAATATTCTTCGTTTCATAAAAATGTTTTGGTTAATATTATATAGACCTTTAGTCCAAAAGGTAATCTTAAATATTTGAACTTCCTAGGTTTAATTGTTCATTCAATACTATACACTGATACTGTTGGTTTAATTGTTTTGTTAAGTGTATATTGAAGATATTGCAGATGTTTCTTAATTTCATATTCCTCCAAAAAATCAACTTCTCGTTTCATGTCACTTATATGAAGTACTTTCATTGTTGTTTCAATTGGTTTGTTAAGTGTAGGTTTGTGTTTAGTGTCAACCTAACCGTAACAAGTAAAAATTTTATTAAGAACTTCTGCTAATTTATTATTCGGTGTATTGACATAAGAAACTACAGACCTAATTCGTTTTGTATCTTCATGTAATTCAATCGTACCGTATAATTTTGGTGCCTGAAGATTTTTTTGAATTATATGTTTATGTCATAGTCATTAAAAAGAAAATTTGATTGTTTAACATTATTTTTTAATTTTTTGGTTGGGTCTCTACTAAGAATTTTTAAGTTACTTAATTCAATAAATTTGTATTCTTTTGTATCTAAAATGACGGTTGCACTACCCTTATATGATTTTGTAACTGTTAAATTATTACTTATAATTTTATTTTTTATAGTTGTTAAGATCAAGCCATCACTATTAATTTCTTTCTTAATTTTGTCAGGTTTTATATTTTTCAAATTTTTCAAATTACAAATTGGAAGAACTATTTTTCCCAAATAAATAAAATATGGAAGGGCCAAATTTGAAACTGTATGATATGCAACAACCAGAGGAAATCGAAATTACAACAATTTTAAATAAAATGAAAAAAATGAAAGTTTAGAAAAAAAAAACAAAATTAATGTGAAAATTATAAAACAGAAAATTCGGAACACCCTGTACCGTCTTGTGTCAGTATTACACAATAAGTTATTGTTCTATATTTTTTTTTATAAGCATTTTTTCGGATTCTAAAGTTTTGGGGATTTTTAAAAAAAATATTTTTTAAACGATCGAAGCTGAAATATTCAAATTTTCCCGCACTATATTTTTGTACCGAACTTGACCTAAGATGAGGGCACGAAATAAAGCGAAAATAAAAAACTAAATGGCGCTACAGATTTGATTTGTTAAGGCTTGATTCACTGGTTATGCTAATCGTTTTTTTTTATATTTATTTATTTCGCTAGTCGATTTGTTTAAAAAAAGATTAATTGGTTTTCAGTGATTCATGTTGTTTTTTTGCTTTTGTTATCGAATTTCCCACAGTTATTGTAATCCTTGAATTGTTTATTTCAATTCATAGCATTTGTTTAGAATACTGAAAACAATTTATCATACACAGAGGGTTAACCGGACAAAAAAGTTTGGTCAATTTGGAAAAAACGCTAATAATAACAGATTATTCTGAAGAATTATAAATATCAGTATAAAATAATGAAAAAAACCTGGGAAATAACAAGAAACACTGGAGAATGATAAAAATCACTAAAGAATAACAAAATACCTGTAAAATTAAGAAAATTGGAAAATACCAAAAGAAATACTAAATGAATAAAATGCACTGGAAAATTTTTGGTATATTGGAAAAACTAAGATAATAGAATATTCTGGGGAATATTAAAAATTTTGGGAAATAACGAAAAAAACCTGGACAATCTAACAACCCTGGAGAATCGTAAAAATCACTAAACAATAAGATTAAAATGGTTACAGCGAGGAGAAAAAAGTTATAAAAATCGTCCTGTCCAAAGTAGAAAGTTGTAAGTGATATTATCCAAATTTTACAGGAGACACAAACAATTTAATAAGATGCAAAATACAAACGCCATCGTCTTGATTTAAACAAAAACTTTGTACTGTTCTGTTCCCATTTTTCTCCCATAAAAACATGTCAAAAAATTAGTTTATTTAAAATTAGAAGATGGTCAGGATATTAGTAGGAATACTTCCTATGGTGGTTGTGCTTAATATTAAAATTTATATTTATATATTGGCAGGATGAATTTCTGTAGATTTACTGTGATGAAAGTCGAATTGTTCCCCTATTAGATTATTATTTTTTTCTAAATAATTACAGAACATATGAAAATTGTAAAAAAATGTCGCCTGGCAATAAGTTTATTTAAACAATTGTCAGTGTGAGTGGCAGATTATAGACGTAAATTTTGGTAAGCTAATTTTTTTTCTCAAATTTTCCGTGAAAAATCTTAATTTCGTTGTGCAATCCCCAGAAAAGATTTCCCCATAACGCTTCTTTGACAGCAACTACCAAAATTCCTCGAATTTGCTGTATCTGTTGCAGGGTGCCGTAATTACCTCTTAATGATTGGCACAAACTTTTAATTAAATCATTGCAATATCATTCTTCAAATTTACTTTTCCTTTTTGGCAGAAACACACGTGGGCAAAGAATGCGATCGTGTCCAATGGGTTTCCGGATTTTCAGAATAGTATGAGATATTTTCTCCATATGTGTTATTGGGGTTCTACCCAACCAAAAAATCAATTGCGGGTTAGACTTATACATCTTCTGGACAATATCTTAAACGTTTGTTAATTCTAATAGTTAGAGGTAACCTCTCATACTGTTCTGAAAATCCAGAAATCAATTGGTTCAAAGTTTGCGTCAATCAGCCAAAGGCAATTACGGCATCCCGCAACAGATCCAGCAAATTTGAGGAATTTTAGTGGCAGCTGTCCTACCCAAAAGTACGTCTGTCTGACCAACACCACCTAGAGAAAAAGGCCTAATAAGGCCTAACAATCGATCTTGTGTATAAGCGATGACAGATGACAGCATACAGATTGACCTCTCTTGTATTTGTAAATATAAAAGTTTCCGAATGAATTGACCCAATCTCATCACAAAAAGTCAAATACACTCGAAAGGAAAGTTTAGACAACGAAAGTTAGACGAGTGTCGTGAGCAGTCACTGGATGGTACCTACATCGTACTTTGTTATTCACTTTTGTAAGCAAATTCCCAAAAGATGAAGAATTGGTGCGAAAGTGGTTACCTCCAACTCCCTGGGACACCTTTT
The DNA here is from genome assembly GCA_951812935.1 of Hermaeophaga mercurialis. Taxonomy (NCBI): domain Eukaryota; kingdom Metazoa; phylum Arthropoda; class Insecta; order Coleoptera; family Chrysomelidae; genus Hermaeophaga; species Hermaeophaga mercurialis. Next base: position 2,298,974 of record OX638363.1, read on the forward strand.
TACCCACAAAATATTCGGCGGTAAGTTAAGACCAATTTATTTTACAATTCTCGTGTTAATACGTATCTATATAGAATTATTGAGTTAATTAAATAGGTTTTAATTTTGTGATTTGTTACAGATTTGCCACTTTGCCAACGATATTTTATGGGAAACTGCTGAAATTGATTCGAAGACTGGTCTAATGCTTAGTGCAGAACTGTTGAAACAAACCAAGTTTGTCACTAACCGCATTACCCCGCATTTTCCCCAACTGCCACTATTCTTTGTGTTCAAGTCATTGTAAAAATCATAGAGACTCTCCAGACAAGAAAAGAAAAAAACCAGGAGCTGCAGCTTTAAACTTTGCATTTCAATAAAGTGCTTGGGAACACTTAGAGTACATTGAAAAAGATTTTATCACCAGTTTTGAAGAATTCAAAATACCAACTTTTTATCTGGTTTGCCCCTGTTTGATCGAGTTAAAATAGTTGTAAATTGTAGAAATGCATGATTTTAGTAGTATGTAAAAAATTGTAAATTTTAAAATGTGTATTTTCTTTAATATAATTATGTATTTAATCTTGAACAAAGGTGTTTTTATTATTAAATTTGTAAATACATCAAAATGTAAGAAAAATCTGCATTAGGCACTATTCCTTTCTTTAAAAACTATTGTCAAATAATGCATAGAAAAGGCCAGAGGTTCCTAACAATAAAAATTAACATTTTCTAATATACTACACCATTATATCAAGTTTTGTTATAGGAAAATCTATTCTAAAATATTTTTACTTGCAACTTTTAACATACATACTGAGTTTTCCCAAAACCCAGAGACAGTTTATCAACGGCTAGATACTATCTAATATCTTCTTTTTTACTGTAACTACTGTACCGGTAAAGTCTGGCATAAATAAAACGGGTGCTTAGAGGAGAAGAAGAAGAAAAGGGCGTTTTATTAATTTTAAAAAATAGTTTCTTCAAAAGTAGAAATTTTAAGCGATCTTTTCCAAATTTTACAGGAGACAAAAAATTTCATAAGATACAAGATACAAAACGCAATCTGTATATCTGTAGATTTACCCTGATGAAAGCCTAATTGCTCCCCTATTAGAATAATATTTTCTTCTAAAGATTTATTCAAAATACGTATTATTTCATTTTTCCTGTACATTGTAGACTTGATCTAAAATAATTACAGAACATATGAAAATCGTAAAAAAATATCGCCTGGCAATAAGTTTATTTAAACAATTGTCAGTGTTAGTATCAGATTATAGACGTACGTTTTGGTAAATTAATTTTTTTTCCTCAAATTTTCCGTGAAAAATGTTAATTAATTGCAATAAGAAACTCAGAAAAGGTTTTTCCGCTGTGATCCGTTGACAACAACTAACAGATTTCCTCCAGTTTGCTACTTCTGTTGCTGGGTGCCCTAATTACCTCTGAATCAATCAAATCATTGCAATAATTCTTCAAATGTATTCAACACGTATTAGCGAACTTTTCCTTTTAGGCAGAAACACACACAAAGAAAGAATGTGGTTGTCGTGTTCAAAGGGTTTCCGGATTTTCAGAATAGTATGAGATATTTTCTCCATATGTGTTATTGGGGTTCTACCCAACCAAAAAATCCAATGCCGGTTAGACTTCTACATCTTCTGGACAACATCTTAAACGATTGTTAACGTTAATAATTAGAGGTAACCTCTCATACTGTTCTGAAAATCCAGAAATCAATTGGTTCAAAGTTTGCGTCAATCAGCCAAAGGTAATAAGGGCATACAGCAACAGAAGCAGCAAATTTGAGGAAAGTGGCAGCTGTTCTACCCAAAAGTACGTCTGTCTGACCAACATCACCTAGAGAAAAAGGCCTAATAAGGCCTAACAATCGATCTTGTCTATAAGCGATGAGTAATCATACAGACTGGCCTCTCTTGTATTTGTAAATATAAAAGTTTCCGAATGAATTGGTACAATCTCATCACAAAAAGTCAAAAGTTAGACGAGTGTCGTGAGCAGTCACTGGATGGTACCTACATCGTACTTTGTTATTCACTTTTGTAAGCAAATTCCCAAAAGATGAAGAATTGGTGCGAAAGTGGTTACCTCCAACTCCCTGGGACACCTTTGTAACCACAAAATATTCGGCGGTAAGTTAAGACCAATTTATTTTACAATTCTTGTGTTAATACGTATCTATATAGAATTATTCAGTTAATGAAATAGGTTTTAATTTTGTGATTTGTTACAGATTTGCCACTTTGCCAACGATATTTTGTGTGAAACTACTGAAAAAGATTCGAAGACTGGTCTAATGCTTAGTGCAGAACTGTTGAAACAAACCAAGTTTGTCACCAACCAAATAATCTTGCATTTTCTCCAACTGCCTCTTTTATTTGTCTTTGAGTCAATGTGGAGTCCACAGAGAAACTCCAGACAAGAAAAAAAGGAAACCAGGAGCTGTAGCTTTAAACTCTGCAATTCAAAAAAGTGCTTTGGAACATTTCACAGTATATTGAAAAATATTCTTTCGCCAATTTTGAAGAACTAAAAATGTAAAACTCCTCTCTAAAACAAGAGTAGTTCACCTCTTTTTGATGGAGTCGTTGGTATTAAATTGTAGATATTGTATTAGTAATTATTTTGTAAATATTCTTGTCATTTTTAAATATGTATTTTGTTAATAAAATTTTGTATCTATTTGCGAACAAAGGTATTATTAAATCCCTGTACATAACAAAACCTAAGAAAAACCTGCATTACACTTCATTTATTGCTTTTAAAAATCTTATATGAATTGATTTACAGAAAAGGATAGGTATTCCTAACAATAAATAAAAATTTATACATTTTTATATTTGCTCCTGGTGTTGATTATTTCCAGCCATTTCTAGCGATGTTTCTTTAGTAAAGTTAATCTCACTCGTTAAATTTCGCATTTTTGGCTTTACCAATTGTTATTTTTAACTAAACCAATTTTTTATCAGTTGTTTATTATCTATTGTTAATTAGCGAAACCTCGCTTTATTATAGGTTGGGCCACTATTGCTAAACTGTGACATGTGAATTAAAAAAATGGCAGATTAACCAAAACGAATGGAAAATAACAAAAAAATCTAGAGAATGATAAAAATCACTGAAGAATAACAAAGAAAACTGAAGAATTATAAAAATGGCAGAATAACCAAAAAAGATTGAAAAATAACAAAAAAAACCTAGAGAATTATAAAAATCACTGAAGAATAACAAAAAACCTGGAGAATTAAATAAATACCGAATAACCAAACAGACTGCAAAATAACAAAAAAAAAACTGGTAAATTAGAAAAATCAATGAAAATAACGCAACATTCTGAAAAATAATAAACATTATGAAAAATAATAATAACCAGTGGAAAATAACGGAAAACCCTGGGAAATAAGAAGAAACCCTGGGAAATAAGAAGAAACCCTAGAAAATGATAAAAGTCCTAAATATATTCCATTCGTTGAACCACTATAAAATCTCATCTTTTCATTATTTCATTTTATGGTCTTCTCATATTCGGCACTTGTTAAAAAAATAACTATTACGTTAGTAGTGCGATAAAATGCCCTTAGAAGGCAGTGGTGCGAAAAATTACATCTTTTTAAATTAAAATGAGTGCGGGAAAGTAGTCTTTTCTCTTTTCCGCACTTTTCTTATAATACTGTAGAAATATTTCTGTGTTAAAATGTTTCGAGGGTTGAAATATAGGCTACGTGACTTTTTGCGTTCGATGCGTTTATTTTCAGATATTGCGTTTTAGGATGATGAGAGCACGTGTGAATAAGAAAAATATAATTAGTAGAATAGTCAAATGGAGATCTGTTTTATTTTTAGCTTATTTTTAACTAAAAACACATACTTTTAATAAATAATACTTTTTGTCATTAAGACTAGTTGTGTTGCCAATACTTTAATAAATTAGAAATTTTTTGGACTGGTAAAATATTCCTGCTTAAAATGTATTTCAGTTTGTGTTATTATTTTTTTCTTATTATCATTGTAAAAAAATTCGAAGATTATATTTTCTGCAGTCGTTGCGAAAATAACCATTTTGTAATTCCGTCATATGCTCTGCGGCTTTGCGATATAAATGTGTTGAAAATTTTCCACGGGTATAAAACGGCGAGTGTATAACTGTAAGTTAAACTTAGTAGATTGTAGAAATAACGACATTATGATGCTTAAGAAGTGCTAGAAGCATTGGACTGTCAAGTATATCTTGCACGCGAAATATATATGAATATTTATTTAAATTTCAATCTGAGGAACGTATAATTACTAATTATCAACTTTTATTATGCGTTCCTGTAATTAGACAGTGGTTTAAGAAAAATTTTAAAGAAAGGGAAAACAAATTTACTATTTGTATATATTTTTCCTACATTTCGTTATTATACAGTAAAGATATTTTTAATTAAATTAATTGTTTCAACTCTTACTTTATGGAAATTATTCATAATAAATATGGAAAGATAAATAATACTTATCTTGAATTTCCGCAGTCTTACAAAGCGTTTTAATATATTTAAATCTACCCAGGTTTCGGTATCTGACAATACCATTTTCCAAGGCTTCAAGAAGTCTTTTTCCAGCTACATCTTGTGTAAAAATTGCAGGCATATTTGGTAATCTGTTTTTTTTTATATTTCCAAATACAAATTAATATCAAATGATAAATTATACTTATTTGGTATCTTGGAAAATTTCAAGATAAGCATTATTTATCTTTCCATTTTTATATTTTTAATAATTATTACACTTTTGAAATTCCCAAATGTGAGTGATTTTTTAACGGAAAATAAATTATTTCTTTCACTCATTTCCACAGACCCTTGTTGAAAGTTTTTTTAATACGCTCTTGATTTTCCTTGGCTCTTCGTTTGTTTTTCTTGTATTCTTCGTCTATTAATAAACAAACGTATTTTATTTGCGGTTTTGCTTCTAGGTAATATAGCTTTTTTATACATCCTGTATATAAACAGCACGAACTCGTTTCCTATAATTCTATTTTAAGCTTTATAATTTCTGTAAGTTGTATTTTTCCTTTCTTATGTTAATGGGAGTATTTATTTTACAATTTGCATATTGTGCGGGCCAGAGGGTCTACATCTTTTAAAGCCAACCCTGCATTGTTTGTTTACGACTACAAGAGGTTACAAAATGACTTGAACACAGTTTCAAGTAAAAATATTTCAGATTTTTTTTATAAGTTAAATACATACCTGTATTATTGACATAATTCAGAAAGTTAAAGATACAATCATAGATTACCCTGTATGTTTACTTATATTAAGTTGTCATTATCAAATTTTACTTTTTTTTAATGGATTCATATCACTTTTTAATAGGTTTTTAAAATTTTGATGTCAGTTTTTTGACAGGTCTGTGTCTTTTTTTTTGTAGTTTTAAATTTCACTTTTTTATAGTTTCCTGCAATTTTTTCATGTGACTTTTTAACAGTTTCACATATCTCTTTTAAATAGTTTTATAACAATTAACCGTTTCATCTATCAGTTGTTTGACATTTTAATGTAATTTTTTGTCAGTTTCTTGTGTCAATTTTTTAATAGTTTAATGTCAATTAACATTTTCATGTATCATTTCTTTGACATTTTAATGTAAGTTTTTTGTCAATTTCTTGTAAGTTTTTATGCTAAGTTTTAATAGTTTTATGTCACTTTTTAATAGTTTCATATGTCATTTTTTCATAGTTTCATATGGTATTTTTTCATAGTTTCATATGGTATCAATAGTTTATTGTCTATTAAAAGTTTCATGAATGATTTATTTGACATTTTTAAGTCATGTTTTGTCAGTTTCTCGTTACTAGCTTAATAATTTAATAACTGTTTCACTTTTTTGAATGGGTCGTATATCACATTTTTAATAGTTTAATATTAATTAACAGATTTATCTATTGTTTGTTTGACATTTTAATGTAATTTTTTGACAATTACTTGTAACTTTTTGGATAATTTCAAATATCACTTTTTAATAGTGTCATCGAAAAGGTTCATACATTTTTAATAGTTTATTGTCAATTAACTGTTAATTGTTTGACATTTTAATGTTATGTTTTGTCAGTGTTTTGTTACTTTTTTAATAGTCAAACAATTTCATGTATTATTTAATAGTATTTTAATGCCTTTTTTTATAATTTCTTATAAATTTTTTTAGTAGTTTCTTAATAATAGATTCATCAATTATTTATTTGTCATTTTTTAAAATTTTTTGATAATTTCCTATTTCCCTTTTTTAATAATTTTATGTCACTTTTTAGCTCCACGTGTCATTTCTCATTTTTTTGTCAATTTCTTGTGACTCTTTTGACATTTTCATAATTCTTTTTTAATAGTTTTATATCAATGAATAGTTTTCTGTAAAAATCATGATATTGTCATACTTTGACACTTTTTCGTCAGTTTCTTGTCGCGTTTTAATAGTTTAATGTCATTTAACAGTTTCTCTTCCTACTTTTTTATATTTTAATGTTATTTTTTTGACATTTTTTACCAAATTTTTTTGAAAGTTTAGTATAATACTTTTTTACTAGTTTCCTATGTATTTGTTTTTCATTATTTTGCAAGTTTCTTGTTACTTTTTTGACATTTTCAAGTCCCTTTCTGAACAGTTTCATATATCATTTTTTTAGTAGTTTCATGTCATATGTTGACAATTTTATGTCACTATTTTGACAGTTCCATATGTTACTATTCTGACAGTTCCATATCTCACTATTTTGACAGTTCCATATGTTACTATTCTGACAGTTCCATATCTCACTATTTTGACAGTTCCATATGTCACTATTTTATTCATATATCACATCACTTTTTAAAATTGTTTCAAATTATTTTTTAGTGAGTTTTATGTATCACATTTTTAACAGTTTCATGTTATTTTTTATAGTTTCATGCCTATTTTAAATTCCTGTCACTTTTTTACAGTTTTATGTCATTTTTTATAGTTTCGTGTAATTTTTTTATAGTTTCATGTCACTTTTTTGACAATGTAATATTTTATTTTTTAACCGTTTTGCTCCATTTATTTAACCCTTATTCCGTCACTTTTTTGACTGTTTCACAAACCCAACAATTGATTTAACATACATATTTGAGAAGCCAAAGCGACACATACCGCCTATTGGCGGTCTAAGTTCGATACATTTTCTCCTTGTTGCGCATTAGATTGAGGATTGTTTTTTTCTATCTAGAAATGAAGATGTCCTTGAAAGAAGGATTCTTTCATTCTCGTTCATCCCGTCGTGTTGGCTCAGCGAGCTCGCCATTCTAGCCTTGCAGACACTTAAATCATCATCAGAGGATATTCACCGGACAACACGTTGCCATATCCCTTAATAGAAATTGCGCATTTACTATCCGTATAGAAACGCGTTCGAATCGCGATTTAGACAGGCCATTCGGCATACACTTGACAGATGACAACGTATTGACAATTGACGTTTGTTGAGTCAGAAATGGCATTAATGTGATGATAATGATGACAACTGTATATGACAAAAAAATGTTTATTCTGTATTAGACGTTTTTGGGAAAATAGTTTTCTAGTAATAAGACAACGCCGCTTCTTTTCCGAATGTATGAGAGAAAGGTACAATTTCGGTTGTATTTATTTTTTCGAAAAACCAGTTCCACATTTTTGGCCTATTGACCTCGATGGTATTCGGTGTTCGAGAATGAAATAAAAAATAATTCGGTTGTGGTAGTCCATCTGCTGTCCGGCTATTTTTAGCTTTTTCAAAAATATTCTTAGAACCTGTATAATAAGAAATTTATGATTATTACAATTTGTATTATTATACAGGGTGGATGTACTAGTTTTTTTAATTTAACGGTTAAATCAAAAATCGATTTGCAGAGCTCTCATATTGAAAACCAATAAAATGACATTTCACCGATAAATATTATGTCATTTGAAGTATCAGATATTTCAAAATAGTAACAATAACAAATAATTTGACATTTTTCAGTTGAGTATATTTGTGACTTAATTCATAAAATATATACTGAAAATAGCGTGAACAACAAAAATGAATATGAATTTAACCCCAATTAATAAAATTTATATTAAAAATCATATTGACAAGAATAGTGACAATTGACAGCTGAATAGTAAGTCATGGGAGACATTAAATACTTTAAAATAGTGACAGAAACAAATTAAATGACAATAGCCAACTTAATATTAACTAATGTCAAACAAAATTACATTTCTTAGCTGACTATATTATCTTTAAAAGCAAAAATAATACATATATAATGAAAATAATATCCATAATAACAAAAATGACATGTCAAATAAAAGTTAATCAATGAAACAGGCGCTAAAAATGACATTGATAAGAACAACAGCTGAATAGTACATCGTTTGACATCATTAAATACTTCAAAATATTGATAAAAACAAATTAAGTGATAATTGTCAACTAAATATTAAATAATGTCAAACAAAATAACATTTCTTAGCTGAATATTATGTCTTTAAAAGCAAAAATAATAGGTATATACTGAAAATAACATCCATAACCAAAATGATATTTTAGAGAAGAATGTGTCAAATAAAAAGTCAATAAATAAAATAGATGCAAAAAATGAATTGACCAAAACAACAGCTCAATAGTACGTCATGTGAGCTATTAAATAATTTAAAATAGTGACTGCAACAAATTAAATGACAATTGTGAATTCAATATTAACTAATGTCCAACAAAATGACATTTCTTAGTTAATTATTATGTCTTTTATTACATAAAATAATAGATATACAATACGGAAAATAATGTCCACAGCCATATTGACACGTCACAGAAGAATGTCGTGTCAAATGAAAAGTCAGTTAATGAAATAGATGCTAAAAATAACACTGACAAGAACAACAGCTGAATAGTGCATCGTTTGACATCAATAAATACTCAAAATATTGAAAAAAACAAATTAAATGACAATTATCCACTAAATATTTATTAATGTCAAAGACAACGACATTTCTTAGCTAACTACTATGTTTTTAATGAAAATAATAATGATTTAATTATTGAAATTAATATCCACAACCAAAATGACATTTCACAAAAGAATTTCGTATCATATAAAAATTCAATTCATGAAATACATGCTCAAAATAACATTGACAATAAAAGTGGCATTTGACAGCTGAATTTTGTCATTTGGGGCATCAGAATTTAAAAATTGTTACATTGACAAATAAAACGACATTTTTCAGCTAAATATTAACAACCGCCAAACAAAATAACTCTTATCAACTGACTAATATGTTTTGTAAATCATAAAATAATGAATTATACACTAAAAATAATATCTACCACCAAAATAACATTTCACAGAAGAATATTATGTCAAATAAAACGTCAATTAATTAGATATATGCTAAAAAGCACATCGACACTTGACAGCTGAATATACATTTGACAGTTGAATATTATCAATTAAGACATTAGATATTTAAAAATTGTAACACTGACAAATAAAATGACAATTTTTAGGTGAATATTAACAACCGCTAAACAAAATGACTCTTCTCAGCTCACTATTATGTCTTTTGAAGCAAAAATAATAAATTATATACTGAAAATAATATCTACCTCCAAAATGACACATGACAGAAGAAAGTTATGTCACAGAAAACATAATTAATGAAAACATTCTGAAAATCACACTGACAATGAAAGTGGTATTTGATAACTGAATATTGTCATTTGAAGCATCAAACATTTGAAATTAGTAACAGTATAAATAAAACCATCAATTAATGGAATATATAGGAAAAATGACATCGACAATGAAAGTGGCAATAATTCAAAACAGTGACAGTGTTTAATAAAACGACATTTGTCGGTTGAAAATAAACTTTTCTTGTTCTGAGGAACGGTTCTAAGTTGATATCCGTTTTACCTTGAAGCTCATAACGACCGAGTTGGTCAATTACATCGACATCGGTGTAATGCCGGTAAGAGAATGGCCTGAGCAATTTTCCAGTCCAACTATTAGTGCTCGCTTGATGCATAGATGCACGACAGCCGTGTATTATAATAAACCATAATATTCATAGACGTCCCGAATGAATCTATATGCAAAAAGTAATTTTACACGAGATACTGACTCACCAACGAGGAGTAATTTAGAAAAAAAAAATCGTCGTCATAGCGGAAAAGAAAGGTTAGCAAGTAAAGGACAGTAAATTATTTTAATGTGGAATACTAAACATACTTTTTGGTATTTGTTTAAGCTTCTGCATTTTTATAAAACCGATAATTACTTTTCGGTTACTAGTTGCCAATTTGTCTTCATTTTCATTGCCACATGTTTATTTTTGTGTTTATTGTTTTTATTATGATATTTAATGCTTCAGTTGGGGTTTTTATAATACCTACTTTATTTTCCAAGCTTTTTATGTCGTTCTTGATCTTTCAGGGATTCTTTTCATCGATCTTCATTGTTTTATAGTTTTTTAGTTCTTTATTTTTGGTATTTACAGTTTTTATAATAGCATTTTCTATATATTTCAATCAAATTAGCAAATCATTTTCATAATGCTATATATCTTTCTTTATCTAGTACTTCACTGTTAGGGTCTAATGCTTCAGTTCACCAATTTAGTGCTTCTATTTTAGTACCTAAACCGTAATTTTAAATGCTCAATAATTCATTTTTACATTTCTTTGAATTTTCACTAAATCTTATTATTTGTGTTTTAACGTTTTCCATTTATATTCCTGGTTTTAGTGCTGCATTTTTGCTATTTAATGCTTATCTTTTAGTATTTTGTTTCATGGTTGAAACTTAGTCCTTAGATTTGTGTTTAACGCTTCTATCTTTATTTTTTACTTTCTATATTTTTATTTGAATTTAGTGCTTCTTTATTGGTATTTAGTGCTTCTTCTTTCATTTTTTATGCTGCTTTGTACTATTTCCAAATGTGAACTAATCTTTTTATTTCATTTATAATGCTTAATTTTTAATATTTAGTGCTTCGTTTTTGATATTTAATACACTAAATTTTGTTTTTCATGTTTGTTTATTTTTTGTCAAATTTTAGCTGATCTGTACCTTGAAATCCATCGATAATATGTTTTGTAGTATTTAGTGCTTTATTTTTTGTATTTAATGCTTGTTTTTAATTATATAGCTCTTTATCTAAGTATTTAAGGCTTTGGATTAAATTTTTAGTCGATTTTGTTATCCATTTTATATTTCTAGTTGCATTCAATGCTTCATTTTTGGTATCTACTGTTTTCTTTTTTTATTATATATTTTTCTTTTAAAATGCAATTAATTCAGTGCTATATAACTTTATGTATTTAGTGCTTTACTATTAGTGTTTACTGTTGTATTTTTATACTTGGTGCTTTTATTTAGTATCTAGGGCTTAATTTTTTACTATTCTTTGTTTTTGCTTCAATGATTCTATTGTCCATTTATTTTATTTATTTTTCTTTGTATATATTGCTAAATTTTTTTTTATTTACAATTTTTCTCTAGTTTGAGGTAGCTTTTTAATTCAGATTCATTGTTTATATTGCTTCCGGTATTTTGTTTTTCATTTTTCGTATTTTATTAGTTCTCGGGGTTAATTTTTTAATATGTTTACCTTAATTCTATTTTCAATGATTCTTTTGTATTGTTATATAATTTTCTTTATTTTTGGTTTTTATTGCTTTGGTTTTAATATTATTTCGTTTTCGGTGTTTAATTTTTCGGTTTGTGTTTAATGCCTCTATTCTTATTACAAAGATTGAATTATCTTCAACGTGATATATTTGTATTGGTATTTAGTGCTTCTATTTTCATGTTTCGTGTCTTGGATTTGGCTGGTTTTTCGGTGCTCTCCAATCCTCAAAATTGTTTTGATAAGGTTTTGTTTAAATATTGAATCCCTTGGCCATTTGTTCGTTACGGCCCTGATAATAACAAGTGCGAACCGCGTGTACATCCTTGACATGTTATTATTACATATATTTGAAGTGGATGTTGGCTATTTTCTTCAAAGGATGCTTCACTACGAAACAAAGTTGCAATACGCGCTGCATCGACCTTCAACTTCATCATTGCTTGCAATTTAATTCTTCAATCTTGACCCTCGTCAACTAATTCTTTTGTGCATCACGAGAAATTGTTCGCGAGCAACAGCTTTCCAAGGTATTTTGTATTTTAATCAAGCCAGAAAAAAAATCGAAACGTCGCCAGAAATAACTGCCGGTTTTTTATTTTTAAAAGTGGATACCAATTTTCCTGTACTAAATAAACATTGATGACTTTGAACCGCGCTAAATTCTTCGGTATTAACGGTACCGTTAGGCAAAGTTTGTTTCCTAGATAAACAACGATTTTTGCATAAATAAATATACACTTAATTACTTAACGTGATGCTCAATTAATCATAATCAATTTTTTTTAAGCACTCGAATAAGATTTGGCGAGTTTTTGAAATTCCACTTTAACGAGAAAATACCGTACGGTTTTTTAGAATCAATATTTGATTTATTGCCATCTTTTTCATTTGTACGCCAATTAGTGCAATGTAAATTAATTTTTTTGTTGGCCTGCGTATTTTACTGATTTTGTGCACCCTTTTCGATTTACAATTTGTGAAAAATGTCCCACTTTACACATTTGGTGCGTTATATTTTATTACATTTTCTACATTCAAATTGCATTTTCATGTTCTACGTATATTCAAGGTGTACCAACAAAAACTTAACCCCCCCCCCCAGAAAAGTAGGAGTATTTTAAAATTTACAGAAATATATCAACTTTTATTGGCAATGTACTGAATACCATAAAATAATCGAAAACATATATATACAGGGTGTACCAACAAAAATTACTGGAGTAACTCAGAAACAAAGGAATTTTTCAAAATTTAAAAAATAACAACTCAACTTTTATTGGTAAGGGGATGTGGCCAAATAATAGTAAAGAGAAAAAACATTTTGTAATACTTTTACTTTTGTTATTTTAGACCTGATGATGACTTACTGTAGTCGAAACTAGTCGTCCCTCTTTTTATTCGTTAAATTATTATGTGGTAATGATTTCCAGTTTTTTTGGATAATCCTCTATACCACATTTGAGCCCAATGGAGAGCCTTCTCTATCTAAATTATTATTGTCATTATTATAACTATTAATGTTATTATTATTATTATGTATCATTTTAATATCTAGTGTTTTATTTTTTATAGTTTATTTCGGTTTAGGTTTTTAATTTTTCTATGTTTATTTTGTTTTATTAATAAAAATGGAAATGTTTGTTGGGTAGGTTTTTTGAAATCGTTAGTGCAAATATCTTGGTATTTATCTTGAAATGGGCATCTATTCAATATGCATGAAAGAACATAAAAGTTACTGAAAACTAACAGTTTGTTTTTACCGTATATAACTAATCATTTGAGAAGATGAGAATGCAGATAAAAGCAACAATTAACGGCGTACTTCAACTGGAAAATTTTTAGAATTTACATATATGTAAACTTTTCTCGGGTGCTGTATACAGAACGGACCTTCAATTTTCTTATTTAAAAGTACTCTTCGAATTCTCTTTAAAAAGTTTGTAATTAAAACCCACTGATATTTAACATAATGCCAATTCCGTGATTTGATTAAATTCATTTTTGAGAAATGTTTAAACGTGATTCCGACACGATAAAAGTCGTGAGCGCCTTAAATAGAAGTTGTAATTAACGCGTTTTGTAATTATGCTCTTGCATAATTGTTTTCATGATGTGTTGTCAGGAAACTGTCTTATACCTATTGTCGCAAATTTGCAAACAATATCTACAGCTCTGTAACAAACTGTGTAGATACAAGAACTACTAGGAAAAAGGTTTTATGGTGAATTCACCATTTAAAAAGCGTTCCTGTATAAGATTATTTGGTTCTTGGTTACATTGTAAATAAAAGATGGAAGTATCCAACAACTAAAAAGAACTTTATAAGTCCATATTTTATTAAATTCTGACTCTGTAAGTCCAAAGATAATTCTCGCAAATTTCGTCATTTTAACTCCAAATTTACGTAAATTTCACACTTCAAGTACAAATTCACGTAAATTTCGACATTTTAAGTCCAGATTTATATACTCAAGAAATTTAGAATAATTGCAGCATTTTTAATCCAAATTTATGTAAATTTCGGCCTTTTAAGTTCAAATTTGTGTAAATTTTACATTTCAAGTACAAATTCACGTAAATTTAGACATTTTAAGTCCAGATTTATATACTCAAGAAATTTAGAATAATTGCAGCATTTTTAATCCAAATTTATGTAAATTTCGGCCTTTTAAGTCCAAATTTACGTAAATTTGACACTTCAAGTACAAATTCCATTTCCAAGTTCAAAATTTAATAAAATCACGACATTAACAGTCTAAGTTTTTATAAATTTTGACTTTTTCAGTGTAAATACAACGAATTTTTAAAAATTAGTTCAAATGTACGATCTAATTCTGATATTGCAAGTAAAAATATGAGCAAATTCCGACTTTAACCAAGAAATTTGGATGAATTCCTACGTGCAAGTCCAAATTGATGTAATTTTTTAAAAAAAGACTCTGCGGGTTATTAAAAACCTGGTAGAACTTCTCAGGACCAATAAAACTTTTAAGAACTTTTTAGGAAGTGACAGAATCAAATAAAGGACTTAACAGGATCAATTCAAAATTTTATAGGATAAATTAAAGTGTTTCATACATCAATAAGGATAAAAAAGACTTTGCAGGACTATTAAGAACCTGGTGGAACTTCCCAGGATCAATCAAACTTTCAAACTTTGAAAAACTTTATAGGAACTGATAAAATCAAAAAAGGATTTAATACGATCGAGTCAGAATTTTCCAGGATAAATTAATGTGTTTCGTACACCAAAAATCATAAAAAAAGACTATTAAGAACCTGGTTAAGCTTCCCGGGATTATTAAAGTATGAAGGGCTTCTTAGGTTCTGTAAAATCAAAAAAGAACTTAATAGGATCAACTCATAATTTTGTAGACTAAAGTGTTTCCACACCAAAGAGGATAAAAATAGAACTTTGCAGTACTATTAAGAACCTGGTAGAACTGCCCAGTATCAATAAAACTTTGAAAGATTTTTTAGGAATTGATAGAATAAAAAAGAACGGAATTCACTGAAGATTTTGCAGGATAAACTAAAGTCTTTCATACACCAAATAGGATAAAAAAAGGACTTTGCAGGACTATTAAGAACTTGGTACAGTTTCATAGGGTCAATAAAACTTTGAAGGACTTATTAGAAACTATAGAATAAAAAAACGTACTTTACAGGATGGATCTACATCTTTGCAGGATAAACTAGAAGGTCTCATAAATCAAAAAAGATCATCAAACAATCTTAATTTAATATTTTTTTGTTTTTTTTTGAAAATACACTCACCGACCGAGGACAAATATATATTAGAATAAACTACAAAATTATTTGTGACGTCCTGGTTGCACTTCAAATAAGACGGAAATAACCAATAAACAAAAAAACAATTTTTATAAATTACAATACCGACCTCAAGTAAACAATGAGTAATTTTCTAAGAATCGCACTTTTGTCTGTATAGAGAGGCTATTATTAAAATCTATCAAGATTTTATAACAAAAAAAACAATTTACCATCGGAAAATTTATTTATCTTAAATTAAAAATCAGCCATGAACTGAGATACTGAGAAACTGAGATATTACTTACTATTACAATAAACCAGAACATCAGTTCTAACTACTTCTATATTACAAAAATATCTATTTCTCAATTTTTATTATCACGAATAAACCCAATTGTTCCAATTCTTGAGAAATACTCAGTAAAATTCCACCGCCCACAAAGTCGGTTTGTATCCCGTTAATAATAATACATTCAGCTACTCTGAAAAGAGTAAAAACTCTTAATCTGCTAATGACAGTACATAAAAAGGCTTCGTTAAGATTGAATAACTCATATCTCAAATCCTAATCTAGCTTTATAACGTTCCTGTCTGCTAATAGAACGAAATCTTTTATCAGTAGCGTCCAAAATTTGGATTACTAGTCTAATATCATTTTAATAGAAAAATATAATTCGGGAGGATTAGGGTAAAAATTCCTACATTTTATAAATAGTTAATGTTTGATGGTTTTATTGTCTCATTTTCTTGATGAGGGTTCTTAAAGTTTTTAATTTCTTTATTTAGCAATACCGATGAATACAAATAGTATCTTAGACTGATTTTATTCTAGTACGATTAGTATGAGTAGTTTTGTCTTAAATTAAGAAATTTATTTATGAAAAATACATTTAAAGAGTTTGTTTTTTGAACCACTGTATAAAAAACTGGTTTTATTTTTTTAGATTTAGTACAAAAATAAGAAAAATAATACAACGGATTCAAATGGCCCAAAAGAGGCAACAAACTGTATACGTGAGCCTTAGAAGTTCTTATTCTTTTTTTTTTTCTTCTTCGATTTGGAAGTTTTATCTACCAGGTCTATTTGACCTCGAGGGCCTCAGAAGTTCATATTCTTTTGCTTCAAATTTATGGCCTCATCTACCTAAAAGTTGTTTGACCTAGAGAGCCTCAAAACTTAAATTAATGCCCAACACGTGTTTCTTCTTCTTTTATTTCGAATTCAAGGCCTCTCAGGGCCATTCGACTTATAGGGGTTCAGAAATACTTCTTGTACTTTGAATTTAAAGCCTCAGCTATCGGGACCATTTGACTTGTAGGGCCTTTAGATTTCATTCTTCGTTTACTTCGAATTTACGGCCTCGATGTTCTTCTTCTTTTACTTTGAAAGTAAGGCCACAGCTTACAGGACTATTTGCCCTGTAGACCCTCAAAAGTTCTTCTTTTTTTTACTTAAAATTTGAGGCCTAGGCCACCAGGGCTACTTGATCTGTGGGACTTCAGAAATGCTTCTTCTTGTAGTTCGAATTTAAGGCCTCAGCTATCAGGGTGATTTGACCTTTAGGGCCTCAGAAATTCTTCTTCTTTTTAACTTCGAATTCAAGGCCTCAACTGCCAGGGCTATTCGGTCTAGTTATGACTTGAGTTAATTTCGTCATTTTTGAGATTCAGTGCGGATAAGTTTATATTTTTTCTCAAAATCGAGCTGATCTTTTGTAAATCGTAAATTCTTTTTGGGTACAAAATTAGAATCTCAATTCAATAATGTGACCACATCTAAGGCAGTTAATTTAATTGTTTTTCTAATAGATTCTACATTTGGTTTATTAATTCCCGAGTGAAAATAGTCTGGTTACGCCCCTGTATCTGTTGCAACAAACTGATTATGATTGAAGTCTAGATTTGAAAGATTTGTTGCCCTGCATGGGTCGACCTGAAGTTGTGCCCATTTATCTATTTGTTGAAGAACGGTAAAAGCCAACAGAGCTCTGATTAGCGTTGCAAGAGTTGACTTGGAAAAAATCGTTACAAAATATAACCATCATTGTTTACCATTTCGATCTACATACGTGTATAAGCTCATATTAATATTTTTATTATTGCCATCGCCGACGGATGATTATTATTTTGTAACCATACTATATTGGCACTTGCGGCCTAGAGCAACGGCAAAATAGTTTCTAACTGTTCATCTCTAACCCAGACTCGCTTAAAATCAAAAAAATATATATAAAAGATGGATTATGATTGCAATAGAAGAGATCAACAACCCTCACTTGCGGTAACTGATGCTTTTTACCAATACTGTTATGAAAAATGACAGTTTTGTTTTGTATCTTGCGGAGAATTTATTTAGACATGCTTTTGAGTTTATTTATTAATATTAATCCTTTAAATGTTGTTACAGTATTCAACGCCTGCAGTTGATCCAGATCCCAATCCCCAAGAACGAAAACCTGGTTCTCTACCACCGAATGTAGATTTAGACGTTCCGTCTAAAGATTTGCTGCTGAGGCTTCTTCAGATCGAACCTACCAAAAGGCTGCGGTCCGTAAGGGCCTTGGAAACCATTGCTTTTTACAAAGGCTACAGGTTTTCCGATGTCAAAGAGAAACGAGTAAGAAATTAAATAAAAAACATATACTTATCTGAATTTCCACAGTATTACAAAGAATTTTAAATTATATTTTCTCGACCAAGGTTTCGGCTATCCAGCATTATCAAGAGTGACATAAGATTGACAGATTTCTTATAAGCGTAAGTAACTTCATACCATAAACTAATTATTATCAAGCAATATGTCCAATAATAATAATAATAATACAATTTTTTTGGTTATTGTTATATAGGTATTTATTCCAAAAGGTAATCTATGATAATTGAACTTTCCCGGTTTAATTGTTCATTCAATACTGTATATTGAGAACATTTTAGGTATTTCCTTCTTTCATATTCCTCCACTTATATGAAGTACATCTACTGTTGTTTCAAACGTGTTTGTAGGTTTGTGTTTAGTGTCAATGAGGTGTTTTCAAACTAAATTGTCCAGATTGTAACTCCATCTTTCTTTGCCAGATACGTAGAAATTTTAACATACGCTACTGTGAGCACTTACGAGCTTATAGATTAAAACAACCAGATAAGTCACATTACGCAAAACACCTCATTAACACTAAACACAAACCTACACTTAACAACACAATGGAAACAACAATGGAGGCACTTAATATAAGTAACAAGAAATAAGAACTTGATTTTTTGGAGAAATATAAAATCAAGAAATATCTAAAATGTCCTCAGTATATAACAATGAACGAACAGTTAAACCTGAGAAGTTCAATTATTTTAGATTATCTTTTGAACTAAATACCTATATAATAGTAACCAAAAAATGTTTAGGAAAAGAAGAATAATACCGTACATATTGCTTGATAATGATTAGTTTATGGTATGAAGTTACTTACGTTTATAAGAAATCTGTCAATCTTATGTCACTCTTGACAATGCTGGATAGGCAAAACCTTGGTCGAGAAAATATAATTTAAAAAGCATTGTAATACTGTTGAAATTCAGATAAGTATAATTTACCTTTATATATTTATTAAGGATAAATTCCGCAAAGTAAGGGTTGAAACAATTAATTTATTTTTGATAAGAAATTGTTTTGGAATTAGTTAATCCATACTCCTTAAGAAAATATTTTCATATACTAATGTGACTCTTGAGGAAATTAATTAAGGAAATTATGTAGTAATCTTTAAGAAAATTTAAAAGTTCTTTGTTTTTCAGATTATACCCAATGATCTGCTGCAGAAATATTATCCAGATGGGCCGGCTAATGCTGCTCCAGTTGGGGATATTTTTGAAAATTTTGACTCTATAAATGTTTAAAATAAACTAGTAGATGAATTTAAAATATTCCATTTCTCGAATACTTTTCCTTTTTTTTTTTTGTTTAATTCCAGTTGTTGCCAAAACTGGTCAAGTGAGATTTGTAAGTACAAATATTTTTGCTCAAAAATAATTTCCTTGAAAAGAACAACGATTTTTTTCTTTATTTCAATTAATGTAATATTTTGTACTTCAGTGATTTTATGATAACAAAGCAGTATTTATATTTAAAATCTCTTTAAAAAATAAGGATACCGACTAGAATAAATTATTTTGTAATTTATCAGTGTTCCCATTAGCAATATTATGTAAACACGTGTTAGTATTTACACCGAATATTATTAATAATACTTTTTAACATGTTAGTTCAAATTGGATTGAAATAAATAATATTTTTCAGACAATTCACCTTTTTAATACGTATGTTCTTTGCAGGTGACAAGTATGTACAAATGGATATGATAAGTACGTGCTTATTTCATGCGAAAGAACCTTCAAAAACATTCTTTATTACCCCTCTTATTATTTACTTACAAAACGTAAATGTAATGTTCTAAGTACATATTATTCGTATTCCAAAGAGAACGTAGGTACCCTTATTCTTCTAAATAAAAGTATCATAAAGTATTTACATAGACCAATTAGTATTTAAAAAAAACTGTACAACGAGTAATTAAAGTAAGTAAATTAATTGAACCTTCAGAGTAATTAGTAAGCTTTATTAATATTTTATGTACAACATTTCTCTAATTTAAATCTTACAAACTTTCTTCATAATACTCACTCTTCATGTAGAAACATATACATATACTCTCTGTAATATAAAACAACATTTAACAATAGCATCATTTTCCACATTAACCAATTTTTTTTTGTACGAGGGTAACATTACACCGCATTTTAGCGCCGATTCTAATTTTTCGAAAATAAGCTCCAAATATTCGTTTTACTCCGTGCTATCTTCTTCATCAATAATAGCGCCTCTATCCCCTATAGAGGATTTTCTTCGTGTCAGCGCCCCTTTTAAATTTAACGTACGAGTAGTAGAACCCCATTTTTCTTTTACAGCCTCAGACGACGTCATCAAAATAGAGTACGAGGAATTTCCTTCGCCCTCTTTACTGTGGTGGATCCCGTAGAGGAAATACACCAACATACCTAAAATAATATTATTGCTATTATTATTGTTATTACTATTACTATAAATACAGCGTGGAAACCATTTATAAAGAAAAATAATTTTTGTCATTATTTTAGAGATTTATGAAAAACATTGAGAATTGTCAACTTTTATACTCATTGTAAGTAAATCGAAATATATAGAGTGATTCATATAAGTCCAGCACATGCTGTTTTTTGAATGGGTGCTCCATTGGATAAATATAAGTGGTTTCCACACTATATATAAAAAGAGCGTTGTTCTGTGATCCAGAGATAGCAAACAGTATTAGAGCTTAATACGTACCTATGATCATCCAAACGAAAAATCGCAACCATGTTAGTATGTTCAAATGTACCATAAACTCAATGTTACATAAAATACTTAAAGCTGGAATTATCGGTACCATAGGAACCTTGAATCTCAAACCGATATTATTTTGATGGTGAGCTGTTATCACCAATAAACCTTCAAAAAACAAGCAAACATTATAAAACCAAATCAAATTTCCATAGAACACACTTACTAGCGCCCATAATGAGTATAAAAAATCCTGCTAAAATGACAGTCCACCAAATTCCACTTGTTATATTATCTGTAGATACTTTGAACAAGATGCAGAGGGCGCAGCAAAACGTTGTGTAAATAAAAACTGCAGCTGTGACTACAGAGCCGGGTTCGCTGCTACCGAAAATTGGACCCATCCAGCTGTACTGCACCCTAAGCGTGCCTGTCAAATTGACAATCTCCGATACTGGAGTTGGGGTCATATCCGAAGCAGTACTGGATAAATCCGAACTTTGTGTCGGCAAAGAAGGTTTCGTTACTGTCGTTTCAAAACTAGGACGATACCTACAAAAGGGCCATCATAATCTGGCGTTACAAGTTGGCACAACTATTGTTCTGTTACAATTTTCAAACGTACCTTTCTACCAAAAAAGCATTTAATTGTGCCAACATACTTGTACCATCACTACTATCACGAAACTTTAAAATTTTGAAGTGTAATAGTAGAGATTGTTTGGCTTGTAATCGCAAATATTCAACATATAATGGAGTGCAACTACACAACCAAAAATGTCAAACATAAGTAAATAATACGATTCTTGATCTTTACCTTAGAATGATTACAGATGCGCTGACTATCGTATAGGCCAACAAAGTACCAATTGACATAAACTCCACCAACTTTTCCAAGTCGAAAACCAAAGCAATGGTCGCGGAAAAAATCCCTGATATCATTAGATTTACAAGTGGCAGTTGCGTTTTAGTGTTTACGTTTCCTAAGAAGCTAAAGAGTAATCCGTCTTGTGCCATAGCGTACATGCACCTAAAAATAGTACACGCGTCATATGTCGGGTGTCGTATGTCACTTAATTACCTTGGCAGTGAGAAGAGGGAACCAAATAACGTAGTGGTCATCCCGCAGATTGCTCCTAAAGACACCACGTATTTGACCCAGTGGATTCCGATCTTGCTGAAAGCCTCAGGCAGAGCTGCGTTGGGATCTATTTCGTAATAGGGCACCATTAGTGTCAAAGCTGATACTACTAGTACGTACCCCATGGTTACTATCCCCATGGAAAGCACAGTGGCCATTGGAATTGAAAAGGAAGGGTTCTTGGCTTCCTCTCCAGATGTGGCGATGCTATCGAAGCCTACGAAGGCGTAGAAACAAGTCGCTGCACCTGCTATTACCCCACCAACACCATATGGCAGAAAACCACCTTAAACAAATAGATTGTAGCTTGTATTTAGTATTACCTTCAATTTTACTACCTTTTTGTTCAGTCCAGTTGCTCTCGTTGGCGTAATAAAACCCGATAAAGATCACCAATCCCATAACCAGTAAATTAACTATAGTGAGGAAACTATTGACGATGGTGGAGCCTTTGACACCAATGGCGAGCAAAAGTGCGTACACCAAACATACAGTGAATGCCAAAAAGTCAGGATATTTGCTTAATAATTGCTCGTGCATTTCACCAGTTATTGACATCGTGGTGCTGCTGATTACGTTTCCAAAAAGGGAATCTACGTAACCACTCCAGGCTCTGGCTACTGAGGCTGCACCTACAGAAAAATCATAAAAATATTTGGAATGTGATACAGAGGTTAAAACAACATCAATTTTAGGTTCATTACTGAATATATAAACACATCCCACAGATGTCCATAAGATATTTGATAACACATGGGACATAGTTGCAGCGGAAATCTTAGAAAAAAGAGGAGTGTTATGAAACGAAGGGTAAAAATTGTAAAAAAATGGAAATAATATTTTAACACCGTTGGATAAATCAGGTTACAGATTATAACAAAAAAAAAATACTTACCAATCATGTGTTCCAAAAGAATGTTCCATCCAATGACAAAAGCCCAAAATTCTCCTATACTAATGTACGTGTAGACATAGGCAGAGCCGGCCTTGGGCACTCGGGTCCCAAATTCGGCGTAGCACAGTGCAGAAAGTAAGCAAGCCAATCCTGCTAGCAGGAATGATAAAATGATTCCAGGACCGGCTATGTCTCTGGTCACTGTCCCTGTTAGGACGTAAATACCGGCGCCCACCATGTGACCGACTCCTTAAAATAAAAATTATTTTGTAATTATCTGGATATAAATGTTTTTTTGGTTTACTTACCCAATAATGTAATATCGAAAGTATTTAAGCATCTATTAAGAGGAGTCTCCATTACATCAGAGGGGAGCTGCTTAGTTCTGTTCATTTTTGTGCATAATCCAGACATTACGTGATTCAAAATTATTTTTCTTGAGCTAGGCATTTTTGGAAATTTTTTACGAACTCTGGAAAAATTAATAGGATATGTTACAAAATGTTCATTTTTTATGCAAAAGCTTGACCATACATGCAACATTTTTCTACTGGTACCTACCAAAAAAAACTACCACAAAATTTTAGCGAACTTTAAAAATGTTGAAAGGAAATGTTAGTGCTGTGATTCAAACAAGATGGTACAAATATTTTATGGTTTTTGGGTGTCGGTAAGTGACAAACGTACGAAAAAGAAAAGCGCCTGTCTGAGGGAAAATCGATAAAGGAAAGGCCACACGTGCTGAAAATGCTCCGTAAGATAGGCAACACATCATACACGAATAAGTCGAATTTTTCTATAATGCTGATATACATCTACTAAATTCATGTAAAATGAATTGAATTGAAACTTCCCATGTTTCTTGAGAGCATTCGGTGGAAAAATTTAAAATTTTTTATAGACCATGGATATTAACACATTTAAGTACACATTTTTATTTTCCATTTAATTAGAAGTTAAGAAACAAAAATAAAGTTTTTGAATTCGCCGTAGCTAGTTTGCAACAAACATTGTTGGTCTTTTTTAGTTTTAAATAAATTCAAAACAAAAATTGGTAATTTTCCATTATATTTATTATTTTTAAAATCACATTGTCACTAAATTAGAACGACTTTATAAAAGAATATATTGAAAGTTATAAATGTAAAAGCTAAAATATACTTATATTAAAATTCAACGATTTTTCAAAACTTTTTAAATATTCTTATGACAATTGTTTTGTTGACATGTTGTTTTAATCTACATATAAGATCGAAAATGTTCACTATATCTGATTTTAAAATTTTTAAAGTTCTAGCCAATATAGATAGCAATCCGAACAATTTAGTTTGTAAATACCTGATTTTTTTAGTAGTATTAATATTGTGTTTATGACAGTTTTATAAATTGTTGGAGGTTTTTATATTTTTTTGTGAAACCATATTTTAAATGCAATAAATATAAGAAAATGTGAATTGAATATTATTTTGTATACCTCTGTGTGATTTGTTCCCTTTCTGTTTCCATCTCTCTCTTAGACCATATATTTTCTAAAATCTCTCTAGTACCCTCTCACTCTATGAATCTTCATTACAACTATAGCGATGCAAGAGTGAGTAATTATATATGGTCTAAGTTTATTTGAAGTTAAAAAATATCAAGGATATGTTGCTTTAAAGCTAAAAAAGCGTTATTTTTCATTTGTACCGAAATTCGTTGAAACACTTTATTTTCATAATACAATAAACTTGCTTCATTTGTTTTTATTTCTTCCATGTTTCCAATTTGAACCCAAGTTATTCCTTCTTCATTAATATTTAGCAACGCTTTTTTTCTAGGACTCTTCTTCTGATTTGTTTTACGAGCTCAATTTAATTTTGTACGGTATATTTCCGTTTTGTTTTAAACATTATTATACAAGGCGTTTTATGTTTTTGTCACTGTTTTAACGCTGATTCCTATTTCACTTTCTTGTATACCCTCAGAATTTATAAATTCTCTACTGTTGCAGCCGATTTTGTACTAGGTTTAGGCTTTATTAAGGTCTGGCTTTGATTATAGATGATGAGGTAAAAGCATACTTGAAAACTTCGAAGACAAATAGAATTACTAAATCCACATAAAGTTTCTGGGTACGATCTTATCGTCGGAAAAATATTAAAGCTCTTTCAAAGAAAAGCGATTGTATTAATTAACGTAATAAACAAAACAATATGGCAAACTACTCATTATCCAATCCAATGGAAATAAGCAGAATTAATCATAATAGCAAAGTCAGGAAACCCTCTACACGAATCTTGTTCAAATCTACCAATTAACATATTTCCGTTTTTGAATCTATAATTGAGTGTTGAGAAATAGTTAAAGATGTTTTTGGCAATGTAAAGGACAGAATAAATACACCTTTGGTTAAGAGTAGATGTACGAGTATAAATATATTAACAAAATACACATTTTAAAATTTACAAAAATATTTACATACGACTAAAATAATACAATATCTACAATTTACAACTATTTTATCTCGATCAAACAGGGGCAAACCATTCTTGTTTTGAAGATAAAAAGTTGGAATTTTGAATTCTTCAAAACTGGTGATAAAATATTTGTACTCCAAGTGTTCCCAAGCACGTTGCTGATATGTAGAGTTTAAAACTGCATCTCCAGTTTTTTTCTTTTCTTGTTTGAAGAGTCTCTATGATTTCTACAATGACCTGAAGACAAATAAAAAAAGCAGTTGGGAAAATTCAGGGTAATGCGATTGGTGACAAATTTGGTTTGTTTTAATAGTTTCGCACTAAGCGAACGAAGTGTTCCTTGGGAATTGGATGTAATCGTTTTCGTAACATTTCTTTACCTTTGGGAATTTTGATTCAAAAGTGGGTGGCAAAAAGTAGGATATAGTAGATTACGTCTAGTGACTGCTGATGACGCTCAAGTAACTTTGGCTTTTTGAACTTTCTTTTGGATTAGTTACTTGACGTATTTGTGATTAAGGTGGGCCAATTTATTCGAAAACTTTCAGTTCTCTTTACAGATGCGAGAAAGGCTAATTTTTATGACGATATTAGGCCTATTTCTCTAGGTGGTGTTGGTCAGACAGACGAACTTTTATAAATTAATAAAACGCCCTTTTCTTCTTCTTCTCCTCTGAGCACCCGTTTTATTTATGACAGACTTTACCGGTACAGTAGTTACAGTAAAAAAGAAGATATTAGATAGTATCTAGCCGTTGATAAACTGTCTCTGGGTTTTGGGAAAACTCAGTATGTATGTTAAAAGTTGCAAGTAAAAATATTTTAGAATAGATTTTCCTATAACAAAACTTGATATAATGGTGTAGTATATTAGAAAATGTTAATTTTTATTGTTAGGAACCTCTGGCCTTTTCTATGCATTATTTGACAATAGTTTTTAAAGAAAGGAATAGTGCCTAATGCAGATTTTTCTTACATTTTGATGTATTTACAAATTTAATAATAAAAACACCTTCGTTCAAGATTAAATACATAATTATATTAAAGAAAATACACATTTTAAAATTTACAATTTTTTACACACTACTAAAATCATGCATTTCTACAATTTACAACTATTTTAACTCGATCAAACAGGGGCAAACCAGATAAAAAGTTGGTATTTTGAATTCTTCAAAACTGGTGATAAAATCTTTTTCAATGTACTCTAAGTGTTCCCAAGCACTTTATTGAAATGCAAAGTTTAAAGCTGCAGCTCCTGGTTTTTTTCTTTATTGTCTGGAGAGTCTCTATGATTTTTACAATGACTTGAACACAAAGAATAGTGGCAGTTGGGGAAAATGCGGGGTAATGCGGTTAGTGACAAACTTGGTTTGTTTCAACAGTTCTGCACTAAGCATTAGACCAGTCTTCGAATCAATTTCAGCAGTTTCCCATAAAATATCGTTGGCAAAGTGGCAAATCTGTAACAAATCACAAAATTAAAACCTATTTAATTAACTGAATAATTCTATATAGATATTATTATTAACACAAGAATTGTAAAATAAATTGGTCTTAACTTACCGCCGAATATTTTGTGGTTACAAAGGTGTCCCAGGGAGTTGGAGGTAACCACTTTCGCACCAATTCTTCATCTTTTGGGAATTTGCTTACAAAAGTGAATAACAAAGTACGATGTAGGTACCATCCAGTGACTGCTCACGACACTCGTCTAACTTTTGACTTTTTGTGATGAGATTGTACCAATTCATTCGGAAACTTTTATATTTACAAATACAAGAGAGGCCAGTCTGTATGATTCCTCATCACTTATTAACAAGATCGATTGTTAGGCCTTATTAGGCCTTTTTCTCTAGGTGGTGTTGGTCAGACAGACGTACTTTTGGGTAGGACAGCTGCCACTTTCCTCAAATTTGCTGCTTCTGTTGCTGTATGCCCTTATTACCTTTGGCTGATTGACGCAAACTTTGAACCAATTGATTTCTGGATTTTCAGAACAGTATGAGAGGTTACCTCTAATTATTAACGTTAACAATCGTTTAAGATGTTGTCCAGAAGATGTAGAAGTCTAACCGGCAATTGATTTTTTGGTTGGGTAGAACCCAAATAACACATATGGAGAAAATATCTCATACTATACTGAAAATCCGGAAACCCGTTGGACACTGAAAATCCGGAAACCCTTTGGACACGACAACCACATTCTTTCTTTGTGTGTGTTTCTGCCTAAAAGGAAAAGTTCGCTAATATGTGTTGAATACATTTGAAGAATTATTGCAATGATTTGATTGATTCAGAAGTAATTAGGGCACCCAGCAACAGAAGTAGCAAACTGGAGGAAATCTGTTAGTTGTTGTCAACGGATCACAGCGGAAACACCTTTTCTGAGTTTCTTATTGCAATTAATTAACATTTTTCACGGAAAATTTGAGGAAAAAAAATTAGCTTACCAAAATGTACGTCTATAATCTGACACTCACACTGACAATTGTTTAAATAAACTTATTGCCAGGTGATATTTTTTTACGATTTTCATATGTTATGACATTATTTAAGATCGAGGCTACAATACGGCCTATTTTTCCATTCCAAATCAAGAACGTCACGTTATGTTAATAAATCTAATCCACGATGTTTTGTGTCACTGTCCCCAAGATCATTATAAATTGTAGTGCATATTCTAAAAAAAGTAGTGGTAGAAATCGTTCGGATCGTGTAATAATTGCCGAGAATACATTTTTCACTCTTCTATATCTCCTGTATTCGACCACAAAAAAAAAAAACTAAAAATATTTAACCAAATGAATGACGTATATTTTGGTAATGTTGATTTGACAATATTGTGAAGTGTTGCCAACTTTTAAAATTAAATTTCCCGATTTTTGTTTCTTATTCTGTTGATTATAAAAATAAGTCAATTTATCGTAAAAATTCTATAAACACGTATTTTAGTTTTGTCGTAGAGTTCAGACACAAAACCAGAACGTAGATTTAGAGCGATATTTGTTTAAGATTGAGCCATTACAATTCAAATAATTAAAACAATTTCGAGGCTAAATGGTTTATTTCGGTTTCTCAACATTAGGAACAGATATTCATTCGTTTAGAGTGATTTCAGAGAGATAATTTTCGGTTTATGAAATATTCCAAATATAAAGCCCCCCCAGCAACTAAATAATTTGAAATACGGTATTATTAACGAAGGCAATAAAAAATGTATCGATATTTGATGCAATGGTCCGAAAATAAGCACTCATGTAGCACAACTTATCTTAAGCGTAACATAACAAACAAATATGAACATAGAAATATATATAAATACATAAATGCATGGTTTTAATATTGATACGGGTTTCCATCGGAATCTTGTCTAGAATATCCTGCATTGGTCTGAGGACTGTGGTGGGACGAATTCATAAGTTTTATGTTGCTGGGGTGTTTCTTTTCGGGTACGCCACCAATCATAACTTTGTGTGCCTAAAAAAAACACATTTCCAGTGACCCCCAGAATGAAAATGCCTTTTACAGCACACGCATTAAACCAAACAAAAACTTTACCCTATTGTATTTGAAAGGTATCTTCCTCTTTTTCGATAGTGGTTCGTCTACAAATTCCCGAGCAGCCTGTTGTTCCCTGTCAGGCGTTAAATCCCGGGTATTCCGCAACCGCCGCCATGTTTCTATACCCAACGACTCTGGTTGTTTGTAGATATTCGACCTATCCGACCATAACTCTTCAGTTTGATTGAAACCGGCAGTCAAAGCAAAATCGAGTTGATCACTTGGCACCAAATCTCTAAAATATTAATATTTATAAAAGTTGAATGAGTGAAAACGCCGAAAATTTAAATATGACACATGACTGGAAAAATCGGCAACATTACAAATTCAGAGAAGAGAAGAGAAGACAAAGACTGAGTGTACTTTTGAGTTGTATTGTTTTTTTAAAGATTTTTGAGTTTTGAATCAAAATATTTAGTCAACGCTTACGTCTTTAATGAAGTTTGAAGTGGTTGAACTGTTTCATATGTGAAAATTTGAAAGCATGCGCACAGTGTCAAAAGGAGTAGTGGAGGGGGGACGGCCAAAATGACCCTCTACCTACTATGTGGCCAGGCAATGTGAAATTATTTTATTACAAGATCTGGAACAATCAGAAACATCCATACCAACGCCAAGATTCGAACCTGGGGTCTCAATATTGAATAACTCTTATATAATAATAATAACACTGTGTCACACTAGTAGTGATGACCAAAAAGTAGAAAGCAGAGAGTAGACACTACTGATAAAAAGAAGTGAGGATACTATTTAGAAAACGAATCAAAGACAGAAAATAAGAAATATGAAGAGGAAGAGACTGAAAACATAATAGAAGAGAAAGCAATAGAAAAATGTTCAGTGAATGAATTTAGTGAGATAAGTAAAAATTAACAAGAAAGATATGGCAACAAAAGGTAACACCTGAATAACGGTCTTTGGGAATTATAATACCAATTCCAAAGTCAGAAAATGAAGATTAATAAGAGAAAAAGACTGCAAACATTATAGAAGAGAAATAAATAAAGAACCTTTAGTAGAAGAATTTAATGAAATTTAACGTATTAAAATATAAGCAAGCTGATGCCATCTGTAATGAAATGATAAAAAATCAAGAACAAGAATAAAAAAAAACGTGTATGAAGTAATAAGAAAAATATGGCAAGAAGAGGCAATTCCTGAAGAATGGTGTTTGGAAAATATTGTACCTATTCTTAGAATTCAAGAATCGTGAGAAATGAATGTGATTTTTATTGATTTCAGACAAGTAATCAACAGCCTTAAAAGAACTGTGAGATTGGAAGATGCACAAAGATTAGAAATACCGGAAAATTTAATAAGGATAGTTAAAATGACATTAGAAGAATTGATGGCAGCTATAATATCAAACAAATTAATTATAAATTCAACAAAGATAGAAAAAAGAGTAAGGCAAAAAGATGGATGGTCTGCGACACTTTTTTAACATTTCATTGGTAGAAATAAAGATTTCGAAGTAAAGGGAAGTATAATACAACAGTCTGCCCAAGTTATAGCGTATGTTGACAATCTAGTAGTAGCAACGAGAGATGAAAGGAATTTGGAGAAAATAGTAGAAAAAATAAACAAAGAGGTGAAGAAAAGAATACCAGAAATTAATTCCAAGAAGGCATAAACATAAAAATAACTTGCAGGAATAGAACAAAGAATCAGAGTTATAAAAATATAGAAGGACACCAATACAGAAAAATGATAAACAAAGAAATAATAATAATAATAATTGAAAGAAAAATAAATAGGCAAAGTAGTAAAATCAAAAAGAAATGATATGGTTGTATAAATAGAAAGACAGATAAAATATAAAGATTACAAAATGGAGTCCACAAAATAATTGACCAAAAGACGATTGGTAAGTTAAAATAAAACTAGGAAAATATGGACTTTTGAGTTGTATAGTTTTTAAGCGAGTGTTTAGTCAAGATAAAGTTTGAAGATAGAACCTTACATGAGTCACAATTGAATCCTATATTATTAGAATAATATGTACAGGGAAGTAGTTAAATATCGCTCCGTACATAGTTATAACATTCACTGTTTATTTAATAATTCGTGAGCGAAAGTTTTGAGACAAGGTCGCAATCGGATAATAAATAAACATTTTTATTATCAAAATTAGCAAACATTGGGATCTTATTAGTTGGCAAAATAAAAAAAAGGTAAGTTTGGGTTCTCGGATGCCCTAGAAGTTGATAGTGCTTACCCCTGCGATTAAATGTAATAGTTATTTAAAAATGTAAGTTGCCCTGATATTTTGTAAGACTTTCATTCATAGATAAATAAATTGTTATTGTTTCACTCAGCCTCTTTATTTTCCAATAACGAAGTTACGTTGGGGCGTAATCCCCCTTAAGATAATGATAATATTTATTGAAAGAAAGCATTGGAATACGTAACAATATACAGCGGATGTCTCATTCTTAACGCATGTTTATCGAACCAATAACTTTAACGAACGTTCTCGCGCACGGCTGTTAGTGAAAACTTACTTGTGGTGTTTGAATCCGGCGAATCTCCTGGCGCTGGCCAACGTTTGATGGGCATGGAGTCGAGCGGGCGATGGTAGATCTTCACATTTCAACTCTTTGGCAATGTACTTCTCGGGGATGATGTTTTTCACGAATTTCCCCTCGGAATTTAGGAAGGGCACACAACATTTATTTCTGATGCGTGTCGCCATCGCAATATCGTTTGGTACCTACGGTGGTAGTGGTTTACAAATAAATTGAAACGATGTCATTTTTGCCCTAAGTTTACGTGACATTGTCCCATGGAACGTCAGTTTGTAATTTTGAAGCTATTAGCAAAGTCAGGGATGGACTAGTATCTGAATTGTTGTACGTTTTATTTGAATTTGGCGTTGTTATAAGTCTTGAAGTTAGCTATAATTGCAATTAAAATTGACTTTTGAAATTATCGATTTGATTGGTGGAGCTCTACCAGTCAAATTTTAAAGAATCAAATTATTGGGAAATTGAAAATTATAATTTTTTAGTTTATTCTTTCATCTCATTTCTATTATATGATGTAAATCCTCTTGTACATAAAAGTACTATTTAAAATTTTGTAAAATACCTGGTAACTTTTTGTTTATTTAAAATGGAAATAAAATGGGCATACCTTTTAACAGTAAGATAAAAAAACATTTACTAAATTGCTAATCGATATATTTCTTGAAAGAAGTTGAAGTGAAAATATTTCATTTTATCCAATTAATTATTTTTATGTTTATGTAAACTTTTTATGATTTATTTGCCAATAGATGGCAGTACATTAAATAGCAAATATTGAAATAATTAAATAGGAAAACAATTTCTCATTGTTTTTATCCTTACTTTGAGGAATCTATCAAATATAAATGTAAAAGATAAAATACGCTTTTGGCAGAAGGTGAAACAATTGCCATAACAACATTTTAAAAGTTTTTGGAAAATCGTGAAATTTTAATTTATCTTTTACATTGATATTAGGATATCCTCATGATCATTAGACTAACCTATAAAAATAATCAGAGTTCTTAAGTTCGACTCTGTGAATTTTCTTTTTTGTGGAAATTGATATTTCCTGGTTTAAACTCATATATTTTCCAACCGAAAATATCTCTATTATCGAATAGTAAGCCTTCGCGTGCATGAGTGTAATGGTGCGTTTTCTGAAATTCGTCCCTGTCTACATGCAATAAATAGCTGTCTGTATCATGAGCGTGTCAAATTATTAAGAAGAACATGATGAATATATAATATATATATAATATTATAGATTAGAAACATTTAAAATATGTTGCAGGAAGGTACAAATCTTTCACTAGAATAATAGTATAATAGAAATTATTAATAAATATACAAATCTAATTCAAATTATACAAATTTCAATAATAAAATGACAGTAAAATGACACATGGGAATATATTTTTTTATGATAATAATGTATGTACAATAATATAAAATGTAATGAAATTTCATATAAATAGTTATTATGCAAAGTTTTGTAATACAAAATTTAAGGAGAAAAGATTAAATTTTATTAGAAAGTAATCATATCATATCATATTAGTAATTAAGAATATTCAAGTATTGTAAATTAGTAATTTGAAATTTTTACCATATTTGTTAAAAAATATCAAATTTTCGTAAAACCTTTTGGAGGTATTTCATTGTCAATTAATTAAATATTTATGGAACTTGCATAACCTTAAAAAATGGCAAACAATTTTTAAGTGCATAAGGTATTATATAAACAAATTTACAATTAATAATGACATAAAATTAGTTAAAATACTTAACTATGAGATGAACGGATTTTATTGAGTGATCATAAATAAAGTTTTCAAGAATTTTCAAGTCTTCAGGCTGATGCCGATCCAAACCATCGTTTTATCAGGAAGGACTTCAAAGTAAATAATTTTCCCGCTTTTTGTTAACATTTCAAAAGTAAGACACTTTTTTGCGTTTGCGTTTACAAAATACCAAGTTTTATGTTTCTCGTTGTTGATGATTTTTTTATTTGTTTTTCTTTTGATAAGTTTAATGTTTATTGTTTTATTGTTTAATTAGTCGTAAGAAATCATAAGAGTAAAACACTTGTGAAAACTTATGTAGAAGAAATATATTGGATTGTAAATATCATAATTACAGATAAATGAAATCTGAACCCACTTTGAGATCATTTTTAAACCAACACGAATCTAATAGAAAATATACAAAGTGCGCCCAACAAAATTTATGAATTTTCTTCTATTCTTGTTAATTTGTATTATGTTTAATTTTTTTCATAATCAAATGTAATATTACAATATACATATATATTGTTACGATAATATATTCTCAGTTTTAAATAATGATTGTTTTTTTAGAACCTTCGAACTCTTGGATATTTTGTTTTGAATAATTTTGGAAATTTCAACTTCTCTTTTGAAACTTTTTCTGAATTCTAATTGACACACTTTTGGAGTTCTAGTACGTTTTTAATTTTTTTTTTAAACATTTTATAATTTCCTGATTATTTTACAGCCTTTTTT
Source organism: Hermaeophaga mercurialis (assembly GCA_951812935.1). Lineage (NCBI taxonomy): Eukaryota > Metazoa > Arthropoda > Insecta > Coleoptera > Chrysomelidae > Hermaeophaga > Hermaeophaga mercurialis. The sequence continues at coordinate 2,332,847 of OX638363.1, forward strand.
TAACTTCACAATATTTTTTTAGGATCAAGTGGAATATTTGCATATTTTTGCAGCATTTGAAAGAATTTTAGAATTCTGATATTTTTAGTACTATACGACATTGGTTAAATCTTAAAAAAATCTTTACAATCAAGATTTATTTATCTCTTCCTGATTGTATTCTTAATATATAGAAAAAATTTCAACCCACTTTAAATTGCATTAAAAATATCAACTTTTAAACATGCGATGGATTTCATACTGATTTATGTGTTTCAGTATGTAACAATGGTAATTTGTTTACGATTTATTTTAAATTTCGAGACATAATAAATGATATTCAAACAAATATTTTCCCTGCAAAGTGAATGCAGGAAGCGGTATCAATTCTATTGTAAAAAATGGTAAAAATGATCGTCTGACAACTTCAGCTTATCTATAACCTGCTGATAAATTCGCGATTTGGCAACATTGCAGCATTATAATTATACATTTATTTTCTAAATGAAACCTAAAAGTGTTGGCGGATCAATTTATTAAATGAGTATTTTAATGATACAAAAATGATGTTCAAAATGGTGTAGGTACGATTTATATGAGATACAATATACAGCAATTTTAAAATAGAGAAGTCCTATATTTTTGCATTTCATCCGTAATGTGATTAATATCAACGATTTGTGACCTGACATCAGGATTCACAAATTTACAAAAGCTGCGATGATATGCCTGTAGTTTAAGGAAAATTATTTTAAGAGCATTATACGCGGTTCCGATATGAGCGAATGATAAAAGCACCTCGTCATTAAGATCTTGTAATGATTGTTTCCAATTCTTATTGAAAATCTGTGCTATTTTCGGCGCTTTTATCGCCATCTCCGTTAGTTCTTTTATATTTACTTCTTTGCAGTAGGTGTCATTTTCATTTACAAACTGGACAATTTCTTTAAAGTAGGTAAACAATATTTGGTCAGAATACTCGTCTGCTTTCGGTATTAATCTGGATCTAAACAATTCTGTATCTTTTGAGTGTTCTCCTGTTGTTTCCGAGATGGTACGAAGGATCGCGTCGTAATTGTTGATGTAAAAGATCACCCGGTCTTGGGATTTTGTAAAAGCCTCAGCCACTCGTTGAATTAGTGATTCAACTGCTTCTTCTAATTCTGTTAATGATTTGCTAATAATCTCGTTTGGGTATTTTTCGCCGAGCCTGATTAAGGGTGCACTGAAATCCGCGAATCTCGTCGCAACCTAAAAGAAAAATCGCAATTGTATTCAAATGTTGTTACTGAAAAAAGAATATTTTCTTACATAATGCGGCACTGGCACGAGTTTGAATTTTGTAATATCGCATTCTTTGATACTCTGGATGTGCGACCGAAGAATGGATTCAAATCTGGAAAGTAGTACATTCTCCAGAACATTCCAATGATCCTCCAGAGCCGAACTACAACGTTTGCGGCACAATATTCTATATCTTTGTACCAGTTGATAACATAAAAATATTGATGTAGCGTCACAACGTGAAGAAATGTAGGTTTCTAATTTTTCCTGAAAAAAAAAAAATCAAAAAAATGTAGAAACAAAGATGTTGATTTGAAAATGATTACCATAGAGAATCAAATATTTTTACTTACTTGAAGATAGGTAAGAGTCTTGTCCATGATATTTTTGTACAAATTTAGAGCCTCTTCATCTTTTACCATAAAATATTCATTAACAAACGAATATTCTTTGCAAGTGTGGTCTATAAGAGCACAATGGATACTTCTGAATAAAACTTCAAAGGGAAACTAAAAAATTCACAATTAATTAATAACTAGTTTCATCGGTATTTTTTTAAACACATAATACAGCATTTACAAAATACTTTCTTTATAGAAATTGTGTTCAGTTATAAAAAATATAAGAGCTATTAATAATAATGATTGCGTATACTTGATTTGTTTAGTTTGTCGAATTGGAGTGATTCTTTTAGTTTACCTTGTTCGTCGTTTCCGCTTCTGGTACCATGATCGCGGCTTCAGGTTGTGTTAAAATCTCTCCTCGATGACCCATCGAGAACAGAAGTGCTTTAGGGTCAGCCAACATCTCGTTTGTGGAATCTGCTTTACCCATCATTACATCATCACTTAACAGGGTTTCATCACATTGTAACTTAATGATTTTCTTTTCGTACGATTTAAAATAAGACAGATAGTTTTTACTTATTACAGTTACGTAATTCTGCTGAATTTCTTCAGCAGTCTTTTTCTCATTGAATAACAGAAAGTCGTACTGCCATTTACATTTCAATAATTTATCATACGGTATCTTATGGATGGACATATATTTATGAAATTTAGAAACCGTTTCGTGGATGTATTTCTTTATTTTTGAATTGACCATTTTCCATAGATCTTCCAAATGGTCGATCAAATCTGGAGACGTTTCGATCCCCTGAGCACTCTGTTCTTTAATATATTGTCGTTTATTTGCAAGTAGTTGCAATCGACTCAAAAATTCTTTATCGGTCTCGGGTAATCGCATTAAACCCATTAAAGTTTCGTGGAGGTTTATGTCATTCTTCAACTGGTTCATCTGCTTGGCGTATACTTGCTTTGCAGTTATTTCGTGGTTCATTTCGATGGTTTGCTTTTGTAAGATTTCGATATCTTCTCGTATGTCCAAAATGTCATTATTAAAATCTAAAAGCATTTGTTCCATCTTTGCCATAGCTTGATCGTAACAAAACACGTGATCGAGAATCCCCGCTAATCTTTCGCACTCTTCCATACATTTTTTTTTAGCTTCGTATTCAGCGGCATGAACCTGTTTTTTTATTTCTTGTGAAAATTCTCTGAGTCCTGTCAAAGAGCTAAAGATTTCCGCTGCTTCTTTGCTCTTACTCGGTATTTTCCTAACGGACCGAGGCTCATAACTCTCGCAAAATGAACTCATTTTAAATTAATTATCAAACGGTGGACTTTATAAATTTTTGAAAACCCCGAACGAAATTACTAAACCCTGACACTTGGCAATTTCACACCAAATTATTGAATTAACAAATTCCGTCACTGATACTTTAAATGTGAATCCAGTCTTCTTGATCGAAAATTACGTTTGTCAGGATTTTTCTGAAAGAGGTCGTTCATACAGGGCGACCTAATTTGTTCAATATTAAATTTATGTTTTATTTTATATTGTTACGATAGTATGTACAGGGGCTTAGTTAAATATCGCCGTGTACAATAAATTTATTTTTTATTTTCTAAATTATAACATTATTAATAAATAACGCGATCGGATAACAAATAAACATTTTTTTTATTATAGTCATCAAAATTAACAAACATTGGTGTCTTCTTGGTTGGGAAAATAAAAAGAGATTAAAAAAACAAGTTTGAGATCTCGGATGATCGAGAAGGATTGCTCTAATATTTTATAAATAAATTGTTATTGTTTTTAATAAGCCTCTTTAATATCCATTAACCAAGTTACTTAATGGGTTAAATTTCCCTGAAAATTGAAAATAGTATTTATATTTGTTCATATATTTATTAAAAGAAAACAACCCAATATATAACAATCGCGAATTGTCAATTCTTCTTTGACAGTAAATTACTGTTTACTATACTGAATCCACTCTCAGCCATATATGAACAAAATTGTGTACTATTGCCCATAATCCAGAGAATTTATTTTTGAAACCAAAACTCTTGGTATCCATGTTTGATTTTTACTCTGTAAAATCAACGTGAAGAACGTCTAAGGCTTAAGAGCAGTAAGTCCAGTACTGAATCAAGTAGATTGAAATAACGTCTCAGACAAACAGATTTAGAGAACCAACGCACTTCTATGCGGGTCAACAAGCGATTGTCATCTTCATCATTTTTCCTACAAAAATCGGCCATTCAAAGAAATGCTTCTAATTCTATTGATTGCTCTAATAATATAATTCTCACAATAAACAAGACAATGCACAACGAGTACATTTGGTACTACTTGTTTCAAATGTGCTATAAAACTCTGACGCCCTGTCATTGTTGGAGCACAATCACTAGCAGCTGAAAAAATATTGCAAATAGGAATTTCTTTCTCTTGGAAAAACTTTTGCTCTTTATTAAATATAGATTTTCTCTTTGTTATTTCAGTTTTTAAATAACAACTCTTGATGAATTTTTCTTCTTTTAGAAATTGAATGTACGATGAGAGTAGAGCTGCGTTATTTGGTAGAGATGATTCATCGAAATAAATGAAAAATTTTTAAGTCTTTAAATAATCACACAATATTTCAAAGTCGTTTGCCATTTCATCTATTCATTTTTCCACTGAATTATTGCTGAGATGAGTTTTTATGATGACATTTGACGGTATTGTATGTCGAAGAATAGTTTTTATTATCTCACTGACTGTCGGAAAATGTAATTCCTCGCCAATTGTATGTAGTTTTTCTTTTATGATTAACAATGAAACGTTATTCGAGACTCATAGGCCACCATATTGTTTAGAAGACGATACAAAAAGGTTAGCTGTTTTTAAGATTGCTTTTCCAGTCCTTGAAAATAGTGTAATAGATTAAACGAGCCCTCTTCTGGATAAGGGCGCGGTTTTCTTAAGGACGTAAGAGACGACGAGTTTAACAACAATTACAATTTAATAAAGATAAACAAAAAAGTGCTCAATAAACCCTAACAAGTATATAAAAAATGGTATAAAAAAGAGTTCTTACCAAGGGATGCTCTTGAGGGGCCCCATGGAATTTATAGCACTTAGACACTGGGTAAACTTCCCAAACGGTCGGGGGACTGCTGGTTTCTTTCCCACAGTCGGCGACTGTTTGAATCCATAGACGGAGGCCAATAAAATATTGCCAATGTAATCGTCTCGTATTTATATTAAATAATCTTTATGTTCTTGAAAAGTAACCTCACGTAGTTCACGCGTAGAGTCTAACGATTTTTTAAGAATATAGAAACAATGTTTACTATACGAAACGAATACTAAATATAAACAAGTTCCTGAACTATTGATTGAATTAACTAACTAAATCTAATGCCCATTTCGTATGTGACAATATATATATTAAAGTCTTTTAAAACATTTGTATAATTTTTGCATACTTTTAACTCCTTTTTCAAAATTCAGTGCCATTTTTTTACTCATTGCTTTTTTAGAACATACTTCAAATACCTTAATACTTTTTTACAGGACGGTAGAAGTTTTGCTCGTATTTGCAACATCAGGATATTCTTTAAAACCTTAGAACATTTTTTTAGCACCTTCGAACTTAACAGTATTTTTTAGATTCGATTAAATTCTTTTAATAACACTTTCCAAACTTTTATGGCCATTCCTAACTACGTTACATTTTCAGAAAATGTGATTATTTTTAAAGCCCTACATCATTTTATTAATACATTTTTTATAATTAATTAATTCGTAAAAAGTTTCCCTTTTCGGTTTAGAAATGTGCCGTGCACGCCCCTGTAACTCCCTGTATACACATTCTCATGCGAAGTGTGCTATTGATGCGACAAACCTAAATTTCAACTGCTAATGTCATTAGTATTGATTTTTTGACGAATTAACATACAAACCCAAATTTTCAGTCGCACCATGTCTGAAGCCATCAACAAGGCGCAAACGGATATTTACGACGAGGATTTTTTGAATAATTTGCAAGTAGCGAAGGATTTGGTACTGAAAATCAAAAACAGGAAGGGTATGGAATTACAGTAATTTTTTCATATTCAGTTCTTAGTTTTTTCATTTTATTACGATTCTTGCGGGAATTATTAAGGGGGAATAGGACTGTGATGGATTAAAAAAAATTAAAAAATTCAAATTAATTAATTTCTATAAATTTCTATAATTGCTGATTTTTGCAAAAATATTCAATGTACCACGCGGAATAGGTTTTTCCACGAGCCACCTTAGCAAAAAATAATGCATTACTATAAAATAAAAAATTGCAAATATTGACAATTTTTCAGCTTTTGACAGTCATTTTTCCCCTTAATAATATTGAATTATTTTTATTTATTATTTTATTTAAGTCAAATTTACGTAACATTTTTGGCAAAATCTACTTGAGGTGTATGCAAATACCTACATTAAATTTAATTAAAAATTTACTTGACATGTATGTCACAATTAAGTTAGTTTTATTATAAACTCTGAGCAATCCAACCAGTAACGTAAACGCTCGGGGGCGTCGTTTTATTTGTTTTAGATATTGAAATTTTTCTTGAATATATTAAAAAGAAACATATAATTTTGACTAAGTTTTTAAAAATTAAATTAAACTATCAATAAAATAGCGAAAACCTCATAACGATACCTTTTTCCTAGACGGAGATATCTTAAGATACATGTAAAGGTAGGAATTCTTCTTTTAAATGTCTGGTAGGCTAGTTAATCTCAACGAAAATCAACGAATTTTCATTATATGGTCTATTCATTGTAAATGAGTAGCTTTAATTTTTTTTTACTATATTATATTATATCTCCAATCAGTTGTTGTACAATTTCTATGTTTTTCTTTGGTCTTTTTTCGCTTTTAGTAATTATGTGTGGTCCCAGAATCGGTCTCATGATTCTTCTCTCTAATATTTAGAAGTCCATTTCTTCTTTTTAATCCATTGTGTATGTTTCTGTTGAATACGTTATGGTTCGTTATATTAAGGTCTTATATATTTTGAGTTTTGTTGCTTTACTGGCTGTTTGATTCTTCAATCTCTTCTTAGCTCTTTGCCCTTTTGTTATTCTTAGGTACTTAAGTGACAATACTATTTCGAATTAATTGTTCCTATTATTAGGTATTTACCCTTTACTTCTCTTACATTGCTTTCAACCATGTATTTCGTTTTCTCCTTATTTATTTCTATACCGAAAAATGTTTGCTGCTTTACCTACTTGTTTTAATATCCTTATAAGTTTTTCTCTGGTGTTTGCTATCATTAAATCATCTGCATAGGCAATTACATGAACTTGATTTACAATAATGTTGGTATTGTGTATCTTGCTTGATTGAGTCGTCTTGTTTAACTCTTGTTTAACTATAACTTCATCTGTAGTTCTTTTGAAATCGTACTTTGGCTCTCTCAGTTTCATGGGAATACCCACATTTTTTAAATCCTTCAACATTTTTGTTATATTTTTGGTGTGAGAAGAACTTTTAACGTCGATGAAAATTATATGCAACTCTTTATTATATATTCTGTAGGTACTTTTGGGTTATGTGTTCGACAATATGTACAGCATTTATTGTTGATGGTTAATAAGATTTGCGAAGATTTTGTGTGTAGCGCTCAGAAGCGTTATTGCCCTGTAGCTTTTGTAGTGTTCTTTGTCACTTTTTTGTATTGGTGCTATAATTATTACATTCAATTCATCAGGGATCTTGTTTTCAGTCCAAATTTGCTGTGTCATTTTATATATCTCTTTATGTAGCATATCTCCTCCATATTTAACAAGGTCCTATTCCGTCTTCACCACCTTTTTTACAGTGACCCATTTTTTTTATTTCTCATTGCACTTTTTCTTGAGTCGGGCATTTTTTTTATCGTCCGGTGTATTTTGTAATAAGTATTATTTTCTGCATTTGTGGTATTAATTTTTTCTTCTTTATTCAAATTTGATTTGTAGTGTTCCTTCCATATTTTCCAACCTCTGTTGAGTCATGTTCCAATGTACCATTTTGTTTTTAATATATTGAAAGAATTCCAGTCCGGTAATTACATACATATTTCCCATTTGGATATATATATATATATCAGTTTAAAGAAGATCAAAAAGATATTTTATTTAAAATAATCCATGTGTACTTAATAATAATTATACAATTGTGTATATCGTTTTTACAGATCTAAACAAATATCACATAATCTGGCAACTGTGCTCAATTGGATCTCGTTAAAAGAGGGATAACAGCGTTAACGAAAAAAGCTTTTAATTTTAATTTTAAAATCACTAATTTCAGAAATTTTGACGCAATCTCACTATTTCGCAATTTTTTGAAATAATACAAATCACAAAAAGATGTTTTTGGTCATTTTTGGAAGTTAAGAAGTGTACGCATGACGATGGATATATTATTTTCTCAAATTTGAAGAATTATATAGTGAACATTGTGCACGAAAATTTGTCATTTTACGCATATTGTAGCTTACGTTTCAAATTAAAGAACGAAAGAAAAATAGTGTATCAACACGTATTTAATCTTAATCTATAAGCTCTAAAAATTTCGAAGAAATTGCTTCAGTATTTTTCTCAAAAATTGCGAAATACTACTGATGGATTTACATGAATCACATTGTATATTTCTATTTTCGTTCAGAGGGCGGACAATTAATTACATTGAAAAGTTGGCGTGTCTCAGCATTTTTCATAAATCTCTAAAATAACGGCAGAAATATTTTATTCCATTTTATTTTCATAATATATTAGATAACATTAACAACTTCTTCATCGATATTTTAACAAATATTTGTCGAAATACCTTAAAAACAGTTTCTAATTTATGAACAAAATTTTTATTCAAAAATCTAAAAGTTTCTTTCTCCTCTATTGTTTTGTCACATAACTTTAAACATTTGAATTTTCTGCTACTATACCCGGCATCGAATTTTTTTCATATATAAACAAAACTATTTTTCCAATAATACTAACAAACTCTGTAGGTGTAAATATACAGAGCGATCAACTTACACTCCCGATTTTGATACCTGCGTTTTTTTGAGAAATACAAAAGAAAATTTTGAAGGAAAGTTATAGATAGAGTTAAGCTTCACATTTTAAAATTAATTCGGAATATGAGGGATGTTTTATAAGCTCACAGCATATCAGTTATGTTTTTTCTTAATGGAATACCCTGTATATTATCTTGAATTTCAATTTCGTTTGTTATCCCTATTCAAATAATATAGAGTTTCACTAGGTCTACATGGTACTTTTAAAGATATGGCCACTTTTATGTGAAATTCTTAATGTAATCATCACCCTGTATTATTTAACTGGGGGGTTAATCTCCCAAGACCAAAAGAATTTTGTAGTATATAGTCTATTTTTTACACATTTTTGGTAGCTTTCATTTTGAATACTTATTTTATATCATCTTCAAAAACCATTTAAAAAAATTAAATTGAAATTTTATATAATATATAGGGTATTCCATTTAAAGACACAAGACTGATATGCTGTAAGATTATGAAACACCCTGTGTATTGCGAATTAGTATTAAAATGTGAAACTTGACTCTCTAGAGTTTTTTTCGTATATCGCAAGACAATGGAGGTATCAAACTTCGGAGTATAATTTGATCACTGTGTATATATTTCGTGAAAAAAGCAAATGTTAAAATTATAAGCATTACTAACTATAAAGACTAATCATCTATTAAAACTAATTTGGTTGCAGGAAGGCAGGAGAGATTTTGAAAAATTCGATTCTCACTTTTTTTTACAAAATAAAATTAGAAAAGTGTAAATATTTATATCTCGGCCCCACATCCAAAAATCAAAATTTACTAATTTTTGCCATTAGCCATTAAATAATAATTATAGACACGATTTTAAAGAGTGCGTAAAGTTACTAGTTTACTAACTCCCAATCGATTAAGTAGCCCATAAATCTAAAAGTTTACTCTTGACTGCTTCAGTCTTGAACCACTTAAACAACAAATCAAATACTTGATTCAACGTGCGTTTCGCTATGTTAACATCATCACGAGGTGATTAAAACTAATTGTAACCAACGAAATTAACTGTTTATATTCCTATCTTTGGTACAGTATCAAAAATCAGTCAACCTTGACCAAGTAATTCAATGGATTGTAAAGAAAAGTTCCTTTGTCCTTATTTAATCTGTTCTTACATTTGTGAATTTCTATACTTTCGTATGCGCATAGCAATCTATCATTAATATTTAGAAATAACTCAACATTATCTAGAGTTAATTATGAGCGCCGTAAGGAACATACTCGACACCACAGAATTTTTCAGTTCTTCCGTTTGTTAAATGACCTAAAAGTTCTTTACATCTAGTATGTATCGATCTTTTCGTTTGCCCTACATTTCTTATCGCAATTTTACAGCCCATGTGGTACTTTCGTACTCCACTTTTTTTCAAAGTGGTTAATTTATTTTTTGGATTTCCAAATAATGTTTTTAAATGATTTCATGACTTAAACATTAATGATATTATTATTATACGGAATTTAAATATATTTTTGATTATTATTTTTATTTTTCTTCATAATGAAAGTAGAATTACTAAGTTTTCTTTATATGTTTATTAATTAATCAATTATTTTTACGAGTAAGTGGGTGTTGCCATGTGTGAGGATATTTTAACAGGAGGAAAAAACAGAGAAATAATAGGTATTTTAATCTCACAGTCTATAACTTTTATTTATAATAGAAAATCTACCGGTTTCGTGACAAAATGAGCCAAATCTTCAGATTCAATCACAAAATTCTGTAATTAAAAACAAATAGTTATTTATTTATTTATAATTTCTATTTTATAATATATATAATCAAAATTTAAACCCACTACATATTAGTTTTTTTTTTCTACAATGAAAAATACTTTTTCTAAGTTGTGTATATTGAACTTATCTATATTTATTATATTTATTAAGTACTGCTGAGAATGCACACTAGATGATATTGTTTCTATCCTCAACATTAGCGCCCTTGTTTAGAATTAGACAAAAAATTGTACTATTTTTTATTTATTTGTAGAATATTTTTAATATGTTTGTGTTTGTTCTTGTGACTTCTCTATATCATATAATATTTCACCTTTTTCCGCATGTGTTATTTGTGATTGATACCAAATAGTTTGGTATAAGATTCATAATAAAGTTTTTTACCTTATTTTTCTATTAAACTCAAGAATACTGTACTTAAAATCTAAGATACTAAAACTAAATATAACTCCTACTAACTACAAAAACTAAAAATTATTCTAAACATAAAAACTAAAACATATATTCTACACAAAAACAACCCTTACCTAAAAATCATATATACAATTTATCTTACACCAAATGATTTGTTTTTAATTACAGAACTTTTGTGATTGAACCTGAAGATGTGGCCCAATTTGCCACGAAACCGGTAGTTTTTCTATTATAAATAAAATTTTAGACTGTGAGATTAAAGGACCTATTATTTCTCCGTTTTTTCCTCCTGTTTATATATGCTCACACATGGCAACACCCACTCATTTAATTGTAATTAAATATAATTCTTTTTTTAAGACATATACATTGCAATTGTAATTAGTTTCTATTTCAAAAAAATACATTGTAATTATAATTTTTTTTAAATTACAAATAATTGTCCAGCTCTGGCCGATTCTGATTTTTTACACATTTCATGTACTCGTATACTATGTTTCTGGGTATACAACTACTCTGAAATATACATGTGTATTTGTTTTATGTATAAAATGCTGCAAGTATAACTACAATCAAATTATACTTGGGGACAGAGTACCGAGGTCATTACAAGACCAAATATTTTTTACAATTTTTAATAATAGTCAAATATTTGCTTTGTCATTTTTATATATAATTTTTTTAAAACAGGTTCTACTTGTCTCTTCAAACAAATGTCCTAATGATGGCTTTTTAAAAACATAATTGAACAAAATAAATATACACTCCTTAGAGTACAAATAATTTTTCCTCCTTCCTAGTTTGTACAAATACTAAGTCTGAAACTATCACCAATATTTGCTAATTTTGTATTAAAAACTGCTTTCTTCTTGATGAAGAGGGCAATAATGCACACTTTATAACCCAGGCGGGCATAAAATACATTTTAGGGTTTAGATATTTAATAAAAATAAAAAATTGTCCACACTTTTTATTGTTTATTACAGTCATTAATATTTTATTTTACAAAACTACAAACGCGCTTTTAACAAAAATAATTATTAATATCTAATAAATATTTGTTAACGCAAATATTTCTCCGAACTCAAAAATAATAAATAATAAATTTATTATGTAGAGTTCCAAATGTTTTAGTAGTAAATTATTATTAATTGTTCAACTAAACATAACCAAAACAAAAAACGAAACTTATCACAATGTTAACAAAAAATCATTCTCGTGATAATAGGAATTAAAAGAATTTGGCATTTAAATATTGTTTGTTGTTAGTATAAAACAAAAACTATTTACACAATTATTTTGGAAAAATTAGCAAAATATCTAGTTGACATTTTTAAATGATTGATTTTTTGTATACACCCAAATCGCAACTAATGTTTTAAGAATATTTTAACTCATTTAAATCTAATTAAAACAGTAACAGTTTGAAATAATGTGTTGTAACTGCAAATAAAAAAAAATGTTCCCAAAGAGTTATTAAATTTACAGTATCTTAACAAAGATATTATTTACAAAAAATTAATTCTTCATTATTTTATTTTTTTAGACAGACAAATTTGCAAAAAATGGATTACTAAATTATGTAATCTGAAATCTGATGATGCCATTGTGAAAAAAAATCGAAATGCATTTTTCAAATATATGCTTAGGATGCTCCACAAAGCAGCCCAAAAAGAATCTGAGATCCTAATGGATGTTGTGAGTAAACTTAACCTGAAAATAAATTTTTTCATTAAAATATGTATAATAGGTATATTAGACTTTTGAGAACTTGACCAAAATGTTTCTTTTTCAACCAAAGAATTTTATGTCCATTATTCAACTTTACTAGAATGAAGTTTACGCCCATAAAATTTATTTACTTGAATAATTATACACTGATATCATTTAAAAACGAACCACTCTCAGTATCTTAAAAACGCATTACAATAAACAGAAAAGCCGAGGCATATAATTTTCTAAATTGAGCGGGTCATTTTTCTAGCATATCCTCAATTATCATGTGCTTATTTACTTCAATTACATTTTGTTATGTTATGCATTGAATTATTAATGAAATTAGCTTTGAAATTAGGCGTCAAACGTTGGAATACGTAAAATATTTTTGTTCGCTAAAATCAAAAAACGCAATAAACATTCATATTGCTGAATTACCTATAAAATTATGTATCATACTAAGTACTTTCCCTATTTAAATTGTATTGGTTAACATGATTAAGGGAAGGGGAATGAAATATGACAGTTGAGCATATGTTAGAAAAATGTCCCTCTCAAGTTAGAAATTGACTTGCCTCGGGTTTTGTTTCTTATAATGCGTTTTTAAGACACTGAGGATGGATCGTTTTTAAGTGAACGTTTTTATAAATCATATATTTTTTCTTAGGGAAATGATGCAGACCAATCTCAATTTGCAAGCAAATGGTCCCCAGATAACAGAACCTACTTTGCTACAAAACCATTGCCAGGAGAAGGCGTTTTAATTTACTTGGCGGTATCTTCTGATCCCAGTTTAGGTTGGGATCATATTTGATATTTCAAAATTGTTAATAATTGCGAATAAATGTTAAATTGATCTTTTTCATTAACTTACCTATATTTACAAGAATTATTAACAAAAACTAGAACAATATCAACTCCATGTCAAACTATCAACGCCTCTTTCTACCACCTCCATTTTTACCGCCTTTCCTTTGCGCACTTTTGCCTTTTGGTTTTTTCATGTTCCCTTTTCCACCTTTTCCACCCTTACCCCCTTTTTTGACAGACTTGGGCCTATCTTTAGAGGTACTGCTTCTAAAATAAAAATAGAATCAATAACAAGTTTTTTTTATGGCACTCGGAGTTTATCCATTAAGCCAGGAACTATCTAACTAAGCTTTTGTTTTCAATAAAACAGACTTACTCTAATTGTTCGTTGTTAATCTGTCTTGCAACTGCCTTTTCTATATTCAATTTGGGTCTTTTATTCAATATTCTCTCGGCTATGGCTAGATTTTCGCTTTTTTCCACATCTCCCGAAACAGGAGGCAATTTCCTTTTTCTACTTGCACCAGGAGTTATAGCAGACACACCTCGAGCTTCTTTCTCTTTTGGTAAGTCCTTTTGGAACTTTCCTAAACTTGCTGTTGAGGCTTTCGCTATAGTAACAGCAGCTTGTAGCTGTGGAAAAACATACTCATTGTGAATTTATGTCAAAATATTCTATATTTAGATGTAAAATTGATTAGAATTATCCAAGATTTTTACATCGTTAATGTAATTAGAAGTGAAAAAAGTATATATATAGAACCAAATATATACAAAAGTAGAGAAAATTCAAAGGAAATGTGAAATTTTTGAATGTTTGCTACCTGAACATAATAGCAATAGTAAGCGTACCGAATGTCATAAATAAATTTTTAAAATAAAATAAACTTATTACTAGAATGTAATCAGGTTTCAGGAGTAAATATAATTGTGAATCAGCATTACAATGGGTTCTGTATGACTATAAATATAAATTTAATAAAAATGATTTAATATTGGCAGTTTTTATAGATCTTTAAAGAGAATTCGAGACAATTGATCAAAACCGTTAAAAAAAAAATTTAAAAAGTACTGGTGTAGTACGACAAGTATTGGTGTGATATGTTGATTACCTAAGTAACAGAAAACAAAGGATACAAGTAAATAACATCCTATAATAGGAAATGAACTATGTCAGAGGTATTCCACAGGGAATCATATTAGGTCCTCTGTTATTCTTAGTTTACATCAATGACATTTGTTGATGTCAAAGATCAATGGGACATTAATCTGTTTACTGATGATGTCCTTATATACTTTTCTTGTAAGGATTCAGATAATTTACTAAGAGTTTTCAATGAAACACTAAAAAATATTTATAAATGGTGTGGCAACAAATTGTTAAAATTCAATATAAATAAAACAAAATGTATGCTGATAAGTAATAACTATAACTTTATATAGTTTGTACAAAAACTATATAACATCACATTTGGAGGAAATTATATTCAATTAGTAAAACAATTCAGATGCTTTGGGGTAGTAATTGACAAGCAGATGAAATTCCTAGTTCATGCTAACACTCAAAACTATTGCGTTATATTTCCTATTCAGAAGTTTATTTGTTGTAAAACACAATTTTTACTAAATAAAAATGAGTTGAACCGACTGCAGAGTAGGGCAATGCGAATAATCTTGTTTAAAATATATTTCCATTAATCTAATGCTTGAACCTTAGGTGGATGCCAATTAGAAATCGATTCAATTATCACTTTATTATACAACGCAGAATTTACTATTAGTTAAAGGTCTAGACCATTACTTAGAGAAAGAATTAAATCGACCACTTGTGTAAATACATTTAAAATCCAAATAACGGAGTATTAATGAATATTTCTCCAGAAACAATAACCTTTAGAATTAGTAGTTTTAATTGTATCTGCAGGTAATCTGTATAATTTAACTATATATTTTTTTATAACTGTATTGTGCTATTAGTAAACGATTTAAATAAAGGAAATAATAATAATCAGAAAGGCGCGGAAAAATTTGTATTTGAAATTTAAAATATAAACCCGACACCTACAAGGTAAAAGGACATACATCATTGATATCTAAATGTCCAAACAGTGTAACGCGTTGTCAAAATTAGGGAGCAGAAACAACTGTTTTGCATGTTATATATACAACTATATTTTGTCAAGTTACAACTGTAAAAATTAATTATTTATTTAAGTAAACTAGTAATATTCACATGGTTAAAATTTATTTTTTATTCATTTTTTTGGTAAAAAAAAAGATGTGACCATTTTCTGAGAATCTTTCGCAAACTATTCCGTTTTTAATCATAAAATCTATTAGACATCAAAAATATAATAATAAAAACAATATAATTTAATATGACTTACATTTTTTGCTGTAGAAACTTCTTGACTCGTAATTCCCACTCTAGGCACTTTTATTTTCTTAGCTTTAGCTATATTCCTTAACCTCTGGAGCTCGTTCTTGGCTACTCTTTCAGTTTTCGCTTGAGCTTTCTTCTCGAACTGATTTTCCATAGGGTCTGCGTTATCTGGTACTTCAAGTAACCAATCCTTTTCTTTTTCCGCTTGGGATTTCTTGAACCCGTACAAAGGCACCCATTTTTTCAGTTGTTCATCCCAAGATAACTTCGACTTCTTTTTCTTCTCGATACCTTTCACTTTAGCGAACTGTTCCCATTTCGTTAACGGCCTAGGTTTTGGAATTGGTTTCATACGTGGAAGCCTAGTTTTCTGTATGGGTAATTTTGCTACTATAGCATCTTCTAAACGGTCTGTAGGTAAGTCCCATATTTGATTTATTAATAATTGTGTATTGTCTCTTGTTAATTGAAGTAAATAATCGTTTTTATCTTGCCTGAAAGAAATAAAATTTCTAATACATATAGAGGTCCTTACAAAATCATACAAGTACATACCGTAATAATTTTTGATCGAAATCATTTGTATCTTCTGCTAGAAGCGTTCCTAAGTCATAGTTAAGTTCTAAAAGTTTATTTACGGTTATTGGTTTATATTTTTCAGCGTCTAAAGCTGATTTCGCCAATATTACATCCATGTTGTTATCAAAGCATTTAAAGACTAACCTCACTTCTTTCAATAAGCCACACGTGAATGTGCAACATCGAAAACTAAAAATCACTAGTTAGCGACAGATGACACATTGACATATTCTTCTTGTATTTTAATGTAATTAAAATTTTAATTCGCAAACGTATACTTATCTAAAAGAAAAAATTGTAAAATAATAATTAATCATTTAATTTATAACGATAGAAATTAATTCAGATGCATTGTTTTAGAATACAAAGGAACGTATGCTAGGTAAAAACCCACAAGAGTGAAGTCCATAAATATTAGAATTAATGTGAGTTTTGAAGAAGAATGTAACCTCAATAATTGACAAAAATCAAAATGAGTATTTTAAAGAAATCTTGTAATGAATTAATTAAATATATTAAAACCTATAATTTATTACACCATAGCCAAATAAGTAGAACGTTAACTTCGTATAAGAGTACCCTAGCTCTTGAAAATATATACCCAAAGAGTAGCTTAAAAATTACTGATCCTAAGGTAAGTACATTCTAAAAATATAATTTATGAAACTAAATATTTTTTTGTAGATTCCAACTAACGAAAAAGCATTTAGTGGCTATATCCCTATAGAAGAATTAGAAATCAAATACAGCAGAAGCTCAGGTCCAGGAGGCCAAAATGTAAACAAAGTAAACACAAAAGTCGATATACGATTCAATTTGCAATCGGCCAAATGGCTTAATGATGAAGCCAAACAAAAACTAGCAGAAAAAGTACGTTTTAATCCTTATACAACTCAAATTATTATAACATTTCAATTTTAGTTATCTACTAAAATGACCAAAGACGGTTGCTTACTCTTTAAGTCGGACTTAACCAGATCGCAACAATTAAATTTAGCAGATTGTCTGGAGAAAATTAGAACCGCCGTAAGAGGAGCGTTAGAAGTCAAACCAGAACCCAGCATCGAAAGCCAAGAAAAAGCAAGACGACGGCTGGAAAAAGCCGCTAAAGAAAGACTTTTACTTAAAAGGCAAAAGTCCCAAATTAAAAATGATAGGAGAAATAATATCATTGTAGAATGATCTTGCATTTTTTGGTTTAACTTTTTTAAAAATTATAGCAAAAAAGAATATCAAAAAAATTGTAAACAACAAATATATAATTTATAATATCCTATCTTGTATCTAAATAGCACTTTTTCCAACAAATTTTAAAGCAATATATTAAAGTACATTTAAAAATATTTTATAGGATACACAATGTGGTAAATCAGTAGTTTTTAAAATAGTACATCTAGTAAAATACAGAGCGTCCTATTTAAAGATCAAAAGTCTACTGGTAGATAATCTCTAAAGGAAGATTGTTGGCTTTGCCAATAGAGCGTTGGTCACCTCATGGAAAATATTGACATAATTTTTTGTCATACTTCCAGATCAACGACTGATCCAGTTGGGCTCCTAATCAATAAAACCGCAGACACCTTTTTACAGAACAGAAACTAAATTTGGTAGATGTCATACTTAATAACTCTTATTCAACAAATGTAACAATATTTCAAGTTTTACAAAAATTTCACAAAATTAATTTTAATAATAACATCCTCTTCATATTATTGTTCTGGCCCACTATAGAATCTAATGTTTTTATTATTTCATTTTATTGCCTTAACTATTAACATATTTTTAAGTTTTTACATACAATTTCTGTAAATTACTCTTGTGTTTGGTAAATTGGATCCCAGACCTTAACAAATGTTGGAAGAAATTGTGCAAATAGCACTACAAATACAATGTCATGAAAATAAGAGTAGTTAATTTAGATTAACTTGGGTCCATTGAACACTAAAATGACATAGAACTTTCTGGTTTTTGAATTACAGTCGTTGGCTGACCTGAAATTTATTTTTCTTTGCACTACTTCATGTGAAATTGGGTCTAACGAAAAATTTTGTGGAAGCTTTGGACAAAGATAAGATTCTAAAAAGTTAAATATGGCTTGTTGGTTAGTTTACAAATCAGAAAACTTTTTAAAGATCATCACTTTGAAGCAGTCCTTAGTGAGAAGCATAAATCTGCATGCCTATTTTAAAAATGTGTTGGATGCTTTCCTAACATTTCAAAGAACTGGTGAAAAGGAATTCTCAAGAAACTGTATTTCATAAACATACTAAAAAGATTTGAAATGAACTATTTACACATTTTTATATTTTTACAATAATAGCTAATCTTAACAAATAAATATAAATAATAATTAACTCTATATCATTAAATAAATTTATTGTAACTTATTTTTACATAAATTACTCCTATCTTGAAAACAAAAGCTGACCGATAAATTATCATTTTTGTGTTCAATGACCCAAAAATAAACAAATCATATTCTTCGCCCCATAACAGGCAACTTTTGAAAATTTCTAGAACAGTGTAATTTGTTGGTTTGTTTTTTGAACAAAAACATTATGACTATTTGTTTTGACTTATGGACAAGCTTGGATCTCATGTCGATTTGACTTTCACGGCATTTTCGCCTTAAATTTATTATTCCCTCATAATTCTAAATCAACCTCACACAAAATACAAGACAAAATTTCAATGAAATAGCTCTGGACGTACCGGGTTCCCAATCATTTTCAAACATTGTGACTCTCTCACAACGAAATGAAATTACCTAATAAATTGAAATATCATTTTATTTTCATATAATGTTATAATATTTGTAATTTTATATTTGAAAAGGGAAATGGACTGGAACATGTATTTTTTCAAACAACTTTTGAAAGTGTGTAAAAATCTAATTATATTAAAATGATAGCTGAGCGCTTTCAACACAATAACTAGTAACAAAAAATTGAAAACTTACGTTAAAATATCTTCTAGAAAATGAGAAACATATAAGTTGTTTAATACACCATTAAAATAGTTCAGTTGTATTAAGCAACTTATATGTTTCTCATTTTCTAGAAGATATTTTAACGTAAGTTTTCAATTTTTTATTACTAGTTAAGTAATCTTAAATATACACTTTTAGGATTAGTTTTAATGATGGCACGTTATGTGTTGAAAGCGCTCAGCTATGATTTTAATGTAATAATGATATTTTTGCACACTCACTTTCAAAAGTTGTTTGAAAAAATACATGTTCCAGTCCATTTCCCTTTACATTCAAGTGTCTACAAATTTCACTGTAACTTAATTTTATATTTGATTCAATTTCTTTGCGGTGCTCTGTTGCTTTAATGTTTTTGGTTATGAAGCTCATAGTATAATCAATTCTCATTCTTACATATAAATACATCTATAAAATTTCCTTATCTATACTGTTATCGTATTTGTCCTAAATTATCTGCTGTTATTAAAATATAAAACAGAATTTGTTTTTTAAATAATTAAAAATATTTGAAAATATATGCAATAGATACAATTGTTTCGTTTCACGATCTATTTCTTTAAATTCTTTTGTGCATTAGTAAAGTACATTTAATGTATTATATGTGTCAGACAAAAAACAAACACATCATGTATGTTTCTCCAAATTTTTTTAATGAGATATTCTTATGCGTCGTTCAAAGAATTGCCTTCAAATATAATGTCTAGTTTGATCTATTATAGGTAGAATTGATTCAATGCCAATCAAATAATACATTTTTTTTAAATTGCTCTGATAACATTTGATTATAAACTATTCTAAAATCTTTTATACGCGATTGTTCACAATATTTTCTGGCAAAGATGTTAAGCTCTTTTAAAAGTGTTGATTTTTTTACCAGGCTGTTCTAATTTGACCTAAAAAAATTCTAGACATTCTTCCTTCAAATTTTTGGTAAAAACAAATGAGTGATACTCGTTTTTTAAATCATTAAATAAAATTGCTATTTATGAATATATCCAATGTTTTTGTAAATATTTGAAAACATTTTTTATGATTGTCTCCTACCTTTTCCCCAAGCTCAAAAATTACAGGAATTTTTCGAAAATCTACATAAAGTCGAAAAATTTGTCAAATATCCTTATTTTTTACTCGACTAAGAAATCACTGAAGAACATTTTAAAGTATTTCAGAGTGATATTTCCAAAAATATGTAGAATGCAGTCTACTACTTTTTCTATTTGATTTCGGAAATCACCTTTTCTAATTTTTTTTTCAATGCCAGTTAAACAGCAGGACAAATAAAAAAGTAAACTTCTTTTTTGAAAGCTACCAATGTTTAATTATATTTAGTAAAAATGAGACGTAGTTCTCCCATCTACTAAATTCCAGTTTATAACTTAAAAATGTTCTGTTCAAATATTCAATGCTGGGATAGATTTTTGACCTTAGCGCCAATGAATTTTCTGTCATTTGTGTCAAAATTACAGTCTGAATATTAGAACGCACCTATATAAACATGGCTTCCTGGACTCCAACCAATCAAAGTATAAATTCATTAAACATGGAGTCGTGAATTTGTGCAATTTGATTGGTTGGAATCTTATGAGCTACTCAAATATGTCCGTAATGGTTTTCGATGGGACTCTGTGTCATATAGAATTCTATAAAATAGAATTCAAAATCCGATGATGATTTGGTGGCTGGTAAAATGTCAACTTGCAATCGACGTTTTTAGGTTATATTAGAAATGTCATTATTAATTGGTTGATAAATTATGACTATAGTGCAATTTTTTGAAAATAATCATCTATTTATGGTATATAAATATTAGATATGAAATTGTAACACTGCTCCTAATAACTGCTTTCAAAACATCAGATGGATCAACTGGAAATTCAAGATGTACCTGAAGGCACTGAAGGTATGTACTTTCCTTAAAAATTAAAAATCTAACGCTACAAGTTATATTTTTTAGATGTACAAGCTCAAGTACATGAATTGTTGGCGGAAAATGAAAAAATTAGAGATGAGTTTAATATTCAAAGGGCTAAAATGAGAGACTTGTTTTTATTAAAAGAAGGTAAATTATTCTGTTGTACTGGTAATATTTCAATAAAATCTTGATATTGCAGCGGAGTTAGCTAAAAAAATAGAGGAAAATCAGAAAATTACCGAGGAATTGACAAGGTTAAAGAATGAATTAGATGATTGTAAAAGTCAACTAGTTGTAGATAGTTTGACTCTAGAATCGACGTTTGAAGTTGAAAAGAGAAAAGCCAGGGAAGAAATTGCTTCGTTACAAAGATTAGTCCATGGTAAATTACCAAAAATAATTAATATTTTCTTTCATTTACTCGTTGTATTATAGAAACTGTTGAAGAATCAAGTTCAACTCGGTTGCTTTATGATAACGAGCTAAAAAAGTTAGGAAATTATATACAGCAGCTTCAAAAGGAAATTAGTGATTTAAAACTCGAAAAAAACCAGTCACCACATCACATATCACAGGTTAGTAAAATATTGACAAAAATAAAGCATTTTGCATGTTTTTAATTTATATGAAATAATATCTAGTTAATTAACCTGCTCATTGAACTAAGAAATATATGATAATTATATATCTAGTCTTCAATTTAGAATGTTTATAAATTCCTTTATAAATAAAGTATTTCAGTCCACATACAATTTGTGTTTTAAACTATAAACAAACTGTTGGACTTGGGCTTAAATTAACTTTAAAGCAAAAATGAGCATTTTAATGTTAATTATTTTTTTTAGAAGTCATATGTGATTAACCAATTTATTTGAATTTCTAGACAACACCACATAATTTAAATTAGTTTTGAGGCAAAATACTATTTCATTTGCAATTTTTAAACAAGTTAGGGAGTGTTTGAATAAACAAACAATATTACGGAATCTAAATTGATTTTTAATCCTCATTCAATTTATTCAAATAATTTTAAGTTATAGATAAAGTAACAATTTGTTTAAGTTTCGGGGCAACACTGACAATGTTTCATTAATTTTAAAGCAGAACTGGTGGTTTAACATAAATTTTTAGATAACTGGCAAGTCGTTTAAATACATGAGCAATATGAGCCATGCTCTATTAATTTTGAGGCAAAATTGAGTGTTTTACTTAATTTTTAGGCAAACTAGTAAGTTTGAATTAATATTTATGCAAAATCCTACATAACTACACAATTTTGAGTCAAATTAACAACTTGCCATTAATTTTGAGTCAAATTAACAACTTGCCATTAATTTTGAGGCAAAAATGTCGATTTAATTTTTAGCAAACTACGACTATTTGAATTTGAAGATAATGTTAACAAATCTAAATTACCAGTCAGTTTATAGATTTTTTTTATTAATTCTGATGCAAAATTAGCGATTTTATTCGAATTTTTAGGCACTTTAAAGGCCACATCACCCAATTTAAATTAATTATTAGGCAAAATCCTCAATTTTATTCTAATTGTTTGATGAACACTATCAAATTTAAATTAATTTTTATTATTTAGAGGAATTAGCGATTTTATAGACCTTCGATTTTTTAGATAATTCTTAACTGTATATTAATTTTTAAGTTATACCTGATTTTTAATTTTAATTCTAATAATAGAGCGAATTTATTTTAATCTTGAGTCAAGACAAATGAATTTTTATGACAACTAAGTCATTTTTTTATTTTTAGTCAAAAATTTTGAAAAATATTTTATCAAATAAAAAAAATGACAGGTTAATGCGAAGCATCCTAAAAATGAATAATTTTTGGCACATTGTCCATAATTTTTAATATTATACTAAAATTGAAAAAATACAAAAAAATATATATTTTATATAGATTGTTCTAATTAAAAGTAGTAACTTTGAATAATTACAGAGATAACATGTTTTTTAAATATGGTAAAACAAGTGAACAACTTTTCCATATACTTTTATACCTATTTTGTACTATACAAATCCACCTAATTGGAATTCGAAGATGAGTAACACATTTTTTTAATTAAAATTCCTTCAATTCTCTACATGTATTTTAAATTAACAAAGATTCTTTTAAAAATCATTAAATGTATCGTTTGGGAAGCTTTATATATAAAAATAATATTTTGATTACAAAATTGTAATTTAATTTTTTCCATTTTGTTTCTGACTATTATATGTAAAATGATACAGTTTTTTTTATTTTACTTCGATCAATATTAATGAAATACCTTTTTTTGGCTTCATAAAATACTACCAACTTTTTGTTGTAATAACCTTCCCCTTTTAGAGTAAATAATAAATTCAACATTTACTTTTAAAATCCATCACCTTTATTTGAGACGCCCTGTAAAAGTCAGTTGTTGATAATTTAAATTGGTGTTCTGGTCTATTAAAATTGTTTATACTTTTTCTCTATGCCCATAATAGTACCTAAAAATTAAAAAAGAAACGTTAAAAATAATAAAACAAAATATTCTGTATTTTAATTTTTAGTAATGCATCATTTTTTTTATTTACCTGTTTTAGTATCAACGTTTTGCCACATATTCACAATTCCATACTGATTCAAATCGTATCCAAATACATTCTTCCCACTAGCGGTTCTTTTATCGCCGATAAAAAAGCGATTATGCTTCATTTATTTATTTTTAAATTTAGTTATTTGACATGCAATCATTTTGATCTACATTTATAAATATCAGCTATCATTACAATAATTTTATTTAATATTTAGGTTGGGCTTAGTGCACAAATTTTTCAGTAAATTGATATTTATTTAAATGAGATTAACGTTATCGCATTCTGTTGTGCATTTTAAGTAAAATAGTTGTAAAACGTGAGATTGTAGTTGACAGTGTTATTTATTTATTTATATATTTGTATCCAAAATCGTGACTTTTAATTTACCAAGTTTTAAAATGGACGTCGTTGAAATGATCAAGGCAAGTAACATTTTTAATAAAAGGAATGTTCAAAATTCAAACAATTTTATTCTACTATTAGTATGATTTATTTTAATTCCAATGCAAACTAGTGAGGTTAGTTTAAACTTCGATTTTTTTTATTTGTGTGACAAAATCTGTTATTAATAGATTGACTAACAAACTGGCATTTTTTTGCAATAATAGGCACACTATTGACTATTTTATTCTCATACAAAGTTGAATTTTTTAATCTTAATTCAAAGTCGGTTATTTTATGGGGATTATAAGGCCCACCTGTGACTTTATAGTAAATAGTAATTGTTTTATTTAAATTTATAGACAAACTATTGATTATTTTATTCTCGAGTCAAAACTGACTATTTTGTTTTGATTTCTAGGAAATCCAAGTGAATTTATTTTAATTCTTAGGCGCTCAATGGAATTTATTTTAATATTAAATCAAAGTCTGTTATTTTATGGGGATTATAAGTCCCACATGTGATTTAGTAAAAATTAATTGTTTTATTTAAATTTATAAACAAACTAATGACTACTTTATTCGTGAATTAAAACAATTGAACTCGTAGGCAAAGTAATTTATATTTTGAATTTAAAGCTAAAAATAGCAACTTTTTATGAGGACAAGAAAAATGTATTAAAAAAATTCCGTTTTAATTCTAAATCATCTTTATATGATTTTTGTGCAGCTATGACAAAATTTAAAAATTTTTTTCTTATTTTTTACAAATTTTGGCAAATATATTGGCACTAAAACGCTTCCTATGATTTCAAATTTATGAAAATAAAATTAACCTTAAGCTTTTGAATATTTTTTAATTTAATAATAAAATATTCGGAACACATGAACTATTATTTATACATTAAAACTATTATGTTCGATTACATAGGCTAAACAAGTCCATTGTACTTATTTTGAAAAGTTGATTACTACTTTCATTTCTATAAAACTAACATTATTCAATTGTAAATGATTTCAGGAACACAGCAGTTTAGCACCTAGTCAAGTTTTAAACGTTTTAACCAAAGGATTAAAGAAACTCGGAGCCGATTCATTTTCTTCGACTGAAAGCGTTGAAGATGCTTCAAAAAAGGTAAAATGTATTCATTGATTGCAGTATTATTATATTTTTCGTCCTATTCAAAACTGATGCTTTGTTTTTATGTTTGTAGACTGAAGAAGATGCTGAGGTACTAAGGTCGCTAGTAGAACCTTTAAATGACCAAATAAAGGCTCTAAAAGAAAAATTGCGGGCTACCGATGAACAGCTTCAGAGATGTAAAGAATGTAGACATCAACAAGACGATGTAAACCGTTAATTCTGTATTTAGTCATATATAAGCATCATTATCGAATTTATTTAATTAATTATTATGCAGATTTATTTAAGTTTCAAGGCAACACTGGCAAAGTTATATATATAAAATGGCGATTTAATTTTTAGACAAATTAGCAAATTCGAATTAATTTTGAGGCTAAACGCTGTATTTGATTTAAATTGTCATGCAGATTATTTATTTTTTAAATTTGTAGACAACATTAGCGATGTTATATTAATTATTAGAGAAAAATTACCATTTAATTTTAATTTTTAGGCAAACTACCTAATTTAAATGAATTTTGAAGCAAATACTACATTTGATATTAATTGTTATGCAAACTAACAATCTTTTTAAATTTGTAGGCAATATTAGCGATGTTATATTAATTATTAGGCAAAAATTACCATTTGATTTTAATTTTTAGGAAAACTACCTAATTTAAATGAAAATTGCATGTTTAAGGCAAAACACTATATCTGATTTTAATAGTTATGCAAGCTATCAATATTATTAAATGTGTAGGCAACAATAGCAATTTTATAATAATGTTGACCAAAAAATGGCAATTTAATTTAAATTATTAAGAAAATAATGAATTTGAATAATTTTTGAGGCAAAATGCTATTTTTAATTTTAATAGTTAAGCAAATAGGTTTTTTGTGGAATTTTAGGCGACATTAGCGATGTTATATAATTTTTTAGAGAAAACTCACGATTTAATTTTGATGTAAAGTCATACTAGCGAATTTCAATTAATTTTTAGGCAAAACCTTCATATCTGTGCGATTTTTAGGAAAACTAGCGAAGTTGATCTAATTTTGAGCTTTAATTTTTATGCAAACCATCAATTTGTTATGGCTAAAACTAGCAACAATTTTAATTTTTAGGCAAACGTTAGTGACCCTTCGTTGCATAACTCGAATTTAAACACCTCGACGGCGACCAACACATCATTCGAGTCGCACAGACTTTTTATCTGCGATATGTGCAGCAATTATGAAGCACAATTGGTGAGAGAACAAAAACTATCCAAAGAACTGGAAGCCAAAGTCGCGGTCGCGGAAAAAGCCGCCGAAAGGCACAAAGAGGAATTATTGAAAGAGATCGGCTTCAGAAAAGACATGGAAGAAAAATGGAATGAGAAAAAAGAAGAACACAAAAGACAGGTAATCAAAACAAATCTTTAATTGTAAAAATTTTGTCAAAGAAAATTTAAATTAATGTACCCAAAACGTTTTAGGTAGCTGAATTAACGAGAACCACGGAATGTACAGAGCAAGATTTAAAGGAACTCAAACAATTTTTTAATCAAACATGTTCGGAGATGAAAATGAGTTTGGGAAAATTGACGCATGAAAGGGAAACTACGCACCAAGAGCTTATCAAGTAAGTTTTCATTTGCATCGTTTGATTTATGTGCAAAATATGTATTTGAATGTGTTTCTAAGCTTAGTAGAACCATGTGGTTGCTATTCAAATTAGAGGAGGAAAAAACGAAGAAATAATAAGTCCTTTCTCATAGTCTATAAATTTTATTTAAAAATTACCGGTTTCGTGGCAAAATTGGTCATACCTTCAGGTTCAATTACAAAATTCTGTAATTAAAAACAAATAGTTTGGTGTAAGATAAATTTAAATAAATTGTATATATGGTTTTTAGGTACGGGTTGTTTTTTTGTAGAATATATAAGTTTTATAAATTAGTAGGGGTTATTTTTAATTTTAGAGTTAGAACTATTCTGTCGAAGTGCAACTTCCAATTAAGTATCTCCTCTAGACTCCCAGATACTTCACTACCCTAGCACGCTCTAGAGACTTTCCGAAGATACTTGGAGCCTTGAAGTCCTCTAGTTTCCTCCTTTTGGTAAAGATCATCATTTCTGTCTTTTTTGGATTGACAGATAGATGCGTCTCTTCGCACCATCTTTCAATACTCTTGCACGCCACTTGCATGCGCCCACAAACCGCGTTCACGAACTTGCCAGTTACTAAAACCAGCCCGTCATCTGCTTGCGTATAGAAATCTTGTTGCGTAAGCCGTTCTAACAGGCCATCCATTATGCGATTCTATAGGTGCGGTGAGAGACAGCTCCCGTGGGGGCAGCCTCCCTCCACTCCTATTTCTCTGGAGTAGCCATCCAAAGGAGCGGTTACCCTCCTCCTAGCTGTGTCGAAAGCCCCTTACACGTCAAAGAAGATTGTAAGGGCTACTTCTTTATCTTTTAAGGCTTTTTCTACCTTTTGCACAATGGCGTGGAGGGCCGTTTCTGTCGACCTGCCTTGTCTATATGCATGTTGACCTTGATGGAAGGTATGTATGTATGTATTGCAAGCTACCTTCCATGAGATACTTATCCACCATTTTCTCCATTGCTTTGAGGAGGAAAGATGTTAAACGTATCGCCCTGAAGAATTTAGCCGAGGTATAATATTTCTTCCCTGCTTTGGGGATGAAGACAACCTGGGCCTTCCTCCATTTTTTTGGGACCCATCCTAATGCTAAGCTGGCCTGGAAAATTATTTTCAAAGCTGGGAGAAGAACGTCCAGACCTTTCTGTAGAAGAGCCGGAAAAATCTGGTCCGGCCCTGCTCTCTTGTAGGGACTGAACTCATTCACGGCCCAGCGTATAGAGCCCTCAGTAACCACCATTTCAGCGAAACGCCAGGCGCCAAACCGGCAGCAGAGCCCCCACACCTGGGAAGTGAATCTCTAGGAGGTGCTTTAATGTCTCCTTCTTGGATAATGTCCATGTCCCATCTTCTCTTCTAAGGCTGCCTATTGTGGTGTGGCTACCTTCGCAACTGAGTATTTTTGCTAGTCTTGCTGCTTCAGGTAGTGAATCGACTTCACCACAGAAGCGACGCCAGCTAGCTCTTTTACTTTGTCGCAGTTCCTTTTTAAAAGCTCTTCTGCTATTCCTATATTCGTCCTATTCGTCTTGTCCATTTTCCTTGGCTACTCTGTTAAATGCTCGCCTGGTATCTTTTCTCAAAGATATGAGTTGGGTTACTTGGTCCCGTCCCAGGCGCGTTATTAAGTATAATACTTTTAAATCTACTATGAGTTGATAAATATTAGTTGCGGTACTAATTCTTGAAACTATATTCTTACTAACAAATTATTTATTGCACTCTGGTAACAGATTAAATTTTTATTAGTTTATAAACTACAGGAACTACAATGTAGCTGCGATGATCCAAAAAGTTAAAATAACTATATTTTTAGGTTACAACAAGAAAACGACTTATTAGTTGGTAAATACACAGCGCATTCTCAAGAACTCCAAAGCGAAATAATTAATTTACCAGACACAGTTGAGGTACATAAAATGTTTAAACCATTTTAATATTTTTCTCCTTCTTTCCTATTCATTTAAGGAACTTCAAGAAACGATCTTGAAAAATCAACAAGACTTGATAATAACGAAAATCAGCAAAGAAGCTATGGAAAAGAAAGTAAATACCCTTCAATCGGAAATAATGCTGCTAAAAGATCGAATAACTAACGACCAGCACGAAAGAAAAGGAATCGAGGAAAACTTAGAAGTGGAAATAAGATCATTAAGGTATTTCGAATATAATTAATAAACTGGCCTCTACGAAAATTTACAATTTTTTTTTTAGAAAACAAGTAGATCAATTACAGAAAGAGAAAAATCAAATCACAAGCAACCAAGAAAAGCTCAGCAACTCGGAAATGCACAATCAAGAAAAAATAAAAGAGCAGTGCGATAGAATAAACAATTTGAAGGAAACCTTAGTAATAATAATACTTTTATTATATTTTTACATATTTATTAATGTATATTATTTCAGAAAACGTCAGAGAAAGAAAATAGCGAATTGAGAACAAGAGTCCTTTCCCTGCAACGCGAATTAGATAATATCGAATCCGTTCAACAAGATTTCGTTAGATTATCTCAAAACTTGCAAGTTAGTTTTTTATATTTAGTTGTCAAATTTCAAGCAGTGACATTTGGCAAGTGACTTGTCTTAGTAACTCTCAAATATTATACCATTTTTCTTGCTTTAAATCAGATGAGATACGTTTTGTTGAGCTATTCTGTAATCACACTAATCACTGAGTGTGACAAACGCCAGATGCTAGCTGAGAGCTTTCATCATGAATCGCGAAAAATTAATAATAATAATAAATGTAATAACTAAATAACCGATTATTAGGCAAACTCAAATTTTATTAATTTTATAATTTCATAAGTGTAGAATATCTAAATATCGCAATTGAGTACAGCAAACAGAGCGAGTAGTGGCCGGTGAGAGAAATCGTACCTGCTCTAAGCGGGAGTCAGTGTTAGACAGAAAGTATTCGGAAAAAACAAATGCAAACTGTGTACGAGCCTCCTGCGGTGATCGGACTAAGGGGTAAATTAAGAGAATCACATTTTTGGTAACAATTTTTTTAACGAATTTAAATCTTTGTGTGTATTTTAAAATCTGGTAATATTAAAAAATGTATTAAACAACTACATATATTTCAAATAAATATTTATTAATTAAAACAGTAGGTATTAACTTCAAAATCATTAATATTAGAAATGACATTAAAAAGAAATGGATAATTGCAGTATTTTAATAGATTTTCCAATCAATTTTACTTAACTGAAAATAAATAATATAATTAATGTAATTTAATAGCTATAATTAACTAACAAATTGTCTTCACTTTAAAAGTATTCTATATTTTGTTTAAAAATAAGTGGAAAATTTTATTTCATCATTTGCAGTAGGTAAAATCACCGACAAAGATACGTAGCCTAATTGTTTAAAGTGCGGATGACGTTTAATGTTAATTGTGTTTCGGTACTTAATCAAGACGACAAGTTTTTTGCGAGTTAATTCTTTCGAAATAAAGTTTAATTATCTAATAAAATTATATTTCGTAAAAGTTAGTGTAGATTTTATTACATTCGGAAGAGAATCTATCCCTCCGGTGTATCCTGTTTCTTTAAATATTCTCAGAATGTTCGGCATGTAGGCACAATTTTGTCATTAATAAATATATTCACAATTATTCTACGCAACATACCTTTATCTGCATCGTCTAAGTCGGTTTCAGGATTATTTCTATTTTTAGTTATTATTTCTATTTTTAGTTTTTTTTGGCGATGTAAAAGATGAACTGGCCCCAGGATCTATCTCACTTGACAATTCTTCGAATACTGCCTTTCGATACACCCGTTACAGCAATAATTCGTTCATACAATTTATCAAGTGGAAGTTTGAGACACCCTGAAGTTTTTTCTTCAGCCATATATTAAAAAACATTAGCGATCACTTTGATCATGAGTTTGACTGTTTAAAAAATTATTATTCAGTTTACTTTTAAAATTTTAAAGGGTATGAATTTTTTGCGCATCTCGAAGGCGGTACTTTTCACCGGCCACTACTCGCTCTGTTTGTTATATATACATATATATATATATATATACTACATTTTGTTAGATTTGTATTATATGTATAATACACATTTACACTCATGAAATAAGAAAATCAATAAAATAAATTTTTTTTAACTGAATATCCCAAGATACGCCTATAAGGATCCTTTTTTAATAATAATAATCTTACCACAAAGTTAAATGCTCCCTTTTTATTGATATCAAAAATTTTGCAAACAGAAGTAGTAGAAAGGGTTCAGAAATACAATTTAAAATTATTTTCAGATATATAGGTTGTTGGATAATTCCGGTATGAATCAACCATATCTCTCATGTGACTTTTAAAAACCGAATTAAGTTATAGCGCAACAAAACACGCCCATACGAACAATGATATTTAATAGATTTATTTTTCAGGTACAATTGGAGAAAATTCGGGGATCCGACACCGAAGTCCGGTGGCAACACGAAGAAGACCTAGATGAATGTCCGAGCTGTCATTCTGGTTTTTCTTCGTCGAGGCGCAAGCAGCATTGCAAACATTGCGGTCGAATATTCTGTCAAAATTGCCTCGTCCGAACAGTTCTGTCTGGGCCCAACAGTCGCCCCTCAAAAGTTTGTGACGTCTGCCACACACTTTTGGACAAATCTTCGGCGCCGTATTTTAGCGAGGCGCCTCCCATGACCTGAATGGGGCCTTCGGATCCGTTTTTTAAATTGTAGTTGCGATGTTATGATGTCTTTAAATTTTAAACCTGTATAAAGTTATTGGTTATATCAAATTGTAAAGCATTAAACTTTCAGATTACAACTGTTTTGTTTTTAAGTATGTTAAATATTAGAAGTAACAGCAATATTAACTAAAAAAAAACAGTACACTTTCTTATATATATATTGTTATGGTCCAAGTATTACTTTAAAATTAAGATCATTAAAATTCATAATGAACGATAGAAAATTTATTTTTGGTGTCTAGGGAAACGTGATGAGAATAGAATAATTTTTGGATGGATGTTAAATTTTAAAATTATTGTCAGATTTAAGAAGTATTTTAATAAAGATTATGAAAGTTTAAGAAACATCTTTAATAAATTACGAAAATGTAAACAGTATGAAAATTGGTATATATACATTTGTTTTTACCTTGATTAGTATATCCAATATAAATAAGACAAATTGTATCCAAAATAAGTAGAAATGAGAATGAAAATATTTCCATATTATCAATCAAAAATTAACTAATATCCCCATTTTGTAGAAGATGATGTAAAATCGCCACAAACTAGAGGAAGATAAGCAAAGACGAAATGTACGTTTCTCTTTTTTATCAATAAAAATTCTCCAATTCAAAATACACTAAATTTTCGATATATTCATGAAAATTATTTTTTTTTTATTGAGAAAGTTATTATTAAATGATATTTTGCGAAAAACCACACATTCATAAGTTGTTTAGGGATGGATGAACTATAGAAAAATAAGTTGGCCCCTTAAATATTTATAAAAACTATTTACATAAAAACCATTTTTTTCGGATATTTAGTTCAGGGCATGTTTGTAGTAAAATATGAACAATTGTTTAATTCACCAGATTTAACTGTTTCATTTAAACAAAGATGTTTCATAAGAAGACTTTAAAATCGAATTTTAATTCATTCAAATTAATTTTGGTATCTATAAGTTCCTTCTTTATTTATAAATATTATTGTGAATATAACACAGATCCCAAAATTATGTAAGTCTCTGAATAATTAAAGAAGGAATATTTATTTTTAATTGCTTCATGTCATGATATTTTGGAAATTCCTTTTTAAAAAGCAAGTGCTGATCTTTTTAAGTTTCATAGTGATGTAGGACAATTAGATTTCTTTCTATTATTTTCCAGTCATTAATTTCAGATTTTGTTTCGGTTTATTATATTGTCCAAAAATACTTTCAGCAATTTCTCTTTGATTTATTTTTACCTTTAAGTTTAACAGTACAATCAATAAAATCTAAAAAATGTTTCTTCTGTCAACGGCTTTTAATTCAAATAAACAATACAGTGAACAAAAGTTTAAAAATTTTAAATTTTGAATTATTTTTATAACCTTGTTATATTGGCTTCTAAACCGAAATACATCTGGGTAATTTGAGTAGTTGAGTTGCCGTGCACATCTCACTTCCTAAAACAGTTTATGAGAGCGAAACGTAGAGAAATACCTCAAAAATGACGCCGTCTTCCGGAAGCAGAAATCTACGAACTTCAATGTCTATGAAGTAGAGAATCTAAAGAGAACACAATAATCAAGCATAAAAACCAAGAAACTTCACAAATCCGTAAAATTATGTTTGAACCGAGGAAAAATAAAAAACTATTCTATATTACAGTTATCAAATTAATTTTGTTTAATTAGTACCTTATGGCATTTTTTATTTGTCTTATATTGATTGTTCATAAAATTAAACAATTATTTAAATATCTCGGTAGAAATTCATTAATCCAATAAAACGCCATCTATTCAAAATTCCTCGCATGTCGAGCTCTTCGTAATTTCACGCAGGTGACGACACGAGTACATTAAGGCCTTTTGTAATTGGACCATTCAACTTCCATTACTACGTTTCTATTAGTTTAATGGTCACATGATTTCATAATTCGATTTTTATTGGTTGGTATTATCAACGGCTCGTTCCATTTTACAGGTGTCAACCTACTCTAATGTTTAGGTTAGTTAAATGTCATTTTACCCGGCATTTTACAGAAGTGTTTCGTCTTGTAAGTATGCCTCCTAAACGGAAAGCTGCTTCAACCCAAGCAGGTAAATAGTTTTTGAACAAAATTTTAATATTATTTTTACGGCTTTGAAGCTTGTAACAATATAAATATTGTTATTTAGGTACCAAAAAAATGGAACCAGTACAAGTAGAAGAAGTATCTGAATCAAAAAATGGACCATCTCCACCAAAAAGGAAGAGGGTACTCCGTGAGAGAAAAGGTTAGTTTTATTTACTGCTACCGAAATTTTGATAACCAAATTAATAGTGTATATACAAAATGTTTATGGTAATAAAAACACAAACATTCACGACTGTGGGTAGACATTTTTTTATAAGAAATTGCATTTTATTTTGCTTGCCTTCTGTCTGCTTAAAAAAAATTATAAAAGAAGGACTCCATTAACATCTTTATATCTGGTAACTATAGAGGGGGAAATGACTCACAGTCTTACCACATTAAAAAAAAATTTGATCTAAAGTGGCTACTAGTTTCGGTTAAAAACCACAGGCCCTAATGCGAAAATAAAAAAAATTTAAAGGATATTAGATTAAATTTACTGGAAATGTTAGATATACATGAAGTTCATACTAAAACGAATATACATATATACATACTAGAAAATTTAATTTACCCCTTAATAAATTGTTAATCTATCAGACTTTTCATAAATATATTTTTTTATGATGTCTGTTTAATACCCATATCTATCATGTCTTTCTCTTATAGAAGCATAAGATTTTATTAATTTTCTATTTAAAATTCTTGTATAAATTAAGTTTTAATTCTCTAAATTTTAAATTTTTATTTTTTAAATATTTATCCTTAAATAGTCTTATGTGAGTTTCGACAATAAATTAACTTGACTTATGTTGTTACATAAGATATTACTTAGTTTCATTTAATCAGTTTGTAAGTATATTTCAGTAAATTTTTAAACACTTTAGTGACTTTAAAAGGATTCTATTATTTTTGAAAAAAACTTAGAAAATAATATTCTTTTTTAATAGATTTAGGACTGCTTTAAAGGATTTTGGCTGTTTTCAAAAGCTTTTCGTCACTTTACTACTTTTTAAACAACGCTTTTAAAAGGTTAAAATTCAAAGGACTTCAGTAATTTTTAGAGGATTTCTGTCACTTTTAAAATGCTTTAGTAATTTTAAAAGGACATTTTAAAAAATTTAAGTCAGTCTCAAAGGATTTTAATTACTTTTAGAGAACTTAAATCACTTTAAAATGAACGAGAGGATTCGGACCATTTTCAAAGGATTTTAGTCTATTATAGTTAGTTTTAAAGGATTTGTCTCCTTTTTAAAGGCAGTTGGTAATTTTCAACGGGTTTTAGTTCCTTTCAAATAATTCACTTTTAGTTACATCAGTAACTTTTTAAAGAACTTAAATCACTTTAAAAGGTCTTTGGCAATGTTCAGAGGGTTTGTGTCTCTTTTAAAGGAGTTTTAGTCTGTGTAAAGGTTTTATATCTTTTTTAAAGGATTTTTGTCATTTGCAAAAGAGTATAGTTATTTTTAAATGAATTAAATCCAGGAGTTTGAGTCTCTTTCCCATCTATAACAAAAATAGTACTGGTCCCAAATTGATCCTTAAGCCGTTCATATTTTTATTTCAGAATCGTTGAAATTGATATAAATTTCTTTCTTCACATATTATGTTAATAAACCGTTTTTAAACGATTTTATCCAGGTAAGGGGAGCTTTTTCTATACCATGGCATTTAGACCTTCCCAGTAGTCTGTAATTAACACAGTCATATGCCCAGTTGGTATTACAGAAGATACTCCTCTCCTACAATTTATGATATACCGAATGTTTTGTGTTTACTTAAAAATTAGTTTCATATAGAACACTTTAGGCTCAGAATATTTATTAACTATGAAATACTTGTATGGTAGCGAAGCAATTATAGAATAATAAGAAATATACATTATTATTTTAATAAATTACATTGATTATAATTCGCTCACATTTTCAGATATTTTCACTAATTATGTTTATAAATTTAATCTTATTATTTCTATCTATTCCAATATTTTAAAATTAATTTATAAAGGTTGTCCAAATTTCACTTTACAAACATCTTATAAAAGAATCGCTCAGTGTAGTTTTACCGATTTAAAATTGAATATTGGTAATATCTCTGTTCATATTGTTAGTATTGGATAATGCTCAAATTCAATAGAATTATCCTTGTAGTATAATTAGGATGCATGTGAATACAAATATTTTTTATAAAGCTAATATTTCCTACATAAATGTTTATGTCTGAATATCAACGAAAGCATCATATATATTTTTCTTCCTATTGAAATGAAAATATAAAACTGCATGTGTTTATTAGAATTGTTTTCCAATAGTATTAGTAATTTTTTTTTAATCTAGATGCGGTAATAAGTGATCCAATTCCTTCTACTAGTGGAACCTTAATAGCAAAATCTGCGGCAGGTAGAAAGAAAAATAATGATGAAACAAAGAAGGAAAATAAAGTAAAAAAGGAAAAGCAAAAGAAAGAAGTTAAACCCAAAAAAGAAAAAACTAAGGAAGTAAAACCTAAAAAAGAAAATCAAGAAAAAAATGAAGAAGAAACAAAACAGAAAATCAAAGAGGTAAAAGCAAAGAAAGAAAGTAAGCAACTAAAAACAAAAAAACAAAATGGAAACAAAGAAGAAGACGAACCAGAAGAAATCAACCCGAAGAACGAGGCTAAAACCACAAAAATAAAAAAAGAAAAACCGAAGAAAGAAAAAAAAACAAAAGAATCCGGTGACGCATTAGAAAAAAAAGAAAATAACGAAAAGCCACTTCTTAATCCTACAATCACAAATTGGAAAGAAATCAATTTCACTTGTAGTAGAAAAAGCAGCCAAGATATTAGCTACAATCTAATAATAAGTTCATGGAACGTAGGCGGCGTCAAAAGCTGGCTGAAGAAACACTGCATGGAATATTTAGAACACGAAAAACCAGACATATTTTGTCTTCAAGAAATTAAATCCAGTGAAGATAAATTGCCCAAAGAATTGAAGGAGATCAAAGGCTACCATCAATATTGGTGCTCCAGCGCCAAAGAAGGGTACGCCGGAGTCGGTTTGCTTAGTGTTAAGAAACCGTTAAATGTTACTTATGGCATTAACGATGAAGAACAAGACGTAGAAGGTAGATGCATCACCGCTGAATATGAAAACTTTTATTTAGTGAACGTCTACGTACCCAATGCAGGTAAATTATAGAATAATTAGTAATAGGTGCTACAGAGCGACTTAGTCCGAATTTTTAGCAATATTTCCGAGCTACCAGTGATTGCATTACGCTTTGTATTTAAAAAGTGTTTAAAATACGTCATCCAAATATTCACAAATTCTAGAATATTTCATTGGGGTGCAAACAGATATATATGCCAAAATTAACACTTCTATAATCATTATCCAACAGAAAAAGTGATAAAACAAGACTTTATTCAGCAAAAAATTGACCAATATTTACGTAAAAAAATTTCTAGATTAGATTTTTTTAAATATATTTCTTTTTATTACAATAATCATTGGACTCAAATATTTATTGTACATTTTAAAACAAATTGTGTTATATTGCTTATAACATGTTTTAATAAATCTATATTCACGTAAGTTTACATTACTTAATTTTTTTAATATAGGGATTAAATTACAAATGTTAGTAGGTGTTAATGTTGTTTGTAGTATTAAATATTGAATTTGCAGTTTTGTAACGACAGTAATAACAGTATAGATTATGTAGATTACAGATTGAGCTTCATGTAATTAAGCACTACCTGCTATTGAAATGCTTAGATTGCAATTCGGCATTTTTTTTCCTTGCATATTTCTTCTAGTTTAGATAAAAAAGTGTCGATACTTATGTTCTGCCAACCCAATTAAAAATGTATAATTTTGTTTTTTCGAAGCCAAACAATTTTTTATAAATCTTTCAAAATTTGATATACAAATATTACAATATTACAACCTGTTTAGGTGAACGCTGATAAAATTGCATTAGGCTTTGGAACTGACAATAATAGATATTTGATTGTTTTTCCATTAAATTTCCTTGAAATCTTTGAGTTTTAATTTCCTAAAAACAATCAATTTTGGGATGATACATCAAGAGTAGCTTTTTCAAGAAAAAAAAGATACAAATATGTAAATAGCGTTCAATGCACTAAAATTCCTTTATTGTCAGTTTCAAAGCCTATTTGCCTTATTAAACACTTTTTTGTTATTATTTGCAAAGTGCATGTCAACTTTTAAGTTTAAATTACTCGAAAACGGTGCTATTTATGGAAACATATCAAGAGTATTTTTTTGTGTAAAATTTTTTTTAATACTTACGTATTTAAAAAATCTAACGTAATCAGTGGTACTCGTATTTACCGCCAACAACTAGTCCTTAATCAGAAGGGATAAAATGACTAATAACATAAAATTAAGTATCTTTATGCAAATCTAGAATTTGAATTTTGAACATATTTAAAAAAAGCATATTTTTTATACAATTTCATAGGCCTGTACCTCCCTTATTATTGTATACTGTATATCTTTACCCTAAAAAATATTAATGTAATTAAACAAGTTTGAACATACGCTTGTCCCAACTGTACAACCATAATTAATAAAATAAAATGTAACTTTTTAGGTCGTAAATTAGTAACGCTGCCCAAACGTTTGGCATGGAATCAAGCCTTCAAAGATTACATTGCAAGTTTGGACGAAAAAAAGCCGTTGGTTATTTGTGGTGATATGAATGTCGCACATAACGAAGTAGATCTCGCCAGACCGAAAACGAATACTAAAAATGCTGGATTTACTGTTGAAGAACGGGAAGGGATGACAGAATTTCTTAAAGAAGGTTTTGTTGACATTTATAGGCGTCTCTACCCCGACAAAAAGGACGTTTATTCGTTTTGGACGTACATGGCTAATGCGAGAGCTAATAATGTTGGATGGTCAGTCATTTAGTTTCTCTTAAGAACGAGTTGTTAATTTAGAACACCTTGTTTCACATATTTTGATTAGTTTTTTGCGATTTGTAAGAACCGTTGATATTATTAACTATTTTTTTTTTTTAGGAGATTGGATTACTTTTTAACATCCGAAAGACTAACTAAAAGTGTTTGCGATGCTGTTTACCGGACGGATATTTTAGGAAGTGATCATTGCCCAGTTACACTATTTATAAATATTTAAGTTCTATTTATTTTATTACACTATTTTCAAATAGAATGGCGGAGACCATTTAAAGTTTTTTGATTACTTAAATGTATTCCTGTGGTATTAATTCTTTAATCTCAGTTTGACTAATGTTCGTGTTTGCCTATTTTGTTTTACTTGTTTAGTTGTTCATGTACTAAGAAGTAAATATTATCTTTTAATCAAAGATTTTTATTTAATAATACATTTGCTTCTTTTCTCTTAATCTAACACCATTTGTGTTGAATTTTACGGTGCAAACTTATTTCTAATGAAACAAAAAAAATAACATTCCAAATATCAAACCCAGTGCAGGTTAGCTGCCCCTTTAAACATTTTAAATGGCAATAAAGGTCAAGTGATAGCTCATTTGAAAGAGTTTTTTTATTCTTTATTCTACGGGATCATTGTAAATCTGCTTTATTGGTTTTTGACTTTAATTTTAAACTAACCAAACAAAACATGACACTGGTTTAATAATAAAATTATATTTTAAACTGATATTAATTTATCAAAAGTTCAAAATGTTCTCCACTGACTTCTTGATAGAAAATGATTTATTTGTTGCTTTCCTTACATTTTTCAGTGTAAAAATCATTAAATTTCCTCAGAAACTTGGGAAGAATATTTGGTAATTACCTCATTGGTCTAATATTTAATGAGTGCTCTGTATATAGAATAATAATTAGAATTAATAATTTAACCAGGAATAAATAAAATCGTAGAAAATAATCCAATTTTAAAAATATCGAATTTTATTTCTAAATCTCGCCTCTAAATTTTGGTGTTTTGCTTCAAAAACTCGACTTTAAAGTTGATGTTTCAATTAATCTTGATTTGATATAAGAAATCTTACTTCATATATCTCGACTTTTTGAAGAAAATGTTTTAGTTGATCTCAACTTTAAATCCGAAATCTTAATATTGACTTTAATTCAAAAATATTTAAAAAAATCTTGGGTTTTTCTGTAAGATTTCGATTTTAAAATCGAAGGTTTTAATGAATGTTGATTTTAAAGTTCAGGTTTGAATTAATTTCTATTTTAAAGCAGATCTCCATTATGAAGCTGACATTTTGATAAATTATGATCTTAATGTTGAAGTTTTTAATAAATCTTTCAAAAATATTTGAAAGATCTTCTGTTAATGTATCTCGATTTTAAACGTGCACATATCATCTCCTGAAAAAGTTGATAATAAAAATGACATTTTTTCATTAACCGGTCCAAATTTTAAAACGAAAGCTTGGTTTTTTGGTTTCCTTTCATATTTTAAAGAAATAAATTTAAACGATGGTATAATATTTCAGTTCCATCGCTTTCATAAAGATGGCACCACACATTTTTGCCATACGAGTTTCTATTTATCAGACTTTCACCTTATTTTAAGTCCTAATATATTCACAAAGATGGCGCCATAGGTTCCGAGCAGGACCTGGAAAATAAGTAATTTTTACGCTTAATATCATTATTGTTTCTATTCTTACCCTATTGAATTTTCCAAAACATGGAATTTGAAGATAAGAATATTTTATCTTTTACATTGATGCTTAAAAATGTTTTATATTATTTACTTTATGAAGATATTTGATTGATGCTATAATTTTGACGAAGATTGTTTGTAAATTTAGATTGATGTAGAGACTTTTTACGTAAAAGGATCATTTTTAGTCAATTGTTTTAAATATTTGCTAAGTTATTAATTATTAAAATATATCTAAAAAAATTTATATAATTAAATTTTATAAATATAGAAAATCATTGGTAAAAATATATGTTCCAACATACTAGTATATAAACTTACTTTACTTATATGGAAAATATTTTAAAATATGAATTTAACACTGGGTATATTTTATATTTAAAATATATATATAAGAACATCTTAAGTTAAATCTTCATAATCACTATGACTCATCATGTATACAATATGCATTACTTCGTTGTTTATTCGCACAATTTTTAAATTCAATTTACAAATAACAATAAAGCTAAAATATAACTAAAATTCCACGATTTTCCAAAACCTTCTTAAATATTCTTATAACAATTGTTTCACCTTTCAGCATCGTCAGATAAGTTTATAGAAATTTCTTTATTAAAAATGAGGGATTTTAAATTTTTACATTTTGGTAGAATTAAAATATTCATTTTTTATTTATTCGTTTAAAAATATTTATTAAATATTTAATAAGCTCTTGAATATAATATTTTGTATATGCAAAAAAACGAATATTTACTGTATATTAATTACAAAATATTAGGTACTTTTGAAATATGTAAACAATATTTAATTAAATATTTGATACAAATATTGTAAAGCAAATATTTAATAAATAATAAATATTTCTTTTTT
This sequence comes from Hermaeophaga mercurialis, assembly GCA_951812935.1. Lineage (NCBI taxonomy): Eukaryota > Metazoa > Arthropoda > Insecta > Coleoptera > Chrysomelidae > Hermaeophaga > Hermaeophaga mercurialis. The sequence goes on from OX638363.1 coordinate 2,374,157, forward strand.
ATCAAGAAAATATTTACCAAATATTTGGTGCTATTAAGGTGAACGTGATTTTTTTCCTATTTTCGTTTGCTCCCATATTTTTCATCTTAGTTCAGAAGAGTTCTAACTAATTAAATTTAATCACAATATCGATCTTTTCACGGGTTATTTAACTTTCCAGTTATAATTTGGAAGAAATTAACAGTTTGCGCACAAAAACAACCGAACCTTGTAAAAGTGGATCGTATTTAACATTAAATATCCTAATTTTGGTAAAGTTTATTAGCAATACTCGAGGAAGTCTTTGAGCTCTCAGTACTAATTAAATTCGTTTTTACAGTTTCATCATTTGCGTAAATTAATAACAATGATTATTTATAACATATACAAGGTGGGCAGAACGAGTGTAACGCCGAAAGCCGAAACTAACAAAGTCCCGTTTTATTTGGTTCGTGGCTACAATTAAGAAATAATATAATTTATAAATATAAAAAGATAAATTATACTTATCTGAATTTCCACAGTATTACAAAGCTTTTTATATTATATTTTCTCAATCTTGGTCATAAAAAATATAATTTTAAAAAGCTTTGTAATACTCTGGAAATTCAGATAAGTATAATTTATCTTTTTATATTTATTATAGATAAATTCCACAAAGTAATGGTTGAAGCAACTAACTTAACTAAAGAAAAAATCTAATTATTTTACAGTGTACTGCACTGTGCAAAATTTTTGGAAATTATTTAAAAACTTGCCTACTTCCATAAACAAAATTATTGTTAATTAAATTTGTTTTAATTGACGAATATCCTGGTTAACTAACTGAGAAAAAATATTTAGGAAACAGACACTGGCTCATTTTTCCATTGACCAACTTTTAATTTAACTTTTAACGAACTTTCTCAATGAGATCTTTCTTTTTTTACATACCTACGGTCTCTTATGTCCCTGTATTATGCATTTAGGAATATACGAAGGCTAGTCTAAAAGTTTCGTGAAGACAATTTTAGATAAAAACGCAAGAAAGACCAATATTCATAAGCTAAGAAAAATTAAATAAATAAGAATAATTGCTATACAGAAATTTTACTACAAAAACCGATGCGTGTCACGAGGCACGTGGTTAAATTTTTTTCATAACCGTACAGCATTGTCTAATCGACAAAAAGTTACAGAAAATCGTGAGAATATTAAAATAAGTCACTTTTGATTAAAGTAAACGTTCGTTATTTGAATCATATAATAATAATAAATATACAGGGTATTCGCGAAGATAATGCGCATATTTATGGATGAGGTATAAAAACGTATATAGAATAAAAAATATTAATGTTCTAGATCTATCCAAATATTATTTAGCGAAATGCAACTAAAGCCGGCAACACCGATAACTCAGTCAAGTATAAACAATGGTTTTTTAAACGTTCTAAAAATAAGTTTTTATTTTAGTACACCCTGGATATTTAGAATGGTCGATTACAAGGGATGCAGAAAAATGAAAAATGTATTCTCGGCAATTATTAAACATCCGAACGATTTCTACCACTACTTTTTTTAGGTATTACATTGCACATTCGAACAATTTTTGTAATACTCATACAAAACATCGCGGATTAAATTAATTAACATGTCGTGATTTTCTCGGTTTGAATAAAATGCCATTTTTCTTTGAATTATTAAACTACTGTACCAAACGATGAACTTAAAACGATTAAACGATCCGAATCTACTGTAAACTAACACAATTTTATGATTCGTCAGGTAGAGATTACTTTGTTACATGACACATATTTTTATTAAAAGTGTGAGGTGTTGCCACGTATTAATTTTCTATTAAATGTTTAAAGTTATTTTTTGGGTAAACTAATGATGGTAGAAAACATTTTTATTAGAATATTTTGTTACAAATGACGCGTTCCATATACCATTTAAAAATATAATAATAGTTATTTAAATTCAAATAAAATAGTTAGTGTTAACTAAGAATAAAATAAATGAAAACTTGACCCAATTTTGACTAAAAATTAGAATAAATGCTTTGGTTCTCCTAAAAATTAAAATAAATTCTCTAGTTTGTTTATTAATTAAAATTAAAAAAAAATGTTTTGACTAATAGAAATAGCAAAATAGAATTTTTTTTGTTAGATTCAAAAAATCACAGAAACCGAACAAGTCGAAATACGATCCTGGAAATGATTTTAATGAAAAAAGAAAAACTTATTTTAAAAAAGAAAAAATCTAGAGCAATTTGACACAAAAATCTGTATAGTTTCTATAATACAAACAGTAAAACATAAAAATGTTTGTTACATCTTTATTCAAAAAATCATACAAAACCAGCCAATCAAAATACGGACTTGAAATTAATTTTAATGAAAAAAGGAAAGTTTATTTTAACAGAAAAAAAATTCTATAATAATTTGACACAAAAATCATAGAAATCTATTGTTTCAATATTACAAATAGTAAAACAGGAAATTTTTTGTTACACCTGTTTCAAAAAATCATACAAACCAAACAAATCAAAATACGGACCTGAAAGTGATTTCATTGAAAAAAAAAGTTTATAAAAAAATTCTACAATAATTTTTCACAAAAGATATAGAAATCAGTAGAGTTTCAATATTGCAAATAGTAAAACAGGAAAGTTTTTATTACATTGTTATTTAAAAAATCTCAGAAACCCAATGAGTCAAAATACAGACCTGATAGTGATTTCAATAGAAAAAGATATGTTTTTTGGTTTTCTTAAGAAGTAAAATATACTAATCAACTATATAGTTTGACTAAAAATTAAAATAAAAACGAATAGTTTTGTCTAAAGACTAAAATAAACTCACCACTTTGTCTTTCAATTCACATAAAAACAAAAATAAAAAAGTCACTTGTCAGTAAAGATATTCAAGCTCCCTCGTGAAAAGAGACGATTGAATATTTATAAAATACTTTAGCCGTTTATTACCGTATGTGAACGCTGTTAATACAGCCAATTATTTACTAATTAATAGACGCGAATCAATCAGAGTGTGAATTGTTAGCTTTGGCTGAACAAGTGAAAAATAAAACTGTTGTAAAATTTATTTCTTTATTTCATGGTCAGCTAATTATGACTACGTGCAAGATAATCATCGTTTAATACGGTGCACATTTTAAATTTTGCCATACTTTGTTCATATCAAATTTTGTATGTGATTTTCTCTCTTCAGATGTACGGAGAAAGTGAAAGATTGGGATTAGATGTAAAAATGAAATTAATATACATGGTTGGGATAAAGTACGGAACCAAGTAAATATATTTAAAACGAAACAAGACGATATTTATGAAATTTTGTAGGTAAGTTCAATGGGGTAAAATGCAGCTGATGTACAGTTTTTTGTTAATAATATACTTTCGGTTTAACCGGAAATACCCTCAACTTTTTTAAATTAAATGGGACACCCTGTATATTTTTGCAGATTTTGAAACATCTTGTTATTTCGAATTCTTACATAATGGTTTTAGTGTAAAAAATCTGTAAAAACGAGGAATTCAGCACTTTAATAAACCACTTTTAAGTATTTATACATTATAGTGAAATACCATTTAGATAAACAAATTGATATTGTTTGTAATAATAGTAAGAAATAAACGAGTACTATCTAGTAGATAGTACCGTTGCCAAACTGTCAAATTGTAGTTTACGGAAATAAATTGTACGATTAAGAATGGTTCATTTAAGTGAAAAATATCGTATTGAAATATTAATGATGATCGATTATGGTGATCGATTCATAGAGTGGCCTCCTCGTTCTCCGGATCTAAGCTCAAATTATTTCCACTAAACCCAGTATGTACAAATTCGAGAAATAAGCTCATTCAAAATGTGCAAAAATATACAGAGTGTCCCATTTGAATTAAAAAAGTTGAGGGTATTTCGGATTAAACCGGAAGTATATTATCAACAAAAAAATGTACATCAGCTGCATTTTGGCCCATTGCACTTGAAAAATTTCATAAAAATCGTCCGTTTCGTTTTAGATATTTACTTGGTTTCATACTTTATCCCAACCCTAGATAGAGTTCAATTGTGGATATTTTTTTAAAAATAAAACAGTTTTATTAAGCAACTAATAATTTATTTAAACACACAAATCTATTTTACTCCTCGTGGTTTTTGAACTTTTCTCGTGGGGCGACTGTCCGATCGACCGTAGGAAGTTCCTGCAAACATAAAAGGGATTAAGAAAAGCGAAGTGTAAATCAAAATTGTCTTAAAAACAAGATTAAAAATGTGGGAAATTAGAATGTATAAAAATATTCAGCCAGCATTATATCTGAGACTCGGTGAAATATGAACACCCTCAATAGGGTTATATAAAACGCTAACAATATTACAGAAGATAGTATTCAGGAATCCATTTTATATTAATTCAATATTTTTTCAGGTTGTGAAAATATTTTTTGACAGGGGCACGCAATATTTTTTAGTCTAAAAAATCTACGAATTAATATCTAAAAATAGTAAAATACGGTCTCTATAGAAAGTTATAACAAAAAAAGTCAGGAAATAGCCAAAGATATCGCATGAAATTGTAAATTGTAAATATTTCGAAAACGGATCGAAATTATATGATGATTTTTTATTTCAACTGTTAGGCAATAAAAATACATTTTAAATATTGGGAAAAAATAGACAACAGATTACGCCTATACCCTAGAAATTTACAAATCTATCTGGCTAGAGTATTGATACATTTTTACAGGTTAAGCTTTCGGTTTTCCATTCGCACCATTAAAATTTCTCTCATTGGGTGTTCATCTCTTTCTCACTGACGTTTACTACGGCCTAGCACATTTTCTCGGTACAAGTTGAGTTACTATCTGTACAGCACCGTTTGCGGAATAAACAACTCGAATCAAACTTGAGCAATCATGGAATGTATGGATAAAAGTACTTGAACAAAGACTGATAAAAAAATAAAATCGAATACAGTTAAAAAAAATGTTTTAATGTATATTTTTTAATGCCCTGCACTCAATTATTCAAAATTTGACTAAAAAATATATTTGCGAATTTTAAAAACCTATGATTTTTTCGAAAATAAATACTAATGGGATAAGATTCCAATTAACAATGAAACTTTATTTTCATGAAAATATTTGAAAAAAAATTCAGAGGAAATCACTCATCCTACGCGCTCGTGATACTGTCACAAAAATGCATGCATTTTTAAAAAACCATGTTTTCATTGTTAATTGAAATTTGACTGAAAAAAGCCCGCAAATATTTGTTATATCTTTTAAATTTTTATTGTTCATTAACGTTGTGATTATTGATTCATTCTTGCAAACTTTCCCTTTAAATCATTGGCAAAGCACCACTTTTCCATAAATTTAACCCAGCGCAAACATTATTTTATACTGCACGTTTCCCCATCCATTCATATGTGTGATAAAAACTTGAATATACTTTTTATTAGAACCGGGTCTGTGCAGTGTTCTAGTCGATGTGTATATCACAAAAGCAATATTGTAGTTTTGATGATGTTGACTTTTAGTGATATTCCAGATCAGACTATCTGAACTAAAGAGAAATCAAGTTACACAGACGACGAACGTAAATCTAATAACTTCGGTGGAAATAAATATAATTCTCTTCTGAGCAATAAAAAATCACCAGGCATTGACATGATAACACCAAAAATGATAAAGAAACTGCAAAAAAAAGGGATTATGATACTAATATATATATTTATACTATCCTCAGGATGCAATATTGGCCAAAAATATTGAACAATTCTAAAGTATTACTTTACCAGAAAAAGTACTAACAAATGTATCTTTTTAAAGATCAATAAACTTTTAGGGGAGTTGTTACTGCAACGAATTAATCTCAACCTGAATATAATTCAATAACATCAGTTTCTTTCGACAAATTTAACACGACTGTTTGTAATTCAAAATCAAACAATTTCTTCCGACTGCTTTTTATAACCTACTAAAATCACACAGACTTATTAGAATAAAAATAAAATATAAAACATTACATATTAAACCCGTTAAATCTGGAGTCACACAAGGCACTGTTCTAGGATCAATATTATACTTAATCATATTTTCAAATTATATTGATATTCTTTCTACCTATGAAAATCTTTTAGAAGCATCTGCAAATCTACAAGAACATATCTACAAAGTAGAAGATTGGCTGAAAAAGTGCGTTATCACATACAACTTTCACGCTAAGAAAGAAAAAGAAAAGAAACATATCCTGCAGTCTACATTAACAACATAGAAGTTTCAAAATCAAGATACGCCAAATATTTAGGAATGCATCTAGATGCCAATAAAAAAGAAACGCGAACAAACATAACTTCAAATGAGAGAATTGGTTGATAGGCAGAAAATAGAAAATGTCGATAGGAAACAAAATTCCTTTGTATAAGACTGTTACCATTCCAATCTGGACTTATTGTATAGGATTGACTGGGTCAGTAAATCCAATAAAGCTGTGTTGCAAAGACTACAATCCAAGTTTCTGCCAATAATTGTCGACTCTACTGGTACGTCTCAAACTAGATGATACATCAAAACCTTCTAACTGAAACTATACAAGAAACAGTACAGCAAGGAAGCCAAAAGTATTACCAAAGACCTAAACCTAAAATAAGATAGAAAAGATCTCATTGGAGAAGTCTCATCAGAACATTAGAGAGGTTTTTCATAGTAGTCAACCTAGCCAATAAAATAAAATGTTATTTTAAAGTAACCATACTTTTTCCGGAATTAAAATTCTGGTCGCCGATGATACCGCTCTCCTTGCTACAAGGCATAGAATCCATCTTCTTAGAAATGGTGTACGGGGAAGTTTTCCTGGAACGAGACATCCTGGTGTTGGCCACATCAACTCTGTTAAAGGAAATAGCAGGTTGTATTGTCAACTCTTCTGTCGGTCGCATATACTTAGCTAGAGGCGTCCGATTCGACTCTTCTGCCGGTTTCATGTATTTGGCTAAAGGCGCCTGACTCGCCTCTTCTGCGGCTTTAATGTACTTGCCTAAACAAGTTCGAGTTGTCTCGTCTAGCGATCTCATGTACTTGGCTACAGGCATGTGCATCAACTCTTCTGGTCGCTTCAAGCACTTGGTTAAAGGCGTTTGGTTCAATTCCTCTGCCTTTTTCATGTACTTGGCTAAAACTGGCCGATTGGTGTCTATGGCATAACGGGACTTCTTAGATCCCTTAACTTGGGGAACGAACTCCGTTTCGGAAGGTTCATTCGACGAATCGTTGTTCGTATCTAAAAAATATGTACATTTTAGTAGTTCCATTTCAATTAACTGCAACTCACCTGTAGTGTTGTTTTCGGTTCCCACTTCCATTTTGTGACACTTAGTAACTTTCGTCGTGTTTATTATTCCCAAATAATTTTTGTTGTTCACATTTTTGGCATTGTTCTTCTGTGGTTTCCCCTTTTGCTGTTTCACGTTGGTGTTCTTTTTGGCGCCCGTCTTGTTGTTGGTGTTGCTGTTGTCATTGTAAGTCGGCTTGTATCTATTATCTGTTCGGCTCGTCTCTACGTAGCTCTTCCGGTACTTCTCCCCGTCCAAGTCAGGTAATGCGTCGTCATCGAGAACAAAAGTTCCCTCGCAATTCGAGCAAATGTAAGACGGAGACGATATTATTTTCGTATCTACGGTAAAATAAGTGAGACAGGGGAAAATATGAAATGAATTGTTTTACCCAAAAACGGCTTATCTTTATGGGGTCGCATAACGCTGTTCATATCAAACTCTACGCTGTGCTTTCTGGTGGGTATCTTCGATTTGGACTTTTGCGGGGTCTTCAACTTGATAGATGGTTTTCTCGGTTGCTTAACGCGTTGGTCCTCCCATTGTGGTATGTCCGTGGTGCTCGTGGCTTTGTCGCATCTTCCAACATAAATGTTTTTAAGATAAAGTGTTTGAAAAAAATTAAAGATAGAGTAACAAAATAACACTTGCCTGTATGCGTAAAATAACACTTGCCTGTATGCACAAAAATCGTCATCAATAGTATCCACATCCATTGAGTCGTTGGGTTGTAATAGTTCCTTCATCATCTTGTGTTGCGTAGCATTTCTTCCAAAATCAATGTTCTTGTTCCTGTACAAAGTCTGGAGAGAAAATTTCTCTGGAACGTACAAAAAATTTGCTATCAATTACACCGAGAACCAGGTAGGAAATATGAGAAAAGAAGAACTAAAAAAACTAAAAAAGAGAGGGAGAAAAATAAGAGAAAAATGAAAATCCCCATTCAGAAACAAATACTCTTACAATAGGTAATGCACAAATATTAATCTCGAATGGAAAAAAAAAGGTTGCGTACAAGAAACGGAAAAGAGGAACAAATATGACAGCAATGCAGACAAATGAGGACGTGGAGAAGGAAGCATATGGAGAACAAAGAAGAAATATCAAAAAATTATGCTGACCAAGAAAGACTTTAAAGAAACAAACAGAAGAATACTACAATACTCAAAGGAGTACTACAATATTCATAAAGGACAAAAAAGGAATCCTATTGGGAAAAGACGAAGAAATTAGGGGAAGGTGGAAACAATACTTCTCAAGAGATGTAAAATGAGCATAAAGAAAACTGGATAGAGGAAGGCCGAGGAACAGTGAATGACAAAGAAGCAGCAGTTGAAGACCCAACAAAACAAGAAGTCAAGTAGTATTAAGTTGATTACATTGTCATGATTGTCAGATTTGAAAAGTAAAGTAAAAAGTTAAAATATATATTATCGTAATATATACATATATATTGTAATATATTTTGTTATGAAGGAATAAATTTTATGTTTAACTTAAAGGTACCAATTATCAAAAACAACAAAAATGTATAAATTTTGTTGGACGCACTTTTTACATTTTCTATTAGATTCATGTTGGTTCAAAGATGATCTCAAGGTGAGTTCAGATTTTATTTAACTCTAATCATGATATTTACAATCCAATATGTTTCTTCTAAATAAGTTTTCACAAGTGTTTTAATCTTAATATTTCTTACAACTATTTAAACAATAAACATTAAATAAATATAAAAAAATCAAAACAACAATGATGGTTATGGACCACCATCAGCATGAAGACTTGAAAATTATTGAAAATATTATTTTTTTATTAATCAAGAAAATCAATTCATTCCACAATTAAGTATTTTAACTAATTTTAAGTTACTATTATTTGTAACTTTGTTTTTATAATACTTTATGTACTTAAAAATTTGTCCTTTTTTTAGGTTATGCAAGTTCCATAAACATTTAATTAATTGAAAATAAAATACCTCTACAGATTTTGTCATTTGGGGTAAGTTACTAAATTTAATTCATTTAACTTTTCTTTAAAGTTATCAAACAAATTTTTACAATTTCACTTTTATCTAATTTCCCTTCAATTGTACTAACTTCAACAATGTGTTCTCTAAGTAAGTGAATATTCCAAGAAATTTTTTTGAAAATCTCAAGCAGTATTTATAGCTAAACACTATTTTATGAAAATTTCATCTTTTTTCTTTAAATTTTGTATATTATTAGATTTCATTACATCTTTGTGAGCATGTTTTCGAATTTCTCGGTATAATTATTATCAAATATCAGCAAAATTTCTGTCCAAACAAGTCTTTTTTGATAATTTCAATAAATAAAACAATTTAATTTAAACTATTAGACATGGAATGAATATTTTTTTTCAATTTTGACACACACACAAAATATTGTATTACATGCTTAATATTAAATGTATTCTGTATATATTGATCACTATCATAGTTCATATTATTGCATATACACATTATTATTCATAAAAAAAAAGTATGTTCCTATGTGTCATTCAAATGCATTAAAAATTATTTTTTAATGTAATGAAATTTGTTTATTTATTGATAATTTCTATTATATTATTATTATAATCGCCAAAGATCAGAACCTTCCTGCAACATATTTTAAATGTACCATATGGAAAACTTTTTTATTATTAATTTTAGGAAAAAAGTTATTCCTTATAAAAAGTTCTGCATGGTCTAAAACCTGAAATACAGTCATCAAATATCAATTTTTTTCAGTGGTATACGAGGTTTGTCAAAAAATATGAGTTTTACTCAAGAGTAAAGTACCTTTATTTTTGACAATATCGAAAAATGTTACTAAAAAAAGTTGATCAGAATTAAAAATTACGTTTAAATATGCATAAATATAAATTTGCAAAATAAATGAATATGCACTTATTACTCGTTTTAATTGCAAAGTTATTAGAAAACATCGAAAAACTAAAAGGTTATCATGTGTTTCGTAATCACAAGAGATAAATGTTCATTCAAAATAGAAATATTAGTAAAAAATAAAATAATCTGAAGTTTTAATTTAAATGGATGTACTTGCATATTTAAACGTAATTTTTAATTCTGATCAACTTTTTTTAGTAACATTTTTCGACAAACCTTGTATACGGCTCAACAAATTTTAAATCCGATGGTTGTATTTCAGGTTTTAGACCATGCATAACTTTTTATAAAGAATAACTTTTTTTCATAAAACTAACAATAAAAAAGTTTTCCATATGGTTCCAACTTAAGTAGACACACTGTATATATAAAATGCCTTGCTGCAGAAAAGACATTTGTTTTTAGATAAAATAAAATCTACCTTTGGCAGTGGTTGAGTTGCGCATCACTTTTTTGGGTTTAGGATCGTTGTTCTTCGTAACAACTTTCTTTGGACTATTTTTCAATCCCGCAGGGGTTCTCTTCGGCGTGGCCTTTTGGAAACATTCCAAAACTGCCCTCTGCGGTGAATTTTTCACGTTCGCTTCTGCAGAAAATCGTAAGAAAATATATTACGAAAATAATAAAATAATATTTGCAATACCTTTTGGACGAACGGTATTCCCGCTGTTGTGTACAGTGGGCCTGGGTTCAGAGGTGTGTGCCATGGCCCTAGTTTCGGAGTGATTCTCTAAGTCTTCTTCAGACTGAAGGGCTTCTAAATGGTTCATGATAGTTCTGAACGATTTTTCAACATGTTCGAATGATTTCTTGTAGTTTTTTCCTACATTGCAAATGTCTTTTTTCAAGTCGAACGGGGCTCGATTGTGGTACTTTTGCATAACAATTCTTCGACGTGCGTTGTTCATAATGAATTTCTACTAAAGGTAAATTAAAATGTACAAGTTAATTTTTTATCTGAAACAAGTTTGTTTTGTAAAATTCGAAAATGCTTTCAGAATTGATACAAGTACACAGTTATTTAAAAAATCGCAGAAATCAAACGGGTACTAATACGGACCTGGAATTACGTTTCAATTGAAGAAAGACATTTTATTTCAATGATAAAAAAATAGTAATTTGATATAATTATGGGAATACCCACAAAAAGTTTTAATATTTCAGTTAGTAAATAGAGCGATTTTCAGAAAAAAAATACAGTAATGGAACAGGTTTGAATATAGACCTGAAATGAATTTCAATTAAAATAAAAGACTATTTTATTTAGTGAAACAAAAAATCTGCAGCAATTCGACGAAAATTATAGAAAAAAAAATTTAACATGAACATTATAGAAATCGGTAGAGTTTGAATATTAAATAGTGAAACAGGAATTTGTTTGTTAAATCGTTATTCAAAAAATCACAAAAACCAAATGAGGCGGAATACAAACTTGAAAATGATTTTAATGAAAAAAGAATTTAATAGAAAAAATTCTAGAGCCATTTGTCACAAAAATCAGAAATCATAGAAAAACAGGAATTTTTTGTTACACCGTTATGCAAAAAATTACAGAAACTAAACGAGTCAGAAGACGGACGTTAGAAACTAAACGTCTATTTTAGTGGAAAAACATTCTAGAGCAATTTGACACAAAAATGATAGATGTCTGTAGAGTTCTAATATTACTAATTTTTTTTTACACCATTATTTAAAAAAAATGACAAAAACCAAACGAGTCAAAATACGGACCTGAACGTAACTCCAGTGCAAAAATAAAAGTCTATTTTAATACAAAAGTAATCAACAGCAATTTGACACAAAAATTCTATAAATGTAGAATTTCAAAAGGACAAATAGAAAAACAAAATTTTTGTTACATCGGTATTCAAAAAATCACAGAATCCAATCAATTTTAAATACGGACCTAAAAGTGATTTCAATAAGAAAAAAAAAGTCGATTTTAATAGAAAAAAATTCAATACTTCAATAATTTGACACAAATGATGGAAACGACAGAAATATTAAAATATGAATTTATTTTTTACACCAGTTTCAAAATATCACAAAAACCAAACTAGCTGGATTGCGAAACTCAAAAACCTTCCATTTAAAGAGAAAAAAATTATTTGAAAAAAAATTTGACACCATTCTGTCTAAAAATTATTGAAACCTATCAAATTTCAATTTTCGGTAATTTAGTCTAAGTTTTTCGGTACAGAACCATTCAAAAAATCACACAGCAATTGAAAAAGTCCGAATAAATACCTAAAATCACTTTAAATCGAACCGGAAAAATTTAATTTTACAAAAAAAAAAAAAAAAAATTGGGTAGATATACCTATATATAAATATAAAACGTAGCCTCATATTATTCCCGCGGTATAAAAATTCCCTTAGTCGCAAACTCCAAAAAATCCTTGATCACCAACTGATATACTTTTCCAAAAAATATTTTTTTTAAATAATAATTGTTTTATACTTACGTGAAAACACTAACTAGAGGAACTTAAATATAAAGAATAAAATAACGAATAATTCATAAAATTTCAAGCCGGTGATTATACTATTTCATTCTTTGACATATAATAATAAACTGACAAATTTAAAATGCCATTCATATTTTCTACATAACTGCAATAATAATTTCCTTAGTAACGCAATAACGCTATTCATATGTTACTTCATAAATAAAATACTTGTAATAAATTATAGTTGTTCTAATCAAAAATGTTCAAAAAGTGCGACTAGGATTATTAAATTTGGATAAATTGACCTTCCAGACATACCTAATAAAAGAATTGGAAAAGAATAAGACGGATTATAAAGTTTTATTGAAAAAATGTTGTCAATAACTCATTTAAATCCTATGTTTTGGATGTTTATATTGAAGAAGAAAAGTTCCTCTAGGATAGGATATGAAAATAAAAGAAAGAGACAATAAGCAATACACAAATATTAATATATAATGGAAAGAAATTGAAGACATCATCAAATCAACAACCTCAGAAATAATACCAAAAAAACTATTACCAAAAGGCAAATTATGATGGGACGAAGATTGCGTACAAGAAACACAAAAGAGGAACACATTTAAGATGAAAGCAAGGTAAACAAATGAGGACGTGGAAGAAGAATATGGAGAACAAAGAAGAATTACCAACAAAGTATGCAGACAAAGAAAAAGAGATTATGAAGGAAGAAAAGCTAAAAAAATAGAAGAATACTGTAACAGAAAAGAGATTAGAATTTTTTATAGGAAAGTAAAAAAAAATAAAAGAAAATGAAGATTACCACAATATCCATAAAGGACAAAAAAGGAAACCTATTGGGAAAATACAAGAATATTAACAATTAGTAGAATTTGAAGAAGTAAATGAATTCGTACATCTGGGATCATTTCTAGGCAATAAAATAGAAGAGGGAATGGAAATATTCATGAGAATTTTATAGACCAACAAAGGTGCAGGAGCCCTAAACAACTTAACGAGAACGAAACAAATATTGAAAAGTACCCAATTTCGTCTGTATCATACTATCATAAGACCTACAGCCATTTTTAGATGTGAGACCTGCGCACTTAATAAGAACATAATAGTAACTCCAAAAGATGGAAGACGAAAATAATTAGAAGAATCACAGGAGGAGAAAAAGAGAGGAAGGAAACATAAGAAGAATAAATGACGAGATATTCTTATTGTTCAAAGACACGCCCATCGACAACATAATAAATGCCAGAAGAATTCAGTGAATTGGACACATTGACAGAACAGAGACCAATAAAATAATAAAAAGTATCGAAAAAACTACAGGAAGAGCTAGAATAAAATGGAAGGGGACAGTGGAAGCGAAACTAAAGAAAAAATACAAAACGAAATGGAAAAATAAAGCAGAAGAGACGAAGGACTGGAAGGACCAAACTCTGGGTTCAAATGGCCTACATACAGCTTATACAGGATGGTCTAGAATTATGTGCCATAAATGCTAGAGCTTATAGTATATTTTTTAAATTTTATACCAGAGCAAATTCATCCCTAACAAGTATCTCCCAGATACTTTTGAATAATGAGTTCAAATTGTAGAAGTGATTTTAAGACATTTAAATTACTAATTTTATGTGACCATCTATTTCATCCCTCATGAAAAAGGGTTATTTGGTGCAGCAAATTGGGGTTATTGCTCTATATATTTTTGATTTTTATTTTTTAAGAAAATAAAAATAATTTCTTAGACTACAAAAAGTACTCTTCTTACATTCCGATAAGTATCTATCACTTTTTTTACGTTAGTTGAACTAGAAAATTATTTTCAAAACACTCAGCAAGTATTTACTAAATTTTTTTCCTGATTGTAAAGTTTGACATTTAATTTTATAGCTATCAACCCTTCAGAATGAATGCTACAATTGAACTCTACTTAGTGTTGATTGAAGCTCTGGGTACACTCACAACGTGGTTTTTCTAAGTTCAAGTATAACTGAGGTACTGTTTTTTTTTCGAAATTTGAAATCCCACTTTTAAGGCCCTATAATTTCTCAGGGGAAGGGGCAACTTTTTGTACAATGATTAATTTTTAGTGACGTATTTTTTATACGTATTTCATCATAAAAAAGTATGTTTAAAATTATTGGGCCAATTTCATTGAGGAATAATATATCTGGTAACATAATTACGAACAATTTTGAAACTTTTTCAATTTAGAAAAAAAAAATAAACTCAAAAATAAAATATCTCGTTCATTAAAAAAAAACTAAAAGTGGATTATAATTATAAACAATGTATTGAGTTTTTCTTTTATTATTTACATGAATATGAATTTTATGTAGATACTTAAGCACCTACGCTCGTGGATCTTCTTTATTTCTTGTATTTTTATGAGCTTTTTTGAGGTTTTACAATATAGAATAGAAATACTACAAACATTTTTGAAAGTTGAAAAAACGAAAATAGTCCAGAGTGAAATAAGAATTCTGACGGCCAAATAAAAGGATTAAAAAAAATACAAAAAAATATTTAAACAGAGTATTCATGAGATTTTCTTTGAGGTTATGCAATTTAGAATCGAAATACTACAACAAACAAATAAATTTAAAATAACCGATGACGGTCATCACTATTAAACAACTCAAATATCCAAGCTCATCTCTATTTTATCGATTACAAAACGAAAGATCCAAGGCCAGCAGGAAAAGTTTATGAATCAGCAAGGATGCAGCAGGAATGGTTTCTATTGGAATTAGCACCCTCAAAAACGGGGGGACGAAACGTACGACTCGCGTCGTCTGCTCTCCCCTCTGTCGCTCCATTACTATGGAATCCACTATACCGCTATAGGTGCCAATCCACGTTGCCAACTCTAAAATCCCCTGGATCAATAAGGAACTTTCCATCCGAAACGTTGCAGGATACAACCAAACTTTTACTGCGGTCCGAATAAATCGGTGGTGGTCTGGCACCGTCGACTCCGTATAAAACCGGGTTTGTGTCTACAGGGAGACGCAAATCTACCGATTTCTTGTGAGGGGCCCAGTCGAAGAAGACGTCGACTTTTTGAGGATCAGAACGGCAGTATCGCAGTCCCATTTAGCGTGTGCGCGTTACAAACCGGAAGCCGAACACCAGACGATCGACAAATCGCTATCGAACTTGCATTTAGCCGGGTGTGCAAAAATTGTGCTGGTTCAAAAAAGTGAAATAAAGTGTTTTTTGTACTCTCAGAAGAACAGGTGAGGAAAAATGTTTCGTTGGAAAAATTTTCTTAAAACTGCAGTTTTCGTCCTTACTTGCACTACGTCGTCCTATTGTAATATTTTTGTTTTCCGTATTTATCAGATATTGTTTATTGCTTTTTTACCGGTACGTTTAATAAAAACACTTCTAAGATAGCAATTATAATTTGAGAACAATATTGATATCTGCAGTATAAAAGTAAAAGAACACACCAATACCGATCGTCAAACAGAACCCTGTGGCTCACCTTCTTCATCTACCACCAAAATACATTGTTCTAACTCTTTAATTTTCAAATTCGATAGACGCATTATTTTTCAATCAGATATAATTTTGTTTTGCATATGAAGTATAGTGTGGTATTATTGAAATCTTTGGAGTTCTAAAATGTTATTGTCATTATTTTTTAGGTTTTTTATATTCGTATTATCGTGTTTTTTAGGTGTAAAAAAATGGCATGATAGTTTTCGAATGTAAATTGGCACTCTGTAGAAAAACCACAGTTCTAGCTCTACAGGTTGTACCCAAAAATTGGATCCAAAAGTAGCTCTTCAAAAATTTATATATTTTTATTAAATAAAAGAATGCTTCAATTCTTTCTAATAAGAATTATTCTTAATTAACTTAGACGAAAAATATGTTTTTTAGCAAAAAAAATCCCCCCTAAGGTTCATTTTTGGAAAAATTTTGCAGAAACTTAATATTTTTTGAATGAAAAAAATATTTCATTCTTGTCTAAGATATATTTTTGGGTAAATTTCACAAAAATTACTTGATTACTTTTTAATGATTCGTTTTTGTTGAAACTTTAATAGAAGCACTAATATTTCTTTCTTAAGGTTGATTTTTAGGTACATTAAATAAAAAATTAGTAATTCCTTTCAAGTCACTTTTACAAAAAGTACATATTTTTTCGAATGCACACTTTGGGGTACATTTGATTAAAAAATATATTATTTTGTATTTTTTCAATTAAAAAAAGCATGTAATTCCTTTCTAAGCCATATTTTTGGATAAATTGGATAAAAACCTTTATGTATATCTTTTAAATTATTTAACTTCCCTCGAAAGATTCATTTTTATGTAATTTTTACAAAAAATTTTTTTTTAGTAAAAACGTTGATTAGTTCTTTTCTAAAGCATTTTTAGATATATTTTACTAAAAAAATATTTATTTTTTCAATAAAAATTGTTTTTTTCTTCTCTAAGTTTCATTTTTGAGTAAATTTAATAAAAAGTTTATATTTTGTTCAATAAAAGAGTTGGTAATTTTTGTTTTAGTCACATTTTTGGATTGTTGTGTACATTTGACTACAAATATATAATTTTTTCGATAATATAGTAATGTTTTATTCCCTAGGATTCATTTTTCGGTAAATTTAATAAAACGTTTTGATTTTTTCAATAAAAAAAATTGGTAATTACTTACTAGGACACTTTTTTAAAAAAGCATCTAATTTCTTCTTAGAAACATTTTTGGTTAAATTTGACAAAAACTTTTTATTTTAAAATTTTTTTAAATTGCATAATTTATTTTGAAAGATTCATTTTTGTCTAATTTTTACACTAAAAAATATTTTATAACAAATTTAATTTTAATAAAATTTCCTTTCTAAGGCTCATTTTTGGGTACATTTGATTAAAATCATATATTTATTTAATAAAATAATTTTTTATTCTCTAAGAATCATTTTTGAGTAAGTTGAATAAAAAGTTTTGATTTTTTTCAAATAATAAGAGTATTTAATTCCTTACCAAGGCACATTTTTTGGGTAAATTTGACTAAAACTGAAATACTTTTAAATTACTAATTTTTGTCTAATTTATATAATTTTTTTTAAATAAATGTTTTCTTCATTTTGGGGTAAATTTAAGAAAATGTATTTTTTTTAATAAATAAGTAGTTAATTCCTCTCTTTTTACAAAACGTTTATTTATCTTTTAAATTATTTGAATTCTTTTATAAGCATTCATTTTTATCAAAACTTTACAAAAACAACACATTTTTCTTAATGTAAAAATTAATTAATTAATTAATTTCTAAGCCTCATTTTTCAGTACATTTGACTAAAATTTTTCTTTCCTAAGGTTCATTTGTGACTAAAAACAAGTTTATATGTTTCAATAAAAAGTACTTCTTTGTGTTTACATCCAAGTTTTACAGGGTGGACTTAAAAAGTAAAGTTGAGGCATGACACTTTGGTATTCAATACAAATGTAAAGGGTGTACCTTAAAAACTGAGCATAACAGATTATTTTCTATAGAGGGCCAATTTATGTTTAAAATCCGCCTGTTTAATTATTTTTAATTCCGTGTAAGTACTTGCAACTAAATGGATGGTTCAATTATTACTTTTGTCCTGTACGTTTTCAACAAACCGTATATCTTCAATTGACCAGTTTTTTAATTCCAATAAACTATGTTTTTTTTTTTCATTTCTCCCATTGGAAACAAATTGTTAAAGATTATTACCACAGGTGTGAATCGAGCGTGAGAATTTTTTTCACGTGTAATTAACTCTTTTCTGTTAGAAATTGGTATTGTATCAGATGGTTATTTTTTAGGAAATACGGTTTAAACCGTTAACAAGTGTGCTATTTGCTATTTGGCTAGAAAGTTAAGAAGAATTGGATAATGAAATGTATGATTTTATTAGATAAAAATTGATATGAATCTGTAAGAAAATGTTGCAATTTTAGCTTTTATTTTGGTTATCAGTAACATGTATGATTTATTGAGACTCAAAAAACTGTTCCAAGTCTCACTTTTATGTAGATTTACAATTGTACGTACTTAGTTTTTAATTAAAAAAAACCTAGAAGATTCATTTTTGTGTGAATTTAACATTAAGAACGTATTTTTTATAATAAAAAAATAATATTTTATCAATGTTTTTATTGCATATTTTAGTTACGATACTCGAATTTGAAATTGTCTGGACCATAACAAAATTAGGAAAAAACTAAAAAAATCTGTTTCATAAAATTTAGTTTAGCCATAAATTTCAACCATATTTTTTTTATTTAATATTTTTTTGCCTGAAAATCTATAAAAGTAACAAAAACATAAAAACCGAAATGAAAAATTTGTTTATTTTGAATAACAACTTTGAAAAAATGGAATATTTTTTCACGCTCCAGCAAATGTGACATTCGGCAAAAAATATCTATAGATGACATGTTTGCTATTTTTTGGCAAAAATATTTTTTCGCTATCATAGAGAGTAATAAATTTCCCACAACATTTACAAAAATTGGCATGAAGTTATTTTTTATAACAGAAAAGGAATATTCTCTCATTTTTCAAAAACTAATTTCAGACAAAAATAGATTATTACCATTTTTTAGCAAAACATGTTTTTCACTATTATAAAAAGAATAAATTTCCCATATTTGTCTTCGGTGGCAGTAAAAACATATTTTTCTGAGTTATAGAAATTAACCTCATCTCAATTTTTGCAGCAAAAAAAATTAAATAAAAAAATAAGGATGAAATTTATGCCTAAATTTATACTTATAGATACAGTTGTTTTTGATGGTGGTTAATATCAGTACCAAAACGGGGTAAGACCATATATGACAGGGTTGGAACCAGAAATTATTTTCTTTAAAAAAACATTCCTAGTAAAAAACAATCCCTTGATGATGGTTACAAAGAGACGAAACGTTTAATTATGTGTTTTTTCATAATACTCCAGGGTCTCTTGTTATTGGTCAAGTAATATATTATGTTTATTTTTTTAGATCGCTTAAAAATCACTTCCTGTCAATTTGTAATAAAATAAAATTTAATATAGCGAATAAACCCGCTGTTATTTCTTCTAATATGTATCTTAATTACTTCTCTGTATCAGGGGAGCAATTAACAAAATTTTACAACCGTGAAAGGCAACACGCTGTGACCATTGTTAGTAAATAATATCCGTTGAACACATTCTTAAATTTTACAGTTACTTTCGGTCCAATATTTCAACGAGAATCATTTCTTCCGGTAAAAATTCGATCTAACAATATTTATCTCAGACCGGAAAAAACAGTTTTTTGTAACTCTTTGTAATACCCTCGTAGCCTTCTGAAAATAGCCCCAACGAAGAAAGAGGCATTCCTGCGATAAAAGGCAAGGCGAATAGCCTGCTGTCCTTATAAATAATTTCTTATAATTCGGAGCTATATTTAGATCGATCACAAAGTAGTCTTGAGTGATATTTTACATTTTTCAAGCCGTATTAGGCACAAAGAAGATTAAAAAAAAATATGATGTGAATGGGAGGGTGAAAATTTTTAATTGAGCTATACAGTCCAAATTAGAAAAATAAAAAATCAACAAAATGTTAAAGGATTAAAGAAAATTTTGAATATTATGAAAATTATATTTGATAATTATAATCGTTATCAGAGGTGTAATGATTAATTCTATAATCCAAGTTACAATTTTTTGTCGGAATTCTAACTTTTATTTATCATTTATTAAATCCTAGTTACAGATTAAAGCAAAATTTGCAGTTTTTGGATGTTTTTGTTTACTTTTATTGAATCATAAATTTAATATCCACACATTTTTTTACTCACAATTTGATACACTACTTAGAAATTTAATTACATTACATCATAGTTATAACTATGAAAAATATGACAAAAATTAAAAAAAAATCAGATTTGTAAATCTAAGGCATAAATGTAGTCTTAGTCAGAATTCTAAGTTCTAAGTCATAAGTCTACATTCTAGATAACCATTACAGCCTGTAAGTCAGAGTTCGTTTATTTATTTATTTTAAAATATGGCAACGAAGACACATTTTTTAAAACTTTGGTTAAAATTTTGAATCTAAGATATGAATGTTGTAATTTTAGTGAGAATTCTAAGATCTAAGTCATAAATTGAGGAAATTTAGGGTAGAATTTTAAGATATATGTCATATGTCTACAATCTAGATAAATATTACAGCCTGTAAGTTAGAATTTATTTTAAAATCTGACAAAGAAGACACATTTTTTAAAACTTTGGTTAAAATTTTTAATCTAAGACATGAATGTTGTAATTTTAGTGAGAATTCTAAGATCTAAGTCATAAATTGAGGAAATTTAGTGTAGAATTTTAAGATATATGTCATATGTCTACAATCTAGATAAATATTACAGCCTGTAAGTTAGAATTTATTTTAAAATGTGACAAAGAAGATACGTTTATTAAAATTTTGAATTTAAGATATGAATGTTGTAATTTTAGTTGAGAATTCTAAACTCTAAGTCATAAATTGAGGAAATTTAGCAAGAACTTTAAAATATAAGTTTATATTCTAGACAACTATTGAAGTCCATAAGTCAATATTTATTTATTTTAAAATATGACAAAGTAGATACACTTGTTAATACTTTATTTAAAATTTCGAATCTAAGATATGAGTGTTGTAGTTTTAGTGAGAATTCTAAGATCTAAGTCATAAATTGAATTTTAAAATATAAGTTATACGTCTACATTCTAAATAAGTACTGAAGCCTGTAAGTCAAAAGTTATTTATTTATTTTAAAATATGATATTACTTAGAATTTTGAATCTAAAACATGAAGGTTGTAGTTTAGTCAGAATTCTAAAATCCAAGTCATAAGGTGGAGTAGTTTAGGTTAGAATTCCAATTCATAGTAAAAACGTCTGACATGTCGACAACCAAATAACAAAAATCTTTCATTTAAAACCCAAAATCACAGGTCCAAGTCACCCAAAATAAATATTTTGATACTTGTAGTCCATTGTCTAAAAAAATGGTTCTAGTATTTATACTAAAAACAACTTCTCTTTTTAGAGTTGCGTTTGTAGAAATACCACCCTCGTCGGTCGAAAGTGCAAGTAAATAAATAAACAGGGAGGTGGCGGCGGCGGCGGTAACTGGCGGAGGGCTAATAGTATAAAATCCAGTGACCTGCCAGCGCAAGTTCAGGGTCGTGGCATGACTAAAAATATCGAATTTCAGGCGGAACAATCCAGACGAGTCCCAAACCGAACGTGAACACGCGGTACAGACGCAGACATTTCGGGGTGGAATAATATATTCCAACAGGAAAATATTTTCTTTTACACTTTAGTCTATTGATTTAGAGGGCAATGCTGGTGCCAAAATTAAACGGAGCAGCCAACAGAGACGCTACTAAAAACGTTATCGCTTTTAAATTTATGAACTGTAATGCATTCACTTATTTTAGCAACAATCAATTTATCAAATTACTAAATAATATGTAAGATTCGGGTGAATAATTAATCTTGTTTTGAGCAAAATCAATTAACAGTCCTAAAACTTTTGTTCGTACTCGTCTATCTTAAGTGGATGATTAATTGCCTTAAGAAGAACATCGTAAAGAAAACATAAAATACATAATCTTAATGATGGTAGATAACTTTTAAAAACATTTAACAAGATGAGTTTAGTTGGGCATGAGAGATAAAAATTCGGTATTCTATAAGTTCCTAAGAGATCGATTAAATCAAGGTAGTGTATAATAAACTTGGTTAAAGAATCAGTGTTTTTATATCAGGAGCTTTCAAAAATCCTGTTGTGGATTGAATATTTTTTTAATAAAAGAAATATTAGACGCCATTCATTTTCAGTTATCGACTAGCCCACTTCCAAAATATCTGAGTAAATCATTTATTATTGAATAACAAAGTCCCTTTTCTTCTTTTCTCCTAAGCTAGAGTTCATAAAAATAATATTTTTTAATCTTTGAGTCTTAATATCATAAATATTTTTTTATGCATTTATAGATTTAATTTATTCTTTTCTTTTTCTCTCAGTTCTATGACTCGTTTGCTTTGTTCATTATTCTATATTTTCAAAAGAAACAGAGGAAGTACAATTATAAACACCAGAATTCACAATTTATTCATTTCAACTCGTATACAAAAATATTGTATGGAAAACCTTACAATGTAAGGGCCTTTAAAGAAAAAGAAATTCAGACAAATCAATTATTTACCCTACAATTTCATGCCGTTATCATTAAACACTTTAAATTAAAATCAGTTAAAAGTTATTAATTTCATAATGAACAACACAAAAAATATACCTTTGTACAACTTCAAGTTGTTAATTATCCTATCGTACAAGTAAAAGAACACTAAAATTCTTTGTAATTATTTTTTCTTTACAAATCAATTATTTATTAATTAATGTAAATTTGACATAAATTAAACATCCTCAAATTTCATATTTCACTAGTTTCTTTATTAAAAGTTTCTTCAGTAGTCTATGTTTTGGTTTTAAATTTGAAATTTTACTTTCGGATCAGGCTGTCAAATTTTAAAATTCAATATTATAAAAACACTAACGACTTTTATACAAACCATCACTTCAACTATTCGAATAAAGTAATTTCTTTGTTCACAGGGTGTTATAAACATTCTAACGAGATCTACTTTGTAACATGTGAGTTGCCATTCCATTTCTTTTGTAATTTTGTATAATTTGTTTTATCCTATTGCTTTATTGTTTTCAAAATACATTTATGTAACAATACATAATCTTAACGATGGTAGGTAACTTTCAAAAAAAGAAAAGACGAGTTTAGTTCGGCACGACAGACAAACATTTTTATTCTGTTTAGAACATTTTAAGAGATTGGTCGATCCATTATTTCTAATTATTTTTATATCAAATTTGTACGAGTGAAAGTTAAATCGAAATATTTGTTAAGGAAATGAAAAGTATTTCAAAAAATTTGTATTAATTCAACATGAAGGAATACTGAGTTACATTACAGAACACCCTCATGTTTTTGAAATAATTTAAACACCGGAGGTATTACAATCGATTGTTTTTTTAACATGACTAAAGTTTTACTAATTTGTGACATTCGTATTACGTTCAAAACAATTATTTCCACAATTAAATTCCTTAATAATAACTCAATTTGCGATCCTTGCATATTTCTCGTGTATTTTACGCATTTTGCATAGACAATCTTCGCATATTTAATTTTCTTTGTGAACAGCCCCAATTTCATGACGAATAAACTTCACGGAATCTCGTCTTATGAAAAAAATCAAAAACCGTTCTGTAATAAAATAATAGTATAACCGTTACGTAAGTGCCATACGCAAAATTGCATCGCAACAATTGTGACCCCGAGGCCAACATGCTAAAACACTGCCATCGTTATCATCGGAAACGAGATATTTCGCGACCGAAAAGGAAGAAAGAAAGGCTGCGACTCTTATTGATGTTCTGTTGTCCATGGCCTTGAAGAGGAATGTCGTTAACCCGTCCAAGTGCTCACCGGCATAGCGTAACAATTAGGTTCTTAAAAATTTTACGATTATAGACTACCTTTTGCGTGCCAATGATTATTGTTTACATTATCTATTTAAAGAGGTTTCGTTTTTCTCTATGGTCTCGAATAAAACAGACTTGTACCAGTCCAGGACTACATCATTCTTTGTAACACTTCATCGAGTTTCGTTATGGAAATCGATTAGATACTTTTTAGTCCAATGAATAGGAATTTGGAACTTTTATTTTGGGTCTATTATTTGTATAGTATTTTCGTGAGGTTTTAAGTACATTTAAGCCTAAATGCAAGAAACTGGTAGGTTTCGTTTTGTCCAGAACAAAGGTTTTAGAAATAAAAAAGTACCAGTGAAAGTTTAGATTTAATAAAATTATGTATCTACTTTGGTTCTAACAATTTTAAAGCCTTTTCGTAGGGTTTTAGATACATCTGAGCCTAAAAGAAAATATTATTTCGATCCTCTATCTTATTTGCAATCTTCAGCAGAGTTTAATTGAACACAATAGAAACTGGTAGGTTTCGTTTTGTCCAAAACAAAGGTTTTAGAAATAAAAAAGTACCAGTGAAAGTTTAGATTTAATAAAATTATGTATCTACTTTGGTTCTAACAATTTCAAAGCCTTTTCGTAGGGTTTTAGATATATCTGAGCCTAAAAGAAAATATTATTTCGATCCTCTATCTTATTTGCAATCTTCAGCAGAGTTTAATTGAACACAATAGAAACTGGTAGGTTTCGTTTTGTCCAAAACAAAGGTTTTAGAAATAAAAAAGTACCAGTGAAAGTTTAGATTTAATAAAATTATGTATCTACTTTGGTTCTAACAATTTCAAAGCCTTTTCGTAGGGTTTTAGATATATCTGAGCCTAAAAGAAAATATTATTTCGATCCTCTATCTTATTTGCAATCTTCAGCAGAGTTTAATTGAACACAATAGAAACTGGTAGGTTTCGTTTTGTCCAAAACAAAGGTTTTAGAAATAAAAAAGTACCAATGAAAGTTTAGATTTAATAAAATTATGTATCTACTTTGGTTCTAACAATTTCAAAGCCTTTTCGTAGGGTTTTAGATATATCTGAGCCTAAAAGAAAATATTATTTCGATCCTCTATCTTATTTGCAATCTTCAGCAGAGTTTAATTGAACACAATAGAAACTGGTAGGTTTCGTTTTGTCCAAAACAAAGGTTTTAGAAATAAAAAAGTACCAATGAAAGTTTAGATTTAATAAAATTATGTATCTACTTTGGTTCTAACAATTTCAAAGCCTTTTCGTAGGGTTTTAGATACATCTGAGCCTAAAAGAAAATATTATTTCGATCCTCTATCTTATTTGCAATCTTCAGCAGAGTTTAATTGAACACAATAGAAACTGGTAGGTTTCGTTTTGTCCAAAACAAAGGTTTTAGAAATAAAAAAGTACCAATGAAAGTTTAGATTTAATAAAATTATGTATCTACTTTGGTTCTAACAGTTTCAAAGCCTTTTCGTAGGGTTTTAGATACATCTGAGCCTAAAAGAAAATATTATTTCGATCCTCTATCTTATTTGCAATCTTCAGCAGAGTTTAATTGAACACAATAGAAACTGGTAGGTTTCGTTTTGTCCAAAACAAAGGTTTTAGAAATAAAAAAGTACCAGTGAAAGTTTAGATTTAATAAAATTATGTATCTACTTTGGTTCTAACAATTTCAAAGCCTTTTCGTAGGGTTTTAGATACATCTGAGCCTAAAAGAAAATATTATTTCAATCCTCTATCTTATTTTCAATCTTCAGCAAAGTTTAATTGTATGTTGAACATTAGAAAATTTAAATTTAAAAAAATATAAATATAATTGAAAATTAGTAAACAAGATCAATATCTACTGGTTTCCCAAAAAAATTTGAGTAGTGTTTTTAACTTACAATTTAGATTATGTTGAAAATTTTTGCAGTAATCGTAATTATTGTTGCATTTCATTTCTCTTAAAATTTCCATATCTTCTAATAATTCCATATTGGCTGTTGATTTTACTGGTTGATTTGGATGTTATTTAACTCTAGTATCAATCTTTCTAATTGTTCTTCCTATATAAATGGCAGGGCAATCAGCACAGCTATTGTTTTATATTTCGCTTTTATTAAGTTTTTCTATTTTGCCTTTATTATAACATATTTGTAAAAAATAAAATATACACTTTAAAGAGAACAACATTCTTTTTCCTTCGTATTTAGAAAATAGAATGTCTTGACTTTTTGTCCATTGTGTTGAACTAATCTCATATATGTTTTTTTTTTCTCAAGAAAAGTATCAACAATCATTAAGATAGTCTTTCTTAGGACGATATTAATCATCCACTTAAGTTAGAGCGCTGAAAACATTCTAAATAAAAACAAGAGTTATTATTTATGTATTTCGTTGAAACAGTAAACAGTAGTAACTCGAGACTTACATAATGTTATTTGTAATTTTTTTTTTATATAGTGTGTAAAATAAGTTGTCGCATTACATAGCATTTTAGTAATGTTTGATGAATCTAAAGAAAAATATTATAACTGAAAGGCACTGACTGAAAAATAAAAATTATTTATATGTCCATCGTCAAATTTTTATACATAGTTTTAATTTGGAACTCTTTTATAACCCTGTATATAAATTTATATAACATAACAGAAAAGGACGTAAAATTTGAAGAAATTAATAGGTAAATACTTTTTTCTGCGATAGTTTTCAAAATGTGTGATTTTTAATTCACTATATGAGACCATATTTTTTTATTTAGATATAAAAACACTAATACCAGGGAATTTCCAGCCAAAGAATAATTCATGCTTTAGTTCACGACGCACTATACGTATACAGAGGATCAATTAATTCAGAACACGTACGAATGATCCTCCTGTACTTGAGTATTGTTTGTATGTAAACATATGATAATTTCTGTTTCCTGTCTTTGAAATTATTACAAGTCTAGAACGGTAACATCTTGAAAGACAGATTCTTATTTTAATATTAATAAGTGCATGAAATATAAGAAACAGTTTTCTTATTTGGCATGTAGGTTTAAGGTGTTAAAATAATTCAATCTAAAAACGTTTTTAAATTAGATAAACCTTTTGTAGATGTTATAACTTCCGGTGTAAAATATGAATTTTAAATTTTCATTTGAATCATCAACCATATGAACAATCTAGAATAACCGACTGAAAGTACCTAATCGTGTAAATATAACTGTATTCTAACATATAATGAAGAATTAAAGATTTAAAATCATGAAGTCGCTATTAGTAGAGCATTAAGGATAATTAACAGAATAGTATTTATTAGACGTAACATTAAATAAGGCGATACGGTCTCACGTCGTTTCATTTATTTTTACACCCAGCTTAAAACCAAAAATATCACCAGGTGAGTACAACTTTATGTTTCCTCAATGTATATTAAATATTTCATCAAATCCAAGTTTCTCTATCACAATAATAACTGAAAAATTCCTAAAGAAACATCAGCTACAACTGAATTGATATTTGATCGTTTTCTTAAGGGGAAATTTGACAACTGATTAAAATTTAACAGTTTTTTTGTTAATGCAGAAATACATTTAATTTTAATCAAATCCAAGCTGATATATCAAAATAATCACGAAAAAAGATCCAAAGAAACACCAGTTGTTACTGAATTCATAGTTGACAATTTTTTAAGGGACACTTTGACAATTTTTTAGACGAAACTGATTAATATTTGACAGTTTTTCTTTGTTAACGCATGAATAGATTTATTTTTGATTAAATACGAGCTGCTCTATTGCAATAATCACGTAAAAATGTCCAAAGAAACATCAGTTACCACTGAATTCATATTTCACAATTTTTTAAGTGAAAATTTGACAAGTTAAGAGAAAATTTAACAGGTTTTCTTTATTGACGCATAAATAGATTAATCAAATCTAAGCTGATCTATCACAATAATCATGGAAAAATTTACCAAGAAAAAGACAGTTCTCACTATCATATTTGACAATTTTATAAGAGAAAATTTGACAATTTTATAAGAGAAAATTTGATAATTTTATAAGAGAAAATTTGACAATTTTATAAGTGAAAATTTGACAATTTTTTTATACCAAAATTTGACAACTGATTAAAATTTGACAGTTTTTCTTTTTTAATACTTGAGTACATTTATCTTTAATCAAATTCAAGCTTATCTATGAAAATAATTAGGGAAAAATCACAAAGTAGCGTTAATTGATATTTGCCACATTTTTTAAGCAATACTGTGATACCTAATTAAAATTTGACAGTTTTTATTTGTTAATGCATGAATACATTTATTTTTATTCAAATCCAAGTTGATCAAGCTTTCCTTTATTAATACGTTACTATTATTCTTAGACAGAACTTAAAAAAACAAAAAATTATATCACCAGGACATTATAATGATTTATTAAATACATAAAATTATAATATAAACCAAAATTCATAACATTCATAATTGTCATTTGACTCAAACCTTACTTTTTTTATTTTCTTTAACAGACAATTTGATAACTAAATGATTTTTTTTTATCTTGCAATACAAACATTATACTGTATTGGAACTTTATTCTTATAAATATATCGATAGAAATTGATTATCATTCAAAGCTGGTCTCTCTAATGAAAGTTAATCAACGATTAAGAATTTTTATTAAGGCGTTTATTTCTTATTTATAATTAAATTGCAACTAAATGCGATAAGAATAGGGAACAACGATGGTTATATTTGTTTCCATGTACGTTTAGTTGACGTCGTTAGTCATTGCGTTTATCAAAAGGAAGTCGCTCAGATACCGGCTGCATATTAATTTTAAAAGGTGGTGGTCAGAAATGTGGATTATAAACACATTTTAAGGAAATGGAAAAAGTTTCCAAAACTCAACGTTAAATACCATGATAAACAGTGCTTCCGTTCTCTTCAGAGGTACTAAAAAAGTTTTAAATGAGAACTACACCGAGACACGCTGTATATGTTAAACCGTTTTTTCTTTACAGAAAAATGAACGGCGTAGACCATCATACCAACGGCGAGCTAAACGGCTGCGGCGATATAATTACACAAAACCAACAGAAGGGCTGTTGGACAATTGGTTTGATCAACTCGAAATTCCGGTACTTGACTGCGGAATCTTTCGGCTTCAAAATCAACGGTAACGGCACCTCCTTGAAGAAGAAGCAAATATGGACCTTGGAACCGGACACCACCGGCGCAGGAGACAGCCTCATCTACCTCAGATCGCATTTAGATAAATACCTGGCTGTAGACTCATTTGGAAACGTCACCTGCGAAAGCGAAGAAAAAGACCCCGGCTGCAAGTTCCAAATTAGCGTCGCTGAAGATGGCACTGGTCGATGGGCCTTAAGAAACGTAATCAGAGGGTAATTAAACCGTAATATTCACCACAAAATTGCCACTGTTGTGTTTCTTTTGTTCCAGATACTTTCTAGGTGCTTCGGCAGATAAACTGACTTGTACGGCTAAAGTTCCGGCCGATGCTGAATTCTGGCACGTTCATTTAGCCGCAAGGCCGCAGATGAACCTCAGATCTGTAGGAAGGAAAAGGTTCGCTCATCTGTCAGAAAACTTAGACGAGATTTACGTTGATGCTAATGTCCCATGGGGAGAAGACACTCTCTTCACATTAGAATTCAGATTAGACGAGTCTGGAAAATACGCCATCCACACGTGCAATAACAAATATTTATCTATGAACGGTGAGTTGAATCATCATCCTTTCACCATTATTCTAATTTCATTCTTCATTAATGTTGCAGGAAAATTGGTAGACACTTGTAACCCAGACTGCCTCTTCACTGCCGAATACCACAGTGGCCAGTTGGCCCTTAGAGATCGTACGGGCCAGTATTTAAGCCCCATTGGCTCAAAGGCTGTGCTAAAAACCCGTTCGAATACCGTCAGTAAAGATGAACTATTTTCCTTAGAAGACTCTTTGCCCCAGGCCAGTTTCGTAGCCGCTTTGAACACCAGATTTGTGTCCGTCAAACAAGGTGAGTTTTTAATAGTTGAAATGTCAAATACTGTTAGTAATAATAACTGTCGAAATGGAACTATCAGAGAGGTTTGACATAATTTTTCTACGTTTGACAGCTGCAATTTCGTTCCAAAATGATAGTTTTTGTATCCGTCAAACAACGTAAGTTTTATTTGAAACAAGAAAAATTAATAGTAGAACTGTCAAATACCAATAAGTGTCAAAATGGAAAGAGATTTGACATAATTTTCATACGTTTCACGGTTGAAATTTCTTTCTAAATTGACTGTTTGTATCGGTCAAAAAATATAAGTTTGCATAAAACAAGTGGATTTAATAGTAGAATCTCAGAAAAGTTTGACATAATTTTCTGGCATTTGAAATCTGAAATTCTTTTCCAACATAATACTGTTTGTATTCGTCAAACAACGTAAGTTTTAATTGAAATAAATGGACTTATATTAGAATTGTTAAGTGTCAAATACCAATAAATGTCAAAATGGAGGTGTTTGATAGAATTTTTGTTAAGTTTGACATAATTTTTTGGCGTTGAAAGCTAGAATTTTTTCCCAAAATAATACTGTTTTTACCCTTCAAACAACGTAAATGTTTTTTGGAAGAAGTGAATTTAATAGTAGAATTATTAAATCTCAAATACCAATAAATGTCAAAATGGAAGTGTCAGAGAATTTTGACATAATTTTCTTAAGTTTGATATAATTTTCTGGAGTTTGATTGCTGGAATTTTTTCCCAAAATAATACTGTTTGTACCCTTCAAATAACGTATATGTTATTGGAAAGACGGGGATTTAATAGTAGAATTGTTAAATGTCAAAGAATTTTGACATAATTTTCTGGCGTTTATAATCTGGAATTCTTAAATAGATATAATGGTAGAACTGTCAAATGCCATTATTACTGATAGTGATACTGGAAATGTTAAAGACGTTTGACACCTCCGTTGGAAATTTTGTTTGAAACAGTATAAACACGATGGTGTGTAAATAAAAATATCGGACATACGTGCCTGGATTATGGTGGAATCAAATGTACATCGACTTGAGTTTTTATTACAGTTTTGTAGAAGCTTTATAAATAAAAAAGGCGAAATGCTTCCGATTAAGGTAAAAAATAAAGTTTTATGTCGTTTCAACTAAAGCAGAACACAAGAAAAAATAATACGGAAAGTTTTTAGAAAATGTATTGTTATTTCCAAACGAAATTATGAAATTGCCTGATAAAATTTCTTGTACATTGTTTATGTGGTATATTTAATAAGAAACAACTGTCGAACTATGTAAAAACAAGTTTATTTAACATAATGAAAAGGACCGATTTATGGTACAGGATTTATGAATGGCTTTTTGCATAGTTTATTGCTAGTAAATTCATGATAAAATATGAGTTTAACGAAAAAAAGCAGTTAACTGATAACAAACATTACTTTTAGTTAAAAGGATTATTATTTATTAACTGATAACGATATTGTGGAGGATTATATTGTTGAGTTTGTAATATAAAAATGTGAAAAAATAGATAATATCCATATATTAGAATTTATATTTTATTGATAAGTTTAGTTGAATCCCAATATAAAAGAAAACGCAGATTCTAAATCATTTTCTTTAGTTTTTTTCGGATTAAAATTTAAGTGTAGCTAAAAGGGGATTAGGGCGAACAGGAAAATAAAAATTTGCACGGATAAAATACGTTGCAGTATGAAGTTTTATTACAACACTAATAGTAATTTAGATTTATTAAGATTTTATGGTATATACAGAATTTACGATATTATTTTGTGGGGAATTGTTTAATGTAATAAATCCATATTTGTTTCTTAAAAAAAGTTTAACTTATCTTTTTTGTAAAGTGGTAAAAATATTATAAAAATAACATTTTTTGAAACTAATTAAATCTTAAATTATTTTGACCAAAAACTTTACCGAATTCGTTTAAAAAATGTGAAAAAAAAACCAAATTGTGTAAAATATTAATTCCCAAATAATTTATTTTTTACTTTAATTCTTCTTTACAATTGTTATTAAGAAATGTATAATAAAATTAAGAAATAATATAATTTTAATTACTGCATCATTTATATTTTAAATATGAAGAGTTTGTTATTCTTTTAATAACAGTCCAAATGTCCAAATACTTGTATTCATTTTGAATTAAAAATATATTCGTTTATTATAAAAAAACATTTAATTGATTTAAAAAATATTTTGGTTAAAATAAATAAACCTTTTTGTTAAATCAAATAGTAGTACTAGTAGTAACAACAAAAAATTTTTATAAAAATTCCAATTTGTTTGATTTAATCAAATAAATAATTTATTTGGGAATTAAAAAAGTGGTTTACTTGCATCAAATAACACAATAACTTGCTTCAATAAATATTTGGTTAATTTAATTTGATAGAAACCCTAAATAAACTACACCCTGTATGATTCAAGCAAAAACACTTGGACACGAGAATTTTTGAATATAATTGAGCTTTTTTTCACATTAGTTTTGGCCGTTATGACATCATCATTTAAAGGGGAATATCCAGTTTTTTTAAATTAAATTAATGTTTGAAAACATTCCTGAAATTGATAATACGTAAAACTATGTTAATGTTTTTTGTAATTAGCATAAAAATTTTGAACAAATGGCAAACGAATTAGTTCAAGTCTTCTTCAAATCAAGGGGTGCAGGATCAGGAGACCGAGTTAGCCATTCGATAAAATCTCTTTGGTCCGCACGATGAGGACCAAACTTTTATCTTTTTTTTATATGTTTGTATTACTTAAATATTTACACTATATTGTTTAGTCAGGAATTTTTGAGATTTTTTTTTGTATTAAAATATTTTTTCTTTTTTCGATTGGATGTAATTTCAGGTTACATTATTATTTGTTTAGTTTCTGCAATTTTTTATAATGAAGATATCAACCGAAAAATCTTTGCTTTAAGAACAAAATTATTGAGGTTTTATTTTTTTTAGTCAGGCCTCTTGAGATTTTTTTTTATATTAAAATGATTCT
This sequence comes from Hermaeophaga mercurialis, assembly GCA_951812935.1. Classification (NCBI taxonomy): domain Eukaryota; kingdom Metazoa; phylum Arthropoda; class Insecta; order Coleoptera; family Chrysomelidae; genus Hermaeophaga; species Hermaeophaga mercurialis. Next base: position 2,407,408 of record OX638363.1, read on the forward strand.
TCTTTTTTTGGTTTAAAGTCCGTTTTTTGACTTGTTTCATTTCTGCAATTTTTCTAACTAAGAAATCAATCGAAAAATATTTGCTTTGAGAATTTAAATATTTAAAGTATATTTTTTTAGTCGGGTTGCTTGCGGTGTTTTTTTTTAATAAAATGATTCTACTTTTCAGAATCAAAAGTAGTTCCAGGTTCGTATTATTTCTTGTTTGGTTTTTAAAATTTTTATAATAATTATATGAATCGAAAAACTCTTGCTTTAAAAACTTAAATATTTACACTATATTTTTTTCTAAGTCAGGTTGCTTGCGATTTTTTAATAAGAAAATGGTTCTTTTTTTTTTAATCGAAAGTAGTTTCATGTCCGTATTTTTACTCATTTAGTTTCTGTGATTTCTTATGATGAAAAGATCAGCTAAAAAATGCTTTAAATAATTAAATATTTAGACTATATTTTGTTTTGTCAGGTGACTTAAGATTTTTTGATAATGAAAGTATTCCCATTTTTTCGATTGATTATACCCTATGAAACTTTTCAGAATTTGATCTTGGATGGACTATACCTTTTGAATTTTTTTAGAAATTTTATTTTTCTAAAAAATTCGATAGATCAAATAGATAAGAGAATTTGAAAAATCCCTTTATGCCAAATAACAGCAAAATCAAAGTTAGAATTTTCTGAATACTAATTGTCAGTAATTTTTTATAACAAAACTTACATTACAAAATTGACATTTCAGCAAATCACCCTGTATAGTTACAGAAAAAATAACTTTTCAGTTGAGGACCATATCCGTACTTGTTTAATATCTGCATTTTTTTATTCTATTATATTATTTTGAAAGTCAAACGACAGCAACGCGCTTCGATAAATAAATAACATTGGTTTTCAATAGAATATTTACTTTTTATTTATACTTTTCCCCATTTTAAAGTCCTAAAGTACCTTTGGAGGGTTTTAAAAACCGTTTCAGTCATCTGAATGAGCTTGATGAGGTCATGAATTATTTTAAATTTTTAAAATTCTTTTACGGATCCATCAACAACCAATTACAAAGTGAAAATGATCAGCTGTTTAACTCGTTTTCAACGCCATATTCATTTAAAGTAAAAAGAAAAGCGCATTTTCATCGATATTTTCCATAAACAAGACTCGGTCCAGTTTCGATCAATTTCCAATTAATTAAACGTCACCGTCACTTAAGTATTCCTTTGATTTGTGGACGCAAAAAACGGAACGTGATAAATATCGTAAATTAGCGTTGATTTTCTACGTTTATGGAAGTCGTTAGGAAATAATGTTGAATAAAGACGTTTCGTTCCTATCGGTTTAATGCCGAAAGCTTTTTTTACACCGGCTTGTTAACATACCTGTCAACCTGAGAGTTCTTTCAATATAAATTACATCCTGTACAATGTATCCAAGACAAAGATGCATTTGTTAATGCTTTTTACGTAGTAATCACTGATAGTTCTAGGAGCATCGTATGTAATGATTGAAATGTATCAATTTAATTACCAGTCATTTATTTAAATATCTTTCTCTGACCAGGTTTCGCTAAATTGCATTATCAAAGAGTGGCACAAGATTGACACATTTCTTATAAACTAAGTAACTTCATATCATAAACATTTCAATCAAGCAATATGTATAGTTTGATTTTTTGCCATAATATTCTTCTTTTCCTAAAACAAATTAGTTAATATTATATAGATATTTAGTCCAAAAGGTAATCTAAGATAATTGAGCTTTCCCAGCTTTAATTGTTCGTTCAATACTGTATATTGAGGATATTTTAGGTGTTTCTTTATTTCATATTCCTACAAAAAATCAAGTACTTCTTTTCTGTCAGTTATAGAATAACCTTACAAAAAATTAAATGAATTGAATTTAGTGACTTACCTCAGATACCTTCAAATTGTTTTTAAGTTGTTCCTGTTCCTTGGTGAAACCTTTACAGGTATTTAATTGTCAATTAATGAAATTTTTATGGAACTTGCATAACCTTAAAAAAAGACAAGCAATTTTTTTGTAGTGCATGAAGTATTATAAAAACATAGTTACAATTAATAGTGACATACAATTAGTTAAAATACTTAACTATGATTTAAATGGATTTTATTGAGTCATAAGAAAATAATATTTTCAAGAATTTTCAATTGTTCACGCTGATGCTGGTCCATAACCATCATTTTTTAACATTGAAGTTTTATCTTTCTCGTTGTTTTGATTAAATATTAAGAGTAAAACACTTGTGAAAATAGTGAATAATTTTCCTTGTCTTTGGTTGACATATTTCAAAAGTAAAACAATTTTTAACGTTGTCGTTTAGAATATACCAAGTTTTTTGTTTCTTCTTGTTTTGTTTTGATTTTTTAGTTTATTGTTTAATTAATAACTTCTGTCCAAGAAATATATTGTATTGTAAATATCATTATTTAGAGTTAAATGAAATCTGAACCCACATTGAGATCATTTTTGAACCAACATAAATCTAATAAAAAATTTGCGCCCAACAAAATTTAAAAATTTTCTTTTATTCTTAAAAATTGGTATTAAAGGTTAAAAATAAAATGTTTTCTTTCATAATAGAATATAATATTATAAAAATATAAAAACAGTTTATTTATGGCTGTGTCCCTCCCTCCAAGTTCTTCCAAATACCAATAAAACGTTACCTTTTTGTTATAGATTTATTTTGGGACACGCTGTATACCATATTTTCTTTAAAATTCACATCTGGAGTTAAAGTGGCTCAGGTAGAAATACTAAACAGACAACTGTCTGGTCTTTGTTACCAATTTAAAAAAAAGGAATGCTGTATCTGCACCCACGTAACTGTTTAAATATTGGGACGTATTTAGTGCCCTTTTACAATGGAGGGCGGATAAGTTCATAAAATAAGTCTAAATAGACTTACATCCATAATATAGTCTATTAAGTATTAAATTATAGAATGTGTAGATGGTACAAATAGTTTACAGTCTAAAAAATAAACGAAATTAATTTCCATAAATTAAATTGTAATTAAAATTACATTTACATTAATATTTTTTTGTTTGTCAAACTTTTTGATATGTAACGTAGGAATCTGACATATGACACGTTTGTCATCGATTATTAAAATTGGCGGGAATTTTACTTTAATTAATATTTTAATAGTTAATTAATAGTTAATGTAATTCAATGAAAAAAAACAAAAAGTGGATCAACACTTTTAGTGCACGTGTCCAACTCAGAAACCACTGAAAACAGTTGAAAATAAAAATAAAAATAATAGTAGAAGAACAATCCACACGAGAGGAAAAGGAAATAAAGAGTCAAAAACTCAAATATAAAACTAGTTTAGGTAGGTGGAATAAGAAGGACACCCAAAACAGGGTAGAAAGCAAAATAAAGTCTGACAACCAATAACAAAAGATGAGACCTGTATGAGCATAACAAATTCCCACATAGGAACGTGAAAAGAGTCTCAAAAAAGGAATCTAATGCTCTTTTGCTAATTTTTTGTTAAAAACAAAGTTTTCTTCTTATAATCCAGTTTTTCGACGGAGAATCTTGCAACCTGTCATATTCGATTCATGGAGAACGAAAACACCATAAGCTGAAAAAACAAAAATAATTTGATTTCCAAATCTTATCTGGCACTCATTTCACTAACACTGAAATAAAATTTCTTAATAGGGCACTTAAATACAATTCACAAAAAAATTCAACAAATTTTCTCAAAAGTCTCAAAAATAGCTCTTAAATCAGAGCCAACTTAAAAAATTTCAGATAATGTTATAGAATTAGTTAATCAATCAAATATATTTTTAACGAGTCTGACAAAAAAAACATATAATTCAAAAAAATCCTCAAGCACCGAAATTATACGGTAAAGTTAATTTCAAGATATTTCGTTGACTTGTCATCTGCTTCGAGAGTACTATTGGTTAATCTTGTAAATACTTAATTTTAAAGTAAAGAACAACAGGGTCGTACTTAAATGTCTGCCATGAATTTAGTGACTAGTGGTGCTCAAACGCTTCGAGCAATACAATTTTTAGGGATTTAAATACCATCCTGTACTAATTTTCTTGGATTGACGACCACCTACCGAAGAATTTACTAATAGTTCTCTGAATGCAACTGGTAGCTCAACGAAATATCTTGATATGAACTTTACAGTTAAATTATCTTACATTTATCTTAAATCACTACAGTCGAAAGAGAAGAAAATTAGCAAGAATAGGAGAATTTTTTTAAGACAACCAATTTAAACTGTACTTTTGTTTAGAAAAATTATGCAATTCTTAAAGACATTTAATTACATTTCATTATAATATTTACTTGATAATTTGTAAAAGACATGTCTAAAAGTAATAAAAATTAAACATATTCATATAATTATATCTTTATTTTAACTTTTTGTAATCTTTTTCGAAGAATATTGCAGATTAAATGATTATCAAGAAGAACGCAGTTGTGTATAGTTACCATATGTTTAAATTGTATGCTTTTTGCTTACCTACGCGATGATTACTTTATAACAACACATAATGGCAGTAAAAGAATAAGAAATGTTAAATACAGGATCGGCTCGAGCTATTTGGATCGATACTAATTACTAATTAACCAATTAATAATATTTTTGTAAAGCAACTCTCTTCTTCCACTTGCAAAATATTTACATTAAAACTGTTGTTTGATCATATTTTACGATGCAACATCTATGTTAACTCGCACTGTGATTTTATATTACAGTGCTGAAAGAAAATACACACCATATGGAGTAAATCAAAACTGTTTATAATGCAATTTAAATTTTTAATTCGCTATAGTATCTCTCTTTTATTTGACAGATAGAGATGTTTATTTTAAAAACCGTATAATTAACGCGATAACAAATATTGTGACGTGTATAACAGATGTTCGGTATAATATTTAGCGAATGAATTATTCAAATACAGGGTGATTTATTACTATTGGACGAATGTTTCGGATGTCACCAGACGTTGAAAATATTTTTGACAATAATGAAATTTCATCACCAGAATTGCTAACTTTCAAATTCAAAATTATCTAAACGATTCAACACAAAAGGGTACGTGGGTAAATATAAATAAAATTATAAAAAAAGGATGTGAATATGGGATAAAAGATTTAAATAACAGCAATATAATTTAAGTGAGAGTATATCTGACGAGGTTCAGGTATTTGTGGACGAAATTTTGGGTGCAATTAAATTGTAAAGCTATCCTTCTATAATTTTCACACTACTGCTTGCATCCTTTTTTGTGTAGTGGAAATATTAATGGCACAGTCTCTCTTTTTCCAAGAAAAAACTTCAATGTCAATTAATTAAATTTTTATGGAACTTGCATAACCTAAAAAAAAGACAAATTTTTAAGTACATAAAGTATTATAAAATGCCAAATTTTATCTTTTTCGTTGTTTTGATTAAATATTAAGAGTAAAACACTTGTGAAAATATAAAATTTATAAAAATCATTTTTTTTCCATAACAAAATATAATACAATATACCTACTTAATATTTGACGATTTTTTTTTTATAATAAATAGATTCCACAAAGTAAGGGTAGAAACAATCATTACGTATAGAAATATTTCTCAAAATATTAGAAAACATTGTTGGAAGCTCTTTAAAATAATTTCCTTAATTTCAATTTTTTTTTGTTCTGTAACCTCTTTTTATTCCTGCATATCTTTTACATTTCTTTTCACGCTTCTTTATATTCATGTATATATTATTTTCAAGACTGTCTGCCAGTTTATTTTGGCTTTTCTTTTACTTGTTATTAAAGGTTTCTTTATCAAACCATTCATTAGTTTTCTGGTTTGTTTATCTTTCTGTTAAAACTGTTTCTTAAAAAAATAGTTTTTTATTATTATCTATTTTACTAATATTTTCATATATTAACCCAAGGAATCCGACCAATGTTAATGAATTCAATCAATCACGCTGTATTTAAAAATACTTTAAATATTATTAATAAAACCATTTTTTGTTGAAACTTTTTCACATTTTAACCAAAAGAATCCGACCTCAAATTTTTATGCATATTAACTAATCGCTCCGTATATTGAAATATTTATTAATACTACTAATAACAAAAGTTGTTTGTTGTAGTCGTTAATTTGTGTTCATAATTAATTTATTGTCTTAACAAAAAATCGATTAAAAAAATTAAAATAGAAATGAATTTGAGGTGCCATACGGTATTTTTATCTCGATATCATCTAAACCTCACATTAGTTTCTATTAATCGATTCAGATTTTGATTCATTAGTCTCTTATTCGGAATGAAAATAAAAAATGGTACATATGTGGCTACAATGTCAGCAACATTCTTTGTGTGTGAAGTACTATTAACGGTACGCGCTTTGCAGATGTTCCTCGCTGGTATTGCATATATATATTTGTTGTTACTCCTTGACCCTCGGGTGTGAGTACAAACCGGAATTTAGAAAATAAAATAGATGTTGATTATCGTCTATAGACGAGAATAGGTTTGTTTTTATTTAGTTTATTAATAGAAACGGAAATAAAACAAGCATTATTATTAGGCACGTAAATGTACAGAGTGTTTCAGGTCTAACTGGATGGTTTCTTATGTGTGGAAAACATTGAAGACATATTCGATTCTCTAGTCATTTTCTAATCATTTTTCTTTACACCACTCGCTTTCTTTTGTATTCTATTACATCCACGAGTTCATTTCCTGCTATATTTCTTTAATAGTATTCCATTCATTTTCTGCATCTAGTTCTTCTTTTTTCTCTTTCAGTCATATTTATTTCAATTGTTAGGATATTTTAAGTTATCTATATCTTTATTGCCATTTATTCGCTTGCATTGTAATATTTTTTCACTTAATTCGTTTAAAAACAATAAATTCTACTCCATGCTGGACCTGTTTTTCATGACCAGAATATACAAATGAAAAATCCTCAAGCAACAAAATTATATGGTACGGTTAAATTACATAAAGATGAAAACCCAATTAGATCTGTCGTTTCTTATGTTATTACACCGAATAATAAGTTAGCAAAATGCTTAATAATACTTTAACTAGTTACGGTTATTTATCAACATATTGATCCAAAAACTTAATTCAATTGTAGCTAAATATCTCCAATTCTGGCATATATTTTATGGATCAACAATTAATAGATTTCTTTCTTTAGAGTCTTGTTATGCTTGAAACACCCGGTATATAATGATTATTTTTACGTATAGAAAATCTTATTCTACGGAACCTTCCGATGCTTTTTCAAATAAACATTTTGTTAAAAGTATTGGAAATATTTCCCATCGATCAAAGGGTGTCTGTCGGTAAATTGGCCTAAGGCAGGGCTCTACACTTCCCTTTTAGGGGGTGAAACGACAGAAATCGCACCCTGAAAATTGTTTTTAGTCTCCCCATAGGGGCGGCTTTTACGACTCAATCGGAACTTCAATTTAGTAAATTGATCAATTTGCCCAGAGCACTTAAATAATAATAACAAACGTACGCACGTACCAAAAAACATTTATATAGTTAATTTTTTGTTAGCAACCATCTTAGTTCGATTCTGTTAATTTCGTATTTTTTGGGACACAGTTTAGACTTACTTTTTATTTATCATAATTTGATTTATAAATATTTTCTGATTCTAAAATGATGAAAAATTTTTACACGGTTCTTTAACATTCACATTCTGTATGCACTAAAAGACGTAAAAAAATACATAATAATTTAATGTAACTTGATTAGATATGGTCGATTTATTACCTATCGAATGTTAATGTAATTAACAACATCATAAATATTCATTCAAACAGGTGGATGCCCTAAATAATATAAATTTTACAAGCCAAAACTAATTAATCTGGTAATTATTTTATAGTACTTAATCACGCAAAATGTAATTTAAGCTCATTTCCAGAATGTTCATATATTATGTATACCTGTCTATATTAATACTAGATCTATTTATATTAATACCAAAACATCGACTAATTTCAAGGCAAACAAATAATTTCTGCTCAAAATTTATGTGAATTTTAAACAGAAAAATTTTCACACCATAGAAAGTTCCTTACACCTCTAATTTATTAAAAGTATTGACAATATCTTTTAATGTGTATTTGTAATGCATTGACAACAGCGCAACTTCAATTGGAAAATTCCATTATTCAACCAACAATAAAAAAACAGATTTCCTTCTCGCTTGTTCTTAAACCCACACGTGCGTTCTCCATCTTAAAACGCAATAATTTGAAAGTAACCTATAAAAGCATTGAATGAAAAAATCTTGTACGCCATTTTTGATCTTCAGGTTTGAATCGTAAAATATTCAACACACTCAATCATCAAGATAACCGAAATGTATTAAAAATATTTGTTCGAATCTTTTTAAAATGGCAACAAACAAATAATAACATTGTAAATTAGAAATAAAAAGTGTTGTGAATTGAAGAAAAACTGACAATACTAACTATAAACACATTTATGTGTTTTCAACATCATTTTGTGAATATCGACTGCAATTATCATATTAAAAAATTGTAATTTATCTGTTAGAGATTTATGGATGTATGGAACTTTTTCTTAATCTGTTGCTCATTATTGTTTTAGAATCCTGGTTTTTCATTGAATGCTAAAAACTGTTTGAAACACCACAAACCAGTAACAATTTATTAATATCAAAGAAAATTTGTGGAAAACCCATATTTTCTCTACACAGTCCTTATTACCTGACGTAGTATCGCAATTTTATACTTTATCCTTAATAAATATTGTTTTAACTATTGACTTTTAAAAAATCCTTAATTTTATCCATTGATCCTTAATTAGTTTCGTTTTTAAGTAATGAGGGATTATTTTTTAGAAATAACTATAAAAGGGGTTGTTGAAGAACTCTTTTCAAAATTTGTACCGAATGGCCAACACATTCTCCAGATACATGTCCAAATAACAATTCCTTTTGAGGTTATTTAAAGGATATCGTTTACCAAACCTAATTCTAATTCATTGGAGGATTTATTGAAATACAATTTTACCAACTAAATATCAATGTTGAGACAATTAGACACGTCAGGGATGCATTTTGTGCTCGGTGGTCATATTTAAAATTTTATTATTTTCTTCCCAGACCAACACAATGTGTCAAGAAAAAAACAAAACATTGGTGCAAAAGGTTACTATTAGAAATTACTCGAGTCTACATCCTATTTGACTTTATGAACGCACTGTATTATAACATAATGAATACTAGTTGGATGATGTTTTTGTATATTTTGTAATCTATTTCTTTCTAACTTTAGCTTTGCCTTTCCAGTTGGGAATAGGTTATTGGTTGATCCACATCTTCCTTAACATCTTGGTGCTAGTTCTTTTTTTTTGAAACTCCTAGTTTCTTCAAATGAATAAGTTAGTTAGTTACCTTTATGAGGACTATAAGGTTGGTGAGGTATCTAGTTATGACCTGACCTGCTGCTTGTTTGTATATCTTCGTTAAAGCTCGATTTTCTTCCAAATACTAACAATTCATTTATGCTTGTACCTTAACTTTGTCTTTTCATTTGGAAAGAACAATTTAGTTGACTCAGATCTTCCTTCCCTTTTTGTATGTGCTTTTGGATCTTCTGTTTTTTCATTGAAAAAGTCAGTTACTCGATTTTCTTCCATATACTATTAATTTCTTTCTTCTTGTACCTTAACTTTGTATTTTCAATTGGAAACAGCAATTCAGTTGACCTAGATCGTCTTTCACTTTTTTCTTGTTTGTACAGTCTCCCTACACTTTGGGAGCTTCTGTTTTCTTTATTGAATGTTTGAAATTTGTTTTGAATATCGGTTCGTAGCCAAAATTTTTCAGAATCCCCTCGTATATGAATCCGTCCGATGCAGGAATCTTAAAAACCGGCGCTGAATTATTTTTTTTTGTTCTTGTGGCCGGACTACTTGCGGAGATATTGTTTTGAATTAGCGGGTAACTGTAAAATCTAGCAAACAGATGCGTACGTGATATGTGGATATGTTAGACTAACATATGGTTAGTAGAAATAACTTGTTCAGTCATTCATGTAGATTAATTCGGCTTTTTGTTTTTCTGCAATCTCGAAGATCTTCTTTTTTATCAACCGTAGATAGATGCGTATCTGACATACCAAGAAGTGATTATAGTGTGCGATCAAATGTTTTTCTTTTAATAGTAAAATTAGTTTTACCAAAATGTTGGAATTTTGCTATAGCAAATTCCAACATTTCCTTATTGCCATATCGTGACTACTTCGGCGATGAACGATAATCAACACAGTATGATTTTTTTTCTAGAAACGATTAGATCTGCAATATTAATCCTTCCCGGAAAATTACATTGCGATTTTACCGGTTTGTTAATTTTTCTTTAATTTTCGCTGAGCCGTTCTTGTGTTACCAGGTAAGAATTGCGAATGCGATTATCACATTTCCTTGATACATTTTGTAAACATTCTTTTTCTAATTATATTGCAAAATATTAACACCATTTATTAACAATTATCAGATAACCGGAGCTTCATTTAGAACATTTTTTCGATACAATTAAATAAAAAATGTGATATCAAAACAGGGCCAAATGTTATCAATGGATTCACTTTGAATAAATATTTTCAAGCCGGTCCTGCATTGTTTATTTACGACTAAAAAGACTAAACATATTGTCGGGTATAAATATTTTAAATTTTATTGTCAATTATCTTGCCAGTAATAATAACAGAAGCTATCTCTCCGTTGCATACACATGGCGCAGTCTAAAGGTTTTGTAAAAATTAATAACTAGAATCTCGAAAAACATTGTTTTCGAGTCTTTTTTCAGGATTTTGTCACATCATGAGAGAGTTTTCAGAAAAATCACAACTTCTTAAAACAAATTGAAGAAGCGGAAAAATAATATACTAAAGGCTTAAGGCGAAGAAAGTAGCACTAAAAAAGAAATTAATTGACAGTATCTGGAATAAAATTAAGTTTCAAAGAAGAAATACAAATAAGATTCTGATCAGTTCTTAATTAGAGACCTAATTATCGTTAGCAGACCTCATAGAGGTAACTGACTTTTTCAGTGAAGAAAACAGAAGATCCAAAAACACATGGAGCTAGTACAAAGAAGGAAGGAAGATCTTAGTCAACTAAATTGTTCTTTCCAATTGAAAAGACAAAGTTAAGGTACAAGCATAAATGAATTGTTAGTATTTGGAAGAAAATCGAGCTTTAACGAAGATATACAAACAAGCAGCAGGTCAGGTCATAACTAGATACCTCACCAACCTTATAGTCCTCATAAAGGTAACTAACTAACTTATTCATTTGAAGAAACTAGGAGTTTCAAAAAAAAAGAACTAGCACCAAGATGTTAAGGAAGATGTGGATCAACCAATAACCTATTCCCAACTGGAAAGGCAAAGCTAAAGTTAGAAAGAAATAGATTACAAAATATACAAAAACATCATCCAACTAGTATTCATTATGTTATAATACAGTGCGTTCATAAAGTCAAATAGGATGTAGACTCGAGTAATTTCTAATAGTAACCTTTTGCACCAATGTTTTGTTTTTTTCTTGACACATTGTGTTGGTCTGGGAAGAAAATAATAAAATTTTAAATATGACCACCGAGCACAAAATGCATCCCTGACGTGTCTAATTGTCTCAACATTGATATTTAGTTGGTAAAATTGTATTTCAATAAATCCTCCAATGAATTAGAATTAGGTTTGGTAAACGATATCCTTTAAATAACCTCAAAAGGAATTGTTATTTGGACATGTATCTGGAGAATGTGTTGGCCATTCGGTACAAATTTTGAAAAGAGTTCTTCAACAACCCCTTTTATAGTTATTTCTAAAAAATAATCCCTCATTACTTAAAAACGAAACTAATTAAGGATCAATGGATAAAATTAAGGATTTTTTAAAAGTCAATAGTTAAAACAATATTTATTAAGGATAAAGTATAAAATTGCGATACTACGTCAGGTAATAAGGACTGTGTAGAGAAAATATGGGTTTTCCACAAATTTTCTTTGATATTAATAAATTGTTACTGGTTTGTGGTGTTTCAAACAGTTTTTAGCATTCAATGAAAAACCAGGATTCTAAAACAATAATGAGCAACAGATTAAGAAAAAGTTCCATACATCCATAAATCTCTAACAGATAAATTACAATTTTTTAATATGATAATTGCAGTCGATATTCACAAAATGATGTTGAAAACACATAAATGTGTTTATAGTTAGTATTGTCAGTTTTTCTTCAATTCACAACACTTTTTATTTCTAATTTACAATGTTATTATTTGTTTGTTGCCATTTTAAAAAGATTCGAACAAATATTTTTAATACATTTCGGTTATCTTGATGATTGAGTGTGTTGAATATTTTACGATTCAAACCTGAAGATCAAAAATGGCGTACAAGATTTTTTTCATTCAATGCTTTTATAGGTTACTTTCAAATTATTGCGTTTTAAGATGGAGAACGCACGTGTGGGTTTAAGAACAAGCGAGAAGGAAATCTGTTTTTTTATTGTTGGTTGAATAATGGAATTTTCCAATTGAAGTTGCGCTGTTGTCAATGCATTACAAATACACATTAAAAGATATTGTCAATACTTTTAATAAATTAGAGGTGTAAGGAACTTTCTATGGTGTGAAAATTTTTCTGTTTAAAATTCACATAAATTTTGAGCAGAAATTATTTGTTTGCCTTGAAATTAGTCGATGTTTTGGTATTAATATAAATAGATCTAGTATTAATATAGACAGATATATACCACATATAGAACATGGTTTTGGAGTATTTGACCTCCGGGTTTCACAAATTTTCAATCTTTGACTCACCCGCTGCACCAATTCCAAAATCTCTTTGTATTAAGAATCACTCTAAAACTGAACGATTTTTGTTATTACAGGAGTAGATGTAACAGCAAACCAAGAAGAAATCTCCGACCATGAAACCTTCCAACTTGAATTCGACTGGAGTACCAAGAGGTGGTACATCCGCACCATGCAAGACAGGTACTGGACCCTTGAAACCGGCGGAGGTATCCAAGCATCCGGAGATAAAAGGTAATTTTATCATTACTACTACTATCTACATATATAATAACATTTCTTTGTATTTTCGTTAGATCCTCCAACGCTCTATTCGATCTATCTTGGCAAACGGATGGATCAGTCGCCTTCAGAGCTAACAACGGCCGTTATGTCATAACAAAACGTTCCGGTCATCTTTATGCAACATCAGACACCGTTGATGACACCTGCAAATACTTCTTCTACCTCGTTAACAGACCCATTTTGGTGCTAAAATGTGAGCAAGGCTTCGTAGGCTACAAATCGGCTGCCAATCCGAAACTAGAGTGCAATAAGGCCACGTACGAGACCATCCAAGTCGAACGAGGAGAAAAAGGCATTGTGTACTTTAAAAGTAAGCAAATACTGTTTCGTAGAACCTACATTAGTGATTTAATGTATGTTATCAACCAACAAAGTCTGGTTGGGCTTTTTAAAGGAGTATTATTAGCTTGCCTGATGCTTAAAATATTTTTAGATATCTGATTGTTGTCTATCTTGTTTTTTTTTTATTCCTTCAGTATATTAACGATAAATACTTATTTTTTGCAGATCACAGTGGAAAATACTGGCATGCAAATAGTGAATCTGTGACTGTAGACTCAGATACACCAGAAGGTTTCTATCTCGAGCTTAGAGAACCAACGCGGCTCTGTATTAAGACCGCCAATGGAAATTATTTAGTTTCAAATAAAAATGGAGGTTTCCGTATAGGTGATACTAATATCGAGAGCGCCACCCAATGGGAATATTAAAAAACCCAATTTTTGCAATATTTATATTATTTATAGAAACCAACCGAAGTTTCCATAAGATAAATTAAAAGATTTTGTCGTCCATTTTTTTTAAGAATGTATTCATACAAATTTTACATAACATAGAAATTAGCTGTCCAATTAGAAAAATAAGACCACGTAGTTTTAAAAAACTAAACATTATTAAATTAATTGTTTCAAGTCTTACTTTGTGGAATTTATCCATAATAAATATAGAAAAGTAAATTAAACTAATCTGAATTTCCACAGTATTACAAAACTTTTTAAATTATATTTTCTCAACCAAGGTTTCGCCTGTTAGCATTATCAAGAGAGTGACATAAGATTGATAGATTTCTTATAAATATCATTTAAAAGCTTTGTAATACTGTGGAAATCAGATAAGTATAATTTATCTTTCTGTATTTAAATATTATTATTTTATTGTTTGCAAATAATTTTTCTTATCGAAATACCGGGGAAGCGTTCAGTGGCACAAACATTGTTATTTATAATTTTATTTTTGAATTTTTTTGGGCACGTTATTATTCTCTGAAATCTATTTATTTAATCGTATATTTATAATTAAGTACTAAATGTGATGTATCGAAATGACTATTTGTAATTAAGGAAAAGAAACCCAGACTAATACTAGCCAATAAAAAATTTTTAACTGCCAAAATACCCATGGCCTTGCTTTTTTACATCACGCATAATAGTGTATATAAAAGTTTTTTACATGGGGGAGTACACACCAATCTTTATATATAAATGTTCCGGTAGAATAGGAAATAGATATACATTGTGGATTATTATCGATACTGATGTATATATAGTGTGTATTCTATATTATAATAAATATTATTAGGTATTTCAGAACTGTTACATTTTTATTTATTATCTCTACCTCTATCCTTCTTACGTAAATATTTTTCATTAAAACACAAATACTTGTCTAACACTAAACCATTTTTTTTTAAATTTTACTGTAGTATTATGGAATTAATAGTCGTGTCAAATTCGCATCTTAACGTTAACTAATATTTTAAGAATGTGACTACACAGCTATTGAATTCGGATAAAATAACTACAAGTTTTTTGAAAAATCTTTGCGTAGTTTGAAGGATTTTATAAAACCTTATCCTGGGCAGAAAATTTTGTCTATATACCAGTTGATGCATTTATTAGTTATGGGGTCAAAGTTTATGAATATACCGATTATTTTTTACATATCTTTAGATGTTAAGGCTTTGCAATTTTTTATAGTCTGTTGTATTTTTTATAGCTTTTTTTCTAGCGGTATAATAAATATATGTGCGGGTCGAACAAGGCCCTCATCATTTTTTTTGTATGATGTATAATCTCTTTGAAATAAACAATTGTATGTAAACCGTTACACTGTTTTATTTTTGAAAATGTGTGATAAGTACAGGGAGATATAAAACTATGAGGGGCAGTCAAATGTAATTCGAACATAACTTAATTTGTCGTTGTGCTGAGAGAAGCCTCTATGGAAATTCGCGTCACATTCCAGTGGCAATTAATATTGTCACGAAAAGCTCATTGGGTCGTGCTAAGTAAAAGGACGCCTTCACCATTTTGCAGCATGGCCTCTGGCAATGCGGAAATAAAAGGGTTTAATATAAATAATTCAGCAAACAGCAAACTCCACCATATCATAGATTAAACGGGCACTCTCCTGGATAAGGGCGCGGTTTCCTTAAGGGTGTAAGAGTAAGAGACGACAAGTTCAGCAACAATTACAATTTAATAAAGATAAACAAAAATTGCTGAACAAACAGTAACAAATATATAAAAAAAATGGTTACCAAGAGAGGCTCTTGAGGGGACTCATGGCTCCTAGACACTAGGTAACCTTTCACCCACGGTCGGGTGATTTGTAACATGTTTTGTTTCCATTTTCCCTCATAAAATCATGCAAAGAAATGAATTAATTAAAAATTAGAAGGTGGTTCGGTGTTATAAGTAGAAATCCTCCGCAAAGTAGTTGGGCTTAATATTAAAATTTATGTTTATATACTGGTAAGCTCTATTTCTGTAGATTTACCCTGATGCAAGCCTAATTGGTCCCTTATTAGAATATTATTTTCTTCTAAAAATTTATTCAATATACAGGGTGTCCCACGACGATTAAGATAAGTAATATATCAGAATTGGGCAGTAGTAGAGAATTATAATTTTGGGGGTGTAAATTAGAGCAAATGTTGCATCTTTTCTTGTTACTGTGTTACCCAATGAGGTATTTGTTTTTAGTCACGTGACGTCGCATTCAAAATTATTAATGGGACAACCTGTATATTTGTGCCTTTCTGTATTCCTCCCGATAAAACAATTCCAACAAACTAGCACACTTGGGGTCTAAAGTGATTAATTCAACAGCTACAGGTACTTAAACGATTGTACCACTACGATTAAGATTTGATGGTAGAGTGAGAAATTATCTGGACATGATATTTCCAGAACGCTGGATTAGACGCAACGGTACTATTTACTGGCCTCCAAGGTCGCCAGACCTGACACCGTTAGATTTCTTCCTTTGGGGATATCTTAAAGGTATCGTATATGAAACTCCGTCTAGAGATTTAGACGATTTGAAAAGAAAAATACGCGATGCTTGTAGAACTGTGACACCGGAAATGATTAGGGCAGCATGTAACCGAAATCTATTATCAAGATTTGAGAAATGCATTTACGAAGATGGGCATCAATTTGAACATCTCCTTTAATATTGTAAGTTTTTTTTGTGACAGTTAATTTGAATTTTTATTAAAAATTATAATATTGGTTTGTCTTAATCATTACGTACGAATGTAAGATTGCCGAAAATTACAAGGGATTCAATTATGAATTTTTTAACTTACAATCGTTTAAGTACCTGTAGCTCTTGAATTAATCACTTTAGACCCCAAGTGTGCTAGTTTGTTGGAATTGTTTTATCGGGAGGAATACAGAAAGGCACAAATATACAGGTTGTCCCATTAATAATTTTGAATGCGACGTCACGTAACCAAAAACAAATACCTCATTGGGTAACACAATAACAAGAAAAGATGCAACATTTGCTCTAATTTACACCCCCAAAATTATAATTCTCTACTACTGCCCAATTCTGATATATTACTTGTTTTAATCGTCGTGGGACACCCTGTATTATTTAATTTTTCCTGTACATTGTAGACTTGATATTAAATAACGACAGAACATCTGAAAATCGTAAAAAAATGTTGCTTGGCAGTAGTAGGTTTATTGAAACACTTGTCATTGTTTGTGTCAGATTATAGACGTACGTTTTTGTAAGTTAGTTTTTTCCTAAAATCTTACATAAATAATAATAATTCCGCTTTGTAATATGAAACCAAAGTTTCAGAATAAGGTTCCTTCTCAACCATGCGCCAAGAACACTTTCCAAAATTTTTCAAATTTGCTTCATCTGTTGTGGGATGCCCGAATTACCGCTAGTTGATTTTGGCAAAATTTAAATAAAATCATTGCAGATATATTTCAGATTTACTTGACAGAGAACAGCGATTTTTTTTCATTTTTATAAATGCAAAATAGTCAAAGAATGAGATTGTGGTCATTATGAAGCTTCTGGACTTTTAGGACTATAAACTCTATGTGGCTATACGCGATCTGTTAAAAAGAATTAAACTACATTCTTTTCCTAATATGGAAAAATTAGCTGATGTTTGTCCAATGGGTCTGAAGTACATCTTGAATAATTTTTTGTAAATTTTGTCAAACTTACCCAGAGGTAAATAGGGGAACTCACAACAGAAGCAGCAAATTTGAGAAATGTTGGTGACCTCGGCAATTAGTTGAGGAAGAGCCCTATTCTGAAACCAGGTCTTAAAATTCAACACAAAATTAACATTACTAACGTAAACTGAGAAAAAAATTAACTCATCTAAAAGTACGTCTGACTGACCAACACCAGCTAGAGAAAAAAGGCTAACAAGGCCCAACAACCGATCTTGTCAATAAGATATGAATTATGGCCCATACAGGGTAAAATAATTTGAAAAAAAAGCGTCAGAAGAATTATTTGGTTAAAAAACTTAAGAACCTGATTCTCTATGACAACAATAGAATTATTCCGAGCAGCTGTAATCAAAGTTAAATTAGCCAGTACGGTAATCATCAGGAAGCTTAGAAGCACCTGAAGAAGAAAAAGAAGCAGTTTGGAGTATGTCTGGGTTAGGCCCCAAAAGCCAGCTCCTGCTGGAAGTGGATCCAGATTAGGCATGGAGATGTTCCTGAATTTTGTCCAGAATATCTAGTGATATTCCAAAAGAAAAGACGCGGCGGTGGGAATGGATGTCAGAGGAAGAAGTTGATGAAGTGGAAAAATTCATACAAGGCCCAAAGAGCTGATATCAAAATAAGGTACAACTGGGGGCTCCCATCCAAATAATATCCAATTATTTTGAGCTGATTCAGTATGGAAAATGGGGACTTTTCCAATATAGGGTACATTTTAATCCCGATAATATTCATAGAGCCTCTCCAACAAATTTTAAATATCTTGCAACTTATACACGAAAATTATACATCCAATTCTTGGGAATAAAATTTATTGCGGTAAGTTAAGATCAATTTATTTTACAATTATTATTTTTGTTAGAACATACCTACATAGAAATATTGAGCTAATGAAATAGGTTTTAATTTTGTGATTTGTTACAGATTTGCCACTTTGCCAACGATATTTTGTCTGAAACTGTTGAAATTGATTCGAAGACTGGCCTGATGCTCAATGCAAAACTGTTCATAGAGAATCTCCAAACAGGAAAAGAAGCAAACAGAAAGTGCCAGTTTTAGATTCTGCAAATCAACAAAGTGCTATCAAACATTCGCAGTCTATTGAAAAACGTTCTCACCAATTTTGAAGAATTAAAAATTTAAAACTTTTTCTAAAACCAAAGTGGTTCACCTCTTTTTGATCGAGTTGTTAGTTTTAAATTATAGATATATTAGTAATTATTTTGTAAATATTGTAATTTTGAAATTTGTATTTTATTAATGAAATTATGTATCTATTTGTAAATAAATGTGTTTTTATTATTAAATACAGATTCATATCAAAACCCAATAAAAATCTGCGTTATGCATCAATTATTTCATATTTTTTGAAGAAAATTGTTTTTATTAGGAAACAGTCACTTACCGATATTAGCTCTTAATGCCTCTTATTTATTGTTGACAATGTTAATAAATTTCCTTGTTTAAAAAAATGTAATATAGTAGTAATAATGATTTATGTTAACGATTGAGATAAGAATAATGTCTACGTGTTTATTTCCTTGCAGAGCTTTTGAGAGGTCACTTTGAGCTTTGACCAACCAGATTTGTTTTAATAAGTCTACTTGGAACTTGCGACATTTTGCAATGTTGTCAATACGTTAACAGCGGAAGTTTTTTTATAAGTTTCAGATGTTATTAAATATTTCTGACGTTTTAGAAGGGTCTGGGTCTGAAGACATGATGGCCGCATTATTTGCAATAGTATAAATTACAGTATTTTCTGTAGTTGGATTGTCAAGCCGTATATAAAAGGTAAAAGAACAGACCAATGACGCTTCCTTGAGGAACACCTGACTATATAGGTTGATAGTTCGGCGAGGAAATTTGGATTTTAACTTGTATGTATCTGTTGCTTAGATAGGGTTTAAGTAAAAGAAAGATATGATGGAGTAATTTTGGCTTTATTTTGTACAAGAGTTGTTGGTGTCATACTTTATCAAACTACCTGCTGCATATTTAAAAATAATGATGCGCAGGATTTTTTGGTTTCTAAGATTTCTTTAATGTAGTTTACTACCCTATAGCATTGTTGGAGAGTCAAGTGCTTTTCCTTAAATCCAATGATGTGTTGGAATTAATTCTTTAGGTATAATTTCGTTAATTAGATTAAATAGGATTCTTTCAAAGATTATTTACTGAAATATGATAATTGGTCGATATGTGGAGAATTTCCTGACTTCCTGATTTGGTTGGATATTCTTAAGTATGTTTCTACCTCATGATCTATAAATGAGTAGCGAGAAATTGTTGAAGATGTGGGCAATGTAAAAGATAGAAGACAAAGTTGATAAGCACAAGTCGAAACTACTCAAAAGAAAACTGAGCGTAGAAAATTAAAAATATTTTTTTTTCCTATTTTTCAGCAACTAATGTATTTATAACAAACTATCTGTACACGAGTCTCTGTAAAAAGGAAGATTGTCAATGTTACTTCAAGATCGAGTCTTTGAACAGGAGCATGGCCCTAAATGCAAATTTTTGTTAAGCTCCAATGTGTAAGGATTTAATAATAAAAACACCTTGGATTAATAGTAGATACATTTAAAAAAAAGTTGCATTAAAACTTTGAATTTAAAATACCTGCATGAAGGAGCGGGACGTATTCCTTTTATGTTTTACTAGTTTTTTGTAATTTTCTCCGATTTTTAAAAATACTTAAAAAACAGGAATACGTCCCCCCCTTTGTTGTAAGAATCTGCATCTCCCAGTTTTTGAATCAACTCATTATCTCAAACCGTTTTCGAAATATTTTGAATTCATACGATATCGTTGCTTCTTAATTTTAGCTAATGTTTTGAGAAATGATTTTTTTGTATCCTCTATATCAGGGTTTGCTAAAAATTAAGTATCTAACATTCTCGAATTTAAAAGATGTTTCATTTGTATTGTAAAGGAAATATTTGAAATAATATTTTTGTAGTAATTTTTTATTCGTTTAAAAAAAAATATTATAATGGAATTTAATTATTAATTTAGTATTTATAATAATATTTTTATGAATGAGCAAAAAAATAAAATTTTATTAAGATTTAAGACAGGTGTAATAAGCAATATTTTTCTTTTTATTATATTGACCCAAGGAATTTTAACAATATAAATGAATTTAATGAACCACGCTCTATTTAAAAATACTTTCAATATTAATAATTAAACAATGTTTTTGAAGAAACTTTTTTTATGTTTTAACCGACGCAATCTGACCCCAAATTTTCATGGAATAATAATTAAGCACCCAGTATTTAAAACATTTTATACATAGTGTCTTCCAGTATTTCCCAAACTTCAAAACGGTTAATATTTATGTTTCCCTGGAGTTCAGAAGCTTTTGAGAAAATTTCCCTCTAAAATTTAATAACCTTCATCACGAACCGACCGCTGTACTAACTTTCCTAATACAAGGTCATTCCAATAACCACAAAAATTTATACAAGGTGTCCGCGAAAGTACTGCACATTTTTTAAATGTTATCTAGAACGTGTCATTTGATACAAAATATTCTAATATTTTTTTTTATAATAATTAATTTACACAAAAATTCACTTTAAACATTTACTCGAAAATTTAGACGTGGCAACACCTCACACTTTAAATAAAAATATGTGTCGTGTAACCAAGGAATATCGACCTGATGAATCATAAAATTGTGTTAGTTTTGTAGATGGTTCGGATCGTTTTATCGTTTAAGTTTATAGTTTGGTAAAGTAGTTTAAATAATTCAGGGAAAAATTGCATTTTATTCAAATCGAGAATACCACATGTTAATTAATCTAATCCGCGATGTTTTGTATCAGTGTCCCAAAGATTGTTGGGTAGTGTATTACCTAAAAAAAATAGTATAAGTAGTGTAGTAATTGCCGAGAATACATTTTTCACTACTCTACATCCCCTATAACCGACCATTCTAAATACCTAGGTGTACTAAAATAAAAACTTTATTTTTAGAACGTTTAAAAAACCATTGTTTATACTTGACTGAGTTGTCGGTGTTGCCGGCTTTAGTCGCTTTTCGGTAAATAATATTTGGATAGATTTAAAATACTAATATTTATTTCTGTGAAAACGACTGACTAGAAAAAAAATTATGACATTTTTATTCTCGATACGTTTTATACCTCATCCATAAATATATGCATTGTTTTCGTTTTAATACTATGAGATATTTTTAAATTGGAAGTCATGCAATTTTGATGAATGAGTAACCTTTCGGTTTTTTGTTAATGTTGAACACGACGAAAAGCAGTAATTTTATTTAAAAAATAAATGAAACAATGTTGTTATTACCAAAATATTCGGGGAAAAATTTTAATCAATAATAATGTTTTGAAAAGAAAAAAGCATTTTTTAAGAATTAGTGGTTCGATTCTTATTTGTAGCATAAATAATTATATTCGGTCAGAGTTAACGATGAGCGCTACAAATATACAAATTCACTTTGGTTACTTTCTGTATCGCCCTATATAATCTTTCATTTTCGCCACAGGTCGCACACCACATCTTCATGCCTATACACACCCCAAGAATCCCTTGGGAAGACGTTTCAGTCCAACAACATAACTAATAAACGAGATATATGAGGTAGCAGACCATCCTTGTAAAAGGGAGCGTTCTGTCATAAAAACGATTTGCGGAGTAAAAAAAATACACGCCACGCACTTCACTGATATATTGCCTTAAGGGTGAAAATATGAATATTTTCATACAAGTATGCTTGGTCTTACTTAGTACAGAAACTCGAAGTTTTTCGTTACAGCGATATTCAAAAAATTACAGAAAAAAAATGAGTCGGAGCACAAACCTGAAAGTAATTTTATTGAAAAAGGAAAAGTTTACTTTAATAGGAATAAATTCGACAGTAATTTGATACAAGAATCATAAAAATCATTAGAGTTTCAATATCACAAGTAGTAAAACAGGATTTTTTTTGTTACATCGATATTCAAAAAATCACAGAAATCAAACTAGTTGAAATACGGACCTGAAAGTGATTTTAATAAAAAAGGAAAAGGTTATTTTGGTAATAAAAAAATTATACAATAATTTGACATAAAAATCATAAAAATCGTTAGAGTTTCAATATCACAAGTAGTAAAACGGGATTTTTTTTGTTACATCGTTATTCAAAAAATCACAGAAATCAAACTAGTTGAAATACGGACCTGAAAGTGATTTTAATAAAAAAGGAAAAGGTTATTTTAGTAATAAAAAAATTATACAATAATTTGACATAAAAATCATAAAAATCGTTAGAGTTTCAATATCACAAGTAGTAAAACGGGACTTTTTTTGTTACATCGTTATTCAAAAAATCACAGAAATCAAACTAGTTGAAATACGGACCTGAAAGTGATTTTAATAAAAAAGGAAAAGGTTATTTTAGTAATAAAAAAATTATACAATAATTTGACATAAAAATCATAAAAATCGTTAGAGTTTCAATATCACAAGTAGTAAAACGGGATTTTTTTTGTTACATCGTTATTCAAAAAATCACAGAAATCAAACTAGTTGAAATACGGACCTGAAAGTGATTTTAATAAAAAAGGAAAAGGTTATTTTGGTAATAAAAAAATTATACAATAATTTGACATAAAAATCATAAAAATCGTTAGAGTTTCAATATCACAAATAGTAAAACGGGATTTTTTTTGTTACATCGTTATTCAAAAAATCACAGAAATCAAACTAGTTGAAATACGGACCTGAAAGTGATTTTAATAAAAAAGGAAAAGGTTATTTTAGTAATAAAAAAATTATACAATAATTTGACATAAAAATCATAAAAATCGTTAGAGTTTCAATATCACAAGTAGTAAAACGGGATTTTTTTTGTTACATCGTTATTCAAAAAATCACAGAAATCAAACTAGTTGAAATACGGACCTGAAAGTGATTTTAATAAAAAAGGAAAAGGTTATTTTAGTAATAAAAAAATTATACAATAATTTGACATAAAAATCGTAAAAATCGTTAGAGTTTCAATATCACAAGTAGTAAAACGGGATTTTTTTTGTTACATCGTTATTCAAAAAATCACAGAAATCAAACTAGTTGAAATACGGACCTGAAAGTGATTTTAATAAAAAAGGAAAAGGTTATTTTAGTAATAAAAAAATTATACAATAATTTGACATAAAAATCATAAAAATCGTTAGAGTTTCAATATCACAAGTAGTAAAACGGGATTTTTTTTGTTACATCGTTATTCAAAAAATCACAGAAATCAAACTAGTTGAAATACGGACCTGAAAGTGATTTTAATAAAAAAGGAAAAGGTTATTTTAGTAATAAAAAAATTATACAATAATTTGACATAAAAATCATAAAAATCGTTAGAGTTTCAATATCACAAGTAGTAAAACGGGATTTTTTTTGTTACATCGTTATTCAAAAAATCACAGAAATCAAACTAGTTGAAATACGGACCTGAAAGTGATTTTAATAAAAAAGGAAAAGGTTATTTTAGTAATAAAAAAATTATACAATAATTTGACATAAAAATCATAAAAATCGTTAGAGTTTCAATATCACAAGTAGTAAAACGGGATTTTTTTTGTTACATCGTTATTCAAAAAATCACAGAAATCAAACTAGTTGAAATACGGACCTGAAAGTGATTTTAATAAAAAAGGAAAAGGTTATTTTAGTAATAAAAAAATTATACAATAATTTGACATAAAAATCGTAAAAATCGTTAGAGTTTCAATATCACAAGTAGTAAAACGGGATTTTTTTTGTTACATCGTTATTCAAAAAATCACAGAAATCAAACTAGTTGAAATACGGACCTGAAAGTGATTTTAATAAAAAAGGAAAAGGTTATTTTAGTAATAAAAAAATTATACAATAATTTGACATAAAAATCATAAAAATCGTTAGAGTTTCAATATCACAAGTAGTAAAACGGGATTTTTTTTGTTACATCGTTATTCAAAAAATCACAGAAATCAAACTAGTTGAAATACGGACCTGAAAGTGATTTTAATAAAAAAGGAAAAGGTTATTTTAGTAATAAAAAAATTATACAATAATTTGACATAAAAATCATAAAAATCGTTAGAGTTTCAATATCACAAGTAGTAAAACGGGATTTTTTTTGTTACATCGTTATTCAAAAAATCACAGAAATCAAACTAGTTGAAATACGGACCTGAAAGTGATTTTAATAAAAAAGGAAAAGGTTATTTTAGTAATAAAAAAATTATACAATAATTTGACATAAAAATCATAAAAATCGTTAGAGTTTCAATATCACAAGTAGTAAAACGGGACTTTTTTTGTTACATCGTTATTCAAAAAATCACAGAAATCAAACTAGTTGAAATACGGACCTGAAAGTGATTTTAATAAAAAAGGAAAAGGTTATTTTAGTAATAAAAAAATTATACAATAATTTGACATAAAAATCATAAAAATCGTTAGAGTTTCAATATCACAAGTAGTAAAACGGGATTTTTTTTGTTACATCGTTATTCAAAAAATCACAGAAATCAAACTAGTTGAAATACGGACCTGAAAGTGATTTTAATAAAAAAGGAAAAGGTTATTTTAGTAATAAAAAAATTATACAATAATTTGACATAAAAATCATAAAAATCGTTAGAGTTTCAATATCACAAGTAGTAAAACGGGATTTTTTTTGTTACATCGTTATTCAAAAAATCACAGAAATCAAACTAGTTGAAATACGGACCTGAAAGTGATTTTAATAAAAAAGGAAAAGGTTATTTTAGTAATAAAAAAATTATACAATAATTTGACATAAAAATCATAAAAATCGTTAGAGTTTCAATATCACAAGTAGGAAAACGGGATTTTTTTTGTTACATCGTTATTCAAAAAATCACAGAAATCAAACTAGTTGAAATACGGACCTGAAAGTGATTTTAATAAAAAAGGAAAAGGTTATTTTAGTAATAAAAAAATTATACAATAATTTGACATAAAAATCGTAAAAATCGTTAGAGTTTCAATATCACAAGTAGTAAAACGGGATTTTTTTTGTTACATCGTTATTCAAAAAATCACAGAAATCAAACTAGTTGAAATACGGACCTGAAAGTGATTTTAATAAAAAAGGAAAAGGTTATTTTAGTAATAAAAAAATTATACAATAATTTGACATAAAAATCATAAAAATCGTTAGAGTTTCAATATCACAAGTAGTAAAACGGGATTTTTTTTGTTACATCGTTATTCAAAAAATCACAGAAATCAAACTAGTTGAAATACGGACCTGAAAGTGATTTTAATAAAAAAGGAAAAGGTTATTTTAGTAATAAAAAAATTATACAATAATTTGACATAAAAATCATAAAAATCGTTAGAGTTTCAATATCACAAGTAGTAAAACGGGATTTTTTTTGTTACATCGTTATTCAAAAAATCACAGAAATCAAACTAGTTGAAATACGGACCTGAAAGTGATTTTAATAAAAAAGGAAAAGGTTATTTTAGTAATAAAAAAATTATACAATAATTTGACATAAAAATCATAAAAATCGTTAGAGTTTCAATATCACAAGTAGTAAAACGGGACTTTTTTTGTTACATCGTTATTCAAAAAATCACAGAAATCAAACTAGTTGAAATACGGACCTGAAAGTGATTTTAATAAAAAAGGAAAAGGTTATTTTAGTAATAAAAAAATTATACAATAATTTGACATAAAAATCATAAAAATCGTTAGAGTTTCAATATCACAAGTAGTAAAACGGGATTTTTTTTGTTACATCGTTATTCAAAAAATCACAGAAATCAAACTAGTTGAAATACGGACCTGAAAGTGATTTTAATAAAAAAGGAAAAGGTTATTTTAGTAATAAAAAAATTATACAATAATTTGACATAAAAATCATAAAAATCGTTAGAGTTTCAATATCACAAGTAGTAAAACGGGATTTTTTTTGTTACATCGTTATTCAAAAAATCACAGAAATCAAACTAGTTGAAATACGGACCTGAAAGTGATTTTAATAAAAAAGGAAAAGGTTATTTTAGTAATAAAAAAATTATACAATAATTTGACATAAAAATCATAAAAATCGTTAGAGTTTCAATATCACAAGTAGTAAAACGGGATTTTTTTTGTTACATCGTTATTCAAAAAATCACAGAAATCAAACTAGTTGAAATACGGACCTGAAAGTGATTTTAATAAAAAAGGAAAAGGTTATTTTAGTAATAAAAAAATTATACAATAATTTGACATAAAAATCGTAAAAATCGTTAGAGTTTCAATATCACAAGTAGTAAAACGGGATTTTTTTTGTTACATCGTTATTCAAAAAATCACAGAAATCAAACTAGTTGAAATACGGACCTGAAAGTGATTTTAATAAAAAAGGAAAAGGTTATTTTAGTAATAAAAAAATTATACAATAATTTGACATAAAAATCATAAAAATCGTTAGAGTTTCAATATCACAAGTAGTAAAACGGGATTTTTTTTGTTACATCGTTATTCAAAAAATCACAGAAATCAAACTAGTTGAAATACGGACCTGAAAGTGATTTTAATAAAAAAGGAAAAGGTTATTTTAGTAATAAAAAAATTATACAATAATTTGACATAAAAATCATAAAAATCGTTAGAGTTTCAATATCACAAGTAGTAAAACGGGATTTTTTTTGTTACATCGTTATTCAAAAAATCACAGAAATCAAACTAGTTGAAATACGGACCTGAAAGTGATTTTAATAAAAAAGGAAAAGGTTATTTTAGTAATAAAAAAATTATACAATAATTTGACATAAAAATCGTAAAAATCGTTAGAGTTTCAATATCACAAGTAGTAAAACGGGATTTTTTTTGTTACATCGTTATTCAAAAAATCACAGAAATCAAACTAGTTGAAATACGGACCTGAAAGTGATTTTAATAAAAAATGAAAAGGTTATTTTAGTAATAAAAAAATTATACAATAATTTGACATAAAAATCATAAAAATCGTTAGAGTTTCAATATCACAAGTAGTAAAACGGGATTTTTTTTGTTACATCGTTATTCAAAAAATCACAGAAATCAAACTAGTTGAAATACGGACCTGAAAGTGATTTTAATAAAAAAGGAAAAGGTTATTTTAGTAATAAAAAAATTATACAATAATTTGACATAAAAATCGTAAAAATCGTTAGAGTTTCAATATCACAAGTAGTAAAACGGGATTTTTTTTGTTACATCGTTATTCAAAAAATCACAGAAATCAAACTAGTTGAAATACGGACCTGAAAGTGATTTTAATAAAAAAGGAAAAGGTTATTTTAGTAATAAAAAAATTATACAATAATTTGACATAAAAATCATAAAAATCGTTAGAGTTTCAATATCACAAGTAGTAAAACGGGATTTTTTTTGTTACATCGTTATTCAAAAAATCACAGAAATCAAACTAGTTGAAATACGGACCTGAAAGTGATTTTAATAAAAAAGGAAAAGGTTATTTTAGTAATAAAAAAATTATACAATAATTTGACATAAAAATCATAAAAATCGTTAGAGTTTCAATATCACAAGTAGTAAAACGGGATTTTTTTTGTTACATCGTTATTCAAAAAATCACAGAAATCAAACTAGTTGAAATACGGACCTGAAAGTGATTTTAATAAAAAAGGAAAAGGTTATTTTAGTAATAAAAAAATTATACAATAATTTGACATAAAAATCATAAAAATCGTTAGAGTTTCAATATCACAAGTAGTAAAACGGGATTTTTTTTGTTACATCGTTATTCAAAAAATCACAGAAATCAAACTAGTTGAAATACGGACCTGAAAGTGATTTTAATAAAAAAGGAAAAGGTTATTTTAGTAATAAAAAAATTATACAATAATTTGACATAAAAATCATAAAAATCGTTAGAGTTTCAATATCACAAGTAGTAAAACGGGATTTTTTTTGTTACATCGTTATTCAAAAAATCACAGAAATCAAACTAGTTGAAATACGGACCTGAAAGTGATTTTAATAAAAAAGGAAAAGGTTATTTTAGTAATAAAAAAATTATACAATAATTTGACATAAAAATCATAAAAATCGTTAAGAGTTTCAATATCACAAGTAGTAAAACAGGATTTTTTTTGTTACATCGTTATTCAAAAAATCACAGAAATCAAACTAGTTGAAATACCGACCTGAAAGTGATTTTAATAAAAAAGGAAAAGGTTATTTTGGTAATAAAAAAATTATACAATAATTTGACATAAAAATCATAAAAATCGTTAGAGTTTCAATATCACAAGTAGTAAAACGGGATTTTTTTTGTTACATCGTTATTCAAAAAATCACAGAAATCAAACTAGTTGAAATACGGACCTGAAAGTGATTTTAATAAAAAAGGAAAAGGTTATTTTAGTAATAAAAAAATTATACAATAATTTGACATAAAAATCATAAAAATCGTTAGAGTTTCAATATCACAAGTAGTAAAACGGGATTTTTTTTGTTACATCGTTATTCAAAAAATCACAGAAATCAAACTAGTTGAAATACGGACCTGAAAGTGATTTTAATAAAAAAGGAAAAGGTTATTTTAGTAATAAAAAAATTATACAATAATTTGACATAAAAATCATAAAAATCGTTAAGAGTTTCAATATCACAAGTAGTAAAACGGGACTTTTTTTGTTACATCGTTATTAAAAAAATCACAGAAATCAAACTAGTTGAAATACGAACCTGAAAGTAATTTTATTTATAAAAGAAAAGTTCATTTTAATAGGAAAAAATTCGACAGTAATTTGATACAAGAATCATAAAAATCGTTAGAGTTTCAATATCACAAGTAGTAAAACAGCAACCAACGAGTCGGAATACGGAGCTGAAATTACTTTCTCTCAATCGAAAAAAAAAAGATTATTTTAAAAGAAAAAACAAATATTATATAGAAAAAATTTTCATAAAAGTAAATTTTCCCTGAGAGTTGAGCAATGAATTTTTATTAAACATTCATAAGGGTCTAAGAATTTTATGATTGAGATATTTAATAAATTATTATGGATAATGAACTAAAATGAAAAGCTAAAATGACATTTTTGATCATGGAAAAAAGAAAGTATAGGCAAAATAAGAAAAAACATAGCTAAAAAAATAATTATTACCATTCCTTATGAAACAACCTGTCTTATAACTATAGTAATGGTCAGTTGAATTTGGAAATTTTTAGTTTAATATCTTTTTTTCAAAATATTCTTTTTTTTGGTTATTGATTTAATTTTGAATAGTTTTTAATAACTGTTGAATAATTTTCTAAATTTTCTTCTTTTTTTAGTAATAAATTATTTATTTTTTTGGGGTATGTTTATTCTTAATGTATTTATACTTTCATCTTTTTTGCTTGCACGTTCACAAACATCATTTTTACTCTTTATTCAGTTTCATTTGCCATAATATTTATTTAATTCTTTTTTTAAAATAAATGTTTATACTCGATGTAAATTATAAAAAAAAAAGAATATTTTTTTGATATATTTTTAAGTTATGATTTGTTTTTAAATAAATCTTGATTGCCATTTGATTGAAATTAAAAAGAAAATGAAGTATTTTATCATTGTGATATTATTTTAATAAATATTTTTTAAACAATATATTTTTACACTCGATGTTAATTATTGAGAAAATTAATATTTAATGTTTTTTTTTTAATAAATATCGATTGGCATTCGATGTTCTTGAAAAAAATAGTAAATAATATACTATAATAATAAAGTAACTTGTTAATAATCTCTAAAAAAATACTATGACCAAGATGTTAGAAGTATCTATAGTTAATCCAATGAAACTCAAAATCGTACCACAGCAAAATAATTTATTAATTCAAAATTTTAGAGAAAGTGACAACTAGTTTCGACTTTAAAAGTCATCATCAGGTCTAATAACAAGAAACAGGAAACAATATCAAAGTTAAAACCAAAAAATTCTTCTTAATTAAAGTAAGAGTGCAGTTAAGTGGTAAAAAAAACAAATAGTAAAAACTAACTAAATAACATTAAAACTGTGTTGGGTGAACTTAAGAACAAATAAAATTTTTGAGCTCATCACTAGGTTTAAGCCATGTGTGTTTAAAATGAAAAAGATAAGGGAAATGGTCAAAATTGTCGACAAACGAAAAAGATCCCTTAGTGTTAGGCGAAGGGAAGTTTTTTATACCACATAATTCCTTTGTTAATTTTTACTATTTGTTCATTTTTACCACTTAACTGCACTGTTACTTTAATTAAGAAGAAATTTTTGGTTCTAACTTTGATATTGTTTCCTGTTATTAGACCTGATGATGACTTTTAAAGTCGAAACTGGTTGTCACTTTCTACAAAATTTGGAATTAATAAATTATTTTGTTGAGGTACGATTTTGAGTTTTAGTGAATTATTCCACTTTACTACGTAGGAGCTACTTGGAGAACCTTTTGTACCGTATCTATAATTGTCTCTTTTGAGAATGGACAAGTAGAAGTGTAAAAATAATAATTTCGGGTATCTTTTATTTAATAAATCACTGGTAGGCGCAGAAATTTCTCATCGCCATTTCAAATTTTCTAAACGCTTTCCCTTGTAAAAGATCCTCCTGCTTTCAGTGTAGCCACAACTCGAACCGATTTTTCCAAGTGTATATTCGAAACGATACACCATTCCATTCTCATATTGCACACGACAAAAAAACCGTGTAACAGAGTCTGGTATATCACCGAAAAACGGAAGTGGACTTCCGCAAGGGCTCCAATTTCTGTGCGATGCTCCAGAACAACGTTTCGGTCTCGACAACAGTCGCAAATGCAACAGCGCTGGGACCACTTTTACTTCTTGTTGCGCTCCGTAAAGATCAAAAATTCAGAACGCTGCCGGCCACGGTTCTCTTTTCGTCTTTCCGTTCCTGCGGCCGCGTTTTCTTCGTTAAGGGCGGTTTACGTGGAACAGCGTCGAAGGACCTTAGTGGGATTTTTAGGGATTCGTTAAGTGGAATTTGAATCGTTGAGAAAAATACGGATTTTGTGATTAAGTTTACGGTTAACTTAGTGTTGTGGTTAAATTTAATTGTGGATTTTCTGGTTACATATAGGACTTGGTGCAATTTATTTCTTGGTCAAACTTGCAAGGTAATGTTTATTTTTATGCTGTATGATAAGTAAAACAGACCACATTCTTATGATATATCTTTAATGTTTACAAAATTGTTTGTTTGTCAAAAAATAATGTCTTTCTGGAAATAACTTATTAAAACGAGACATCCTGAAGATATCTTTTTTAAATCCATATTATGTTTTGGTTCTAAAAATACGTCTTATAGATGTCAACTTTAAATATTCCTACAGGATCTTCCAAAAACATATTTTTACGTCTTAGAAAATAACTTGTTTTTTATTTTGTGATTTTTTCCTCATAGTGAAAACACGCGACATCCCAAAGACATCTCTTTTAAATAAATATTATGTTTTGGTTCTAAAAATACGTTTTCTAGATGTCAGCTTTCAAAAATTTTAAATATTCCTAGAGGAAATTCCAAAAACATATTTTTACGTCTTAGAAAATAACTTGTTTTTTATTTTGTGATTTTTTCCTCATAGTGAAAACACGCGACATCCTAAAGACATCTTTTTTAAATAAATATTATGTTTTAGTTCTAAAAATACGTTTTCTAGATGTCAACCATGAAAACTTTTAAACGTTCCTACAGAATCTTCGAAAAATGTCATTTTTTACCTTATAAAATATCTTAGCTCAAAAAAGACGTCTTATAGACATTTATTTAAATCCATATGTTTCGACCTTAAAAAATAAGTTTGCTCTGAGATATTTTAAAGAGGACTAATAGAGAATCTCTTAAACATATCTTTTTTAGGTCCATTATTAATTTTAGCTATAAAAATTATAAATATGACCTTTTACAATTCTTAAAAATTCCTATAGGTTCTACAACAACGTCTGTATTATTTCGTAGTTCTAAAATCGACTTCTTATCACTATCTGCATTAAAATTAAGTTGAACTGAATTAGTTTCAGGTTTTAATGTAGAATATGTGAGAGAAGGTACAGGATCTCCTAAAGATATAATTTTTTATACCGACATTATGTCTTTGGTCAAAAAAAAAAGACGTTTGCATTGGAAAATATTAAAGATTCATCCAGGATCTCCTAAAGATACCTTTTTTAGATCCATATTATGTCTCGGGTCTAAAAATACATCGCATAAATGTATGTTTTTAAAAGCCTTAAAGATTCCTACAAAATCTCATAAATATATATTTTGTATATCCATATTATGTCTCGGTTTTAAAAAAGACGTTTTATAGATTTCTGCTCTAAGAAGTTTTAAAGCAGACTAATGCAGAATCTCTTAAAGAGAACTTTTTTAGATCCATATTATATATTTGGTCTAAAAATACGTCTTATGGATGTATGCTTTTAAAAATATTAAATATTCCTGCAAATTCTTTTAAATATATCTTTTTTTATATCTATATTATGTCTCGGTTTAAGAAAATATTTATAAATGTCTACTTTGAGAAGTTTTAAAGTGAACCATTTCAGAATCTTATAAAAATATCTCTTTTAGATCCATATTATGTCTTAGCTCAAAAAATACTTCTTACGGATGTGTGCTTTTAAAAGTTTTAAATATTACTACTAAGTTCCGCTAAAGATATTGTATATCGGCCTGAAAAAAACCTTTTATATACCTGTTATCTGAGAAGTTTGAAAGAAAACTAATGCATAATATCTTGAAGATATCTTTGTTTGGTCTTCATTATGTTTTACAAATGTGTACTTTTGAAAACCTTAAACATTCCTAGAAAATCTCCTTAAGATATCTTTTTGATATCCATATTATGTCTTGGCTTTAAAAAAGACGTTTTATAGATGCTTGCTCTGAAAATTTTAAAGAGGACTAATTGTAAATATCTTAATGATAACATTTTTCGATTCATATTATGTCTTGGCTCTAAAAGTATGTCTTATAGATACATGCTTTTAAAGGATTTAAAGAGGACTAATACATACTATCTTCAAGATATATCTGTTTAGTCCATATGATGTCTTGATTCTTAAAACAAGTCTTATAAGTTATAAGTTTTGAGAATCTTTTAAAGATACATTTTTTAGATCCATAACACGTCTTAGAGATGTGTTTCTTCAAGAGCCTTAAATATTCCTAAAGGATCTTCTAAAGATATATATTTTATATCTATGTATATTATCGGCCTTAAAAAAACGTTTCATAGATGTTTTTAAATATGACTACTACAGGACCTTTTTAAAACCTGTTTTAATTGAAGTCAATATAAAGGTTTCGTTGTAGAATAATATAAAATGAATAATATAGACTATGTTTTAGAACTTCAGGTATTATACAGGGTCTCCTAGAAGTTCCGAATCGAAAATGAAAATTAATAATATACCGAGCGTATCAGAAGTTCGGTTCAACAATGAAAGAACAATTGAATTCAGAGAAAAGGGAACTATATAAAATCCATATTACTTTCTAAGATTGGTAATTGACAAACTTTGGTTATGAAACCGTAATAATCGATTTCACAAACTTGCTTATTTCCTTACACATTGATACATATATAATATTAGCGTTATTCAATACCATCATTAGATCCGGCATCTGTACATGGTTTATTGTTTGATTTGCGAACAAATCAATACCTGACGGAACCATCCAAGTAAAAAAAATATCACATACGTATACATTGAAGATTACGAGTTAAAATACTTTTCTTTCCGCATTTTTGGTTTTCATTAATAACAAACGGAAAATATTTACCGGTTACCGTGTGGAATGATTAATATTTTTTAATTATTTCTTCGACCATAAAACTCTACATTTTTATGTATTAAATAAAAAAGTGGATTTTGCAACGGTATCTTTACGTTCTATGACCAAGGAATTGTTATAAGGTGAGTCCAAACAATAATGCATTTTTTTGTGTTTATAACATCACCGAAATTTTTCAAACTAAAAACGAGGAAAACTATGATTGGGACAAAAATATTAAGATTTTAATACAAGTAGCTTGTCGCAAAAATACGAAACACTCTGTATATCTACGGTTGATTTATATGTATATTTTGAATAAAACAATTCAAATGGAGCGTATCAGTAGAAACATCTCATTGGATTAATTTGATTAATGTAATAAAAAGTCACGTACTCATTAGAGTAACGAGTAATTAAAATTAATACAACGTTATTAAAACCTTTCTAAAACTAAATGGCTATCATCGGCGTCGTATAATATATATTAACATTTTCTATGCCACTGAAGAAGACTTTTATATCATCAAGTTCGTATCGTTATTATTAATAAACGTTTTTGATTTTATGTATTAGATATTAACTTTCTCTATAAAAAAATATGAATTAGTTTCTATTGTTGAGAATTTTTGTTCATTCAAAAGGTTAAAATTAAAATTTACAACAACAGTTATGATCATAACGTTCGGTATTTTATTTTTTATTTTTTGATTAGGAAATGCAATCTATTAAAGTTGATAACAATTTATATCCACTTTGTGACGAAGTGTAGGTGTTAATAATGTCGATCAAAGTACTAAGAACAATAAGTCTTATCTGCATACACATAATTGACTTTGTTAACTTTCGGTAAAAAATAAATGACCACAAATTGTCTACTAATTGGATTTAAAAATAAGAATTTAATCTCCCCAAACATTGGTCCTTCGAACCGCATTGAATTATAACTTTGATAAAATTTATATATATTTAACTTTAATTTTTAGGTCTATATTATATCTTGCGTCTAAAAATCCTTTTTGTAAATCTTCTGAAGATATGATTCACATTATGTCTTAGCTCAAAAATGATATCTTAGAGATATTTGCGTTGGGAAACCTTAAATATTCCTTTAGGTTCACCTAAAGATATCTATTTTATATCCATATTATGTTTCGAAAAATACGTCTGCCCCGAGAATTTTTAAAGAAGACTAACACAGAATCTCTTAAAGATATCTTTTTTACATACATATTTTAATACCATTTATCAACCGCAGACAGCTATTTTGCACTTTTTGAATCCGGTCTGAATCAACCTTGCGCAAACAAGGACCGTACACATTGTCACAATGGTTAAAGTGAGGCAAGACCAGTGAATCTGTGAGCATTAGTTCAATTTCTGTGGTTAGTTCATGCCTTTCTGGGTAAATAAGTTTTAACGAGCAATAAGCATTATGTTTTGACTCAAAAGAAGCCTTTGTTAACTTTCGGTAAAAAAATAAACGACGACAATTTGTCAACTAATTGGATTTAAAAATAAGAATTGAATCTTCACAAGTATTGGTCTTTCGAGCCGGATTGAATTCTAAATTTGACAAAATTCCTATAAATGTGTAATAAACATTTGGTTTTAATTTATTCTCACTGATAAAGACGGTGCAAAACATTTTTAGTTCACTTTGCATAATAAAGATGAAAAATAATTATACCTAATATAGAAACTCTTATAAATGTCTTTTTTAAGGTTATATTATATCTTGCCTCTAAAAATATTTTTTATAGATGAGCGTTTTTACAATTCTTAAAAATGCATACAGATTCTCCCCAAGATATCTTTTTTATATCCCTATTATTTCGTGGTTCTTATAAATATCTGCATTAAGAAAACCTATAGATTCCTACAGGATCTTTTAAAAATACCTTTTTTATACCTACATTACATTTTGACTCAAAAAAAGACTTAATTTTCGGTAAAAACATAAACGACGACAATTTGTCAACTAATTGGATTTAAAAATAAGAATTGAATTTTCACAAGTATTGGTCTTTCGAGCCGGATTGAATCCTAAAATTGACAAAATTTCTATAAATATGTAACGAACATCTGGTTTTAATTTATTGTTACTGATAAAGACGGTGCAAAATATTTTTAATTCACTCTGCATAATAAACATGAAAAATATTTATAATTAACATAGAATCTCTTATAAATGTCTTTTTTAAGGTTATATTATATCTTGCCTCTAAAATTGTTTTTTATAGATGAGCGTTTTTACAATTATTAGAAATTCTTACAGAATCTCCCAAACATAACTTTTTTATGTCCTTATTTTTTCGTGGTTCTACTAACGGGTTCTTATAAATACCTGCATTAAGAAAATCTAATGTTTCCTACAGGATCTTCTCAAAATATCTCGTTTATATCCACATTATATCTTGACTTAAAAAAAGACGTCTTATATAATTAACTTTCGATAAAAAAATTAATGGCCACAAATTGTCATTTAATTGGATTTAAAAATAAGCATTAATTTCAACTTACAAACATTGGTCCTTCGAGCCGCTTTGAATTCTAACTTAGATAAAATTCCTGGAAATATATAATTGGCTTTAATGTACTCTCACTGATAAAGAAGGTACAAAATATTTTTAATTCGCTCTCAATAATAAAGATGCAAAATATTTATACTTCAATAGATCGGGCTCCACGTTGGGCGCCCTAAACTATTTTTCTTAATCCTTCAGTGACCAGTTATTGCAATATCTTCGCCATTATTTGCCTTGATTTTAAATAATTGTGTTAAACAAAAACTGATTAAAATTATATAAATTACATTAAAAGTGTATGTGAATCATGTAGGATATATCGTCATGTAAGATAAGTTTAAACAAATTAAAAATTTGTTTTATCGCAATGATTCACAATAAAATGTTGATATAAAATTTTACATAATAACAACAATAGAAATATGGTATACACTTATTTTCTTAAAGACTACATTTAATAGTGTTGAATCATTTTTATCTTATTTTTCTTTTTTGGACATAACATTCGGGTGTTTTTGAATAATAAGAATAAAAATACGGTCATTTCAGCTTAATCAAATTTATTGTATTATTCATAGTATTGTTATTATATTCGCAATATGCTTGAATATGCATGTTATTGTTACTAGTGTTCATGGTAATTGAATTGTATATATTTCGAAGACATTAGCTTTCTAATAAATATTAAATTTATTCATAAACATAAATTTAGCTGTAATTGTTATTTGAGAGCATTAATCTGCATTATGTATTATATAAAAAAGAAATTAAAAAGCGTATGCAGCATTTAGAAAATTTTAAATGGTAATGAGAAATTTCTGCTCTTACAAGTGATTTAACAGAATTAGTTAGAAAAGTATAGTCGAAATTTTTCTTTTTTAATGTTGTACCTTGTTCTGAGTGATTTTTTTATTGCTTTACCCACGTCTTCTAAGATTTATACAACCAAAAATATTAAGTTTCTTTATAATTAACATCGAGTATAAAGATACAATTGTTTGAAAAATCATTAAAAATATTAATATGAATAATTATTGAAATATCACCATGATAAAAAAATTATCGAAAAGTACCAAAAATTAATTGTTTTGCTTTTTAATTTCCATCTAGTGTAAAAGTTTATTTTAAAAATACATTGAAAATTATAAAAATGCACCAAAAAAAAAAAACAATTATTTTCTTCGATTTCGATCGACAGTAAATATTTATTTTTTTATTTATAAAAATTATAAAAATAATTATTAAAAATATCAAAAAGATTATTTATTAAAAAAATATTAATAATATCATATTATAATAATAATAATAGGTTGAAAATGCTTAGTTATCTTTTTTATTTCTATGAAATGGCAATCAAGACTTATTTAAAAAATTATAACTTAAAAATCTATTAAAAAAATATGAATTCATTTTATAATTTCCATTGATCGTTAAAATTTATTTAAAAAAATCATTAAAAAATATAGAAAAAAAATTTTTCAATCGAGTTTAAATATTCAATGTTCAAAAAAAAATAATAACAAAATATCAAAATAGATTGAAAAATAATTTAATTTTCTTATTTTTAATATCCATCAGCGATTTATTTAAAAATATATTAAAAAATAGAAAAATAATTAAAGATTAATTAAATAATGCCAAAATTTAATTAACTCTCTTTAATTTCGATTGAATGTAAATAGTTATTGTTTAAAAAAAATCATTTTTAAAAATATCAAAAAGATTATTTATTAAAAAGGAATTTATTGAAAGAATTAATAATTTTCTTTTTAATTTTCGTCATGTATCAATCAAGATTTATTTAAAAAAAATTAATAATTTACTTTAAACATTTTAATTAAATATAAAAAATCAATTAATTTTCTCATATTTAGCTCTAGCATAAATATTTATTGTGTAGCTCACTCTTGCTGAATTCGACTTTTTGAAAATTTTATCATTTTTGTTATTATTTTACCATTTTTTGTTATTTTTGCCATTTTTTTTTAAGTTT
The DNA here is from genome assembly GCA_951812935.1 of Hermaeophaga mercurialis. Taxonomy (NCBI): domain Eukaryota; kingdom Metazoa; phylum Arthropoda; class Insecta; order Coleoptera; family Chrysomelidae; genus Hermaeophaga; species Hermaeophaga mercurialis. The sequence goes on from OX638363.1 coordinate 2,446,360, forward strand.
GTAGATTCACTTTTACTGTTAGATATTTTCAGCCAATTTCAACTGAACTCAATTATGGTTTCGAGAATATTAGGGATTTTGGTCGAACGTTAATAATTTTTAGATTTTTTCTTATTGTATAATCTCTTTGACGATAATTACACTAACTTAGTCAAAAATGCAACTATGTTCCAAGTTCAGATCAAAGTAAATTCAACATTGTATTAAGTAGTTACTAAGGCAAGGGTTTAATAAAAAAGATTATTGCTATTTACACTGATAGCCAAGTTTTATTTATAGTTATAAAGTCCCAGAAAGACGAGATACTCTAACGGAAGAGCGTAACTACAACAGATGAAGATGAAGAAGGCGAAACCTAAGACCCATTCTAGTTTAATATATACTAATTTTCATATTCTTTTCATAATTCCTGCATGTTAACTAATACTTTCCTGGTAATAATGCACCCCGGTTGACTTTCAGTAAAAATAAAAAAATCTAAAAGGAGCGCATTTAGTTGATCTTTTGTAGTAGTTTGTTCGAATACAAATGGTTCATAGGAAAAGTAAAAAATTATGTATTTATAAATTTCACAAAAATGGGACATTTAGTTGACTTGTCGACGCAACCTCGATTTTAAATAATGACAGAACATCTGGAAGTCGAAAAAAATGTTACTTGGCAATAAGTTTATTGAAACAATTGTCAGTGTGAGTGTCAGATGATAGATGTACGATTCGGTAAGTTAAGTTTTCTCTCAAAGTTTACATAAATAATGTTAATTTTTCTTTGCAATATTAAACCTGGTTCCAGAAAAAGACTTCGTTTCCATCAACTGTCAACAACAATCACCAACATTTTTCAAATCTGTCCAAAAGTTTGTGGAAGACCGAAAATAATATATATTTGAAATTAGCAAATCAATTAGTCAGATTTTCAGTTCGGGTATAGCCAGAGTAAAATATAGATTGATGTAATATCTCATATTATCTTGTAAGGAGCTGATTAGTGACTCCAATTGCATTCTTTTCCTAAGATGAAAAAATTCGCTGATACATGTCAAATATATCCAAAGTACTACTGCCATAATTTTATTTAATACTACTTGCAAAAATAAGCCAGTGGTAATTATGGCAATTCACAACAGATGCAGTAACATTGAGAAACGTTGGTGGTTGTTGTTGACAGTTGATGGAAACGAAGTCTTTTTCTTGCACCAGGTTTCATATTTCATCGCAACATAAACATTATTAACTTAAACTTTGAGAAAAAAATTAACTCATCGAAAAGTACGTCTGTCTGACCAACACCACCTAGAGAAAAAGGCCGAATATCGTCATAAAAATTAGCCTTTCTCGCATCTGTAAAGAGGACTGAAAGTTTTCGAATAAAGTGGCCCACCCTAATCGCAAATAGGTCAAGTAACTAATCCAAAAGAAAGTTCAAAAAGCCAAAGTTACTTGAGCGTCACCAGCAGTAACTGGATATAATCTACTGTATCCTACATTTTTCCACCCACTTTTGAACCAAAATTACCCCAAGGGGAAGAAATGTTACGAAAACGATTATATCCAATTGCCAAGGAAATCTTTGTTCCCACAAAATTTTCTGCAGTAAGTTAATACCAATTTATTTCATAATACTTATTTTTGTTAAAATATACCTACGTAGAATTATTGAAGCTAATGAAATAGGTTTTAATTTTGTGATTTGTTACAGATTTGCCACTTTGCCAACGATATTTTGTGTGAAACTACTGAAAAAGATTCGAAGACTGGTCTAATGCTTAGTGCAGAACTGTTGAAACAAACCAAGTTTGTCACCAACCAAATAATCTTGCATTTTCTCCAACTGCCTCTTTTATTTGTCTTCGAGTCAATGTGGAGTCCACAGAGAAACTCCAGACAAGAAAAAAAGGAAACCAGGAGCTGTAGCTTTAAACTCTGCAATTCAAAAAAGTGCTTTGGAACATTTCACAGTATATTGAAAAATATTCTTTCGCCAATTTTGAAGAACTAAAAATGTAAAACTCCTCTCTAAAACAAGAGTAGTTCACCTCTTTTTGATGGAGTCGTTGGTATTAAATTGTAGACATTGTATTAGTAATTATTTTGTAAATATTCTTGTCATTTTTAAATCTGTATTTTGTTAATAAAATTTTGTATCTATTTGCGAACAAAGGTGTTATTATTAAATTCCTGTACATATCAATACCTAAGAAAAATCTGCATTAGGCATAATTTATTTCTATAAAAACTATATTAATTGAAGCATAAAAAAATCACACAACAATAAATAAAAATTGTCATTTTTAGATTTCCTGCTGTGATGATTTCCAGTAATTTTTAGCTATATTTCTTTAATAAAGTTAGCCCACTTTCGTTAAACTTTTAACATTTTCACTCACTATACAGTTTAAATACTTGGCAACTGTATCTTGGTATATAGAGGGTATTGACAAAACCCAATTCCCTTCAACTAATTTTCGCAAAGATAGAATAAAATCATTGCAGCCATTGGCCAATTTGAATGGACACACAACAGTTAATTTTTCCATTTCTGCAGGAGAAAAAAACGTGTCAAATCGGCTTAGAGAACAGACTAAAAAACATATCTTTTATGAACAATTCCATAGAACCATAGGACTTAAGGTTTGATTCCCAAGATCATGTCATGGATCTACATGGCAATCATAAGACCAATGCTAATATACGGCGCAATTGCTTGGGAACCTAAGACCAACCAAGTAACAGCTGTGCGTAAATTAGAACAAATCCAAAGAATAGCATGTTTCAACATTACAGGAGCCATGAGAACAACACCAACAAAAGCAATGGAGGTGATTCTGGGTCTCACCCCCCTAGACATCCATATCAAGCAGGTTGTTCTAATGACTATGACACGACGGTTCCAAAACAAAGAGAGCCTCAGGATGTGGATTATACTCAAAATCCTTAAACCAGAATATAAAATGGGCTATGAGTAAAAAACAGAGCTGACTGGCATCCTCATAGCAGCTCAAGAGATCACCAAGAAGAACATCACTGGAAAAAATGTGCACATCCTAACCAATAACAGACAATCATTACTAGTCCTAGTCAGACTACTTATCACTTCAGGCTTAGTGCTAGAATGCAACCAAGCCTTGACCACAGCATGCAACAACAACAACGTACTAACAGTTAGCTGGATCAAGCGATAAATCGAAAGGTAATCGCATGGCTGACTTGTTGGTTAGGAGAGCGACCTCCCAGGAAATTTTGGACTCTGGCCTCCTCTCTGGCCTGACAGCATCAACCGTGACAATCCTAATAAAGGAACGTTCTCTAGACATGTTTAAGGAAAGGTGGGACAAAACAAGGAACTCTAAGCGAGAGAACTTGTACCGTACCCCGACAACTATATAGCTAAGAAATATCTAACAATGACCAGACAGAATCTTCGCCTAACTATAGGCATTTGGACTGGCCATTGCCATCTTCGGAAGTACCTCCACAGAATGAGGCTACCCGACACGCCCCTATGTAGAGGGTGCGAACATGAAGCTGATACAATGGAACACATACTCTGCGATTGCCCAGCGCTCTCACCGATAAGATACTCTGTGTTCAACGAGTACTGGCTAATACTGTCCCACATAAAGGAAACATCTCTAGGCCACGTTATCACCTACATAAAATCAGTAGAGGTAGAGGAAGTCTTCGACAAGAGGAGGATGCACAATGGGCCAAATGTGGTCTAAGTACTGTGGGGCTCCCACCATCCCTATTCTACAGATACAGAATTACTGGTGCCTGCAGTAATATTCTACCAGAAAATCTAATTGGTAAAAAATCACTGAAATTGAACATAAATTATAATTGAGTGGATGATTTAAGCAACATAAATATAAAGTTAGGTTGTTTTGAAATAGTTAAAAAATATAAAATCGATGAAAATGTCAGAAATTATCGAATCTAAAAATGACAATTTTTATTTATTGTTGTGTGATTTTTTTTATGCATCAATTAATATAGTTTTTATAGAAATAAATTATGCCTAATGCAGATTTTTCTCAGGTATTGATATGTACAGGGATTTAATAATAACACCTTTGTTCGCAAATAGATACAAAATTTTATTAACAAAATACAGATTTAAAAATGACAAGAATATTTACAAAATAATTACTAATACAATGTCTACAATTTAATACCAACGACTCCATCAAAAAGAGGTGAACTACTCTTGTTTTAGAGAGGAGTTTTACATTTTTAGTTCTTCAAAATTGGCGAAAGAATATTTTTCAATATACTGTGAAATGTTCCAAAGCACTTTTTTGAATTGCAGAGTTTAAAGCTACAGCTCCTGGTTTCCTTTTTTTCTTGTCTGGAGTTTCTCTGTGGACTCCACATTGACTCAAAGACAAATAAAAGAGGCAGTTGGAGAAAATGCAAGATTATTTGGTTGGTGACAAACTTGGTTTGTTTCAACAGTTCTGCACTAAGCATTAGACCAGTCTTCGAATCTTTTTCAGTAGTTTCACACAAAATATCGTTGGCAAAGTGGCAAATCTGTAACAAATCACAAAATTAAAACCTATTTCATTAGCTTCAATAATTCTACGTAGGTATATTTTAACAAAAATAAGTATTATGAAATAAATTGGTATTAACTTACCGCAGAATATTTTGTGGGAACAAAGATTTCCTTGGCAATTGGATATAATCATTTTCGTAACATTTCTTCCCCTTGGGGTAATTTTGGTTCAAAAGTGGGTGGCAAAATGTAGGATGTAGTAGATTATATCCAGTTACTGCTGGTGACGCTCAAGTAACTTTGGCTTTTTGAACTTTCTTTTGGATTAGTTACTTGACGTATTTGTGATTAGGGTGGGCCACTTTAATCGAAAACTTTCAGTTCTCTTTACAGATGCGAGAAAGGCTAATTTTTATGACGGTATTAGGCCTTTTTCTCTAGGTGGTGTTGGTCAGACAGACGTACTTTTCGATAAGTTAATTTTTTTCTCAAAGTTTAAGTTAATAATGTTTATTTCGCTCTGAAATATGAAACCTGGTTCGACGAAAAGGCCTCGCTCCCATCGTCCGTCAACAACAACCACCATCATTTCTCAAATTTGCTGCGTCTGTTGTCAGTTGCCATAATCACCTCTGGCTGATTTTCGCAAGAATTAAATAAAATCATTGCAGATGTACTTCAGAGCTTCTGGACAAACATCAGAAATTTTTTTATGTTCGGAAAAGAATGAAATCGAAGTCATCAGTAAACTTCTTACAAGTTAATATGAGATATCCTATTAATATTTCCTATGGCTGTACCCAACCTGAAAATCTGACTAGTTGATTAGCTAATTTCAAATCTTATTATTTCCAGTCTTCCACAAACTTCTGAACATGATTTTAAACGACTGTTTAATGATTTTTAACAGATCTGGTAGAACCACATAAGAGTTACTAAAGTTCTGAAAGTCCGGAAGCTCGCTGGACACGACAACCGCATTCTTTACCTAAGTTTGCATTTACAAAAATGAAAAAAGTCGCTGTTGTCTGTCCAGCAGTTCTGAAATACTATTGCCGTGATTTTATTTAATTGTACTTGCCAACACCAACAGCCAGAGGTAATTATGGCACCTAACAGCAGATGCAGCAAATTTGAGAATTTTTGGTGATTGTTATTGACGGACGGTGGGAGCGAAGTCTTTTATTGGAACCAAGTTTCGTATTTCAAAGCGAAATAAACATTATTCAAGTAAAATTTGAGCAAAAAATTGACTTACCGAAACGTACGTCTATCATCTGACACTCACACTGACAATTGTTTCATTAAGTTTATTATTACCAGGCAACATTTGTTTACAATTTTCAGATGTTCTGTTATTATTTAATATCAAGTCTACAATGTACAGAAAAAATTAAAAAGAAAATAATATTCTGATAGGGGAGCAATTCGGCTTTCGTCAGGGTAAATCTACAGAAATACATCTTGCCAATATATAAACATAAATTTTAATATTAAGCACAACCACTATGCGAAATATTCTTACTTATGATATCCTAACCATCTTGTAGTTCTAAATAAACTAATTTTATTTACATATTTTTTTAGGAGAAACAGTACAAAGTCATTTTTAAAAATCAAGATGATTGCATTTTGTATCTTATGAAATTTTTTGTGTCTCCTGTAAAATTTGGAAAATGTCACAACTTTCTACATTAGATGGAACGATTTTCAAAAATGTATAAAACGTCATTTTCTTCTTCTCTCAACAACTCTTTATGTTTATTTATGACAAAATTGATGGGTGTAACAATCACTATAAAAAGAAGATTTTTAACGATATCTCAAGATCGAGCCATTAAATAGAAACTACCAAATTCTTGCTTTTTACAAATGACTATATTTTATTCCCATTTTTCTCCCATAAAAACATGTCAAAAAAACTAATTTATTTAAAATTAGAAGATAGTTACGATATTATAAATAAGAATAATTCGCATAGTGGTTGTACTTAATATACCTATTAGTAAACTGTATATGTGTAGATTTACCCTGATGAAAGCCTAATTGCTCCCCTATTAGATTAATATTTTCTTCTAAAGATGCATTCAATATATTATTTCATTTTTCCTGTACATTGTAGACTTGATCTAAAATAATGACAGAACATCTGAAAATCGAAAAAATGTCGCCTGGCAATAGGTTTATTAAAACAATTGTCACTGTTTGTGTCAGATTTTAGACGTACGATTTGGTAAGTTATTTTTTTTACTCAAATTTTACATGAATAATATTTACTTCACTTCAAAATATGAAACCTGCTTCTAGAACAATGCTTATCCTCAATCACCCGCAAACAACAATCACCAAAATTTCTTCAAATTTACTGCATATGTTCTGGGGTTTACTAATTATCACGGGCTAATAAGTAGAGTCGAATAAAATCATGACAGGGGTACTTCGGGTATATTGGACATGTATCAGTGAATGTTTACATTTTTGTAAACACAAACATAGACAAAGAATGCGGTTGAGCTTCCGGACTTTCAGGGTTCTATAAACTCTACCTGGCTTTACCCGATCTGTTAAAAAGAATTAAACAGCCTTTTAAAATCATGATTAGAAGATTGTGGAAGACTGGAAATAATCAGAAATGAAATTAGTAAATTAATTAGTCAGATTTTGAGGTCGGGTAGAGTCACAAGAAAAATTAATTGGATGTAATATCTCATCATATTATCCTGTAAGAAACTGAATGGTGGCTCCAATTGCATTCTTTTTCTAAGATGAAATAATTCGCTACAAATTTAAGGAAATTTTGGTGATTCTTGTTTGCAGGTGGTTGACGATAAGCTTTGTTCAGGAACCAGGTCTTAAATTGCCACGCAAAATTAACATTACTAACGTAAATTTTGAGAAAAAAATTAACTCATCGAAAAGTACGTCTGTCTGACCAACACCAGCTAGAGAAAAAAGGCTAACAAGGCCCAACAACCGATCTTGTCAATAATCGATGAATCGTCATAAAGATTGACCCCTTTCGCCTTTGTAAAGAGAATAACAAATTTCCGATTAAAATGGCTCAGCCTTTTCTCAAAAATTCAACTACTCCAAAAAAAGTTCAAAAAGTGAAAGTTGGCAATTGCCAAAATTCTCCAAAAATAAAGGAAAATGGTGCAACTCTCTGGATTACCTTTGTACCCACAAAATATTCTGCAGTAAGTTAAGATCAATTTATTTTACAATTATTATTTTTGTTAAAACACACCTACATAGAAATATTGAGCTAAAGAAATAGGTTTTAATTTTGTGATTTGTTACAGATTTTCCAATTTACCAACGATATTTTGTGTGAAACTGTTGAAATTGATTCGAAGACTGTCCTGATGCTCAATGCAAATCTCTTGGAACCAACTAAGTTTGTCACCAACCGCTTTACCCTGCATTTTCCCAACTGGCCTTTTTATTTGTCTTCAAGTCATTGTAGAAATCATAGAGACTCTCAAGACAAAAATAGAAAACAACCAGGATCTGCAACTTTAAACTCTGCAATTCAAAAAAGTACTTTGGAACACTCGAAGTATAGAAGAGTGGTTCACCTCTTTTTGTTCGAGTTAAGTTTTAAAGTGTAGATATTGTATCAGTAATTACTTTGTAAATATTCTTGTAATTTTTAAAACTTATTTTGTTAATAAAATTATGTATCTATTTGTAAACAAATGTGTTTTAATTATTAAATTCCTGTACATATGAAAACCTAACAAAAAGCATTAGACACCATTAATTTCTTTAAAAACTATTATGCAGTAATTTGTCCGATATACAAGAAGAGGAATCCCAAAGTCAATAGTAATTTCAGGTAGCAAGAAATTATGGATTAATAACTGAAAGAAAAACCAAATATATGATGAAGGGGAAAACAAGAAAAAATGAAAAAATAGAGTTTAACATAAGAGAGAAAAAAATTCATTCCCAAAGTTGGATGCCATGAACCATACAGGCTAAAATATTTGCTTATAGAGCATAAGCTTTTTATGCAATGACAGAGTAGAATTTCTTCTGTATTTGAGTCCGAGTTCTTCTCTTTTCTTTTTGACATGCAATAGTATGTTTATCTAATTGGGGAATGTGTACAGTAGGTATAGAACTGGTCCTATGACACTTCCTTGTGGTACTCCATCTTTGATCTGTCTCAGATCAGAGTAAGATTCTTCTTGTTCGATCCGAAAGTATCTGTTTGAAATATATAATTGAATGGTATCTGAATATTGTCGGGGAAGGCATGGTATCTTGTAGATTAGGCCTTCGTGCCAGACCTTGTGTAACACCAAGGAAAATGGTAGCAAAGACGTTCTTTTCTTCTAACGATTTTTCAAAGAGTAAACAAAAAGGTAAAATAAATAAACTTCTCGTGAACAATTTTCTGTTGTTATAGTAAATATTCCACATTTGTCATAATAAAATTAAAACGCTTTCAAAACGAAATGCCATACTGTAGATAAAAAAAAACGGTTTTATATTCGTTTTCACTTTTAAATTCACGCGTGAAAATACGAATACAAAAAGAACCGAGGTGCAGTGGAACAAATCTTATTAGAAATGGAACACGCACTGCCTGCGCTTTAATTGATTTATAAATTGTTACTCAATTAGACTCACTTCGTTGTGCAACAAATTAAGGAGATCTTTCTCTAATTTCTATTTCGTCTAATGAACATTTTCACCAAATTCGTTTGTTAGTTGCGTAACTTCATATTTTTAATAATAATTTCTTTTTGTTTACAGTCAATTAAAATGGAGAAAAAGGAGAAAGGTTGCAGCAGAATATCGGGATATCTGGAAAAGAAAGGAAAAAAGGTAAGAATCAAAAATAGGAGTGTTGCATTTTAAAAATGATCCCCATTTTACCGACAAATTTTAAATCATACCGTTTATAATAAACAAATCTAAATCACACGTATTTACAAACTTTTTTTACCGTTCTTTAAGCAAATGGAAGTTTCTTATTTAGTTTTTGGACCCTGAAATCAAAAAATAAGCTTCATTTTTTTTAAAAAAACTTCATTCATTGGAATATCATCTATAAAACAAAAATCTTAAAGAATAACAATTAATTATTAATATTTTTGCTTGAAAATCGAGATTCATTAAAATATCGAAATTTAAAGTAAAACAGAACATTTTTCAAATATTTTTTCAGGATTCATTAAAATCTTGATTTTATTTTAAAACAAAAATATATTAAAAAAATCGCTTTTTCTTAATAAATATTCGGTGCTAGAAGGGCAAATTTGAAATGTGGACTTAAAAATCAAAATCCTTTAATATCTCGACTTTAAAGCCAACATTTTAAGGAAAAACACGATATTTGATTTAAAGTAGACATTTCTTAGGATTTCAAACGTGATACAAGAAATTAAACTCGAGTTTTTAAATTTCTTGATACAAAATCGAGATTTATTGAAACATTAACTTTAAAGTCAATTTTGAAGGAAACCACGAACATTTAGAATCGAGATTTAAAACTGAACATTCAATATTTTTAAAATCTCTGCTTTAAAATTGAGTTTCAATAAAATCTTGACTTTAAAATTGCCAATCACAAAATAAAAACATGAGATATTATAAGATTTCTGTTTTTACGATGAGATTCATTAAAATGTAATAAAATTTCGTTAAAGTCGATATTTAAAGTACAGGAGAACATTTTTTAATACTTTGGCGAGATTTGTCGATATCTCAAATTCAAAAGTTGAGATCTTCAACTAATACACTATAATTTTAAGATTTCTAATTTAAAATCGAGAAATATTTTAAAGCTCAATCTCAATATAGAGATACATCAAAATCTCGAATTAAAAAACGAATTTTGAAGCAAAACACGAGAATTTAATCTCATGATTTAGAAGCAAAATTCGATAATTTTAAATTTCCGGTTCAAAATTGAGATTGAATAAAATTTCGGCTGTAAAATTCTCTAATAAAAATAAAAATGAATGGATTATTATATTATTAACAAATTATAAATCCTGAAATTTTTAAAAGCATTTCAATATTAATAATCAATCAACTTTGTTAATAATATTGTAATAGAAAATATAAATATAATAGTACATAATAAATTAATGCAATATTTAACTAATATGTGTAGAAAATAGTTAAAAATGTGTCGTAACAAATGTTTAACAAAATATTTTTATAATGTATTTTTTAAATATTTTAAAACTAATATTTTAGTAATATATGTAAGTAATATTCAATAAATATTTAAAAATCTGCCGTAACAAACATTTAACAAACAATTTTTAAAAATATGTATTTACTATCTTTTATTTCTACTTATTCCGGAGACTCGGGACACCTACATTTCTGCACAATTAATAGCAAAAAAAAATTGTTTGTTTCTAAAGGGATCATTTTTAAATGGAACTTTTTCGCTGAAATGCATTTAAATATTTTTTGTTTTAGAAAATGATTAGTTCCTATAAAAAGTACTGGTTCGTATTAGAAGGCGGCCTTTTACTCTATTACCGCTCAAAAGACGACTACGAAGGAATATCACCCTGTAAGGGATCCATTAATTTGGGACCCCCCTGTATAGTCAAACCATGTCCCTCCTTACCGGGGGTTTTCCAAATACAAACAAGAATAGCTACTGTCACGTTGGTAAAGTATTGTGTTTATTTTTTTTTTTTACTTTCCTAATATACCGGGTGGGCAACTAAGAATGGCCGACGGCGATATTTCAGTACAGTTTCGGGGAAAAAATGTTATTACAAAAGTGGCCTTGAGAAAAACCTGAAAATTATTTACAGAACTGAGGGTCCACCGTTAGAGGGCGTAATTGAATACCAAAAATTAAAAAAGCAAAATTTTACAAAATATACCTAACTTAACGGTATTGTATATACGTATGTTTTTTCAAATAGAGGGGGAGAGTGGGAACCTTGTTATGAAAAAATGCTTATTATTTCGGTTCTGCTTAACCGATTTTTATATTGTCTTCTTGAAAAAATTACATGGTATTAAAAAAAAATGTCGCTAATACCGCAGCAAACTACCGGATATTTCTATGATTCTTACGTTCTTAGTAGTTATTGTTGTAGTTTGTTTAATTTGTTAATTGTTATATTATTATTATTTAATATACGATTTGTTTTCATTGTTGGTACTAGGATTTTTTTCATAACAAGGTTCCCGCTTTCTCCCACGTCTTATTTGAAAATACCGACTAAAACTTGTGAAACCAAAAATGCCCAGAATTTTTCGAAAACCCTTTATTTAGGTAAATTGTGTAAAATTTTGCGTTTTTAATTTTTTGTATTCAATATCGCCCTCCAGCGATGGATCTACAATTCTGCAAAATAATTTCCAGGTTTTTCTTGAGGTCGCTTCCGTTATAATTTTTTTTCCCGAAGCTGTGCCGTTTTTAGTTGCCCACCCGGTACATTCTACATCATTAATAACGTTTCAGAGAGCTGAAAATCGCGACGAACAAAACAAGTGGATGCAGGCGATCATCTGCGAAGTGAGTCCCCAAAAGAACCTCCAAAGAATGAGCCATTTTCGGTACTCCTTGGAGAACATCCCCCAAACTAAAGAACCCGTCAGAAATTCCACCCCAGAATCGGAATCTTCGCACAATTCCAGCGAAGATATTATACACAGGCTCCAAAAATTAGGGGCGCAATCCTACAACCCTAGAGGGAGTGTCAATAAAATGGCTACACTAAAACACAATGATCGTACACCCTTACCGGACGTTGAAGTAAGCAACGTGGATTCAAAATCCACTGAACACATTTACGAAAGAATTTCCGCGGAATTTAGAGAATCTTTGTTAGGGGAGAAGAACGTTCAAGAAGAAAATTCGATGGCGTTGCCGCCTCAAGATTTTGCCCAAAATAATTTTATTATCGATAACGATACATACGTTGTGAGCGTGCAACAGAAAGACAAAAAATCGAAACAAAGATTAAAACATACAAAATCGTTTTTCTCGAAACGTAAATCCAAAGAGGAATCATTTATGATCGAAAACGATCATTACGCGTTCATTCAAAAAGACAAAAATTCGAGCGACGATAACGCGTCAGAATTTACTGATCACAATGAAAATAATTTACTGAATAATGAAGCGAGGAAAATTGAAGAAGAAAACGCATATTCTATTCCAGATTTTTTCGCAGAATCTGAAGAAATTTATAAAGATGTAAAAAAAGCGAACGTTGAGTATGCCGAACCAACTACCTTCCAAGTAAGTATATTACTTATTTCCCTGATACCACCAATTATTTTCTTTACATAAAAGAAATATTATATGTTTTGAAATATTTATTATTTATTATCAAGTATTTCGTTTACAATATTTAATGAATGTACTATATATCTTAGAAAAGTAATATTTGCTAAATAATATTCAGTAAATACTCGTTTCTTTATGTATACAAAATATTCAAGAGCTTATATTATTATTATATTTAATAAATATTCCGATAATAATGAATAAAAAATTAAAATTCTAATTGTATCAAAATATAAAAATTTAACATCCCTCAATTTTTTGTTTTTTGATTTTTTTACCTCGTCTCTCACCTTGTTTAAAATCGAAATTAATCAAACTCTCGATGTAGAAGAGATTTCTGTATTTTTTGTTTTTAAAATAGAGATTCAGAAAATTATGTTTTAAAGTCGAGAATCATTAAAACGACTTACTAAAATTGGGAATATTAACAAATAATGATTTTAGTAAAGAACTGTATAAATATAAAAAAAATAAAAATTGTGTTTTTGGTCGAAAGCTGGGATTTTTGTTGAAATTGGGATTTTTGTAATGATATTTAAAAATCTCTCACAATAAATATTTAACATTTTTTTATCAATATTTATATAATATTTGAAAACTTATATACGTATGTAATATTCAATAACTATATAAACATCTGTGGCAGCAAATATTTAACACACATTTTTTAGAAATATTTAATTAATTTTTCTTACTATTTAGTTATTTGTTTAATTTTTTTAAATAATTTTATTTCCTTTAAAACAGCTTTACAATGTATGGGTTAAGTTATGTTAAGAATTTACAGATTATGTGTTAAACATACAAATAGGAAATGAATATAAAATTAGAGAGTACCAACGTGCTAAAGTACAAATATATAAAAATTGACTGTGATGTAACCAAACTTGGTGGATGTTAATATTAAATGGAGAAATCATTCTTAATTGAGTAATAGCGGCCATTAAAGAGGATCTCTTTTCACAGTTTTTTAAAAGAGAAAAGTGACCAAGATTTATTAATTAAATTTGGTAATTAATTGAATATTTTAATATCCATTAAGTCAGGTGAATTATGAGCCATTTTAGTATGAATTTTTTCCTTCTTACTTAATAATTATCCGGTTTTTACTTTTGACTTCTTTTATCGATAGGTAGAAGAAAATAAAAATAAAGAAATTGTGGAAGAAACCGATAAAAAGAAGTCCAAAATGAAGCTGAAAAAAGAAGAAAAGGGCCAGGGTAAATTGAAGAAAAGGCACAGTTTCATCAGGAGAGTGTGGAGGAAAAAAGACAAAAACAAAGAAAAAGAAAAAACTGATGATAGAGTCGAAGAGGAAGATTTATATGAAACCGTACCTGCTTCTGTTGTAGAAAAACTTGCTGTTACTAATAATACAACAGTTCAAATGCTATCAGAACTACAGAATATTTTAGAGCAAAAAGTGCCCATTTTAATTGTAAGTAAAATTATTTTTAAAATCAGTGAAAAAATACGTTCGTTTTTAGGAGAAAATTTCACTAGATCTTTCCCCAACTAACAGTGACCCACATGAAACTGATGAAAAATTAGGAAATACAGTACAAGATGTTTCTCAAAAACTGCCGGGTAAATATATTTTCAATTAAAGATAATAATGCACATTTTTAAATGGTGTGTAGAACGTGTCATTTGCAACAAAATATTCTAACATCATTAGTTTACCCAAAGAACGCGTCACACTTTTAATAAAAATAAGTGTCATTTAACCAAGGAATATCTACCTGATTAATCATAAAATAGTGTTAGTTTGCAGATGATTCAGATCGTTTAATCGTTTTAAGTTTATAGTTTGGAAAAGTAGTCTCTTTATAATTATTTCCAGATTCTCCAATTATCAATTCGAATATCAAAAAGTCCGAACCAAGCCCACGCTTCCAAGAGCCTCCTCCTGTTGCTCTGCCTCCAAAGAAAAATAAGAAAATAGGGGCGGTTAAAAGTCTGGACGAAATATTAGACGAACTCAACACGCAAAAGTCGAACACAAACACAAACAAAGTAAAAAAGTTAATAAAGAGATTCAGTGAGCCAGAATTTTTTGAAAGTGATGTAATTTTGAGAAATGGCCGACGTAATAATGGACAAAGAGACGAAATAGGTTCTTGTGAACTCAGCAGATTATTGGAGGAGTTGGCTAAAGTTACTAACGCACCAATTCTGACCCCGGGAGTCACTTCTAGTCTTCACGGGGCTAATATGCCAGATGAAGAAGTAAGTCAAATTTAGGGTGTAGTTTTACTCTATTTGAAGCTGTAAGAAGCAGGAAAGTTTCAATTTTACTGAACGAAAAAGAATTATGCAATAATTGTAAAAACTGAACGATTATTATTTTTAGTTTGCAAAACTGTTGCCCACCAAACAAAGAAGATTTTCAGAGCCGGACTACGACATTCCCAGACCACATAAATCCCTGACTATCACCCAAAAGAGAGACCAGGTTACTGAAAACGTCATAGGATCTACTAGATTCTTTGGACCTATTTTGAAGCCATCCGATATGATAGTCCCCAGTGAAAGGTAAAGTATGACTGAAAAATCGTTTTTCAAA
This sequence comes from Hermaeophaga mercurialis, assembly GCA_951812935.1. Lineage (NCBI taxonomy): Eukaryota > Metazoa > Arthropoda > Insecta > Coleoptera > Chrysomelidae > Hermaeophaga > Hermaeophaga mercurialis. Next base: position 2,461,707 of record OX638363.1, read on the forward strand.
TAGTATGAGGAGCAGTCAAATGAAATCCGAAAACTGGACACACGATAAAAAATTACATTAGAATATTTTTATTCAAAAGTAATTGCCATTTTATCAAACTGGGACACGAAAGGATCAATTCCAGTCTTGTAGAAAGATTTAGGTCGCTGATGGTTCCATATTCTCACCAATCTTGCACTTCCTCGTAGAAATGAAACAAACGTCCGCGAATGTCTTTCTTCGGTAACCAAAAATGCGAAAATCACAGGGGGAAAGATCTGGGTTGTACGGAGGACGTTGAAGTGTTTTACAGCCAAATCTTTGAAGCATATGTCATAAATTATTCTATATGTGACATAATGTAAATCTTCTGTAATTATGTAATATTTAATTTCACAGGCTGGAGAATTTCGGTCGATGGCCTTTTGGTTGTATTTATTTTTTAATTATGACCAATAAATTGCTGTTATTATTATTATATTATATTAACAGTAGTACATGCCAATATCTTGATTAGAATTTTAGCGCACTATTGCCTCATCTACAACGTATACAATTTATACTAAAATTTTAAACCTTTTTTTCAGTCTCTCTTCTGATCCGCTTTCCCAATTAAACAGCATCACTCCAGATTCTCTAGAAACTAATTTACCGCTTCAATCAAATCAAGAAATCGACGAGAACCCGTACTCGCACAAATACTACAAATTCGTAGATCGTAGATTGTTTTACAATAAAAACAACTTGAGCTATCCACCGACATCGAATATCGAGCCTGTTTTACAAAAAAGTGTTAAAGATATATCCCAAGAGCTTATTATCGATAATGATATTTACGCCGAACCAAGATCAATATCACTAAATTTTGAATTGTCTCAAAATAAAAATTTAGATTATGAAGACGATGAAGTGTTTGTAGACTCGTTAGAGGTTTGTAAAAATGAAATATCTACAGAATTCTGATTGTTTTACTTTATTTGTCTCGCATAACAACTTCACCTTCATTAAATATGATAGTATGTGCTAATAATAAATAATATATCTAAAGTAAACCATGCCTAGGAACGTTATCTCTTAAGTTCTGTCTCTTGTTTTCTTTTTATGTACAAATAATTATTTTTATAGTCACTTTTTATATTTATTTACGTACACAACACTAGCATATTCTCTTTACTCACATACATAACACACTCTTTTGTAATACTGGTTTCGACCTTTTTAGGTCTCTTCAATAATGGATAAATAACTACAATAACATGGACTAGTCTGCTTGTTTAGTGACAAAAGCAAAAGTTGTACGTCTATGTGTAATATGTTGTGTTGGTAATTTTAAAGAATTATTTTGATATGCTGGAAGTACTAAATATAAGTTTTTAATAATGCTGTTAATATTTCGAAAAGGATGTACTTTTCTACAGGATTTACAATAAGAAGTTGTTACATTTATGTACATTACAGGTACTTTTGTGAAACGCGAAAGAAGTGTTATGTGGGATATATCTTTAGTTTTTATTAAATTAGGGATCATTTTTAAGTATTTTTCATAACTTTGAAGTTACCGTTGTTACTATACATTACTTTTATACCAAAGATATACTTAATTATATTCATAGCTATTGTTACCATTTTTCATTAAAAAAATCAAACCAAAGTAATATGTATTTCCAATATTTTCCATGAAACTTGAATATACAGTCTTAAAATATAGTTTTTATTTTTTTCTCCCAGTTTTCCTAGGTCTATTTCACCTTAATGATAAAAATCAAATGCTTTTTCCTTATTATTTTATGAGATTTGACTACATTATACAGGGTATTTCAAAACATAACTTTATTATATTGAAATCGTACGTATATCAACGCTCTCTAGGCCAACATAACATTTCAGAAAAAAATAAATTATTGGCTGTTTGAATTTTTGGAATATTGTTACGTATTGATTTTTTGAATATCTATATGAAAGAATCTAAAAATTGTGTGAAGGGGGACTTTAACCCACTACATAAGTTGGTTAATGGAAATTAAAGAGGCCCTATAAAAATAACAATTTATTTATCTATGAATAAAAACAAGTCTTATAAAATATTAGGGCAACTTATATCTTTAAAAAACTAATACATTTAATCGCAGGGGTAGGCACTATCAACTTCTCGATCATCCGAAAACTCAAACTTGACTTTCAATCTATTTTCCCAAGCAAGAAGAACCCAATATTTATTAACTTTGATAACTCTAACAAAAATGTTTATTATCTGATCACGACCTTAGCCCAAAACATAAAAAATAAGTTCTACGTACGGCCGATATTTAACATAATCCCTAACAATATATCTACTTATTTCCACAACTGTTACCATTTTTCATTAAAAAAATCAAACCAAAGTAATATGTATTTTCAAAGTTATATATTAAACTTAAAAAAAATTTATTTTTTTCTCCCAGTTTTTTTATTAGGTTTTTTCCCTTTTAACCTCTTCCTTACACCCGCAGCGCCCTCTGTATCATCATCATCATCATCTAGCGCTTTCCTCTTACCACCTTTTTTATCTGTCAAATCCTTCATTTCCTAAAAATAAATCATTAATTCCCATTAAAAAATGCCTGACTGAAACCACTTTATTAAACCAAAATACTGCACTTGATGCATGTTTTGCTAACTATGTTAGCAACTCAGATGATTAAAAGAGTCGAATGCTGTATTTGAGTTTGATGAAGTGTTTTAAGACTCTCAGTCAATTACGACACTCCCAACATCCCAGTCCCTAACATAATTCTCATTAAAAGTTAATTTATTACCATTTTCGCTATTCTCTGAGATTCCGTAACTCTTTCTTGTAGAACCATAACTTCGTCTTCTTCAGATTTGTAAAGTGGAAGTTGCTTTCCTATTAGCTGTTCTATCCTTTGATATAATTCTACATCATACTAAAAATCGATAAATTATTAGCTTCAGAAACAGAGCCACTTGTTTAATATATTTTTTTTACCTGCGTTACAAATGTAATAGCTTTTCCCGACCTGCCCGCTCTTGCCGTTCTACCAACACGATGAATATAATCTTTACTGTGAGTTGGTATGTCAAAGTTAACGACAACATCTACGTGTGGAATATCCAAACCTCTGTAATAAAATTTATTATTAGAAATTCTTTAAAATTATTTGATAATATTAAACAAAACTAAATTGCCTCAGAGGTAGTGACGAATAAAATAATAATTTTCATATTAATAATCAATTCTTCAAGTTATCCATCATAGGCAAAGATCACTTATTAAATGTAATATATCACTTGTCGATTGTCAAGTCTCATATATTATTTATCAAGTGGCAAATATGTCAAATGTCAGAGTTTATAAACTTTAGTGTTAAGAATTAAGTAATTAAAGTTACAATATACCTGCTGGCTACATCTGTTGATATCAAGATTGACCTGTTTTTAGCTTTGAATTTTGTTAAAGCTGCCAATCTTTTATTTTGTGACATTTGCCCATTTAGAGGTACAGCTGTTAATCCTAAATTTCTTAACATCAGTGCTGTTCTTATGGTATTATTGCAAGTGGAACAAAATATCATAAAAGTGTTTCCAGCCAATTCATTCAAAATATGAACCAAATATACATCCTGAAAATATAAAAGCAAAAAAAAATAACATCCTGGTTTATTTATAAAATAGATTTATTATTTTACATTTACTTCAGAGGTAGTGACGAACATATTAATAGTAATTTCATTGTAAATCAACACCATTTTTATACATCATAAGTACTAATTAATGGATTTTCAACAAATTTTTAAGAAACTTATGCATACACTAAATTGTATAGATACTTAATTCTAGCTTTTTCAAACAAACAAAATTTCATAATCAAAATATTTATAAATATGTAAAACATTAAAGTAGCTTTTAAATGAGGTGTTATAGAACCCACCTTTTCATTTAAAAAAAGAACAGATATTCAACAGAGTTCGTAAATTGCAATTTAATGGGTTGGAGTCGTTATTTCCTTAGCAGTATGATTGAAAATAAATATATACAAATTTTTAGAATAATATGAACATTAAAAAAAATATTGGAACTAAATAGAAATAATCGTTTACCATTTTTTCTTCACAAGGAAGACTACAGATGGTATTTACAAGTGGTGTGTAAAACTAAAATGTTGCAACTAAATTGGGATTTATTTTATGATGGCAATTAATAATTTCAACTTAATTTGAAGTTATGGGATGATTTAAAAAAACAAGTACCATTCAATTGTTTAGAATAGAATAAAAAACTTCTTTATTGAAACCCTACAGGAAATAATCCAACTCAACATAAAATAAATATATTGAGAAATGTAATAAAACAGATACTTTGTATATAATAATTGTAAATAATAAATACTGTAATTTACATGAGCTAAAGGACCTTGGTCAACAACCCTTTGACTTTTTGATTGATTGATCTATTTATTTCAAATCAATCAATGTACATACAGTAACCAAAGTGAAATTATGTGCAAAAGTATGTTTCTTCAGGGATAGATGTTTAACCTTCAAGGTAATCATTTAAACAATAGGGTTCTAGGTTTACAAACAGGAATGTTACTTCAGTTTTAAATTTCTTAAAATTACTTAAAATTTTTAATTCATTTGGTAGTTTATTGAATATTTTAATACACATGGAAGCAGATAAGGAATATATATATTAAAAAGATTATGTTTTGTGTTCATGTCTCATATGCAAAATTTGTGTTATTTCCTGTGAATAAATCTTTATGATTATGTACAAATATTAGGCATTTGAACAAAAGACTATACTGTAAAGATGCGTTTTTCTTTAAAGATTCCTCGACATTGCTGTTAATAATCCATTTTATACATAATTCGAATTATTCTTTTTTGCATGACAAAAACACTTAAAATATTCCCAAATATCCCCAAAATATTAAATCATACCTCAACACAGATTCAAAATTTGTATAATAGACTTTTTGTTACATTTATATTTAAATACTTTGATGTTGAAATATTCATCAGTTCTTGAGATGAGATGTTTAAAACACACATTTAAACCAGAATATATAGAATTTTTTTTGGTCAAATTAGAAACCGGTATGGTAAAGTAAGAAATTTAACACTTTCCTTATGTAAAAGGATTCTTATATATGACAATATTACATCTATCAATTCAATAATCATTTTATTGAAAACCAGTGTGAACTCCCAGTCATTATTTTAGTATAGTAAAGGAGACTTCAGTTGGAAATTCAAGATAACCTTTGCTTCGTTTCTTTAAATTTGTGGAAATCCATAAGTAGTTTTGTATAATACAATAATTAATTAAAATTCTAAAACACTAACCTTGAACTTCACAGGGATAAAAATATAATACTGTTGCAGCTTTTCCACAGTCTGATACTTTGTAGATACTTCCACTTTAACAGGATCCAGCAGACAAGCTCTATGCAATTTCTTCACTTTCTTCGTCATAGTAGCGGAAAATAAATACGTTCTCCTCTCTCTTGGTATCACCTTCAATATCTTGTCTACTTCTACCTCAAAATCCATGTTTAATATTCGATCTGCTTCATCCATTACAAGGAACTTTAGGGCTCGTAAACTAAACCCTTTTGTGTTTTCTAAGTGATCGAGTAATCTACCGGGAGTAGCAATAAGAATGTGTGGTTTTTTCGCTAAAATTAAAGCCTGGGACATCATATCCATACCTCCTACTATAACGGCACATTTTACTCCTATACTTGAACCTAAAGCTTCGAATTGTTCCGATATCTGAAACGCCAATTCTCTAGTAGGCGTTAAAATCAATGCAAAGTATCTCTGAGGATTTTCTAAAAGTGCTTGTAAAATAGGTAAAGCAAACGCCGCCGTTTTCCCCGACCCTGTTTCCGCTAATCCAATAATGTCTTTTCCTTGTAACGCCACTGGAATGGATTCTTTTTGAATTTTTGAGGGCGCCTTCCATTTTAACTGTTCACAAGCTTTACATAAAGCATCTACAAGACCCTAAATTGAATTGAAATTGAAACACCACATGTACCAAACACCACGTGTTCAACACTTACCAAGTCTTTCCAAGTTACGGGAGATTCCTCGGATTCTTCGGAAGGTTCTCCATTGTTTTCAGGTTCATCTTTGAGCAATTCTTCACTGTCTGACATTTTTATCGGAAAATTACAGTAAAGAGTATTTAAAATATGAATAAAATGTTAACCACCTTTCTACGACTTTTACTAATACCCTACGGCGATGGCATGAAGTTAGCATCAAGCCAATAAATCTGTGGCAACGGTGAAGACATTTCAGTATTCAAATATTTTACGAGGGGTATACAAATAATTCTTCCCACATATACAACGTGGAAATCTTTTATGGAATAAAATTATTTTTGCCGTTATTAAAGAAATCTAATAAAAACGCTGACATACAAGAACTTTTAAAATCAATTATACGCTCTCCAAAGGAAAATAAAAATATATATGGAGTGATTCATGTATGTAAGTCCAGCACACCGACATCCTGTTTTTTTAATGGAACAGTCTGTATCATTACATATTTTTAAAAGCGCTGATTTCAACAGCCTGTAGTACTTATGGAATTCTTTTTCTGTTGAAGTTCTCAAAAGTCTGAAACCGAGTATAGAAAAAAATGAAACTTGCAACAATATCTCTTGCCAATGGAGACATTTTATGCGGTACGTTGCCATATCTACTGGCGAAGGATTTAATGCAATTGGAGCTTACAAATAAGAATCGGCGTTATTAATTAATATTACAATATTACATTAAACATAAATTTTACTATAAATTCATTTATTGTAAAATTTAACATTCACCTATATTGTTCAGTAATTAATAAAATTAGGCTGAATGTAATAATAGTAAAAGGCCAAATCCTGACAATATATCATGTCATATTTTGTAACGTCAAATTTTTAAAAATGTTTTGATTGCCCTGTTTTTATTTAAAAGCGGCATAAATATGGATAATACAAATAAATTCAAAAAGGTAAACTAAATTAATCTTAGGAAATAATTACCGTTGTTTATTTAAATGTTCTTTTTAGTGGAGATCTTTTGATTTTGGCCCACAAGTAAAAAATGTTACTCCTAATAAGAAAGGTAGTGATTCTTTAAAAGAGATCAATTATTGTAAGAAAACTAATAATAGAACAAAAGTACTATTTAACTTTCATGAAAAACTTGCACCTACTACAATATCCGATTTAGCTGTACATCCAAAAAAAATTCAAGAAGTTGAAGAATGGTTTAAATGGAATGTAGACACATCTGAAACGGTTAGAACAATAATACTATTTTTAATAAGTTACGTGATTGAATTATATTTTTTTAGAGTATTCTTTTAATAACAGGCCCTACTGGTGCTGGAAAAACGGCTACTGTGTCTGTGATATGTAAAAATTCAAATATTTCGATATCAGAGTGGGTAAATCCTATGGACCAAGAATATGAATACAGAGAAATGAACCAGGTCGATCAATTTATAGAGTTTCTTTCAGAATCTAAATATTCTTCTCTTTTTGAAAATTCTTCCAAAAGGATTACTCTTGTGAAAGATTTTCCTAATGCTTTAATACAAAAACCTGATCAGTTTTTTGAAATTTTAGAGTAAGTTAATGCCTAGTTTTAAAGTTAGATGTTAATTTTTTTTTTCCAGAGATTGTAAGTATAAAACCAGGCAACCAGTAATTTTTATATGCACTGAAACAAGTAGTTCCAATTTGAATATTCAAAGGACTTTATTTCCTGATGAAATCTTAAAAAAATTTGATATAACTCATATTAGGTGAATATTATTATAGTTACCTGATGTTTGACATTAACTATTTTGCTTGTAGTTTTAATGCTTGTGCCCCGTCTTTGATGAAAATTGCATTCAAAAGAGCTCAAGATTTAGTAAAATCTAACTCTGATATTTTCAAAAAACCATCACAGGCAATTATAGACGCAATTTTGGCTTCAGCTGATGGGGATATAAGAAACGCCATGAATCAGTTCCAAATGGCAAGTTTATTAGGTAGTGGAAATTTACCGACTACTAAAATGAAATCAGTAAAAAGAAAACGTAGCAAAGATGACTTAAAATTAAGTTTCATGATAAAAGATCAAAATTTAGGCCTTTTCCATGGTTTAGGCAGAGTGTTAAATCCCAAAAAAAGTCCCGTAGGAGATTCTTGGCGATTTACTCATAATATAGAAACCCTAGTTGATGAATTCGCTACTCAACCTCAAATGTTTACCTCCTTTTTATTTGAAAATTATCTGAAATATTTTGGAGATATTAATGACATCACAAAAGCATCTGGAATATTGAGCGAGTCTGTGAGATTCCTAGAAAATTGGGAAAGGCACGATACTCTAATTTTTGCTTTGTGGGTTTCGGTTTTGGGGCTGATGATTTATAATGAGCACAAAGTTTCGAGATGGACCCAAATTAGGGCTCCTGTTAGGATTAAAAATATCAGGTAAACAGCTTTTGCGCTGTTGAAAATTGTTTTCTAACATTTTTATTTTTGCAGATATCTGAGAGAGTCGGAAAATGTTAGACTTGATGCTACAGATTGTTTTTATTACAATGTAATTAATAAATCTGATAAATTCCATAGGTTTAAGTTGAATTTTTGATTAATTTTTGTACTATTTTTAATAAATATTTTTTACATTTCTTATTTGATTTTTCATGATAAACCCTATAAAAAATGTTATAACTGTAACCTTGTTTAAACATAGGCAACTGTTGAAGATTAATATTAGTTATTTTTCTATATCTATATTTTTTGTTAAATAAGGTAGTCTACCAACTATCAGAAAATTATTCTCGCAGTTGCTTCAAATAAAGGTCGCTTAAAGTAGTTTAAATATATCAAGTATTTTTTTCATCAGTTTTGCATTGTATTCAATGTTTAATGAAAATCAATGGAGATAATTGCCTACTGATTGTTTTTAAGATATTTCACATGTGCCAATAAATATTTAATTCATGCTAATACCTTTTAATAAAAGTACATCAAATAATATTATAATTTAGTCTAAGTAGTTTAAATGTACAAAGTTTTTTTCCACATTTTAAGTCTTTTTTTCGCCAGTTCCACATTGTACTCAATTCTTAATGAAAATTAATACAAATAATGGTCTCCCAATTCTTTTTGAGGTATTTCACATGTACCAATAAATCTTTAATTCATGTTAATACCTCTTAATTAAATTGCATGAAATAACGGTCTTTAATTAAAGTAGTTTAAACTTACCAAGTCTTGTTTTCCTCAGTTTGACATTGTATTCAATATTTAATAAAAGGTACACAAATTGCATTGGATTTGAAGACGTTCAAAAATACTGATACCGTTTTTAATTGGATTCAAAGATTATATTCATTTTTTAAACTACCACAAATACCTTTCTAGTAATTAGTCCTTCCTATTAATTTAAAACAAATACATCATGGTTTTATCCCCTTAATGCATCTAATAAAAACTACAGTTTTCAATAGATAATTTATTGAAAAAACAAATTTACAAATTTTTCTTAAGTATTAAAAGATATTTATATCTTAGACGGGTACAACATCTGAAAAAAAAAATATGAATTAAACTTTGCTTTTTATCTTACATAAAATAAATTATATTAAAAAAATATCAGTTGAAGTTTGTCTACAAGAATTTAAATCAGGTTTCAAATGTCATTAGAGCATCATGTAAAAATTTATTTCAATAATAAGTCAAATTATACTCCAGCAATATAATTTTTTTACTATTATCATTGTTATAAAGGAACACACTAAAATATAACCTTAAAAATTGTACTTACAATACGGATACGATGTCCCATCGCTTTAGCTGGTAAATTCCTATTAAACTTGGCCCTAACAGCTCCTCGGGTACCATGTGGCCTGGTTACTTTGCCCCATATAGCCCTAACTTTCGATTTAACAGATTTGGGTTTTCCAGGAACGCAGGTCTTGTTTTTCGCTTTGTAAACGTATACGCATTTTTTTCCTACGTAGAACCAACTTTCCGTTTTGGATGAGGTACCTTCTACTGACAATAGAGCCGTGTTTTCGTGTTGGTTGCGGAGTCCCCTTTTATAACCTGTGAAAATGGCTTTTGCGTAGAGTCGTCCGTGTCTTTTCAAGGGGCGCCTTTTAACTGAGGGCTTGTCACTTGTTGCTGCGCCTTCCTTTACAGCCTTTTTATCGGCCTTTGGTTTCTTTGACGCTACGTCTGCCATACCTAAAACACAAGGATGATATCAGTCATGATTATATTTTTTTTAATCCAAGTTCATCTTATATTATTAAATAGGGTTTCCACAAAATAGTTGTTAAATAGATTGCTCTTGTTTCAAAGTATCTTCAAATATTCATATTTTCATTAATATTAAAGTAAACATATTAAAATTTTCGAAAAACTTGTAACACTACACTCACCGAATTTGTGTTTGAGACGTGAAAGAGGTTATTTTTGTTATTTACTTCAGATGGCGCAATTTACAGTCTTCTTCATTTTTTAATATTTACTTTGAGGTCTTCATCTATACAGTACAAAAGTTAGTCTACTATTTTCATTCATTAATAACTTTATTCATATAAAGATTTTCACAAATAATTTGTTGCAATCTTGTGCTGATTGATTGATAATGAATAACGTTTAGCTAAATAAATATACGAAAGTTAATAGCGAAAAGAAGAAAAGACCAAAACATAACCATAGTGATTCAAAATACTTATTAAATTAATAAAAATGAATAAAAGGGTGGTACGGTTATTTAAACTATATCAAAATTCGATAAAATCTATATTAGATACACCTAAATCGAGAAAAGTTTTATGTATACGTAAAATAACAACAGTAAGGGAAACACAAAACCCAAAAGCAATAGGGCCTTATGGATGGTTTTTACTGGTAATTAAATAATGATAAAGTTTTATTATGAATAAATCGATCATCCTTTCAGGTTATACCTGTATCGTCTTTTTCTTTAGGCGTTTGGCAAATACAAAGAAAAAAATGGAAAGAAGATCTTATATATAATTTAAAGCAAAAAACAACGAGTGATCCCATAGAACTTCCAGATGAGTAAGTATGTATTGCGATTTTTGACAATTCTAAAATGATTTTTTTAGTCTAGAAGACTTAAAGCAACTTGAGTATAGGCCAGTACACGTCAGAGGTACCTTTTCGCATGATAAAGAATTATATATAGGCCTTAGGTCACTTTTGGTAGGAGGGGATGCTTCTACAAAGAGTTCTTTAGTTTCTAACCGTGGTAGTACTACCCAAGGGTATTTAGTTATCACACCTTTAAAATTGGAAGACAGGGAGTAAGTTTGGATTTTAAGAAATGTGCAGAAATTACTTTTATTGCTTTTAGCGATGAAATATTAGTGAATAGAGGTTGGGTTCCAGTAAAATACAAAGATCCTAAGTCCAGGCAAGGCGGTCAGGTTTCAGGCGTTGTAGACGTTATTGGTGTAGTAAGGAGCCATGAAAATAGGCCCAACTTTGCTCCAAAAAACCAAGAAGGAAGTAATGTTTATTTTTATAGGTAAAAATGTTTCTAACACTCAATATTTACTTTAAAGATGACTTTTTTTAGAGATTTACAGCATATGTGTGCCGTGACAGGTTCAATCCCCATTTTTTTGGACGCTACCAATGATTGTGACGTTCCAAATGGTCCAATCGGGGGCCAAACGCGAATTTCTTTAAGGAACGAGCACATGTCTTATATTTTAACTTGGTTTTCATTGTCTGGCGCTACAAGTTATATGTGGTACAGAAAATTTCTTAAATAAAATTTATGTTAATAATTATTCGGTTTTTTATTTTGTAATTGTCTCAGATTCATTTATTATCGTACATTCTTTTAGATATATTTCAACTTGACTTAACATGCATCTCAAATTAAAAAAAATCCTAAATGCCTTACATGACCCAAAATTGTAATCACCTAATAATTTCAATATCAGAATTAAGTTGAAATTTCACAAATTAATCAAAATTTTCTGAAATGGTTCAGAAAGATCGAATTGTCTTTGTATTTGATAATTTCGCTGTGCTAGAATTGAATTAAAAGTCAAAATGAGAAGATATAGATATTTATTTGGCACTAACATCAACAATGTATTATAATATAAATAAAATATAAAATTTTATATATACTCTGTAAAATATAAGTCTTTTTTAAAAAAATTCTCACAGAAGCGTAGAACGGCCATTGATTTATTTTATCGGAAATTTCGGCTTATAACTCGAATTTTTTAATAGTTATTCATAAATTAGCCTATGTAACCCTTTATTAGCCGAGATAGAGAACGTTTCATCAATTTTGACAAATATTTTTTTTTCCTTGTGTGGCATCAACCTCTGGGGATATTAGCCTAACAAATAATTTAAGAAATTATAAAATATTCATAATAGATTTGCTTTATTAGATAATTGGCTCTTTTTTTGCTATTCTTCTTATTTCAATATAGCAGTCAAACATCCCACTTTTGTTATGCAATAAGTTACAAAAACGATTTACTTTGCATCTAATTTCAGAGACAAAAACCTACCTGTCCCTATTTTGAAAATCTGATTTGATTTCAACGGACAAAAGTTCATTTACAAACACAAAAACCAAATTTATCTTGTCAGTAATGAGAGATTTGAAACATTAAATAATAGAATATTCAACAAGCATATAATGGTGACTGTTAATCATGCAGATGAGAATCATCTGAATGAATAATGGCTATAATATGCTAGTATAATACTATACTTTACCCTTGCCAACAAAATATTAATAGTAAACTTTATACATATATTGATAGGGTGTACAGACTCATAAGATATAAGATTATTCAAGTAGAACGTTTGCATGAGTATTGAGTTTCTAACAGTTTATTTGTTCATTTAAATGTTAATGAATAATAATGTTTATGTATAGTTTTTGACAACATTTTAAAGATAGACAGACATTTCTTCTTCCAATTATCAATAGATGGCACATAATCAAACCACAGTCATTGGTATTTTATAATATAGTAATTTAAAAAAATTCGAGATAAACAGATTTGTATCAATTTTCAAATGACATTCGGATTTTAGATATTCCGAGTTATAAACCTGATAAAATTAAATAATTGTGGTCCTTCTAAACTTCAGCACATTCGTGTAAACATTTTTTTGACTTTCTAACAACTTAAGAAAAATATTTCAAGGCATAATCAAAATATCCTCCAGCCAAATAAGAAAGTTGTTAAATGAAAGTCACTTAAAGTTTGCCCACGTTAAGTTACTCAAATTTCTTTTTTGCTTTCTCTATATATAGCTCCTTAAAATTAAATATGTACTATAATGAGTTCCTATAAATGAACTAAATATAACATTTTGTAAAAAATAAATAAATAATACACTAGGCAGTTATGTTAGAATATTTTAAATTATGTTACGTTATTGAAACAAAAATTTTATTCACCTATCATTATTCGTTAAGAATTTGTTTTCTTCAGAATCAGCTTATTTTAATAATGTTGCTTCTTTGTTATACAGCGTGTCTCTGTTAAAAATGTATTGTATAAGAATCTCGAAAACCATTCCTGAGAAATCGTATAAATGCTCTAAAACTATTTGGGAGGCTATATAAAAATCATATGTATTAAAATTTCTCTTAATTAATCAGAATTATCAGGAAAATTAATAATTCAAAATAATTTCAAATGGTTCCAATCATACGAAATCTTCTCTAACCCAGAATAAATATCTTAGGTCTTAAAATCTTTTTAAATGATCCATGTCCAAGATGTTATATATTGATACGTAAATTGGCTCAACTTGCTCAAAATTATGAATAATTGTGTTAAACGTATTCAAATGATTTTGTATGGAATTGTCCGAATATATCAGGTAACAATGTAAAAAAGTACTCAAACACATGAAAAATTGTCTTCAAATCCATAGAAGAGCATTGCACATTTTTAAATAGGACACATTGTATGATCTACAGGAACAAGTAAAAACTAAGCTAATGATATAAACATTTTTCGTTATATATTTTTGTACTAAAAGTCAAAGTCATAAAATTAGTTTTAAGAATTATTCAAGTATATGATTGTTAGTTTCGAGCTCTACACAATCCTAAAGGTTATTGCAACAAAAAAACGCGCTACTTATAAGGGAATTTAAAAAATTTATATTATTTTTATAGTGGAGGGTCATAGATAATGGATAAAGAGGATTTTAGGGTTAAATATCTGTAAAAATTTCTCCAATACGGAATGTACCACATGTCGTATAAAAGTTATCAATAATATCCTTTGGGACATTCTGTATCGTTATTTTTGATTACTAAAGCTTCCATTCCGAATCTTAAATTTACCGTAAAAAGTGGAATGCTTTCATTTAATTTAATATCTAATACCATAAATTTTTTATTCAGTCCTAATAATAAAATACTCTTAAGTAACCAATTTAAGCACCAAACACGCCCATTACTTTTTTTTCTTACTGGAAGAACTTCTTACGGTATTATTATTTACGTTATCAGGAGGGTGTGGAACACTTCCATTGGCGATTCTACAAAAAAAAAATCAGAATTAATTTACAAGGTTCAAAATATTCTTGAATATTTTCCAATAATGTTCTATATCTATCGCAAATTGTCTAAAAAGGTCACAATATTGATCCAGAAGGGTTTTAAAGGTCTTCAATATCTCAAAATAATTCAGAAATGTTTTAATATTGTTCGATAATGGTCCAAAATAATGTAGTGCTGTTTTAAAGGTTAAATATTGATCCAGAAATATCTTAACGTCTCAAAGTGATCCACAACTATTTTAAATGTCTGAATATTGTCCTAAAACTGTCCAAAATTTTCTATATTTTGTCTTAAAGGTAACAAATATTCCAAAATTATTTTGAACTTATCAGAATAACCACAAATGCCTTAAATGACTTAAAATTATCCAAATCTTTTCGCAATGACCCAAAATAGTTTTTGACGACTCTAAACGATTTTTATTATGCATTTTTACTAAAAAAAGTTACCTTGTTTCTCTTCTTGGTACCGACGCTCTTTGATCGTCCATTCTTCCAGATTGAAACCGCATAATCAAAGAGAAGAAATCCTCGTCCGGAACGGTGGCGCCACTTTTTCTGGTATTCACTGGAGGCAGTGGATCCGTTTCCGTATCGACAGCCGCCGCTGGCAGTGGGGATCGTTGATCCTCGAGACGGCTACCTTGGCACCTCACCAATTGATCCAAAAAGTTATCATCAGGGATGCTGTTCATATGAGGTTCAGGTAAACGCTGGCCTGCGTTAGACTGCAAACCTGAAATATCAAATCAAATAACCTTATAGAACGATACAAAGCTAACTAAAATGTTATTGTTATGACAGTATGTACAGGGATTTAATTAAATATCGCCCTGTACAAAGAACTTATTTTTTATTTAATATTTTCTAAATTATAACATTAACTGTTTATTTAATATTACTGAGCGAAATTTTTGGAGCAAGTCGCGATCGGATAACAAATAAACAATTTTGTTAGAGTCATCAATATTAATAAGCGTTGGGGTCTTCTCGGTTAGGAAAATAAAAAGAGATGAGATGTCAAGTTTGGGTTCTCGGATGAACGAAAAGTAGATTAAATGTTTTATTTGTTTGAAGATGTAAGTTGCCCTAAATATTTTGTAAGTCTTGTTTTTAATCATAAATAAATAAATAAATTTTTGTTTCTTTAAGCCTCTTTAATTTCATTAACCAAGTTACGTATTGGGTTAAACCCTCCTAAAAATAGTATTTAGACATTTTTATATATTTATTCAAGAAAACAACTCAATACATAACATATGATCGACTGATCCATTATTGATTGAAATATTTCTTAAAACGACCAAAAGTTTACTAAAGATTATCTTAAAACCACCTAAGATTTCCTAGACTGAAAAAAAGTCTAACAATTATGTAATATATTTCAGAACAATCCAAAATTGTTCAGACATGACTAAAGAACCCCCTTAATAAATCAGGAAGTGTAAAATCATTTAAAATCTATTTACTTACCGGGCAAATGTGGTAAAGAAACTCTTTGTTCATCCATCCTTTTGCTCTGCATCCCCGCTATCAAATCGATCAAATCCTCTGGAGATTCGTTGTTGTATGGGATGTTAACGACATTCGTGTTTTCTTTGTTATCAATAATTAAAGAACACCTTTGGTCGTCCATTCTTTTGGATTGAAATCGAGAGAGTAAATCAAAGAAAGAATCGTCTTCAGTTTTCACAGACTGGGAGGAAGTTTTTTGGGGCAGAGAGAGCACTGATGGCCGCTTTCCATCTGGGGTTAACTTTAGAAGAAGAAAAAAAAAAAGAAAGTTTTTTAGATATTCATGATTGTTATTATTGTCAATTCATGTTATGAGCCAGTGGCAGCTGATCGTAATAATAACAATTATTATTATTATTATAATAATAGTAATAATTTTAATAATGTTATTTTAACATGCCATAACAGATGACACTTGAGCACTTAAGGACTGCTGCGGGCAAAACATTCCTATTAAATAGAAGAACTGTACAAAATCTTTCAGAAAAAACAGTTTGTTAAATAACAATTCAATTGAAAAGAGAACAAATTTAACAACTGCAAAAAAGCTAATAAAAAAACTAAATATAGTTCAGATGTACCCTTGATAGGTTTATTGATTTTTTTTTTTAATTTTAAATTAACTTTTTGGAAAAAAGCATGCACACACTGATAATTAGTAACTTACTCAAAAGAGCCAGAAATGTATGTACAATCCATAAAAAACAATTATTGAAACCCGAAAATGCAAAAATAAGTGCAGGCAAGACACTACCTTGATCAAGCTAAGCTGTTCCATGCTTTCACGTCTCACCCTGTGTATTTGTGCGTGACCTACATTATTCGAACAATCCGATTTTACAGAATCTGAATCGTCTGTTGGACTTTCCGGGATATCCAGGATTTTCTTCAAATCTGAAATGTTCATTTTCGCTGTCGCTTCGCCCATTGAATCACCCAACTAAAAAAACAATAAAACATATCTTACAATTGTCCGAGTTATGCTAAAAATGTGTTAAAACTGTCTGAAAGGTGTATGATTGACAAATTTCCAAAATAGTACAAAAATTATTGTAATCTTGACAAAACGAATTAAAGTTGTCCAAAATGGCTCAAAAACATTTTAAACGTCGGAAAATTGTACAAAATTGTCATAGGCGTTCCAAAATAATTAATCTAAAAAAAAAAACTGATCTCAGAGATATTGAGAATTGTCTAAAACATGACAAAATAGCTTGAAATGGTTTATAAAACTGCTCATAATGTTCCAAAATGGTCGTAAGCATCTCAAAATGATACATAGTTGCCTTAATCATCAAAAAATTATCTAGAACTCTCTTAAAGGTCATAGAATAAGAAATTGTCATAACTTTCTCAAAATTGTCTAAAGGATCACACAATGTACGAAATATTAAATGAAACAAATGATCCAAAAGTTGCCCAAAAACTGTTCTAAAGGTCGCACAATGATATAAAAAAATATCCTAGATTCACATTTATCTCAAATTTTTCACGATTGACAAAATGACCAATATCTGAAAAAATTTAAAATCTAAAAAACTGTCCAAAAATGTCCAAAGCTCTCTCAGGTCACTGAATCATCAAAAATTGTCTTAAACCACCCAAATTCATTATGAATTGTATAATAATATGAATTAAAAGATCACAAAATGATCTGAACCTGTTGTGAACTTGATAAAACATATCATGATTATAAAATTGATCAAGATTATCCAAAACTCTATTAAAAGTCGCCGTCTCTTCTAAAAATGTGTTAAGCCTCAATAGTCAAAACATCTCAAAATATTAAGAAAACAATGGAATAATACCCATATTTAAAAATACGTTAAACTTTACTTGTTTGCTTATTTCCAAATGTTTTCTAGCAAAACTGAGCGCTTTTTCATGATTTCCCAATGATGCATAAGCGTTTCCTAAGCTCCAACAAGCTCTACCTTCGCCAACTTTATCAGACAGATTTTGGGCTATTAATAAATGTCGCAAATGGTACTCTATGGCAGCATCGTAGTTTCTAAGTAAAGTGTAAGTGTTGCCCAAACTGTAGCATGCTTGAGCTTCAATGGCTTGGTCAGAAAGCTCCTGTGCTAAAGAAAGAGTACGCCTATAAAAAAATCAAATTAATTGGTGCTGACACGGTAAATTTGACATTTTTAAATACTTGTAATGATGTGCAGCTTCTTCAAATTGTCCCATGAAAATATGGGAATTTCCTAAATTGCTATGGGCTCTTCTTTCAGCTGCTTTATCCCCAAATTGTCTGGCTATTGCAAGCCTTTCTTCATGGTAATGAATGGCCTGTGCAAAATCTCCTAAGAGATAAAATGTGTTTCCTAAATTACCACACGCTCTACCTTGTGCAGCAACATCTCCCAACTCTTGCATTAAAGTCAAATTTTCCCTAAAAAAATTCTTTCAATAAATTTTCTTTTAATATATTGCAAATACATACTCGTAATAAGTGACAGCTTGTAATAAACAACCTTTAACATCTTCAGGAAAATCGCCGGGATCTTTATTACCTACTCTTCCTATATGTTTCCCTTTAGCATGGAACACATTTCCCAAATTGTATAA
The DNA here is from genome assembly GCA_951812935.1 of Hermaeophaga mercurialis. Classification (NCBI taxonomy): domain Eukaryota; kingdom Metazoa; phylum Arthropoda; class Insecta; order Coleoptera; family Chrysomelidae; genus Hermaeophaga; species Hermaeophaga mercurialis. The sequence continues at coordinate 2,480,376 of OX638363.1, forward strand.
AGCTCTTCCTTCGCTCAATTTGTCTTCTAGCTCTCTTGATAGCTCTAAATGCCTCTTACAGCAAATAACCGCCTCATCAAACCTGCCCATAACTTTCAAAGTGTTCCCTAGGTTTCCTGAAGACTTTGCTTCTCCAAGTTTATCTCCCATAGTCCTTAAAAATTCAAACTAGTCTATCTGTCTCATAGTTCCAAATTATATATTACCTAGCCAATGTTAAGTCATGTTTATGATATTGCATAGCCTTTCCATAATCCCCTAAATAAAAATATGCATTGCCCAATTGGCTATAAATGGCACTCAGGGTCCTCAGATCATCTGTACCCGCTTGAATAGCAGCCTGGAAAAATGCTACTCCAGCCTTACAGTCCCCAGCCTTGCAAAGTCGTTCACCTTCTAATGCAAGTTCTAGACACATGTTACCTGAACCGTCATATTCCTTTAAAAAATGAGAAATATTTAATATGAGGAATGAGTATAAATATGTAAGTAATTACCTGCACGTCTCCAGCGATGTTTTCTACACTGGTACTCGACATATTTTTTTAATGTTAAATTGATGATTCACCTACTTTACTATGAATTCACGTTAATTTGAATAAACAATTAGATTATTTCTTTATTTATTGCAGTGTACTAATAAAATGGTTTTTATTAAATTATAATAAAGGAATAAAATGTTTTAATAAACTTTAAAAACACCTTTTGCTTTTATTTTTCATTTAATATATATCAAATTGACATTTTACCTAAGTTCGGCATCAAAACAACAACAGTTCTCGTTTCAGTACTACATATTTTTACTTTGTCTAATCCATAAAAATATTTCTTTCTTTCTCACTCAAAAGTATCCGAATAACCAAACTAACGACTTTATTGTTTACTAAAATGACAGTTAAAAATGACACGGGGCGTGATTGACAGATTCATTCTGAAAAATAGGCAACCAAAATGTGTTTATATGTAATTTAAAAAAAAATCGATCTGCTTAAATTAGAAACGGTCGTAGTAAAATAAGAAAGAAATCCAACACTTATTATAATTAAAAACTTCAGAAAGGAATTTGGCTGAATGACGTATATGAATATTTCCTTAAAAAAGTTTTTTATAGGAAACATAACTATAGTGCACATATTTTAAATAAATCGTGGAACAATTATATGCACTTTAAATATGATTTTATTTTAACATGAGATAATTTATCATTGCTATAACATAATCACTTTATGTTATGCAACAAACATTATTTTATTCAAATTTAGAGGACGCTCTAAAAAATTCCCTTATCTTTTTGTTTACATTTTCAAAGTTTTTGACTAAAAAAACAAAAGATTATTATTAAGAGCACCGCATGGTTCCTGTCTGAACTCAGTAAATTTTCAATTTTTTAAATTTCGTGATGAGACAATAAGTGAACTGTATATTTTTTTTCACTAATTGTATAAAACTCTGGTGATCTGTAAAACTGTTTTTAGTGGGTATGTTAATTTTGAATGAGTGTTAGTTAATAAACCAGGGAGCACCGACATCTGAGGTATTTAATACATTGGATTAAATATTTAACCATTTTACAAATAGATTTATTCAATATTTTAACGAGGTTATGGGTTGTGAAATTAAAGTATTGATTTCATTTTGACTAAAACTCTTAACGTCATAATGTTTTGAGGTGGTTGGGAGCCTGGTACGACCAGAGCCATTTTATTGAAATTTCCTAAAATTATTTGAACAATTAATTCTTCAAACATTTATTAAGTTCCACTTTGTTAAATACAAAGTAGTTTAGAGTGTTTTCATATTATAGTCTAGTTCAAATACTAGAGCCTGGCTACATAATGGCGAAGGCAATAAAATGAATAATAAAGTGAGGTTGTATAGAATGCCAGATAAATACTTTTAACATAATTTTGGGACGTTCTGAGACATTTTACAAACTGTTAACTGGGTTATAAATAAAAGAAAATGACAAATTTGATATAAATATTTATTTTAAATAATAAAAATATGTACATTGTCTATAAGAGAGTTCAGTCCATTTTTTATACATTTTATACAAAAGCATTTTTATAACAAACTTAATATTCCACTTAGTGCAATTCAGGCACACACATTTTGACGTTATCGAATTATATACAAATACATGGATATTAATTTGAAAGATATAATGGGAAATGAACATAACTAATTGCAGTAATTTGTGCTTTTCAGATTCTTAATATTTAAACAATTCGCAAATTTGATTTTTCTCGCAGATTAAATACAAGCGTCAAATTTTAACAGATGTGTTGACATTTGACAAGTGATTTATTCACCTTATCGAGTATAATAAAAACTCTTATATGGGAGATATGTCACTTGTTAAGTGTCAAATAACATTTCTACCTTAAATTGCACAATTTCTTTTAGAATGCCCACAGGGCGCTTAATGCCCATAAAAAATGAACAACCTACGCACACTTTGGACATTTTTTTAGTTAAAGTGGAATTTAAATTGGAACGGGCTACCGTGGAAATTTTGGAAATGATGGAAATTGGGCATACCACCCCTGCCCGATTCGGGATCCAGGGGATCTTCTCCATTGTCGAACTGCCGCCTCTTTTCATCATCCGTCAATACCTAAACAAGAAAAAACTTTAAAGAAACATCTGCAAGTCATAAAAGCACCTTCCAAACTTAGACAAATGTAAAATTTGAGGTTTGACTCTGGCAGAAATTAAAAATAGCTTTGTCAACTTACCTCTTTCGCAGCTGCGATATCTATGAACTTTTTCTCTGCGATTTTCTTCATTTTCTCGTCGTTCTGATAATTATCGGGATGCCATTTTTGAGCCATTTTCCTATACGCTTTGACGATCTCCTTTTTGGTGGCCGATCTTTTCACCTCCAAAATCTTATAATAGTCCCTCTTTTCGGCTTGCTTTTGCCTGTTTTCCGCTTTGGTTAATCCCTCTTTGGCTCTTTCGAAGTGCGAATCGATTTCCAGGGCGGCTCTGTAGTCTCTGATAGCATCGTCGTATAGTTCCGAATTCAAATAGGCTTCTGCTCTGTCGCAATAGATGTTCGGGTCTTCATTGAATGCCAAAGCTTCGGTACAGAATTGAATAGCTTCAGAGGTTTGTTCGTCGTTAGCGTAACAGGTGCAGAGTTGCCGTTTAGCTTCGTAGATAATACTTGGCGTGTCTTTTTCGTTTTTGAGGACTTTGTTCGCGGATTCTATGCATTCCACGTAGTTTTTATTTTCCGCGGACGATTCGGCTTCAGTTAGGAATTTTTCGATTTTTTTTATTTTCTTGTAAAATGTAAAGCATTCCTGAAATTATAATTAAATGATAATCTTTATGGAAAAAATTTATGTATTTTTTCTAAGTAAACAAAAACCTTTAATTTGTTGAAGATTTTAAAGAAACATCTCGAATTTGAAGTCAATATTAACTAGATACTTTATTTAAAAGTAGGACGTTTCCAATCTATCAAAAAGTTTACCAAAATTGGAATTTATCAAAAATAATATCAATATAATCGAAATTTTTTTTAGATTTTGTTAAAACTTTATTTGGCAAAATCAACAAATAGAAATGACAATAAAAAACAAGTCTGTAGAACCCGTGTTACATAATGTTATTCTAATATGATTGGGGTGGTTTTATTAAAGAATTTTTAAAAGAGAACACTCACAAAACAGTTTTACAAATAGCATAGTGATGATTGTTATTATTAGAGTTGACTTATTGTCTGAATAAGCCTTATGTGTAAATTAAAAATTGACTGTATTTAGTTGGATACTGTTGTAATATCATCTTCAGCCAACAGTCTAGATTCTCTAAACAACTAGCTTACTAAAAGATTCATACTTTGCATTAAAGAAAACATCTTTTAAATCGTAAAATTTCAAAAATCTTCGTTCATATATCATATTGAATTATCTTTGCAAGAGTATTAATTTCCTAATACTTTTTCAACACGATTCTGTTAACTGTTCTTTTAAAAGAAATGGATTATTATTGTAAATGATGAAAGACCGATTATCTTTTGCTAAAAAAATGAAACTTCGAAAATTTGCTTTTTAATAATGTTAAATAAAAAGGAGATAAGTAATGAAATTGCCTGAGGAGTAGGAAGCACATCTTAGTTGTAAAAAATTATTTCTTGTTGGAATTAAATTAATTTTAATGGCCACATGTTGGGGACGCGAGAAATATCTCTATTATAAAGCAAAGGCAAAACATAAAAGATAAAAATCAAGAAACTAACAGAAATGTTAGTACTAAAATTACGTGACTGATCTATTGTTAATGGTATTTCGAGCATATCTTATCGCCTGTTAAATGGGGAAACCTCAACCTCAACTTTTGAAATATTATCAGAAGGTGTGGCTAGAACAGAGTCTATAGCGTGCCTATCCACCTTACAGAAACAGGGTTGTGATAAAATCTTCATGGGCACGCCTCTGGTTAAAGCAGAGCTCAAATCCTCATGGGTGGCGTCAGTCAAACGTCACTCTTTATTCAATCTCTAAAATACTTTCGCCACCCGATTCTTACCTAAATACAGCCAATTTTAATTTTTAATAATAAAGCTCATTCATGCAATAAGTTATCTATAAAAATGTACTGTTTGTGAGTTGTCTATTAATGAATTCTTAATAAACATGTTTATTCATACTAAGGTATTTAACAGCGATGTCGCCCAATTCAATAAAAATCCCCCATTTTTCCGTTTACCTTGTGGTCTTGATCCAATTTCAAACATTCCCTAATGGTTTTTAGCGACTCGGTAGCTTGACCTGCTTTGTACAAAAGCTTCGACAACTTGTAAAACCCATCAGTATTATCACTTTGTAATTTTGTTGTGGACCTAATATCGGAAATGGCAGCCATTTCATCGCCGTTCAACATGTACAGCTCTGAGCGAAAGTCGTAGAGATCAGAGGCCCAGGGGCTGATCTCTATGACTTCACCGAGTAGTTGTATGGCAGTCGGATAATCATTTCGTCCATAGTGAATTTCTGCGGCCCGTTTTTTTTCCTTGGCTGGATCTATTCGGTGGATGTAGTCGTTTGCTTCTGCATTGTATGGATCTGATTTTAACTGAAAACAAGTATCGTTTATCATTCAAATTTAATGGAAAGTGATACTAAGAATAAATATGTGAGTAAGTTATCTTTACCGTGAAATTAAACCTTGCTTAAGGGAATTCAGTAGATACAGTTAAAATACTAATAATTACACATTTAAAATCAACATATTTATAGACTTAAATGTCAAATAAATCATTTATAATTTCTGACAAAATAATGTTTTCACCTCAATGATGAGCTTGTGTCATATTTTTATAATTATAGAATCAGATATTTGAGTAAAAAGACCAAGATTAATTAGATAAATCAAGTAAACTTTTTTATTTTTCATTTAAACAGGCATTTTTAATTGTGTATACTTAGAAGACAGTCATCCAAAGTTTACAAGAAACGTTCCTAATAAATTAAAATTGTTTCTTTTAGAATTCTTTTTTCGACTCCTACAAACTGGATATTTTTCCAAACGTTTAGTAAAAACAGCATTAAATTAGTCTAAAGAAAAAAATTACATTGAAAATGGTAGAATAAATAAACATTAAGCTTATTATGTGATTATTCTGTAAAACATAATTATAGATAACAGAACTTCACTGATAATGTTCAAATTAAAAAATATGCATAATTTGCAACAATTACTCACCACATTGTAAAAATCAAGCTGGGCTAAATCGTAGTTTGCTTGTTTAAGGTGAATATTGCCTCTACTTAACCTAGCGGCTGTAAAATCTGGCTTTAAATCTAACACCCTATCTAAATCGCTTAGAGCATTTTTGGCTTTCCCTAAGGCAAGATACACCGTCCCCCTTTTGAAATAAGTTAAATAATTGTTGGGGTCACCATCTGAAAAATATTTAATCAACCAATCTTCATACTAAGTTAATATTTATCAATTATTTACCTACTGCCAGATGGTATTGACTTAAAGCGTCTCCTAACTGGCCTTTTGCTAAATACTGTTTACCTAATTCCAAATGCTTATCTATTTCACCCTGTGTCATACATTCTGAAACTGTAAAAAAGGATTATTTAAGAATTAATAATAAGATTGGATTAATACCTACCATCTAAAATTAGTTCAAATGCTAATAGGACTAGATATGGCGTGGTTTTGAACCAGAAATGTTTCTTTATACTATCAAAATTGGTTAGCATTTTGTAATTTTTACTAGCGACTTACTGTACAAGTTATTCATAATACACATGCATTTGCTCTACTACACGACATTTATTTTGACTGTCACTGTCAAAGTTAAATCGTGGTTTGTTTCCATTGGTCAAGTGATTCTAAGTACCTATCTTCTCAATGTACTTACTTCATTGTATATGTTGTAATTTTATGTCCTACTATTTGTCGGATATTCAGATATTTATTACTAGATGTATTTTATTATTATTTTTAACAGTCATTGAAACCAATAGTTTTCATTATGAGTATATAACCACCGTACCTGAAGAAATAATAATAATCGTATCATGGTGTGTTTAAAATTTAAGTTAAAGCTGAAATACGGGTTAATTTTTGACAGCCCTTCCTAGTACTATCGCAATGTTGCCATATGTACGGCTGACTGACGATGGAAATGAGCTAGGGCCAGCTTCTCACCGATACAAAATTATAACATAACCACAAATAACATACCATGAAGCTAGGAACAGTGTCATATTCTGTAAATAAATAGTTTTTGAATAATTTTTCAGTTAGTGATAATGGTAAAATGCAATATTTTCTAAACTAAATGATATTAAGAAATTTAATCGCATATTCGAGATTCATTCTACGCGTAAAATGTTTTAGCACAGACTTAACAAAAATACAACCAACAATGAAATATCTAAATGTCGCGGAAAAAAATGATGCTGCAAAGAATATTGCCCAACTTTTATCCAGAGGCACTTCCAATCGAGTAAGTTACTTATCTCAATCTTTTAACACGAATTTTTTTAAATAATTATTTGCAGAGGGATGGTTTGTCAGTATATAATAAGATATACGAATTTGAAACAACAGTGTTCAATGTACAAGCAAAAATGGTAATGACTTCCGTTTCTGGACATTTACTAAATTATGCTTTTACTGCAGCTTATAAAAGTTGGGAAGGATGCAGTCCTCTTGCTTTATTTGATGCGCCCATTGTAAAACAATGCCCTGAAGACTATCAAAGAGTAAAAGTAAGTTGGACAGTTCATTTTATTATCTTAGTACTATTAAATTATTAATTCCCTAAGAAAACATTAGAAAGAGAAATCCGATCTTGTGATGGTTTGATTATATGGACAGATTGTGATAGAGAAGGGGAAAATATAGGTTTTGAAATTATAAAAGTGTGTACTGATATTAAGCCTAATATTCCGATATACAGAGCTAAATTTTCTGAGATAACAGCAGCCTCAGTTTTTCGAGCTTTGGCAACTCTAGGACAGCCAAATAAAAACATCAGTGATGCTGTAGATGTAAGGCAAGAATTAGATTTAAGAACAGGTAGTTTTATTGAAAAAAAAGTAAGTGTTTTTTAGTGACTGTGGCGATATTTCAGGTGCGGCTTTTACAAGGCTACAAACATTGAGATTACAAAAGGTTTTTCCTCAAAAATTGTCCGACAAAGTTATCAGTTATGGTTCTTGTCAGTTTCCAACGCTTGGATTTGTTGTGGAAAGATACCAAGCCATAGAGGATTTTATTGCAGAACCATTTTGGAGAATTAAAAGTGTGTAAATCTATAGATAAAGATTTTGATAAATCAAATGTAAATGTCAATTCAGGTGGCATTTCACATTTACCTCAAAATGAGAAAATATAAAATTAACGCCTAATCTAAAAAAAGTTTAGTTTTTATAAATCTTATTTTTAGTGTCTCATACAGTGGGTGATATTAGTGCTGAATTTAATTGGAAAAGGGAAAGACTTTTCGATAAAAATGCTTGTGAAGCTATTTTAGACATTTGCAAAGAAAACCCCCTGGCAACTGTAGAGAGTGTTGAAAATAAAGATAAAAGCAAATGGCGACCATTACCTCTTGACACAGTGGTAAGTAACTAATTAATTAATTAATTAAATAAACTTTCATTAATTATAATAAAATTATAAGGAAATGGAAAAAAATGCCTCCAAGAAATTAAAAATAAACGCAAAAGAAGCCATGAATATAGCTGAAAAGCTTTACACTAAAGGTCTTATAAGTTATCCCCGTACTGAAACAAATATATTCCCTAAAGAATTAAATTTACCCAATTTAGTTCAGCAACAAGTAAATGACGGAAGGTGGGGCAATTTTGCGCAAAGGATTATAGATGAAGGCGGCCCAACTCCAAGGCATGGAAGAAAAACAGATCAGGTCAGAAAACAAACACTTATTTTCGCAGCAAAAATGATCCAGAAAATTAACCAAAAAATGATTTCTGTGTCAGAAAGAGCCAAAATTTCTTAAATTATTCATTCAAAAGTATATTAAACTTTTTAAAATGGCCGAAAGTTGTCTTAAACGTCTTGAACTCTCCAAAATTCTCCATAATTCTCTGAAAAGCCACGTGATGATTCAAAATTGTTCAAAGTGTAAAATAAATCAGGATGATTCTTAAACATATCAGGGATTCAAATTATCTAAAAACAATTTATGTCATAAACAAATCCAAAATAATCTGTATAGTCATGCAATTATCAAAAATGCTCGCCAATAAAAAGTAATAGTTTTACTTTCTTGAAAAATAAAATAATCGTATTTTTTGACATTCTAGGCCCATCCCCCGATTCACCCTATAAAATACATAGATAATTTACAAGGAAATGAACAAAAATTGTATGAATACATCGTAAGACATTTCTTGGCTTGTTTGTACAAAGATGCTAAAGGATTCGAAACCACCGTCAATGTGGACATTGCTCAAGAAAAATACCAAACCAAAGGGCTCATAGTTTTGGAGAAAAATTACCTAGAGGTTTATATATATGAAAATTGGAATGATAAAGAGATTAATAATTATAAAGTTGGAGATACTTTCACTCCTACTGTACTGGATATTGTAAGTGTTATGCAGATTCAGATCGGAGTATCACCAACTTGCTTTATATTCCAATGAGCTAGTCAGTTGAAAACGTTTGGTTTTGAAGTTTAACATTATTTTTATATTTATTTATTTATTGTGAGATTGCTAGTTCGAAGCGCAGCAGAACGAGTTTTTGTTAGAACACTTCAAGTTACTAGCTCATTATATAAAAATAACATAGTAGTAAAAAATGGAAATAATATACTAAAGTCGATTTAAATGGTTCATGGCAAAATCGGTCACATCTTCATGTTCAATCACAAAATTTTGTAATTAAAAACAAATAGTTTGGTGTAAGATAAATGTAAATAAATTGTATATATGATTTGTAGGTAAAGGTTGGTTTTGTGTAGAATAAACATATAAGTTTTATTTTTATGTTTAGAATTATTTTTAATTTTTATTTTTTGTGGTTAGTAGGAGTTATTTTTAGTCATACAGTTTAGTTTTAGTACCCTTAGTTTTTAAGTGTAGTATTCCTTAGTTTAGTAGAAAAATAAGATACAGAACTTTCCGATGTTTTAAAATAGTCGAAGGGACTTTTAAAAATCTTATTCCAAACTATTTGGCTAAAAATCACATTTTTAACAGATGCGCAAAAGGTGAAATTGAATAGCGTTACATGAGTTTGAGAAGTTACAAGAACAAACACAAACATTAAAAATATTAAAAACTGAAGATAAAATGACTAACTTTTCAAGTTCTATGCTATGGTATTAAAAAATATTTGATTCAGAGTGATCAAAAATTTGAAATCCCATCTGATTTTTAATACTAAAACTAAAATTAACTAAAATAAAAAATAAAAATTATTCTAAATATAAAAATCAAACCTAATATATTCTACACAAAAACAACCCTTACCTAAAAATCATATATACAATTTATTTATATTTATCTTACACATTTATAAATAAAATTTATAGACTGTGAGATTAAAGAACCTATCATTTCTCCGTTTTTTCCTCCTGTTAATATATGCTGACACATGGCAACATTCACTCATTTTATAATGATCCAAAACTTTATCCGAAACACCTTAAAAATACAAGAAAGGTCTAAAATAATCTTAAATGGTTCAAAATGATCAATTTAAAAATGATATAATTAAATATTTTAGATTGAACCAAAATGTTCTTAAATATATACTATTATCTTAGTGGCTTAAAAGGTATTAGAATGATCTGAAATGACTTAAAATTGTCTGAAAGGTGGTCTCATAAACCAGGTCTCACTATGTTGGTGATAAAATAGTGTGGCATTTTAAGTCTTTATGTTTCTGTTAAAAGTTGAATTTATATTATTTAAGGTTGAAAGTTCGACTACCCCTCCAAAACTACTTACCGAATCAGATCTTATAGGTTTAATGGAAAAACATGGTATAGGAACGGATGCAACTCATGCAGAACACATTGATAAAATAAAATCGAGAGAATATGTAGGGTTGCATGAAAATATATACTTTGTACCGGGAACACTCGGTATGGGTTTAGTCGAGGGGTAAGACATAATAAAAAGAAATTAAAAATATTGAAAACTAATTTTTTGTTTGTATCTGGGCTATTAGTTACAACAATGTGGGTCTTGAAGTGTCTTTGGCGAAACCCACTCTCCGGGCTGAATTCGAAAACGATTTGAAATTAATTTGTGATGGTGTTAAAGATCCTGAAGAGGTCAGGAGAGAGCAAATAGCGAAATACAAAGACGTATTTCAAACGGTTCTTCAAAAATTAAGATTAATAGATGAAAGTTTAGGCAACAGATTCGATGATAGACCAGCCGAAATACCAGATGATGAAATTATTATTAACAACAATAATGATTTTAGGCCTGCCTTGAAGTGTCCTAAATGTGGAAATGATATGATTTTAAGGTATTTGTAACTTTTATTAATTTGTGTTTTAAATGAGTATTTCGTCTGTTTTTGTTTCTAGGAATAAAAAGAACGGCTCTGGGCAGTTTTTGACATGTAGTGGGTATCCAAATTGCCGGCATTCAATTTGGTTTCCAGCGTCTGTTGAAACCGTAGAAATTCAAAATAACCATTGTCCAACAGTAAGATTTTTTCAAAATTACTGCATATTAAAATTTACTCTGAAATTATCCAGTTTGATTTAAGAAATGATTTTATTGTAACAAATTGTAGCATGGTTTAAACAAATGTGTTTTTTTATTAAAATGGGTGGGTTTAAATAAATTGTAGTGTGGTGGGTTAAGCGATTAGTTTTAATTATAAAGAAGATGTTATTTAGTTCAAAACAAAATATTGATTTAACTGAATCAAACTGTTGCTTCTTTTAAAAAAAATGGGAAATCTTTTTTAAAAATGTGTTACTTTTTAAACAAATTGTAGATTGGTTTAAAAAATTACTTATCTAATTTTAAGATACTGTAGTTTGATTTCAAAAAATAATTTCATTCTAACAAATTATTGTTTGGTTTAAAGAAATAATTTTATAATTCAAATTGCTTAGTTTAATCATTCTTTTTTTTTAAATAAAAAAAAAACCACAGATTTTATTGTAAAAATCTCTTGCGGGTTTTTTTTTTAATTATTCTTATTAAGTTCATATAAATTGTAGATTGGTTGAAAAAATTATTTGTCTAATTTTAAGAAATTGTTGTTTGATTCCAAATAATGGATTGATAACTTAATTTAAAATAACTACTGGTTTCTTTTTTTAGTGTGGACCTAATTTCAGTATGTTAAAGTTCAAATTTAAACAAAATTTATTCCCTGGAGAACCTAATCCAAATATTCTGTGCATAGGGGGATGTGATATGAATGTCTTGGAAACATTCGATATTAGTTTATCGTCAGTAGTTAATCAAGGTTAGAGAGGCAATGCAAAAAGGTTTTGTTAACTTTATTAAGATTGTCATTATAGGTGCACCGATTGTAAATAACAATGTTACTATTCGAAACAACGTTGCAAATAATCCACCGCGAAACAACACTAACAACCAAAGGCGAAATTCTGATAGTGGGTTTGGATCCAGAAATGGAAGTTGGTTTTCTAATAGTTTACCTAGTTCAAATCTATCAAATGCAACGAATCGTACAGTAGATCTATTACCTGGCCCATCGAGAACTAATATAAACAGAAATAATTCGACCAATAATAGCGAGGAGTTAGGGGAAGTGGTTTGTTCCTGCAACCAAGAAGCTACAAAATTGACTGTGAAAAAAGAAGGACCTAATCAAGGTCTGTTATATTTATTAACCAAGTCTAATCGCTTATTGAAATCGATAAACCAAAATTTTGTATTATTGCAGGTAAAAAATTTTACAAATGTGCCAGTAATAGCTGTAACTTCTTCCTGTGGGCCGCAAATCAAGATGGCAGTACGTCTAACACCAGTAATAATAATAGTAATATTAGCGGTAGACAACAAAATTACAACGATCAATCGGAAGTAAAATGCGACTGTAGACAACCCGCTGCATTGAGGACGGTTTCTAAAGAGGGACCAAATAAGGGCAAACAGTTTTATTGCTGCCAAAAACCCAGAGACAGTGGTTGTAATTTCTTCAAATGGGCAAATGAAGTACGAGTTTTCGCTAGACTTTTGTCATTATTCCTTAAACAATTTTACACACTCATAAGATTTTAATCCTTATTTGTTGTCCTTTATTTTGAACCTTATTGAATTTAGAGGTATAAGACTCAAATTAATCTAAAGGAAAATGTAAAGGCTTTTATAAAAAATATTGCTATTAATGTAATTATTTAACAGCTTTAAAAAAGAAAAATTGGGAAGGGTTTTCATACAGGTCCAGCACAGCCGGTACTTTGTTTTTCAATGAAACAGCTTGTATCACTTTATATTTTTGAAAACTCTATAACTTCAACGACCTATAATACCTAATAACTTTTAATAGAATTTCCCCACCACAAAATAATGTCAACTGTTAAATATTTTTTAGGCTTCTGGAGGGGGTGGGGGTGATGATGATCATTTTGGAGGAGGAGGAGGGGGTGGAAATTGGAACAGTAAAACTTCTGTACAAAGAAATCAAAGGAAAACTAATAGAGAAGCGCCATATAATAACAAACCTAGAGCAAAAAGAAAATGTGGAGCGTGTGGAGAGGAAGGTAGAAATTAACTAAAACAAATTAAAATTAAAAGTTTTATATAATTTTTTTTTAGGTCATACTAAGAATAAATGTCCGAATAAATGAATGGAAGAGTTTTTCAATATTTTGTGTACATATAAGTTAATAAAATTATTTTATTTTCTTTTCTTTTTTAATTTATCTAATTCAGTTTCGTTTAGTTGGCCACCAGCTGCTGCTTGAGTCAGCTAGAAAAAAACATAACATAAAAGATCGGAAAACTGTTATTTTTTTCTCTTACCATGTTTAACATCATTTCATACTTCAGTGTCAGTAAATTGTTTTCTTCTTCCAGTTCTTGGATCCTTTTTTTCAACTTTTGCTTAGATTTATGCGCGACTCCGTATTGTCCATTTTCTAAAAAAAAGTATCGACAAAGTCAGGAACATTACATTTAAAATAAAATGTTTAAAAAAATTAAAGTTGATGTAGACTGTATAAGAGGTATATTTTACCTGGTATCCAGTCTCCATTGTCAAACAAAAATTGTTGATCGCCCAAATTTAATTGGACAGTCCTTTGTTCTGATAACAATTGCGATAAATTATCTCTTGGCGATTCTGAAATCGATTTTCGTTGAGGTGCCTTTTTAGGCGAAAATTTGTTACCGAAAAGAGGCATTTGACATATCAATTGTTGATATCATTGTTGCCATGGAGATTTTAGAAATAAGTGGGCTGTAATTCTTGCCCTAATTTATTGACTGAATTCTTAAAATATAAAGGGCAATTAAGCTCCTTATATTAGATACAAATAAATTATTTTTAAAAAAGGGGTATTTGAATTGTTTTATTTTTGATAGTATTTTTATTGATATATCATTAGTTTATGTTTACAAGCATTGAACATTGTTCATCTAATTTTGTGGCCAAATTACCATATAATAAGGGTCCGTTAAAAAGAGAGGGAATTGGCATCCTGTTCAAACTATTTAAAAAAATAAGTTTTAAAAAAAGTTGGAATTTAAAGGTTAACGAACTATCTAAGATTTAAAATGGTTATTACAGTAGTTTGGATGCAATCCTGTAAGTAATTTCGCTGGAATTTTGAAGAAATCATAGAATTTAGTTTTTTTAGGGATTAGCTTAGTTCTAGCAATAGGATCTCTTTTAGTAGTTGTACTTTTTATTTTTTTCTGTACTTGGTAAGTCGTTATCTGCAATACATTTTTTATATCTTATGCCCTTTTTTATTTTAAGTTTTGATCAGAAGAAACATGTATCATCCTATGTAATTGATGAAAACGGCATTAAAAAAGAAGACATTACTTCGCCATGTAATTTACATCTATTTAGAAGATATCCACAGGAAACCGAAAATGGATTATCTTCCAAAAATTTGCTATTTTATAATTTCCAAAACGAACCAAAGTCGATGAATTCCACAGAAGTCATAAAAAGGTAATTATTAATAATGCATAAAACACAATAACATAATTTTATTTACAGAAATGATACAATCTTAACGTTTCATGAGTACAATTTTCCATTAACTTGCAGAGATGAATTGAGATCTTGTTTAAGTACAGAATCATTGAACAGTTTTTATTCGGTAATAATTAAAATGTGTAGGTACATTTTCACAATTACATAAATATTACTTTATAGGCCCGTCCTTCTATATCAAGAACGTCCAGAGAAAGTTTTGTTAGCTTAATTTCAGATTTTGAGAATGAAATTTAGTTTTTTTTTTAATGTATTTAAAATGTAATTATTTATTAAGACTGAAATTTATGTGTCTAGCTAAACTGTTAATTATCAATATACTTATGTACATAAATACAAAAGTATCTATTTTTATCTTTTGTGTTACTTTTGTTATAATATTAATATTAATATATATATATATATATATTTATGTAATTTATTTCAAATAAATAAACAGATTTATTGTTTGTGTCATTTGATGCTAATCTAATTCATTGCTTTACTTGTTTTCTGGGTAAAAAGCTTCTTCTGTTTCCATCGTTTGTAACATTTTTTGGACTGTCATTTGTTTCGCATTTTTCTTGTGCCATCCAACTACTTCAGCAGTCAAATTTAAATATTGACATTCTATTACAATCTTTCCATTTTGTGGATTTCTATCATAATACGTGGGATACGGTGTTTTTTATTACATGCTTTTTCTTTTAAAATACCTACCTAATTAATGAAAATAATTGGTGTAATATTATTATTATTGGTGTTATTATTCGTATTGAAGTTGTTTCCTGATTCTATTCGAAGTGTAACAAGCGCCTTTACAGCGGCGTTATGTTTTGCATCGTTTTTTTGTGTGCGCATAACCATTTGCACTATTTGATTAAAAAATAACAACACATTTACATTTATAGTAAGGCAAATCGGAAGGTACGTCCAAATATATTGGAAATCGCTTCTTTTGTTGTGCTATAATTTCTTGGAGAATGGAAATGGAACTTCTGGATGCCAGACTTGCAAACAAAATCCGTAATTTTTCTGTGACTGATTTGTAAAAGAAAAACTCTTTTTCTTCGACTGATATGTCAAAGAAAACCCACAAAGTTCGAGTGCAAGTATGGCATTCAAAAATTCAGTTTCTATTCCCCAAAAAAATAATGGCTCAACAAAAGAAGCGATTGCCGATATATTTGGATGTACCATCCGATTTGCCGTACTATAAATGTAGATGTGTTGTTATTTTTGAATCCAACAGTGCAAATGGTTATGCACACACAAAAAAAGATGCAAAACATAACGCCGCTATAGAGGCGCCTATTACACTGGGAATAGAATCAGGAAACAACTTCAATATGAATAATAACAACAATAATAATAATATTACACCAATTACTTTTATTATGTAGGAATTTTAAAAGAATATTCATGTAATAAAAGAATACTTTAACCCACGTATTATGACAGAAATCCGCAAAATGGAAAGTTTGTAATAGAATGTCAATATTTAAATTTGACTGCTGAAGGAATTGGAGGATCCAAAAAAAATTCGAAACAAATGACAGTTCAAAAATTGTTACAAGAGATGGAGACAGAGGAAATTGTTTACCCGGAATAAATACCGAAATTAAAATAACGTCCAATATTACAGAAAATACAGATCTAATAGCTAAAGTCATTAAGTATTATGAAGAAATTTGTGTAAATGAAGAATGATGATCCAGTGACGGTACCAAATCCATCCGATACTAAACTATCTATGTTTGAGATTTATTGTTATTTATCCTATGAAGTTTTATTGAAAACTGGAGTTATTCATTTTTTTATCTTGTCAAATTTAATTAAGAATTAGTGAAATTGTGAAATTTTACTTAAATTTAAAGAAACATATTTATCTAATGCAATTTTCTTGTGAATTAAAAATTCATTTAACATAATTTATAATGTCGAATTTTTCTAGAATTGTATTAATGAATACAGAAATAAACTCTTAATTTATTTTATGGAATTTTTTTTAATGTAAATCATATTTACTATTATTTTTTTTCTAAAATTAGAGGAACATTTATTGTTTATCCTGCACAATTTTAATTGAGAATTAGAGAAAAATATAAATAAAAAAAAAACATTTATCTTATGGAAATATATTAAGAGCCATAAAAAATTTATTTTGTGGAACTTTAGCTTTAGAAATGTATCTGTTAATAGTAAAATGGATCAAATCAAATCTTACATGTTGTATCACAGATTTTAATAAATATAATATCATAAAAATAAACTTTGTCATGGTTGAATTAGCCTTTAAAAATAATTAAAATATATTTATAGTAAACTAAAGATACTTAGGTTGCATTTTTAAGGCAGTCAAGTCCAATATTCTCTTAGTGTCCCGATTATTATCCTTATGTGGCTGAAAAAAATCGGGAACTTTTTCTTTTGAAGGAATAAGGTTGTATTTCTTCATATATTCTAAACTGGCTGCAGAAAACTCAGGTCTAGGCCGTATAAGCCCTGTCGTAGCAACCTCTTCACAAACAGGTTTTTCTTTCTGCGTTTTAAGCTGATCTTGGGGCAGATATTTCGTTAACAGTTGCTTTACAGCGCAACTAATTTCAGTTGGGGTGTAATTGTTGCTTAATTCGTGTTCTGAAGTAGTGGGATCTTCGTTTATAGGCCCCAAAGTTATTCCGACGCTTTTTAAATGATTCAAAGTCGCTTCTCTAACTTTATTCAACATCTTAGTGGTTTTGTTTTCATTTTCCTTTATTTTCTGCGTTTCTATTTTTCCTTTTTTCAACATATTATTGACTTGTCCCATGAGATTGTTGTAGAATGTCGCCCCAATTTCTGATGCCAATTCTTCTTCATCTGAGCTTTCGTAATCGTTCATGTTGATATTTATACTTGGTTGAGGGCTTGGACAAGGTTCACGGACAGCTATGGACTCCTGTAAGTGAATAGAAGGTTCTTTGTCGGTTTTTGGAGATAAATCAGATTCGGTCACTTCCTGAAAACATTAATAAAGTTAATTTAGATAAAAAAAGAAATTGGTCAAATATTTATTTACCTGAATTTTAGGCTCGTGGTTGATAAAATTTTGCTTTTGTTGAGTGCGAAGGGGCATTTCAAAGCTAGTGGTAAGATTTATTGAAAATTTTGACATTCCCCATTTTCTTTGATTGTCTTGAAAAATACCAGCTTGTTGAATTATAGTGTTTTCCTGCCGAAAATGATTTTTTTGTGGAGTAGAAGCAGAATTAGTTTTCTTTTGTTCAATTAAATGTTCACCCTCCATATAACCTTCAATTGGTTTTCTATAATTTTTGTCTCTTTCTAACAACATTGCTACCTAAAACATAATCACTTTTTCTTTTAATTTATGACTTAATTAAACTTAACAAACATGACATTTTTGTTGTATATTTTTTATGGCAATACACTTGTTTTATTAAGCCTACTGGTATGAATAATTTATAAATTCAATTAAATAAGTGAGCAAGTGGCTTACAACAATTGGTCTTTTCACAGATGATATGATTTAAATTTATATTGATTCATAATAAATGTCATTAAAATAAAACACATTTTTCTGCTATTTTTAAATAATATATTAATAATTTTTTAATACTGAGAGAAAAAACTAAAATAAATAAAATATAAGTCTATCTAGTTGCATAACAAGTTTTGAGTGTATATTGCCATAGAACATTTAACTTTCTTAAAAACCATATTAAAGTATTATGTATTTGCAAAGCTGAAAAAATAGATCCCACGTTCATTAAAAACTGTACCTTTAATATAAGTTATATTATAATCCATTTGAGAAAACAAAATAAACATAAAGAATCATAAAACTCTGCATCTAAATTCAATGATAGGGGCCCTTAGCTATGTACTTATAAAGTTTATAAAAAATATTTAGAAATACACATTTGCTATGTCAGAATTAAACAAAAATGGTCCACAAAATTGCAAAATATGTCCATTTTTAAAAATGTGTTGTTTTTGTTGTGAACAATATGGAAAACCACTTATAGAATACAATTTGCAGTTATTTATGAAATTTATTAGAAACGCTGAGATATGTAAATTTTTAAGCTAAATGAATGAAAATTGAAATATTCAGGATAATTCCTATAAATATAGCACAGCCGGTACCCTGGTTTTTTTTTAATGATATTTTTAAAGATCCATGTTTTTCTATCTATAAAAGAATGACAAACATATTTTTTCACTGTATAAATGGTGTAGTACTTCAATATTTCCTGCACAATTAAGTAAAAACGAAATAAAAATAATTGCTATATTCTTACCTGCTTCTGAAGTAAAAGCAACTGCTCATTCTGCCGTGCTATAATTTTGATTAAATCTGAAGTAGTAGGTTCATAATCCATTTTGTTCTGCAGGGCATTTGAATGAATATTGTCTTCTTCAATACTAGTTTGAGTCTCAGAATCACATTTTGTTATTGCCAAATTTAAATTTGTATTAGTGGGATTATAATTATATGCTTGGGGTCTATCTTGGATAGAATTGATAGTCACTCTATTATCAGTTTGCAAAAATGGTTTAAAACACTCATTTTCGGATGTTTTGTTTACTTTTTTGTAATTAAAAATATCTGTTACAGAATCGTTATATTCTTTTTGCTTGCTTGCCGTTAAAGTCTTCTGTAATTTTAAAAAATCCTGGTACGTCTTAGGCATGTAATTCTCTTTATCTTCCGTTGATTTTTCAGTCTCAGTTTCTTCAATTTGATCCGATTTATCGGATAATTCGTCAATTTCTTTCTCACAATGAATAATATCAGAGTTATTAGACGCTGTTGGTAAATATAATAGACTCAAGTCTAATTTTCTGTCAGGAATATTTGCCATGTACATTTTTTCAAATTCATTTTGAGTATTGTTAGCTTTAAGAGCATTTAACTGTTGCTTACGTAATTCACTAAACTCACCAAAAGTCGATGAATTTGTACCCGAATTCGGTTTTTTATTAGACAACAGATCGGTAGAACAAGGTTTTACTTGCAGAACTGGACTTTCGAATCTGACATGCTTTCTTGCAAACTGAGCGTGTAAAGTTTTGTATCCCATTGGAACACAATTTTGTTGCGAACTATGCTTACCTATTTGTTGGTGTTTATTTTTCCACAGATTTTCATAGGAAACATTGTCAACGGTAGTTTTCATAGTACTAATCATCGATACTTCCGGCACTGTTGGTTGAAAAGAGAATTTTTCAATGGAAATTGGTTCAGGTGCAGGTCTGGGGGATTCAAAAAAGGAATCCATTCTTTTGTTTATCAACTTTTTACTAAGCAACTAGAAACCATAACTACCATAATTTTTCAAATTAAATAGTCAGTTACGATATATTATTCTTCTTCTTATTATTATTGGCCTTATGCTGTGGGACACATAGCTAGATATTTCAAGGGTTATGTTGGATGAGTTAGGAAAGAACCATTGTAAAGTACCATAAGAATTGGTAACGCTGCATACTTGTATTGTCTCGAACTGATCGACAAAATAAATAGCACAAAAAGCATCAACGTTTATGTATAATGCTAAAAAAGGAATATTAAAAAAATCATATAAGAAAGTTAGAATTATAAAAACCCAAGATAACATTATGAGAGTTTTATAAATTCTTTACAATTTCATTTGTTTGTTCGTTTTTATTTTACACGTTTGGCGTAGGCGAAAAAGAGTAAAAGAATACGAATATTAATAGGTAACTGAGATAGACGCATGATTCCCGGTACGTTACTATCTAATTGATTGGATATAGCCCCACTTCTAGGTATTAGTAATCTTTGTGATTGGCTAAAATGAGTCATACCTTGCTCCAGAGCCAAAAAAATATAGGAAAAAGTCTCGTCATTTAATCATAATTCCATTTTCTATGATTGGACAGATTCAATATAAGTATGAAAGCACAATGTACTTTTATTTATCCCAAATTATCATAAATTACAATCAATAATAAAAAGGTTAAACATTTCAGTATGATAAATACTACTGATCATTCGTTTCCTTTTTTAATGTGTTAAAACACTTTAAACATCTGAATAAAATTTGAAAGAAAAATTTTTCTATATTAGGTGCTTTATACAGTTTTATATAATCACCATTAAACAAATATATATTTCACAATATAATTCCTAGATAAATTAACATGGTGACATTAAACAATAAAAGAACTCTATAAATATTTATTAAACATCAACGACTAGCATTGTAGTTCTCCCAAGCTTTTTGCATGGACCAAATGCTTAAAGGTCTCATGTACGCTACCGCCCTAATATGCTTCTCAGCATACAAAGCCTCAGGAGTATCATACGCCAATCCGCATCGCACCATAGAATTATACATTCCTCCAGCAGTTTTAAAACCTTCTTCAACCATACCCTAAAGCCACAAAATATACTTTATTTCCTTTTAGTATTTAACCTCTGGGTGGCTATTCTTAAATTACAGGGAGTAGAATGTTTAAGAAAAAATATTCCTTTTTTACTCCCTGCCATAAAACTTATATTCTTAAATTAATACTCCCTAAATTAATAGAAGAATACGCTTCTTAACTAATCTCTTTATTTTACCGAGAGAATATTTTGGGAATGATATCAAAAGACGAGATGTTTTTGTTTTGTTTTAGACAGACAGATAATTTTGACGTTTTAAAAATAACTGTTCCAAGTTTTAGTTGAATATATTGGTTTAAGTTAATGTACATGTGATTATGTATTAAGAATTGCTTTCGGCCCCAATCAACCCTACAGTTACAAACTCTTTTTCTTTTTACTAAGTTGTTTTTTTGGTTAATTTTTATTCTGTATTTTAAGTATTTAACATTATTTGAGATTTTTTTGATTTTAATAATGGATATCAATGATTCGGTAGCTATACAAGTTTTAAACTTTCCTGAGCTCATTTCCGGGTGATCAGCAATGAATTGAACTAAAACCTCTTTTTTGGTAAGGTGTAATATGAGAAGCCTTTTTAATAATGTCTTTGCTCATATTATGATAATTACATTCTATTTTTATACAGCCAAATTACTGCAACTCTATTACTTTTCTACGAATCTTTCAACAAGTTGACAGACGTCATGCCTACTAATACAAGAATTTTGATTGGATAAGCTATTAAAATAAAAAACACATTTTTGGGGGGAATCCAAATAAAAAAGAAAAGACAGGGAAAATATTTTTTTTTTCGCGCTCAAGAATGGCCACCCAGATCTAGAATCGATTACCTCAAATATCATGGTCGCAGCTAAAGCATAAGTTACACCGGTCCAAACTTCCACACTTTGTACAGTAGAAGTGTCTATTTGTCCGTCGATAGTGCCGTTAACAGCTCCCATATTTCCGTCACAAAATAATTGCACGTTGCTTTTGTATATCGTTTTTAAGGCACTAAGAACGTGATCTTTAGGAAAAACCTACAATTAAATTTAATGAAAGTTTGAACATATAAACTTTTATGAAAAACAAAACTGTCAAAAATTTTTTAAATAACATCTATCAAAAAAGTAAAAAATAGATGAAATCATAAAAACTTTTGACAGCTGTTGGTTAATGAATGACCAGAAAAATAAAAGTGCTGTCAAGATAAATAAATATTTACACTGTAAGTTTTGATTCCTGAACAATTTAAATACCAATGTCCACATAACTGATCTGCCATTACAGCTTTCGACTCATTTCGGGAACAATCAAAATTGTAATAATTACCATTCCACACTTTTTTCTCAAATGCCGTTTGAGCTCTGCCCAAAGTACTTTCAAACAATTTTTGATCATCAATTTTTCCCAATTGTTCTGCCATAATGCTCATGCCTCGCAATGCTGCTAACCACAAACCTCCACAATATGCACTAAAAAAGTTTTGAGAAAAAACCGTTTCCAAAAGTTGGTTCTAATTTTCTACCTTACACCTGTCATAACCCAAGAATCGTAGGTTTGGTCCGGAACGCCGCTGTTTTCCAGCAATCCATCATCGTTCACGTCATTTGCCAGAGCTTTTTGTATAATGGTGAAGCAAACATCGTACATATCTTTGATAAACTCAACGTCAGGATTAGATGGCGACGCACCAAAAGCGTCTCTTAACGTTTGTAAGACAAATTTCGAATTCAAATCCCTCCACAAACTCACATCATGTATGGGGTAAGCATTAATCAGAGTTAAAGGCTCTTCACCTGTAAAACTTCTTTATTTGAACATCTTGTATTAGCAATTTAATAAAAACAAAAATTACCTGGACTTCCTGCATCGTGAGGAACGGAATTCGGTACTTTTCTTTCGCAAATTGTACCCTCGTACAACGTAGTAACTGGTTCCTTAATTTCCAAAGTGACAAAGTCCCTTAAATCATATTGCAAGCATTTCTGAAGAATCGGCCAATTTGTGTGCAGAGCGTGCGATGCGTAAAAATGAACATCGTACGAATTGTACATGATGTATTCTTGGCCTTCCAAATATGCAAAACGGCCATATTCATATCTAAAATAGCAATTAAATGTCTTAAAAGATGGCTTGAAAAATATAAACGGTACGGAGGCTTCCCCTTTTATATTCCCAAACTTTCCAACACCTATCAATGTCGCATTCCGGATTTTTGCACATTTTGGAGCCTTCTAATATATTGCTATAATTTCTGACTCCCAATCTGTTGTTAAAAATATCAACGATCCAGCAAATAAATTTTATGATAATAAGATTATACTAGACATTAAAAACTTTATAATAAGGTCTGTACTGGATTATGGGTGTTTTTTTATGATCAAGCAAATACAGTCTGTTTAAAGAAAATTGATATAATTGCAAATAAAAGTATTAGATTGTTTATGTTTATATTCTGAAACTTCTGAACTTCCTCTCAAATATAGAAGAATTATGTTGGCATCTATCTAATTGACAAACTACTACTTTATATATTTTAGACCTCACGAGCCAATATTAGATTTCCAAAAAATTGTTAACAATAACAAAAACATATTCAAGTAGCCACCCTTATATATAGAAGACCTGCATAAAACAGACATACATCCAACCTATCTAGCAAATTGTGCTAATTTATCCAATGGAAAATGTACCTTTTTAGACGACTATTCAAAATATTCTAGATAACTGAGACAAAAATTATTTGAGATAGATATTATAACTAATTTCCAGAGTATTATTACATTTTTGCAGATGCATCAAAAACAGAAGCCTTTGCAGATTGGGACCCAAATACAAGATTTCAGAAGGTTAAAAAACTTTATAGCAAATTTTCAATATACTCTGCGGAACTAACAGCTATATTATAAGCTCTCGTAAACTTTCATCAATTGAATAAAACATCAAATTAATTTGTAATATTTTCCGATAGCAAAAGTGCACTGGAAAAAATTAAAAACATTATACATATTGGAGGAGATTGTAATTAAAGTAAAACTTCTACACTCTTTAAATACCGAAATACAATTTGCCTGGGTATGGCACAGTGTGGAATAAAGCAAAATGAGGAAGCAGACATATTAGCAAATCGGGAATTCAAGGAGTGGAGGTGGCCGAATACAAATGTACTCCAGATTATTATATTACAGCAGTAATCATTAGCAAAATAAAAAAAGTGTAGAACTTCGAGTATAAAACGAGTGAAAAAGGATCTTTTTACAACGCTATTCAACCGAATATATGTATGTACCGAACCATGGTTCAAGGAAGTGGCGGGAAATAAAAAATTCAGACGAATCATATGAAAATTAAGGTTCAACCATGCTTTATATCCAGATCATTTATACAAGTTTAATTTAATTAATTCTCCGCTCTGTAACTGCGGTGAGAAATGCACTTTAGAACATGTAATATTAGGTTGTACAGAAATTTATGATAAAAAACGAAATGTTAATGTAAATGAATTTAATCAAATCAAAAAACCATATAATTAATTTAAGAGAATTACTGAAATTTATACAACACTTTTTCTCTGTGTAAAATTACACATTCCAAAAAAAATTATAAAGGAAAACAAATATTGATGAAAAAGAAAAAAAATTAAAAAAAATACACATATAAATTAAACTGAAGAACTAGCAAATTGTAACAAAATGGGAAAGTGATACAAATTTACAAAAAAAAAACACGGAAAAATGACAAAATGGTTCGAAAAAACCTTAAGCCACCACTCTCTCTCACATACTCACATACATACAAGGTACGATGAAAAGGGTGTGATAGGGTGCATTTGAGCAGTAACTCTTTGAGGACATAGTACTACTATAGAAATACCGGACAGTTTTTCGAAGAAAGTATTTTTGAGGATCTGAAATTATATAAATATAATGATTAACAATGTTTATTAAAATTTACTTTTGAAGAGAGAAACCTGTTGGCAAAATTTTTAATACACTTTACTATACAATTTGGGCGCACACAGCCGTGCACGTGTATACCCATATAGTATAAACAAATATGGGAAACCACCATTATAAGATGTAAAATATGACTATAATGCTTCGAGTATCAAGAATGTTAATATTGTCAATGGTCCAACGTAACCTAAACAACCAATTCTCAAGTGCCAGACTTACCTTGGGTCAGTTTTTGACACTGTTTTTAATTCTTCTTCGTTTAATAAAAGCCATAAAGTACCGCCATCGCTAATATAATAAGTTTCATTAAAGAGAGCGCCTTTATACCAGTCGGGCAATTTGCTAAAAAAAATTCACGTTTAAACAAATAACATCTTTTACATGTATTTATTACCTGTCTTCTAATACTGGCCTCTGCCAATCAAAAATGCTTTGCTCCCATTTAGCGTAGTTATCGAAAGCATAAACTACTATTTTTAATATCGCATTATCTTTGCCAAATCGCTTCGTATAATATCTGTTGTATGTTTTTTTATTGGCTGGAAAGTCAATTGTGGGCATATCCCAAACAAGACTCATTTCCACTTGCTGAGATTGACTTGCCCGAACATGAACTTTTGCGGCGATTCCGCAAGCCATTTCGTTATAAACGTGGCCTAAAAATAAAATAAAAAAAAATAAAAGTGCTAAAATGTTTTATCTCTAATGGTATTCACCGGACACCAAATATGACTCATTGTCCTTTTTTACTAACCGTGGACAGATTTTTTAGATTTGTCGAATTCTCCGTTTTCTTTTAGCTGTTCCCAAACGTCTGAACCATCGGATTTGGGGTCGAAATAGAGGCATTTTGAAATCGAGATATCCGACTTGGAATTTGCGGCTAACGCGAAAGCGTAAGGGTTTTTACCAATTGTATTATAAAGAACTACACCTTCGGAGTTTTGATAGTTAAACGATTTCGAACTGCAAGTGGCTAAAATTGAAAGATTTTGAATATTTACCATGAACATTTGTCATATGCAATAGTTCTCAGTTAGAAAATGACGATTTTATATGAATAATAAAAATATATTTACCATTTTTGTCAGATTTGTTCCCTGTGCCGTTTTTAAAAGTAAAAGCAATTGTAACTGTTCTTTTAGTATCGCATAAGTTTTTTATACCCCAAACAAAGACGGCACATGGCAAACAACTATTCTAAAAAAATGTAAAAAATTTAGAGATTTAAATTCATAGATTTATTTTTACTCACAATATAATCATGGGGAATTACAGGACTAATCTGTCTACAAATGAGCTGTATTCCATATTCAGATAAGTCGTACTCCGTCCAGGATCTAGGATATAACCCTGTATATGCACATTTATCGCCGTCTATGTAACTCTTCCAACTCGAAAGAGTTGATTTACTAAAATTTTTTTTGTAATTAAAAAATATAACAACATTGTTTAATTTCTTACGGAAACGTAGACAGGCGACTTTGAAAAATTGTTTTATCATCTTCACCTTTAATAGTTACAATAAATTGATTAGCATCAACAGTATTCCATTCATATATGCCCGGTCTGAGCTGAAATCTACAAAATTCACCTCTATATCCTCTTCCTATTGTACCGCAGCCTATTCCACCGACTGGGACACCTATTCATGAAAAAGAAAGGTAAGAAAACAAAATAACGTGCATCTAAAAATTGACTGTTAATTATAAGGTACTTATTCCTGCTATTAGATGGGTGTAAAGTAAAAGCTTAAAAATGAGTGGGTGTTGCCATGTGTGAGCATATATTAACAGAAGGATAATCTCACAGTCTATAAATTTTATTTACAATAGAAAAACTACTGGTATTAACTACAAAAAATTAAAATTAAAAATTATTCTAAACATAAAAATAAATCTATATATTTTACACAAAAACAACCCTTACCTACAAATCATATATATAATTTATTTACATTTATCTTACATCAAACTATTTTTCTTTAATAACATAATTTTGTGATTGAACTTGAAGAAGCGGCCCATTTAGCCACGAAGCCGGTAGTTTCTCTATTATAAATAAAATTTATAGACTGTGATAATAAATGACCTATTATTTCTCCGTTTTTCCGTTCTGTTAAAGCATAAAAAGGTTGACGACACTTAATAAAAATATTATTTTCTATGAACCAGTTTTAAAAAAGGCAGTGATTACTCCAGAAAAATATAAGCCAAGACCACAAATATCTAAGAGACGTCTGATGGATATTAATGACATAATAGGTGTATCCACTAATATATTGAGACATAAATACGGATGAGTATGGAAGATATGCAATATATATTTATTTACGAGACTAAATATTCCTATTATTGGACAAGAAGTGACTTTTCCAAGAAATAATGATATATCATCCATTGAGGATATTTAACGCATATCCACTGCATCCGCGAATGTAACAATAAATCCATATTGTTTTAACTATTATTAGTGTTAAACATGTATCTAACAGTAGAGTAGAACTTTTTCTAGTCCCAAAAAGAAGAAAATGAAAAATATAATATCATAAAAACTTCATCAAACATTTTTACAAACTATTTTGATGTACAGCAACAAGCAAAATAAAGAAAAAAATTACCTTTACCAAAAAAATTAAGAATTTTCGCATAAAGTAGCAATTTCAACAAATTTTTTGCATTTAATGACTTAAAAGTAAAAAATCTGTAATTAACTTTTAAGCAAAATTGAACTTAAAATAGTGTAGAAAAGTGCACCTGTCTAAGATAAAATGCTTGGTACAAAGTAATCTATTCCGCATACTCTTAGGAAAAATTACTTTACTAATTTGATCTAATCTTTCAAATTTAGGAATCATATTCTTCTTGAAATATATGGTAATCATGTTGAATAAATTAATTAAAATATGTTTGTGACTACAAACTACGTTGGGGACTGAAATCTTTAGTTTCTCATAACTGTCATAAATAATTTTTAATTTTCTTTTTGCAGGTACCTAAAGTTCTCTTGATAAATTTTTAGTCCCTACAAAAACTTCTCTTATTGGAAAAATCAAAGAATACAAATTGTGACTCATGATTTTATCTTAATACAATTTGCACGAGTGGTTTTGCATTAAAAATTTGTGGTAGTTCTCTGACTTTTGTTGTTGTAAGTCTTCATTCCCAGAGCATATACTTGTCGTTTTAATTTCCTAGAAATAAAAATGCAGGTTCTAATATTTGGAAAAATGCTTCTTTAGATCATGTGGAGATGTGATATTAACAACGTAAGGGAATGTTTCCACATTATTTGAATGTGCCCTTCTTAATATGTTAGTATTTCGTGATGTTTAATCCTTTTTTTAATAAGTATTGCTCTATTCGCTGTGATGTCATGGTCAATATGGCACAGTTTATACTTCCGTATATTAAAATAACTTTTGTAAAACAAATTTAGTTAATTAAAAATGAGTATTAGATAAGTATTTATTGCATATTTTTTGAAAATTTTTCATACGTAGTGTAGAATAAATATATAACTAGAGCTGTAAGCATTTTGCATGCTCCTGGGATTACCACTCACATGTAAAATGGTTTGCAACTCTTGGTATTAATTTTTAATAAAATAGTACCATATATTTGTTCCGGCTTCCTTGGGAAAATATAGTCCATAACAACTTTTTCACCTTTCCATTTTGCTTTTAAATAATATACCAGATACCTGAAGTAAATAAATATTAAATATTTTTTTATTTAATTTTTAACATATTTTACCTAAAAATTAGTGGCAACATGGAATATATAACACCAATACTCGGAACGTACTTTTGGTCACGTTTTTCAGGATAAACATGATTTAATTTTAATTTTAAGCCATATTTTGGTACAGCTGTAGATAAATTCTCTTTTATTTTATCTCCTTCCGACATCGTGTATTTATATTTAATCCTGTGCTTATTGAAAATAACCAAAACACAATTATCAATGTATATATATTATCTGAAAATAACACATTACCTGTTTATTAATTATGTAGAAAACACATTCCTGTAAAACTCAATACTTATATTTCGCTAATACAAACATAATAAATCGATATTAATTATTAAATTACTTACCAATATATTTTTAAAGTTGTATTTATTGGTCACTGTTTTTATTCTAATTGTCAATGTTCCAATTATCTGCAGTCATAATTCTTTGTTAATATTCTTTCTGAGTCATAAAAATATGTATCTATTTTAAATAAAAGTTATTCGCTAGCATTATCTTTTATTTTAGATTATCTATGTAAAAAATATAAAACAATTGTTTATCTATTCATGTCATCCGAGTTTAAGTAATATATATGATGCCAACAAGCGGATGTTTAATTTTGTTTAGTTTTTAATAAATACTAAAGTTCAAACAAATTTTGAAAATGAAAGGTATAGCCCTAAAAATATTTTTAATCCATTGGTTTTCTACATATCGATACTATTATTACTTTTAAATTTAAATTTAAATACAGACCCTAGTAATCTTAGTCACATTTTATTTAGTGATATTCGAAGTCCCAACCTTTAAATGCCACCAATAAGGATTTGTCATTAAAATAATTTTAAGGCCTCAGTTATCAGAGCTATTTGGCCTAAAGCTTAATGTCATACATCATCAATTTTGATAAGCGAGTGAGAAATCTTGTCAATCCTTATGTGTGTTTTTAAATTTTCCAAGAGTAAGCACAACGTGTCACGTAATATTTTATCAGCATTAACGTCTATTTATTTTTCTTTAGATATGGCCATATAAGTAAATAAGACAATTATACGGTTCATCAGAATTTTTGCCATTTTCAAGTATTTCGTTCATAGCAATTCCGCAATAATGGAAAATGTATCCAAAGTTGTAATTAAGCCTTTAGAAAAATCGATTTATATGACGCCTTACACGATGCATTTCGAGCAAAATGGAACCAAAAGGACGTGGGACTTGCTAAAAATCCACGACAGCGTACTTATTGTTATATACAATGTAACAAAGAACGTTTTGGTTCTCGTTAAACAATTCCGGCCTGCCGTATATTTCGGTGCGATTCCCGAACAAGACAGACAACTCGATAAGGAAATAGACACCAAGAAGTACCCCCCAGAAATAGGAATTACTATAGAACTATGCGCTGGAATTGTAGACAAAACTAAGTCCGAGGAGGAAATTGCTCAGGAAGAAATATCGGAAGAGTGCGGTTACGACGTGCCCATTTGTAGTTTAGAGAAAATTGGTTCGTATAGGTCTGGAGTAGGGACTGCTGCCAGCATCCAACATGCTTTTTACTGTGAAGTAACTGACAATATGAAAGTTTCTGAAGGAGGAGGTGTAGAGGATGAGATTATTGAAGTGATCGAGATGAGTATAGAAGAAGTAAAAAAATATTTAAGTCAGAATTATATTAAAAGCCCGCCAAGTCTTTTGTTTGGTCTATATTGGTTTTTATATAACAAAGTTAAATAAATTAGCTAATTTTTGTGTAGTTAATTATGTAAATTATTATATTGCATTTTAAATAAATTTTAATTCAGGTGTTTTTTAATCTTTATTCAAAATCAGTTCTAATATTTACAAAGGTAGATAACTAAATCCTTAATTTTTAATATCTAATATAATACTGAATGACAAACTGGGTAAGCTTTCTTTGACGAATCGGATACAATTATTATATAGAATATGAGAAATGGTGTAGCAAAATTAAAAGACAAATAACGCCTTACTAGTAAAATAATTTTCCCACTAGATAAAAAATGTAAAGAAACAAAATTTAGTTAAAGGACAATCGGTATACTAAATGTATCAAAAACACCGTTTGAGAGCGCGAATTAATAAACAGGTTTTTCCTAAGTACATTAATAAGTTTCAAAAAGTAATTTGTTGGCTAATTTTAAGTTAATACAGTAAAAAACCACTTTATAAGGGAGCTACAACTCTTTTAAGCTTTTAACATATTGCGCTAATGTTTATTGTTAATCTTTTCTCAGACTACAATTTTTGCAACTGCACAAAAAATTCCCTCTTGACAAATAAGTGTCAGATTCACAATTTTGCGGAAAAAATAAGCCAAATGCAACTTTTTTCTAGCAAGGGAACTATTAAAGACAGTGAAACAATGCTGTCCCTCCTTGGAATATATTTCTAGTTATATGTTCATGTTTTGATTTTATTATCTAGTACAGCTGTTGTGTTTTTTATAAAATATAAATAAATATTAAAACAGCACAAAAAAGTAGTAGTCAAAATAAATTAAAATTGATTGTTTAAAGTATAAAGACAATCATGTTGACAAATAATATGTCTTCAATGACAATGCAGTATTCAATTAGATAGACCTACAAATCCTAAAAGGTGGAACTAGAGGAAATTGTTTTATATGAAATAGAGGAAAATCCCGAAACAAGCACTGATTCCAAAAGTAAATTAGTGTTGTAGAGCATTCTAAAACAACTTTGCACTTACCATATGAAACAGGCACAGACTCTTTTACGCAGGGACTTCCCTCAACAACAAATGCCTAATTTTTCTCAAGAGTATTATTTACCGACGAATCTTCTCACAAAAATACTTTATTGAATTTTCATGACAATCACATGTGGCGTGAAGAAAATATTTGTGCTGCATTAGAACACCATGATCTGTATTAGTTTTTTGTTAATGTTAATTTGGTATTATTGGTGTTATTGACTAGGCTCTCATTTCTTCCAGAAGGACTTTAGATTTTTATTGTGTGGGATCATTTGAAATCACTTGTTTATAAAACACAGAGAAGGGTGCCGTACAATTTGAAATATACCAGGTATATTTGAACATGGGTTCGTAGATTAATGATAAGACATTATCGAACAATTAAAAAATATTTTATTTATTATTTAATGTAATTTTCATTAGGGTATTTTAAATTTTTTAGTTTAGCGGATTTTAAATAAAAATTTTAATCCAGTATAATAATTCTTGTAACTAATTTCGTTTAGTATTTTTTCTGAATTAATGTTTTGAAATTTACATCTTTATTTTATGATAATATACTTAAAATACAGCTTTTTATGCAATTAAATACATCATATAATTTATAATTAATTAATAATGCAAAATGGTTATTGCGGCGCTATTTGTCGATATGGTATTTTTATACACTTTTATGAAACAATCATAATTTGAGAAAAAATTACAAATAAATTTTACCGTAATATATTCTAACGGAAGTATGTATAGGGATGTAGTTAAATATCGCCCTATATATAGAACTTATTTTTTATTTATTATTTTCTAAATTATAACATTCACTGTTTATTTAATATTACGAGAGCTAAAGTTTTGAGACAAGGTCGCGATCAGATAACAAATAAACATTTTTGTTGGAGTCATCAAAATTAATAAATATTGGAGTCTTCTAGATTAGAAAATTAAAAAAAGATTGGAAAGTCAAGTTTGAGTTCTAGGATGATCGAGAAGTTGATAGTGCCTACCCCTGCGATTTATCGTTACCAAATTTAGTTCAAAAATATCCGAAGGTTGGCGCGAATTGAAAAAATTCGATTTCGACATATCTATTTTAAAGTTTTAGCTTAAAATTAACATCGGTTATATTACCGAAAAGTAGAATGTCTGGTGTAGTATAATTTTAAAAAATAACAGCACAATGTATTTATCGCTCAAATGACTTCTTTTAAGCAATTAAAACAAAATGAAAACTACAATCTATTATCAAAAGTGGAAAATAATCGTATACTATATTCACCATACAATTAATTCATATCTAGTAAAAATGCTGATAAATTCCACATAAATAAGAGTAAATTGTCATGGGGACAATCGCTATAGTGCTAATATATATTATATACTATAGTGATTATTTTGAAAACTATAAATGTATTGTTGAATGTGGGATAATAGTTATATTGAAAAATGTGAATATTTGTATCTGATTTCCAGATACAGAAAGTCTAGCCAAACACCCTTCTAAAGAGGTCCCGTTAAATAACATTCCGTATTTTACCAATAAATAATGATAAGAATAAACTTATAAATAGGTATATCACACTTCTTTTTATTAAAATAAATATTAACTCTCAGTAAAGTTCTTTAAACCTTCTGTTCGTCCTGTACTTGCAATGTCCAGCTGATTAGAGAAAAAAGGCGCATCAGTCTTGAAATTTACAATTTCAAACCCCATATCTACATTCCCCCTTCTAAAATATTGAAAATAACCTCAGGTAATTGCCTATCGTCATGTTTGTGGTATCTGAATATTGATTTTGTGTTTGACCGTGATACTCGAGTCACTGCTAAAAGCGCTTTCAGAAGAAGTCAAAGAATTTGGAACTTTATACCAAGATTTTTTCTCATTCGAATCGGTACTAAAAAACGCATCTTTTTGTCTGGGCACGTTGTTTTTTTGATTTTCTAATGGTATTCTTGGATCTACAGGTGTTTTGTAAGGAGCCTCTGTTTTAAGTACAGTATGTCGCCGACTCCTTCTATGATGATGATTTTTGATATCTTTTATTTTCCTTAAAGTTGAAGACTCCCTCTCGCCTATTGGTCCGTTTTGATTATCGTGGATTCTCACGTTTTCTTCATCTTCCTCTTCTTCTTCTTCGTCTTCCTCATTAGCTTCTTCTTCTATCACACTATTTTGAATCCATTCTCTGATTCTATTCTTTTTGGCTGCTCTGTCAACTGTGGTTTCGAGACCGTATTGAGTTAGAGTGAATAGTAGCTTATTTTTTTCTTCGGGGCTGCTATGGAAACTGTACATGGAAGGACATAATCCTTCGTCTTCTTTTAAAGTTTCATTGGTCTTCTCCATACCTTAAACCCCATAAAAAGAACGCTTTATTAAATACATATACTAGGAAAGAAAATGTGAGAATATCGATAGACACATGGAGAGTAGTAGATCAAGAGAAGCCTGAAACACAATAAAAAAACATAAAAAGAAACAATGATGATAAACCCGATTGGAACGACAAAATGGAAAGAATATTATCAAACACTATTAAGTGAACCAGGACCACAATTCCAAAATATAAATTATGACACCAACAGAACAAGCAATGTAGAAGCAGTAACGCTAAAAGAGAAACAAGATTCCCTCAAGACTATGAAGAATAACAAGTCACCAGGCCCAGTGGGCTTACCTATAGAATTAGTGAAACACTCACCTCAAGTGGTACTAGAATATATTGCAGCACTGTTTATAAAATGTTTACATGAAGAAGTGTTATATCTTCTATGGGCGGATGTAAGGGAAAATATTGAAGAATAGAATTGAACGAGAAGTAGAAGATGTCGAGGAACAAAGTGGGTTTAGAGCGGGGTGGTCCTGTACTGATAACCTGTTCTGCTTAAAACAAATCTTGAAGAATAATAATAAAGAATTACATTTATTATTTATAGATTTCAAAAAAGCAAACGATAGAGTACCATTAAACCTGCTATGGGAAGCCATGGAAATAAACGGTGTTTCACAAATTTACATTGACGCAGTAAAAATTTTCTACAGGGAAAATGTTAGCAAAGAGCTATCTAGCGAATTTTCAGTAAATAATGGTCTACGTCAGTGCTGTCGTTTGTCTCCTATTTTGCTTAAAATATATCTAAGTGCCGCTCTAAACTAGTGGATACAGAAATACAGAAATGTGGCCCTATGAGTCTCCCAAATCGGGGAGAGACATATATATATACCTTGTTTTTTGCAGAAGACCAGATAATCTTGGCTGAAGACGAAGAAGAGGTAAATTATATGACAAGTAAACTTATCGAGGAATATCAAAAATGGGGATTAGAAATAAATACGGACAAAACCCAATATGTGAGACGAAAAAGAGGGGCAAGACATGGAAACACCGATAGGAAAGATAAATAGAACATCGGAATATATAGATACTTCTGAACATAACTGCAAATGGTAGAGATAACAATTACAATTAAAAAAATAGGAAGAGGAAAAGCAATAACGAAGATGCTGTAGAGTAACTCTAAAAGTTACGAGTACGAAATAAAGACCTAAGACGAAGAATGGGGGTGGAGAAAACGACGACAGAAAATATAGAAACCAAACAGCTGATGTGGTATGGCTACCTAATGCGCATGGAAAATGAATGACTACCCAAGAAGACGTTCCAGTGGATCCTAAACAAAAAAAATAAGAGGTAAGCCTAGGAAAAGGTGGAAAGAACAAATAGAAAAGGCTATGAAAAATAGAGACCTTATAGAATATGACTAGAACAATAAAAGCGAATGGCGCAAATGATGACAAAGGGCCTAAAGGGCTCTAAAAATGTCGTTGTATGTATATATATATATATATATATATTTAATTAAAATAGAGTTTAACATATTTGTACCTTTCGACATCCATCGGTCATCCAAAAATCGGTTAACTTCCGCCAAACCGGCCGGGCGTTTCTCGGGACGTGGTTCCAAGTACTTTTTAAATAGCCTTTGAGCCTTAGATGAAACCAGTTTAAACAATTTCGGTTGTCGCTTTAAAGGTATGTTTGTATTTTGCCAAGAAAGATATCTCACATACCTAGGGTCATCCATTGCTGCTTTTTGCCAAGGCAAACACCCCGTTAGACACACAAAAATTACTATACCGAATTGCCAAACATCATGTGAGGTATGCGTCCTAAAATTAAGACTGATAACGTACGAAACTTGATAATCAATTGATACCTACATATAAGTTCCATCTGTAGGTACTAAGAGAACTTCGGGTGCTGCATAAGGCAGCCATTCATTCCTTCTAAGTACCAAAGTACCAGAGCGTCGTGTTTCTCCGAAATCGCATAATTTAATTCTAGAAAAATCTGATTTGAATACTAAAATGTTGTCTAACTTTACGTCACGATGTACAAGATCTCTTGCGTGGATATGGTCTAAGGCCGCAGCTAATTGTTTGGCTACTCTTTTCGTATGAAGCTCTCCGATGCCTATTTCTGACACATTTGACGTTAAATCACCTAAAAAATAATTTTCAAATAATAATAATAATAATAATAATAATAATATTTATTTACTTATGCCTACAATTGAGAGTCAAATTTGGGTTCTTGGATGATAGAGAAATTGGTAATGCCTACCCCTGCGATTAAATTTATTAATTGTTTAAAGATGTAAGTTGCCCTAATAATTATTTTGTAAGAGTTTTTATACATAGATAACTAAATTGTTATTGTTTCACTCAGCCTCCATTAATCAAGTTACATAGCGAGTTAAACCCATCCAAAAATAATATTTAGATTATTTTTATATATTTATTCAGAAAAAACAGCCCAATATGTAAAATAACTATTTTTTTACTTAATATACACTGTATCATATATTTTTAACAGAAATTTTGTTGTACTAGTAAAAATCTGTGGTAGAAAGAATTCGGTCGTTATCCAATTGGGCAACCAATAAAAATAATCTCCTCCCCCCTATTATTACTATTATTAAAATAGGGGAACTACATGTTGAGCAATTAGTACTATTGAATTAAATGTCAGTTTGACAGAAACTAGGTATCAATTTTTATATATTTTATATATTTACCTAAAGGTGCATATTCTTGTGAAAAAACATAAAATCCTGCCGTCTCGAAGGCTACATCGTACGCTGTTATAATATTCTTGTGAACCCCTAAGTGTAAACCGTAATGAAACTCCCTGTAGAAATCTTTAAGAGCCGTATAAGGTTTAGGAAGGGCTTTAAGGACCATTTCGGTGTCTGTAGCTTTGTGTTCAACTAAAAGAATTTTGCCAAACCATCCTTCTCCAACAATTTGCAAAATATCGAACTCATCAGCTAGATTTACCTGCAAATTAAAAAAAAAAACTAGTTTGGAAGATTAAAAAAAAAACATTTGAAAACTTACTTTTTCCAATTCAAATTCTCTTATTTTATGGATGTTTCCAGTAAGTGATTGTTTCAATAAACTAGCCATAGTTAAAAGATTGCTGTAATTGAAGACAAAACGATTGCTTGTACTCTACCTACTTATTCAAATAAAAACAAACTCGGCACATTTGAACTTCAACTAAAAAGCAAGTACATGAAATAATGTTTATTAAAAAAGAAATAAACTAGGAACAGGAGGAAAAAAGGAGAAATAATAGGTCCTTTAATCTCACAGTCTACAAATTTTATTTATAATAGAAAAACTACCGGTTTCGTGGCAATGTTCAATCACAAAATTCTGTAATTAAAAACAAATAGTTTGGAGTAAGATAAATGTAAATAAATTGTATATATGATTGTGATTTTGCCACGAAACCGGTAGTTTTTCTATTACAAATAAAAATTTGTAAAGTGTGATATTAAAGGACCTATTATTTCTACGTTTTTTCCTCTTGTTAATATATGCTCACACATGGCAACATATTTAAATAAACTATGAATTTGAAAAATACATATTTTAATAAACGTCCCATATTTTCACTAAATTTTATTAAAAATTAGTACTGATATAGTTTGCTACAAATGAACTATTTCTGAGGACTACCTCAGAAAAAAAAAATAGTACCTTTAAAACAACTATTAGGCTTTAATTTATACTAATGTTCATCAAAAAAAGCAGATTTTGATTAAAAAGCCCACTTGGCACATTTGAAGTATTTCAACTCAAAAATGTTATATATTTACTATAATTTTTTGTTACAAAAAAAAAATGAATGTACTACAAATCTATGAAAACATACAGTCTATTTGAACTATTTTAAATTAAAGCCCTGTATCTAAGTAAAACAAAATATTAATTACCGACATATAATTTGTGCCGCTCTGTATACTAAAAAATATTTTTAATAGTAACCACTATTTATATACACAATACATCATTAAATTTGGCGGGTTAAACACCCTGTATACACATGAATGCTCCGCAAAATTTTCCAATTCGTGTTTTTACCGCGTGTCAACGAATTATCTGGCCTGGCGGTCTAGGGCGTCGTTAAAAAACATCATTCACATTCTTAGAAATAAATAAATTGTCTTCTTGCTTATTTTGTTGTGGACATTGTATCGCGGCATGTATAATATATGAAATATATAAATCGTCCGGCTTAAAAATAGATTACAATCCATTTGAATAAGTTTTTCGTTATGATCATAATGCGTTCACATGTTGAGTTTTGTTTTTTACTGGGCACTACAAAAAGACAAAAATAGATCTATTGTTGCATGTTTCTATTCTTCAATTACATTTATTTTATTTAGGGATCTTGCTCATTTGATTAACGTTTGAATTTAGACAGACTATGTGAACTTACAAATATGTTTCATTAAAATCTAATTTGTTTTATTTATTTGATTGAGGCACCCTATGTTATCTAAAAATATTTTGTAATAATTCATAACCGTTACAATTGAAATTATATCTGGCAGCTATTAGATCATATATATATATAGTCCAAGAAGGTTTTATATAAGTTTAATTGAAATAATATGAGGAATATTTGTCACTAATAAATTGCTGTATTTGGTGTTAATTGCAAGCGCACTTCAAAATGCATTAATACCTTTTAGTAAATATAGTTTAACTTATTATTAGATTGTCACTAAAGCCACATATAGAAACTGATCCAGACGGTATTTTCACTAGCACTGGGTGAAAGACACCTTAGTAATAGGTATAAATAAGTTTTTGTATAAAACTGGAATTTCCATTAAGTCTTAAATTATTTTTAAAAGCAGACAACGCTTGACATAAATCGTAGGAATTACTCAAAGTCTGAAACTAATTCGGGCCTTCTTCAAGCAGTATTATTGGCATTCTAAAGTGTGACAACGCGCTGGTATATTTTTAGACCTTTTGCCGTTTCGTTGATTCTAGCATTTCTATTGCACAGCGACGGTCAAAGCAAATCATAAAAAAAATTAAATATTTTTCCGGGTCATCAATTTCGCAATGTGTGTCTGTGCTATTTAATACAGGGAAAATATGTTGTTTTTCCACGAATAATATTTCTCATTATTTAAATAAAATAACATAGTAAAAAATAGTAATTTAAAAATAAAAATATTTGTTTATTAAAAAACTAAAAATTAGATTAGATTTTGAATTTTAATAAGATACATTATTTTGGGTATTTTTGAATTACACTTAACTTGTACAATAAATTAAAAAAAAAAATATACCTTAATATGAATAACATTTTCATGAACAAGATGAAAATTCTTTACGAAATAAACTATTTTGTATAGGTTCCCTTAAGAATTCAAAAAAATTGGAATATTGGAACAATTTTTTTTTAAATGTTACAATCACTTTTTCATAACAGGGAACGATTCCAATTAGATCTTCGGAGTCTTTATACAAAAAATTCTTAAAACTGCTATAAATTGTTTTCAAAAATATTATGTAGTTTTTTCCATAGAAAAATATATCGAATATGTATTAACAAAATTTTTTGAAAATGTTACAACCACTTTTTCATAACAGAATACGACCCCAATTAGATTTTCGGTGTCGTTTTATTCAAAAAATTAAGAAATTATTTTCAAAAACTCTGTATACGATTTTCCAATGAAATATGTCTCAGTTCAAAAAATGTTACCCTGAATATGATTTAACACTTTTTGAAAACGTTACACGCACATCAAATCTCATAACTAAAAACTGTCAATATCATTAGGGTCAACTGATATGTCTTTGGAGTTTTCA
The DNA here is from genome assembly GCA_951812935.1 of Hermaeophaga mercurialis. Taxonomy (NCBI): domain Eukaryota; kingdom Metazoa; phylum Arthropoda; class Insecta; order Coleoptera; family Chrysomelidae; genus Hermaeophaga; species Hermaeophaga mercurialis. Next base: position 2,520,057 of record OX638363.1, read on the forward strand.
TGAAAAGCATCCTTTAGTTAAATTGTATGTGTATTAAAAAAATGCCCAATATATATATATATTTATATAAAAAATATTTTTTACCGTGTTGTGGAAATGACCGTAAGTAAGTAACACTTCGTAAGGGCTACATTTAAAAGTTAAACGTCAAATTTAACTTCACATTAATCTCCACTGGAAAATTCAATTTTGTTTATGTTTGTAGTATTTACTACAATCTTAGAAACCATTATAATTTCACCGTTATCTATATTTGGCGAAACGTTTCAAAATTTATAATCAAACACTATAACTATAAAAAAAGAAATAAAAGTAGATGATCAACAATTGAATAGATTTAATATTCTAACAATTACATTGAACAAATAATAACCACTTAAACGACTTCTGAAAAAAGTAGTCAACTAATTTATTGGAACTATATTACAATATGGAATCATTTTTTATAAATAGATTCAAAAGGCAAAATATTTATTGTTTGTAGTATATACAATTTTTATGTACAATAAATCAATACTGTTTTATAAAAAAACGTGGCCAAAATAATATATTGTAAATATTGTCAGTGATTAATCATCACACTACATATCTAACATATAGGAGACACCATTCACATAACACCCGGTCATTAAAAATTGAATAAAAAGCTATTTGTAATAATTAAAATGTATACTCTAAGAGTTTATATAGGATGGCCAAAACATCCCTACTGATAATTTACAAAACTGCGTTAAATGGAAAAGAAGGGACAATCACAAAGTAATATTGCTTCATTTGAACTTCTTTAACTAAACGCCAATTATTTACAGTAATTTTCATTAACACACTATTATGATCCTAATCGATCAATAACAAATACGGTGCACTTGAATTACTCATTAATTTATAAAATTCAGTTTTAATAAATTTTAACCAACCTGTATAAAGGGAAATGTAAATAAAATAAAATGCTAATAAAAATACTAAAATATCGCTCCTTCGATTTTTCTTTTAAAAATAAAAATTAAATACTGACGGGGTACTACATGATTATCGGTGCTATTAAACGGGCTATGGAGCAATATTTCAAAAAAAAATCATTTACAACAGCCCTACATTTTCAAAAATATAAGTTTCAATTTGCAGTACGTTAATAGTTTTAATTTTTTTTTGGAACCTAACGTAAATGTCTCCTTTTAAATTGTTGGAATTAGATTAGATCTTCGCTTCGATCATGTCTACGTTTATTTTGTAATACACGTAAGGGTAGTACTCTGATTGGCCGAAACCTAAGCCTGGAATGTCTACACTCTGAAAAGAAAATATTCATCAAATGACAGAAATTTAAAAATTCAAATATAAAAGATCTTACATCAACATTAGGCCCTGAAAGGGCAGCACTGCTGTCCAAATGACCATATAGCTGATTCAACACGTCTCTCAAACGTTTCAGCATCTTCTTATTTGGATGAATTAGAATAGCTTGAAAATTGACAGGAAGGCCGTATCTGCAAAACAATGACATTACTTGACTTTAATAACTGAGCTATAACAGGTGTCAATGTCAATAATAACAGGAGGAAAAACGGAGAAATAATAGGTCCTTTAATCTCACAGTCTATAATTTTATTTATAATAGAAAAACTACCGGTTTAGTGGCAAAATGGGCTACATCAACATCGGTAAGTGCTTTATCTTATTTTTTTTACTAAACTAAGGAATACTATACTTAAAAACTAAGAGTACTAATAAAACTAAACTCTAAAACAAAAAATAAAAATCATTGTAAAAATAAAACATATTCTACACAAAAACAACCTTACAACCTTTACCTACAAATCATATATACAATTTATTTACATTTATCTTACACCAAACTATTTGTTTTTAATTATAGAAGTTCGTGATTGAACCTGAAGACGTGGCCCATTTTGCCACTAAACCGGTAGTTTTTCTAGTATAAATAAAATTTATAGACTAAGATTAAAGGACCTATTATTTCTCCGTTTTATCCTCGTATTAATATATGCTCACAGAAGGCAACACCCACTCATTCAATAATAACATTTCACATTGACGTTGAGAAAATATAAACCTCTAACTACTTTACCAACCTCAATACGGATTCAACGAAGACCCTCAAAGCTTTGACATGGATCCAAGCGCAGAAACATTCGCTGAAATTGACTTTCAACCATCTCACCAGAGGTCCCTACAAATTGAAAAGAAATAAAAAATGTTCGGTTCTATAAATACCTAACTTACAAATTGCTTTTTCTTGTCAGTGACGAGTTTGGTTATTTCGTTTTTGCCAGCTGCCAGTTCCTCCTCGTTATAGGTGAATTCTCTCACAATGAATTTCTTTTCTCTCGCGTGTAGTTTGAACTCTTCAACGACTTTTTTGAAGAGCGAGACGGTGAATAGACCGTACTCGTTGTCTTGGGTGATTAATTGTGACGAACGAGGTACGATCATGTCAGTTATTTTTTCGTAAGTCGCATTCCACTCGTTGAACATAGATCTAAAATGAAATTCCGAAAATTTGAGTGATTAGACGTACAAAAGCGAATCTAGTAGTTTTCGCCCAATTAGTTTCGAGTCCGAAATATGTCAACTTAAAATGGAGGTGATTAAGCTTAGCAGCGATCATAATTATTAAAATTTGATAGTCATTGTAAAATTTTATTAAAATAGTGTTTTGGTGTCACCATTTCAGAAAATTGTCATTAGCTGGTTTGGGCATGTAGTAACACTCACTAATTTTCTTAAAGATTTATATGATAAAGACAAACAAAAACAGGTGACACCATTTGATTAGTTTAATTAACAATTAAAAATACGCAATGGCAATATTTTTAGAGGTAGCAAAGAGTTGATTTGTTCTACTAAAGCTCAACACTTATTTCTCAATTAACTCTATGAAGTCGATATTTAGAACAGTGTTTCTCGTGTCGGGAAAGTATTAAGAATTCGAGATTGTTTGCTAGAATAATTAGACTGATTATACGGACGAAGATCTTTTGAAAGTGAGAATTTTAAAGACGTGTTGTGTCAAGATTTCGTTCGACCACGATTTTTAGACGGAATTTTGGCTGATTGACTACAGAGTTCTGAATAATTCATTTTTTTTAGCTAATAACTGAAAGAAATGAGTTATTTGTGCAGCTTTTAATAATAAATAAATAAATAAAATAGCATTTATTGCCCACTGATTTTAATAGTGGCTTACTTTCTTGGATAATAGAAATAATAGATTGTTTCCCGAAAATTATTTCGCGTTGGAAATTAATGAATTTTAGTTTCAATAAAGATAATAGTGATTTTTAAAGAAAGTTTCATAATAACCATTTGACTGTCGCTAATACAGCTTCAACGTAATTTAAGCTTTAAAAAATAGTGTTATCTGGCGCTGTACAAATTACAATCATACTCAAAATTTAAAAGTAAATATTTAATAGAAAATCATCAGATTTATGCAAAAAAATATTATTTGTTGTTTAAAATGCTTGAATGCTGTTTTACTTACTTTGGAACGATGACCAGCAAAGTTTGCAAATACTCCGAATCTAAAATGAAATGCTCTTTTTTCACCAAATCTGCCAAATTACGAGTAAGTAAACTTCCTCTAAAATAATAAAAAATGTATAAAACGTGCCTTATTTTATGATAAATTTTGTACAAACTTACGTTTGTTTTTTCTCCAAATTTTGGAGGCTGCCTTTTAAGTTATTGTACGCTTGCGACTTGGTCTTGAGATCGGCATCGATTTGACCAACTTGTTTGCTTATAATATCTGCGATGTTGCGTAGAGATTGCTTAATTGGGTATTTGGCGATGTCCCATTGGAATCTGGTTAAATAACTTGGCAAATCGGCTATAAATATGGAAAAGTACACAATAAATGCTTATAGCCACATTAGACACACACAACATTTTTTTATAATAACAAATATCCAATCTTTGGGGAAAAATTATTGCAAATTGTTTAGTATTTTTAATTAACATATAAAAGCTCCATAAACGCTTGTCGTTGTCTTAATGAGAATGTTATGGGAAAAAATAACATGCTTAAGGAAGAAACAATATGTCTCAAATGTTAACCATTTATAGAACATTTTACTAAATAACATTTTATATTCATATGCAACATGCGACATGCTTATTATATTAACCAAAAAAATACAAACTCATTTCAGGCAATACAATGGAAATATGCATGTGTGTTTTTGTATAGTGTTTGAATATGATTTTCACAAAAAAAAAATTTAAAGAGAATCGGAACTATTTGCACGAACACTTCTTAATTAATTTTAAATGCTTCTTAAAAGGTACTTTAACTGCTAATTAGTGTTCGTACAATCAGCCTTTAGTCCATTGTGTTTATTGTATGTTTATTTTTAAATATTTTTCCTCATAACATCCGACATTTTACGCTACAAAGACGCATTCCACAGCAAAATTTTTCCACCAATGAATCATTGCAAGAAGCCACCAACATTTTCAAAAATAATATCCATGGACTGACTACATACATAAGCGAAAAAGAAGAAGTGATTTGTGTATGTGTGTACGAAGATATAAACAATACTACAACCAAATTTCACTGACGAAAAATGAACGCAGCTTTTGCCTCAAATAAATAAAAAAACAAATACAAAATAAGGTGGTCAGGCCCAAAACATTCAGTTTAGTGAATGATAGTGTCCAAGTGTGTTCTTCCAATAACAATAATAATTTTCGGTCATTTGTCTAACGTAAGATTTTAGGTTTAAGACCTGATTGCACCTCGACCACTTAACCTTAAGTTCAACTTAAAATGATTGAAATTGGTTGCACCACTTGGTAAGTGAAACTTAAAACACCTCACTAATTTTTGAATTATGCTGGGTAGTGTTAAAAAATATTTATTAATGTTCATAATTAAAAAGCAATAAAATCAACAAGTATGGTGTTGAAAATATGGAAATTGATTTGGATTTTGATATTTTTGATGATGATTTGGAAATCCTTGAGATACTGGATCTTGGAATTCCTAGATAAATATTAATCAGAGCAGATCATTTCAACAATTTGGATGGATTTAGGTTTAATAGAACATAGGCTAGAATTTTCATATGACAGGTAAATTAACTAGTTACAAAGAATTGATTCAATGAACCATTGACAACTTATCCTATTTCATCTGATCAAGCCGACAAGTTCTAAATAGAAAAAACCCTAGATAAATGCAGCGTTGTCAGTATAATTTCATTTCTTAGCAACTTTAGCTTAAAAGGAACTAAAATACCAATTGTACAATGATCTTATATTTTACGTGTTACTTTAATATAAGTGGAACTTAAGATAAGTGGTATATTTAAGGAGTCGAGTTGCAATACACCCTAAATATCATTGTTTAAGAGCACAGTGAAAAGCTGCTACTTTTAGAAAGTAAAACAAACATTGGCTGATTAAATACAATTCTCCCTTTTGTATACCCTAAAGCTTTTTAAGTAGAAAATGTCGAGAGGCGTGAATTACTTGTAGCGATTTAATTTGATGGTAAAAAATATTTGCTTCATTGCTGGTCTACCAAAGGGGCACCAGATACCAGGCCATGTTGTATAATAAAATATTTTGAGTGTCAAATGTTAATGAGAGAATCCTTGGTTGAGACAGGTATGGAAACTGAACGTTTTGGGCGAGACAGCTCAGGCGTGAGAAGCTTGTGTGCATGAAGCTAGGTCCGAGGCGCCACTGACCTGGCCCCAAGATAGGTTGGCACATGTCAACTTGTGGGGATTGGTCTGATGCGGAGGAACTCTCAGTGTCAACAGGCGACTGCAGTGGCGTCACGTACACACCGGACGAGCTCTCTGAATCCCTCTCTTCGAAAAAACCACTACCGCCTCTGTCATCGATGTCGGGCGGTCGCCCACCTGCCCCCACCACCAAACAACCGTCACAAGCACAGCCAAACAAGCACAAGCCATGTACCAGTTCAGATTCAGTATAATGTCCCTCGACACGGTTGCTATTTTCTGATTTTACAGCCGTCGACTCATTGAGCTTCGAGCGCCTTCGCCTCTTTCTATGCTCATCGAAGCCTGATGGAAATGTTTACATCATAAGTTACTATCAAAGAAATTTCCAAAAACCATAAATTACTACTCCAGCCGCTAACATTTACAGTGCAAGATGGCTGAAAGGCACAATTCGCCCAATACCAAAAATTGCTCTAAAAATATAGGAAATTTAATCAAAGTCAAAAAACATGAGTTTATATTGCTGGCCTAATTTGGGACTTGTTGTAGACAGATTCCCAAAAACAAAAAAGAATATAATATGTATTCTAATGCTTTTTCCAGTAGGAAACGAAAAGAATGCGCAACGATTGATTAAATATTTAGTTGGGCGGCTGACCCTTCCTTCTCTACCGATATTCGATGTAGAGTATGGGACACAAGAAATTGTGTAGTTATTTTAATTTCATTCGCTATTGTCAATTTCCATAGGGTCGTACGGACTGAAAATAAAATAATTTAGGATCAGTATGCCAAAGAACAAAAAATACAAATTTTAAAGTAGTATTTTGGGGCTCTATCAATGAAATCATAAAATGTATTTATTAATGTTTGCTAAAATATGCCATATCCATCACAATTAACCATTTCTTGAATTATTACAAAATTTGAAAACATGTTCTTTTTGAAAATTACTGAAAATGTATTAATATCGATGAACCATGTGTTGCAGCAATTAATGAAGAACGTCAAAATAAGGAAATACGAATATATGTATGTGACATTGTAGAAATCAGAGAACCTTATTTTAGCAGGAAAATTATAGAGCAAATTAACATGAATGATCAAAATGTACGGAATATTTTAAAAATGAAAGGAAAAATCAAAATAAAGATTTGTTTTAAGAAATATTTTATTTATAGATGAGTAGTCATGCACTACATAATCCATCCATTGTAAGACATTGGTCTCAGTAAAATAAGCACTTGAGTGTGTCGGTTCATACTCAGTGCCTCAGAATCTAAATGTTTGGACAGGTATTTTTAGGGTATTATGTGGCCTCCCAGATCAGCAGATTTATCGCCAATTATTTTTTATACCAACACGAATTTAACGGCTGTACAATGTTAAATGAATTAAGGGAAAGAATTATCTAACGTTGTGCAAAAATTACGCCAAATCAACTTGCAAATATGAGGTCATCTTTGTACAGAAGAAATTAAAATACAAAATTTCTTGTACCTCACAATGTACATCGAATATCGTTAGTGTTGAGAGAATAGCCGCACAGCTGAATGTTAAAAACAATCGTCGCGCATCCCTCTAAAATTATGAATTGGTCGATTGCTTTTCATTTTCAAAAAAGTATTGGAATACCAATGTTATGTTTTTGTTTTTGGAAATCTGTATGTCTAACAAATAATAAACTATAGTTGCCACTCATCTACACACCCTTTGAAGAAATTTTCAATATGTTGATCGTTTTCCCACCACATATATTATAAATAAAGTTGTCGCTGGAAATTTAATAATAAAACTTATTACTTTCCATGTTTTACCCAATTTTTATTACCGTTAAAATAGCAACAACGTAATTGAAGCTTGGAAAAGTCAGTAACCAGATGGTACTGTATAAGTTATAATCAATTTTAAAATCTATGAGATATTAATACATTAATTTCCTTTATAGAGAAGTAAATAGAATAGAGTTAATAAATTACAAAGTATCTACACCTAATTAATCAGAAGAAAACATTAGAGGAGCAAGCAGATTGAGATTGACGTTGAAAATAAGGGGATAATTGTTGCCCAAAATCATTTAAACAGTGAAGTTATTTGAAATAATGAGCATATAGTTAAATATAATGTGAAACATTTCCATCAATGGCACTCATAAGCTTAAGTAGCCGACAACTATTGTGATTTTTGAATAGTGAGGCATTTGTGTAATTTTGTTTGTAAAAATCAAAAAGAGACATGCTCGCACGTGTGTCTGTGGTGGTTAGTTGGATTAGTATATTATGTCAATGTTGTGCATGCCATTACAAAAAAAATCCCAATGAAAATAATAGACCATTTTTTTCAAATAAAAATTAAATTAATGTTTTATAAATGCATGAGTTTTACCAAAATGTTCTATTTTTTCATTTCTATTAAAAGATTCATTTTAAGACAGTAATCTATGAAAAAAAAATTATATACCTGTGGCTGTTTTAAAAAAGAAAAATATTTTGTTTGAGCTTCACAAAATTGGGTTAACAAATATATTTATTAAAATATTATTAATTTTTAGATGAATTTCTTATTTGCAAGCCCAATTCAGTGAACGCCAACATATAATCATAACAGAAAATTTTGAATAGATCATATGTATTATTAAAAGTAAAATTTCTGGTTTATCATTTACCAGAAATCAGATATAAATATCAATTTTGACAAATGACATTTCACACTTAATAGCTAAAATTTGCCCCATAATGTTGTCAAAAGTTACAATGTAAAATATCAGTTTATACATGGCTCTGTCAAATGCCATCTGTTAAATTTAAAAATGTGTATCTTATTTCTGGTAAAATCCAGTTTAGCCAATTTTTTGTCCTTTAAGAACTTACCAAATCCTTTGTAAGAAAATATTGAGTAGTTGAGTTTTTGTAATGATACATATTTAAAAAATATATATGTATATATATATATATCAAAGCGCCATAAGAAAATTTGGTTAATTAACTATTAAAACCTCAACTAATTTTTCAAGTATATTTCGTTTTAGAATTACAGAGTTAATATTTGTATTAAAAAAATATATTGATTGAATTTTTCCTTAACAAATAATCAATACCTCTGCAATTCTAATATCAATAAAATTACATTAAATATTCATCATTTATCGGAAATTCAATCTACTAGTTCTCAACCTACAAATGTAAAACCTAATGTTTACGGGAGAAATATTATTTTTTAGGGCACATAAACATGCTAATATCACATTAGATATTACCAAAACCATCATTCCATAATAAATATTAATGCTATTATAGAAAAACATACTGTTATTAGCCATTAAATTTTCCTGCAACTTATCCCTCTGGTCTTCCAGTACCTCGCCGAGGTATTGGGCCACTTTCCTCGTGACTTGTTCCACGAATCCATCCAGCTTGCCCAAATCATCAGAAAGACCAACCAGTTGGTCCAGAGTGCCGACCTGTAAAAAAAATGGATAAATAAAATTCAACACTAAAAAACTATATAATTTATTCCCGTGAAATGTTTTTATGAGATTCAAAAAAGCGAATATAAATAAAATTAAACGTTACAATTGGTTTTCCATAACTACTGAAGCTTAAAATTATTTTTCGAAAGTTCCATTTTTTAAAAATGGTTAAAAGTATTTCAAGGACAATATAAATGATTTTCAAAAGATCTAGATCGGTTTTTTCTTCTAAAATATCTTCTAGAACTCATAAATCCAAAAAAGACCGCATGAATACAGGTACATATTTTTGAAAAAATTATTAAATCTGTCAAAGTAAATTAATTATAAGATACCAAATATAAATAAAAAAAATCCTGAATCATGTCTAAATAGAGAAGTTGATTGTCTCGTAAATAATTTAGAAACCAAATAAACCAACCCTCAGTTATAACGGCATCAATCATTTTTTTATAAAATTTCAAGGTTATACTAATCAATCATAGAAGCTTAAAAATAAATATTTTTACACTACAAATATCAAAAAATTAAACTCTAACAAATGTTTTTCAAATTGTATAGTGTACTAAAATATTTGGACCATCTCCCCGATTTAGAACATATAAAAATAACATGCAAATTCCTATATATATTTTTTCTTAAAGCTCCCTCTACAGAGATACGGGTCCATAACACCCTGTATAAAAATGGAATAATATTTTTGGATACTTTAAACTAAAAAAAGACACTCCTGATTGATATCGATAAAGTTTCTTCATCTTATGCAATGAAAATTAATTATTTCCATCAATTGTTCTCTATTATTGGATGGACAGAGACTAAAATGTTTAAATATCCACACCCAAAAAGTCTAAGTGACTTAGGTCAGGTGATCGAGAGGGCCAAGCCGCTGGCTCTTCTTTCTATCGATTTTCAAAATTTCTCTGTAGGTGCATGAATTACATATCTTCCCTTATTTACAAAGGTACATCATCTAAAAGTTCTGGGAAAGAATTATTTAACTAGGTTTTAGATCAGCACATAAACGATAGAAGCTCATGTTGAATTCACATAAAATTTAATCAAAACCATATTTAACAAAAACAGTTACAAAATGATCAAGAGTACATGTTTTAGTATAAGGTTTAAGCTGTCGGAAAATATTATTATTATTATTATTCCTTTATCATACAGGGTGTAAAAAACTATTGTGTTAAAGTTAATTTGTCCCTGGCAAACTAAATAAGCCAAATATGTTTTAAACCGTCTATTTTAAGATTTATCACCATAGGAAAAAATTATAGGAACTTGTTTTTATGTCCACATATTTTGGGACACGCTGTATATGATTTAAAAAAGCAGAAATTTTCTTAAAAATATGTTGATTAACAAAAAAATTGAGCAATATTGCTGTTTTAAGACATGGTTTTCAAGACACACTTTACACACATTTTAAAGATTATGCAAATTTCTCACCTTTAAATCAGGAATCTGAAATTTGTAATTAGTGGACAAACTATTTTGTTTACTTGTCATATTATTCATTGTGTCCCATGTCTGCTGGCAGGTTTTGTCCCCTGGAGCAGAAATTAACCAATATTCCGTCATCTCTTTATCGTGATCACTTGTACTGCTCTTGAAAGAGTGATGACTTTTTGAGGCTTCCTTATCTATCCTGAAAAATAACAAAAATACTTTGAAGCAAAGTTTAATAGTAGCTTTTAACCAATTTACTTCTTCCTTCTTATCCTCATTATTGTAATAATTCAAAGCTGTGATCAATAATGTTGTCATGTGACTCAAGATTTGAATCAAGAAATGGGAATAAAACAGGAATAATTCGTTATTAGACACATATTAAAACATAAAATAAAACCCTATTAATAGATTTTATAAATGATCGAAACTTGTTTTAACATTTTTCACCCAAAATAAAACAAAACATTGATACAAACTATAATTTTCAAATCTAAACTCGATTTAACCCCTGAAATTTACGTTGATCAGAAATGAAATACAAAATACAACTAACATTAATCTTAGTAGACCATGTTATTCCTGGGCAACCCTTGATGAATAGTTTATTTTCTAATTATTGGGTAGTACGTTTGCAGTGAACATTACATCCCAAAAATGAAAGAAATTAATCTTATATTCTACTTAATATTAAATTCGATCAATTGATTGATGTAGAGTCGATAAAAAGTTACCTTCAAACACGGAATAAATGCAGAAAAACACCCTCTTCAACCACTCCCCTAGTCAGAGTTGGTCCAGCTGATCGTTATTTGAAGTTTCACGTGATTGTATTCCCGTCAACTGTCATTTAGTTGGACCTACCCATAATAGTTACTTTTCATTTTCAAAAGTTGGCCACAAAAAATATAATCATTGCGGAGACGAGCAAATGAAAAAGCAATAAATTCCAACGCTGCCGGTTTTACCTATTTTTATTTAGGCGCGAATTATAATTTTGTTAACCTCATAAATATATAAACTTATTAATTGGAAGAGGTAAATACTTTCGCTAATTTACCTGAGGAGGAACATGGAAAAACTAAAAAAGACTTTTGACAGAAATCAAATAGAAAATACCAAATTACCAATTCGACTTTAAAGCCAAAAAGTCTTCTATACATCCACTAACCATGCTTACCAATAATATTCAGACAACGAAATTAAATGGAGGCAAAACTGCAGCATTATTTCTAGATATTCAAAAAGCTTTCGACAGTGTATAGCATAATGGATTGATTTACAAACTCCATAAAATGAATACCCCAGAATATCCTATAAAAAATATTAAAAATATAATCACCACTCGAAAAAGTAAAATAAAAATTAATCGAAAATACTCAAATGAATTTACACCAGAAAAGGACAACCACAAGGATCACCACTATCTCCTGTCATCTACAACATACATATTTTGCAGACATGTTCAACTCAAAATCCAAACTACTTATTAAAGAAAAATATACCTTGAATATGCGGATAGATACCGCATTAATTAGACATACAAAAACATTAGAAAAAGCCGCAACAAATTGCAAATAATGACAAATAATACAGCCAAGTCGTTCAAAACAAATGGAGGCTTTGCCCAAATTTCACAAAATCGCAGCTTATACTATTTAACCATAAAATCACAAACGCATATCCGTCTTGCTCTTTATTGAATCACAATTCATACCCCAGACAAATATCAAATATTTAGGCATAACCTTTGACAGCAAAATCAGCTTCAAACTCCCCAGTTCACAATCCTCCGAATTAATTAGTATATGAACTAGCGGGAATTAAGCAAATTCGAAACTATGCAAAGAAATTTGCAACAGAATACGGCAACAACCAACTGTTAAACAGCTACCGTCTATAAAAACTAGGCAAAAACACCCTGAAGAAATCCTATGGGAAATAATCCAACACAAAATAAAATAATTATATTGCGAAATTTTATAAAACAGGTATTTTGTATATAATACATATAAATAATTATATGGGCTGAAGGACCTCGGTCAATGGCCCTTTGATCTTTGCTAGTCAATAAAGTACTTTTTGATTGATTTTGAATTTTTGTAGGTACTAGGAGTAACAGAAAACTGAATTGTACAAGAGCAGACAGACATAAATTGAAAAAACCTGAAATAATCGCTCGTCAGAATAAAGTTTGTACAGTAATTATAAAATTGAAGAACCAGGGATGTTCTACTTTTAACTACCAAGCATACTAATGAAACTATAATAAAGAACTAACACCGAAAAGGAAAACTTTTTTTTTTTTTTTTTTTTTTTTTTTATTTATTTCCCATTTATTTACAATCTATAATAATTATTATAGTAGGCAAATTATGTGATAAAACAATACAATTGACATGCTCAAAAGAAATCCATTGATTCCTTTCTCTTACAGCTATAATTAATGACTAGATTAATTAAATTTTGTCTATTGGGATCGCACTAACATTCATTAAAACCTATTAACCAGGTCGCATGGAACATGTCGTTTAAGTCTACGCTGAACTGTTGTATGTACCATAAGGTTAGATACCAGTCTATTGGGGTGATGGCTTAATCTATTTTTATAACTTATGGATAAGTTTTTTATTTCCGTTTTGACCGATGCCACTTGGAGGTCACGAGCTATAACAAAATTTGGCACAAACCATGGAGCGTCTACCATAATTCTTAACACCTTTGATTGGAATCGCTCCAAAATTTCAATATTGGAGTTGGCAGCTGACCCCCACAATGGGCCGCCATAGGTCCATATGGGCTTGAGGATTGCTTTGTAGATCAGTATCTTGTTTTTTACTGATAATTGAGATTTCCTACCCAACAACCAGTATAAATCTCTTAGTTTGTGGCCCAATTGCTTGCGTTTGGTGAAGATGTGTTTCCTCCACGTTAGGCGCTTGTCTAGGTGCATACCTAGATACTTGACATCTTCCCTTTGAAGTAGAGCTTGGTTGTTTAGAATGACTTCTGGGCATTTGTCTTTGCGGTTGGTGAAGGTTACCTGGACAGATTTCGATTCATTCGCTTTAATGCGCCATTTCTTCAGCCACTTTTCTATTTTATTGAGGTGGGACTGCAGTGTATTTGATGCTATTATAGGGTCTTTGTTTGATGCTAATATGGCGGTGTCGTCTGCAAATGTAGCTGCTAATACATCATTGCTTGTTGGTAGATCGGCTGTGAATAGGAGGTAAATTAACGGCCCCAGAACACTGCCTTGAGGAACTCCTGAGTTTATTTTGAACAGTGGTGTTTGTTCATCAAGGTATTTAACAAGGAAATAGCGATCTTTGAGGTAGGAATGAAGGATTTGATAGTAGTTAATAGGCAAGGATTTTCTGAAAGGAAAACTTAAACAGCCTTTTATTGATCATTCAGACCAAATTAATGATGACTTCATCACGCTATGATAAATGCATATATATTACATAAATAGGTCACGCAATCGAAATCTACTATTATTTTAGGAGATGAGGGACATGACCCCAGATTGGAAGAAAATAAACATGCAAGATGTGTTGAAAGTTATTTCAAGTTAAAAACTAGTTTAGGGAGATTATAGAAGTTCAGAGAAAACCAACAAAACCAAATTCTCAGTGTACAACATTCAAGAAAGCTTTTTTTATCAAATAGTTTTTTTTACTAATTTGTACGGTATGAAAATATTGTCCATAATTTGATTTGAAGTCTCGCTGTACCCAGTCAATAAACATCTAGGATCATCACAGACAGTACACATTCACTTTCCATAAGAAATGTATTGTACTGTGCCTATATACAGAATCATACTGTCCAAAATAATTTCACACACCGTGACGTAAATATGGTACACATTATGGTGGGATATTTAAACGTGACGCAAGTATTAGTCACCCGGAGCTGAACGTATTAACAATTACTTGATAAATCATTTGGAACAAGTACTTAATATTGAGACAGAATAAGAAGCAACCCGAGCCTAAAAACGAAAGCACGCCAAAGACCCATGAGATAAAACTCCAGAGACAATAGAACACCTTACTAAAACTCGCAGCCAACGTACCTTGGTATGTAAGAAACAAACAGATATACAAGGAACTAGAAGTCACTTCAATAATGAATTAAGAACCAGGAAGCTACTAAAATAACTGAATTATGGAAGCTGACGGCCTACATGAGAGAGGATCGATTATCGAAGACGCGGTAGACCTAGGAAACAACTAGAAGAGGACATGGACCAGGACAGGGATTAAACTATGGATCAATAAGGGGCAAAGCAGAAACATAGGAAATAATACACGATGAACAACGCGCTAGAATCGATGACCACATTAACGAAAAAAGAAGATCAGAAGGCGAAAAGCGCAGGGCGCTACCCCTAAAGCAGAGAACAAGTAAGCTCCTACTCTCCGTCCAACGATGAGGAAGTACTAGGATGAAAGATGAATGGCTGGCTAAGGTCTCATCGAAAGTGATCCAGGAGTGGTGGAAGGTTTCCCCGGCTCTCACAGTAAAAAAGAAGACATATCTCCAAACCGAGAAACTCGGCCCAATTAAGTGCGCGTGCGTTATAGTAATGTAACTAAATTAATACTTACGAATGTCCGGAAAAACTGGTTTGCCTGGATGCGTTATTTGTATCATCTGTGGTACCCGAATCGGTGCTTTTGCGATGACCCACAAAGTGCATCATCAATGCTGTAAAAAAACAAACCATTTTGATTTTAAAATTGAAACACACAAGAAATTAAATATAACCGCCACAAAATGTAGGCTTTAAATTTTGAGCATATCTGACTTTTTCAAAACGTCATGTGTTTGAAGTTTCATACGCACACTATGTGCGTTGTGTGATTTAAACAATTATGCACACTGCCATATATTTTACACCTTATCGAGTTTAGGAAGACACAAATTAATCTGAAGGAAAGGATAGTTGCTTTATTATTAACATTCCTATAAAATGGCGCAATTTGAATAGCTCTAGCAACGGAGGCTTCTAAATCGAGAAGAAATAGCACCATTTAAATTCGAAAACTTTTAAAAATGACATATCTTAGAACTTTTCTGTTTAAAGCTATTTAAAAAAGAACAATACATTTTTACGTATTTGTTACATAATTAGCATCTAAATCTAAAAAAATAAGTAATCAAAAGTCCATATCGGAATCATTACTGCTCGCGAAAAAACGGAACGGGTATGGCAATTGATTATGTCACTTGTCATTTTACTGGTGGGGTCATTTTAACAAAAATAACTATTTTTGGAATAATTGTAGTGTTTTGATTTCAGATTTATATAAAGATAATGTTTAATTATTTTTATTTTTAAAATTACAGAGCTCATATCTAGTCTTAGCTATTAGAATGGCAGGAATAAAAGGTAAGGGATTAATGTAAATATTTATTGAATGTCATAAAAATAACAATGATTCATTAATTTAATAAAAAAAGTCACATTTTTTATCTTAAAAGTATGTTAAGATGTTCCTAATATGACATTAAATAAAAAAGACAATGATAATGCTTTTAAGGCAGTTTTTTGATATGTAGATGTATAATACACATTTCTTTTGATATTTTTTTTATTCTTGAATAAACATTTTTTATATGTGTAGGTGTTTAGTGATCTAATTAAAACACAATTCATTCTCATTACAAGAAAATTAAAATGACTGAATCATTTTTCATAAATTTTTACTTCTTGCGGAATGAAAATATTTAATATTGAACCTAAAAAATAATTTGTTTAATTTTATAAAAGTTCTGTTAGTGAATAAATCTTATTCTCACATTAAGGCATAAAAATTGTTTTTGTGAAAATACATATACTTATGTTTAAATTAATTTTATTCAGAATTGAAATTAATATAATTTTCTTTGTTTCATGTTATTTTCTAATGACTCTCTGCATTTATAGCGTAAGTATTTCGTTTGTTAAGTTTTTATTAAAATTTTTAATGCACTTGCGTCTTCCATCAGATCTTTACCCATATTAATAAAATGCCAAATAAATTGGAAATACCTTAATCACAACAGTGTCTTATGTTTTTAGGAATATTACTTTATTACATAAGATCTTTAAACTGTAATACCAGATCACTGCAAGTATTCCTAAAAATCAAAATCAATCAAAATGACATACATTTTAAAATTAAGTTATCCACCGACATTAGTATGCCCTTGAGGGATAACCTTGGGAATGGACCAGATCGTATCTCAGATACATTTTAAAAAAATACTAATTGCGTCCAATCTGTAAAATTTTTAACTTTGTCTCAGGATATTTTTCCAGATAATTGGAAAATAAGTTATGTGACATCCATCTTTAAAAACGTTGATCCTTCCAACATCACCTATAGAGCAATAAGTAAAATATCTATTCCCAAATTCTTCAGCAAATTGTTAAAGTAACCCCATTATTCAAAAATATAAATCAAGAACTACATGGATTTATAAAGTAACTAATCTTTATTCTTAAAAATAAATACTTAATATAATATAAAATAAATAAAAACTTAAGAAATTGGGAAAAAGAGGACCATTTTTGAAATGGTTGCAGAATTACCTTGAAGATCGTTATCAACAAATAAAAATAAAGAATTATTTGTCTGGCAAATTTAAAGTGCCATGTGGAGTACCACAGGGGAGGTCACATTTCACCACTTATATTTGGCTGCTTCATAAATGATCTTCAGCAACATTTAAAATACACTTAATGTTCATGTAAAGATCTATAAGGTTTAAACTCTTGTGATGAAAATGATTTGCAACTTATTGTAAAAAAACGTAAAATTCTCGCTTTCTATAGATCTAAACAGCAATTGGATGTTTTATACAGTTTTGATGATCACCCCTTAGAAAGAGTTTGCCAAATTAATGATTTGAGTGTTATTTTTGACCATAAATTAAGTTTTTTGAACATACGTCTATTAAAAATAAGACTATAAAATTGCAAGGTTTTTTCTTAAAGACTATAAAAGATTTTTCTAACTTTAATGTTATAAAAATATATACTTTAATTTAAATACAGTGGAACATAGAAAAGAATAAGCCGATTTAGTAATGTTTTTTAAAATTTGAAATAACCTGAATGATGTTCCTCAATTACTAGAATCAATTAATTTTTATGTTCCAAGTAGAACTACAAGAAATACTCAGTTATTTTCACTGAACAAATTATGGATTTAACTGACTATTATCAAGTTTTTAAATGTTTCTATTATAAGCTCCTAAATAAGATCTCTTTAACTTAGTTCTTATATTATTTCCTAGTTATGCGTAATATGTATTACTATATCTGTAAAATGGTTTAATTCCGTAAATATATTATTATTATTAATTTTAAAGAAAAGTAGGGAAAGCCACTCACTACCTGTTTGCAATATTGACATGTAAATAAAAAAACAATTTATAGTGTTACGTATTGGGTTGTTTAATTTCAATGAGTATATGAAAGAATCTAAATACTATTTTCAGGCTGGTTTTAATCCACTATGTAACTTGGTTAATGGAAATTAAAGAGGCTCTGCGCAACCATAATAATTTATTTATCCATAGATAAAAACAACTCTTACAAAATGTTAAGGCAACTTATATTTTTAAATAACTAATATATTTAATCGCAGGGATAGGCACTATCAACTTTTCGGTCATCCAATAACCCAAACTTGACTTCCAATCTTTTTTGATTTTCCCAACCATTAATTTTGATGACTAAGAAAAATGTTTATCTCACGTAATATTAAATAAACAGTGAATGTTATAATTTGGAAAATATAAAATACAAAATAAGTTTTATGTACAGGGCGATATTTAACTAAATCCCCGTGTATACTATCATAACAATAGAGGCGTAGGAAAAAAATTATACAAACTTGTGTTGTTTTTGTGTTCTATCTGAATCTGCTATACATTAATGACGCACGGGTAAAGATCCACTGGACGAAGTGTAGTTATATATATTACATTAATGTTTATTTGTAGTTTGGTGACTTTGGCATTCGCAGGATCGATTGGAATGACATTTATCATTTTAGCATGTGCACTACCTCAATACGCGTGAGTATTAACCTGTTTTTAAATCTATGAAATACTAAACGAAACACTATGTTTTTTTCTAGATTATGGTGGCCGTTCTTTGTCGTTTTATTTTACGTTGCGGCCCCAATTCCTACCTTAATAGCTAGAAGGTACAACGATGGGTCTGGCTCTAGCAATAGTTGTCTGGAAACCGCCATTTTCATTACAATGGGCATTGTAGTAAGTTCGTTTGCGTTGCCAATTGTACTGGCTCGGGTTCCAGTAATTATGTGGGGCGCATGTTATTTAACGTTAGCAGCCAACGTTGTAGTGTACTCTACTTTATTAGGATTTTTCCTAACTTTCGATCAAGATGACTCTGATTATAATATGTGGTAGATTTGTGTTAAAAAACTAGTTTACAGCGAAAATTAAACTTGAACCAGATTAACAGAGAATTTGTACTATAAAAAAGATAGTTTGTTTTAGTTGTGGAAGTTGTGACGTAAAAAATGACAGGTGATATTTGATTGAACAAAGAATTGATTTGATTGAATAAATGAATGTCACTAATAAAAGAAATTATTTTTGTTTATAGCTATAAAATTTTTAACATAAACAAGAAACTTCTACTTCTGGTTCAAGGTTCTATGAGTAAGGTTAATAATGTTGCTTCACTGGTAAGTTGTGATCTTATGGACCTTATTCTGTTATTTTGTTTTAAATATTCTGTGAACTAGTGCATTTCTTAATACTTTATTGGATAAAAGCAATGTATTTAGTAAGGTGATTTATTTCGTTTAACACTATGAGAATTATATCGTTTAAGTAGATTTTGTACTTAGGTATTTAAATATTATTTAAAAGCTTAATTTGAGATTGTAAAAAAATAAATTATTATTTTATTAGGCCTTTTATATTTTTATTCAAACCATAATGTTATTATACATACCAATCTTGCCACAAAGTTCAGTAACTTCCTTGTCGTTATAATATATAAGTGGTAAAGGGAGTTAAGATATATAAGATTTAAAATTATTTTGAGTTATACAGTTATATTCCAGCACAAATCAAACATATTTTTTCAAAAATGAACCCCTATATGTTATTTCAAATTTAGACTCTTTTAATATAAGATTTGATATACCCTGTATAACCTAGTCAAAGCTTATATAAAAGGATCAGGAAAATTTATGTAATAAAATACACGGGTTCCTCTTTGAAAAAACATGTTAGAGTCATACCGGAATTATATAACACCCTGTATAATTTAATTTTAAGTTGTGTATCTTATCTCCCTCTACTATTTCCGTTTGCAGTTTTTTTGGCATTGGGAATGGATCAGTAGATCTAGGAACTATGTTATATTTTTAATATATTTAACGTTTTTCATTTTTGTTTTATTTTTATGTTTATAAAAGAATATTTGTCTCTTTAATAAATATGAAGATAGCATTATTCATTAGTAATAAAAATGTAATATTGACTGGTACAATGATTTTCATTTTTAAGAGATCGTTTAAAACGCTGTTTTGAATCGTATATTTTTGGTAATTGAAGAAAATGTGATCCAAATCAGATATTGTATTACATTTTTCATATATATCTAATTCGATAACTTTTATTTTATGGAGACGCGCTGGATATGATGCACGTCCAAATTTCTTCTTGTAAGAAAGACAATCTGCTTTCGGTTTCGCAAATTTTTGGTAACAATAACAAGAGAGTTATTGATCTTTGTAAGATTGGTAAATCCTGTAAAAACAACATTAATCACGCTAGAAGTAAATTTATAATAAGAGGTGAGTATAATGCCAATCATATCTCAAGTTTCCCCTCTTCATGTTGCTATTCGTCCTGCCCCTCTACGAAACTTATTGATCTTATGAAAATCGATATGTCGTTCCATCAGTCAACTTTCATCTGCTCTGCACCAAATATATCTGTTATTAAATGTCTATAAGCATTGCTACTACGTAAATAATGTTTGGTAGATATTCGTATCGCTCTGGGTCCTCCATTCTTTCAAGTAGAGAAAGGTTTTTAGAGTAATCTGTAGATTTTCCAACGGTTAACCGCAGTTACTGCCTGGATTTAGCCAGTGCCGCCAGTACCTAAAAGGGAAACTTCTCTATTCACATTTAACCTCTTCAAATCATCTGTTAGCTCCTGAACCAGTATTATTTTGATTTTGAAGCAGCAGACTGTTCTAAGAACCGCTTGATATTTCCACTCTTCTGGTAGCTCATGGACTTACAGAAAATACTCGATTCTTTATATATATTTTTTGAGGAAATTTTATAAACACTAAAAACAAGTTTTTGCTCTTATTATTTGCTAGTAATACTGACACTAAGTAAGACTATTAACATCTTTAAAATAACTTTAATATCTAACTAGAACATATATTATTAATGAGGAAATAATTCGGTTACACCGAAAGAGGTCCCAGAGCTAATTTATATTTGTTCAATAGTGCCTTCAGATGGGATTGTTGCAAATGTAAAAATCATACAAAAGATCACCAGACCAATCTCACCATTACCAGTTTTCTATAAACAATTTGAGAAATATCCGTTATAGAAAAGTAGTACCTATTAATAAAATAAAAATAAATACAATTTGGATTCACGTACAAACAAGAAGCTCATTTGTTCGACAGTTTTTTTAGAAGTACCACAGGACTTTGGTAAGATACTGACACAAAGGTTTTATATCGAAACTAAACAATATACAAACGAGCGCCTAAGCAGAACTATCAAAATATTACATCAAGTTTATTTAAATGAAAATAGAGGATGAAATCCTAGAGTTAAATCAGTGCAGGAATCACATGAAGAAGTTTTCTTGAGCCAATTTTTTATTTGGTTTACACAGTGGATATTGCTAGAGACTACTCTAGCAACATTTCCGGACAACAATATAGAAATTTAATGTCCTTCTATCCATATGAAAACGATGTGGAAATTGATTAAGGCAGTAGACATTAGATTTATGTTGCAGTGACTTTGTGCCATCTACACATTTGCAGATCTATTGTAGCCTTCCATACTTAGACCTTGCTATCTAGCTTTTTGGTTAGGCGTCTGAGCCTTGATAGTGATCCTTTTCTGCCTTTTTTCTTTTTCGATTAGGAAGAAGAGGAAGAAGTAGAAGTTTATTAAATAGGCAAGCGTAATATACAAATTTAAATTAGTACAAAAATTAATACATAACTTAAATTGAAATATTCACACAGACAGACATACATACATACAATTTACATACACGCACACATACATAATAACTCTAGACATATTTATTTACTAGCATAAAATATAAAAGTGAAATAAATTACTGCAAATTAACTGTTGTTCATTAAATATTTAAAAAGTTCGGACTTTCAATCTGTTGCTTCTTGTTGGATATGTATTCTTTATTGCAGATTATAAATTGATTAAAATACGTTAGAGTCGGACAAGAAATAATTTTGAATATAAATACCATAGCAAATTAGAAGATTCGATCCCTTATAGACAACCAGTTTAGTGTATCCAACATTATCCTAATCGGAGCAAACCTGTTGCATTTTAATATGAGTCGCATTTTAATATGAGTCGCATTGCACGGTTTTGCAATTTTGGCAATTAGTAAATACTGTTTGAATCTCCTAATCTTTCTAAATTTAGCAGTTGATTGCTAATTTGTTTTTGTTTGTATTGAGTGGTTATAATAATTGATTTATTTTTAGCTACATTTAGTTTAAGAGAGTTTAAAAAATCCACAGTTTTTTTAAGACTATCATTAATTTTGTTTACGGCTGTCTCTAATACTTCATCCGTGGCCGCAATTAAAATATCATTAGCAAATAGATTGATAAATTCACAATTTTCAATAAATTTGATATCATTAAGGTTTTGTGTTAAGTGTTTTGCTCTGAAATCAGATTGATACTCCATCATTAAATGATTGTTTTAAAGATATTCAAAAAGTTGTTGCTATATCGCTAGCTCTAGAATTTTTTCTAGTTGTAGAAGGGTATTTATTGGTCGAAAGTTTCCAGCATCATTAGTATAATTGACTTTAGGGATTGGTACAACAGTATTTACTTTCAATTATCTGGGAACTGACCTATCCTGAGGGAGGTTTTTACAAAATTTAAAAATACATGGTTACCTGAAATGTACATTTCATAATAATTCCATTAGCAAACTCTGAATTGCATTTATTGTGAAGTGAATTAATTTATTATAGTTCGAATATCAAAGAATGTTAACAATTTGAATTCACCAAAATTACTAGGTGAGACCATGTCTTTGCTAATTCTTAACACTCGCAAAATACATGAACTTCCGTTTCTTTTTCCTGACAGTCATGTGTAAGTATGTTGTGAGTTTCGTTCAGATTTAGAGTTTCTTGCCACCAACATGTCTGGTTGTTTTATTTATTGGTGTATCTGCATCTTGACAAGATTTTTAGCAAGTAGCAAAAAGGTTCAGGTTTTATTATGGATTGCTCCCTACATGGTTAGATCGTGGACCATCTCGTCATCTTTGATTCTTTGATGGTCCGGGATCTAAAAGCTTGTAGGTCAGCTTATTTTGAGGAATTTTTTGAATATCAATTTTTGAAAAGGTTTGTCATTTTTAAAACGTAATCCCAGTGTTTAAAACTGTCAGTTAAGCAAAGGTCAATCGTTGCAGTAATCCAATTCTTTTACGAAACCCTATCGCACTTAATTGAGGCAGATCAATGTCCTGTGGGGATATTTTGGCATCTCAGTGGGGCATTTAGCTGTATTAATAATTGTGTATTAATACAAAGATGTCTTAACTGTGACGAAATAATGTTTGCAATAGATTACTTTTAAAAAGTCAGAGGTCATCTTAAATCCTTTGAGGTAATGAACGGCAATATAGTAAGAAAACTTTATTGAATTATATTTTGATAGTGTGTAAAAATGTTAGAATTTAATTTTCCCTTATACATGTAACCTAACGTCAAAAAGACGTCAGGCATCAGTCAAAATATTGCTTTATGTAGTATGTCCAATATTGGTACGAATTCAAAATGGTGTCGTCAATCATAGATGGACGGTAGCCGTTTTGAATTTGTAGCAGTACAAAACATACTCTACCCGATTAGCTTTCGTTACATGAGTCATATCCATTTTAAATATCTTAATGTATCACATGTGTGCTCTTCAGTGCTAAATTTAAATCAAAACAAAATCGAATGTTTAAGTTTCTTCTTTGGTGTCTTCGTTCATTTCCAAAAAGTCGTAAATTTGTGATCTCAATTTTAAGTTTCTGACAAGATTGGTGTTGGCTAAACTCTCGTTTGTCATCGGGCTAGTATCTTTGCCGGACATAAACCATTCGGTGATGGCGTTTTTCTCGTAAGTGTGACCGTCGCTGCAAGTGACTGGGTCTCTCATTATTTCGTGGGTGATAGGACAGAGAAATTCGTGTGGAATATCCAAATGATTGGCAGCTTCCATACGGAGTTCTCCGTTTTTTAGCCAACGAATTTCTTTTAAAAGTTTTTCTTCGTGGGCTTCATCTGAAAAATTCAACAACTGTATAATTTAACAAGGTTTTCTGTAAAATCGCACTAACCTAAACCCAGCCCGGCACAAATTTGTTCTTCGGGAATGGTCAGAAGTTTTTTACCATCGAGTAAAGAATTCGTAATAACAGGTACCAATTCCAGCATTTCAATATTTTTCAACCACTTGATAACGTCAGTAGTCGTCCAAGAGATGACCTGCTTCGATTTAAACTGCACTTTATCAGCAACAGCCGACTGAAAAACCTAAGACATAAAACTTAATCATCGCTCTCCCCCAAATATTATTCCATAATTACCAATTGTTGTGGTAAGCTCCATAACCATAAAGTTTTATCCAAACACCCTGTAGCTAACAAAGAACAGTCGGAATTGAATGAACAAGATGCTACTATCGAATCATGATCCAACACAAACAGACAAATAGCGCTGTACACGGACCATATTCTCGCCTGTCTGTCTGTGGCTGTAGAACACACGAATTCGCTTACAATTTGGGAAAATCTAACACAAATGACGTTTCCCCCGTGGCCATGAAGGGAGCGCCATAATTTCACTTCGACGTCGTCTAAAGCCCGAGTATCGTATTTCTGAAAATTCAAATAAATTAAAATCCACGGACATGACAGTTTTATCAGTAGCAATTGCTATCAGTTTATCTTCTTATAAGTCCTATCCAGCAAAAGTAGGAATGTCTCTGATCTTAAGATGCGTGTGGGTAAATCGGGCGATATCAGATTGGAGCGCATTTTTTGCCTGTATGTTGAAGCGTTCATTTAATAAATTACATCTTGTAATGCTTAGTAGGTAGCTTTCGCTTGTTATCAAGTTGCATTTGAATTTCATTCGTTGTGTATATTTCGTAGGCATTCCTACGCTTACTGGACATACACTTGTTATTATTTCTACTTACATTATAAATGGATATCCTCCACAATTTCACTAAGCCATCGTTACCGCACGTAGCTAACAAGTAAGACTGGGCGCTGATGTTTAAATTAGGTATTGGTTCCAAATTATGGGATATATCACAGTCTTGTATGCCGTATTCATGGGCATCTTCTTTTACGTATAGGCACGCATAATTTTGTAAAGACCAAATGCGAAAATCAGCATTTACTGATACAGTCACAGCTATGTTGGAATCCGGAGAAATACTTGTGGCGGAAATCGTGTCTAAGTGACCTTCAAAGGTTCTAAAAGAGCAATTAAAGCATTTTAATAAATTTGATAGTTATCAACATCAAAGAATGGTGAGAGGTTAAAAGTATGAACTTAGGGTGACATACTCACGTAATTTTTTCAATGGTGTTAACATTCCATAAAACTGCTTTTTCGTCATCCCCAGCTGTAATTAACATGTTACTGTCTGGGCTAAAACGGCACGATTTTACGGATAAGGCATTTTTTGGTAACAATCGCAATTTTTCACCTGTCTGTAATGTTATTTTTATATGAGATTAAATAAATTGACAAAATGTAAGGAAATGTTTACCTGTGCATCCCATATCACGGTACAACCGTCTAATGAACAGGACGCTAGCATTTTTCCATTTTTCGAAAATTCTACGTGGTTTATATAATAAGTGTGACCTTCTAAAGGAGAATAACTCAATTCTTCGATATTATTGGCCTCTTTATTGACTTTAAAAATATGCAGTATCTTATCCCTGAAATTAGAAAAAAAGACCATTACGTCAAAAATGTAGAACACCAGTTTTTTTCCTGATGCCCTGAGGTGAGGTGTTAAAATGAAAAAAAATATAGCTTTGATGGAATGCTAGAAAGGCGAAACTTAAATCATATAAGAATTTTTACAAACACGTATTTGGAAAATGTGTAATTTTAAAAATAAAATTTATCTTTTATATTTATAATGGATACATTCTACAAAGTAAGAGTAGAAACAGTCAGTTTAATGATTCTAGTTTGTTTTTCATTTATTATTGTTATCTATTAGGTGCATGATGTAGTTTGTCTATATTGTTGTCTGCTAGCCTATATTGTTAACATTATCTATATGAAGATAAATAAAGCATTATTATTATTATTCGCTTGCCGCATCCCAGCTTTGTTGGTCCAGTCTTGGATAGATCTGGTTTTGGAGCATAGTTTGATGGAATTTGTAATATAGCTAAGCCTAGCATTAGCTCGGGTCCAATGAATATTTCTTCCGAGTCCTGTCTAGCGAGAGCATCAGCCTCCTCGTTGCGAAATGTGTTACTGTGTCCTGGCACCCACGTTTGTCTAACCCAATTTCTTCGAGTCATGTGATTTAGGTAATTAAGATGCTCCATATCCGTTCTGAATGTGACCTTGGTAGATCCCAGTGGTTCCAAACCGCTTGACTGTCGATGCAGACACATATTTGCTGATTAGTGTTCATCCTGGAACACTGTGGCGTATTGCCCCAAGGAAAAGTATATTTTTGCTTCGAGACGCATATTATCCCACACGTCAGCGCCGGAGCCCCTCCCTTTTTGGACACATCTGTAAACCAGACGAGCCCATTGGAAACGAAAGCATTCGGTCCGAACATCCAGGCTCATCTTGTTAGGTCTGTTGAAGACGTATGTTCGTGATATACCAAAAGGCACTAGATATATTTTCTCCAATTTAACTCGTTCAAGAGTTCACAGACTTGTTTATATTTTAATAATCGTTTCGCATAGTAGATATTGTGTTAGATTTTTAGGAGAGCGTTTAACTTTATTAAATGAGGTTATCATTCAAGAACACCTAAACAATATTTAATATATATACGAGCTATGCGCAAGGCCGTATTGAGGGTGTAACCGGTCTCAAACTTAAGTAGCGGTATTATCCGGTATCCATTCTAGTGGCCAAAATTAAGTGATATATGGCCCCTACAGATTGAGCTATGGTAAGAGTCCTTTTTACTATTTATAAATATTTATTGTAATAAAGTGTGCCTTGTTTTATTTGACCATTTTTGTTAGTAGAATAAATTGTTGTCGTTAGGGCATTTGTCACCTCTTATTGTCTGCTTACGCAATTAGGGAAACCGTCCTTTTATAAAGGAGAGGGGACGTGACATACATAGTGGAGGTGTTAAAGGTATTAAACCTTTTCTTATGACGTGACAATGGTCACATATGACAATATAGTCCCTATAGGCTTCCAGCAACCTGTCACTGTCCACTAATTGATAGAGGACCTTTCGGTTCTCTTTGTTGGTTGCTCAATGGAGAAAGAATACTGTTCTATGGTTAAGTAAATGAACCAAAGCAGGCTGATAAAAGGTGGAAAATCCAACGCCATAATAACTGATATCCATGCAGTGACATTTTTAACATATTCCTTACCCTGATCCAATGGCGAGTAAATCTCTTCCATGGAAACAACAACTGTTAATGGCACCTTCTGCCACATCGTCAACTTTTTCCAGCAACGTAACCGTATTCGTGTTTTCGTTATTATTCTCAACCAAATGTCTTTCTGTGGTTTGCTCACCATTGGGTAAACTGTATTGATCTAATTCCGAATCTAATGTTAGATTACCAGTCATATCCCAAACTATGATGGTCTTGTCGTTTGAACCTACAATTGGAACAATGTACGTGAATGCTGAAAGGTTGAAATTTTTTAATTACCAGATATAATAATTGAGAGATCTTTAGATATGGCTGCACAATTGACATATCTGCTATGGCCTTGAAGTGAAGCAACGCAGTTTCCATCATTGTCCCAAACTTTGACTAATTTATCCACGCTTGTGGATACTAAATAATCTCCGTTATGACTGTATCGTATTGAAGTAACAGACGAAGTGTGACCGTCGTATACGTCAAATAATTCTGTTGTAACTTCACTGACCGTTGAACATTTTTCTTTAATGACGGATTTTGCTATTATTGTCCATATTTTGATTTCGTTACTGTTGCCGCTAGAGGCCAGTCTGTATTGTCGAATCAAGGCGTTATTTTCTAAAAATAAAAACGTCACTAGTCATAGCTGCAATTTTCGTAAACTTACTGTCAAAAACGATATGTTTACTGATATCAACACAAAACACCCCCATGTCCTGAGCATTATCAACTTTTGATACGGGAACACATGTCGTATCGCTCGTAGTATCTACTAAATGTTGAGTATTCCAGATCATTATTATCTCTAACGAACATGCCGAAACTAAATAGTAAGAATCCGGAGTGAAGGCTAAAGATTGAGTGGTGCCCTCGTGATCGAAAATAGTTCTAAAAAAAAGACACATTCGTAACTTGGTTAAAAAATATCGAGGGTTGTAACGGGAGACATCTGGAAGTTACATTCCTACTATCTCATTTTTAATTGAAAATATGCATTTTTAAGACCATTGTTATTATAATTATAAAATTATGAAAAGCGATATATTAATTTCAGTTCTTGTATTATTGTTGATATATATCTTTTATATAAAGAAGATATTTATAAAATATTTGGTTCTATCGGGGTCGTTACGGACGATCACGTTTACTTAGTTTTTTTGTTGACTACTACAAAAATAACTAAAAATGACATAATCATCAGTTTATCGTAAAAAAGCTATAAAATGTATTCAAAGAATATAATATACTTAATTAGGCTTCTGTGCACTAAATCCCAAACACAAATGGCCCCATTATCACCTGCTGTTATCAATATTGCACTATCCGGAGAAAACCTACAAAAATCACACAACAATCACATTTACTCTCTTAAATTCTTCATATAATTTAATCACCTGCAAACTCTTATAGCATCACCGTTAACTTGCGTTATTGTATAAAGTTTTGTAGAGTTATGTATATTCCAGAGAACAGCGGTGCCATCTACCGAGGCACTGGCTAATAAGGATCCTTGGGGAGATATTCTCACGCATGTTACTTGGTATTTGTGCCCTCGTAGTGGAGAACATGGTCTTTCTTCGTATCCAGATCCGATTTTCCAGTCCCAAATTCTGATTGTTTTGTCGCTAGAAAATAAAGCTCAGATAAAACAACCCAAACAAGTTTAATATAACCAAACTAGCTGCAACCGGCCACGCGTTGCTGTGGCTCAGTCTGCTTTATAATAAGTTTATTTCACAATGCTCACTTAGTGTTAAGATTATTACAAGTTATCATCGTGTTGTATGAATTCCAGTTCAATTTGTATTTTTCTAATAAAGTCTTACCTTGAACCTGTAACTATTGTTGATGTAGACGTAAAGTCGCAACAAGTGACATCGCTAGTGTGTCCTTGCAAAGTTTGTAGTATTTTGTATTTGTGACCTATGAGTGACTTCGCCATCTGAAAAAAAAATGATATAAAAATATGTGTAGAGTTGGTTCTGGTACCTCACTTGGTAAAGGTCCACAATATTTATTTGGACCGCCTGAGACTATGCAATAAAACATTATAGCTTATCGCCACAGAAATGCTTTACCTGGGCCATACTCCCGCATTAAACTTTTAGCTTTAGGCAAACGATTTCTAAGTATGGTCGTGTTATTGTTAACTGAAATTTTTTTTTTAATTTTATTGTGTTTTTCCTTGTGGTGTAATATGGAAATGGCAGAAGAGTTTATCGACGTAGAAGCAGTTTCCAGAGTCAATAAACGTTTATCCACTTGTTACAAAAAATTGGTGTTAAACTTTTATGAAGGTAAAATGGAAAGAATATTTTCAGTTCACAGTTGTTGCCAGGTGAAAACACAATAAACAAAGATGAGCTACCCAAAGAAAAGCAAAACATAAAACCTTGACGAAACTAAAGTAGATAATAATAGATAAAAGAATGAAAAAAACACCAGGACTTGTTGGATAAATTAACAACAGAAATATTTATGAATGAGAATGTATACTTCAGCTTACAAAAAAATAGAAGATTAAAAGACAGTTTTAATAGTACCGATGTACAAAAGACCGCAACAAAAACGTAATTACAAAAGACCGTAACCATTATAAAGGTGTTGGAATTAAAAATTTTTAACACGAGATCATTGTCCCACAACTAAACATTAATTCATATTATGCAACACACATCACACATCATTTGTTTAAAACGTTGCCTAACTACTCTCGATGTAAACGGATATAATTTCGAAAATACGCCATGTTAGAATCATTTACTCGGGAAGCAGTAAAACCAAAGGGTAAAACTGTTTCTATTGAATTTTCTCACTAATTGTCAAAAAATCTTCATTTAACTCATCAATTGGCTTCATTTCTTGGATAATATAAATAATTCGAACCTTATTTTTATACGTTAAAAGTTCTTACTACAAAAAGAATTGTTAAGAAAACTACTGAAGGGGCCCGGCCTGAAACCAGCAAAATTTCTGCATTAATGAAACAATAAGTAAATATACGTAATTTTAACCGACAAGAGGCATAAATCTACTATGTACAGCGATGAAACTGTATGAATATTAGAAAAATAAGACAATTAGTAAAGAATGCCCTCCAAGAATGGGAGATGGATTTACAAAACAGAGAAGCATACAAGACCACATATTTACTGTATTTATAATAAATACAGGTACAATTTGGACAACAAATAAATATACGTACGATTTATAAATTTGGAAAAATATTTCGTTAAGTTAATCAGAGGAGAAGTTATGGATGGTACTAAACATGAAATACTGATAAAATAATAACAAAATGGTCAAAGAAAACAAATGAACAGAAAATGATGTAATAATAATGGTACAAATGTAATATGGAATATGGTTTTTGAAGAATTTGAAATGACAGTAAATAAAAGTAAAACCAAAGTTATACCAATAGAAGAGGAACAAAAAGAAATTAATATAAAATTGGTAAGATAAGAAAAGACATGCAAATAGAGTATAATCTAGAATTTGCAGGAAAGTTACAAGTGAATTGGTGAAAACACAAAGATGAAGGACACAAGACCTGGCCAACAAATTTGGTAAGCAGAAATACAGATACAAAAAAGAAAAGATGAAAGCCAAGACAAACATGGGATATTTATTGGAAAAATAAGGAAAAAAAATGGATAAAGGTAAAAATAAAAATCAATTTAATATCATGATACAGTCGAGTTCAAATTTGGTGAGAATCCTGGATCAAAACTTGAGATATCATGAACAATACTTGATAATTATTTGGGTATAATAGCCATAAAATCATAAATCAGTAGGTATAAAACAATATTTTATAATACCAGGAACGGACTTTATCCTATCCTGTGTAAAAATAAATTTTCTCATAATCCAATTCACCAAGAAATATTTTCTACACGTATTGGTTAAATATTAGATGAATATATTTATGTAATATATTTATATTTGCTTTTCCATTATTATCACCAAAATTGATTATTAATATTAAAATGCTTTTAAAACAATTTATATATCTCCACTTTTTGAAGTCAATACTTTAGTGGATTTCAACTAAATTCGACATCTTAAGAAATCTCGACTTTAATTTTTTTAATGAATCTCGATTTTTAATCAAAACTATTAAAAATAATGGTTATTCTTTAACACCTCGACTTAAAAGTTGAAGTTAATGAATCTTGATTTTAAAAACAGAAATATAAAAAAATGCTAAATCTCGACTTTGATATCGAATTTTTGATTATATATAATTTATAAATTCCACAAATGAGTTAGGATTTTTTATATTAAAATTATAATTTTCAATTTAGAGAAATAGATTAAAAACGTTTAACAGAACTACATAGTATATATTTACTCAAAGAATGTCCAACCCTGTCCCTTTACAATTCTATAAAGACTATGCTCACTGCAACGTTGTCAAATATTAGAGTTTCTAAAATCTAGATAAATTTTCACATCGAATTTGAACTCGACTATAATAAAATAAAAAATACAGGCCCGTATTTAAAAAATGAACTTGATGGTTTAAAGATACAAAGCATATAATTCTAGTTAAAAAAGCTGAATAATTTTTTTATATAACAGGCAAAAAAATAGCATATTTCACTACAATCCAAATAAGAGCGTGCAATTAAATTTTCTACACTCTGGCTAGAAATATCTTATAAATCAAATAGAAATATTGATTAAATTGTTACAGACAAATTTCGTCCGTTCCTACAACACTTTTAAAATATTTTTCCAATAGCTTCTTTTTAAAAATATAAAAAATTATGGAGGGCCCAAAAAGGCTACTGTCCCCCAGGTTCAACTTAAGTGGTCTGGATTAATAAACATGTTTATGTCTCTTTTATTAAAAACGTGTTATTGTTACAAAAAATGAATGAAAAAATTGAGGAACCCTAATAATCGTATACTATCAACAGGTTTTATTTACAAAATACGACATAAAACTAAACAGTACAATTTATTGTTTACTTACTTACAACTACTTAGTTCACTTTACATGCAATATAATGAAAGGTAAAATTTTTATGATATAAAATACTTATGCATGCAGCCATAAATCATAAAAAAGACTAACAACTTATTTGTCACAAACTAATCATTCACCCTGTTATTGATTTTTCCATTTCCATTGATTTTTAACTTATACATGACGTGGTGAATAATAATTAGGGGTAACTTGGGTAGTAATAAAAATATTTCAAATTCTAAAATAAAACTTCTACAGCTGTTTTCAATCTACTCTGAATTTTTGTTAAATCGAGAAAAACCGTGACGAAATATTTTCTTAGTAGTGAAAATTATTTGTTTTTTTTTACAAACAAAACAAACTAGATTATATCATCAATGTTATGAAAGGAGCACAAGGGGAAAAAGCAAGTACGTTAAAAAATCTTCCTAGATATAATACGGGACTGAAAAATTGATTAATTGGTTAATTAAAATGATAACAAAGCAATTTATAAATATGTATTATAAAACCCCACTTAACAAACAAGAAGATAAATATTTCGAGCTACCAGAAGTAAAACCAGGTGTACCTCAGGAAAGTATACTAGGTACAGTGCTCTTAATAATTAATCAAGAAGATGAATATGCTTAGCGAATAGTATTAAGAACAGATGTACCTCAAGGACGTGTACTAAGTGTAATACTTCATTAGTTGTACGCCGATCATCAAAAATCTGAATTTGCCATTTTTCTACACGATATTGTTGGAACAATTCACTAAAAAAACTTACAAAATGATTATGTCCTGCGATTTAGTAAGATTTGGATGATCAATTTCTTAAGTAACTTAAGTAAGTTTTAAGTCATCAATGGACCATTTTTAAGATTAAAATTACTAGACTGTTTTAGTAATAACAAAATTATTATATTTTTCTTAAAATCCAGTTTAATAGAGATAATTACCAGGCTATATTATGAATTAAAAATATTAAAAACAGTTATAGAAAAAATTGTTCCTGTTACCCCTACCTTCAAGAATGTAAATATAGCTCTTAATTATAGGTTTCTAATGTCTAACAACTAATGTAAGTACATCAATCTGAATAATGTAATACAAAATGGATATTTGGTCGTTAATATACTACTAGCTTATCTAATAATTATAATACGCACACCTGTCTCTTTTTCAATGAGCACAATTAGGAAATTCTTTTAATTCTAAAAGTATATTACAGGTATTTTCAAAATATATCGCAACTTTGTTAATTTTGAGAAAATGAAACTCAGTTTCTTTGGATTGATCTAAATGAAATGAGCTCGGCAAGAGGTTTTTAAAAATGTAAAAATATATGGTATATTCCATTAAAAAAAGCATAACTTTGATATGCTGTGACCTTAAGAGACACCCTGTATATTACGAAATGATTTTAAAATGTGAAACTTGACTGTATCTATAACTTTTAATTAAAACATTCTTTCCTATTTCTCAAGATAACGGAGATATCAAACTTCGGAGTATAAGTGGATTACCCGGTATATAGTTTAAAGAGTATATCATTAATAACAGATTGTATTAAATGTTCTAGAACAAGATTTGGAAGTGCTGAAATTGGTGAATCTATAGCAGTACCAAAAACCTGTGGCTAAAAATTGCGATAAGATTGAAAAAGCGTAGAATTCAAACGAAGTTCAACACCCTCACAAAAGGCATCAAGTATTAGTGGAGTAAAATCTTTTACGGTATTCCTTTTATTCTTTATATATTTCCTAATAATGTTTTCAAATTATTTGATGACTTATGAACTAATTTTAAATTATTGTTGTGGTAAACTTTCTTTTGTCTTTTGTAATAATGAGAATTATATGGAATTGAAATATACTTTTGAGATATTTGCCTTCTTAAATAAAGTAGTATTACAAAGATTTTTTATGTTTATGTTTGTTAATTAATTTATCAATTATTTTTATCAGGAGGAAAAAAACGGAGAAATAATAAGTCCTTTAATCTCATTTTATGATTTTTAAAAGTAATTTCCAATTCCATTTTTCATATAAATGTAATGGTTAATTCCTTTTTTTAAGATATGTACTTAGTAATTGTAATTAGCTTCTTTTTAAAAAAATACCTTGTAATTTTAATTATTTTAAATGTACAAATAATTACCCTGCTCTGTCTGAATCTGATTTTTCTGAGTATTCAAATACTCTGAAATGTACTTGTGTACTTGTTATATCCAAAATACAAGTATAATCAAACTAGTATGTTTGTGAAATGAGTACCGAGTACATGAAAAGTACTTAAAGTACACTGCTTAAGTATTTGTAATTGAGTAGTACAGTTCTGATTTCAGTCCTATATTACATTTATATACGCAATGAGTGGGCGAATTTTTCATTTGCTAAAAAAGGATCTAAAATAAAAAACTCCAACGCCATCTAACTGTCTTAATGCAAGTTTAATTTCAGACACCCTTCCCCTTAATTTGTATTTGTTTATACATGCTTAGAAATAGTTTCTATTGTTTTTTGTTTTTACATAAACACAATCAAAATATATTTATTTAGTAAGGTTGTAGATTTTCAGTGATTTGATTACTGACTGATTAGTTAGATCATTTGCTCATAAGTGAGTGTTAAGTAACTATTTTAGGTTAAAATAAACGGTTTTTGGGTAATAATAATTTATGAAATCCTCCTTTTTAATAATTAGATTATAGTTTTTAACATTTATCATTTTTATCCTTGATAATACATAGTTATAATTAATATAAACTATAAAGCTTTTATAATTTATGCAAATATTTGTTTACCATTTAATACTATCCATATTGATTTTTATCCAGGAATTATGTCGGAGAATTGTTTTTAACATCTATTATTATAAAAAAAACACTAGATTTTATGCAAAATTACAAAAACGCACAAATAAACACATCCGGGGTCATATCAATGTCTGCACTTTTAGTTTCTTTATTTTGGTATAGATGGCCTAGTTATTATTTTCCTGCCTTTGGTCGTTTCTCAAATCTTAAAATAAAAACATAACCCTTAGATAAAAGCAGATTTCAATAGATGGCGCTGCAAAATATCAATGTAAATGTAAAATCGTATAGTGTTGCCAAACCGGCACAACTGAGGAAAGTAGGAAATACAGAACAAGTGAGATGTTTCTACACAGTTCTTTACAAATAATTTTTTATTAAATTCGTAGCATTCTGAGGCCAGAGTGAATTTGTGCTACAGGAGAACCGCGTCATTTTTGAGATATTTTTCAATGTTTCGCCGACTATCAGCAGCTTCTTCAAGAGGTGAGATGTGCATGTTAAGTCAACTACTCAACTTAGCCAGAGGCCAGATGTGTTTCATTAAAATATTGAAAAAATGTGTGTTCTAAAATAGTTAAATATTATGTGTTTTAGTAAAGTTCATTTACTATGTTAGTTATGTCGAATAAAAAAGAATTCACTAGCATCGTTTAAATAATTGCATTTGGTAGTATTCAAATTTAATTATAATCGTTATAATCTAGTTTGAGTTATTAAAGGTTGAATTGATTCATTGGATGTCTTAAATAAAATATTTCATTTTTAAATTCATTCAAAATAATATCTAATGACATGTTTTAGACAATTGGTGCATTGCGAATGTTCAAAATACTTTTTGACAAAGTTGTTGTTAAGCGTTTTACAAAATAAAAGGAATGTTGGATTACTTGCACTACTATAACTGTTTCTAATTTTATAAAAAATCTAGATAATCTTTATTAAAATTTCTAACAACTGAATGAGATTAGTTTTTTAAATCATCCCATAATTTTAACTTGGTAAGAAAAAATTGTAATACAAGGCAATTTCTGTGTAGATTCATTATTTTTATGTTCAGAATTTTCTAAAATTTAGCAATATTGTTTTCGAGAATGCTTGAATTCAATAATTACAGAAATTTATCAAAAATATTCAAATTGGCCATAAAAATTATCAAATATTTATGAATCGTATTTTTACTACATTAAAAAAATTAAAATTAAAATATTGAAAAACTTCATAAGAATTCTTATAAAACTATGTAGAATAAAGTCTACGACTTTTATCTTTGATTGTGATCGATATTTTTTAGAAAGAAAATCCATCATTGGCAAACGACTCGATATTTAAAAAATAGTTAATGTTTTCAAAGTGAGCCGATATTTTTTTTAGAAAAACTGATATTTTAAAAAACAAGTGGACATTTTTAGAAAAATTCGATATTCCATTAAAAACAGCCGATATTTCAATAACTGCCATTATTTAAAAAAATTATTCGAAACTTTTTAGAAACAAATCAATTTTTTTTATAAGCACATTGATATTTTAAAAAACAAAACGATATTTTGAAAAACAAAACAATTATTTTTTGATACACAATTTAACATTTTCAGATAAAATCGATCTTTTGTTGGCAAAATCAATACTGTTTAAAAAAATCAATATTTTGAGTAATAAATCAACATTTATAAATATCAAATGATCATTAACAGAAAAGAGCCAAATTTTTCAAGACGAAGTCTATATTTTAATAAGAGCCGATATTTTTATAAATAAAGCGGTAATTTTAGAAAAAAGTGGATTTTTTTCAATAAAAAAACATTTTTAAATAACAAATCGATGTTTTAAAAAATATACATATATTTTCAGAAGTAAATCAATATTTCTAAAAATTTCTACTTTTTCAAGCAAGTAACGAGTCGTTTCTCAAAATATCAACTTGTATCTAAAAAAATCAGCATCTTTAAAAAAATTTAAACTTTTTCAATAAAATGTTTTTTTTATTAAAATTAGATCGGATTTTAAAAATTTTGACTTGCTTCTCAAAATATTGAGTTGATTTTTAAAATATTAATTTATTTCTAAAAAATCCGACTTTGCCCATTTATTTTTCGAAAATTATTTAAAATATATAGAAATTTGGTCCTGTCAATTTTTGAAACAGATTTTATTGGTATATAACTTGACATTAAATCTAAATGTAACACCACCTATATTTTTGCATTGGGACTTTCTACTTCAACTAATGTTGGGACACTCTGTAGCATATATTTCTAGTAAAAAAAAATGTTTGTTTTTTGGGATATTTTGTATGGTGATTTAATTTTGTTGTACTGGGAATTTTATTTTTTTTATATAGAGCAAAAGTATTTTATTTTGCTTTGGGAAGTCTGTATGAAAGATTGTTCCCAGAATCGTCTCGTTTTTTTACTTTTTTTTTTGTCAGTAATGTTCTATATTTTATTGGAGTCATTGAAAAACTTGATAGTTTTTTTATTTAGTTTGAGAAAAATACTTTTTTTAGAGAAAGATATCAAGATACAATATCATTAAGCGTTGATATTTGATCTTAAAGAAGAACTCACTATTTTTGGGAATGTTTTTTTTATTTAAAATATATTTGCAATTCAAGAAAATAAAACAAACGATAATACAACAGACTAATGGGATAAATTGAGGGTAGGGGTCTAATTGGCGTGATTAAACCTTCTTTTAGATCAGCTGACCAGTTCCATTTTTGGTTTTTTAGTTCAATTTGGAGATCTAGAAGTGAATGGGAGTCAAATATTGATGTGTAATTGTAGTACGTCTACCAAGTAACTAGTTTTTTGTTTATTTAGTTTCCGTTTCTTGTAACGTTAATTTCGGCGCAAGAATTCCTGTATGTTTAATGCCAGAAGATTATGGGATTTTTATCTAAACTGCAGCGCATTGGTCTTTTTTTTAAGGTACATTTAGTTTTCGATTCGTTCAGTTTGATATTCCATTTGAATTATTGTTTGCATATTTTCCTGATGTTTATGTAGTCGTAAATGCGACATTAAACTGTTTTTATAAAAAAATGATTTGTCGCATGAGGTGCACTGGTATTGTCTTTCACCACTATGAATTACTGAGTGTCTTTCTAGATCTGACTTCGATTTAAACGATTTCTCACAAACTAAACACTTAAATTTGTCTGTATGAAGTATTAAATGAGTGCGTAAACTGGTTATTAAATAAAATGCTTTGTTACAAATTTCACACTTGTAACTTTTTTCACCTGTATGGATTACCGAATGCCGTTCTAAGCTTTTTTCGCAATAAAAAGCTCTTTTACAAATTGGACACATAAATTTGTCTGTATGACTTGTCAAATGCTTGCTTAAAGTGGATTTTTGTAAATATGCCTTGTTGCAAATTTCGCATTTGTATTTCCTTTGACCTGAATGCGCTGCTAAATGCTTGTTTAAACTATGTTTATAAACAAACAATTTTTCGCATTTTGTACATTTGTATTTTTTTACACCGTTATGAACTACTGAATGTGATTCTAAGTTTGCATTCGATTGAAAGGTTTTTCCGCAAACAGTGCATTTGTACTTATCTGTGTGGAGCACTGAATGACCACGTAAACTGCTCTTGGTATAAAATGACTTGTCACAAGACTCACACTTGTAATTCTTTTCTTCTCGATGGATTGCTAAATGTCTTCGTAAAGTTGGTTTGGCTGCAAACGCCCGTCCGCATGTGTAACACTTGAAAGTTTTTTCGCCATGGATTAGTATATGCATTTTTAAAGAACTTGAAGTGGATAGTGATTTTCCACAAATGTTACAGGTGTGATCCTTCTTACGTTTAGGAACTAAAACTGGAACCAACTCCGGCACAATTTCTTCAGTTAGTTTCTCCTTAATTCCATTTTCGTTTTCTTTATTAGCTGGTAGTATTTCTTCATTCCCTTCCTGTGTGGCTACAAAATTGCAGTGGTCATTTTCATTTTCCTTCTTTATTATCACATTTTCTTCATTTATTTCATCACGAATTCCATTTTGGTTTTCTTCATTAGCCGGTCCTATGTATTCATTCACTTCTTGTTTGATTATAAAGTTGCAATCGTCATATTCGGTTTGATCCCATATTGTCACAATTTCTTCAATTATTTCCTCCTGAATTTCATTTTCGTTTTCTTCATAAGCCGGTACTATGTATTCATTCACTTCTTGTTTGATTACAAAGTCGCAAGGGTTATTTTCATTTTCTTTATTAATTGTCACAATTTCTTCACCTACTTCCTCCTCAATTCTATTTTCTTTTTCTTCCATGTGTTCGCTCCCTTTCTGTTCCTGTCTTGTTACAAAGTAGCAATGGTCATTTTGATTTTCTTCCTTAATTATTATTTCTTCATTTAGTTCCAGTTTAATTTGAGGCTTGTGATTGTAACTTTCATATCCGGTATCTTCTTGCATTAATTCAAGGCTGGAACTATCGTTAATTGACGGTATATTATTTTCCATTTTTGACTTTTGAACGTGACATTTAATTAATTAATTTATAATGAATAGTAGGTTGGTCCGAGTTTTGATTGGTGTAGTTAGGAGTAGAAAGTAAACAGAATTAAATGGGTAAAGTGATCTTTTTATGTTTGTTCTGAATTAACCCTTCAGGTCATTTAAATTGAGCGTCCATTAGGTCAGCTTTACCCTTCACCGGGTTAAGTTCTGGCAACCCAAGTAGCAAAAATGATTAATTAAATATTTAAAAAAAAATGTTTGAATATTTGTTGCGTCAGATTTTTAAATATTTATTGAATTAGATATACGAGTACATACAGTCTGACCTCTCTAAATTGGAAACACCACCCTAGTATTTGAAGTTATTAACTGATTTTAACATTTGTTTTTGAAATGTAGTACATTAGAAACTTTATTTGGAGAGAATATTTCAAAGAGTTATTCCTATCTATTTTTAAGGCACACTAGGA
Source organism: Hermaeophaga mercurialis (assembly GCA_951812935.1). Taxonomy (NCBI): domain Eukaryota; kingdom Metazoa; phylum Arthropoda; class Insecta; order Coleoptera; family Chrysomelidae; genus Hermaeophaga; species Hermaeophaga mercurialis. Next base: position 2,560,349 of record OX638363.1, read on the forward strand.
CATTTTTTCATCGTCAAAAATCCATAAATTTTATTAGCGGTTTTTTTATTAAAAAAAAAATGAGTACGCAACTTGATTTAGATAAACTCCAAATAGATGTGGCCTATCTTTTATTAAAATATGTTTTTTTAATAAAAAAGTTATGTATAGTTAAATTTTCAGAATATATCAGGTAATAGTTTACAAAATTTCAACTTAAAATTTTTTTTTAATAAACATATTTTAATAAAAGTTGTAGTAGTCCAATCTATTTGGATGCAAACTAAATACAGCGGAGTACTCGTTTTTTTTGATAAAAGTAAAATATTATTTTTTAAATATTGTATAAATATTTGGTAAACATTTGTTGCGACTGATTTTTGTTAAATATTTTTTACATACATATATTGGTTAAGTATTAGGTTAATATATTTATTATATTTATATTTTCTATTACATTAATATTAATTATTATTTATTATCAATAAATCTGGATTTTTTATCAGAAAACTTAAAAAATCGTGTTTTATATCATATATTTCAATTTTTTGATATCAATATTTCAATGTATCTCACTTTAAATCAGAAATCTTAAGAAATATCAACTTTGATTCAGAAATATAAAAAATAATTACGGGGTTTTCTTTGAGATCGTGATTTTAAAGTCGAGGACTTTAAAATCATTTTTTTTTTCTTTAAGATCTCTACGCATTTTAGTGAATCATGCTAAAATATTTAACAAATCTTACTTTAAATCTCGATTTTAATCTCGGTATTTTAATGAATCTCAAATTTTAAGCAACATTAATAATTATTCTCAGGTGGAAAAAATGGAAAAATAATAGGTCGTTTAATCTCACACTCTATAAATTTTATTTATTATATAAAAACTACCGATTTCGTGGCACAATGGGCCACATGTTCAGGTTCAATTCTGTAATTAAGAACAAATAGTTTAGTATAAGATAAATGTAAATAAATTGTATATATGATTTGTAGGTATAGGTTGTTTTGTGTAAAATATGTATTTTATTTTTATGTTTAGAAATATTTTTAATTTTCATTTTTTGTAGTTAGTTATTTTTAGTTTTAGTACCTTAGTTATTAAGTATAGTAGAAAAATAAGATAAAAAACTTACCTATGTTGTAAAATAGCCGATTGGACTCTTGTAAATTTTATACCAAAGTATTTGGCTATAATCACAAATAACACAAGCGAAAAACGTGAAATTGAATAGCATTAGACGATTTAGAAAAGTCATAAGAACAAACACAAACATATTAAAAACTTAAGGTAAAATGAAGAACTCTAAAACATTTTCTTTTAATTTAACTTAATCTTTTCAAAATATTTCTTGAATATTTATTGTATATTATTTAGCAAATATAACTTTTCAAGATCAAACAATATTCATTAAATATTTATAAAACGTATATTTCTTTTATATAAAAAAATATAAAATATTTGTTATTATCAGGGAGACTTTATATTTTGTACTTTAAATATGATACTGATTGTTGTAATTAGATTTTTCTTTTTTAGTCTTTTTGATATTAAGTTACACAGTTTCTAATTTTCATAATATAACTGTTAATTTAGAGTTTTTTTTATTGGCCCTCCAGCAAGATAGTCTCATTTCAGCCACAAGCATTACTACATTGTAAATACACAAACTGGGACATTCACACACATCGGTGCCCTCTAGGATTTGAACCTGGGACATCTGGGACCAAATATAGATTCTCCGCTTACTCGACTACCGAGCTCGGCAAGAATTATATTTACTTCAAGTATTTTAGTGGTTAATATTTTTTGTTAAAGAAGTTTTTAAAATAACTGATTGTGCAATTAAATATTGTTATAAGAAAAATTATAAATTATTACAGATGCAGATATTATGATTAAAATGTTTAATAACTGTCAGTTAATAAAAGTTGATATTTTTTTCATAGAGCTTCTAAGATGTCTGTACTCGATTCAAGTCGTCTTTTTAATAAAAGGCTGAATTACATTAAAATTGTTATGATTTCATTCTAATTCAATTTACTCCGAATAAGGGGTAGATTGATCAATAGTTAGTGTTTTGTAAAATGCATTAAATCACCACAATTAATAAAACTAGACATAGTTACTTTTAATAGTTTAATAGTAAAAACACCAAATTTTATAAAAATAAAAATTGGCAATACAATTTCTATTGGCTAAGGTTGTGGACCTAATAACATGCAGAAAAACTATCGAACAATTTAACAATATATAACGAAGAATTAAACAAATGGAAATAAATAACATGTAGAACAAAAAACTCAGGAAATGACACAAGAACTAGCTTAAAAAATACACAGAATCATGCAAAATTATAGAACACAATGAAAAAATAGAGGGAGAAATAAACGGAATTATAGGAAAGGTACAAAAATTACCTCATCATCTTCTATTATGATAATATCGTTTGAATCTATATCACTATGTTCTTCCTCTTCTTTTTGATCTTTATTTGCTACTCCTTTTTCTCTTACTCCTGTTTCTGTTATTGGTTTTACTTCTGCACTCGCTTCTATTTCTTCTACCACAACAACATCATCTGAATCGTCATCACTTATTTCTATCTCTTCTATTGAATTCTCTGTTTCTGCAAGTGTTTTATTTTTTGGTTTTTTAATGAATTGGGTACCGACCAAATAGACGGGTCCGTTACCCTGTATCAGGGTAAAGGTGATTGGACCATCCTCGAAAAGTAAATCTAAGTGAATGTGATCTCTTTGCCCACCTGCTTTTAAAATTGCAATTGGGACACTTATGGGCTCCTTCATAAAGTCCAGGGCCCTCACTTCGATAATGTTCAATTCACCATTTATGGCTTCAGGACTCAATAAAGCTTTTTTAACTGTTAATTTATACGCTCCGCGATTATTTTCATCTATTGGCGGACTCCAAACTATATTTTCATGTAATGTAAGCGTTAAACCGAAAAAATATTCCATTTTTTATTTAAATTCGAACGCCGGTAAAGTTGACAGTTCAATGAAATTTTAATCTGTTACTTCCATTTTGACGGTTCAAATTAAGAAATCGAGATCAAGTTAGCTGTGGATTGCTTTTATGTAATGATAAATTTTAGTGTCCCTTTTTATGATTTAACTCTTAATTTATTAAGCGGTAGATTAGCGAATTGTTAGTGTTTGGAAAACGTATTAAATCGCCGCTATTACATTAAATTAATAAAACTAGATATAATAATAGTTTTTCTAACGAGTATTAAGTGTTTCGTGCTCTCTTAATTCAAAATTAAATATTCGCGCCACAAACTCCCACCTATCATGCCACTTCCACCGTGGGAGGAGACACGTGAAACAGAATGGCTAATGAAATATACAACTTAATTAATTTTCGGTAAATTTAATAAAAATAACTAGAAAAACATACGAAGGTACAAGTATTTACAAGACGTGACAATGCCGTAATTTTTTCTTTAGGCGCCCCCTATCTGTTTTTTTAGGAAGTTAGTCTAGATATCTATAATCATGAATTTTTGTGAAGAGCATCTGCAATTCATATGGCACAGTATGATCAAATGTTTATAAGAGGTCGCCAGAGTATCTTTTATTCCTAAAAAGATGTTTTGTGGCATCAATTTAACCTAATTTCAATTTGATTATTAATTAAATTTTCAATGGAATAAATAATAAAAACTAAAAAATGGAAAATACAGATAATAAGCCTTTAATCAATGATGACGGTACTTATGAAATCAAACGAGAATTGATTTTTATTAAAGAAAACCGAGATGACAATAACCATTCCAATATTGTAATAAAACAGGAAGTGGTGCCTGTTTTTATAGATAATGAAGATGAAAATTTTTTAACTAAAAACCAGGGTATTAAATTAGAAACAAATGAAGAAATTGTGCCGGTAACTAAAGAGGAAAATGAAAACGAAAAGTTACTAACTAATGACCATTGCAGCTTTGAAAATGAGCAGGAAGTAAACGAAGAAATTTTGCCAGAACCGCATAATGATATGGGTACAAGTAAAAAAAATTACAAGTGCAATGCTTGCGAGAAATCGTTTGATCGAAAAAATCAGTTAACAAGACATTCAATAATACATACTGGTGTTAAAAGTTACAAGTGTAATGTTTGCGAGAAATCGTTTAATCAAAGAGCCACGTTAAATAATCATTCAGTTCTTCATACAACAGAAACAAAATACAAATGCTCAATTTGTGACAAGTTATTTCGATACAAACATAATTTAAAAAAGCATTCTGCAGTTCATACTGGTGAAAAAAATTTTAAGTGTGATATTTGTCAAAAATCGTTTTATAGTAGAGCCACTTTAAGCACTCATTTACCACTTCACACAGATAAATATAAATGCGCTGTTTGTGAGAAAACGTTCAAAGCCAAATCAGATTTAGAAACGCATTCAGTAATTCACACTGGCGAAAAAAATTACAAATGTGACGTTTGTGATAAATCTTATAAAACATCCAGTAATTTAAGAAGACACATATTAATTCATGGCGAAAAAAAGTACAAGTGCACTATATGTGAAAAATTATATTTTTTCAGACAAAGTTTACAGAGGCATTTGTTAGAAGTTCATACAGATCAAGATAAAGCTGAAGATTCATAAGACTAACTTTTGTGATTAATTATTTTATATCTAATACAATTTATCATTGAAGTAAGACTAAGTGCAAATGCCCAATTTGTGAAAATTATTATTTTTATTTATTATAAAAGTAAACAGTTAAAATACATTGTACAGTTGTTCGTTATTATTAAATTAAATCTAATGTTTACTTATATATTTTTGACTTAAATAGGGTGGCAAAAAGTACTTATCTTCATGAATTTTAATTTCAACAGTTCTTTCTGGAAATAATTAGGTTTTTCTTTTTTTAGATTAAACCAAATACTTGAGTTTCGATATGGAACGATACACGCTGGCAGAAAGGAGAAAGATAGTAACTTTTTATTTGAAAACGGAAGAAGCATTATTTCAACGTGGAGAAACTTTTGACAATATTTTAATGTCAGCAACTTGTAGCTAAATTTAAAGAGACAGGATCGGTAGGTTATGCAAGTTGTGGTTAATTGTTTGAAAGAAAATTCCTCAAATTCAATTTTTCAAAAAACTGTTCCTTAAAGTTTCTCAAAAATCAATTAACTCAAATAACAATTTCTCTAAAATAAAAATCAGTTAATCATTCAAAAAAATACTTTACAAACAAAAGTCAAAGGGTCATGAACTGAATCCTTCAGCCCAAAAAATAAAAATGTTCGAAATAATTTAAAAAATCACTTAATAGTTGCTAATTTAACTGATATGAATACAAAATAATTAAATGTACTAGAAAAGTTGTTTACATCTGTTCACACTTGACCCTTAAACAAATAATTTTCTCGTTACCTTCCTTGATATTGGGATATCATACTTATTTTACAAGGTAATAATAATGCTTTGCTACAAATTTATTTACAGCTAATTTTAATCAAATTATTAGATTACGTTTTTGGTTAGAATAAATATTGAAAAATAAAAAATAAAAATACATATAATAAATCGTTAATCAGTGATAACGATACTTTTGAAATCAAACGAGAAATCATTTTTCATATTAAAGGAACCACAAATGAAAATATTTCAATATTGTAACAAAATATGAAGCAATGCCTGTTTTCATAGAAAACTAAAGATGAAAATCTTTTAACTAAAAACAAGTGTATTAAATTAGAAGCAAATGGAGAAACTGAGCGGTTAATTAAGTAGACAATGAAAACGAAAAGTTACTAACAGTGTGAACAGGGCTCCAACCAGTGCAAGTAAGTAAGAATTTGCACTCATTCTACTGTTTTCATATAAATACATTTCAATTATCCCTTAAAGATTACCGTGTTTACATAGTTTTTATCGGGGGGACGGAGAACGTTTCCACTTGTTACAAATGTGATGGTTGTAAGAAACATATTTGCAAAATTTGCGGTAACTTAACAGCTTCACAAATAAAATGTTTGAAGCTGAAAGAAAAAGTAATGAAATTTTATTGCAAAGAATGTTTGGAAGTTACTTCAAGAAAATATTGAAGATAATTGATATTATGTATGGTGATAAGTATGAGAATTTATTATTCATTTCAATTTCATCTTCAATCTGCGTAAAGTTACATATGCGAGATTGAATGCGAGACATGAAGATCAAAAGGAGTTTCCTCCAGGGTTTACAGTGACATCTCTCGAGAAATTTGAGAGAATTTTTATGCACTTAAAAAAGAGCTCATTCTCATTTGTGTACATTTCTAACAACAGAAAAACAAATTTAATTTCAATAAACATTTAATGACTCAGAAGACAAATATAAGACTTATATATTTTTTATTACATAGACAATGGTACTTGCTACTTATATGTACATTAACAATGTGAGGACGCTCATGTTACTTGAGGTTTGGGGTGTGACTGTAAAGAAAATAAAATGGTAAATTCATATGAAGCCAAAATGTCTAATAGAGGCTGTTTGAACAAACGTACGACTGGAAACAAACATATTATAAAGTATAAACATACCTGGGATATTCCAACTTTCACTTTAAAGCTTAAATAATCAAATCCTACACCCGAAGGTGTTAAGAAATTAATGAAATGAAAAAAAAAACACGCCGCTGGACATAAAATACAAAGATTTTCATTTGAATAAACATTCAATTAAGTAACTTCCTTTACATCGTGTGTCGGATTTTAAACTGTTACTAGCGTAAATTCGTTGAAATGTCACCAGTTTATTTTAAATTTTGAAAAGAAAAACGGTTGCAATGAATAAAATGATGTAAAAAACCTTTGGTTCTGAGGATTAACCAGATATTTAGATTTACTTATTTAAAAAAAAAACCTACCATTACTTTCAGCATCGCCCTCTTGTTTTTCCGGTGTTTTTGGTTTTTCCTTGAATTGATTGGCTGAATTAGATTTGGAAACTACGCTTATCACTGAGTTAACCCGATTGGTTTCATTCTTTTTTGTCGCTCTAGTTATTCTTCCCCGGCTCATTGTTTCAACACTTCTTCGCGTGTTCTTCTAGCCGGGCTTCTTTCCCGGTTTTTTCTGTCAGGGTTCCTTCTCTGCTTTCTCCTCAGGGCTCTTTCTCTTTCTTCCTCTCTTGGTTTTCACTTTTCTTTGGCTACTGCAATCAGACTTTGAAGTACCTGAAATGTTGTACGAGAATGAAGAATATTATTCGTTAGAACAACTATAATACAAAATCAATTTTGTATGTGTAATACTTGTCAATTTCTTTAATCTTATCCGAGGATGATGAAAGGTGAAATAATTGCCATAAGAATATTTAAAGTTTTTAGAAAATCGTGGAATTTTAAGTATATTTTACCTTTTACATTTATAATGGATAGATTCCAGAAGACAAGGGGTAGAATTTACACAGTATTCGTAAAAAGGGAATATTTACATCAAAAATAATTTGAGTATGTAAAATTTTACTGAGTTTTATATGTACAGAATCAAAAACAAGATAATTCAACAGTTATTTATGAAAGTTATTGAGTGCATAACTTGATTCATTTCCGACTTCTTAACTTTCTTAGTCTGAATAAGTCTTTCTTTTCGCTCCACCTCTATTTTTGCTTCTGCTTTTGTTACTCTTGCTTGGGCTGCTTATTTCTTCTAGTTCTCTCTCTTAATTATTTTGCTTGTAACAAACAAAATTTCATATTTTTAAAATATATACCACCGAATAAGGGCATGAAAGTAGATAAAAAGATAAAACAATTTCAAGGAATAAAAAAAGACAAGAAACAAGTAGTTATAAAGATAAAGATAGGTACGTGTAGTTTATACGACCAGGGAGCAACAATAGAAACGGCAAATAGGTACAAGGTAGAAATTATGTTATTACAGGAACTGAAACAAAAAGGAAGTGAGATTTTAAATATTGAATATACGGAAAAAGGAACTTTGGAACCGGATTTCTGGTACATAAAACTTGGATAGAAAAAGTAGTACATTTTAAAACCATCTCGGATATGCTTTGGTTAACATTGGTTTTTTAAACGTTTAAACGTTAAAGTTTTTATTGTAGTACACCTAGATATTTGGAATGGTCGACACTGATACAAAACATCGCGGATTAGATTAATTAACATGTCGGGATATTCTTGATATGAATAAAATGGCATTTTTCACTGATTTATTAAAACTACTTTACCAAACTGAAACGATTAAACGATCCGAAACATCTGCATACTAACACAATTTTAGTCCTTGCTTACATGACATTTTTATTAAAAGTGTGAGGTGTTGCCACGTAAAAATTTTCGAGTAATTGTTTAAAGTGAACGGAAGACAATGGAAGAAATACAAGATGTTTAAAATACGATGTACAAACGTATACTTCAAACAATAAAAGTATAGGTAGGAATGGCAGTATAGCTGAACTATTAAAAGCAGGCTTAGCAGTTCTTAAAACTACGGTCATAAAGAATGTGTGGAAATAAGAAAAGATGCCAACCAAATAATGCTATAATTGGTCCGATAAACAAGAAGGGGGATGTCACAGTCTGTTGTCATTACAGAGAAATCTCCTTACTGAATGTAACATACAAAATATTAGCAAAAATTATAGGAATTACAGTAGAGATATTGAGGAAAGAAACATTAGGAGAATATCAAATAGGTTTAAGAAAGAATAGATTACATTTTTGTCTTGAAACAATAACAAAGTTCCAGTTATGAGCAACATTTGGAGCTACAGATGCTCTTTCTTGATTTCCAACATGCATATGACAGAATCATAAGAACAAGGTAATATGAGGCATTGAGAGAGGTCGATGTCCCCGAAAAAATAGTAAAATTAGGGAATTTGGATGATTCTCCACCTGAAATACAAATATATAGCCCACGCAGATGTGTCGCTATTAACGAGGTCAGCAACATATTTAAATTAGTAATTTTGGACAAGTAGTAAGAAATTATGGATTAAAAATAAATAAAACAAAAATATATGGTGATTGGGAAAACAAGAAGAAATGAAAAAAATAGTGATTAACATAGAAGAACAAAAAACATACTGCTTTGACCAATGAATCAGTTCGAGTATCTGGGAGTAATAGTCACAACAGAAACGAATGGTAAAATCAACAAGAAACCAACTGGAAAATTGGGAGAGGATATTAAGAGGGAATTAAAGGGAGTTTGGAGAAGACGAACATATAACGTATTAAAATATATTCATGAAAAACTCTCAATTATCCAGAAAATTAAAAAACAAATTCAGTTGGTTGGGACATATATTTCGTATGAACCCAAATAGTTTACAAAAACAATTGCTAAAAGAGAGAGGAGGAAAGAAAAAGAAAGGGTGACCCAAGAAAAAATGGATAGAAGTTGTAACAGTAGATTTAAAGAAAGTAGGAGTAGAGAACTGGAAACTAAAGCAGAGAACAGAGGAGCAGAAAAATACACTCCAAAAAGTTTTAAAAAAAATTAAAGCCATAAAATTTGTAAATTCAAAATAATATCGAAGGTCCTGGGGGAATAACAAGAATGATAACAGTGTATTAAGATCAGAACAACCATATATTTTACGGCGATCACAGGAAACTACATCCAATTATTTTTATGAAAATTTTATCAAATTTTGAAGAACTGAAGAAGATCATAAGGGAAAATCTAAGAGTTTATAAGTATGTTGTTCGATATTTATTATTAGAAGTAACATGTGTGTTTTATAAAGGTTTATAAGTTTGTTACACTTGATATGTGTATTATGACGTTGTAGATGTTTTTATGTTTGTATTATGATATGTTTAGTATGTTATATATATATATATATAAAGCATGTAATTAATTGTGAAACATAATTAGGGGAAATTTGAAATTTATAAGAAAAAAAAAAGTAACTAAATTTTACAGTGAACAAAAAAAGTTTTAGTAATAGATGAATGGATGTCAAGAGATGGTTGTCAGATTTGAAAGGTAAAAATAAAAAAGTATCGAAAGACGAAAAATAAAAAATAACCAGCTGCGGTTAATTCATCTTATGGTAAAAAATTGTTCATACCTTCGCTATCATCATTGAGCGAATCATAAGCATATCGTGTCCTTTTTTCCTTATCATCTGTAACGATTTTAAATTTGCCTTGTTCTAGTTTTAGTAGTCCTTTTCTTAAACCAGATGTTAATGCTTTTTTTACGTTTCGTGAGGGAATCTCCTTGATCTCTCCTTCCAGAGATTTAATATGTTCGATAATTTTCTTGGCTGCGGAACCACCACCTTCTTTTAGCCACTTAATAGTTTTCTTTATTTGTTTTAGTACTTCCTCTTCGCGTACCATAGTCATCGTAATTCTAAACAAAGTAATAAAACACAAATAAGGTGTGTTGGTTTTAACTTTTGTGTGAAGAAGCCAAAAATTATTGTTCGCGAATAGTTTTGATTGTCATACTAAATACCTATTGCTAGAAAACAACGTATTAGATAAATAAATATAAATGACATTTTTTTTATGGAAAAATATCAAATTTATAAAAGCTACTCGCCAATTTTTTGAAAATGATTATTCTATTAACGGCACTAATTGAATTGAACTTACATAAGTATTTCATATTATTAGTAGTATTATTATTATTATTATTATTATTATTATTATTATTATTATTATTAGTATATATCGTGCAAATAGATGTTTTTGAAGCAAATTATTTATGTTAAATATCATGATTTACTTACCGAAAAAATAAGACGTCGCTTTAAAAAATATTCATGTAAAAAGTGAAATATCAGAATGACAAATAAATAGTTATTGAAAAAATGTTACTATGGAGTCGAACCATTGCCTTCCTAGATGATAAAATTAATTTATAAATTAAGGAAAGGTTTGTTGAAGTCATTAAGAGAAGAAGAAACACAAGTTAAGTAATAATAAGTCAACCACCTGCTCTACATGGATGATCTAATACTGATAGGAGCTAACAAAAACTGGATCAAATATTCAAAATCGTGGAGGGATTTTCAGCTGATATAGGAATACAGTTTGGTCTAGATAAATGCCGCACAGTCAACATTGTTAAAGGTCAGATGCGTCATTGCGGATTCGAATTACAGGATGGCCAGAATATAGAACCAATGGGAAAAGAGGACCCCTACAAATATCTAGGGATGAAACAGACCCAGCGAATAACACTTGGGGCGATAAAGGCTGAGCTAACGGAGGAGTTTAGAAAGAGGGTCAGACAAAAACAAAATTTAGAAGATATTTTCACATGAAGGCAAATACATCAGATCTCCACAGGATAGTTTACAACGCACATGACTTCACCATCATACTAACACAGAGAAGCTGAGGATATTGCCGGATATGGGAGCCATGTGAATGAACTACTAGTTAGCTTCGGGACAATTGTTCCCCGAAACTGAGGGCTTCCTTCTTGCTATTCAATATCAGGTCATCCCCACTGAGGCACATTGTGAGAGATCCTTCAATTGAGAACAATCGGTGTTTTTAGGAATGTCAAGAGGTGGAAAACATTTAACATATCACCGGAGGATGCCAGATGTTCGCTGTAAAGGAATATAAAGAGCGTCATGATGTAGTAGCGATGATAATACACCAGGAACTAGCTCAAAAATTACAACTGTTGCAGGGTAAGAAAATACCCTTATTATAATTATTCCCCAGAGCCTATTTTAGAGAACGAAGGTCACAAACTCTATTGGGATCGCACTATGCTGACAGATCAAACGGGCGCTCACAACAGACCTGATATTATTATAGTTGATAAAAGAGCTAGAAAGGCAACACTGATTGACATTGCAGTACCAAATAAGAATAACCTGCAGACCAAGCACGCTGATAAGACTGCTAAGTACCGGGATCTAGAAGAACGAATTCGAAGGCAATGGCAAATGCAAACAGTGCGAACTGTACCCATCATCATGTCGTCAACCGGAGTCGTCCCAAAAAGTCTATTCAAGAACATCAAGGAATTAGGATTGAAGGATAATCTCTACCAACCTATGCAGAGGTCTGTGCTCCTGTACAGCCCGTACCGTCCGGAAATTCTTTGGAGATCCACCACCAAGGACCCGACAACTTGGAAAGGGTCCCAACAGAGCTTAATCTCTTTGGTATCGTTTATATCTAGGATAAGTGAAATTTCCAGAGAGGGAGTGCGAATGCCTTGTGGCTAAAAAATCATAATAATAATAATAATAATGTCTCTTAGTCATAATAATTGTTTCTACCCTTATTTTGTGGAATTTTGGAATATCGTGGATATTTAAGATAAGTAAATAAGAAAAATGAAATTTTTTGTTAAAAGTCCGATTGGATGAGATACTATTATAATAAAAGTGCAAAAATTTTCATCAATTTTATCGTTAACAAAAACACAACAAAATGTTTATTTATTTCATTACAATAATTTTAAACGTGTCAATTATAGTATTTTATGTAGTTGGATTGTCAGCCATACATAGAAGAATTGATCAAGGATGCTTCCTTGAAGAACACCTGACTGTATGAGTTGATAGTTGGGCAAGGAGGTTTAGATTTTGAATTATATACAAGATGATTCATAACCATTGAGGCATAGAGTAAACGTAACTTATTTAGACCAAAATATGAGGGTTGTACCAATTATATCTAAATAAAATGAATTCATAGATTGTTATCAAAATTGGCAAGGTACCAGAGTCACTTTAAAAAGAAGAGTAGGATCTCGAGCTGTTGAATAGATGCTGCCAAAAATCTTTTTTGACAGTGAAAATATGATCTAGATATTGGGCAATGTCAATATATATATATATATATATATATATTACAAATTCTAATTAAATTTTTTTAAGAATTATTTTTTTTTAAACACTTGATATAATGGTGAAATAATTTCACAAGAAAATATTTAAATTTTTATTTATTGGTAGGAATATGTGTATTTTTTATGCATTATGTTACACAATAGTTTCTGAAGAAAAATTGTTTCTAATGCAGATTTTTGATATGTCTATGGATTTAATAATAAAAACACTTTTGTTTACAAACAGATACATAATTTTATTAACAAAATACACATTTTAAAAATTGTTACAATATTTACAATCTAATTACAAAATAATACAATATTTACAATGTAAAACTAGTTTATCTGGATCTAAAAGAGGTGAACCACATTAAAAGTTTGCATTTTTAAATCATCAAAACTGGTGGAAAAATCTTTTTCACTGTACTCCAATTTTTCGATAGCCTTTTTTGAATTGCAGAGTTTAAAGCTGCAGCTCCTGGTTTTTTCTTTTCTTACCTGGAGAGTCTCTTCTATCATCTCCACAATGACTTGAAGACAAATAAAAGGGCCAGTTGGGAAAAATTCAGAGTAATGTGGTTGGTGACAAACTTGGTTTGTTTCAACAGTTTTGCACTAAGCAGTCTTCGAATCAATTTCAGCAGTTTCCCATCAAATATCGTTGTCAAAGTGGCAAATCTGTAACAAATCACAAAATTAAAATCTATTTCATTAGCTCTATAAGTTTATGTAGTTATGTATTAACAATAATAAGAATTGTAAAATAAATTGGCCTTACCTTACCGCAGAATATTTTGTGGGTACAGTTTTTCAAGGGAGTTGGAGGTTACAATTTTCGTACCATTTCCTCACCTTTGGGGAATTTGGATAAAAAGTGGGTCGTAAAGTACGATGTAGGTACCATCCAGTGACTACTCGTCATGTTCATCTAACTTTTGCTTTCTCAAGTTTCTTTTGGAGTAGTTACTTGACATTTTGTAACGAGACTAGACCAATTCATTTGGAAAGAGACAAGAGAAGCCAATCTATATGATTCCTCATCACTTATTGACAAGATCGGTTGTTAGGTCTTATTAGCCCTTTTTCTCTAGGTGGTGTTGGTCAGACAGACGTCTTTTCGATAAATTAATTGTTCTTTTTTTGAAATTACGTAAATAGTGCAAATTTTACTTTTCAATACGATACCAAGTTCAAAAAAAAAGGTTTCTCCCCAATCGTCCGTTAAAACATTTATTAAATTTTCTTCAAATTTTCAACATCTCCTAGGAGATGCCCTAATTACCTCTGGATGATTTACTTCAAGTGCAGGAGACAACCAAAACCGGATGTTTTCCATTTTACGGAAAAAAATGCAGTTGTCGAGTTCAATTGGCTTCTTACAGGACAATATGATATATGTATTACCCCAACTACTTTTTCCTGTGACTATCCGACCTAAAAATCTGACTAATTGATTTGCTAGTTTCAAATATAATTATTTCCACTCTTTTACAGGTTTTGGACATGACTAAACAGTTGTTGTAATTTTTTTTAGCAGGTCGGTTAGAGCCACATAGAGTTTTGTAAGATCGGAACTTATGACATGATTTATTCAGTGTAAAATCTGCAAGTGGTAATTAGGGCATCCCCCAGGAGATGTTGAAGAATTGAGGAATTTTAGTGACTGTTATTGACGATTGAGTGGGGGGAAGCCTTTTTCGAACTGGGTTTCATATTGCAAAACGAAATTATCGTTATACATGTAAAAATTTAGGAAAAAACTAACTTACCGAAACGTACGTCTATCATCTGACACAAACACTGATAATTGTTTCAATAAATGTATTGCAAGGCAACATTTTTTACGATTTTCAGATGTTCTGTCATTATTTGAGATCGAGACTACAATTTATGAAAAATGTCGAAACTAAATTATTAATGAGATATTTTATGAATCTTTAGGTAATCGTCTAACGTACAGCTAAATATAAATACTCTTAAATTACGCTTTATTTAATTTAAGAATTACGTTTAAAAAATTGCTAACAGTAAAACAAAAGTTACATTTATGAAGATATAAAAGCAAAATTCAAAACTAATTTACAAATCTTCTAAAATAACGATTAATTACACCTATTAGTTACAAAAATCACTTAAAATTTTTATAATCATCATGACTTCTACATTTTTTTGTTTCCACTTTCTGCAAACTCCACACCGAAACCACATTTTTGCTTTTCTCAATTCTCCGCATACTTTACATATTTCCTCACTTTATTTCCCTTCGTGTTCTGATCTATCAACATCATACGGTGTATTGTTTTTGGTTCAATTTTAAATGTGACTTGTTCCAGTATTTTTACTTTGTTTATTCTTCCTATTTTGTTTTTTAATTTTAGACTATCTTTTTCTGGAGAAATAATCCAATATTCCCACCATTTACATGTTTCTTAGAATATTTCCGGAAAGGAAGAAGGTATTGACATGGAATATTTGCTCTTTTATTAATAATGTAGTTTAATTTTTAAAAACATCGTCAAAATTGTGTTTCCAATATATCCAAGAAAAAATTCAATATCTAAAAAAAATTGAAAGCGCCCTTTAGTATTCAAGTTATTGGTTACATTGCTCAGAATTTAGACATATTTCATAAGTGAATAAAAGTTCATTCCAATAACATAAGTTAATTTTTTTTGTAAAATTTTCCGCGAAAAATATTAATTTCGCTGTCCAGAAAAGATTTCCCCATAACGCTTCTTTGACAGCAACTACCAAAATTCCTCGAATTTGCTGCACCTGTTGGGGGGTACCTTAATTACCTCTGAATGATTGGCACAAACTTTTAATTAAATCATTGCGATATCATTCTTCAAATTTACTGGACACTAAAAGCGAATTTTTCCTTTTCGGCAAGTACATACACAGGCAAAGAATGAAATCGTCGTGTCCAACGGGTTTCCGGATTTTCAGAATAGTATGAGATATTACCTCCATGTGTGTTATTGGGGCTTTACCCAACCAAAAAATCAATTGCCGGTTAGACTTATACATCTTCTGGACATCTTAAACTATTGCTAATGCTAATAGTTGAAGGTAATGTCTCGTACTGTACTGAAAATTCAGAAATCAATTGATTCAAAGTTTGCGTCAATCAGTCAGAGGTAATTATAGCATCACGCAACAGATGCAGCAAATTTGAGGAATTTTAGTGGTAGCTGTCGTACCGAAAAGTACGTCTGTCTGACCAACATCATAACACTACCTAGAGAAAAACGTCTAATAAGGCCTAACAACCGATCTTGTTAATAATGATGAGGAATCATACAGATTGGCCTCTCTCGTCTCTGTAAATATAAAAGTTATATCTAAACTCCACAAAGGTGAAGAAACGGTACATAAAGGGTTACACCCTGTTCCCAAGGAAAACTTTGTACCCACAAAATATTTTGCGGTAAGTTAAGGAAAATTTATTTCATAATTCTTATTGTTAAGACATAACTACATAAACTTATTGAGCTTATTAAATAGGTTTTAATTTTGTGATTTGTTACAGATTTTCCACTTTGCCAACGATATTTTGTGTGAAACTGCTGCAAAACTGTTAAAACATACCAAATTTGTCACTAACCGCATTACCCTGCATTTTTCTCAACTGCCCCTTTTATTTGCCTTCAAGTCAATGTGGAGGAGTTCATAGAGATTCTCCAGGCAAAAAGACAAAAAAAAGAGGAGTTACAACATTAAACTCAATTCTAAAGAGTGGTAGCGAACAATTGGAGTACATTGAAAAAGACTCTGTCACCAGTTTTGAAGAATTCAAAATGCCAACCTTTTATCTTAAAATAAGTGTGGTTTACCCCTATTTGATCAAGTTAAACTAGTCATAAATTGTATTATTTGAGTAGTTTGTAAAAATTGTTGTAAATTTTAAAATGTGTATTTTGTTAATATAATTATGCATCTATTCTTAACCAAAGATGTTATTATTAAATCACTATACATCTAACAAAAATCTGCATTAGGAACCATTCCTTTCTTTAAAAACTATTGTCATATGATGCGAGAAAAGGTCACGTTCTGCTAACAATAAGTAAAAATTTAATTTTCTAATGACATTTCACCATTGTTTAAAGAAAATGTATTAAAATATTTTTAATTTAAATTAAGCTACAAAACCAATCTTTTTTTGCACCATTTCTGGGTGTGTAAGCTTAACTGTTATTCCCAATATCCCAATAAAAACATTTTTGTTTACAAACATACATAATTTTATTAACACAGATTTAAAAAAATTATTACATTATTTGCAATCTATTTACAAAATCATACAATATTTACAATGTAAAACTAGTTTAACTAGATCTAAAAGAGGTGAACCACAAAAAGTCAGCCTTTTTTGAATTGCAGAGTTTAAAGCTGCAGCTCCTGGTATTTTATTTTTCTTCTCTGGAGATTCTCTTCTATTATCTCCACAATGACTTGAAGACAAATAAAAGGGCCAGTTCGAAAAAATGCAGAGTAATGTGGTTGATGACAAACTTGGTTTGTTTCAACAGTTTTGCACTAAGCCAGTCTTCGAATCAATTTCAGCAGTTTCCCACAAAATATCGTTGACAATGTGGCAAATCTGTAACAAATCACAAAATTAAAACCTATTTCATTAGCTCAATAATCCCTTGTAGGTATGTCTTAACAATAAGAATTGTAAAATAAATTGGTCTTAACTTACCGCAGAATATTTTGTGGGAACAAAGATTTCCTTGGCAATTGGATATAATCATTTTCGTAACATTTCTTCCCCTTGGGGTAATTTTGGTTCAAAAGTGGGTGGAAAAATGTAGGATACAGTAGATTATATCCAGTGACTGCTGATGACGCTCAAGTAACTTTGGCTTTTTGAACTTTCTTTTGGATTAGTTACTTGACCTATTTGCGATTAGGGTGGGCCACTTTATTCAAAAACATTCAGTCCTCTTTACAGATGCGAGAAAGGCTAATTTTTATGACGATATTAGGCCTTTTTCTCTAGGTGGTGTTGGTCAGACAGACGTACTTTTCGATGAGTTAATTTTTTTCTCAAAGTTTAAGTTAATAATGTTTATTTCGCTCTGAAATATGAAACCTGGTTCGACGAAAAGGCCTCGCTCCCATCGTCCGTCAACAACAACCACCATCATTTCTCAAATTTGCTGCGTCTGTTGTCAGTTGCCATAATCACCTCTGGCTGATTTTCGCAAGAATTAAATAAAATCATTGCAGATGTACTTCAGAGCTTCTGGACAAACATCAGAAATTTTTTTATGTTCGGAAAAGAATGAAATCGAAGTCATTAGTAAACTTCTTACAAGTTAATATGAGATATCCTATTAATATTTCCTATGGCTGTACCCAACCTGAAAATCTGACTAGTTGATTAGCTAATTTCAAATCTTATTATTTCCAGTCTTCCACAAACTTCTGAACATGATTTTAAACGACTGTTTAATGATTTTTAACAGATCGGGTAGAACCACATAAGAGTTACTAAAGTTCTGAAAGTCCGGAAGCTCGCTGGACACGACAACCGCATTCTTTACCTAAGTTTGCATTTACAAAAATGAAAAAAGTCGCTGTTGTCTGTCCAGCAGTTCTGAAATACTATTGCCGTGATTTTATTTAATTGTACTTGCCAACACCAACAGCCAGAGGTAATTATGGCACCTAACAGCAGATGCAGCAAATTTGAGAATTTTTGGTGATTGTTATTGACGGACGGTGGGAGCGAAGTCTTTTATTGGAACCAAGTTTCGTATTTCAAAGCGAAATAAACATTATTCAAGTAAAATTTGAGCAAAAAATTGACTTACCGAAACGTACGTCTATCATCTGACACTCACACTGACAATTGTTTCAATAAACTTATTGCCAGGTGACATTTTTTTACGATTTTCAGATGTTCTGTTATATATGATCAAGTCTACAATGTACAGAAAAAATGAAATAATATATTGAATAAATTTTAGAAGAATATAATGTTCTAATAAGGGAGCAATTCTGCTTTCATCAGGGTAAATCAAGAGAAATACAGCTTAGCGTATTTAAATATAAATTTTAATATTAAGAGGGGCCTTTAATACTAGGAATGTAAATTCAGTTGGCAACACTGAAATTATGCGATATTTTGTGGATACAAAACTCGATTTTGCAATAAATTTATGTTAAATGTTAGTCAGTTTGATTCTTTATAACTATACCTAGGAGAAGAGCTTTTTTGGTGTAAAATTAGAGTCTGGTAAAAAAGATATTCGCATTCTCATTTTTGACAAGTTGTGTTCACAAAATGCAACCACAAAAACTCCTAAGTTGAGTATAGATAAGTTGATTCTAAAAATATGAAATATCAAATATTCCTATTATTTGAGATTTGTATCCACAAAAAAATTATTATGCAACCAATAATACAGGTAGTAGGTAACTAATAACCGCCACATGTGGTTATTGCTCATGAGATGGCGCTGAGATTTGTAGAGAATTCAAACAAAATATACAACCAACACTGATTAACGCAAATTGACATCATTCTCATTCATAGAATGTAAAATATTTTAGTAACTGTCAACAATGAGAATCTGAATATCTTGCTTACCAGACTTAAATTTTACACCAAAAAAGCTCATCTCCTAGGTATAATGACAAAGAATCAAACATGATTAATATTATAGTTCCAGCATTAAACCACTTATCTACATATTTACAAGTTATTGTTTATAGGCTAATAATGAAATTTTAGAATTATTGACCGTTTAGAATCAGAATCAGAATCATTAAATCTGTCAAACTTCCTATCCATACACCTACACCACCTCCTTTAGTATTACTTCTGTAAAAATTGGTAGCTAGTGAAAAACCATCTATTAAAAAGTTATCTATTGAGTACGGAAAAAACCCATCTCTCAGTGAGACAAATAAAATTAATGTATTCAAATGAATTTAATTCAATTGATATATTATTAATTTTGTCATAAGATAGAGCTTGAATGTTTAATATAAAAAAAATGGATTAAACGCTAATTTACCTTGATTTAACCACTGCAAATTAAGATTGTTTAACAATCATCCGTGATTTACCATTATAAGCTGCAAGATTGGTTTTATAATTTGTGATAAAGAGTGAGGAGAAAGACCAAACATACTGCTCAAATCACTTAAGCGTTTAGGGTAAGCCAGTCTTTTTAAAAGTATACACATTGCTGTTAAACCTACAAAGAAATTCTATAAATGCCAACTGACTTATTTAAATAATTGAACTGTTATTGTAGTTTTTTTTTAAATTCGCCTTACCTGATATTTTATGTTGTGTCTATACTTGTAATAAATAACCTTTGTAGACAATTTCTTTCAAATCTAAAATTTAATTTTACTTCACTATCTGTAAGTTCATTTAAATCAAAAGCAGCTGGTTCTATTACACCATCTCTGTTAATCAAAATGTTATTGAATATAACATATTCTAAATCTTTCTCATTTCCACCAGCCAGAATAACTGCTTCCAATATTTCTTCCATAATTAGAATTACCCACTGTAAGGTATTAGGTAAAGAAAACATCAAATAGAAGTAAAAATTACGTTATAAATAACACAAATTTAAAAGTCTATAACACTTCCGATAACATTATTTCCTAATGAAAATAAGGCAAAACATAATGTCGACTTTATTACTGCCTAGACACAAAATAGTTGCTTCCGATAACTCTAATGATTCCATATATTTTTTAATAATGTTAATCAATATTATCATATAAAAATAACGAGTTGGTAATTAAAGAGTTGTAAATCAAAAGGGTGTAAGTACCAACTTTTTTTAGTTGAAAGTCGAATTGCTCCTTCATTAGTATATTATTTTTTATTTATTATTTATTAAATATATTCATTTTTTCGTGTACATTGTAGACCTGATTTTAAATAATGACAGAACATCTGAAAATCGAAAAAATGTCGCCTGGCAATAGGTTTATTAAAACAATTGTCACTGTTTGTGTCAGATTTTAGACGTACGATTTGGTAAGTTATTTTTTTTTTACTCAAATTTTACATGAATAATATTTTCACTTCGAAATATGAAACCTGCTTCTAGAACAATGCTTATCCTCAATCACCCGCAAACAACAATCACCAAAATTTCCTCAAATTTGCTGTCTCTGTTGTGGGAGGAACTAACTATCCTGGGGTAATTTTCGCAAGTAGTGTTAAATTAAATCAGGACAGGGATACTTCTATCATTGAATTTTTCCGTTTTTGTAAACGCAAACATGGGCAAAAAATGCGGTTGTGATCACTATTGAGCTTCCAGACTTTCAAGACTCTATTAAAACTCTACTTGGCTTTACTTGATTTGTTAAAATGAATTAAACAGCGAATTAAAATCATGTTTAGAAGTTTGTAGAAGACTGGAAATAATCAGAAATGAAATTAGTAAATTAATTAGTCAGATTTTGAGGTCGGGTAGAGTCACAAGAAAAATTAATTGGATGTAATATCTCATCATATTATCCTGTAAGAAACTGAATGGTGGCTCCAATTGCATTCTTTTTCTAAGATGAAATAATTCGCTACAAATTTAAGGAAATTTTGGTGATTCTTGTTTGCAGGTGGTTGACGATAAGCTTTGTTCAGGAACCAGGTCTTAAATTGCCACGCAAAATTAACATTACTAACGTAAATTTTGAGAAAAAAATTAACTCATCGAAAAGTACGTCTGTCTGACCAACACCACCTAGAGAAAAAAGGCTAACAAGGCCCAACAACCGATCTTGTCAATAATCGATGAATCGTCATAAAGATTGACCCCTTTCGCCTTTGTAAGGAGAATAACAAATTTCCGATTAAAATGGCTCAGCCTTTTCTCAAAAATTCAACTACTCCAAAAAAAGTTCAAAAAGCGAAAATTAGACAAGCATCGTGAGCTATCACTGGATGTTTCCTACATCGTACTTTGCTACCCGTTTTTGTATCCAAATTCTCCAAAAGTAAAGGAAAATGGTTACTTACAGTTCCATGAATTACATTTGTACCCACAAAATGTTCTGCAGTAAGTTAAGATCAATTTATTTTACACTTCTTATTTTTGTTAACTACATATCATTATTGAGCTAATGAAATAGATTTTAATTTTGTGATTTGTTACAGATTTGCCACTTTGCCAACAATATTTTATGGGAAACTGCTGAAATTGATTCGAAGACTGTCCTGATGCTCAGTGCAAAACTGTTGAAACAAACCAAGTTTGTCACCAATCGCATTAACCTGCATTTTCCTCAACTATCTCTTTTATTTGTCTTCAAGTCATTGTAGAAGTTATAGAGACACTTCAGACAAGAAAAGAAAAAAACCAGGAGCAGCAGCTTTAAATTCTGCAATTCAAAAAAGTGCTTTGGAACACGGAGTATATTGAACCTTCTTTCACAAATTTTCAACAATTAAAAATACAACATTTCATCTTTAAAACAAGAGTGGTTCACTTCCTTTTGATCGAGTTTAGTTTAAATTGTAGATATTGTATTAGTAATTATTTTGTAAATATTCTTGTAATTTTGAAATCTGAATTTTGTTAATAAAATTATGTATCTATTTGTAAACAAAGGTGTTATTAAATTCCTGTACATATCAAAATCTAATAAAAATCTGCATTAGGCACCATTTATTACTTTAAAAACTTATATCAAATGATGTATAGAAAAGGTCAAATATTCCTAACAATAAATAAAAATTTTAATATTTTCTAATGAAATTATTTTAACATTATATCAAGTCGTTAAATAAAATGTAAAATTTCTAATATATACACTTGACATTTTCCAAAACCTAGATCATATCGTATTCGATAAAAAAGTTTTACCAGCTTTAATTCAACAGTTCGGCTCGATTCTAATCTTTTGTATTGTACCATCAGAATCTGACATAAATAAAACGACTGGTCAGAGAAGAAAATATACGCACTTTTCATTTAATTTTCATAAATATAGGACACTTACCCAAAAATATCTTTATCTCGCTACTCATTTATAGATGATGAGGTAGAAACACTTGAGGTTTTCCAACTAAATATCACCTCCGCTAAGAGCAATATCCTCAATAAAAATATACAGAAAAATACAGTACTAAATCCACATAAAGTTCCTGGGTACGATCTTATCGTCGGAAAAACTTTAAAGTGCCTTCCAAAGAAAAGCGATTGTATAAATCACCGTAATAAAAAATATTGCAAACTAGTTATTATCCAATCCAATGGAAATAAGCAGAATTAATCGTTGTTACCAAAGTCGGGAAACCCTCCACTTGAACCTTGTTCATATCAACCAATTAGTGCGTATATTTTCTTCTCTGACCAGTCGTTTTATTTATGTCAGATTCTGATGGTACAATACAAAAGATTAGAATCGAGCCGAACTGTTGAATTAAAGCTGGTAAAACTTTTTTATCGAATACGATATGATCTAGGTTTTGGAAAATGTCAAGTGTATATATTAGAAATTTTACATTTTATTTAACGACTTGATATAATGTTAAAATAATTTCATTAGAAAATATTAAAATTTTTATTTATTGTTAGGAATATTTGACCTTTTCTATACATCATTTGATATAAGTTTTTAAAGTAATAAATGGTGCCTAATGCAGATTTTTATTAGATTTTGATATGTACAGGAATTTAATAACACCTTTGTTTACAAATAGATACATAATTTTATTAACAAAATTCAGATTTCAAAATTACAAGAATATTTACAAAATAATTACTAATACAATATCTACAATTTAAACTAAACTCGATCAAAAGGAAGTGAACCACTCTTGTTTTAAAGATGAAATGTTGTATTTTTAATTGTTGAAAATTTGTGAAAGAAGGTTCAATATACTCCGTGTTCCAAAGCACTTTTTTGAATTGCAGAATTTAAAGCTGCTGCTCCTGGTTTTTTTCTTTTCTTGTCTGAAGTGTCTCTATAACTTCTACAATGACTTGAAGAAAAATAAAAGGGCCAGTTGGGAAAAATGCAGAGTAATGTGGTTGGTGACAAACTTGGTTTGTTTCAACAGTTTTGCACTAAGCATCAAGCCAGTCTTCGAATCAATTTCAGCAGTTTCCCATCAAATATCGTTTCGCAACAATTCTTCATCTTTTGGGAATTTGGTAAAAAAAGTGGGTAACAAATAACGATATAAGTATCATCCAGTGACTGCTCGTGACGTTCGCCTTTTATATTTACAGAGACGAGAGAGGCCAATCTGTATGATTCCTCATCACTTATTGACAAGATCGGTTGTTGGGCCTTATTAGACGTTTTTCTCTAGGTAGTGTTATGATGTTGGTCAGATAGACGTACTTTTCGATACGACAGCTACCACTAAAATTCCTCAAATTTGCTGGATCTGTTGCGGGATGCCCTAATTACTTCCGGCTGATTGACGCAAACTTTGAACCAATTGATTTCTGGATTTTCAGAACAGTATGAGAGATTACCTCTAACTATTAGAATTAACAAACGTTTAAGATATTGTCCAGAAGATGTATAAGTCTAACCCGCAATTGATTTTTTGGTTGGGTAGAACCCCAATAACACATATGGAGAAAATATCTCATACTATTCTGAAAATCCGGAAACCCATTGGACACGATCGCATTCTTTGCCCACGTGTGTTTCTGCCAAAAAGGAAAAGTAAATTTGAAGAATGATATTGCAATGATTTAATTAAAAGTTTGTGCCAATCATTAAGAGGTAATTACGGCACCCTGCAACAGATACAGCAAATTCGAGGAATTTTGGTAGTTGCTGTCAATGGATCGTTACGTGGAAATCTTTTCTGAATATGAGCTTCTTATTGCACAGCGAAATTAACATTTTTCACGGAAAATTTGAGAAAAAAAATTAGCTTACCAAATATACGTCTATAATCTGACACAAACAGTGACAATTGTTTTAATAAACCTATTGCCAGGCGACAGTTTTTTTACAATTTTCAGATGTTCTGTCAATATTTAAGATCAAGTCTACAATGTACAGGAAAAATGAAATAATACGTATATTGAATAAATCTTTAGTAGAAAATAATATACTAAGAGTGAACAATTCGGCTTTCTTTAAGGCAAATCTACAGAAATGCAGTTTAACAGAATTGTACAACACATAAACATACATTTTATTATCAAACGCACAACTACCATGCTAAATATACCTATAGGGAAAGTATATGATAGTCTGGCAGGCTGCACTAGTATTTAAACTGCTGGAGCCGGAGTGCCGCCTTGTTTAGTAAAACTAATAGGGAGCTTTTTAGAAGGGAGAGAATTTAAATTTAATGTTAACGGAAATTCGTCAGAAACTAATTATGCCAGAAAGGGTACCCTAAGACAGTGGACTTAGACCAACTTCATCAATGATGTTCCCAGAAATGGGTGTCGTTGTTCGCAGACGTCACGGCAAACCGACACCCACAGGAACGTTTCGATCTAATTTCAGAATAAATACTACTAATCAGAGCTGGTAAATTTCGATTGAAAGACAGGTTTCGAAAATCTCTATATTATAATAAATATAGGCAACACAAATTACAGCATACACAAATTCATTTACAATTTGACCCTATCATTATATATATCTATGCATGGGACCAATTACAATTGTTTGGGGACTCTAGAATTCACAATATCTGTAAATAATACATATGTATGTTTTTTTATTTAAATGAAAATTAATAAAAATCTAAGATCAGTCCAACCAGGCTGAAGTTTGTTATATATCTATGGAATTTTACAATACGCTTCTGAATTTGATTAAAATGTAATGTTTGACATTCTAAATCAATACTAAATACTTTAGTTGAGATAAGGACAAATTCCTTTGAGTAAAACAAATTTACCCTCAGGAAAAATAGCTCTGGCCAAATAACTCAGAGGGTTGAATGTTACAAAGAAATTAAGAAGACGAAGAAGACTTTCCTAACCCTAACCTTACTTTTTTCTAATGGATTAATATCACTAAATATAAATAAATATAGAGAAAATAAGATTATGGAAATTAAAGAAGAACACATATTAATGAGCGATGAGTGCATACCTAAAATCGAGTTAGAAGAATTGTGTATTAAGGAGGAAAATGGATATGAATCTGGCTATTATAACTTTGAAATTAAACAGGAAATTGATGTAGAAATAGACGGTATTGAGAGTAATTTTAATGAGAAATTTGGTCAAGTTGTTAAGGAAGAAAAAGAAAATGAAATTAAACAAGAAATAAGTGAAGAAGTTGCACCAGAATCTGTCACAGTTTTAGTAGGTAGAGATGAATGTTTAGTTGGAACAAGTACAAATCATTACAAATGTAACGTTTGTGAGAAGTCATATACTACAATTAAATATTTAAAATCACCTACACTGGCTCATGACCAAAAGAAATTCAAATGTGACCTATGCGAAAAATCATTTTATTCCAAAAATACTTTACGCGAGCATTTAGCCCTTCATACAGACAAATTTAGGTGTTCACTTTGTGATAAAACATTTAACTCTAGAGCTCACTTAGAAACGCCCTCAGTAGTTCACATAGGTGAAAAACATCCTAAGTGTACAATATCTGAGAAATCATTTTTCTACAAAAAAGATTTAAACACTCACTTAGTAGTCCATACAGGTGAAAAAAGGTGCAAATGCGATGTTTGTAGAAAGTCGTTTTTCCCAAAAGGTACCTTGACCAAACATTTAGGAAGTCATACAGATAAATATAAGTGTTCAATTTGTGAAAAGTCATTTTCTCATGAACACAGTTTACAACAGCATTTAATAATTCATATAGGAGGTTACAAGTGTAATATTTGTGAAAAATCATATGACAGTCTCAGGTATTTAAAAATGCACAAATTGGCTCATAGCGGAAAAAATTACAAATGCAATTCATGTGAAAAAGCATTTTCGTTCCAACAAAGTTTACGAAGGCATTTACAAATTCACAATGGTAAACTGAAAATAAAAAAATAAATTTGTTAAAAAATTATTTTCTCAAAGCATATTTTCTATCAAATGTTTCATTCATTAAAATTTAATAAATTTTACTTTTTTCAAATGGTTACTAGTTTTTTTTTGATACTTTATCAAAATGTATTTTCAAATGAAGTAAGTGAAATGTACACTTAGTATTTACTTGTTTCTTTTCATCGATGGATTTTGTAAAACATTAAGTTCAATACTGCTAGAATTTCTTATCTTTTGGAAATAATTGCTGAGTAATATTTATTGGAGTGTAAGAAATTTGAATACATGGTTGACCAGAATTTTATCACCTTGTATAAATATTTCCAATACCTCGTAGTAGAATACTAGAAAATTTTATGTTAGTTTATTAAAATGAACAGCAGAAAGGAATAAATGTTAAGGCATGTATCTAGTACAAATTTAACAAAAATAATTTGTAGGTTTTTTTCATGCAAAATTTTTATCAAGAAATATGACACGCTGTTGATATTTTTATATATGGTAAAAGATTTCTCACATATTGAAAAATATGGAACTAAGTAATGCAAAATAAACCATTCTTTTGTACTAATAAATATCTTTTATTAATGAAATACACAACATACATATTCATTGCAGTAAAAAATTTGTGTTAGTAAATTATTTATATCAGAAATTTGAATGAAGACTATTTTTTTATAAATCGAAGTAAGGGAAGTTATTTAGAAGTTCATATTGGCAAAACCACACACAAGTGTGATTTTTGAGAAAAATAATTTTATTCCATGACCAGTTTCTATAACCATTTAGTGCTTCAAGTTATAAGAAACCGTTTAGATGCACGATATTGTTAACAAAATATTTTTACTTCATTCAGGCAATTTTATCACAATCGCTTTTTAAAAACGCATTTAGTACTGCATGCAAATGTTTTATTTAGGACAAAACATCATAAAGGACGTTTAAAAAGATATTAAGTAACTCATACAGCAAAGGCAAAATTTAAACATGCATTCACTAATTTTTCGAGAAAAGAAGTACAAGTGGAACGTTTTATAGAATTTTTCAAAACATTTAAAAGTCACAGGTAAAAATAACTACAAGTGTAACTTTTAAAGAAAACCTTTCTCTTACCAAAACAATTATCACATTTAGTACAAATGAAGTACAGTGCTGAATTTTTGAAAGATTTTAAAATAGGAGGTTCCTTATTAATTAGAAATGTAAAGAATTATAGTCGAGTTCAAATTAGGTGAGACTTTATGGTCAAAGCTAATCAAGATTTTTGGGTATAGTAAACCATAAAATCATAAATCGGTAGATCCAGGAACAGACCTCATTCCCTTCTGTGTAAAGGTAATCAATCATAATCCCTTTCTCAAATATTACTCAAATTTGTTAAATGCTTTTGATTACACGTAATTTATAAATTCCACAAATAAATTCGGACCAGCTTTCAAGAATTACTTGAATATGTCTGTTTCATTATGAGAATGCCTTGCTGAAGAGATTAAATTGGAAATATGTCTATAATGATTATAATTTATATATTTATTAATGGATATCAAGCCTGAAAAATTGCAGTTAAATTTTACATGTGATTTGTGATAATTTGTAAAAATATTCCCAGTGCAATAATCATCCAATTAAAGAGTCGAGAGATAAATCTACCATAAGCAGACGACATTAAGTATTTATCTGATGATTCTACAAATATTGTGCTGAATGTGTATACTGGACTTTGTACATAATTACCTTAAGTAGATTCTATCAAATTTTCAAATAAAAGTTATTAAAGCTATAATTTATAAGGTTATTAAAGGAAAGTATAAATAAAGAAGATAAAGAAATGACAGAGGAACATTTAGAAAAATAGAAAACCATAAGCAAAACTATATATGAAATGTTCGCACGAAACCTCTTTTTAACGGTTGAGAATTTAAGAAACTAATTAATAAAAAAAAAGTCGTTATCGCCACTTGGGCGCTTTCTTAAAGCCAATAGGTTTAAATTCAATATCACCGATAAACTTCAGACCATTATGGAGAATAGAATTTCATTAAGAAATAATTATGTGAGAGTAATAAAAATGTTAATAGTGTGAAGTTTAAATAAATATTATTTATTTAGACGAAACGTGGTATAATGCCCATGACAATGTAGGAAAAACCCGGACAAATGATGGATAGCGTAGGGCGTCCCTACATTGCAATAAAGATAAAATCCTACTCTATTCTTCTCATAAGACTTTACTTTATTACCCGCACTGCAAAGTTGCCAAATTTGAAGATTTCTAAACTCTAGGATACATTTTCTCTTTCTTTTACTATAAAATTGTCTGGACCCACCACCGATAGGTCCGCTTCATGATGTTAGAGAGGAAATTTTAATGTATCCTCTCTTCTTCATAATGCGTTCTCTCACGCTTACATACACGCTCAAAATTAATTTGATAATAAAATAATAAAAAAATTAGCTAGTCTTTATTGAAAAAATAAGATACTTGTAGATGGATATCCATATCTGTGTAGTTAAAGTTATGGCCATAGTTTTATTGTATTTCCAGTTTAAACATAATTTACGTATACAAAAGATCCAAGAGCTTATATTATATAAATATCTTGAAAATAATAAATAAAGAATGAAAATTACAAACATATCAAAATTTAAAAATTTAACAGCACTTAATGTTTTTGTTTTTGGAAATTAATTAAAATTTTTATATCAAAGTCGAGATTTGGGGATTTTTGTTTTATCATCTGAGATTAATAAAGGTCGACTTTAAAGTTGAGATTCATTAAAATCTTCACTTTAAAAAGCCGAGATTTTGCAGCAGAACTCGGATTCTTTAAGATATTTGGTTTAATATCGAGATTTATTAAAATTTCGCTCCTAAAAATCGGGATTAATTAAAATCTATATCAAAATCGAAATCTTGAGAGACACGATATTTGACTCTTTAAAATTTGAAATTCTTGAAATATCGTTTTTAAATTCGAGATCTTAAAAAATAACAATTAATTACTAATATTTTTGCTTGAAAATCGAGATTCATTAAAATATATATAAACACTTTATTCATAAAATATCCAAATTTAATCAAACTACACAATACTAAAAAAATTTAGTAGGAAAAAAAGAGTAAATTTTCATTAATTGTACAGATACAGGGTGACCAATCGGACATTTTTTCGTGATGAAAATAGTCATACTTCGTAAAACACTCAGTGTAAGATAGTAAAACCCTATATTGAGGGAATCCCTAAGAGTAGTTTAGTGAAATACGTAATAATATATAGGGTGTTCTATTTAAAATAAGGAAGTTTCTATCAATTTCCGGTATAATGGAAAGTAGGTGGATGTTCCAAATATTTTAAATCAATTGGGCATATCAGAAAACATCATATTCCAGGTTTTCATATTTTGATTATGTCAAGTTTCTCTAAAACGTCTAATTAGAAATCCCAAAGAATCTGGATAAGAGGGCAAGCGTTCTGAGTCGGTAAAAATCACGTGATGATGTTAGCTCTTAATTTGTGTAGAAATGTGTAAATCGTAATAAATATTTAATTAATATTTTTTGCTATTTGTACACAATCTGTGGACTTGGACAATGTGTGTTAGTTGGGAATTGCGGTATTGTAGTATTTCTATTCTAAATTGCAAAATTTAAATTTTAACCCAATTTACGAGATTCGTCCAATAAGTACTTGTAAATGTTAAGTACTTTATAAGAAATGGGCATTTAAATATTGTTGATACCACGTATATTCAATAGATATCTGAGGTAGTGAAGTTCAGTTGGCCAAATCAAGTCTCAATGAACCGCACACGTATTTATAAGTATTTGACTGAGTTTCTATGGTCGTAAATCATTCCCTTTCTAAGTTCTCAGGTAGTAGCGCGTGTCACTGTTTGTTTTCTAAAATTTTAATTTTTCTTTTTAAAAATATGGCGTTTCGGAGACCGTAGCTAAATAATGAAATATCCCAAGATTATGAAATTTCACAAACAGGTAATGACTATTATGTTCTTAAAAATAAAGATCTACACATACAAACGCAACAAGTTGTTTTAAATATGTTCGAGTGTTTAAAAAAGAAAATATTGTAAAATCGGACAATGAAATAATTTAAAGAATTTCAGAACTAACAAAAATAAATTAATATGTCATAATAATAGAAGATCAGTATATTGTGTTACCTTCTTACAACTCATCATTATTTGACTAACGTTAATTTTTATTTTAACCCGTTTTCAATAATTTTTAACTGAGGTTTTTGCTAAGTAAAATTGGTAATTTTGTAAAATACCTGTGCCAGTCCAAAGTATGGAGAAAGAAGGAGGGTTTAATAAGACAATCAAAAAATTAAAAATCATTGCTACCAAGAGAAGTACTTTATGCATGGAAAAGCATGTTTAAAATTATTTAATTTTCTTATACAAACTGGACTGAGCCAATTTCATTGCGTAATAAAATAATATGTCTTGTAACACAATTACGACAAATGTTAAAACATTTCCAACTTAAAAAAAAATCTCAAAAATACAAAAATTTATTCATTAATAAAAACTAAAAGTGGATTATAATTATACATTATGTATAGCGTGTTCCTTTTATTAGTTACATGAATATTAAATTTATGTAGATACTTAAGCACCTAGCTCAAGGATCTTTTTTGTTTGTTGGATTTTTATGAGATTTTGCAATTTAGAAATACTATAACCATATTCATTGTCAACAATAAGCTAAGAAGTTGGTGTTTAATTTTCCACTGTTTTTCAAATATTATATAAGATGCCATTCATACAAACCGAAGATGATTTTGATCGCCGTTTCGGATTTTGTGAATTTTTGAGTCTGACTGACAATCCGCATTAAATTAAATTCGCGAATCGTATCTTGAGGTATTGAAAGTAGTAATTGCCCACGTATTACAAGAATAATAATAATAGAAAATTATGATAACTGTGAAGATTTTAATAAGATGGAACACCTCTATACTCAGCTTGCTCGTACTACAAATTTTAAATAAAACTTTCCCTGTTCGATGGATAGGTAAAAGAGGGTGGATGATAGAATGGCCCCCTAGATCATCGGATTTAACACCTCTAGACATTTTTAATGGGATTATTTGAAAACAAACATTTTCGATACCCAACTAGAATTTCTAGAAGATTTATGGCGAAGAATAGTGATTGAATGCCAACATTTAAATGCACAAGTGTTAAGTAATGTTAGAGAAGCATTTCAAAATAGATTATACCGTTGCATGGAAGAAAATGGTAGTTTGAACAATTGATATATAAATTTTAAAAATGAAATTTCGTTCTATCATTGGAAATGCTTAATGATATAATCATTAAAATAAAAGTTCCGCATAATACAATTTTAATTAAATATCCACAGCAAATAAATTAGTGACTTTAAACTCCATGTTTCATACATTTTGGAAATAAGTTGAAAGAGAAGAATCCAAAAAAGGATAAAAAAACGGTGAAGCTATTTAAAAAACTTAAGGGATGATAGAAGGGGTGGGAAAGGGACGAACCTTCGTAAATTGGGTTAAAATTTAAATTTTCCTATTTAGAGTAGAAATACTATACAGTAAACGTTTTAAACTTTACACAAGAACTATACATGGTCGTAACACTACTCTTTACTCTTTTACTCTTTTTAGTTCGTTTCCAACTAATAAAATTAATTGGCCAATATGTATTACACTAGTCAAGTTGGAAAATATGTCTAGATTAATATGATATTAAACCCCATCTTTTATACATTGTGGAAATAAGTTGAACGAGAAGAATCCAAAAATGGATAAAAAATCTGTGAAACGATTAAAAAAATTTAAGGGACGATAGACGGGGTTGAAAAGTGACTTTTCCAGCAAACCTAAATATGGAAGAATATCTCACTGTTTGAATATTAATCGACATTTTTTTGTTTGTTGTAAAATTCAGTACTTTAAAAGTCATTTTGCGTGGATATTTTCTGTGCCAGCATCAACGAAATTTAAATTTGATGTACTAATGAACATATTCGTGCGCTATCCTAGTAAATGTGGTGGTACAAATACGATAAACGATAAGAAACGTTAAAAGGGGGCCGCGGTCCGCCCCTGCCAGTCGCATAAAAGAGAACGAGCGAGCGACAACGAAACGTGAGTATTTCGAGTATTTCGAATTCGAATTGAAGTCGGTCGTCGGAGTCGCACTCGCTGCCGAACCCGAACCAAACAGAAACGAGAAACGATAAAAACACGCCGAAAATGAGTAATCAAAGAAATTTTTACAGTGTGCATCCGGCCTCGATGTAACTGCACAAGCAGCGGCGAACGCAAACGGCACAGGCAGAGACGACGGACGCGGACGGGGACGACGGTGAGAGAGCCAGAAAAGCGAGAATGAAAGGTTTTGGGTCGTTTACGGGGGGCTCCGTGCACAGCGGTAGGAGGGGTTGGCAAAGCAATCGGACTGACACCAAGCGAGGTCCGGCCATCTTGTGACGGGGAAGCGCTGTTCTTCTGTGCCGATACTGCCGATCGCCGAATTATTGCCACAATTCATCAAAAAGCCGTTTCAATAAATACCAATTCGGGTAATGGACGATACCGGCTTCGAGACACCAGTGCGTTGTGTTCTTTACCGTTTTCAATCTGATGAAATTGCCGAACGACTGCAGTTTAGTTCTTTTTATGTGTTGCAAAACCGATAGTGTTTTTTATCTTTGTGGATTTACTCAAGACACGCATAAGACGAGGTTTGTCTCCACTTTTTTTTTTTTTTTCTTTGTTTGCGGGACGCCCGATCGCATCTGCAATAGAAAAAATGCATTCGAAAATTGCCGATTGCTTAACAGATCTTGTTAATACGTTTCGGACCACCTACCTGGCCATTGACCTAACAGCTCTAAGAACAGTATTAATAATCCTAGACTGTACGTTCTTCATACATTTACACATTATTCCGAATTAGTAGAAAGCATCACAAGAAATTCGCTGCAATAGACACTTCGTTTCAAACAATACAACTCGCTGATTAAACGAAAATATCATTTTCTTTTAACTGTACTTGACGAACACGACAAAAGACCGAAGCAAAATGGCTTTTGGTCAAATCCTCTAAATTTTTCTGTGTCTATGGGCGTCACAATAAAATTTCACCGTTTTCACCCAATTCTATGATTTATTGTTGCATATTCATTTCAAATGTACAATGTAAGATACAATTAACGAATCCTTTTTTGTAAAGTGATTAATTATCTTTTCATACTACTTTCTTGGAAATTCAATATGATGTTACTAAACTTATTTTATTAGATGCATTTAACGTTTATTGCTTCTACTGGGTGATCAATAAACGGAGACCATTGAACCTTTCTTAGTTACTTATTTACACGAAACGTTACACAAACTAATAAAATTTTAGAATTAATTCAGAAACACCCTTTATTTACTATTAAAGTGCATTTTATATTTATTGATTATACCGAAATTTTAGTTTGGCTAAAACTTAACGATCTCTAAAATAATTTAAAATCGACTATTTGTTTCCATTTAAAACACAATATCCTTCCTAATATAATAAAATCTAATTGATTATTCCAGAACTGCAAACATTTATCTAAGTATATTCATATACAGAAATATTGCATGTTTTGAATTTATTTTTGGAATTTTTATCATCAAAATATAATATCTTGGACTTCTTTGTGAAATTTGATAAAAAGAAAGTAAAATTTACAAACAAGCTTTTTTTTTTTATTAAAAACCATAAACAAAGACACATTCATTAATTAAATACACATACAGTTTGATATTAGCTGGCATATCTTAGTTAAAAAAAAAATTGAATTTAATGTTACCTATTGCTTTCTATAACCTTTAATACAGCTTACACATTCCAAAAATCAAATTTCTTACATATTTTTGAGGAATTTTCTCTTTTTCTTTAATTACTATATATATGTTTTGTAGAATTCTTGGAGGTGGATTTAGTTTTCTAATTTTTCTCTTTAAGTAGTCCAAATAACTCCTCTATTGTATTACAATCCAGACTTTTTGCAAATTATTTTATTTATGAAATTTAATTTAATGCATAAAACATTTATTACTTCTACTGGGTGATCAATAAACGGAGACTATTAGACCATAATTAGTTACTTATTTGCATGAAGTATTACTAGAAAAATATTTTAGAATAATTCAGAAATACCAATTATTTATTATTAAAATACATTTTGTATTTATTGATTTTACCGGAATTTAATTTTGACTATTTGTTTTCATTCAAAACAAAACATCTAATATAGTAAAATCTAATTATTCATTCCAGAAGGGCAAAAACATTTTTATACTCATTTGCAGAAATATTGTATATTTTGAATTTATTTCTCAAATGTATTCCCTCATTTTTTTCATCAAAGTATACTTTCTTATGAAATTTGAAAAAAGGATAGTGCATTTTACAAACATTTTTTTATTAAATACCATAAACAAATACATGTTTATTAATTAAATGGTATTAGCTGGTATTCTTTACTTTAAAGAAACTCTTTAAAGTTAGATTTAACATTACCCATTGCCTTATTTATCGTTTAATACAACTTATGTAAACTTTCTCATTCTAGAAATATAATTTCTTACAAATTTTGTGGTATTTATTGCCTTTCTTCTTGATTTGCTATAGATAAGTCTTGTAGAGTTTTGGATATGGATTTATATTTCTAATTTTTTCTTTAAATAATTGCATAAGTGCTCTATTGGATTACAATCCGAACTTTTTGCAGACCATCTTAATTTTTTAACCAAAAATATTTAAAACTAATGAACTTTTCGTGTACTACTAAATATTAAAATTATGCAGTACTCTTTCTCATGAGTGTATATTTGTTTTTTCAAATGTATAGTTGTAGATGTTTTAAAATCAAAAAGACAAAAATAAATAATTTTGGATATTGAGATGCTATGTATCAGAAAAAACTATAAGGGTTACTATTTAAAAAAAAAAAACTGGTGTAACATTAAGGTATTATTTGATGAAACGGGTTTATTGGGCCTATTTGTAAGTCTAGACTATTTTTTATTGAAAAATATATATATATATATATGAAAAATTAATTTTAGGACACAAAGGTCTTAGCAACTATACTAATAAAAATAAAATGTTATTTCTTTAAATGAACAGAAAATTTATTACTTTTAGTGGGTGATCAATAAAAATAAACCATTACATCATATTTATTTACTTACATGAACCATTCCATAAAACTAACAATAAACAAAATGTTTCAGAGTGAAAGGTGCATACCTCATTTTCAAATAAATTCTCATTATCTATTTAGATAGATTGCGTATTGATTTTACCTGAAATTTAATTTGTTTAAAACATAACAATGCTAAGTATAAGACCAAATTTAACTATTTATAAAACCCATCCTTTCTAATATTGTAAAATTTAATTGATTATTCCAAAAGAGCAGAACATTTATCTATACTGATATGGAGAATTGCATATTTTGAATTCTGAATGTATTACCTCAATTTTTATCGTCAAAATATCTAAGAAATTTAATTTGATGCTTAAAACATTTATTACTTATACTGGGTGATCAATAAACGGAAACTATTAGAACATACTTATTATACTTATGAATGAAGCATTACTAGAAATGAAAAATATAAAGGGTAATTCAGAAACACCCATTATTTATTATTAAAATACATTTTGTATTTATTGATTTTACCGCAATTTTAATGTGGCTAAAACTTAATGATCGTTAAAATAATTTAAAATTTGACTATTTGTTTCCATTCCAGTAAACATAACTTTTTATGTATTATTAAGTATTAAAAATATACAATACTTTTGCTCATGTTTGTATATTTGTTTTTTCAAATAAATGTAGGTGTAGAGGCGTTAATGTTTTGTTTAAAAAAAATTTAGGATCTTGAGATGCAATTTATGAGAAAAAACTTTAAGGGTTGTTATTAAAAAAAATCTGATGTAATTTTAAGACATTATTTGAACGAGTTAATTTAATGTCATTGTAAAACCAGAATAATTTTTATTGAACTATATATGTATATATGAAAATAAAATTTCGTTTCACTAAAATGCACAGAAAACTTATTACTTTTATTGGCTGGTTCAATAAACGCAATCCATTACTAGTGTAATTTACTTACATGAACATTTTATAAAATTAATAATAAACAGGATGTTTCAAAGTGAAAGGTACATACGTTCATTTTGGTACAATTAAGAAACACATTATCTATTGATAAGTAATTAATGAATTGAATTTGTATAAGACTTAACAATCAGTAAGTATAAAAATTTCAAATTTGATTATTTGTTTCCATTCAAAACATCCCTTCTAATATAATAAAATCAAATTATTTATTCCAGAATAACAAAAAACATTTATCTGTACTCATATCAAGAATTACTGCATATTTTGAATTTATTTCCTGAATGTATTACCTCAATTTTTATCGTCAAAATATCCAGGACCTATTTATGAAATTTGATAAAAAGAAAGTACAATTTACAAACAAACTTTCTTTATTATAAATCATAGACAAAGACAAAATCTTCTTACTTTACAGATAATCTTTAAAATTTTATATAATATTTTGATCATTCTACATATCGGTAAAAGTTTTTACTGTCGCATTTCCGAAGTGATTTATTTCTCAAAATACTTTTTTACCACCTCATCAAGTTTTTTTTCTTTTTATATCTTAACATTTTTTTCAGGTTTATTTTGTATCATTTTCATTTGATTTAATTATTTTCTCTTTCTCATTTTTTTTGTCAAGTTATATATTATGTTCTTGATTATTTTCTTCTTCACTATCTGATCATCGGACACTAAAATCAGAGTCCAGGGTTTGTCGCTAAAAAAAATCAATCTGGCGCAATGTTAAGTCATTCATTTGGGCCCATTTAAAAGTCAGACTAATTTTTATTGAAACTTTAGGACACAAAATCCTTAGTAATTAAACTTATTAATAAAAATAAAATTTTGTACTACTGGATGCGTTTAAAACTTATACTGGGTGATAAATAAACAGACATTTTTATGCATATTTAAGTTGTAAATGCAGATGTGAATTCATCTGTTAATTTACACGAAAAAAGTGTAGCACTCTAGGCGTATTTAATAAACACACTGTGTTATAAATAATAAAAGAATTATTATTGATCATTTACATAAATAAGGGACCTGAAATATTTAAGCAGTATTCAATATAAATACAAAAAGATAAATTATACTTATTTCCACACTATTAAAAAGGTTTTTAAATTGTATTTTCTCGACTAAGGTTTCAAATATCTCCAGGAATGTATTATTTTGGTATAGATATGTTGATGATGTTTTGGCTGGTTTTACAGGTAGCGATAAATAATTATATATTTTCTTTAATTTACATCCAAAATTGAAGAGAATATAAATAAATATAAATTTCTTGGATATAAATATCAAAAGAGTTAACTGTAATCATCTATACTCAATTTATCGTAAACCAACTTATACAAATATGCTATCCCTTATAAATCGAATCACCTCATGTCACATAAATTAGCAGCTTATAATTCAATGATACATAGAGCTTTTTCAATACCAATTAATGGGGATTATTTTAAAAGGGAAATTAATATAATAAAAAAAAACGCTACTTCTAATAATTATCCATCCAATGTAATACAAAGCTAAAACATTTTGGAGATATTTTCAAACAAAATATCAAAAATTATATCTA
Organism: Hermaeophaga mercurialis; assembly: GCA_951812935.1. NCBI lineage: Eukaryota > Metazoa > Arthropoda > Insecta > Coleoptera > Chrysomelidae > Hermaeophaga > Hermaeophaga mercurialis. The sequence continues at coordinate 2,598,882 of OX638363.1, forward strand.
GTACAACATCATCTACAATATCTTTTAAAATAGGTGAAATTATGTGGGTTCATTTTTATTAAATGTGAAACCTAAAATTATTATAATATATATAATAATATAATATTATAACGCCGTCTATCTTGGCCAGACCCTTAGAAATTTTAACATAAGGTACTGCGAACACTTACGACCTTATAGATTAAAACAACCAGATAAGTCACATTACGCAAAATACCTCATTGACACTAAACACAAACCTACACTTAACAACACAATGGAAACAACAGTGGAGGTATTTCATGTAAGTGACAAAACAGAATAACTTGATTTTTTGGAGGAATTTGAAATCAAGAAATATCTAAGATGTTTTCAGTATATAGTACTGAATGAACAATTAGACTTGGGAACAAAAAAGAATTTAGGAAAAGAAGAATGTTATTGTACATATTGCTCGACAATGATTAGTTGAAATATAATTAAAAAAGCTTTGTTATACTATGGAAATTCAGAAATTCAGTATAATTTATCTCTTCATATTTGTTATGGATAAATTCCCCAAAGTAAGGGTTGAAACAATTAATTTAATTAGTATTGTTAATAAGTACTAGTAGTGTTACAGTTTCACGAATCATCCTATATTCATATATTTATTAAATTATATTATATGTATTTAATATTTTATTTTAAATCAAATCGAATGAATGAAGATATTTGCTATAAAAAAATTAATCCATGCAATTTAATGGATGGAATACAGTTCATCTTCTAAAGTTAATAATAAATAAAATACCCAGTACAACTTGTCCTATAGTTTTTAGAATAAATATTATTTTTAATATTCTGAACACTAACAAAATAAATAAATCCACTTAGTTAGAAGGTCGAGAACAACTGCAACTAATTTAAAAATTAGACCAAAAGCAATATCAAGAGAGACTAAATGCAGGTGTAGACATTTACATTTTAGTAGGCCAATAAATATTCAATTTTCTCTTCAATTATATTTCTTTGACAACATTAACATCGTGTGTTAATCGAATTAAAAGCTTTCTCTCTTCGTAGATGAATACTTAAATATTCAAAGTGTTCTTTCTATTTTCGGATAAAAAGATGAATTCTCCTAACGTGTAATTGTTCATACAGATTCAGACAGAATTTAAAATTCTTTAGGTCAAAATCTTAAGGAATAAAAGAATATATTTATATGACCAGATAACCGAGAGAGAGCTAGAGGTACGATCATGACTGTCTGTACGTTACAATCGAATTGACTGGAACCACCTCCCACCTATAGGATTATTTTTTTAATACATATCTGAAAGAATCTAAATATTATTTTCGGGGGGTTATAACCCACTACGTAACTTGGCTACTGGAAATTAAAGTGACTGGGTGAAACAACAACAAATTATTTATCTATGAACAAAAACAAGTCTTATAAAATATTAGGGCAACTGAAAAACCCTTCAAAACATGGCGATCAAAAATATTTATTTCCTCCAAAATACATATAATACGCAACAATTGTATAAAAACTATAATATAATGAATCTGGATCAAATTTATAAATTCCAAGTCTGTAAAACCATTGAAAAAAGTAGACAAATATTGTTTTCACTTCTAGGAATCAAATCCATAATTACAATATTAGAAATAATCAAATTTGACATAATAACATTTTCTTCTAATTTTGGAAAAAATCCGTCATTATACTCTGTTGTTCATCTGTAGATTGAACTATCAAATGAATTTAAATCTTTACATGGTAGTCGATTTAAAAATAAATTAAAAAAATTGTCAGTTCATGGTAATTGGTATCTTGTAGAATTCAATATTATTTAATATTAAGCCTCTTTTAGTACAACTTTTTTTTCAGTACTGAGTTGATATTTATATCTTATTTTATGTATATGCACACTTTAAGTTACTTAATGTGATATTTACTAAGATATTATTAACTAGCCTATTTTCTTCTTCTTTAGTGTAATTGTTAAAAGTATTTTAATTCATAGACTAAAATTATTTCATTTTCTTAGTTCAAAAAAAAGTCAGTCGTTACAGTGAAAATTACAAGAACCAAAATACTTCATTATTTAAAACGTTTTAAACCAACAGATTTAACAGTTAGGTTCAAAAAACATTAATAACAAATATTAGTTATTTAAGTTAGCTAATTAGCATGTTTGTTCTAGTAAACAAAGTGTTACAAGTGTTTTTATTATAGATAGAAAATCTCTCGAAGGAAAAAATTCTACATGTATTGCTACGTACTGGACTGTTTTTCTTAATAATAAATATAGGAAAAATCTTAATAATAACCCAACGGGGTTTTAACCCACTACGTAATTTGGTTAATGGAAATTAAAGAGACTGAGTGAAACAATAACAATTTATTTACCTTTCAATAAAAAAAGTCTTACAAAATATTAGGGCAACTTATATCTTTAAAAAACTAATACATTTAATCGCAGGGGTAGGCACTATCAACGGCTCGATCAACCGAGAACCCAAACTTGACTTTTAATCTTTTTTTATTTTCTCGACCAAAAAGACCCAAATATTTATTAATTTTGATGACTCTATCAAAAATGTTTATTTGTTATGCGATCGTGACCTCGCCCCAAAACTTTCGCTCATTTAATATTAAATAAACAGCGAATGTTATAATTTAGAAAATATTAAATAAAAAATAATTTCTATGTACAGGGCGATATTTAATTAAATCCCTGTACATACTGTCGTAACAATATGTCAAAGTAAAGATGTTAGAGGGTAAATTGTAATGTATTATTGCTTTTTCATAACGCGTTGCCTTAGGCTCGTATGGATTCGTGTATAGGATCAAATATTTGTTCTGAATCTGTATACAGGATAGGAATAAAAGAAAAGTCTCAATTAAACGTGATTTTATGTCTTAATTGCCTTAATCAAAAATATTTCCTAACGGACTTAGAACCCTTTGAGGGTGGCGTTCCTTACTTGTTTTTCAAAAATCCAAAAATGTTATTTTTGATATTCAAATTTGTTACAGTTACCAAACTTTTGATCAAATTGTAAAATTTACATGATTGATCCGTCTTTAAAGGGCTTAGGAAGTATTTTGGGATTTTGCAAGAGTTCTTGGACACCCCAAACGTTCTTATCAAATAATAATCTTAGATACTAATTCAATGGCGTTTCTTGGAATCCTTTTTTTTTAAATCTATTTTCGAGTGTATTTACGGTTATGCATATATTTTAGATTTAGACGAATAGTTGACGCCTTTGTTTAAATATAAACTGCTTGAATAATATTTATTTGATATTATAACGATACGTAGTGTTTATTATGTTTATACACTTTTCACTATCAAAGTGTTTATCTGTTTTAACGCTCCTAGTCCGTTCACGTGTTATTTAAAATAAACGGAACTCATTCATTTTCGAAAATTTTAGTTCTAATTGATCGTAAGATTCGAGGGAAATATATTGAAATGCTTTCATTAATATTTATCTGGATTTACGTCATTTTATGGATTCATTTATTGTTCTATTAGAGTTTGCGACGATTACATTCTGCATTATATACGAACATTTTATGACTATCGATTATTTTTGCCAAGGCAGGTATAATTTATCTCTTGCCAAATAGATTAACCAGAAAATAGGATAAATATAGTTGCAAATATTTAAACAAAACAGTCATAACTATTATTATTTTTTTTGTAAATATTTTTATTGTTTAAGTGAAATGTTCATTAATTATTATGATAATGTATGGCAATTATGACATTTTACCTTTAATTATATAAAAATTTTATAAATATTAGGCTAAAACGTAAACGCTTGCCAATGATTGGTCTTTTTTACAGCAACTGATGTTCCACAATGGGCTGAATTCAAGGACCCTGTCCAAAGAGACAATTGTACTTTAACAAGGTAAGATTTTTTGAAAAACATTCTTTTATAGAATATGAACATCAGCCAAAATAATACAGACAAAAACGAAGTGTATAAATATTTAAAAAGTGGTCTTTTAATGTTAAAAAGAAATATTTTTGGTCCATGATAATTAGCTTTTAAATATATAGTATCTGAAATTTATACGTTTGGCCATAGAATATACTTGTTAATGAATTATGACACTTAAAAATAAAATCATGAAAAAAAAAACGTATGGCATGTTTTAAAAATCATCCAGAAATGTTTAAACCATATAAAAAATAAAAAAATTGCACGAATCTCATATGTTCTTTAAAGCAAAATGTAAAATATAACAAAATTTACTCATAGAAAAATCAAACTATTATATGATCCAAATAGTCCATTTTATCTGCTTTATAATCATTTGTTTTTTTACAGTTTTTTTAATTGGAAATGGATAAAGAAAATGAGAAGAACAATGAAGTAAATTCGAGCTCCAAAGTTTCAAATTCCCAAGATCATGCATCTCTTCTTGAGGCAGCGAACTTTTTCGGCGGTAAGTTATATATATATATATATATATATTATATAAACATCTTGAATTTATTTCCTTAAAAACCCCGCCACTGTCTACCTAACACGCAATAAGCTTGGATATTTTACATCGTTTATCAAAATAGTGGCCATGTTTGGATAGAACAGGGATGCATTAAAGAAAAATCAATAAGGGGAATATATTGAAGAAGTTAAGACACTTAATACAGGCCCGTATTTAAAAAATGAGGATGGCACTTATACCATGAAACGTCGAATATATTTGTAGTGGTAATAATGACACATTGAAAAACACTTATTTTTTCATATTTTCAAAGATAAAGATGCTTTAAAAATGGCTCGTTTGAGATATTTTTGTGGAATTTTAAGGGGCTTTTAAATCTGAATATTTTTTCTAATCTAACTGACTTCATAATATTTATAACCGTTAAACGAGGTATCAATATCAACGTAATATTTATTGCGACTGTAAATATTTCATAAATTATAGCTAAATAATTATTACTTTCTTTTTTATTACCATACTTGAAAACAATATATTTATATTTATTTTTTAATTAATACAAAAATTATTACGAATATATTTACTTGGAAGGAAATGAGAGAAAGTGCTAAAAAAATTGCGTAAAATATTTAAGATAATTCAACAAATTGTATAACGGCATTTAAAAACCTGAAAATCCACAAAATCGCAAAATTGTACCGTTGTATTTTGGATGAATGTGTCCTTGGGACGGTTCTAAAGCTATCCGAACACTAAGATCGATATTCTTCTAGTGGCACAATTCTAAAATAATCCCGAATTACAAAATCAAAACAAACTGCTGCTGAACCTTGTGTGATATCAGCGATGTTTACCCTTGTAAATAGGGCCTAATCAATTTGATAAGCTGTCTTTATTAACTTTTTTCCGTTGTTATGTTTCATATACCCATCCTAAAAGAAAAGATAGCTGAGAAAAGCAGACTAAGAAAAATGTGGAAAAAAAATCGGACAACTTCAACAAAAATCAATTTAATAAACCAGCAACAGAATTAAGAAAACCTAGAAGAACCTACTCCAATAGAAGCTACAGATTATTTACTTTGGAGAGCTCCGAGATATCTGAAAATCCACAAACAGCAATACTACCCCTAAAAGATAAAACCGGCAACTGGACAAAAAAGGATAAACAGAAAGTACAAACATTTGCACATATTTTCAACCCTGAAATAGAATCAACAGTAGAAGAAACAGAAGAAATAAAAAATATTTTATAAGAAACTTTTCAAATGGGTTTGCCTGTACAAAAATGTACACTGAAATATATCCCAAGGAAGCTCTAGGTTATAATCTTATAACTGGAAAAAACTTCAGAAGATAACTAGAAGGGCTATGATAGCAATTTTACCAATATTTAATACCAGTTTTAGACAAAGTTATGATACCTACAAACCACAAATAAGTAAATCCAAAGTAGATGAATCGTCGATGGACGGAACCTTTTCTTGATAAAATGTAGACGCAAACTTAGAAGTAAAATCAGAATATAGTACAAGCGATATTGACAGCCAATTTTCGATGGTTGAATTAGAAAATGCACTTAAATTGAATTTAAACTGAAATACTGGCATAGATATTGTGCATTATAAAATGCACCTCTGTTTAACAATACATAGCAAATCGATTTCGCTCAATTTACTAAATGCAGTATAGACAAATTCTACTTTCCTAATGAATGGAAAATATATTTGGTTATCCCACTCTTAAAACCAAATAGAGACTCTTAATGTACCAAATTCCTACCGAGGTATTGCTTTATCATGATGCATTCTAAAGACGCTAGAGAGAATACTGAGGTTTCTATTAATTCACTGGTTGGAAAATTATAATAAACTATTCAAATTCCAATTGGAATTCAGACGAGAAAGAGCAGCAATGGAAACAGTAAACTACCTCGTAAGGGACATTAATATTTTTTGAACAAGAATCAGAAACCTGTACACAAATAGAATATGTTAAACGTTGATGAAGACAAAATTGGTCCCAGAACTACCAACATTGGCTTGCCACAAGGTAGGGTTCTAAGTCCTAAATTGTATCTAATTTATACAGGGTGACCGTGAAAATAATGTATATTTTTAAATGGTATGTAGAACGTAACATTAGCAACAAAATATTCTAACATCGTTAGTTTACACAAAAATTCACTTTATGTATTTAGTCGAAAATATGTGTCATGTAACCAAGGAATATCATCTACCTGATGAATCGTAATAGTTTGCGATGATTCGGATCGTTTTAATGTTATCTTTTGTTAAAGTAGTTTCAATAATTCAGTGAAAAATTGCATTTTATTCAAATCAAGAATATCACATGTTCATTAATCTAATCTGCGATGTTTTGTATCAGTGTTCCAAAGATTGTAGGAAATATGTAGTGTTATGAGTTATCGATGTTGCCGGCTTTAGTTGCTTTTCGGTGAATAATATTTGAATAGAACACGTTACTATTTTTAGATACAAGAGGAAAAACGTCTCCACTCAAATCAAATTGACAGCTACTAACTATTTATTTCAGAATACAATGAAATATTTAGGGATACATCTAGATAAGAAACTACTTTGGAAAAATTATATCAACCACGTTATTAAAAATCTGAAAAAAGTTTATATATGTTCCCAATTGAATAAGACATTCAAATTCCATTAGTAAAAACTGAATAGCGTAAATCTAAAAAAATTGACTGGTTGAGGTTCAAAGGAAAAAACTAAGTGGTATTGGGTCATCAGTAAGCTCTAAAATGGTAATTACTTGTGGAGTTCCGCAGGTGTCCATTCTGGGGCCCATTCTTTTTCTATTGTTTGTGTATGTTATTTCAAATCTACCTCTGAGTCGAATCCTAAATTTCTATGCTGATGATACGGTACTAATTTAGTTTGGAAAAAGTGAATTAGAAATAAAAAATTACATACAGTGGTCTTAGGTTTAATTCCAACTGGTTGTCAAGCCACAAGTTATCTGTTAATATTAAAAAATCATCCTATATGTTTATTTCAAGAAAAAACATTGCCGATAAAGTAGCAATAGATATAAATAATGAAAGATTATGTTATAGCACAGTAAAAGTACTAAGGTCTATATATTAATGAAAAACTCAATTGGGAATATCTATGAGAAAAAATTGCTGCACCAGTTGATGTCCTAAGAAAATTCTGTTATGTTTTACCTAGACAATGACTAATATCAATTTACTATAATTTGATTTCCTACGAATAAGAAACTAATAAAAACCCTTCAAAACAAGGCGATCAAAAATATTTATTCCGTCATTATACTCTGTTGTTCATCTGTACATTGAACTATCAAATGAATTTAAATCTTTACATGGTAGTCGATTTAAAAATAAATTTAAAAAAAATGTCAGTTCATGGTAATAGGTATCTTGTAGAAGGCAATATTATTTAATATTAAGCCTCTTTTAGTACAACTTTTTTTTTCAGTACCGAGTTGATATCTATTTTCTTCTTCTTTAGTGTAATTGTTAAAAGTATTTTAATTCATAGACTAAAATTATTTCATTTTCTTGGTTCAAAAAAAAGTCAGTCGTTACAGTGAAAATTACAAGAACCAAAATACTTCATTATTTAAAACGTTTTAAACCAACAGATTTAACAGTTAGGTTCAAAAAACATTAATAACAAATATTAGTTATTTAAGTTAGCTAATTAGCATATTTGTTCTAGTAAACAAAGTTTTACAAGTGTTTTTATTATAGATAGAAAATCTCTCGAAGGAAAAAATTCTACATGTATTGCTACGTACTGGACTGTTTTTCTGAATAATAAATATAGGAAAAATCTTGATAATAACCCAACGGGGTTTTAACCCACTACGTAATTTGGTTAATGGAAATTAAAGAGACTGAGTGAAACAATAACAATTTATTTACCTTTCAATAAAAAAAGTCTTCCAAAATAGGGCAACTTATATCTTTAAAAAACTAATACATTTAATCGCAGGGGTAGGCACTATCAACGTCTCGATCAACCGAGAACCCAAACTTGACTTTTAATCTCTTTTTATTTTCTCAACGAAGAAAACTCCAATGTTTATTTATTTTGATGACTAATAAAAATGTTTATTATTTATTATCCGATCGCGACCTTGCCCAAAATCATTCGCTCACGTAATATTAAATAAACAGTGAATATTATAATTTAGGAAATATTTAATGAAAAATAAGTTCTATGTACGGGGAGATATTTACTTACATCCCTGTACATACTATTGTAACACTATTGAAACCAAATAAAAAAAATTACTTATTATTCAACGAGTCAAGAGTATGTTACATAAGATGAGTTGTAAATAACATTTTGCAAATGAGGAGAAATATTGGACTTTGTTTAGGACACTGCATCTAGAGTTCAGTACTAGATTGAATTTAAAATACTTGCTATTTTTAGTATCCTTACCACTTCCAGTGGGTCCTGACTCCCTGTTCCTCAACCGGACCCACCTTTCATAGCAGCACATCGTTCTTTATTTTTATTAATTATTCCAGTAAGTAATCTTTTTTTTTTTCAGCTTACTGGCAAAGGGGCGACGCCGCAGCTAACTTGTTTGCGATGGCGGCGGGCGGCTTCGGCCTGTCCGCCCATCCATCTATGACTTTCGGCATGCTGCCCCCGGTATCCGGGGCGGGGACGGCCCGTTCGGCCGGTTCTACCAGTATGCCCTCTTCCTATACAACGACCAGCTCCTCCGCCACTGCCTCCGTCTATACGAATTCCCTGTCGGCGGCCGCGAGCCAGGCCGCCAGTTTGGGGCTGCCTGCCGCCAGTAAGTACAAACTAATCTTTCTCTTGCATTATCGCAGGTAATTTGGGAAATTGGAGAGGGGAGTGGGAAAGAGGGAGACTCCAGATATAGTTAAAGAGGTCTATTTTTTCGGTGGTTTTTGGGGACTGTTAATAGAGTCAGGGAACACAACTGTATTAATTTGTGAAAACTTATTAATTTCTTTATCACTCTTAAAAAAGATTTATCTATATTCAGTTTTCGTGAAAAGCAGGGCAGAATTAATCTCTGTTGTCAGTACACTGAAAGAAGGCAGATATACAATGGATATTTTTTAATCTAGACATACTTTACAACTTGACTAGTGTAGTACATATTGTCCAATTAATTTTATTAGTTTGAAACCAACTAAAAAGAGTAAAAGAGTAAAGAGTAGTGTTACGACCATGTATAGTTCTTGTGTAAAGTTTGAAACGTTTACTGTATAGTATTTCTATTCTAAATTGCAAAATTTAAATTTTAACCCAATTTACTAGGTTCGTCCCTTTTCCACCCCTTATATCATCCCTGAAGTTTTTTAAATAGCTTCACCGTTTTTTTATCCTCTTTTGGATTCTTCTTTTTCAATTTATTTCCAAAATGTATAAAACATTGGGTTTAAAGTCATTAATTTATATGCTATGGATATTTAATTAAAATTGTATTACGCGGAACTTTTATTTTAATGATTATATCATTAAGCATTTTCAATGATAGAACGAAATTTCTTTTTTAAAATGTATTTATCAATTGTTCAAACTACCATTTCCTTCCATGCAACGGTATAATCTATTTTGAAATGCTTCTCTAACATTACTTAACACTTGTGCATTTAAATGTTGGCATTCAATCTCTATTCTTCGCCATAAATCTTCTAGAAATTCTAGTTGGGTATCGAAAATGTTTGTTTTCAAATAATCCCATTAAAAAAAGTCTAGGGGTGTTAAAACCGATGATTTAGGGGGCCATTCTATCATCCACCCTCTTTTACCTATCCATCGAACAGGGAAAGTTTTATTTAAAATTTGTAGTACGAGCAAAGCTGAGTATGGAGGTGTTCCATCCTATTGAAATCTTCGCAAAGGTTATCATAATTTTCTATTATTATTCTTGTAATACGTGGGCAATTTCTTCTTTCAATAACTCAAGATACGACTCGCGAATTTAATTTTCGTTCAAAGAAGAAAATATCTAGGATACCACACGATTTTATGTGTGGTATTTATCTTGTGGGTAGTTTTCAGTACAATATTTGTTTGTCAGTCATGCGTTCACCCAAAAATTGACAAAATCCGAAACGGCAATCAAATTCATCTTCATTTAACTCTTGGACAAATTTAATTTAGTATGGATGGTACTTGTGCTTGTGTAACATTCGAAAAACAATGGAAGATGAAACACCAAGTTCTTAGCTTATTGTTGACAATGAATATGGTTATTAATCTTCTAGACTTGTGTTAAAATTCTGACTTCGATTTCTTCGTTATTTACGAGACCCTGTCGATTGTTTTTAATTACAATCTGACCCGATTGATGTAAATTTATGCTTAAGATCAATTACATACTCATGAGTTGCATGACCTCGGATGTTTTCAAGTTCAATTCTTTCTTGTAAACTGGAAACCGTTCTGAAATCAAATAAATAACCCTAGAAAATCAATGTGCATGCGTATAAAAATACACTAGAAAAGTGTAAGGGATAAACTAATCTATATTCAGATTTGTCATAAACGGTTAAGGTGGATGTAAAAATTTGTTACTGAAATAAAAAACCATGTAGCTCATAAACTAATTACTGTGAACCCCATCTTTTATATATAAGATGGTAAGGGGTAGAAAAGTGACACAATATCTCCCGCTTAAAATATTAATATTAATTATTTAATTGTCAACTATTTTTTATTCATGTTTAAAATAGTTAATAAATGTCTAGGTATAATACAAGCAAAATACATAAGTAACTTAACAAGACAAATAACATCAATAAATAATTTTAAGCTCTATAGAACTAATTCTAAATAGGAAGTACAGGTACTGATAAGATAAAATGCTAACTCAAATGGTTTTCAAGGAGAGTATCAAAAATAATTTCCATTTTGTTTATTTAGTAAATGGTATTTTAAATGAATTTTGGAAACATGTATTGATGTTTTGTTTTTAATTTCTGTTGGTAACGCATTAAATTCTTGCAAATCTTTAATAAAATTTGAATCATATTGATTTTTTTTCTAATAGATATGATGATACCAAGTGATTTTTAATTTTATAAACAAATATCAAGGTCAATTTTTTGCACTCTCCCAATTCTATTTTTATTCAATAAATATAAAATAATAGGACAATATGTAAAATGCGGTAATTTTGTAAAAGTGTTATTGACCAAGAATTTAGATATTTTGCACACCTATATAAAAAATGATTATAAAAGATATTATTTTGATAATATAATTAGCATGTTATTTAAAATACAACATTTTTATATAATTACTTATAAATATTTATTATTATTATTACAAGATAGTGTTTTAGACCCATTTCTCTTTATTCCATCTATCAGTGATATTATTTACCTTTTCGTAATTTATGAACAATTTTCCGATAAAACCTTAAATTGTTGTAGTGTTAAAATTTTGTATTCAGCTATTCAGAAAATGAATAATATTCAAGACAAGGTTAATAAATATTTGAAAATAAACAAACTGAAGTTAAATAAATGTATAAATATAAAGCAGTGATATACCGATTTGGTTCTAGGAAATAGAATTATGGGGATGCACCAGTAAGTCTAAAATTGCTATCAGTTGTCATACAAATAGAACAATAAAAAATTCTTCGAACAATAATAGGTGCTCAATTTGATCCATCAAAACCTCAGTATTCCAAAAGTACAGGAGACAATATAAAAAGAACTCATAAATTCCATCTAAAATTAGACACTCACACTTACCTTATACTACAATCTTTAACACAAAAACGAAACGACATAAGATTGAAGAGAAGTTGGCTCAAATAAGGTTTGAGAGACCTTCTTGCTGGAGAAGTCTTGTTAGGATATTACCGAGAAACTAGTTTCTTAGTCAAACAACGAGCTCATAGAAACTTTTTCAGATTGCTGTTTAGTGTACAATAAAAAAAATATTTTGAGCTAGATATTATAAATGCTTATTTCATTCCATACGGACCATAAGACACAAATGAAGAAAAAACAATTCTTTTTGTTGTTTATGTTAGTACCTTCTTAACTTAATATCTAAATGTTGTTTTCCTTTTAACTCAGTTTCTAAGTTTCTCTTCTTACGAAATAGTTGGTTCAATTTACACAACAGAACTAGTTGGAATTCTCCAAGCTTTGAAATGTACATCAACCATAAATAAAGAAAACTTCGTCATCTTTAGAGACAGCAGAAGTATGGTAGAGAAGCTTAGTAATATCAAAAAACCCAAAAATATTAATCATATGTTATGTAAAGGGCACCATCACCATGTCACGCAAAGCTCCTTGGGTCGTGCTAATTAAAAGGGCGCCATTACCATGTCGCAGCACGGCCCTTGGACATAAAAGGGTTGATAAAAATAATTAAGCAAACGGCAACCACATCATAGATTAAACGAGTCCTCTCCTGGATAAGGACACGGTTTCCTTAAGTGTGTAAGACCAAGAGACAACAAGTTCAGCAACAATTACAATTTAATAAAAATAAACAAAAAGTGCTCAACACACATTTACATATATATGAATTGATATAAAGAGTTCTTATCAAAGGAGGTTTTTGAGGGGACCCATGGCACTTAGGCACCAGGTATACTTTCCCCTACGGTCGGGAGGCCGCTGATCTCTTCCCCACGGTCGGGGACTTCTTAGATTCCCAGACGGGGACTACTTTACCCTTTCCCAATGTAATCGTCTCGTATTTATATTAAATAATGTTATGTTCTTGAAAAATAACCTAACGTAGTTCACACGAGTATAACGCTCTTTTAAGAATGTAAAACAATGTTCACTATACGAAACGATTACTAAATAGAAACAAGTCCGTGAACTATTCAACGGGTTAACTAACCAAATCTAAAATCCTTTTTGTATGTGACATATTTATTTTGAAATTCGTTCTTAAAGGAAAAAAAGTTGTAATAGCCTGGATAAAAGGAGATGCAAGAATCCAAGGAAACGTGCTCGTCGAAAAACTAGTCAAATCAGCAATCACTGAAGGGGAGCTACTTCAGCTTAAATTACCAATCAGATATTTGCGCCCAAAATTTATTTTCCCTTAAAAATTGATAGCAACATTTATCTTCAGTTAAAGATCATAAATTCCCTTTTGTGATAGGATCCAAAATAAAACATAGCTCTAGCAATTGACTAAATTCAAAGTCAACAAGTTTCTTTAAAAAAAGTTTTTTCCATTAAGCAAATTTCCTAAAAGGGCCAATGTCCATATAAGAAATTCTTACAAAGGGCTAATGTCCAGAAATTAATTAATCATGAGTAATTAGGCGAAAAACAGTTTAACTCGTTATTTGCTCCTGAAATACGAATAATATGAAGGGGAGTATTAGTTGGAAAACATTATGTTCGAAGATTGAAAACTTAAATTTCTAATGATTTATCAATAGTGAAAAACTAACAAAATTGACATTGACCCTTAGACTTCCGAAGTACACAGTTTTTTTTTCATTATTTGTTATTTGAAACCATTCCTTGTGGGTCTACAACATTCTCCCTTAAACAGCAATTCTTGCGAATCTTCCAGTATCCAACATCTTAATCAATCAAAGACATTTGCTTTGTTGTTATTGGCCCAACCACACCCGATTATTCTCTCAATTTTTACAAATATTAAACGAACATTTGATGGAAATCAACAGGTCGTCGTGTTTGCGTGGAACAAAACCCCAAAAACTCATGGCCGTATTTTTTTCAACGAATCACATTATTGATAAAAATCGCCGTGATTGATGATTTAGTGCGGGAATATGAGGCCCATTCCCGGTCGGGTTCATCTGGGTAAAGTATACGGCGTTGTAATTCATTTATTGATCCTACTTTTCCTCCCTACCATTCCCTAAACTCACCATTCAATTCGACGAGTGTAAAGAATGTGTACCGCCGAAAATGTATCGAACTCTTTCGGAAAATTCGCAACGGGAATTTCGAATTTTTGAATTCGGTACCGTAAGACTATAGGGAAATTTATCGCAGGGGTGTCCATCGACATTGATTTGTCGCTTTGGTGCTTTGTTTTGTTGTTTGTTGGAGACAAAGACTCGGTAACATAACCTTACATTTTGATTTGCTTGACGTAATTAACAACCGGGAAGAAGTCCCGGGAAACAGGTGAATCCGACATTCTTTACTCTATTCCCGACTGTGATGTTTAAATATGGATTTCATGAATACATAAAATTATACAATATCGATAAGACGAAAGAGGGGAAAAGGCAATTACATATACGGGACCTACAAAAAAAACAAAAGTTTTAGTTCACAGCTCAAAAAAAAATGTTATTTAATTTTGATCGTGATAAATTTAAACCATTTTTATAAAAAAAGGTGTTCTTTTCAAATCTATTATTAGTTCTTCATTAAATCAACTTGCTTCAAATATGAATTTTATGAAAAAAAAAATGGAAACAACAAATCTCGTTTTTTTTTATAATTTAGAATATCTGATTAAATTATTTTCCAAAGGAAATTTTCTTCGTTTCGATTGGTTACTTATAATCATTCTATAAATGAAAAATTAGTTTATAATCATTCTAGAAATAATAAATGCAAAAGATGATATCTAGGTACTTATCTACAAAATTTATCTTTTACATTTATAATGGATAGATTCCACAAAGTAAGATTAGAAATAATCCATATGATTTTAAAAATAAACTATGTTCGCTAATATATTTCTAAACAATTTTAAATTCAGATAATTAGGCTTCTGTCATTATTGTCAGTGAACAAAACAGGATCATGATTGGTTAAAAACCACACATGTATTTTCATTGGACAAAATATAGATAGATATACCTTTATTAAATTAGAAAACCCTAATATACATAAAAATTATACACACAACGAAATTAATTACAGAGATAATAAACTAAAATTAATAAAATACGAAGATAAAATGAGATGTATAAACTCGGACATTAATTAAAAAAGTAAACGAAAATTTTTGAACAGCAAAACAATAAAACTTTAAACATAAACATTATAAAATTTAAAGAACAGCAAACTATACATTTTTGATATGTTCTTTAAGCATTAGTAAGAATGTAGTACATTTTTTAATTGATTGAATTTGTGGAAGTCTTTAAAAGACAATGAATTTATTGTGGTTTGATAAACAGTTGGAGTTATATACATCATTATTATATCAATGGATGTTATTATTCAAAGATATGTGTTACTAGAAATATTCAGGTGATAAACCATTTATTAATTTGAAAACAAAGATTAGAATGAAATAGCACACTCTATTTTCAACAGAGAACCAATTTAGCAAATTTTATAAAACGTTTTGTTTTTAAAATTATTTTCATCTGATGAGCAAAGGTCAAAATAAGGTCGAATGGTATTGTGATTTGGGTCTACATTTATGTTTTCCTAAAAAAATACAACTTTTTTAATATATTTCATGGTTATATTACAAGTGATTATCAAAACTTAAAATATTGCCAAAACTGAAACTCCAAATATTTTAGTGATGTAACAATTAAAATTTTTTCTTTGATATTTAATAGCATTGTCTTATATATATCTCGTGGTGAGGAACATTGTATTTGATTTTTTAACATTTAACTTCAATTTATTTATTTTCAAATATTTATTAACTTTTTCTATAAAACTATTTCATGTTCTGAATAGCGAAACCCAAATTTTTATCGCTATAGCAAATTAAGGCATCATCAGCAAAAATAAAAATTACGAAAAGGTCAAAATCGTTTATACAGAATAAACAAGTGGGCCTAAAACACAACCTTGTAGAATTCCTGCATCATTACTCATTTCACTTGATTTCTGATCTTTAAAACATACTGTCTGTTTGCGATAATCTATATAATTTCTAAGCCACTAAATCATTGTACACCCTTTATTATAGTCTGTCTGTCTCAAAAGCTCTTTTTTATTATTTATTTATTTTTATGTAGCAGAAAGATTTTTTTTCAAAAACCTGATTGATTGTTAATTCAAATTTTATAAAAAACAATTTTGGGGTTGTTTCGTTTGTTTATATATAGTACACTCAAACACTTGCTTTTTGCTAGATTCAGATTTGTTTTTACATTGTATTAAATATTTTTTTCTCATGAGTTTGATATGGAAAAATATGCAGAATTTGATCTAAATTTACATACTTCAAATGAAGATAAATACAAATACCTCAGAAGTGACTCAGCTCTTTGTCTATTGCAATAAATCTGAGGTATCATCAATTTTTAAGATTCCATTCGATTCTCATTTTCTTTTATTTTTTTTAATGACCAATAAAAAACAATTACATTATTTAATGTGAACACAAATAATTCACATACGTAATCAGAATATTTTCTTCCTTGCGTGACAACGGTGTGGTTCCTGGCCAATCATTTTGGTTTTATCCTCTTTTAGAAAATCTCAAATAACTGTAAAGAAAACAAAATTCTCAAACCAATATGCAGGCAAGTTCTGATAAGGCGTTTTTAAAGGACAAAGGATTGCATTAAATAAAATGTGATAAGAAACCGTATTTAGAATGTTGCAGCCGTTGTTGTGCG
Organism: Hermaeophaga mercurialis; assembly: GCA_951812935.1. Taxonomy (NCBI): domain Eukaryota; kingdom Metazoa; phylum Arthropoda; class Insecta; order Coleoptera; family Chrysomelidae; genus Hermaeophaga; species Hermaeophaga mercurialis. The sequence continues at coordinate 2,615,895 of OX638363.1, forward strand.
TTAGGTCGATAATTAAATGTTAAAAAATTATATGAATGTGTAAATGTTTATCTTGACTTTTATATGTGAAGAGAATTAAAAACTAGATATAAATGTCATATTACGTTAAATATTGGATATAAAATTTGTGTAAATATTTGTTCTTGAATCAAATGATATATATAAAATTATTTGATATACTTACCAAGAACCGCTGTTTTTCGAATACATATGTTCGGGAAATTAAAAAAAAACACGTTAAACTAAAAAAATGACTGGATATATATTTGTATTATAAAAATAAACAATTCTATTGTTTAAAATAATGTCGCTATGGTGTTAACTCTTGCCAACCTAGACCACAGAAAAACTCATAGGAAAGAATCCTTTAGAGGGGGAGTTTTCATCATTTTCAAGTATTCCAGCATCAACTTTGTTATTGTTTAATGTACTTTAGAGAAATGCTGGTATTTTGGACTTGAATGTAAATAAAAGGTACAGGTGGGAGAATTAATTTTGTTGCACAGACGGAAGAGAGTAATACACTGTACCGAATTTACAAAGGTAACGCACAAATTTAGAATTTTAGGTAGAGATAAAAATTAAGAAAGGTATATTTTCTTCATGAACTTTCTATTTAATCTTAAGAGCGGTTAAATGGATAAACAAGTGACAAAATTAATTTAATAATCTGTAACTTGTTTCTACATTACTGGTACGAACAAAAGAACGTAATGAGATCTGATTCTATGGCGAATTATTTTGTGTTTATATTTTCTGTTGTTTCTAGGCGCAGCATGGTGGTCAATGGCTTCGCAATTAGCAGCTCAAGATTACCTCGCTAGGCTGCAAGCGTCCGGATTAACATTTCCTGGATTAGGAGCCGATTTGCAATATTCCGGTCTTGGACTGCAATCCGTCGCCGCACAACACAAAAGTTCCAAAAATCATTACAAAAGCAGTCATTCCTTGCCAACGTCTTCTGCATCTAGGTAAGTATCAATGGTCATTAAAAGTCATTAAATTGGCCCTATTGTCAGTATTGTTTTGAAAATTGTAAATATTCGTGCAATCTGTGTGTCACTTTAAACCAAATGTAAAAACCTATATTTAAAAGCAAAATTGCTTGTTTTACAAGTTTTTATACTTGCAGGTCGCAAAATCACTCCAAAACTTCCTCCTCTTCAACGAAATTGGATCCCGGCTGCATGACTGATCCCATAGGAACCTCTTCCGCTAGTTCCCCGTCGAATCCTGCCAAATATTCGTCTAGTTTATCCATCCACCCCGCTTACAAATCCGAAAAACATCAAAGGCTAAAGACAAATCAAAACGACCTAAATTGTTACAACAAAGTAACGAAAAGTATTAGCAATTCGGCGTCCGGCAACGATAGTCCGAATTTGAAAGAAACACCCACTTCTTCGCCTAATATTTTCGCCAGTTCGTTTGGGCTTAGTAGTACTACGGAAAAGGGAGATGGCGCTAATCACGGCGGAGGAAATTGTCTCTCAACGAGTATATTGAGGTAAATATTAAAATTTTATATTATGCTACTGAACTACTCATGTTAATAAAACCCCTGTTTAATTCAATTTAGTTCAAACACAATTTAATTATACTTAGAAATGTGTCCTAAAGTGATTTGATATCTTGGAGCATTGGAGCTAATCAGTCTAAGAGTAATTTTATATTCTCATACCTTTTACTTTTTGGAAAATGAAATCTTATTTTTTTATGTACAAGTAAAAATAAATAAAAAAAAAGAATTTACTTTGTAATTAATAAAGATAATTTTGTAGTGCTGCATTGGAAGGTAGTAGGTAAGATAAAGTACCATTTAATTCTGTTTCATATTCTTATTTTGTATTATATTTTCTAGTGGAATGACTGTATTTTACGTTTTAGAATTATTTTTGCCTGCAGTTCTGTTAAAGTTGATCACAACTTCTTCTGGCTTTGTTTTACTGAACGCACAGAAAATTTTCTGCAAATTTTCTATCTGATTAGCACATATTGAAAATTCTAAAATAGCGTTTATTTTTTCTACTTGTTATTTTGTTATAGTCTGTAATCTGTTAGTATTTATGAGAGTACATTTTGAGTATTAAATGTATGCCAATTTTAGTAGTTTCTAGTCTCGTTTTTTGTATTGTGTAAATAGATTTGCATGTATATTTTTACAGTGATCCTAATTCTATTTTGGGTGGTGTTAGGTTGCCACCCGATACAGAGATTATCAAGTACACTTCATCCATCGTGGGTCCGAAAATACCTGGTACAACGAATCGAGGCAGAAAGAAGACCATCAGCCTAGATCCGCCATCTGTCAGCCTCCACCCCTCACAAATAAACTCCGAAAGGAACCCCAAAAGGACTAAACTTAACGTAAGAAAAAAATCTCGCCTTTTTGTCTTTTCTCACGTTTCCTTGTATTTTTTGCTACTACTATTTTTCTACTGTTTCTTGCCACTTATTACCTATATTCATGACCTTTTTACCCCGTCTAACCATTTTTTGTGCTTTAACACGTCCTAATTTTTTTGCTGGTCCTCGCCCTCACTTCCATTCCTTACCGTTTGTTTATTATTCCTCGCCCCTTGTCCACATTTCTTATACTTTCCTTAACTTATTTACACCTTTTTTGTCGTACTTTTTTGATATTCGTATTTTTTCTAATTATACTTTTTGTTGTAATTTAGGATCAAGATATTTCACCTCCATTGACGCCGTTAAGCGATAAAGTGGAGGTTATAAAACTTCCGGCTACGAATGGCAATTTATCGGAAGTTGTTTCTAATTTCGACGGGGCGGAGTCCACGGGAGAGGCCCCCTTAAATTTATCGTTGAAACCGAATTCGGAAATACCCAGCGCTAATTCTTCTTTAACATCGTTGTGTAATATTTCAACGAGTATTGGATCTGACAGAATATGTAAGTAGAAATGAAAGTCGAGATTATTGTCAATAATCGTCGGTAATATAGAAAATGACAATAATTATTATTTCCAGTAAATTTGACGTCTCTATTTTTATGTTTCATTTCAGCTCGAAGAAAACCTGGTCCCAAACCTCGTCGTGTTCTTCCATCAGGCACCCAAGTTACTTCGTCACCTTCGAACGTTACATTTGGTCATCTCTTCACCCTAGCGGATTCTCCAAGGCCTCCGAGTCGAAATGAAGGCTCCGATGGAGGGAGTTCGACCTCTTCAACTTGTACGACATCCGCACCTATTTCATCGGGTACACCCATATCGCCAGTTTTGGGGTACAATCAAAAGGAAGGGAGGCCTAGAAACTTGGGAAGAGGCGTCAGCAAACCGAAAAAAAATACGGTTGCCTCCTTATTGGCGCAAAGTCGAGCCTTAGGTTAGTTTATATTTTACTTTCTACAATGTTCTACCACGGTTTTCACTTTTGCTCGATTTTGTCAGTTATTTATTATTATTATCTTCTTGTATTTTCTACTTTTTCGTCTTTTTGCGTATATTTTCTATATTTCGCGCATTTTTTACCTTTTCATAAACTTTCTTGGCTTTTTTTGTAGGCATCAAACCAATCCCGATGTTGGACCCGAACACCTCCATTAATCAGCAGATGTCATTGCTGAAATCTAACATAATGGCAGCTCAACAGTACTTACAAGAAACTGGGGGTGACGAAAAAGCGTTGAACAAGTATTTTCAAGAAAAAATTAAGGGGACACTCAGTGATTCGAGTACCGTCGATGCGACTTCGGATTCCGATAATTTAACGGATTCGAATCATACCGATTCCGAAATGGAGGCGGAAGTTGTCGCGAAGAAACAAAAACAATACGATGAGAGATTACTGAGGGTTCCTTTGGAAAAAGGTTGGAAAAGAGAAACAATTATCCGAGGCTTAACAAAAAATGGTGGCTTAAAAGGTGACGTTTCATATTCGGCACCGGATTCATCAAATAAATTTAAACAAATGTCCGATATTACACAGGTTCGTATTTTGGTTAAAAATTCATAGGACCAATATTTTATCGTGTTTTTTTAGTATTTGGAGTATCAGAAAAATGCAGATCTTTCGAAAGAAAATTTTACCTTCAGTTGCCGCGTTATACTGGGCGATTATTTGCAACCGGTTCCTTCAGAAATCCAAGTCGACGGTAACGAATGCATTTACTTGACCGAAGATGAAGTCAATAGAAGGTACTAATAAATCAATTTGATAATGGAGAATTTTGCTATTTCATACATTTTCAGCCCAGTCACATTTTTTACATATGCGCCCTTGCACCCCTTTGTCGCATTATCACCTATCTTTCGCCTTTGTACCTATTTTTCCTCTCTGCACCTATTTTTCACCTTAGTATCAATATTTTTCTTGTGAACACATTTTCTTCATTCTTGCAAAACTTTTCCCGTCCTTTATTGCATTTCTTCTATTTCTTCTTCCTTGCATGTATTTCTTCGCCCTTACACGTATTTCTTCAGCCTTGCGCGTATTTCTTCAGCCTTGCACGTATTTCTTCAGCCTTGCACGTATTTCTCTCTCTCTCTCTCTCTCTCTCTCTCTCTCTCTCTCTCCCCCCTTTTTTTCTCTCTCTCCCCTTTTTTTTCTCTCTCTCCCCTTTTTTTTTCTCTCTCTCCCCTTTTTTTTCTCTCTCTCCCCTTTTTTTTCTCTCTCCCCTTTTTTTTTCTCTCTCTCTCTCCCCTTTTTTTTCTCTCTCTCTCTCCCCTTTTTTTTTCTCTCTCTCTCCCCTTTTTTTTTCCCTCTCTCCCCCTTTTTTTTTTCTCTCTCTCTGTCCCCTTCTTTTCTCTCTCTCTCTGTCCCCTTCTTTTCTCTCTCTCTCTGTCCCCTTCTTTTCTCTCTCTCTGTCCCCTTCTTTTCTCTCTCTCTCTCCTTTTTTTTTTCTCCCAGACTTTTTCTCTCCCCTCTAAGCCTTTTCTCTCCCATGTAGGCTTTTTCTCTTCCCTGTAAGCTTTTTTCTTTTTTTGCTCTTCTCAAATTTGCTAACAATTTTCGTTATGGTTTTTTAGAATTGAAGAATTTAAATTTTCAATGAGGACAACAATTCCGGTCGAACAAAGGATCGAAATGGCGAGAAAACAGCAAGCGGCAAGAGCGGCCGCAAGACAAGATAGGGAACAGGCAAAATTGACGAAAGAAGCCGAAAGAAACGAAAGACAGGAATATGCGAAAAGGGAGAAGGAAGCGCGATCACAAGAAATTATGGAGGTCAGTAAAATAAATTGTGTGACAAATGTTTTTGGCCCTTTCACATAATCAAAATGTAGAACTAAAATTAAAACATTTTTATTATAGGAAAGAGAATTAAAGCGACAACAGACGATTCTTCTGAAAGAACAAGTAATAAACATTCCTTTTTTTATATGTTTCTCTTATTCATTTTATTTTGTGTAGGAACGTGAAAGAAGGCGTCAACACATGGCTCTAATAAAAACCTTAGAAAATCGCAGAAAACTGGAAGAGCGAGAACGAAAGAAGCAACAACTGCTGGCCGAAAAGCAAGCGAACAAAGAGAAAAAACTCGAACAAAGAAAACAAGACTTGGAAATTCTAACTGAAATCCGAAAACCATGCGAAGACTTAGAACTGGATGAAAACGTTCTACCGGAATACGAAAGAATACCAGGACTGAAACTAGCCGGGAAAGCGTTCGGCGATGTGTTAATGGTGTTCGAATTTTTGCACAATTTTGGCGAAACTTTGGGCTTCGATATGGAATCGTTGCCGACGTTGGATTCACTGCAACAAGCACTGTTACCAAATGAGAACTTCGTCGAAGCTGAAGACGAATTGTTCTCGGTTATGACCCACTTATTGGTTTGCGCGATCGAGGACCCGGGGATTCCCAATCCCGCTCGGTATACAACGATTTTAGGGCAAAATTTAAGACAAGCCGACATCACCCCATCTAATATCTCTGAGATTATTCGGATTTATTTGTACGCGAATGCTACAGGTAAGAATAAAATTATTTTAATTTCTACTGGTTTGGGATATTTGAATTACTATTTGCAGATTCAAATTAATCTGTATGTTTTTTATTTTTTTAGGCGAAATCAAAGCACTAACTGGCATCCATTTTGAAAGGGAAAGGGAAAAAAGAATCGCTGATCATCATCAAAACGACGAGGAAATGATTGTCACGCAATCTGGGAAAAATGCGAATTACTACGAACTACTCCACAATAATCCGACGTTTAAACTTTCGGATCTGTTGAGAACGAAACCATTTATGGCCTTGAATCCGACTACCAAAGCTGAAATTTTGGCTTTTATTTGCAACGAATTGTTGCAGAATAAAGCGGTTATTAGACAAATCGAAAATTCTCTGGAGTCTGTGACGCAACAGAAGAAAGAAAAGTGGTTGTTGGATATGAAGATTAGAAAGTGAGTACTAAAATTTGTGAAAAGTATAACAATCATTTTTATATTTTTTTTAGGCTTAGGATGCTTCACAATAAAAAAGTGAGATCAGAAACCTTAGAAAAATCACAAATTAAATTGGAAGACGACCAAATGGCAGATTCTCCTTCTCTAACCAAAGACGACCTCTTAGATGAAGAAGAAAATGAATTAAGTGAAAATGAAAGTGTGGGAACACAACCAGACGAGGTAAAAAATATCAAAACTTGTTTTTATTAAAAATCTTTTAGTAGGTACTCCTATATTTCGAGCAAATTTAATTTTTTTTCACATTTGAACTACTCTATAAATCGACAAATCCATTTGAACTATAGCTCTAATCTTATTCTAGTAAATTTTAATAATTTTAACATTTTGTGACATTTGAACTTCTAATGATAATTTCTATTTTGAGCAAATATATTGTTATTTATTATGTTGTTTTTCTTTCAATAAATATATGAAAGAATCTAAATACTATTTTCAGCGGGGTTTTAACCCACTATGTAAATGGATTCATGGAAATTAAAGAAACTGAGTGAAGCATTACCAATTTATTTATCTATGAATAAAAACATTTACAAAATATTAGGGCAACTTACATCTTTAAACAAATAACATTTAATCGAAGGGGTAGACATTATCAACTACTCAATCATCCGAGAACCCAAACTTCTCATCTCTTTATTTTCCGAACTAAGAAGACCCAATGTTTATTCATTTTGATTACTATAACAAATATGTTTATTTATTATCCCATCGCGGGTTTGCCTAAAAACTTAAATATTAAATAAACAAAATAACATTTTCCTCTACTATTAGTTGTCCAAGACCCAATGTAAAACAGAAACGTCTCTCTCGATAACACTGTAATTTTATGACTTTTTTATATGCACGTACTTAGTAAATCGTATTTAAATTTATTTTTAATACGAAAAACTTTGTTCCAATAGGAGGAAGACAACAAACTGTCGGGCGAGGAACTTGGCAAGAAGCTTGAAAAATTCGTAAAAACATCAGAAACTCATTTCAAAACTTTAAAAACGGCGAGCCTCCAGTTGCGTGCAATATGCTTCGGCCAAGACCGCTACTATCGCCGATATTGGTCTCTACCCAAAGTTGGTGGAATTTATGTGGAAGCAATGGAAAGCGCAGACCCAGTGCAACTCGAACAAACCGAAAAAGACCAAGAACAAACTGAAAAAGTCGATGAACAAATTGCCGAAACAGATAGATTTAGCCAAAAGGATGACGACGAAGATGACGCCGATGAAGAAGTCAACAGCATTATCGACAAAAGCGAAATAGAAGACAGCGATTCTCGGCTCAAATATGACGAGAACGAACATAGGAAAACTCCGAACCGAATAGGGACAATGGAAAACGGCGACGTTGTAAATAAAAACGAAGAAGACGACAAGAAAATCATGGGGGATGAAAATAACGAGGAGGAGAAGAAAGTTCCAAAATTGCTGGTGGAAAATCACAACGAACCGACGAATAATGTCGGCGAATACGAACCGTTCGGCAATAAGAAATTTAGTTTGTTCGAACGCTTAGGGCAGTGCATGGAAAGGGAAAATAAGACTGAGGAGGACCTCAAGGCCGAAGTCAAAGCGGAAGTTAAGGTAAGAAACATTTTTGGAAATACGATCTCATTTACTAAAAGTATCGGAAGTTATAACATATTTTTATGATTTTTCCGTACTGATATATTTGAATTAATCATGATAAAACTTTTATTTAGTGGTATTTAATTAAAGTCTACCGCTAAATGTGTCGACATAATTTTTTTCTTTAGATTAAATAAAATAACTATATATTTAATATTTTTCTTTTTTGAATGTCCAGGAAGAGCTCAAAAACGAAATTCTGAACGAACTGAAAACCGATATGAAAACTGAACTGAAATTGGAACCAGGGGACGAGCAAGAACAAGAACTGAAATGGTTCAGCATCCTGCACCCTGATTGGACGTCTTGCGAGGGCATCCAATTGAACGCAGGCGCCAACAAATGGGAGAACGGCGTCGGAGCCTGTACCAGAGACATCATGGAGCTGAAAATTCCCGTATTCCCGCCGCTGGACGCGAGCTCCGCAGCTGCCGGGGGTTACGGCAATTGTGACAGCCCCGCGCCGTTGCAGCTGACGCCAGAGGAAAGCGCGCAGCTCGAGTTTATCAAGGAACACGGCATTCCGCAGCCCAACCAGAAAAAGGCTGTCCCTATATCTATGAAGTAAGAAAGAAAATAGTACTTAAAATTTAAGAGTTATCTGTTAAATTTCATATTTTTTAATTATGTGTGTGTGTTCAATTTGAAATGTTTCATATTTTTTTAATTATGTGTGTGTGTTCAATTTGAAATGTTTCATATTTTTTTATATAATCTTCAAATATTTATTTTTTGTTGGTGCATCTTGGCACTTGCTATTCGATAAATTATTCGATTCGAGGGTTGTCTTTTTAATTTACGTAATTTCTTTAAAATTAAATTCAATTTCTTAATTTGTTTCAGAATTCGCATTAATTAAAATGTATAAAATTCGTTTTACTCCCTTAAAATTAACTTCATTTTTTTTAATTCAGTATTTTTTTCAATCCAGTTCACTCTTGAAATTTTGTATTTTTAAATCCGCTTCAAATTCGATGTTTTACTCTAAAACCACTTAATTTCCTTAAAAATTCAGTTTGACATAATTTCTTTATAATTCGTTTGGAGTTTGAGGTTTCTTAAAATTAATTTTTTTGAGAAAATCCGTTACATCTCAAATTCGATTTTTTTCAACAATATATCTTCCAGAATAGTAGCTGATGAGAATTTTCGTTAAATTTCACAGTCGAGCAGTTTTAAAAAAACCTGCTAACGTATCTTTTTAATTAAAATATGCATAATTCTTTTTCAGATACGGTTGGTGGAGAATCTCGGATCCGAATCAATTACGCGAAATACTCGACGCTCTTCAAATACGCGGCATTCGCGAGAGAGAACTGAAACGAATGTTTATCAATGTGATGCAAGCGATGTACGAGAAAAAAGGAAAATTGATCATTGAGGAAGGAGCGAATGAATTGAGCGCATTGAGCGAAGATCACAGTGAAGAGATTTCGATTTCGTATGTGGGAAAAGGAGCTTCAGAACCAGACAAACCGGGAAGTTGGCACACTACCGTCGAGAGGAGAATCGACATGTTTCTGCTCGAACAGGTTAGAATAGAAATTTGACAAAAAATAGACCTTTTTTGATTAGGATAAGGATAAGGATAAGGATGTAAAACGGAGAATAATAGAGTCCACATCTTCAGGTTCCATCACAAAATTCTATAATTAAAAACAAATAGTTTGGTGTTAGAAAAATGTAAATATTGTGTACAAGTTTTATAGGTAGGGTAATTTTTGTGTAGAATATATACATTTTTGTTAAATTTGGTTTTGTTTTTTATCTTTAGAATTATTTTTTATTTTTTTATTTTTTGTTTTTTTTAGTTAGTAGAGTTATTTTTTAGTTTTCGAATTTATTTTTAGTACCTTAATTTTTAAGTATAATATGCCTTAGTTTAATAGAAAAATCAGATAAATATAAAATAGCTGAATGTTCTATTGTAAATCTTATACCAAACTATTTGGCTTTAAATCATAAATAACACATGCGAACAAATGGAATTAACTAGCATTACATGATTTAGAAAGTCACGAGAACAAACACAAACATTATAAACTTAAGATTAAATTGAAGAACTCTAAACCATGTTAAGTGACCATCTTTGCAAAATATTCCACAAATTAACAAAAAGTAGTACAATTTTTTGTTTTAATTGTAACAAGGGCGCGAATGTTGAAGACAGAAACAACCTCATCTAGTGGACATTTCTCAGTAGTACTTAAACATAACAAATATAGACAACTTAGAGAAGTATATTTCATTATAGAAAACTAATATTATGGAGCAAGTTAGATTTTAATTATATTGTTTAATATTATTAAACAAGTTATATTATAATTTTTACTAGGGTAGAAATCCGAAGAGTATTTTAGTCAGTCATACAGTGTATGTATAAGATAATCAAAATTTTTTGTTATTATCTTAATGAAAACTGTCCAATTTTCGAGAACCTGAAGGTATGAAAAAAATACTTAATATAATCTGAATGAGAACTTATTATTGATAATCCATTTATTGGCGTAATTATAATTACCAATCTAAAGTAGGGAACATTTTATTGTAAATTGATATTGGTGTAGCGTATACAAAACTTTTAAGTGATTAAATAAAATAGGTAATAATGGTTTTTGAGAAACTAAAAAAAGTAGGTGTTTTTGATTAATTATTACAAATAAATTATTTTAGGAGTACATTCCTAAAACAGTAAAAAATTGAAACTTTTAAAAGTTTAAAACTGTTTGGTATGTTGTTAGACGAATTCCCTATTTATGATGATATATACAATTTTTTAATTAGCCTACATTTTTTATATAATTAAATTTCAATTTTTATTTAAAAAAACAAAAATAGACCGTTTATTAACTTCCACGATTTTTGGCGGCATTTACAGTTCTAGAAATTAGAAAAATAACAATTAAAAAAACTTCAAAAATTCGCCAACATTTTATATTCGAATTTAAATTTTTATTTGTAATATAGACCGTTTGGAAAGTTTTTAGTAAATTTTACAGTTTGGTGACAATTTTAAAATAAGAAGTTATTTTTTTTAAATCTCCAATAATTTATATTAAAATTTAAGATGTTTAAGATCATTTTGGCAAATTTTACATTTAGCTACATCTTAAATTGCAAAACATCTTTGATGACTAATTTTGTCAACGTTGTATTTTCATAAACAAATAACTGAATTTTATAATATATTTCTTCAAAGCCTAAACAATTTATTGAATAACTTGCAAATTGATTAGAAATTTACAAGAATTTAGCGAGATAGCAGACATAAAATTCAATTATTTAAAGAATCTACATTCTAATGACCTTTTTAAATCATTTTTCATATTTTCATATCCTGATCTTTTAATTTTTGAAATATCATCATCGTTTGCTTGGTGGTGATAAACAATTTTGATGATTTCAGATTTGCATTGCATTTGATTTTCACAATTTTGAGTCGATGGAAATCCGAAATCATGGGAAAACATATGGTGATTTTTTTTGTTTTTGTAGTTGGAGGCGTTGGAGGACAAAGTGGCGAGTGCAAGTATGCAAATAAAGGGTTGGAAATTGCCAAACCGAGATATGGGCGAAATGATACACAAGGACATCGTCAACGTCGTCAAACAGCGAATGGCATCCCTGGAATTGAACATTGAAAGGAGATATCTCAAACCGCCTTTAGGAATCAGGTAAATGTACTATATTAATACAATAACGGTTTTGATTTAGTTTTGTTCAATTGTACGGTATGGTTAGAATTATACCGTTGACCTTTTGACTGCAATAATACCCTAATTATCCCTTTGGCCATAAAATGTGCCAAGCTTACCGTCTTTACAGGCTTCAAAATAACAATAAATCAATATTCAGATAGCTATATTTTCAAGCCGACCATGCACCCACTTATTGTAGTTTAAACATGTTAAGATTACACAATGGGATTTAATAGGATAGTTGACTTATTACAGTAAATATCGACTGTATATTTCTAACCATCCTATATAAAATATTTTTTATTACACCATTTAATTTCCTTATTTTTTCGATTACTATTTATATATTTATTTATTTATTTATTTTCAGTACTGCAGACCCTCATTTGGCGGCTCTAACTCAGGACTCGAATACCACTAACAACCAAACGAATTCAGACGATCTTCCTAAGGGGTTGGTTGTATGGAGAGAAGCAGTCAATAGAAGTTCAACGAGTGCCCAATTGGCGATGTGCCTCTATTCGTTAGAGGCGTGTATTGCTTGGGACAAGAGCATCATGAAAGCGGTAACTCCATCAATTTTTTTATGAATCTTTTTTTTGCGTTCAATAAAAAATACACAAAAAAACAACTGAAAACAGAATATTAGAATTGTGGTTTAATTGACTGCTTTAGGGACAATTATCTTTATTCATTCATTAGACCAATTGTACTTTATTATACATAATTTTATAATTCTTTAAAAAAATAATGTTTATTAATTTGTGTTTTTGTTTATATTTTTTTCGCAGAACTGCCAGTTTTGTCACAGTGGAGACAATGAAGATAAATTGTTGTTATGTGACGGTTGCGATAAAGGATACCATACTTATTGCTTCAAACCCAAAATGGAAAATATTCCTGAAGGAGACTGGTAAGTGCTTCTTTGTGTAGCAATTTCTCTGCTTTTGCCTAAAGGAAACTGATTTACGCCGGTTTTTCTAAAAAATGCTCTCATTTTGTATAAATTAAAAACTATCCCATTTTTCATTTAACTTTTTTATGTGACATTTGACGTTTTTGAAGTAATGCTTTTAATAAAACTATTGAGAATCCTGTAAAATCTTATTGACAATCAAAATCGATTTTATAAATATTTACGTCTAACGTTTTGTTTATTTTCTCATGTTTGTTTTTAAGATACTATAAAAGTAGTAACATTTAAGACCTAAAAAAAGTCGAAACACCAACAGTTAGTAAGTAATATTATTAATTACCCAAAATTACAAATTCATTCTGAGAGACATTTAAAATTTTTTCATTGGTGTTTGACAATTTGACTTGTATTATATGTGAAGGTTTTGATGTGAAATTTAACTAATTCATAGTTGATGTTTTCTGGAATGTACTTTTTCTATTATTTACATTTTAATATATTTTATTTTATTTTTATATAGGTATTGCCACGAATGCATGAACAAAGCAACTTGCGAACGTAACTGCATCGTTTGTGGCAAAAAAATCTCTTCGACGGGCACAAAGTTAATTCTTTGTGAACTGTGTCCTCGATCGTACCACACAGACTGCATTCAACCAAACCTGGGAAAAGCGCCGAGAGGGAAATGGTACTGTTCGAATTGCATTACGAAGAAACCGCAGAAGAAACCGATCAAGAAAAACAACAAATTGCCCAAAGAGGCTTCTGAAAACGTGACGGAACAGCCCCCGCCACCATCTAGGTATATTTTATTCAATTATTCGCAGTGTATTTTTTATAGTTTTCTAAAATCCGCTTCTTGTTTGCCCCTTTTTTTCTCATAAGTGCATATTTTTTTTCAGTCCAACACCGTCGCACAGTTCGGTAACAACGAATGAAGACAAAGACACGTCATCGATGAATCTTAGCCAACAATCCGATACGTCGAATTCGACAACTATGACGACGACGGCGACGAGCGTCGGTTCTCCGTCCACCCCGACGCCGAAGAAAGAACGCGAACGGTCCAATAAAAAATTGATTAAAGAGTTGGCTCCTTGCAAGGCCCTTTTGGAGGATTTGGAATGCCATGACGACGCTTGGCCTTTTTTGTTGCCCGTCAATACCAAACAGTTCCCCACTTACAAGAAGATCATCAAGATCCCAATGGATTTGTCTACGATCAAGAAAAAGTTGCAGGATTTGCAGTAAGCACGTTGTTTTGGAAATTACTCTTTTTTTAATAAAGTTATAAATTTTTAACAATGAGATTTAACTGTTCTCTAATATAACGTAAAGTTTCTAATTTGATAAATGTAAACGATAAAATATCCTAAAATTCCACGATTTTCCAAAACTTATCCTTATTATTATTTTATCTTTTATTTGATGTTTACGTTTTTAAGTAGTGGAAGACAAGTATTCTTTTAAAACAATGAAATTATTGTTTTAGTTATAAATCGAAAGAGGAATTTTGCGAGGATGTCCGTCAAATATTCATTAACTGCGAAACATTCAACGAAGACGACAGTCCGGTGGGTAAAGCAGGCCATTGCATGCGGCAGTTTTTCGAAGCTAGATGGAATGAACTATGTCTTTCACATAGTTGAGGATTGCTGTACGCCAGAAGGCACTTTTATTGGAAGACAGTGGCCAAGGGTTTCTGAGGCGCTATTTTTTTTATTGATACAGGTAGTTTCTCTGGGTGTGATATGCAACTGATAATAAGATATTTTACGGTAAAAAAACCTTATTCGAGTTGTCGAAATTGATGTACAAGGTGCTTCAATAAAATGTTTTGATGTCCACTTTGTCGAACAATTTTTAATTTAAATAGAGCACTTGGTACGTATTAAATTTCTTATTTTTGATATTGTTTATCGATTTTTCGTGTACTTATTTATTTAGGTTTAATTATTTCGACTAGTTTTTCTAATTTAAACAAAAAATATAACTTGGAAATTAGTTATACAAAAACTAATGAAAAAAGTTGTATAAATTGTAAATATGATATTTTTATCGCTCAACCACTGTTTTATAAGCTGAACGAAGTTCGAAAGGCGCTCTATCATTTGAGTTAAATTGAATTGGTGTGTTTCGGTAGGCTAGTTCTTTGCAAAAAAATAAATCAATTTTGGACAACATAGAGAACTAGACAGTATGTAATTATTGTAAGATATTTATAATTATTATATTTGCTTATAAATGTCGCTAGTTTTTATTTCTTACCTTTGTCTTTCCTTGAACATTTCCTTCTAATAAAATTTTAATTTTCTTATTTTTTACGAAGGTATATTTGTGAATGACATTTGCGATTTTAAAGTTACGCTTGATGGTTATTTTTAGCATTTTTAACGTGCTGTTTGAAATATGAGATAGGAAGTACTAACTCGGACATTCGGCGGAGGGAATGCGAATTAGAGAGATATGTACACTACTCAAAACAATTATCGCATATTTTCTCAAATGTCTATATTTAATCATCAAATAAAAATAACATTGATTTATATATTTTTTATCGAATAAGGACATGTTTTAAGGGATTTTACGAAGTGTTGCAAAATTTACATAAAATGTAACGAAATAAGGCAACTTTTAATTTTTTAGTGTTTTATTTGCATTAAAACCAAAGAACAAAATTAACATTACTGTCCGACCATAATGAATTTTACACTACAAAACATTAATTAATATTCAGTATTACCCCCTCTAGCTCTTACAACTGCCCTGCAACGCCTCCCCATACTTAAAATTAAATTTTGAACATAAGCTTCGGGAATTCTATCCCATTCCTCTATAAGAGCTTCAGACAATTGTTCCAAAGTTTCAGGTGGATTTAATCTTCCTCTAACGGCTCTTCCAAGTGCATCCCACATATGTTCAATTGGATTTAAGTCAGGTGACCTTGCTGGCCAATCAATGATATTAATATCGGTGTCTTGCAAGAACCTCGTCACAATGCGTGCTGTGTGAGGACGGGCATTATCATGCATTAATATGAAATTATCGCCTATAAATGGGGCAAAAGGAATCACATACTCTTGAAGGATATCATTAATGTACCTTTCAGCATTCAAAGTACCGTTTTGTACAATATGGAGATCAGTGCGTCCACGAAAGTTTATTCCTCCCCAAACCATAATGCCTCCTCCACCGTATGCATCCAACTGACGAATGTTGCCCTGTACAAATCGGGTTCCAGGCCTTCTATACACCCTTACACGACGGTCATTTGTTGAGAGAGTAAATCTGGACTCGTCGGTGAACAAGACCGTGTGCCAATCAGCTGCTCTCCAGTTCAGGTGTTCTCTGGCGAAGGCTAATCTGCGTACGCGGTGTTGCCTCGTGAGTCGTGGTCCCGTTGCCTCGTTGCTGGTCGTCTTGGCCTTAAGTCAGATTCTCTCAATCTGTTTCTAACCGTTTGATCACTGATCCTAACCTGGTAAGTTCTTCTTAGGGCATTTTGTAAGTTCCTAGCTGTAGTTGAACGGTTTCTTAAAGTTTGCAAAAGCAAAAATCGATCCTGCGCTGCAGTTGTGACCCTATTACGGCCTTGGCCAGGACGTCTTGAAAATGCCTGAGTCTCCCTATACCGCCTTAACACTCTACTTACTGACGACTGGGTAACATTTAAAATTTGCGCTATTCGGACTTGATTGTAACCCTCAGCTGACAGAGTAACAGCCGTTTGTGCTTCAGCATCTGTTAAATGTCTAGTAAGACGTCTGTTGTTATCGTCCATAACTCTAATTTCATCCAATTAATAATTTCGTGCGAAAGTCTTAAGTTCAACTAATCGAATACTCGTGCCATTGATAAGTAAAGGTTTTAGCATTTTGTAGTTATACAGAAAAACATCAGAATAAATGATAAAGAACAATATAAAAACCCATATCTGCCGGAATTTGCATAAAAAAGATCTATGTTTTTAGTACTAAACATCTTAGTTTACCAGTTTTATGAATAAAGTCTTTTGTACAGGGTTTTCAAAATATGCGATAATTGTATATATTTCTATATGGGAGAATTACTTAACAAAGTTGCAACATCTTTAATAACACGTTCAAGTACCGATTTTTATGAAAGAGTAGGTATTTTCTATTTTTGTAGTTTATTTATTCTAAGGTATTTACAATTGTGAGTATTTTGGAAAAACCAATAGGATTAAAAATCAGAAGATGTTTAATAAATTATTAATAAAATAGCAATAAGACATGAAACGCTGTTGGCAGATGAAAGACATACATGTATTTTTTAAGTTTAACAAAATAAAGTTACTAATTTAATGATTATACATTATATTTATTTATTTAGAGTAACTAAATTGAATGTGTACACAAGATGGTTAGATTTAGAAGTTATTGCATTTTAAAGATTTCAATTAAAAATAATTAAAATCACGAGAAGGATTGTGTGAAATGAATAATTCATTATTAAGAAATATGAATTTAATAAATTTACGCTTATAAATTTTTTATATTGTATAGGAATAAATATACAATTTATGGATTTTGTGCGTTAGATGTTTGTAAAATAGCCATTCTTGTAAAATTGAGTGTTGACATTAGATAATGGAATAATAATAATAATAATTCTTTGTCACTACAAAAAAACTACATTTTTCATTTATTAGATTGTCACTACTGGTAAAAAGTTTAGCAAAGTATATAAATTCTTACATATTCTTGTTTGCATATTTCATTTTTGTTAATAATTTTACGCACTGCTCGTAAAAATAAATACATAGAGAGCGTGGTTTATTTACTGTGACATTTTAGAACCGAAGCATTAAGTGAAGATCGAACATGTGAAATACAATAAAGTGTCATTTAAATTTTTGTTTATTTGTACTTTGTTCACTATATGATTTGTTTGACTCTCTCGCATAAAAATTAGCGTAGCAGATAATGCTTAAGTCATAAGGACTTTAACCAATCAGTAAGTTACATATACAATTTAAATTTTCTAAATCATTTATCAGGCACGAGGAATTTTGATAAATTAACAATAATTAACAAACGAGTGAATTCAATTAAATTACTAAACAGAATGAATAATAAACTGAGTTCATTAAGATTGATTGATTAAGTTAAAAATACCGGTCAAGCTATAACTGATGTAATAAATCGCTTAACTAGAGTACTTTTCAAAACGATCAACATCAACTCCTTTTAAAATGTAGTTTTTCTTGAATTTAAACTTGACGCTAAATTTACTTTGTTTGGTCGCATTGCTGTTATTGGTTAGGAACACCAGTACATCCCATTTTTTTTATTTAAAAAATTCCAGGAAGTTGTCCCCTCTAAGCATCGATTCTTTGAATATTCATTATTTATGCCTGTTTTGGATTATTAATGAACTTTTGAATGACTTTTTTATAAATCCCATAATATTCTTCTATCTGAAGAATTTATTGGGGTTACAATACAGAAGGAGAAGCTTTTTATAGGAGGAAAACCCCGAAGAAACCCTGCAGCCTCTTTTCTAGCCATTAACAAACAATGAAATTCAAACTGTTACTAAGTTTCAAAATATATGTTTTATCTATATCTTCCCGAAATTTAAAAATATTTATATTTCTAAGGACAACTATTGGACTTGTAAACTTGAAATAAATCGTAAGTACTTTTATTGTGATAGTTTCTTAAAAAAATAAAGATTGCTAAATTTCTAGTCTTTTATGGTACTTTCACAGGAACTACATATTACTTACAATTAAAAGGCATGTTGAAATATTTGGTAGTCAGCCTATAACCATCTATTTTTTTTTATAACCATTTTTTTTTATTGGCTGAAATTTTGCACAGAGATACTCAAGGTGACAGAAAATACCGGCTAAATATGATATCGCAATAATTCTCCGTAAACCGGAAAATAGAGGGAGAAGTTTGGAAAAATCCAAAAAACCCTTAAACCCCAAAAATATGACATTTTTAATTTCGCATTTATGGAAATAAAAACATTTGTTTGGTACTCGGGGGGTCGAATTTTTTTGGACATTCCCTACTTTAAATATTCCTCAATATAAACCTTCAGGGCTAATCGACCTCGAATTGCCAGCAAAGTGTAAAGTAATGTTTGTTCTAAATAGAGACAGAAAAAAATTGACCGACGCTTTACACTGTTAAAATAAAAGCGAATCGAATTTGTAAAAACCGATAATATTACGACGTCCCATAAGATTAAAGGCCATTGTAACTGAACCAATTGTTGGAAAATCTTCGAACCATCTTTTTGTTATACAATTTCTTAAAAGGTGAAACAGAATGTGAAGCTCTAATTGCGAAATGCAATTTTAATATTCCTTGGCCTGGTTTAATAACAACTCAAACATTTTATGTCGACAACCCAAAAAAGAGTACATTACTAAAATCACCATTGTTATTTCTTTTTTTTTTCTGCATTTTGGATTCTTATATTTGTTTTATATCTATATTATTTTTTTTGTAAACATTTCCTGTTATTATATAATAAATATAAGTACATGATCCCACGTTGGGCACCACAAAATTTTACCAACACTCTAATTAGGCTATTGTACCTATGGAATATTTTTTTTTATTTAATTGCCATTTTCATTGATGTAAACAGGCCAAATGTTTTCGATCATGTTGTGTAACAACATGCGTATCTCGTTTGAGCATTTCTGTTTTTTATTACCCACCAACCGATCCAATAAATCCTTCAGCTTCGAAATGATCTTGATCGGTACAAACGAGACGAGATAAATAGGCCAGTTATTAAACGGTATAAATCTGCAGTTATAGTATTTCTACTCTAAATTGCAAAAACCTCCAAAAAAAGCTCATAAAAATCTAAGAAACAATGAAGATCCGTTGATGTAGCTGCTTAATTATCTACCTAAATCTGATATTCCATGTAAATAATATAAGAAAGACTCTGTAGATAGTGTATAATAATCCATTTTTAATTTTTATTAATGAATGAAATGTTTTATTTTTGGGATTATTTTATTTTTCTAAGTTGAAAAAATTTAAACATTTTTCGTAATTATGTTACCAGGCTTATTGTTACTCAATAAAATTGGCTCAGTCTAATTTGTACGAGAAAATTAAATAATTTTAAACATACTTTTTCATGATGAAATACACATAAAAAATACATCACTAAAAATTAATCATTGCCCAAGAACAATTTTTAGAAAACTAAACTATGCATAAAGTGCTGCTGTTAGTAGCAATGATTTTTAATTTTTTCATAGTCTTATTAAACCCCCCCTTTTTTCTCCGGGCTTGGAACTGGCACAAGTATTTTGTTGAATTATCAATTTTATTTAGCAAAAATCTCAGATAATGTTAAAAATTATTGAAAGCAGGTTATACTAAAAATTAACTTTAATTTAAAAATAAAATCAAAACATTCTTCAAACCAAATTAAAGAAAACTATTTCTGTTACACTATTAAAAATAAATAAAAAATCTGTGAATAACATTCGTCCTGTAAGGCTTACATACTAGAAAACTAGTTTCTACGGTTAGTTAAATAAATAAAAATATACTTTACAAATCTTCATACTCAAATTCTGAAAAAGAATCTTTATTTAGTCTAATAATGATGTGTTGTAAGGGGGTAACACACTTTTTTATGACATGCTGATTTATTTTTGTTAGTTCTGAAATTCTTTTGATTATTTCATTGTCCGATTTTACACAATCTTCTTTTTTAAACACGTTTTTATGTGTATATCTTTATTTTTACATGTACATTCCATATTTAAATGCCATTTCTTACAAATGTTCTTAACATTTACAAGTACTTATATTGGATAACCCTCGTAAATGGAGTTAAAATTTAAATTTTGCAATTTAGAATCGAAATACTCTAAAGTTATTTCAGAGTGGATCAAAAAGCGCATGGATGTTTAATTTGCAACCATATTTAGACATAGATAACAATTCTTCATTTTTAGTAATCTGAGGAGCTCTTCGGCAAAACCAGCTTATCCATTTTTTGTTCAAAAATGAAATTTCGATTGGATATCAATCTTAATATCGGTAGGCATCATAATCTTCAAACTAACTTTTACAAAACCAATTAATTCCATTAAAATATAAGATTTGGGTCCAGCGCAGAAACAATTTTATCCAAAAAATATTTTGAAAATATAAAAAGTAAGTTTCAAGCGCAGTGTAATATCTTCTTATCAATGAAATAGACTGTAATGATGGGCTCTATTATTTTAAAATTAGCTGCGCATTAATCTTTTGAGTTCAATTTTGGAAAAAATCAGCCAAGAAATAAGTGGTAAAAAGTTTTGAGATATTTAGCACTAATCAGAGCAATGCAATCAACCTCAACTAAATTCTAATCATATATTTATCGGTAAATTTCCACACCACCACTGAGGTATTACCACGGCGCGTTACCATTTTTAAGGGGATGGTTCGCCTGTAGCCCTATAACCCCATATTGGAAAGTTCTTTCATAAACCAACAAAATATATTCAACCAAAAACAAAGAAATGGAAAAGTCCTTTCACAAACAAGAAAAGCTATTCAACCAAAAACAAAGAAATCAAAAAGTCCCTTCATAAACAAAGAAAATCTCTTCAACCCAAAACAAAGAAATGAAAAAGTCCCTCCATAAACAACGAAAATCTATTCAACCAAAAACAAGGAAATGAAAAAGTCCCTTCACAAACAAAGAAAATATCTTCAACCAAAAACAAAGAAATGGAAAAGTCCCTCAACAACCATTCCAAAGAAACCAAAACCAAATAAACCACGTAATACAGACAGACAGAGAAATTGTCCTGAACTTAGAAACAGAAACTGCAAACCAAAAAAGAAAATTCACTGGAAACTCCGAAAATATAACAAGAGCTACAAATAATAAACAAACCCCCAGATAATAATAGTGATGAACCTAACAAACTTCAGTTTCCGAGTTTTCGGAACAAATTCGACTACCTCCCCCTTTAACGCATTTGCTTGCTTTGGACACAAGTCTGATCAATGCAGGTTCGGCAGAGACCCCAGCTAGAGGTGCACCACTGTTCAACGAAAATCAAGGAAAAAGAAGGAGCGCCCCTAAATGAACAACGAAAATAGAAGAATAACCTCACCGGGAATATAGAAACAACTTCAAGGACAATGAGATAAAAAGAAGATCAGGAACAAATAAAATAACTAATCAAAGATAGAAAAATAGAAGAAAAGTCCTCCAGAAACAGACAAAATAATTTCAACCAAAAGCAAACGAAGAAAATACCTTCAACCAAAAACAAAGAAATGGAAAATCCCCTCCATAAACAAAGAAAATCTATTCAACCAAAAACAAAGAAATGAAAGAGTCCCTCTATAAACAAAGAAAATCCCTTCAACCAAAAACGAAGAAATGGAAAATTCCCTTCATAAACATAGAAAATCCCTTTAACCAAAAAGAAAGGAATGAAAAAGTCCCTCCATAAACAAAGAAAGTCCCTTCAACCGAAAACAAAGAAATGGAAAATTCCCTTAATAAACAAAGAAAATCCCTTCAACCAAAAACAAAGAAATGTAAAATCCCGTTCACAAACAAAGAAAATATCTTCAACCAAAGAAATGAAAAAGTCCCTCCTAAAACAAAGAAAATCCTTTCAACCAAAAACGAAGAAATGGAAAATTCCCTTCATAAACAAAGAAAATCCCTTCAACCAAAAACAAAGAAATGAAAAAGCCCCTCCATAAACAAAGAAACTCCCTTCAACCAAAAACGAAGAAATGGAAAATTCCCTTCATAAACAAAGAAAATATCTTCAACCAAAAACAAAGAAATGAAAAAGTCCCTCCATAAACAAAGAAAGTCCCTTCAACCGAAAACAAAGAAATGGAAAATTCCCTTAATAAACAAAGAAAATCCCTTCAACCAAAAACAAAGAAATGGAAAATCCCGTTCACAAACAAAGAAAATATCTTCAACCAAAGAAATAAAAAAGTCCCTCCTAAAACAAAGAAAATCCCTTCAACCAAAAACAAAGAAATGAAAGAGTACCTTCATAAACAAAGAAAATCCCTTCAAACAAAAACAAAGAAATGGAAAAGTCTCTCAACAATCATTCCAAAGAAACAAAAACCAAATAAACCACGTAATTCAGAGAGAAACAGAGAAATTGTCATGAACTTAGATAGAGAAACTACAGACCAAAAAAGAAAATTCACTGAAAACTGCCCACAATCCGAAAATATAGTACCAGCTACAAATAATAAACAAACCCCCAGATAATAATAGTGATGAACCTAACAAACTTCAATTTCCGAGATTCTGGAACATATCCGACTGCCTCCCCCTTTAACGCATCTGCTTGCTTTGGACACAAGTCTGATCAATGCGGGTTCGGCAGAGACCCCAGCTAGAGGTGCACTATTGTTCAACGAAAATCGAGGAAAAAGAAGGAGCGCCCCTCAATGAACAAAAAACATAGAAGAATAGCCCCATCAAGAACAAAGAACGTACCTTCAAGGAAAAAGAGGTAAACAGAAGATCAGGAACAAATAAAATAACTAATCAAAAACAGAAAAATAGAAGAAAAGTCCTCCAGAAACAAACAAAATAATTTTAACCAAAAGCAAACGAAGAAAATACCTTCAATCAAAAACAAAGAAATGGAAAAGCCCCTCCATAAACAAAGAAATGGAAAAGTCCCTTCATAAACAAAGAAAATCCCTTCAACCAAAAACAAAGAAATGGAAAAGTCCTTTCATAAGAAAAGAAAATCTCTTCTACCAAAAACAAAGAAATGAAAAAGTCCCTTCATAAACAAAGAAAATATCTTGTACCAAAAAGAAAGGAATGGAAAAGTCCCTCCATAAACAAAGAAAATCTATTCACTCAAAAACAAAGAAATGGAAAAGTCCCTTCATAAATAAAGAAAATCTCTTCTACCAAAAACAACCTAATGGAAAAATCCTTTCATAAACAAAGAAAATGATTTCATCCAAAAACAATGAAATGGAAACGTTCCTACACAAACAAAGAAAATCCCTTCAACCAAAAACAATGAAATGGAAAAGCCCCTCTATAAACAAAGAAATGGAAAAGTCCCTCCAAAAACAAAGAAAATCCCTTCAACCAAAAACAATGAAATGGAAAAGTCCTTTCATAAGAAAAGAAAATCTCTTCTACCAAAAACAAAGAAATGAAAAAGTCCCTTCATAAACAAAGAAAATATCTTGTACCAAAAAGAAAGGAATGGAAAAGTCCCTCCATAAACAAAGAAAATCTATTCACTCAAAAACAAAGAAATGGAAAAGTCCCTTCATAAATAAAGAAAATCTCTTCTACCAAAAACAACCTAATGGAAAAATCCTTTCATAAACAAAGAAAATGATTTCATCCAAAAACAATGAAATGGAAACGTTCCTACACAAACAAAGAAAATCCCTTCAACCAAAAACAATGAAATGGAAAAGCCCCTCTATAAACAAAGAAATGGAAAAGTCCCTCCAAAAACAAAGAAAATCCCTTCAACCAAAAACAAAGAAATGGAAAAGTCCTTTCATAAGAAAAGAAAATCTCTTCTACCAAAAACAAAGAAATGAAAAAGTCCCTTCATAAACAAAGAAAATATCTTGTACCAAAAAGAAAGGAATGGAAAAGTCCCTCCATAAACAAAGAAAATCTATTCACTCAAAAACAAAGAAATGGAAAAGTCCCTTCATAAATAAAGAAAATCTCTTCTACCAAAAACAACCTAATGGAAAAATCCTTTCATAAACAAAGAAAATGATTTCATCCAAAAACAATGAAATGGAAACGTTCCTACACAAACAAAGAAAATCCCTTCAACCAAAAACAATGAAATGGAAAAGCCCCTCTATAAACAAAGAAATGGAAAAGTCCCTCCAAAAACAAAGAAAATCCCTTCAACCAAAAACAAAGAAATGGAAAAGTCCTTCAACAATCATTCCAAAGAAACCAAAACCAAATAAACCGCGTAATACAGAGAGACAGAGAAATTGTCCTGAACTTAGAAACAGAAACTGCAAACCAAAAAAGAAAATTCTCTGGAAAATCCGAAAATATAACAAGAGCTACAAATAATAAACAAACCCCCAGATAATAATAGTGATGAACCTAACAAACTTCAGTTTCCGAGTTTTCGGAACAAATTCGACTACCTCCCCCTTTAACGCATTTGCTTGCTTTGGACACAAGTCTGATCAATGCAGGATCGGCAGAGACCCCAGCTAGAGGTGCACTATTGTTCAACGGAAATCAAGGAAAAAGAAGGAGTGCCCCTAAATGAACAACGAAAATAGAAGAATAACCTCACCGGGAATATAGAAACAACTTCAAGGACAATGAGATAAACAGAAGATCAGGAACAAATAAAATAACTAATCAAACATAGAAAAATAGAAGAAAACAGACAAAATAATTTCAACCAAAAGCAAACGAAGAAAATACCTTCAATCAAAAACAAAGAAATGAAAAAGTCCCTTCATAAACAAAGAAAATCCCTTCAACCAAAAACAAAGAAATGGAAAAGCCCCTCCATAAACAAAGAAATGGAAAAGTCCCTCCATAAATAAAGAAAATCTCTTTAGCCAAATACAGGGAATTAGTCCCTCAAGAAAAAGAAAAAATAACCTCGACCTAAACCACAGTGAAATGGAAAAGTTCCTCAATAAACAACGAAAATAATTTCAACAGAAATCATAGAAAGAACTGCCATTCTAAAAGAAAAAACAAAATAAACACAGGAATCTATAAATAATACAACGAACCCAGAGATTCTGATGATGATCAAATCCCAGTTTCCGAAACTCCGAAACAACGCTGCTTTTCCCTTTGTTGCATCTGCTTGCGTTGGGCCTAACTCTAAAATTTACAATAAATAATAAAAAAAATAATAAATAATATAGTATGTCATTCAGTGATTAGAATGTAAAAATTTTTAAAAATGTTCACTTACCTTTGGAGCACCCGATATGTTATAAAATTTTTACAAAAGTAAAAATTTAATAATGTTTGTTTGTCTTTCGAAAAAACTCTGCTGTTGAACACACTGTATATCATTCAATTTGCACAATTGTGTATAAAATACAAGCACAGGAAAAATATTTTAAAAAAATGTTTAAAAAATTTACTTTTGGAACACACTGTATATCATAAATTTTTATAAATATAAAAATTTAATAATAATTGAAAACACCCTGTTGTTAAACGCACGGTATATCACTCATTATTCATAAACCGAAAATACGCAAAATATTTAAAAATAAAATTATCCAGAATCATTTTATCAAAAAGGCATTAAGAATAAAATAGTTATGTATCACCCTCTATATTAGATGTAATATAGTCAAAAATATTTTTGGAATTGTTGAATTTAATAAAAAAATAAATCACTAAAACACCATGCAAATATACCAATTTTCTTACCTTTCCTGATGAAATTCTTACCCTGATGATGACCACCCAAAATTCTGAAACAAGGAGAAAATATTATTTATTCGCTATTTATTCGCTATTTATTCTCAATTTGCTTAAAATTTAAATAAAACGTAATTTTATGGAAATCATTTTTGTAAAGATATTCATTTTTTAAGAAAACAAAATATAGAATTGATTTGACATATACCGGACGTTTTTGTTTCCTTATTTTATTATTTGGTACCAATAAAGAAATGTAAAAAAGGTTTAAACGCTCTGTATATTAACATAAGGAACTTAAAAAGTTAAAAATAAATTATTGGTTCCAATTACTATTGCAAATAAAGAAAAAATCACGCACGGTTAACGCAAATTATATATAAAAAAATTTCAAAATGCAATTATACATTAATTTAAAAATAGTATACATAAATACTATACAAAAAAATGTTTTTGAAAAAATTAATAGTTACATTCAAAATATAAAAAGCGTTAAAAAATTTACCTTGTGACTTCTTAAGTCAAAATCCATGAACAAAACGAAAAAAATTAAAATTGTTTAATTATTTCAAACTAATAAACCACCGAATTTAATTTCGACCGTTTACTCCGAAAATCCGAATTCGACTAATTGATTTATTTTGATATACATTTATTAATTTATTAGTCACGATCCTTGAGTCACGACTCATTCGCGAAATCGTGACTAACGAATTAGTGTAAATATAAACAAAAGGGTAAATTTTCTATACAGGGTGGCGTAACGTAAAATAATGAATTATAATAACCATAATTTTATTTAGAATTCCCAACGAATATTTAATAATAAATTGTAATAAAATTTGTAATTGTGACGAAAATTTTAAAAAGAATAAATGATTTTACGTCTCTAAATTAAAAATGAAAAATAACCTCTTCAGAAATATAGAACAAAATTTCGTGGAATAAGAGGTAAATAGAAGAACTGGACCAGAGAAAATAACTTCCCTCCAGAAATAGTGAAAATAACTTCAACCAAAAACAGGGAAACTGGAAATTTATTCCAGAAAAACTCGAAAGCAAT
This sequence comes from Hermaeophaga mercurialis, assembly GCA_951812935.1. Lineage (NCBI taxonomy): Eukaryota > Metazoa > Arthropoda > Insecta > Coleoptera > Chrysomelidae > Hermaeophaga > Hermaeophaga mercurialis. Next base: position 2,643,044 of record OX638363.1, read on the forward strand.
TAAATTTTTTAACTAATTGACAAAAATCAAAAGAATTATTCGATTTTAGGACCGATCGCGGTGACCAACACTCGAATAATGAATTTATTTCGATACATTAATATCTTAGTCACGACATCTTTACGTAATAATGACTAATGTGTTTACAAACAAATATTTCATAAAAAATCGCAAAAATATCTATAAACTAGAGTCGAAATTATTTGAATGTTACTACTTTTAAACTTTTTGAATTGGTGTAAAAGAAAACAACTAGTTTCGATTAATAAATCCCTCATCAGGACCTAATGAGGAAAACTATTTTTTTCCAATTTTCAATGTGGTTACATTTAATAAATTTAAAAGCGTTTAATAATAAAAACTGGACCGACGTTTTACACTGTTAAAATAAAAGCGAATCGAATTTGTAAAAACCGATTTTTCGATGTCACATAATTTTAAAGGCCATTGTAAAGACGAAAAACGGCGATATAGCCTCGAAGAAACCGAACGGTTATACCTGGAAAATTTTTAAAATGACGATCGATCAAATATGAAATTTAAAAAAATATTTTTTATTCGATGCGTCCCTCCTTGAAATGAAAATCGACGAGAATTTGACATCTCTTTAAATTTTACACAGAGATACTCAAGACGATAATGAAAGTAGCGGTTAAATATGACAGCGCAGTAATTCTCCCTTAACCGGGAAATAGAGGGAGAAGTTTGGAAACATCCAAAAAACCCTTAAAAGCCCAAAACATGACATTTTAAATTTCGCATTAATCGAAATAAAAACACATGTTTGGTACTTGGGGGCTCCGATTACTTAAGAAAATCCAATTTTCGTCCACCTTTACAACATTTTAATTTTCGGGAAATTTTGCTTTTCAATCTGGTCGATCGACGATCCTAATCAATTTAAATCGATGGAAAATAGCAACCGGCTCGATGATTTTGTTGAATTTTGAAAGTTCATTGTCAAAAACGAGATTTCGTACTGGCGGTGTTACATTTTGTATAATAATTTGTAGGTAACTATATTTTGGCAAAACTGCTCTAATATGTTCTAGTTTCTACTTTACAAAAATGGTTTTTTCTACGAAAATGTTAACTTTAATGACAAAAAATGGTCAATAATTAAAAAAGCATTTAAACATTACTAAATGACGATTATAAAGAATAAACAATGTTTTGAGATTGGGTGTTGTCTTTCTATCTGTAGATATACGAGGATGTATCAGATAATAACGGAGACTGGTGCTATAGTATAACAATGAAACATTTATTTAAAAAACTTCAATAACTTTCCTTCAAAGTATTCTCCATTCTGTTCAATTCACTTACCCCATTGCTTTATCCACTTGTCACAAACTTCTGAGAAACCATTTTTTGATAGCCTGTTTCGTGTACCCATCATAGCGTTGTTGAGCTCTAAATCCGACTCAAATCTTCCACCTCTCAATTCTTTTTTGACTTCAGGAAACAAATGGAAGTCACGTGAAGCAAGGTCGGGATAGTAGGGGGGTGAACCATAATTTCTACCCCTAATTCTTCAATTGTTCGTTGACAAATCGCCGATCTGTGATCCGGAGCATTGTCGTGATGCAGCGTCCAACCAAAATCTTGATAAAGTTGTCGTTTTTTCTTTAAATTTGCCTTTAAGGGTCTTCGAACAATTTGATCGTAAATAATGCCACACTTATAAAAAAAATCAAGTGCATCACTTTACCAGCTCTTTTAACATTTTGTGACCTCAATTCAGGATTCAGATATTGATAAAACCAACTTTCGTCACATGTAATCACATTGTTTAAAAACTGTGGATTACGTTGCAGTTGCCTTTTCCATTGCTGCCAAATTGTCACTCGATTCGCTTTTTGTTCATCGGTCATCACTTTTGGAATCGATCTTGCTGCAACTTTTCGGTACCCTAAATCTTCATGAATAATTTTTTGAGTGGAACCGTAGGACAAATGAACAATGTCAGAAATTCGTTTTATGCCAATCCGGCGATCATTTTGTATCAAGTCGTTAATTTCTGTAATTTTTGTGTTAGTTCGCGCAGTTTGTGATCGACCAGGACGAGGTTCATCTTCAACTGATTCACAACCGTCTTTAAACTATGGATATGTTAAAAAATGTGTTAAAAATAAAATAATGTTAATGAATAAGATTTGGTAAAGGTAATCTTTAACGATAGCAGGAATAATATCCATAGCAGCTGCAGTAGATATTTACACCTGCATAGAATCGATTGCCATAGCAGCAGTTTCTTCAATATTTTTTTTTCCTTTTCTCCATATTAATCCATAGCATTTCTTTGGAAGATAACTGTAATATGATAGCTTCATATATGATTAGTTCAATAATGGGAACCATGGCTAGTCCATTAATAACGCAGAAGGAAAATTTCGCGGGGAACAATAGAACAATTCATATATTATGGCAACTGATATGTCTTGGCGTTGTTATGGGATGCTCCATAATTTTTTCGTGGTTTATATTTCTATGCTTCGCACGTTGCAAGTTATTAAGGAGTAAAGAAGAAACGGTTAATCACAGAAGAGCGGTATCTCTTGCTAAATATTTAAGAAAAAAAGGCTGTTTAATAAGACTATTTATGATCGACAGTAAAACTGATCACGTAACACCCGGTGAAATAGATCATAAAAAATATTTACAAGAACAGTAAGTTCTGAACAGAAAGTGCCTACATATAAATATTTGAGGAATAGAAAGGAAATTAAATGAAGTTAACAGGAACAGGTTCAAGTCTTGTCTAATATATGTATACATATGGAAACTGTATATTTAAAATTATCAGAATTATCCAATAAAGTATTACAAATATCTAATTTTATTTTTTTGCCAATTCTTTAATTCTTTTGTAGTTTAGAATCATTCATTTATAGCAAGTCGTAATTCATATTTCTTCCCGATCGTCTTAGGATCCCACAAGAGCCCACTCTTGGGCCACTACTATTTCTACATTCCCTAAATGATATTTATGAAGTCATATTTACTAATAAATTCTTTATTAACTTTGTAAAAAGTCTCTCTATCGCACGTTAGACAACATATTTTATTTGAATCGAAGTGCATAATGACATTTTAATTTAAACAAAAAGTATCTAAAAATTATCTGTTAAAAGCACCACTTATTTAAAATGACAGTACATTATAAAATAAAATAAATAGGTCTGTTTTTTTCGTGTTGCTTTTATTTAATATTTTATTTTAATCATCTAGCGAAGTGTATGTTAGGGTTAATTATTTTAAATATTTTAACACCAAATTACGTATTTGTGACATTGGGGTAAGCTTTGTAGCAACTATAGATAAGAACATTATGTTTTCATGATCTGATATAATTATATTTCAGTTTGTTTGTCTTGTGCGTTCTTTTTTTTCATGATATTTAAATTTGTTGTATTTTATACAATTTACTAAATAATTCTTTGGCATCAGTATTTTACTTCTAGTAGTAGCATATTTATATGTACATTCTAGATTTTTTCGGCACCAATCAGAATTATATATTATTATAATGATTGTTTCTATCCTTACTTTGTGGAATCCATCCATTATAAATCTAAAAGATAAATTATAGTTTCCTTTTACATCTATTGTGTGTCAACGGACAGGATCCATAAGAGGAAAAACATTTTTATTTTTAATTTTATCGATAAATGTCATTCGTGATAAAAACATTTGCTTATTCAAAAAAATACCATGAAGTGAAGAAAAAATCATGTTTTATTATTTTATACCCAACTTTCTATGAAATTGCCAAAAAGTAGGAATATTGTTGTATGTTGCTTCAAAAAGTATTTAAAATGTTTTATTAACTTGGAGCTATCTTGGTTACAATAATGTTTTTCTAAAATGAAAATATATTTTAATTTTCTCTTAAAAAACATTTTTATAATATTTCCGATGAGAGTTAATTTTCAAATGAATAGTTATTATTATTATTATTACAATTTATTATTAACAATTTCTTCAGAAAATTAAATAAAAGCATGTTTACTATAATCAATTATTTTATGATACGCCTATGTGTTTAAAAGATACACCGATCGTGATATACAAAAAAGTTTTACTCATACTTATATAAGGTGCGATTAGTTTATGAATGTATCGAAATAAATCCATTATTTGTGAATTATTTGTCGAGGCCGAAGGTCCAAACTAAAATTATTGTGTTTAATTCATTTTTAATTCAAAAGTTGGTGGTTTGTTAGTTTAAAAAATAAAACCGCTTTCATTTTTCATTTTCTATTTTTCGATTCGATGGGTCTAGTGCGGGTTTTGATCCCTTTATTTTCGCGTGTGCCAGATGCCCTTTTGGATTGGTTCCATTTCTGGAAAGAGAAGGCAAGGTAAATATTTTTTTTATTTTCGATATTTTAAATTTATAAATGAAATTGAACTGATAAATTAGAAAATAAATTAATTGGTTAATTTTTCAAAATTTTAAGCACTCTTAGCAATTTTATTTAATATTCTTTAGTTTATTATGGTAGTTTAAATAAAATAATAGATTGTTTGCAGTAACAAATAGAACATTTAATTTTTTATCAAATAGGTATTTTTTCCGTTTAATAATTAAATACTCTAATTTTTTTCATTTATAATTACCTTATTTATACTAATATATTTACAGTAGTACTAATCCATTTTCCTTAATTTTACATATTTTTAGTTTTTTTTAAACGATTTTTTGTTATTTTTCAACTTGGTGAATTTCTTTTAAAATTCTGGTTTTTTTTCTATAAAAATGAACACGTAAACACCAATACAAAAAACGCCGTGAAAAAAAATAGGATAACAAGACCAGATTCTTTGTTCTACACTTCTTTATAGAATGATTCATTTAAATTTAAAAAGGAATTAATTATCCAATGCATGAAATTGTTTTTTTTTTGTTTCCAGAATTTCTTCAATTTCGATTTCGCCAGGAAAGGTAGGAAAATTGGGTTTTACAATGTCTTTTGATTTCTTCTTTAATTAAATTTATTTTATCTGAAAATAATTCGATCTTCACTAAATATTAATTCAACAGATCTAATATAGAGGGTGATAAATAATTTTTATATTCTTAATCTCTTGTTCTGTTCTTACATTTTTTATTCTGTCGCATATTCGTACACGGTTTCTAAAAAGTGAGTGATACATAGTTTTGTGAAAAGTGAGTGATATACAGTGTGTTCGACGACAGAAAGTCTTCAAAAGGTAAGCGAACTTTTTACATTCTGTGCATATATTTTATACACAGTTTGTGAAAGGTGAATTATATACAGTGTATTCAATTATAGAGAATCTTCGAAAGGTAAGTTGAATATTTTTACATTTTGTGCGTATACTTTATACACAGATTGTAAAAATACAATGGCGGAGATTCTTCGGAAAAAAATGAACATATTTAAATTTTTTACATTTTGTGAGTATATTTTACACACAGATTGTAAAAAGTTAGTGATATTCACTGTGTTCAATGGCAGAGAGTCTTCGAAAGAAAATGAACATATTTAAATTTTTTACATTTTGTGAGTATATTTTACACACAGATTGTAAAAAGTTAGTGATATTCACTGTGTTCAATGGCAGAGAGTCTTCGAAAGAAAATGAACATATTTAAATTTTTTACATTTTGTGAGTATATTTTACACACAGATTGTAAAAAGTTAGTGATATTCACTGTATTCAATGGCAGAGAGTCTTCGAAAGAAAATGAACATATTTAAATTTTTTACATTTTGTGAGTATATTTTACACACAGATTGTAAAAAGTTAGTGATATTCACTGTGTTCAATAGAAAGATAAGTGAACGTTTTAAAATTCATACTAAAATTTAACTAATGGGGACTTATTTAATTTGAAATTTAGCGCGATCACCCTCTATGAGTAAAAGAAATCAAAAGACAGAAAATTATTACTAACAACCCTGTAAATTTTGTCTAATTGTCTTATATTATTCATAGTTTCGTTTATATCATACATATAAAAATAATTTTATTTCAATGTGTGTCAAAGTTATCAAAATTTTACAAAATTTCATGATATTAATTTTTTTAATAAATTCTAAATATAGACAAAATGTACAGGGCGATATAATTAACGAGGTACTTCATTTTCAACTGGAGTTAACGAAGAAAGATCTACAGGATGTTGCAGAACGAAGGAAGCGTCGAAAAATAAATTCCAATATTTATTGCGTTTAATGATTATTTTAAAGAAAATTTCATTCTTTTATTTTTAAACGAAGTAGTTTCAGTTAAAAGATATAAGCAAATAATATTTTCATTCCATATAGAGAATCTTTAAAAAAATATAATGATTTTTTGATTAACTACATTTCCAAATTTTTATTTAATATTACGAATTAAAAAAGACGGGTATTTAATTTTTCAATATTTATATGAAAATATACGTGACATACCGTATCTTACACTCCTAGAACAAACAAAATATACAAAATATTTTTCTCGTTGTAAATTTTGTACAAAGTTGTTTGATCTTTACTAAATATAAACAAATATTGTGTAATAAAATAATGTTAATTGGATTTTTAATTTTCTAAACTAAAAATAAGAAAAGAGCATGTAGAGTTTAAAAAAAAGTAAGTTGCTGATTCTCATACTATTACTTTCAAAAGGAAAAAGAATTTAGAATTTGTAATTCTTTTAAAATATTATTTCATAGATATTACAAATAAATAAGTAAGATATACAGGGAGTCTCGTGCCCTTAAAATTATAAATAAAATCAATAAAGCATTTAAGATTTTATATTTTTTTAATTATTATTTCATGCGCCCTTCAAAAGAATTTTAATTATACTATAAAAATATAACGTTTTTCATTTTATAATAAAAAAAAATTGAAAGCGCATGAAAAGTTTTTTCAAAAGGAAAAGAAATAATTGAGATATATAGAGGGTTCTCACATCATTAAATTTATAAACAAAAATATAGAAAAGCATTTAAAACGTCTGATTTTTTAATTTATTTTTTCATGTGCTATTGAAATATATAAAGAAATTTTGTAATGAAAAAATGTACTTTCAGGGAACTTATCCGTCCAGGTAATAACTGACTATTTAGCTGAATTTGAAAAAGATGTCCAATTTTTAATTAGTGTGACGAGTGCAGGGTCTATTTTTTTATACGTAAAGTTGACATAGACAGTCTTTGCCTGTTTTTCGTTATTTGTTTTTGGAGGGACTTTTCTTCTATTTCCTCGAGTTTAATTGAAATTGTTTGGTCTGTTTACGAAAGCACTTTTTTTCCCTGTTTTTGATTATTTTTCCTTTTATGGAGAGGTACTTTTTGTATTTCCTTATTTTTCACTAAATTTGTTTTGCTTGTTTATCGAGGGACTTTTCAATTTCAAAGGACGAATAATAAGATAGAGCGGACATATAATGAGAGTGATAAATGCAAGAATACCGAAGAAGTTAATGTAAAACAGTGTAAGAGGAACAATGCGAAAAGAGAGCCAATTCTAGATGGAAGGATGAGGTTGTTAAGGTTTTGGAGAAGGTTGGAGTCATAGAATGGGAGGAAAAAACAAGACAGAACATCCTGCATGAAAATGGCCACCAACACCATGGACCGACTAGATTTGGAGTGCGGAGGGACTTTTCCATTTTCATCTTTTTCGTTTAAGCGTTTTTTCGGCTTCCAGATGGACTTTATATTTCCCGTTTTTTTAATTGAAATTATTTTGTCTGTTTTTGGAGAGGTACTTTTTTGTATTCCCTTATTTTTCACTAAATTTGTTTTGTCTGTTTTTGGAGGGTCTTTTATGTTTCGCTGTTTTTGGTTAAAGTTAGTTTCTCTGTTTCTGAAGGTACCTTCTAATATTTCCCTGTTTTTGATTGAAATTATTTTGTATGGTTTATGGGGAACTTTTCTGTTTCGTTCTTCTTGGTTGAAGTTATTTTCTCAGTTTATGAAGGTACTTTTCTATTTATCTTCTTTTGATCGAAGTTATTTTCTATGTAGCGATAAATCTGCCACTACCACCAGGTGCAAAAGTTTGTCATGTTAGGCCAAGAATGAAAAGAACAGTTCACTTTCAAAAATAAACGAGAGGGGGAGAGACCACACCAAAGAAATTTAATAGATGAATTACTGAAAAAATGTTCTTCACTTTTTGAGGACTACTTGTGTACAATACATTGACTTATAGCCAGGATACACATAGATGATGACGTCATTCCTAAAGCATTTCGTACACTCTTTTGAAGGGAAAATTTGATTTTGATTGAAATTATTTTGTCTGTTTATGGATGGAATTTTTAGTTGGAAGTTATTTTCTCTGTTCTGGGTCTTTTATTTACCTCTTGTTACTCGGAGTTGTGTTCTATGATCTTGGAAAGGATATTCTTCTATTCTATTTGTGTTCGTTGAAGGGAACTCCTTCTTTTTCCCTGATTTCCATTGAACAGTAGGTGCACCTCTAGCTGGGGTCTCTGTCCAACCCGCATTGATCAGACTTGTGTCCAAAGCAAGCGGATGCAATAAAGGGGGAAGACAGTCGGATTTGTTCTGGAAACTCGGAAACTGAAGTTTAGTATTTGTGATATTTATTGAGATTTCTTCGAGGGATCTTCTCCTCTTTCTGCGTTTTGATTAAAGTTATTTATTTGAAAGGATTTTTCTCTTTCCCTGATTTTCGTTCAAGTTTTTTTCTAGTTTCCTGAAGGGGCTCTTCTTCTTTGCCTGTTTGTTATTTTTCTCTTTTCCTGTTGATACATTTCCGTTTTTGATTGGAATTCTTTTCTAAGTTTCTGAGATGACTTTTTTAGTAAAAAAATTTGATATTTTTTTCATTTGGTAAATTATTCACTTTTAATATGTTTCATTACTTGTAAATTTCGTGTATGGGGTTATATGGCTACAGGCGAACCATCCCCTTAAAAATGGTAACGCGCCGCCTCGGTAATACCTCAGTGGTGGTGTGGAAATTTACCGAAAATATTATTTTTTATTTGAAGTTGCCCTGCAGTAATGGATGACATTTATTTCGAAATATTGTTACTTTCGAATGCCAAAATTGGGATTTCGTCTTGTCTCTAGATTGGAAGAGTAAATCCTTTTTCAAATGGAAATGTACTAGGTGAGTACTACTGTGTATTTTTTTATAGTCGTATCGTTAAAAAAATAAAGTTCTTTCTGCTCTGCTTAATTACAATTAAGTTGCAGACCGGAAACTTTGGTTTGTTGTAAGAACATGATTCTTGAACTTCTTAAACACCAAATTAAAATATTCCACTCGACGCGCGTTTCGGTAATTATTTAGCATCATCTTAAACTTATTTTAGTTTTCTCTTAGTGATGCTAATATAGTTAGCAAAACGCGCTTGGAGTTCAGTATTTTGTTTAATGTTTAAATAGTTCAAGACTCAAATATATAACAATAATATTATTATATATTTTTCTCTACTAATTTATTAATTCTCATGTAATTTTCTTTTCCATTTACATAATATTTTCCGTGTTTTAGGATCTGCTGAGAAAATAGAGATGGAAAGTATAAATAAAGATGTGGAAATGTAGACATCGAAAAATTATACAGGGTGTTGCTGGAGTTCGTACCCAAAATTTGGGAGATGATAGAGGGGCTAAAAATAGTGACAGTATTTTATAAAAAATTTGGCCATTACGCCCTTCGTTAATGGACTGTAGGGATATAAAATTAGAAATTAAAAATGTTTTTTTTTATAATTATTAAAAAACAAATCTGCAGTACACCCTTATGAACACAGGTCCGGACTGAGTTTAATGGTTAATGAGGCAAATGTTTTTCATCTAAGATTTTTTCACTTGTAAATATGATACCTCAAACATTTTTAAAAGAAAAACTCATCTTGAAGACAATTAGAGATTATCTATATTTGAGCATTTCGTGTTATCCAAATAAAATATTATATTATTCATATTAATCGACAAGGTGAACTTACGAGGTTTATTTGGGTAGTTTGTATCAGTAGTATAGTATTATTGCATAATAAATAATTCGTGGGAATTTTTTATAACGATAAGAAAAAATAAAACAACATCTCGATTTTCATTTTATTCAATTACAACAACTAATTTACATTTACGTAGCGAAAAAGAAAATTTTTTTTTATATAGTTGTGTTTGTGCGTTGCAATAAGGTAAAGTATGAAAATGAACCATTTACGATCTGAAACAGTAAAACTCAATTTCAACTAAGTTCGGCAATTTAGATAAAAGCAGTAGAAGAAAACGGTTTTGTACTCACAGTGGTCAATAATTTGTACGAACAATTTTCAGCGGGTAAAGCATTTATTTTAATCGGTTTCTAACTTCTAGCGAGTGTGAACATAAATAATTTCCTTAATTTAGTACTTCCTTTATATCAAAACAATTATACTTATACTATATTTTCTATTACTAATGTATTTGAAATATTGTCTACATTTATAAGCCGAAGAGTTTATTAGTACTGCAGCTCATAGTAGGTACCTAATTAGATGAAGCGTACTGATCTAAACATGCTACTTTATGTTGACCGTTTGGCGATGTGCAAGAAAATGAATAATATTTGTAATGTAATAGGAACAGAAAAAGAAATGAGAGAGATAAAACGGAGAATGTATACAGACACAACGAACATCAAGAATATCTCGAGAAAAGAACGAACCAACATAAAATAACTCATAATTTCTGATTTGAGAACCACCATCTAGAAAAGATATTCTGATCTCTTAGTGAACAAACTGAAGTATCGCATCTTGATCATCCTCCTCAAAAAAATCAGGAAATAGAACTTACTTCTCCGAAAAAAGTTGCTTTTGAAATAAAAGAACGTATTCATCCGAAGAAAGTTCCAGGGTTTGACTTAATCACTGAAAAAAATTGAAAACAATAACGTAAAAAGGCTTTAGTTAAATTAACTAATCTAATAAATGCAGAATTCAGGTTAAAATATATCCAATATAACACCAAGTAAACCTCCCCATGAAGCTCCTCGTAAAGAATAAAGCCGATAATAGAAGAAAGAGAATTACTTCCAAATCATCATTTTGAGTATAGAAATAAATACTCAACCATAGGTCAAGTACATAGAATTACCAATATAATTGAAAAATCTCTAGAAAAAACATCTTTGCTACCATTTTCCTTGATGTTCCACAAACAAGCCTTCATAAGTTCTAGCGCGAAGGCCTAAACCACAAAATGCAGTTATTTCTTCCTAGACAATATTCAAATATCATTCAATCATATATTTCAAATAGATACTTTCAGATCAAATAAGAAGAATCCCTACTCTGATCTGAAAGAGATTAAAGCTGGAGTACCGCAAGGAAGTGTCCTAGGATGAGTCCTATACCTACTGTATACATCTGATATTCCTCCTTAACAACACTGGATTAGAAATAAAACTCAAGAGGACAAACTTAAAAGGGCTAAGTTAGTTTAGTGACAAGTTAAAAGCAGAGCTTGTAAAGTGTGCATTCCAAGATTAGTGTATGTAAGTATCGGAACTACCTGAGGAACATTATTGAGTATACCTTAAGATTAATTTGAAACCCTAGTTAGTTTAAGTTAGAACCTAATTGTTCATTGGTTAATATTGACCATATTGTAATTATAGCTTAATATACCGTAGGGAGTATTTCTAAAAAAAGTCCATTGTTTTAATCATTGCCCTCACCCCTAATGAAAACAATCAGTGATTGGTATTTTAATTAATTCTATAGACTTTTAAATTTTTGTTAATTATTAGATTATTTTAGATTGACTTACTTGGTTACTAATTTGATGTAAAATACTACCAATGACTAAGACTGCAATTAAAGATATGTGACCGTGCGTTCTTTTTACAATTTCAGCCAGTTGTTCACCCATTCTAAAAAATATTTGTATTTAAAAAAAAAATGCACTGCACTGAAAAATGATGGCTACTACCTGATAATTTCAATGTGATATTCAATACAAAATTTTAGATTTTTAATTTTAGTACATTCATCTTCGTTAGTGAATATTTTTAAAAATTTTTCTTTGAGGGCGTTAATGTGGCATAACAGAATTATTTATGATTCTATTACAATCCAGTAGATCATAACATAAGAAATATAAACCACTGTTACAAGAAAGATTTCTAAAAAATATTTTTCATTAAAACAGATATCTATGTATACAGGGTTGGGATAAAATATGGAACCAAGTAAATATCTTTAAAACGAAACAGACGATATTTATGAAATTTTGCAAGTAAGTGCAATGGGGCAAAACGCATCTCAAGTACATTTTTTTGGTTAATAATATACTTCCGGTTTAACCGGAAATACCCTCAACTTTTTTAATTTAAATGGGACACCTTGTATATTTTTGCAGATTATTATTTCTCGAATTCGTACATACTAGATTTAGTGGAAATAATTTGTAAATAGAATAAACATGGTTTTATTTAGTAGTTATAATAATAACAATAATTTAAATATTTGAAACATCCAAAAAACCCTTAAAACTACCCCCTTTGAATGAGCCAAAAACACGACATGTTTAATTTCGCATTTATCGAAATAAAAACACTCGTTTGGTACTTAGGGAGGTCCGATTTTCGGGAAATTTTGTAAATTTATCAGAATTGGAATTTTTTTTAACATTCCTTACTTTATAAACAACAAAGTGTAAAGTAATGTTTGTTCTAAATAGAGACAGAAAAAAAATGGACCGCCGCTTTACACTGTTAAAATAAAAGCGAATCGAATTTGTAAAAACCAATATTACGACGTCCCATAAGATTAAAGGCCATTGTAACTAAACCGATTAATATTATTAAAAACAAATTATTTTCTAAAAATCAACCAGTTAAATGATTTTTTTAAATTTATAAAAGTTCACTTAAACTACTTAAACTACCCAACACTTTTATACATTTTTTATACCGAGGGTTTCATTATATATTTTCTCATTTAAAAATGCTTATAACTTTTAAAAGAGATTACGATAAAAATGTTCTGTATAGCCTTAAAATTTATCTGAGCCATATCAAAATGGGTATTAATTATAGATTTATAGAGGATGGTTTTCATAAATTTTATATTGAATTTGAATAATTTAATTTTTCTAAATGGAACGTTTTGTATATTTTTTTACCGTCTGAAAGAGTTTTTTTATATTTAAAAAATGGCGACCGTTTGTTAAAAATGTAAAATTTTTATTTGAATTTAATGAAAGGCAGTTTTTAAAAACTATTGTATAAATGATGTTTAAGTTTATTATGGTTGGGTTAAAACTGGCAAAATACAATTTTAGTGCGAACCGCACTTTTCTATCCCCATTTAAAAATGATAAGTTGTTAAAATGTGGGAAATATAATGACACCCGGTATATTACAATTTATAGTCCTCAACATAAACGGTGGAAGTTTCTTAAAATATTTTGATAAAGAATATTAAGTTAAAAATACAGTACAAGTTTTTGTATGTACTGGGTATATTTGAAATTAAATGAGCAAGACAAAAGGTTTGTCAAAAAAAAAACACTCATTGGGATTTAATACAGTCTAGTAATGTAATAAAATGACTAAAATAACAAGCAAAATTATGTGATTTATCGTTTTATTTAGTTATTGTAATATGTAATGTCATGTGTGTTATTTATATCGTGACATCTTATATTAATAAATGATCGAAAAGGATCAAATAATATTATTGATGTTTTGTGCAGTTTTTGAATCTTGACTTTTTGGAAGGAATATCTTCTCTGGAATGGAGGCGGTGAGTGACTTTAAATAAAGATGTTTATAAATTTTCTTTGAGTTGATCAACTTTCTAGAATTTATTACTCTGGATTAAATGCATAAGAGATTATTATTTTTTTACGAATAACTCTATGTTTGATGGTATGGTCTATTGTCATGGCAAATAAAAAAATAAAAGTTGTATTTATTTTCGCTATAATTTAACAATTGAACAATATTTTTCTTCAGAATTGGTAATATCAGTTCCTATTAAAAAACTATTGATATTAACTACTAATTTTTTCCATTGGCGTACTGCAGTGAGTTAGGGTAACTTTAGTCCCATATTTTTGATGTCTCTTATATGAATTCCTCTTGAAAAGTGACAGATATTAACTAATTTCATGTTTTTTTTCACTGCCGTACTGCAGGGGTTTACGGTAACTTTAGCCACCATATTTTTGATGCCCCTAATTCAAACTGGCTTCAAATTTTCACAGAGTATTCGAATTGGCTCAGTATAATTTTTTGATAGTTTAAGTCAAAATATCTGAACGGCCTTACAAGGAGCAAGAAAACATTCGTTTATTAATTTAACAGTTTTATTCTCACATATTGCAGTTATAATAATAATTAGTTTACAATTTACAATTAGTCGCATTTTTTACGAAGCGATAACGTAAGCTATTTGGTTTTGTACCAAGAACTGAAAAAAGTGAAAAATATTTATTGTCTATAAAACGACAGTTTTAGAAAAATGAGAACATCACAAAGAATTAAACAGGTAATGCACGATGTTAATTTATTTTTAAATCGGCATAACTTTTTAAGAGCTCCAAGTCCCTGTTTGCAACTAAAAAAAAAAGAGTCTCTCTAATGAGTATTACACAATAAATCAGTGGTGCCAACTTTTTTTTATGAGCCAGTCAGGTTTTATTAAAATATAATTTTTTAAACGGAAAGATTTTGATTTGTGTTGTTTTTTGAAAGAATGAGAATTTGTCATTTTAAGCGAATTTTCACGATTTAAGCTAAAAGAAAAGATAGCAAACGTTCATGCATCGGAGCAATGTTTGTTGCTTACAGGTTTGAATTCAGACGAACAATTTGGATTTTTACAAAGAACGCTTTTATGAAATTTGTAATTATTTTGATAAGGGATCTCGTAACTGAAACATAAAATTACGTTTTTGTACGGAATATTGGTTTAAAATATTATTTTTAGATAAAAAATGTACATTAATACACATCTAAAATGAAAGTGTTTGTTTTCATACCCATTAAAATAATGAAAAATTACCTACGTAACTCTTACTTTGAACTGAAAACAAGATTAAATTATGAATCAAATGATGTTATTATTAAAATTTAGTCAGTGGCGTTGTTAATGTGCAATTTAAAGTTATCCTGATATCTTGTACCTACCATGCCAATTAAAAAGTCGCAAAAGTACTTTTTCCATTAGAATTTGACATTCTTAGAGAAAAATCATGTATCAACAATTTAAAATGATGTATTAGATTTTTGAATGTACCTTTAACAAAATAATTGAACAATCTAATATCTTTTATTGATAACTACATATAATGTCATTACGGTGAAGTGAATGCACCTTCAGAATATCATTTAAGAACATTTTTCCAATACAAAGCATATTCTATAGTGACATCCATTATTGCTTCAAAATATGAAGACAAAGTGGACGAAACGAAAGACGCTTTAGGTAAAAAAATTGGTAACGTAACTTGCATTGGAAAAATTGTGTTGGGATTTACATGTCTGGTAAATACAACAGTTCACAAGCGCTGGTAAAGAAGGAAACTGGATATACTGCATGATTCATCGGGAAGTCCTGGACTAAATATAACTTAGACTTAGTTATTTGAAGTAGTTAACTATATAAAAACCAGACTATCGAAATCTATGATGTGTTCTGTTCTATGTGAAAATATGAGAGCTGAGTATAAATCTTTGCTGTTTTTTTCCTCATCCTGATGGTTGTCACGAACTAAAAAGAGAAATAGCGATATTTTTGAGCGAGGTGGGTATTCGAGCAGAAGTATTCTACAGATTATTTTTAAGCTTTCTTATTTAGTAGACATTTTTGAAAAACTTAATACACTTAACCTTCAACTCCAGGGACATAATGTAAATATATATAATTTGACTGATAATATTTACTCTTTTTGAAAGAATATTAAGTTATAGAATAACATTAAAAGATAATTGTTTTTTCTCACATTCTAAAAAGATTTTTTTTTAATTTGTAGAGCATTTGTAGAACCTATGGATTAGGGGTTTAAAACAACATGTTTTTTGTGGATATTAATCTTTATTTAATATTTTATGCATGTAAAATAACAAGAGTGGTTTTATTTTTCTTACAGTTTCTCTCAGTACCAAAACTTCTATAAATATTTAACTGAAAGCTTTTAATATACAAAAGACTAATTTCATCAACTTTTATTAAAAAAAAGTTATAAATTGTATCAACTACACAAATAAAAACATATGACAATAACAAAATAGACAATATTCAAAATTTAGGTCCGTTAGAGATGGCATTTGACATTTTTGACGTTTAACGTATATAATGTCAATAATGGGATGCGTTCCAAATCATTCCTCGGAAACTAAATAAATCAACAACACTAGAAAATATACGTTGGTGCTAAATGTGGTTTATAATAAATAATTACATTCTTGATAACATCCGCACCTCCCTATATTTTCGTAACACGTACAAAACTTTTATAAATATAAATTCGAGCAAGTATCGGAACGCACCACCTACTGTCACCTGGGATTCCCAACTGAGAAAACTGTCAAAAAGTACAAAACACACCCTAAACAAAAATAACTAGGTACAGTGTGTCTAAAAATTGTCGCCACCGGAATGGTAGCTCTGCGGTACGAGCAACCATTGTCACAAAGCTTGATAGTCCTGGAGCATATCCGGGGGCGATTGATACATGGGCTGGCACGGGTAAGGCGTGGGCGCTGATATCGTCTGATACGGATTTATTTGGCTCTGGATCAGCCCGCTGGGCGCGTACGTCATTTTATGTTCCGTCTCGCTGTCCGAGCCGCTTGAGTCCAGATGCGGTTTTTCTGAAGTGCTTTGAGTACTGCAACAATACAATATATATATTATTAAGCAAAATTAACCGACAGTTCCTGTATGGAAAACCAGACTTAAGTGGGAAAGTTTTTCTACATTTGTTTTTCGAAATGTGTAATAAATAGACCGGATTCTCAGGCAAGGTTATTCATTGTAAAGCATTTAATCATAGGCGTATATTTGGGATATGCAATTAAACAACATTTGTTTTATTAATTGTCTTCTTCTTACTAAAGAAATACGACATTTAAGCACATTCGAGTGGAGATTTAGGCACTTATTTCCCATTTTATATAATTTACACGTAGATTAAACAAAATTAACCGCCAATTCCTGTAGTTTTGTTAATGAAAAACCAGACCTAGATGAGTTTTTCTACATCTGTTTTTCGAAATGTGTAATAAACAGAGACCGGATTCTCAGGCAAGGTTATTCATTTTATTACGTTTATTATAGTTAAACTACGTTTGAATTATTAATTTTATTCTTCTTGTCAAAGAAATACAACATTAAAGTACATCCAAGTGGACATTTAGGCACTTATCTCCTATTTTATATAATTTACATTTAGACCCCTTGGACTCTGATCTCCTTAAATATTGTAATGATACGAAATATTAAAGTTAATATTTATCAATCCAATTTATTGAAAAATGGATATTATTTAAAGTGATTAAAATTTTTTAAAACTGTACCCTTTATAAAATTGCCCTGATACTTGCAAAATTCCACTGTACATGTAACCACGACAATTCTATCGATATCTACTAATTAATTAATTAATTTCCAAATTCCACAATACCAAAAGGAATAAAAATTAGTGCAATAATATTTATTCTAGTTAGTTTGAATAAACTCCAAACGGCTATTGAAAAACTGTAATAATTCCAGAGTAAGTAGAATGGTTTTTGGTACCTTAGTGACACAGACACATTACTTGGTTATAAAATTGATATTGTTTTGATTTTGGCAAGCCCAGCAACACAATGTAATGTCTTACGTGTAAGTTTATTTTTAATTTTGCCCATTTTTTTAAATATTCAAATTATTGAAGTCACCTTTTTATTGAATAAGTCATTTTTTATTTATTGATTTGTTGAATTGAAATATGACTTAAAAATATTCTTGATCGAATTATAACCCGTTGAAACCATGTTTGAGACGCTACTGCGTGGAATCGTGTTAAAAATGTTTGTTTATCTTACATTCAAGCAATCCCGCATGGCAGTTATTTATCTAATTGTATTTGTTTACCAGAGTAAAATGTATTCAAAAATTAATATGAGATATAAATATGGACGAATTTTTCTGATCCCGAATCCAGTTCTGAAGTCGAATTCACTTGCGTCATTGATACTAACAAAACGAAACAGGTAACCGGACACCGGCTGAATCCTCCATCGTTCGGTTTCTACCTCGTTGCACAATTTAACAAAAACAATGAACCAAAAGTAAAACATCCCCTCATTGTGAGCTCATCACGCTGGGATATCAAATGATTCTACGGCTTCCGCGCGGTAATTTGATCAGACAGCTGCTGAATTGCTTCGGCTGATACGGTTGCCTGCATCTCATTTCTGATTAACTCAATTAAAATCGATTTTTATATTTGCGAAAACTATCTATAGTTATAGCAGAAGCTAAAAGTTATTGGTATAAGCATGTATGTGGATCGCTACAATATCTATTTTAGTTGTTTCAAAATTATAGATAAGAGATTGTTCCTTGGTTTTTATTTTTTTTTTAAATTTAATTATATGTAGGTATTGTATTATATTTTGTTATGGATGAACACATTTTATTTTTTGGGATCATTTTATTTTAAGTATTCTTATAATAAAAACGTGCTTCAACTTTGGAATATGAATAAGTATTTCAACCGATTTGAAATGTAGTTCAAACTGTTAAATGTTTTCAATTTCAACACGATAAATAATGATATAATTTGGAATACTTTCGGTAGATCTAAAATTAAAACGATTTTGTATTAAATAAACGTTCACCTGCATATTTTTTTATTAGTAAAACAAATGCCCATCTCAGTAATAACAACATGTGAGAGAGCTTAGATTCATGTTGATTCAAAAATGATTTCAAAGTGGTTTCAAATTTCATTTAACTGTAATAATGATATTTACAATCCAATATTAATATTTTATACAAGTAATTAAACAATAAACATTAAACTTATCAAAAAAAAATCAAAACATCGAAAAACATAAAACGCCAGCGCTAAAAATTTTCTTAATTTTGAAATATGCATGTCAACCATTGGCGAGAAAATTATTCACCTTTCCGATTAAAATGATGGTTATGGATCAGCATCAGCGTGAAGTCATGAAAATTGCTTACGACTCTATAAAATCAATTCATGTTAAATATTTTAACTAATTTTATGTCACTATTATTTGTAGCTTTGCTTTTATAACATTTATGCCCTTAAAAATCATTCGATTTTTTTTAAGGTTATGCAAGTTCCATAAAAATTTAATTAATTGACAATCAAATTACAGGAACATCCTAAAAACAATTCGAAGATTTGACATTTTTTAACAAATATGGTAGAAATTTCAATAAATTACTAATTTACAAGGCTTGAATATCCTTAATTACTATTATTTACAGGGTAATGATTACTTTTCTATAAAATTTTATCTTTTTTCTTTAAAATTTGTATACCAAAACTTTTTTGCATAATAACTTTTTATATGAGATTTCATTATATGTTTGTGAGGTGTTTTCGAATTTCTGGGTATAATTATTACTATTATTATCATCAAAATTTCTTTCCAAAACAGTATTTTTTGGTAATTTCAATAAATAAAACAATTTAATTTAAACTATTATCCACGAAATGAATAATTTTTTTAAAATTCTAAATCACATTTAGATTTGTAATTTTATACGCTATACTTCAGAATAACATAAATTCTAGTTTACGAACTTTAATTAGAGAAGTTATTGTGTTACATACTTAATGTAAAATGTATACTGATCCTTTAACATATTTTATATTACTGCACACACATTATTATTCATAATTCCAAGTGTCACTCTACTGCATGAAAAAAACTGTTATTAGTTTGATTTTTTAATAAAGTTTATTTATTTATTGATTATTTCTATTATATTATTATTACAGTCAAAGATCTGAACCTTCTTACAATACATTTTAATATTTATAATTTATAATATTACAGTATATAAAATGGAGTGATTTGATCGCACTTATTTTGCATAAAACTGAATAAAACTAAGCAAAATCAGAAAGTGAATCTGTAATTCGATGCATTATACGTCAAGAATAGTTAAATTCCGAAGTCAACAATGTGGTTTCTCGGTTACATATTTGAACCATTTTTAAGGTTGCATGAATATAGGAACGCAAAACAGATGTATTGGCTTTCGAAGTATCGGGTGTCGGTTTTAGGTGAGTCACAAGTTAATTTTAACGCGCTCTCCCGTCCAACTGAAACCAAATAACTAGGTATATAGACATTTTAAAAACAACACAACAGTTTCTGGCAACTAAAAAATAAGAAATTTTCTCTTCATCATTTCTTAAAGATTATAAGAATAATCATACATACATACATACATACATACATACATACATACATACATACATACATACATACATACATAATCAAAACCTTAATGTATCCTAAGGTGTTAAGGATTATGAAAAATTAAGAAAAAAGTTGGAAAACTATGAAAATTGGTGTTGGGAATGTGCAAAGAACTAAAGTAGAAGAAAAATTAAAAAATATATTAGAAAACCACAAATGTATATTGTTCTAATTTAGGAACTAAAACAGAAAGAGGCACAGAACACAGATTTAGGAAAGTATATTTTAATGGGTGTTGTATGTACCAAAAAGATTTTTGGAACAGGTTTTATGGTTTATAAAAATATTAAAAATACAGTTTTAAAATTTGAGTCTTTTACTAAGTGCATATGTGGAATTAGAATAAAAGGAAGAAGCAGACATATAAGCATGATTAATATGCAACACGCTACTGAGAATAAAGACGTGGAATGAAGAGCAAAACTTTATGAAGAGCCGAAAGAAATTTTCTTATATACCCAAATACAATGTAAAAATAATAACACCAGTAATAGCAAAGCACAGTTTGCATCTTTATAAAAACCAAAATGAAGAGAAATTAATAGATTTTGTCGCTGAACATAATCTAAAAATTTCTATAAAAATAAAAATATACACAAAACAACTCAGGCATCACCAAATGGAGCAACAATTAATCAAATAGACCACCTTTTGATAGTACGCAATTTTGCAAGAAACGTAAATGATGTAGAAAATTGAAGGAAAGGTAAGAGATGTGGGTAACTATAGAAGACGCAATATTAAGCGAAGCTAAACTAATAGAGAAAAAGCCCGAAAAGAATAAGCCAAGAAAGTGGTTCGATGAAGAATCTCAGAAGTTGCTAGAGTTGAGAAGAAAAAGGAAAAACCCTAGAAATATTAGCAAGGCACAATATGCAGAAACAAGGGATTTTCTAGAAGCGCAGCTGGTAAAACTAGAAAATAATTTAAAGAAAAACTACATAAGAAAATTTTATTAACAAATAACAAACATGAAAAAAGATATCAACAAAAACATCTGTATATTGAGGCCAAACAGGGAAATTTAATAAGAGATGCAGACCAAATGAAAGATCGATAGAAGAACTATTTTTTTACAAATAACAATTCTAAATAAAAGGAAAAAATAAAAGTCCGGGAAGAAACAAAATTAGTGTAGAAATGATTAAAAAAAGGGGGGGGGGGAATATTTGTAACAAAAGATAGGAAAACTCATAAGGAACGTTTGGTTGAAAGAAGAAATGCCAGAACGATGAGTTTGCTCTGCTTGACGTGGTTTATAAAATAGTAGCAAGTTTGATAAAATTAGAATTACAAACAAGTCCATAAGCAAAAGATAATAGCGTATTACCAAGCAAGTAAAGGAAAATTCATTGTGACCTACGTACATATCTCCAGATTTATTCCAGAAACAATCAAAGAACAACGGAAGAGTTTATATGTAGTTTTTCTAGATTTTGACAAAGCATATGATATAATTAGGGGAGATTAAATGTACAAAATATTGAAAACATTTGGTATACCAGTCAAGATTTTAAACCTAATGACGATAACCTTAAGAGGTACAATATATAAAGTGAGGGTGGGAAACTCATGTACAGCAGGTTTTAATGTAAATTAGGAATTAAGGCAAGATTATCCTCTTTCTACAATGTTATTCAATTATGTTTTACATGAAGTGGCAAAAGAGAGTAACAAACAAGTCAATAACGTCATATATAAAAAAAGCCATCAATGTTTATCTTACGCTGATGATGTGGTTATTCTGAGACATACCCAAGAAGAACTCATAAACTCATAAACCAATATCTAATAAGATCCACATGTGAAACTTGAACGTTAACTAAGAAAATGGAAGATTCTCTGGAAATTATTATTATTATATCAATTAAGAAGCACTTAATTTAAATTTATTCTCAAAAATATGTAAGTTGGAGACGACAGTATCTCAGAAGAATAAAACAAATTAGGGTAGAAAATAAAAACATTTTTAATTTAAAGACATTGCATCGTGTAGGAAGAATTTGGCAAGACAAAAATATAGAATCATGTCAAGAAGCATTTCTACAAGGATAAAGAAATAGTAACTTGCAGGCAAATATATTATTTGCTTTGCAGGTCTAGCAGACCCATGGTTTAAAGCGCTGTTTTTCTATTTATTCTTGTCACTTCTTTTTCTTTTCAGTTGTTGATTTTTAATAATTTTATAGGTTTTAGCACCTCGTCCATTCATCTTATTTTTGGTCTACCTTGTTTCCTTCTTCCTTTCCATCAGTCTTCAAGGTATTCTTTCATTTTCCATGCGTTATTTGTATCTTGCCATCTTGATATATTACTCCTATTTGCGCTTACATTCTCTGGTTGATTGAATAATTCCTGTAACTCCTTGTTGGTTCTACTTTCCCTCACATCATTCACCTCCCATATTGCGAGCACGTCTTGATCACTCTTATTCATTGTCCAAGTTTCGCTTCCAAACAACAACATGGGTCTCAATATTGTCTTGTACACTCTCAGTTGTACTTCTCTAGATAACAGCTTGCTGTTTTAATACATTCTTAACTGATACGTAGAATTGTTGTTTTCAGTAGTCTGCACTGCATCTCTTTCTTTCTGTTTGGTATACTGCTAACTTCTGCTCCTAGATACTTTTTATCCTTCGCCATTTCTTTTTTAGTTCATGCCATAAACTTGCTCCTCTTGTCGTTAATTTCTAGCCCAACAGTGAGATTTATTATCTGCGCCAATTATGAACATCTTATTTTTTATTGAAGATCGTAAGCTTCTACTGCTAGAGTTAATATGATGATTAGTGTTTGCGGAGGACCGCGTCATTTTATGACATATTTTTCAACGTTTCGTTCAGGGAAGGGGGGAGTTCTGCACGGTAATTCAACTACTTAACGTAGTCAGAGGCGAAACACATTCGAATTGGAAATGGCTAGGGAGGAAATTTATAGGATGATGTCGTCACTGGACCGTGATAGGTCGAAAGTGGGGATTTGGCGTGAACTAGGAGTGGCCAGTGGAATGACCAAATAGCAGAGATATACTATCCATCTTCTCTGTTTATAATATTAGAGTGTTTTTGGATTTCTATTGCTTGCCGAAACTTCCGATGGTAGAAGTGTGGAGCTTTTGCTAGTACTACTGTATTATCGAAGAGAATTTGGTGCTGGTGTTCGGCAATTGCAAAATGTGTTAAGAGGCCAGATTTCATGTATCTACGGTGTTCTTTGATACGTGTTTGTACTGATCGTCCTATTTCAGCAATATAGACTTGTCCACATGAACAAGGAGCCTTGTAAATGCCTTTGGAGCATAGATATTTTTTGCTTTCTTGATCTAGCGACTAGACGTATACATATGTGGCATAAAGGTGTGGCACCAAGAGGATCTCAAAGATAATATCTTGCCTTTTAAAGTTCATTTTGGATTACCTGCCATGATAATCTACACCGATGCCTTCAGTGATAATGCTGGAAGCACAAAATAAAAACAAATACACAATTGATTTCAGGAATTGTGTTTATATTAAACAACAATATCCTGTTTGTAGACTATAAATTCTTGGTCTCGGGCCATTCATTCACGGAATGTGACGAATATTTGTGAGTTATTGAAAAATTAAAAAAGAAAACTTATTACGTAAACTATTTCATAAATAAACATTGTCAGAAGAATTTGTTTATGGTATAGTTGACCTGAAAAAGAGTGGACGAAATGGAAGACCATCATGAGTTACTAATGTTGACCAACCAGTTTGGCGCAATTTGGTGCATCAAAAATTAATTGAAGATGGGTAGTTTTTAATTTATATTATTCAATGCGTGGACCTACAAATTCTGTAAATAATTTCCATGTTTTTCTCGAGTCCACTTTTGTTATAATTGTTTTCCCCAAAGCTGTACTATAATCCATTCCTGAGATAAAACCGACGGCCGTTCTTAGTTAATAGTCAATTATTTTTATTTAAACAATTTTAAAATGTATATTAAAGGAAAAAGGGTCTAAGTAAAAAAAATCTATTTAACTCTTTTTAATCATTATAAGCATTCAAATAACATATTAAATTTCCTTTTTACATTCATAATAATACATATCCTCTGGATTGTTGAATTGAACATATACTTTTTCAACAATTAGATTTTGTCACTTATACCCCTTTGTATTTAAGCCCCTCAATTAACTAATCTCTTATAATAAAAGCTTCTATCTAGTCGAAGTATAGTTTTCGATTCCTTTTTTTATAACAAGACATATCTTGATTTCTATCTCCTATTATTCACTAAACGACAATATATTGTTAGCCAGTCTCTAGATAGTGATCTTATAGAAGTAACATTGCGCAAGAAAGAGATTGAAACAAACGTGGGTACCTACTGCCCTTAATGTACATTTAAAAGGCAAATCGGCACCCATGTGACTGAGAATAAAGGGAAAGAAAGGCCAACTAATGGCTGAGTAAACAATTATTAGGGTCGTTTTGGGATTGTTCTTTTCAAAATCTACCGACAGCCTCCCATAGTGCCTTTTGCTGACATGACAAGTGTTGCACATGTGTTTGCTAAGCAATCGATGGCCTTTTTTTGCAAAAGTCGAGGACGACAAAAGATCGAGTGTAATTCTTAATTTTTGAGAATTACTACCAGCAGATTAAAAAAATTACGTGTAGGGATACGAAAAACCGAAAACGATATTCAACCTACAACAAACTTTGTTAAATTTGAACTAATGATTGTTCCGAAATGTTTTCTAAAACTCGAACAAGATAAATGTGTAAGTATTGAAATTAGAATAAGAAAATAATATACATTTTTGTAAGAAATTGAATTTTTTTATCGGTTAGGTAGTTTATGTTTAAATATTTTAGGAAGTTAGTACACATTCGCTGTAAAATAATATCAATATGGGGAATAAAGTTGATGATGGTCGATTGTGTACTCGACTTGAGGCATCGACCTGATATAACAAGGGAGGATGTTAAACAGACTTCGTTGTTTTCATGTAATTCGATATTCTCGTTTCTACATGTTTTTCCCTCATTTTCTCTTTGTCTGCCACATTATGAAGCCCTTCATAAAGCCACGTTGCCAAAATAACAATTATGTAGTTGTCTTCGCTTTTCGGCGGATAAATTAAAAGCACATTCGACATTCGCCTATGGATTATTTTCTTTATCATATGATACTCCATTGATTATAGTACCAAAAAATCCAAAATTTCTTTTATATTTCGGTCTAATTCTGATTTTTCTTCATGCACACTATTAAATTATTCGGTTAAAAACAAAAGTTAGGCATTTAAATCTTGTTTATTCTATCAAACAGTTTCCTCAAATTTTCTCTTACAATTTTTTTTACTTCACTAAAAAACTCCATTATTTTATTATACCAGGGATGCCACTTTTTTGGAGAATTATTAATGAAAGATTTTTTTTATTATATAAAATTAAGTTCAATCAAAAATGACTTACATCTCAAATAAAAAATAAAAAAAAACAATACAACATCGTTCGTCCTGTAGTTTATTTAAATTATTGTTTACAAAGTGTTTTAATACTTCATATATTTTGATAACGGCATTAAACCTTGATGTTTAATATATAAGGTGTCCGCGAAAATAATGCACATATTTATGGATGGGGTATTGAAAGGTATGCAGAATAAAAATATAATATTATTTACCGAATAAAGCCGGCAACACCGTTAACTAAATAATAAACAATGGTCTTTTAAACGTTCTAAAAATAAGTTTTTATTTTAATACAGCTGGATATTTAGAATGGTCGATTACAAGGGATGCAGAAGAGTGAAAAATATATTCTTAGCAATTATTATACGATCCGAACGATTTCTACCATGCCATTTTTCACTGAATTATTGAAACTAATTTACCAAACGTTAAACTTAAACGATTAAACGATCCGAATCATCTGCAAACTAAGACAATTTTTTGATTCATCAGGTGAATTTTCCTTGGTTACACGACACATATTTTTATTAAAAGCATGAGGGGTTGCCGGGTATATATTTTCTAGTAAATGTTTAAAGTTAATTTTTGTGTAAAATAATGATGTTAGAAAAAATTTTTATCAGAATATTTTGTTGCAAATGACACGTTCTACATACCGTTTAAAAATATGCATTATTTTCGTATAAGCATCTGTTTGAAAATTTAGAACATTTATAAATTGGTTAAAATTTGGATGTGCATTGTAAAATGATGCATAATACTGAAAATAAAAAGACTCGCATACGAATATTTTT
The DNA here is from genome assembly GCA_951812935.1 of Hermaeophaga mercurialis. Classification (NCBI taxonomy): domain Eukaryota; kingdom Metazoa; phylum Arthropoda; class Insecta; order Coleoptera; family Chrysomelidae; genus Hermaeophaga; species Hermaeophaga mercurialis. Next base: position 2,669,748 of record OX638363.1, read on the forward strand.
CACCCCAAATGTGAGGAGAAAAAGTGAAAATTTGCACACAATACGATAACAAAATTGACTGCATAATTGATTAATAATCAAAATTTGTTAAAAATGTTTGAATGTAGTGTGAAAGAACAACATTACTTTCCAGGCCCCCTAATATTTTAACTTACTCATTTTTAGAAATTATGGATAAAATCAAGCATCATTAAATTTATTTCGGTTACATAGTTTGCCTCCATTAGGGTATCGTCAGCCCTACAATTATGATTCTTTTGAAAAATGGTTTGAAATATAAAATAAAATAATTTTCAAACGATTTTTAGCTTCTAAAGGGAAAACTATCACAAAAGGACACATATGAACAACTTTCTTAAAATGTTTGGTAAATGATATATCCTAGAAGTATTTTTTATGATTTATTATAGTTTTTAAAAGAAAAATTATAAAGAAATGGCACGTTTGAACAACTTTTTTAAAAAGTTTAGTAAATGGAATATTCTAAGTAATTTTTATAATTTTAATATAAAAACTAATTAAAACAGCTTAAACATATATCAAATTAATTAATTCGTTTATTTTAAAAATAAAACTATTTATTGAAACAATTAGTTTCTCATTACAATCCCATGTGATTATTTAATCTTTGAATTCTATATTTATTTTAACATTTTTCAATAAGTTTAATTGATATGTCAAATTTTAAGATGTCATCTGAGAATTTTATAGAAAGTGTTCAGAAAAATTACTTTAGGTTTAATAAATAGAATCTTATGAACACAATGTTCATTCTGGACTTTTGGTCTCTCGAATCAGAATGTATTTTTATCAAATTTTGATTATAATTCACGAATAATTGTCTAATTTATAATTTCGTGACCCTTTATCATATTGGTTACAATAATAATAATAATATTACATTTTTCAAATTACCACTAATGTCAAAAATCTCTTTACAGTATATAATAAAATTTTATTTATATATAAGTAGTACAAAAGAACCATAATTGTAGATCTGACGATTTCCTAGTTGGGGGGCGAAACATGTGTAACCGAAATAAATTTGATGATGCTGTAGATTTTGTGATTGTGTTTATCCACCATTTTTATATCTCATACTAAAATTTTTAAGACAAAATGGATGATTTCTTCGACTTACTCTTTTTTTCTTGGGTTGCAATAGTTTCCATTTCATTGCTTAGAATTAAACATTTTAAATGTTAATATCGTTACCATAATATGTACAGGGATTTAGTTCAATATCGCCCTGTACATAGAACTTATTTTTTATTTAAAATTTTCTAAATTATAACAAGGTCTTCAAAATTAATGAACATTGGGGGTTCTTGGTTAGGAAAATAAAAAGACATAAAAAAAGTCAAGTTTGAGTTCTCAGATGATCGAGAAGTTGATTGTGCCTGCCCCTGCGCTTAAATGTATTACAGTTGTTTTTATTTAAAGATTAACAAATTGTTATTGTTACACTAATTCTCTTTAACCAAGTTAACATAGTGGATTAAATCCCCCGTGAAAACACTATTTAGATTTGTTATTAAAAAAAACAACACCATACGTAACAATGTTTAAATTTTTTTTTTATGAAATATAGATTTAGAATATCAATCGTTTGTCAAACTTAAAAAATTATTAAATAAGTTTTGTGAGTAAAGAGACGGTTTACGACTTTGTCTCCAATACATAAAAAAATGAAAACTAAACTAAAAATGCTAACATGTTAACTCTACCAGCCGCCAACGTTCGAAATAACGTTCCTCCAGTATTCCTTTGGCCGTTTCGTGTTGGGATATCGGGTTACTCGACGAAGAAAGAGAATCCCAGATGAAATTCGATATTAAAAGTATACTCGCATCCCATTTCTTTCAGATACCCTCATGGAATTGAACTTTTAACGTTTGTGGCCCTTGTTTCTATTTATAGTGTCATGTGTCTAAGCTAAAAACTCATTTATGAGATTATCAACACTGTTTCATAGCACTATTGGGAATTCTAATAGGTTTGCATGAATTTTCATCCGGAGATCTGTCACCACAATCGTTAGGGATAAAAAAATTAAGTATGGTGAGCTGGTTTCTGTCGATTATCAGTGGCGTAACACGCAAAATAGTTTTCTGATAAAAAAATCAATAGGACTCCAAAACCGCACTCATTCGTGATGATTGACACAATCGAATGTGCTACTAGGATCACAAAAAAATCCAACTAATTGATGTATAGTTTGGTTAGAATTATATCGTTGACCTTTTGACTGCAGTAAAACACTAATTATACCTTTGGCCATAAAATGTCCCAAGTTTACCACCACATTAAAAATGTTTACCAAACATTGTTGGAAAAAGATCATTCATGTGATGATTTAGCCAAATCGTCTGCTTTAACAAGAGTTTATCTTCGGAAAAGGATATAGTACGGAAAACCTGTAATTCCCAGAAAAAAACGAAGTGAGTCTGGAATGATATATTAAGAAGGAAAATTTATCAAATGTATGAAGAACAAACTGTACCCACCCTGGTTTCCTAAAAAAAGAGGCAGATAAACGACGAAGCAAACATTTCTTGTAGCATTTTTTTTTAATTCAAAATAACAATAAATCAATATGCATACAGCTAAATTTTCAAACCGACCCTGCACCCATTTATTGCGGTTTGAAAATGTTGAGACCCAAACAATGGGGTTTAATCAGATACTTGATTTATTACAGTTAAGCACAACGGTATATTTTAAACACATCCATACGTATAAATTATCTTATTCTTACCTGTCTTTGTGTTCTGCTGCTCTATCTCTCTGTCTTCGGTTTTTGAACCAATTGGAGACTTGAGTGGTGGTCAAACCCGTGGCTTCGGCCAATTCCCGTTTTTCCCTAGGACTCGGATAAGGATTGTGGGAATACCAGTCTCTTAAAACGCTCCTAGATTTTTCTTTAAAACAATAACTAGTCTCTTCGCCGTCCCATATTGTTCGCGGCAAAGGGAATTTTCGCCTTACGCGATATTTGCCTACAGCTCCTAAAGGTCGACCTGAAAAAAAAACAAACTAATGAAATACCACTATAATTAGAACGCTAAAAAAATGATCCTAGGGTCTGGCCAAAATAGACGGCATTACAATCTGGATAATTAAGTACGCAAGTACCTGATTTTTTCAATTAATTTTAGGTTATACGTTTAATAAAAATGAACCTATATTATTTCTTATTTTAAAAGATTTTTGATATTTTGTTGTTTGAAATAGTCCCAAAATATGTAATAGTTCTGTCATCTTTAGGTTGTTTCGGAAATATGAGGTTAATTTTAACCTTTTTCTTTGTATTTATTATTGTTGTTATTCTTTCTATTTATTAGATGTATTGGATAATTATTAGAGGTAGCGATTTGTTCTATTATATTAATTAAAATCATCTCCACTCATTGGCACTGAAAAAGATTATTGAAGATTACAGTTTACTCCTTTAATAGTTGTATCGAAGAAATTTATAGAACTGTTCTATTCAACTTCAACGATAAATTCTATTTTTGGATGGAAATTGTTAATAAAATTAAAGAAAACATCTATTTGTTTATCACTATCTGTAAAACCAGCCAAAACATCATCAACATATCTATACCAAAACAATACATTCCTGGAGATATTTGAAACAAACATTTTTTGTTACGAATTAGCCATAAAAATATTAGCCCTTACACAGCAAAAATTGTAACCTTTTAGTGCTAATAAAGACATTTATTATTATTATTGGTTAGGAATGAAACAATCCCCAACAAAGGCTAATAGTCAGGAGAAAAATGTAAGCTAAGGTACATCAAAGACGAAAAATGAAATATAAAACAGGTCAAATAAAAAATAAGTAAGGGCGATAGGGAAACAAAAAGGATGAAAAAGAATGGAATATTTCAATGAGATATTTAATAAACCTACAAGTAGAACAAAACAGGAAAAATAAAATTGTTCAGTTTAAAATGAAGAGAAAGATTTACTTGGGCACCAAATTATAAATAAATAAATATAAAATTAAAATAGAACTCAAATTAAGATAATATAAAATAACACAAGAAACAATAAACCAATGAACATATTATAATTCCAGGGGAGATTCCTTTTTTGTTTAATTTTATTTTAATTGAATTAACCTTGTAACTGTCTTCATAAATGTTTTTTATTAATTAATTTGTTACAATGAACATCCAAATTATTGGAAAATAACTAAATATATGTATATTTTAAATTACCCGCCAAATCATTTGAAATAATTATATTTGAATGTCAAAATTTGTTCAATTTGTGAACACTTCTGTGTGTATTTAAAAGTAAACTAACCATTCGTCTATTTAAATTAAAAAAATTTGCTGGGAGTCTTGTCTGTTTTTGAAAAATGTGAACAGCTGTATTTACCAACTCGGAAATTAAAAAAAAATTTCGGCAGTCTAGTCCCAACCGGCTTTAATGCTGATTATTAGATAATTTTAAAGTCAAGATTTTATTGAATCTCAATTTTAAAAATATCAAATTTTACTTTTAAATCTCGACTCTCGTGTTTTGTTTGAAAATCTCGACTTTAAAGTTGATGTTTCAATAAATCTCGATTTTATATCAGAAATCTTAAAAAATTATTTTTTACTTCGTATATCTTGACATTTTGAAATCAATATTTCGACTTTAAATTAAAAATATTTAAAAAACATCGTGTTTCTCTTTTAAATTTTGAATTTATAGTAAAGATTTTAAAGAATGTCGATTTTAAGATTCAGATTTGAATAAGTCTAGATTTTAAAGAAATAAAAAAGTACTTTTTTAAAGATTTCGATTATGAAGTCGAGATTTTCATAAATCTTCATTTTAGAGTCGACATTTTAATGAATCTTAAAAAAAAATATTTGAAAACCTTCTGTTTTATTTTAAATCTTCATTTTCAAAAATATTAAAAATTAATTACTTATCTTTAAGATCTCAACTTTAAAAACGATAATCCAATGAACAAGATTTTAATTAATCTTGACTTTAAAGAGAAATTTTTTTAAAAATTTCGATTTCAAAGCAAATATCTTAAAAAATCTTGTATTCTACTTCAACTTTTTAAAGTCGAAATTTTGACGAATCTCGACTTTAAGTTTATAGTTTATTAATCTTAATTTTAAAAACAGAAATGTCAAAAAATTGCTAATTTCGATTTTGTTATCGAAATTTTAATTAATCTCAACTTTAAAGAGGCACATTTTAAAAATCTGGAATTTAAACCAACAATTCAAAAAAATCTAGTTTTCTACTTCAAAATTTCGACTATTTGAAGTCGAGATTTTGATGTATCTCGACTTTGAGTTTATAGTTTATGAATCTTTATTTTAAAAACAGAAATCTCAAAAAATCCCAAATATTGATTTTGATACCCAGATTTCAATTAATCTCAACTTTATTTTCATATATGTATTTCAATTTTAGCTGAAAAATCTTATAAATGGAGAAAAAATCTAAAAACAAATTTTGTTTTGGATAACAAATATTTAAAAAACAACATTTCTTTTTTATATAGAGAATATTTATTAAATATTTGATGCAATCGGGGTATACAAAAAATCCCGCTACAAAATTCTCACATTAATTTTTTTTAATTATATTGTTTTATTATAATGAATGAAGCTCATTGCTATTTGTTTCACTATATATATATATATATATATATATATATATATATGTCTATATGAAAGAGCATTGAAAAAATATAAAATTATGATAATAAGAAACAACGGTACAAACAAAATAAATTCTATATATTTGTTATGAAAGAAAAAAATGTTACTTTGAAAGAAAATTGTAACTCAGAAAAACAAATGGGTTGTTAATAATAAAAAAATTAATTACAGTTCAATTAATCGCTAAATTGAAAAAGAAAGAGGAAAATATCAAATTGTAAATTAAAAGCAATAACTTATAAATGAAGGAAAAAAAAATAATAAAACACAGGAACAAGTTACAGAGTGGAAAAAGTTTGTTAGAGGCGTGGAAATATTACAAAAAAAAATGAATATAGGATGAAATAAATAAATAATAAAGTTAAATAATATAAAGGTAATATTTCACGAAAATGCAATTTATAATTAGTACATAAATACGGTGTTAGTTTGATTAAACTTTTGTATATTTTATTCGATCATTACATGATCAAAAATTAGTAATCAAATTGTTGTTGATTATTACTAAAATAAACATATTCAAAATTTATATACTCGTGGTAACAAAATTTCCGACGTACGTCATAGATGACAAAAATTGTATATCCTTTTCTTTTACAAGAGACTGTTGTATGTCTGGACTGTTTCATCGATGTTGCCATATCAATATTATTAATATGAGGTTTGCATTGCTAATATTAACGAAGATAGTGACCATGATTTTATTCTGAATAAAGATTGAATCATGAAATTATTTTTATTGCTGTATTTTATATTAAAATCGGGTATAAGCTATATAACCTTTAAATCAAACGTCATATAAGTGCAATGTGGCACCATGTAACTTTAGTTATATTATGACGTGCATCGGAATTTTGTTGCCACGAGTATATGTACTATTTTTTTGAAAAACATCTTATTAATAATAAAAAAAATGAAAATAACTCACCTCGTAGCCTTTCGGCTTCTATATAATGTGCCTTCAACCACAGCGCCTGCAATTTTGCATGATTGTGTGGACTAAATGTGTGACTTTCCAGTATCTTATATAATTCTTTAAAATTACCCCTATGAAATGCTACGATCGCCTTCGCTTTTAAAACCGATTCATTATTATGTAATTTATCACAGGCCGGCAACGACCACAGAAATCTACCTAATCTTTCTACGTTTCCTGCTTGCTGCAACACCTGAAAGCAAAACAATCATGTTAAAACATGTTTTCAAACGTTTTCAATGTCTTGAATTATATAATGTTTTAATTGGTCGTGTATCTCCGATTATCTTCTGGTTCGAATCCCAAAAATCCAAGATAGTGCAATAAAAATCAGTCGGGCTCGTGATTTTATCACAAAAATTAATTCATGCATTTCCATGATATCGTGTTTTCATTGTTAATTGAAATTTGACTGAAAAAGCACATATTTGTTTGTTTCTCTTTAAGTCATTTGCAATGTTCTACTTCTCCATAAATTTAACCAACTACAACACTACATACATATTATTTTATACAACACGTTTCCCCATCCATTCGTATGTGCGACAGCTGAATCCAGTCAACTACACTTTTCTATTTGGTTTTAGAAATTATTCTTAGAGAAGAACAAATTAATGCACCACAAGGAGCACTAATGCATGAGGTGGAAAAAAGTGCTGGAAACAATGTTTAGAGAAATGAAGAGTAAAGGCAAAGAATATGGGTTAACAATTAATGAGGAGAAAATAAAATATCTAGTAATAAATTTGTGAAATTTAAGACTGAAGAGGATAATGAGTACAGCATTGAAAACATTCAAAAATTTGAAATCTAGGAGTAACTATAACAGATGACGGAAAAGACGGATCAAAAAAGAATAGCAACAGGAAAAAATGCAGCAGGGGAAATGCAAAAAATTCTAAAACCAAGAGATTCTGCAAAGTTAAGAGTATAGAGAACGAAATTCGACCTATTGTTATGTATTCCTCAGAAACCTGGAGATTCTATAAAAGAAGAAGGTAAAATCGCAGTTTGGGAAAGAAAAATCCTATGAAATATTTATAGAGGAGTTAATCTACAAGAGGTACGAAAGTGATGACAAATGAAGAGATAAGCTGTAAAAAAACCAACCAAGTGCAAGAAATGAAAAAGCAGAGTCTATAAGGTGGACAGGACATATAATGAGAAAGAGGAAGGGTAAGTGGGCAACAATAATTATTTTATTTTATTTACTGTTCCAACGGGTTCTCACCCAACTACAGATCAGAACAAGAAAATAGAAACTATTACAATAAAATATTGAAATAATAAAACAAACCTGCCTAAAGGATAATATACCTAGATCACAGTCAAATTTTATACCTAAGTCGATAAAAGTTGAAGATCTTTCAAGTGTCGTGTTATTTATTTTATATTCATAAACAATTTTACCCATTTTTAGTGCGTAAGTCATAACATTACATTTATCAACGTTAAGTAACAAGTTATTACATATACACCAGTCTTCGATACATTTTAAATTTAGGAAAAGTGTAATGCAATCATTTACATCGTTTATCTGACAGTAGATCTTCATGTCATTAGCATATAGCAGATACTCAACGTCTAGTGCTTCGATAATGTCATTTATGAAAATGTTAAACAAGAGTGGGCCCAGGTTACTACCTTGGGGAACTCCAGATGTTGCTAGGTATTCGACAGACTTGAAGCGATTAAAAGCAACAAATTGACGTCTATTACTCAAATATGATGAGAATAATTTAATCAATTGTGTAAATAATCCATATCTTACCAATTTATTCAAAAACACTCCATGATCAAGAATGTCGAAAGCTTTTGAGAAATCAGTATATGTAACATCTGTCTGACTTTTTTCATCGAAGGTCTCGGATATAAGTTAGAAACCCAAGAATGTTAACTACATTTAAAACTATATCAGAAGTGTCATAATCTGAGCTAACCGAGTAAGATTTAGCAAAAAAGTCAGCAAACCCATTAATGATGTCCAATGGACTATCTAACAGTTCATTATTATAAAACATCCTATCAGAAAATCTGTTGATCTTTTTTTACTATTAACAAACGCCGAAAATTTACAGGGATAAGTTTTCATATCTCTCTCAAGTGATTTAACGTAATTTTTGTAAGATTTGGTGAGTTCAGATTTGGTTTCAGACCTTAATTGTTTAAATTGCTGAAGAGCGTCTACATTATTATCTTTCTTAAGTTTCTTCAGATATTTGGATCTCAAACGAATGTTTCTAATTATATTTTGAGTAAACCGAGGTGGATATTTACGTTTGAACATTCTAGTTTGTTTTGGAACACTTTCATTCCATATTCTATCAAATTTTCCATAGAAGTAGGTACATGCATCATTGAATCTGTCAAAAGCTTCTAAGATAGTCGAGTCAATACTAGAGAGTCGTTGATATAATAGAAGAAAATTCGCTTTTCTAAAGCAATATCCGTTAATATAAGAAGGAAAATTGCTGTTTAAGCTATGGCTAGAATTTAGTTTACATGATATGTCCAAAGCAGGATGATGCCGACCTTCCGTTAGAAGAATTTCTGCCAATTTATCAACACTGCAACTGCTATAAAAAACAAAGTCAAGCAAATTTCCAGAATCATTATGTACGGAATTATGCTGAGTTAAATTAAATATTGGCAAGAAGTTAATTAATACAGAGATTTTCGGATTCATTAAATTGCAATTTAGATCTGTAAGGTACCAGGAAATATTGAAATCACCCAAAATAAGTACGTTGTTGTTGTGTAGAAATTCCAAATTACTTAGAAAATCAAACAAATTGTTATAAATTTCAATACTAGATTAAAGAGGGACATACAAATTCAGAACAAACACAGAACTTGCATAATTTATTATCTTTATCATTACAACATTAATGCAAGCTAGAATCGTGGAAAAAAATTATCTACATTCACACGAGAGGAAACAAAATCGTTGCTTACAGCAATAAGAACCCCACCACCTCTAGAACAGTTTTGCGCTTGAAAATTACGATCAGAACGATGAAACGAATAGAATGGAAAGAGAAAAAGAGGCCGACCAGGGAGAAGATGGTTTAGGTGCAGTAAAAGAAGATCTGAGACCATTAGCAGTAGTAAACTGGAGATAACTAGCTACCAACAGGAAAAGATGGAAATAGATAATAAGAAATATATAAAATTCGGCCTGTTCTAAAGCCTAAATCAGAATAATTTTTCTCTTGGACTGTAGCGATATTCATTTTAGATAGATCAACTTTAATCCTGTAAAGACGTTAATTTGAATGTTTATTTAAGTAGAATTAAGAACAGTGACTTATTAGGTTAGGCTATTTTGGTAGAAATGCATTTGGTATAAAAGTACTAAAGGTCAAGAATTTATCTAGAATTATTATAGATTTTGGCTGTAGTTACAGTTAATCCGTTGACATTTTTTTACCTATTGACCATCGCTGCGATTCAGCTATGTCCAACGCAGGAATTAAAGAGTCCATGTATGGAACAGAGTAAAGACAAAATAATAATTACATAGGTCCGCAAAAATATTTTATCTAGAGCTACATAGAATGTTTTTGGTAAATATTTTGTGCTAAATACAAAAATGACTTTCATTTCCTTACATCAAATACAGTTTTTCTATATCGGAACCAGTAAAAACTGGCTTCAGTTAGTTTTAGGAGCTTGGATATCTGCAACATTTTGCATCTTTTTGCATCAATTTAACAAACTGCTTCGTAACTCTTAATTGAATGCGAAGAGGTGGCAATAAAACCTTTTCGTAAGGAACCAAAGACATTATTCTTGCCGGGGGCTAAGGTGTTTCCAAACGATCACTCCAAAGCAGATCTTTAGCTTGCTTGTCCCACAAGAAAGGTTATTTGGAATAACTTGGTTGTTGATCCAATAACATAGTTAATATTTTGAAGTCTCCACAAACCATCCAGCGATATTCTTCATATTTTTTTTTTAAGAATCATTGAAACATCGTTAAAGTTCTTCTTCAAATGCACCAGAAATTAGTGTAAATTTTTCCCAATTATCCAATAAGACTGCTTTGAGGTTTGTGTTTGATGAATCAATGAATAGGCACCACTTAGATGAATCATATTCTATTTTACATATCTTCATTAGCCCTCGAAGATCACCACAAAAAACACCGACATTGGCCTCTTTGGAGAAAAATTTGGTGAATTGTCTTTTTCGGTACCTCTACAAGGATAATGAGGATCCGAATGATAGAAGGTTTTTATTTTTTAATTTTTAATTCTTAATTTTAGCAATTTTTTTTCACTTTATATTTATTCTATCAAGAATAAAAAAAAAATTTGTATTTTGTAAATTTTCTATTAGATTCATGTTGGTTCAAAATTGATCTTAAGAATAATGATATTTAAAATTTTGGTACATAAGTTTTCACAAGTGTTTTACTCTTAATATTTCTTACAACTAATTAAACAATAAACCTTAAACTTATCAAATAAAATCAAAATAAAAAAGTCTTTAAAACAACGGGAATCTAAAACTAAACCCTTTTCTAAACGCGAAAAATTGTTTTACTTTTGAAATATGTCAACCATAGAGGAAACCGTAGGGGGAAAATTATTCACTTTGATGCAGTATTTATGAAGTTGTGTTGCACAGCATATTATTTTATGTTCACATTTTTTCACAAATATGGCACACATTTCAATAAATTACTAAATTACAACGCTTGAATAGTTTTAATTACAATTATTTACGAGGATATGATTACTCTCTAATAAAATTTGATCTTTTTTCTTTAAATTTTGTAAAACAGAACTTTGAATAATAATTTTTTATATGTGATTTCGTTACATCTTTGTGAGCACGTATTCGAATTTCTGGGTCTAATTTTTATCAAATATCAGCACAATTTCTTTCAAAACCAATTTTTTGGTAATTTCAATAAATAAAATAATTTCCTTCAAACCATTACATATGAAATGATTATTTTTTTTTAATTGTTGACATATTTAGATTTGCAGATTTACATATACTCCATTTTCTATGCTATACTTCGGAAATAATACAAATTCTAATTTACAAACGTTAATTAGAGAAATTATTGTGTTACATGCTTAATTTTAAATATGTACTGATCACTTCAAACTATTTTGTATTATTGCACATACATTATTATTCATAAGAAAAATGTTTCCATGTGTCATTCTATGACATGAAAAATTATTGATATTTGTGCAATTTTCTTGCAATATTAAATATTTCTAATCTATAATATTACAATGTATTGCATTAAAGTAAAAATTCAGAGGCTTTTTAGAAATAAGAATAGGCTACCAAATTTCGAAATAAAAGGAAATGAAATGAAACACACATTTAGTAAGTAAAAATCTATAAAAACCGGCATAAAAAACCTGTGCAACTTTTGGGTGCGGCCCTGTGTTATTAATTAAAAAAATGCATCTTCAGTATGTGATGATTAAATAGTACCTAAACAATTTTTTGCTATATTAATACATTTTGCCTATATTTAAAATTATATGCAACAGAGTGATTTAAAATAAATTAATGTTTAATTAATAAATGAAAAGATAAATGCTCTAACGGAAACTTTATTTAGGCAGATTTCGGAATATGGAATTTTTACTGATGTCAAATGATACTCCTGCCTAAATAAAAATATAAATATTTACTACCCTGTTATAACAGTTTGGTGGTCAATCGTCCTCGTAGCTCGAAAAATATAAAATAAAAAAGAAGGTTATTAGGAATTAGTAAATAAACATAATCTAGTTTTTAGCAAAATCTCCAGGAACCAAAACTTTAGGAAACTTAAATGATAATGAGTTTGACTAATTGAATAAGAACGCAAAATTAAAAGTAAGAAAAATAGCAAAAATATTAATGAAATTCGGAACTAATAACAACAAGGATTAATTATTTTCACATCTTCAGCAATTGTTCTACTGCGGTAACTTGAGCTCAACATATTTTAAATTAAGAAGGAAAATACCGTTGAAAAAGCACTTGACCTAAAATATCAAGAAAGATCAAAGCAAAAAAATGGTTTATTACCGAAAACCCTTCATGAGAGCAGTATATTGTTTTCTACCGCAGAAAATGATAATCTTCTTTTGCTGGAAACAGGTGTAAAGAACGTTTACTGTTATGTCTGAGGGAAAAAATATGGTAAACGAGGATGCAATGAGGTCTGTCTCTGAAGAAGTACCTGGACCAGCTGGTTGAAAGAAAAATACATGAAATTGCACTATATTGTAATAATTACGCAGGTCAAAAAAATAATTGTACCAAATTGACTCTTTTTACTTCATTTCGTTTATAGAATAGAGGACCAATCTGTACACAGCATAGTCCAATATATTTTTTATTAGGTCAAAGGAAGAACACTGACACGTTAGAAAGAATATTTTGAAGAAACACTGAACGTAGAATAAACAACAGAATTAAGGGAAAGAAAATAAAGATGATGAAACAGAAACTAAGATTATAGATGATAATGTAGAAATAAAAGTGGAAGAAGTGATAGAAGAAATAAACATGTTAAAAAGAGGCAAAGCAAAAGGACGCGAGGGAATAACAACGAAGATGTTTAATCATCTAGATCAGACGGACACAGAAGTAATAACAAAATTGTTTAATACGGCATGGGAGGAAGAAAATGTATCTCCAGTAAAAGTAGAAATAATTATTGTGTCAAATTTAATCTTCTTTCATTAATCCTTTTAAGGACCATGTCCAGCAGGACAATTTACCCAACATAAATTGTCAAAATTAAATAAGGTGAAATTTGGCACCTTAACACGGCCTCCCCTGTTCTCATTTAAATGACAGATCAATGCACATAAAACGACGTTAATTTTTGTTCGTCAAAAACTAATTTATACAATTTATTCTTTCTAAGCCATGTCCGAGGCAACATCAAGCGAATCTTCCAATAACAGTGCCGAGGAAATGAAGTACCTTCGTGGAGGAAAAACCTGTTCAAAAAAACAGAAGTTGAAGTCCATGGAGAAGAAAATAATAACTACAGGCAAACAGATCGATGCAACCAACGCACAGGTGCTTAGAAATGCGTACGTTTGTTAATAAATTATTTTAATAAATTGTATTAAAATATATATTTGAGTGTTATTTTCAATGTCTTTGACATTGACAGTTACAAATTAATTTTTATATCTGCTGTGACTCCATTCACAGTTATTGGGCTATAATTAATAATGCAGTTCCTAAAGCGCCGTTGGGAAACAGTAAATAATGAATATTCAGAGAGATATAATAATACAAAACAGCAATGTTCACACTAGTAACGTTAAAGTAGAATTTGTACAGAAGATCATCAGAACAACAGATTTCAAGTTGAAACATTTTCATCTAAGTAGTTCTTTTTTAATAGATAATAGAAATAGTTTCGTATTCGATAATAAAATAAAAACCAGTCGATTTCAATTTATTTTAAGTGTGTCTTTATAAGAAATGTTTTTATTTCTTTCAAGAGAACCCACTAAACAGAAGACAAAAGATCCCTGATCGAGTTCCTACTTTTTATAATGGAAATTCCATCAAAACGAAGAATGAGGAAGGTGTGTAGATAAAGACATGTTAAATAACAAACAATAGTCTTGAAATAGTCAGGTTTTTTGCTTTCAATTTATAAGGAGAAAAGAAATATCAACAAAAACAAAACTAACCGTCCAGAACGCAATCTCCAAACCAATCCCAACGTATGGATGTGAAAGTTGGAATTTAAACAACCGAATGAAAAATAGAACACAAACCATCGAAATGAAAGACCGAAGGGGAGTTAAAGGAATCACAAGGAAAGAGGGGTGAAGAAACGATACAGAAAGAAATGAACTAAAAGTGGAACCGAACAATAAAGACCATTGAACCACAACAACTTAGATGGTTTGGACACATTGTACGAATGGATGAAAAAAAGCAACCGAAACGCAAGCAAAACCAACACAAAAAAGCCCAAGAAAAACATGGGACACACTAGCGGAAAGCTTAGAAAAAAAAAGGAGTATCATGAAAAGGGAAAAAGTTTAAAAGTTGTAATAAAAATGCAAGTAATAATAATGATAATAATAATAATAATAATAAAAAGTCTTTATTTGCACGTGTAAAATTAGATGTACATTTGGCTTGGGCGAGATTTAGCCATAGGCTATTCTTACAACTAACCCTTATACTATATGTTACAAATAATTCGTGTTTATAAATAATACTACTATAAAAGTAGGAAAAAAAAACAATGATGAAGGTGCCATCTATTCTGTAATACTTTCACCTGAAGTAGGCTATACATAGTAAAACTAAGAAAGTAAAAATCATTCAAAAGAGGCATATAAACAAATAATGCGAAGACATACATTATCATAAATTATTGACACGCCAGTAGCTTCTGCTTTATTGTAATGCTTTTATATTTGTGTCCAAGTTGTTGTACAAGACAATCGCATTGTATGGGAAGCTCCGTTTTAATGTTGCAGTGAAGTGACGTGGCATCGATAAATTAAGAGTATTTCTAATATTTACATCGTGCATTGATGCCCTGAATACTAGTTTATTTCTAAGATAAAGGAGAATTGAGGTAAGAATTATTTTAAAAATTAAGGAAAGGAATAGGTATTTAAATACATTATTAATGTTTAGACATCCAGTGAGAGAGAAGTCACGGGAAATGTGGTCATATTTCCTAAGGTCATTGACGAATCTACAGCAAGTATTTTGCATGATCTGCGACCGACTACGATTGACTATTGTTAGACAGGGATAAAAAACAACAATGCCATAGATCATTTTAGATATCACTAAATTCTGGCATATCTTAGCCTTTACAGACTTATTTCTGAGGAAATGTTTATTGGAATAGAGTAATCGAAGGGCCTGATAGAATTGTTGCACATCAAACCTCATACATTCATCAAAATACAATCCCAAGTTCTTGTCTGGTGTTCGTGTGGAATCGTTTACCCAGAAATTTTCAGAACTGCGGTAGCTTCTATATACTTAAATTTTTATTGCAGAAAATTAGCAATTTGGACTTGGAGGCATTTACGTGCAAGTTATGACTTGTAATACGTTAACACTTTCTGGAATTTACCAGAAACTTCATTTGAAGTTCCTGATTACATATATAACATTCGATATTTCCTACTATAGGTTTCAATCCCGGATCTATTTAAAGCTGCCAGAGGCGTATCATCCCGTTACTGGAACATTATTAAAACTTTAATTCAATAATAAGAGGTAGGTAACCTAAAGCAATTATGTAGACGAACTAACTCAAATAATTTTTGTAATTAGCTAAGTAATTAATGTTCGTGGCGCTATTCATGATTTATATTGCATTATAAATCTCGTTAATGTTGTTTCCTAAGTAGTTTATTTACAGATTTTAAAACCATTTACTTGCTGATAATCTTGAAGTGATTACTATGAATGACCAAAGTGATTACATACTAAATTGATCTCAACAGTTTATTATTATTATTTTGTACGTTAAGCATTAAGTGTGATATTTTAGTTTGCTGTATTACTTTTAAATGTAGTTAATGAGTTTTATTGATTTATCTACATTAAAACGACTTATTTTAATAATGTACAGTACGGTTTTGTTAACATTTCCCATAAGGTTAAAAGTTTTCCCGAGAAACGGTGCGATTGGGGGGTCCTGGGCCACCTGTTGCTTATTTGTCAGCTGAGAAAAAATGTTTTGTCTTTGCACGTAATACTATAATCGATAAATCAAATAGTAATGAGTATGCAGCGTAGTATTTTATGTAAACATTAAACACAGAAAGTTTATTGGAGTCATTATCACGTATGGCCGCGTTATAATCTCTCGTTTTGAATTCTCGGTGTCGAACTTCTCGGAAATATAAATTAGCGAGAGTTAAGTTCCTTTCTTCTTTCACTTTATGTATTTTATCTAATGTTTTAGGAATATTTGTGCCAGACCTCATTGTGTTTAACAATATTGTTATTTGATCTTTGTTGACTGAATCGTAAAAAATGATGTTTTATTAGACAAAGTAATTATTTCATTTCTATGAGTTTTCAAGCCGTGGTAAACAAATATTTGTAAACGGCCGTTGGGAAATGAATATTTCTGTTCTCGTTAGATAATAAAGTAATATTTAAATGCCAGATTACTAGCACATATCAGTTTACACTAAATTATTGACACGGAATTCGAATATCAATGATTTAACTTTCAAATGTGATTTGTTGACTTAGAGCCAAATAGTTTTCAGTATTGAATTGAGCGCAGTAAAATGTTTATGATAAAATCGAAAGTAACGTCTCGTAACCTTGCCAATTTCCAAACGCCGTATTCCAGCACGTGCAAAACGCATTTAAATCCATCTCTAATTCCAAGAAACCGATTAAAAAACCGCTTCAAAAACAAAATCTAACAAAAATTGCATCACCGATGAAATTTGATGTGTATAAAATGAAATTTTCAGCGCCAACCGTCGAAATAGTTCACGTTAAAATAAAATTAACTATCCCAAGGAGTCGCTCTATTTTTAGAATGTAACACAAAACGATCCTACTCGAATTCTTGTTTCGAAATATCCTTATTTTAAACCACAAACAAAATAAACTTCATCAACATCGCACTGTTCTGTAATTCTAATACAACAAAATAAAAGAATCTTGCGATTTTATTAAAAAACAAAAGGCGCTTTAATATCTGATAAAAACACTCGGAATTAAACCTTCAGGCAGTTGCAAATTTTTCCTTCAGTGCTCCTTTAAATGGCCAAAAAATATTAACGCAAACATATATAATTCTTCTTCTCCTTCTTCAATTCTCTATACCCTATTATCTCTAATTATTTAACCAACGGTCTTCATTGCAGTCTTCAACCAATTTCCTTAATTCTTCCATTATTTTGTCTCTTTTCTATTCTGTTTCTTTCATTCCATCCGCCCAATTTTCCCCTGGGTATGCCCTTTCTTTGTTTTCCAATGTTTCTTGATTCTTTTACTTTTTTTATTTTTTATTTAACATCATAACAACATCCCTGGACTCGGGACCGACAGTTTAACGTCTCCTCCGAAAGACGGCATATCTCCACTATACCTCATTGCTCATTGGTATAGTGCCTGTCTTTAACCAATTTGTTTTCATTTATTTTAATTATATGCCCAAGCCATTTTAAATGTTTAGTTTCTATTTGTGTGTTTACTTCTTCTTTTTGGTTTACCAATTGCCTTATGTTTTGATTTCGTTCTGGTTTTCTTTTTGTTTTTCATACAATTTTCCTTAAATATTTCATTTCTATTGCTGTAATTATTCACTCATCTAGCTTTTGGAGTACCGATGATTGACTTGCATAAATAATTGTTGGAATCAATATTGTATTGTATATTTTAAGCTTATTTCTCTTTTATCCACGATAGTGTTATTTAAGGCATCATACAGGTTGTTTGTTAAAAATTCAGGGTGTCATTGAAAATCTTGGAGTGGGGGGTGACTGGGGGCGGCGTTCGACCTAAGACAACCCTCGTATATATCTTTTAAATAAAAATAAATGTTTCGAGAAATTTAGAGGTTCATGGTATTAACACCAGAAAAGGATATTGTGCCACTCCTTTGTAAATACAGAATCACTTATAATTCCGTTATGTGGGTTGCATACTTTCACTAAATTATCCCAAACAACTAAAAATGAAAATTCAGCTAACTTTAAAAGAAAAACAAGTCTTATTTGGTAGTACAATGTTATTCTACATTTTAAAAGTAGAAGAACTGCAAATTAAAGTTTCATTTTTCTGTCAACTTTAGCGTCGTTCGAATTAAAAAAAAATGGAAGAACATTTTTTCGGCATAAATATAAAAATAATCGCGGCGCGAATAGAGTAAGTAACAATTAAAACAGCTTCATTGACTAGCGAAGCCATAGACGGTGAATTCAACGTTGGCGATGTGGAAGCCCTAAACTGGAAGAAAAATACTATAATTATCCGAATTGAAATTTTAAAAGCAGGTGGGCAAATGGATCACGTTTACTTGGATTTACTTTTCGAGGTGGGTCCAGTAACTTTCACCCTGATACAGGGTAACGGACCCGTCCATTTGGTCGGCACACCATTCATTAAAACACCAAAAAATAAAATAAACAAACTAGGAAAAGAATTCAGAAGAAGACGCAGATAACAGTAATGGAGATTTTGGTGATATTATTATTCTAGGAGAAGAAGGCGAAGCACAAAAAGAAAATACAATAGAAGAGATAGAAATAAGTGATGAAGATTCACAAGATGTTATTATCGTAGAAGAAATAGGAGGAGAAGCACAAGAAAATCCAATACCAGAAACGGGAATAGGAGAAAAAGGTGTAGAAAACGAAGAAAATCAAAAACACGAGTAAAGAAAAATTTAGTGATATATTGAACGATATTATGATAATAGAAGATGATGATGAGGTAATTTATATATACCTTTACTATAATTCCGTTTATTTATCCTTCTATTTCTTCATTGTGTTCTATAATTTTGCATGATTCTATGTATTTTTTAAGCTAGTTCTTGTGTTATTTCCTGAGTTTTTTGTTCTACGTGTTATTTATTATATAAAAACAAATTAGAAATCTTATTATAATAATCAGTCTCATATTTAAAGTAACCAGGAGGGTGTCAATTTCAAAAGTGTGGATTGGAGATAGCTCTAAAGATTGAATTTTATTTTAAATAATGCAAAAACTTTTTTAGTAGAATGGCAGGGGAAGCAGTTTAGTAGTGACAGAAGTTTTCTGAATTTTCTCTTAAGAGGGGATAGCTACCCCAATTCCAAAATTTCAAATTGCAACCCCTATCATGCGATACCTAATTTTAAAAGTCTTTGTACAATAAAATATTTTTTAATTAATTATAACATTGAGGATATTGGGTATGATCGTCAATACCAGAATTTTCATTATTCAAATAACGACAGTTAGGAGAAAATTTGTTTGATTTCAATACTTTCCGAATCCATTCATGTGACACTCTTGTTAATTTTGAAACTTTGGATAGCAACGTTGGAGAAATAGCGGCTCGATCTAAAATTTCCATTATATTTCATCCTTACATTGTTATTTTGCGCGGATCCGGTAGCTCCACATTTCCGCAAAATTCTCGTTTAATTTTTCAGAATTTCGTATTTTTTAATTTCTTTTTTAGTTTCTTACTTTCTGAAATGCATTTTGTTATTCTTCTTAATTTCCCGTAATTTGATTTGAACTTTATTCCTGATTTTTTTTTGAATTTGTTTATTTCAAAATTTCCGTTATTTCGTATATAGTTTAAATCTTTTTACTTTTTTAATTTCTGTCCCAAAAAAAGGCACAAATTAATAGATAATTCTGATTAAGTACAGTTAACATACATTCACTTCATTCTCAAACGCCCTACACATTTCTGTTAAATTTTGATATAAGAAAGTATTTCTTTATTTTTTTGGTATTGTGGTTCACTATACAAAAATACTGCGGTCACATTAAAAATGACGCCTTCTAGCAATTTGTTAACCTTCAATTAAAAATACAAATTCCCGCTAGAGGAAAAAATACGGTGTTTGCCTTTTTTACAAACAACAGATACATTTCAACGGAATACGACATCAGCGTTTGAGAAAGTCGAACCCACACACCACACGTGCACATTGTACAAATCATTTATCATTTATTTTGTAGTCCTCTCGGGCCTGTTACCAATGTACCATCTAGATAAATTATACCATAACGCTAGACTTAGCCAGACTACCATTAACAGCGATCTGGGCAGTTTTTTACCACCGCTTTTATATGTTCTATATATTTTGTAATGGAAGGAAAAAAATATTTTTAACATTTTTTAGGGCGCACTTTGTATATATTCTATTAGATTCATGTGGTTCAAAAACTATCTCAACATGGAATCAGATTTCATTTAACTCTAATAATGATATTTACAATCCAATATATTTCTTCTACATAAATAACATAATATGTCAACCATAGGAGGTAAAATTATTCACCTTGAAGTACTTCCCGATACAAAATGATGGTTATGGATCAGCATCAACGTGAAAATTTTTGAAAATATTATTTTCTTATCACTCAAGAAAATCCATTTATGTCACGGTTAAGTATATTAACTAATTTTATGTCACTACTGTGTTTCTATAACACTTAAAGCTTGTTTGTTATTTTTAAGGTTATGCAAGTTCCATAAAAATTTAATGAATTGACAACGTTATACCTCTAAAAGGTTTTATCAAACAACAGGAACAACTTAAAAATAATTCCAAGATTAATATCTGGGATTCAATTCGTTTAACTTTTTTTTAAGATTACAAAATACATTTTTACAATTTCATTTATTTCTAGTTCGCATTGAATTATAGTAATTTCAACGATGTGCTCTCTAGGCAAAAAGAAAACAAGAATTGAATATAGTGAGTTACCTCACTTTGTGATCTTTGAATTGTTTTTAAGCTATTCGTATTGTTTAATAAAACCTGTAAAGGTATTACATTTTTATGGAACTTACATAACCTTAAAAAAGGACCAACAATTTTTAAGTGCATACAGTATTATATAAACAAATTTACAAATAATAGTGACATAAAATTAGTAAAAATAATTAATTGTGACATGAATGGATTTTATTGAGTGATAAGAAAATAATATTTTGAAGAATTTTCAAGTTTTCACGCTGATGCTGATCCATAATTATCATTATATCCCAAAGGACTTCAAAGTAAATAATTTTCCCGCCTATGGTTGATATATTTCAAATTTCTAGCGTTCGTATTTAAAAAATAAAAAGTTTTGGGTTCCTCATTGTTTTGATGATTTTTTTTTGAAAAGTTTAATCAGTTGTAAGAAATATTAAGAGTGATAACTTAACATAAATATCATGATTAGAGTTAAATGAGTTCTGAACCCACGTTGAGATCATTTTTGAACCAACACGAATCTAATAGAAAATATACAAAGTGCGTCCAACAAAATTTATAAATTTTCTTTTTTTTCCTGATAATTGGTATTAAACGTAAAAATAAAATTCTTTCTTTCATAACAAAATATAATATAGCAAAATATTTAACTTAATAGTAGCTTGTATTTTTAGTTCTGGTTCTTATACAAGCTTCAAAGCATCTCGCATCTTGGCATGTTTCTAATTAAATTGTCAATCTCTTCCCGAGGGATATTTTCCCAATGGTTTAAAGTAAATTGAATAATTTTACTTGTCATAGTTTTAATTTTCCAGTTTCTTTTTTCAGGTTTTTATTACTTACGGCTAATGTAAATGAGCCCACAGTCCTAGTTGTTTTTGTTCAATAATTTATTTATTCTATATCAAGTTCTTCTCTAATTACTTAATTTCTTAGTTTGTTTAGTCTGGTACATCCGCATACTCTTCTTAGATATCTCATTACTACCACACCTAATTTGTTGTAATTTTGGAAATGTCTGAATCAAAATTTTTTTTTTCCAAATTATCTATAAAAATATTTGCCAGAGTTGGTGTTATTGAACCACCAATTGGTAACATTTTATTTTGAATATAAAATGTATCATCAAAAACGAAGTAATTTTGATTGAAACATAAATTACACAAGTTTATAATTTCTATAATCAAAACTTACCTAATGGTTTTTTCTTTAGTTACTATTTCTATATATTTAAATAGAGATATTTTTGAAAACATATTATTAACATCAAATAAAACTAATTTTCTGTTTTTTTTAACTTATGTGTATTAAGTTTTTGAATGAATTCTAATAAATTGTTTACTGAATATTTTGATAATAGTAATTAGTTGAATTCTTATTGAGCATTTCTGCTAATTTATTATTCGGTGTATCGGCATTGGAAACAACAGGTCTAATTGGTTTTGTATCTTTATGTGATTTAAGGGTATCATATAATTTTGGTGCTTTAGGATTTTTTTTAATTATTAGTTTTTTCCCATGGTCATTAAAAAAGAGATTAGATTGATTAACTAACTCCTTAACATTACCTGGAAACTTTTTAGTTGGATTAAAATTGACAAATAAAATGTTGCCAACAAATAATTTTCACTAACCGAAGATTTAAATTATTAATTCTATTATAACAATAATTTTTTAAGAATTTTTACTAAAACAGGACTTAATAACATCAAAAATAACAACTATCCGTTACAATTAACTGATATTAACCTTGTATTTCCAAAAGAACCTAAATAAATCAAATTATACAAATATATTACGTATTTTGGAAATATTACAAATAATATATATCAAAAACTATCTTTCGAGCAACATATTCAATAATATTTTTTAAAGTAAAGAATAATCTAGGCTTATTGTTAACAAACAAAACCAAAATGCTTAAATTAAAAAAATCAGGTATTTATAAGTTAAATCGTCCGGATAGTAATAGTATCGGTATTGGCCAGACCCTTACAGATTTTGGAATCAGATATAATAAACAGTAACGAGCTAATAGAACAACATAAATGAAAAATTTGTTTAAAAGTCGTTTTATTTTTAAATTAAATATTCAAAACGACCGCCACTCTGCTCTTGGTAATAAACAAATTCTCAAATGAAATTTTTTTAAATCTCGAAGCTTCAAATTTGCAATGTTCTCTCATCAATGAAAATATCCTTTTAATTGAAGAAAGTAATCGAGCAGGTCAAATCGGGATATCGAGCAGGCCATTTAATAATTCCACATGTTCCAATTCATTAGTATATCAAACCAAACGTTTACTTTCCGAGGAAATTCTTTATGAACTTTCATTATTTAATTAAGATTTTTTTGCTCGAACTCTGTTTTTTAACCCGTTTAAATAAAATGTGGCTTTTTCTTCATTTAACTCTTGAACCAAATGAAATCTATAAGGGTCACATTTATAAAAATCTCATATTTGGCTTACAGTATAAAATAAATTAGATAATAGCATTATCATATCATTACAATAAATTAAGACAATAATAATATTCGTGTTTCTTAAAAAGATTTATTTCTGCCTTTTCGTAATAAAAAAAAATATTTTAGTACATTAAAATAAAATTAATTGATTTTGGTAAAAACTTAATTTTATTAATTTGAGTATGTACGGCTCGAAGGACCATATAAAGAAATTCCAATGTTGAATTAAAATTGAGACAAAATGACGTACGCACTTATTACCGGATAATATATTAATGTCGGTTTCCGTATAAAAATTTTCATAAAATCTAATGTGTGCAATTAAATGCGACGATACGACCATTCCAAAACAAATAACGAGTTAGGCAGCGCGACGTTATCAATTACAAAATGACTTGTTCGATATCTGTAATGACTTCCTCACAATTTTAAACATTACACTTACTGATTTAATGAGATAATTAACGGTGCTATGTAATCCAATTGAAATATCTACACCTATAAAGTGAATCACTAATTACAGGAACCAGAAACTATTTTATCGGGGAGTGATTCAAAGCGATATTTTTCATTTATTTGTCAAGTTGTATCCCAATCTGAGATATTTCTGTACCGCAGCCGATTCTCATTAGCACATCCATTTATCTCTGAATAATGTCCCGAGAGATTTTCGTTTTACTTGCTTAATATCAATCCCGAATGAATATTTCATGGAAAAATTAAAGCTCGTCCAACGGCTCGTGCTGTAATTTGCCTTACAGATTAGATTATTCTGTTGATTGGTACTCACCTCACAGACGCAGGCGACCTGCTCCTGGGTGAAGCCGAAACTCGGGAGAGGGCTGTGTCTGCCCGTCGGGGGCGGGCTGTACGGGGGCGTGGTGTTCGTCACGGGAACGGAGACGGGATTTTGGCCGCCGCCGTATCCAATTCCCGTAGACAGCATGTTCTCCCTTTTCGTCCGAAACGGGTCCCTCCAAATGTCTGCTCTCTCCCGAATTCACATTTTTGTGGACGTGGCCGAGGGTCGGATACCAGGGGGAGGAGATTCGAATCCACACGGAGATGACGAACTGGAAGAAAATTAATTGGAATTATTTTTTCGGAAATTCGGTTAATTACAAATACAGGAATTGGTGTTTTGTTAATTGGGGTTCTGGTAACGTTTTTTATCGATTGGGTGGAAGAAAGTAACGTTTTATATACTTTTCCAAAAAAATTTTGCTTATCAACTGTAAGCGTTTACGATTTATTTCACCAAATGCTTCTTAGGATTAGTTTAAAATATACTGTTAAATTAACCGTTTCTAACCTTAGTTTGTGGAATCTATCTGTAATAAATATGAAAGATAAATTTAACTTGTCTTGTATTTCCACAGTATTCCAAAACTTTTTTAATAATTTTTCTGTGACTTAACTTTCGCTAATCAAATTCTCTCAAATAGTGACAGAAGATTGACGCATACTTGAATTTCCATCGTAAACATTTAAACCAATCATTATCAAGCAATATACAGGGTGATTCATATAAGAAGCGACACAGAGCAGGGGCATGTGAAGGAACCTAAAATATAGTGATTTAACGCAATTTTATCTCTATATTAAGCAGCACCCCTGAGAAGTTATATGTCTTGAAAGTGGGGTTTCAAATTTCGAAAAAAATCAATATCTCAGTTATACTTGAATGTATAAAAACCAAATGTGGTACACGTTGTGAATGTACCGAGAGCATTAATCAACAATAAGTAGAGTTCATTTATAACATTCTAAAGGTTTGATTAGGGGCGACGCACCTTTAAAATGTGACAGAACCTGTTGGCGGATCTAAAAAGTTATTGCTTTAGTTTATAGGGAATTTCTTCGTAAAACTTTTCTTACTCTTGTATTTCAAAAAACTTTGTCGTTTTCAACAAACACTAGACTAATTAAAAACACGTATTGCAGCCGTGTTATTTAAAATCATCGAAAATTCAGAAGTTAGCTATGAAGCTCCAATATTGTGCAACGCAGTTTAAAACGGTTGAAATTATATTAATGCCCAAACCACATAAAAATCCCAATAATGTAACCTACTATAGGCCAATTAGTCTCCTACTTAGCATTTCAAAAATCATATTACACAAAATCAATTCACTCCTAAATGAAATTCCAGATCATCAATTTGATTTTCGTCAGTCACATTCAACCATCCAGCAACGGCACAGAATAATTCATACTATAAACCAATCCTCAGAAGACAAAAAATACTGAAATATTTCAAACAAAATATCAATAATTATATGTCGTACATCATCTACAATATCTTTGAAAGTAAGAAATAATGTAGGTTAATATTTATTAAATGTAAAACCTAAAATTAATAAATTTTCAAAATCGGGTATATACGAACTAAATTGTCCGGATTGTAACGCCATCTATCTTAGACCTTAAGAAATTTTAACATACGCTAGTGTGAGCACTTACGAGCTTATAGATTAAAACAACCAGATAAGTTACGTTACACAAAACACTTCATTGACACTAAACACAAACCTACACTTAATAACACAATGGAAACAACAGTGGAAGTACTTCATATTAGTGACAAGAAAAAAGAACTTGTTTTTTTGGAGGAATTTGAAATCAAGACACCTAAAATTTCCTCAGTACATAGTATTGAATGAACAATTAAACCTGGGAAGTTCAATTGTTTTAGATTACCTTTTGGACTAAATACCTAAATAGGATATGAACCAAATTCTTTAGGAAAAGAAGAATATTATACTTTATAGCAAAAATTTATAATTTTATAGCAAAAAATCATACTGTACATATTGCTTTAAATGTTTATGATGTAAAGTTAAGTACACTTATAAGAAATATGTCACTTTTTGATAATGCAATTTAAGCGAAACCTGATCACAGAAAAATATTGAAAAAATAGCTTTGGAAGACTGGAAATTCAAGATTAGTATAATTTATCTTTTTATATTTTGGATAAATTTCACAAAGTAAAAGTAGAAACAGTTAATTAAATCTGGGATATTTTTCTTTGGTGTCATTAAAATTCTTCTTCGACATTTCGTGTTCCAAGTGCCATACTTGCAACATTTGTATTTAAGTACGAATGTTTATTTCTAGTTACATTTTTCGACGAAATCCCATTTTACAATTTTGCTATAGGTATGCCGATAAGACGAGACAAATTATTAAAAAAAAAAACATCGTGAAAAATGAAACAGTCATATTGTGAATAATCCATGTAATAACAGATACGGGGTATCAGGCTAAGATACGAACCGCAGGAATACCTGAGCGAAATGTTACGTCTGACACGGTCAAAATTCAAGGGCGTTACGTGTACGATAAAACTCTTTTTTTATCGTTAAGAATTTTCGACAGTTTTTTATTCGATTTTGCGCATCAGCGATAAAGCCCGAAAATGCTGATATACTTTATGATTTTTATGTGCATACTTTTTACAATATTTTCGATAATTAAACAATAGCAACGATGTTTCGTTGATGTTAGTCACAGAAGATGCTGTTAATTATCTCGCTCTTTCACTCACTCTCTCTGTTTCTCGCTTTATCACTTTCTCTCGCTGTCTCTGGTTTTGTCTCTCTTTATATTTTTACTAATCGCACTATTTAATTCTTCTAATCGTACGTGGTAAATTTAAAGCAGATTATAGCATATAACGGATTGTATCGAGCGCCAACATAAGGTGTACCTCAAGAATCCAATTTTGGATCCTTCTTTTTTGTTGTTTATAAATAACTTGCGAAATACTGAGTTTATCAGATGATTTAAACAAACTTTTTCCCTCTTCTTTTGCTTATTCATACCTTAGATCTATGATTTGTGTTTACTGGGTAATATTTAATCTTATTTGCGATTTTGATGACCAGCAGTCCTGTCATTTCTTTGGTGGTCATCTTGGTAATCTTTTCCCTTCAGGTTTCTCATCTCTTTCAATCTTTGCTATAGTTTATGTTCTTCCATTCTCGATACTTGTTGATTCCAGTTCCTTCTTCTTTCTCTCCGCCATCTGACTATATCTTGGACATCGCATTTGTATCTGATATCTTCGTTTTTTACTCGGTCCTGTCTAGTCTTTCCTACTATTGATCTTATTGTTTTCATCTCAGCTGTTCTTAGTGTCTGTTTTTGTTTTCTTGGTATCAGTTCTGGTTTCGATTGCATATGTAAGTATTGGTCATATACATGTTTTATACATTTTCGTTTCCAATCCAATGCGCTTGTTCCTCCATACTATGTACCTTAATGCACCTGTAGTGGTTGCTGCCTTTCTTATTGGTTAGTTGTTTCTTGGAGAATGTTCCCATAATTGTTATATTTACTATTAAATATTTGATCGACCTCACTTGGTTTATGATTTTTTCTTCAATCTGTAGTTTGCATCTTTTTGCATCTTATTGGCTTCTTGGATACAGTTAGGCATTTTGTTTTTTGTGTTGATATAACCATGTTGTTCTTTGGCAATCTTGTTAAATGTATGTAGCAGTCCCTGTAGGTTGTATTCGCTGTTAGACTCCAATATCGCATCATCTGCGTAGTATATAATGGAGATATTCCTGTTTCCTATTTTGTAGCGCGTTAGTGTTTTCACTTTTTCTATTGATTTATCCATTACCAGTTTCAACAGGAACGAACTTAAGCTGTCTCCTTACCTTATTCCTATATTTATCTTAATCACTTCAGATAAGTTCCTCTCTGCATTTATTTTAGTTAAGCAGTCTATATTATGTTCTTCTATAATCATTATTAGTTTAGGAGTTACGTTTTTTTCTTTAAGTATATTTATTTACTACGTCGCTTAGTCTTATTTTAACGATTGCCTTGGTTAGGTCCACGAAACACATATAGGCGGGAATGTTATATTCTATTGATTTTTCCATTTTATTGTTCTTCGAATATTCTCCAGGAAGGTTAATGCATATTTGCATTTGTTCGAACCAATTTTAGAGGCGGTTATTCCACTCCATAGAAGATACAGTCAAAATTGCGTTTTTGAACGTGTTCACTGCTTCTTCTGACGAATAAAACTTGTGACCAAGCAATTCATTCTTGATTTTGGAAAAGGTAAAAGAATCATTGGGACTCTTGCTTTAAAATTCAATTGTAACTGTAGCTACAACATTATTCGTGTCGCATTGGAACTTTGGATTTAGTTTAACTAAATATGACAGTTTATTTTTTTTAATAGCAATACTTGAATAGCAGCTTCTCCTCCTGTATGAAATACTAAAGACATCCCTCGTAGGATCGGAGGTGCGTGGATTGATGATCAGGGGTTTATTTTGTTGTTCAATAATTTCTGGGAGCAGTAGTTTTTCTAATATTTTCAATTTGGTTGAAAATAGACCTATTAGTCTATATAAATTAACTATATTTAAGATTTTGCTTTTACTTTAACAGTACTAATCCTTTTTTAGGGATTTTTTTCAGCATCTTTGGTGTAATAAGATATTTTCCCGGCGTCTGTTATTGTTTAATAATGTTATCTTCTTATAGATTTGTTTGGATGTAAACAATTTGATATTGTAGAGTGTCGTATCATTTGTTGTACTGTTTAGATAGTGTTGAATGTCTTGATTTGGGATATTACCATTAAATATAAATGCGGTCACCAGGTTGCAGATAAATTAGTTTTTTCCAGGTAACTTCTTCCTCTTTCATTCGTGGTTGGGTTTCCGGTTTCGAGTCGGACAGTGTACGTATTTTGTTCTAAATTTTTTTTTGAAGATTTGCTCGGTTACCAAATTGTTATATTTATTGAGGTAAATGATATAATCAGCAAACCTAATCTAATCTAAGCGAATAACAATTATGAGCCAATTTGTATAACGCTGGCAATAAATAAAGTGATTTTATTATAAAAAATACTGTGACGTATTTTCGAATTAATTTGTAATAACAACGGAGATGTTAAAACATCGACGGTCACAGAAGTAATAAAAAAATTGTTTAATAAAGCGTGAGAGGAAAGAAGGAAACCAAAATGTCAAAATGGGAAATAGGAATAATATTACCGCTCCACAAAAAAAGGAGTTTAACTGAGATTGGGAAAATTACAGAGAAATTACTAAAAAAGAGAAAAAGGTTGCAATGAACCATACATTTCCAAAACAAAGAAATCAAGTAATACGAAGCATTAATACATGAGAAAATATAGAACCAAAGGATATCTGAGAATATAGAAGAAGAATGGGCACAAATTGAATCGGTAATTCAAGAAGTTACTGACCAAATATTACCAACGCTCAAAAAAAGAAAACAAAATGACTGGTATGATGATGAATGCAAAAAGGCAGCAGAAGAGTGTAATAAAGCTAGAATCAAAATCATTCAAAATAGAAATCTATTAAACGAGCAGAGATATTCACACAAAAAAAAGAAGAGGAAAAAGATAAATATGTAGACACAAAAAGAGACTATAATTGGAAAACAAACTGTAGAAAATAGAGGAATATTTTGTTAATCAAGCGAATAAAAAGTCAAGAGAACTAAATGGATTGTGTGAAATTTTATAAATATGAAAATGATCAGCTAATAGGAGAAATAGCGGAGAAAAGAGCTAAAGAAGAAGTTGGGTGCTTTATAAAGGAAGCGAATGCGTAATATTTACGGAAATGGAGTTGAATATCTGAAACAACAGTCATAGTAGAATACGAATATAACGAAGACGAAAATAGTCGAATAAATGACGAATTTTGGGAGCAATTAACTGAAGTAACAGAAGAAAGTAAAGGGATGGTGATACTATTGGGTGATCTAAACGAAAGAGTAGGAATAAAAAACTATGAACCTGGAAAAACAGCAGGTAAGCGTAGGAGAAACTCTTAGAAATAACAATGATCGACGATTAATTGAATTCTGCTCATTAAATAATTTAATAGTTATAACCAATCTTTTGCAAACGATATATATATTAGAAATATTTCAAATAAAATATTAAAAATTGTATCTCGAGTAAGGGTAGAAACGATCATTATTTCAAATGTAATCTTCTTTTTTCTTTAATCCTTTTATGGACTATGTCCAGCAGGATAATTTACCCACCATAAATTGTCAAAATTAAATAAAGTGAAATTTGGCACCTTAACACGGCTTTCCTTGTTCTTATTTAAATGACAAATGGATGTCACATAACTTGTTTATTATTTTGATATCAATCATTTTGACGAATACTTTTTCTGAGCAATGTCCGAGACAACATCTAGCGAAGTTTCTGAAAATGGTACCGACAAAATAGAGAATCTTCGTGTCAATATTTTGAACAGACAAAAGGAAAAGTTGAAAAGGTCAATAGAGAAAAGAATAATAACTACAAGATATCAAATTTGAATATATGTCAAAAATTACAGCTGTAGAGAAACAAGTTGAATGTTTAAATAATATGGTGGACCGTTTGGAACGCTTAAGTAAGTGATGCGATTAGAAATGCATACGTTTGTTAATAAATTATTTTAATAAATTGTATTAAAATATATATATTGAGTCTTATTTTGAATGTATTTGACAATGACAATTACAAATTAATTTTTATATCTTTGCTATGAATCCATTTACTTTTATTAGGCTCTAATTAACAGTGCAGTTCCTAAAGCGCCGTTGGGAAACACAACAAAGATAGCTTAAGACATGAAGTATTAAACAAGACACATTTTAATGTAGTACTCGACGGCATTATAAAAGAAATTAAATAGAAAACGAAGAAAATGCAAGCAGATTACAGAAATATACAGACAGTACAGGTAGCAGAATGCGCATTTGCCGATGATTTGATAATCTACGCAAAAAACAGAGAAGATTTACAAAAGAATTTGAAGATATGGAAGACAGCACCAACAAAACGAAATATGAAAATTAATATCAATAAAATGAAAGTGATGATACTTAATGAAACGGAATCAAGAATAACAATCATAATAGACGGCAAAAAACAGAGCAACTATAAATGTTTAAATATCTGGGAGTAAAAATACACAAAGATAGTAAAGCAGAAGCAAAATTAAATGGCAGACTAGAAAATGCATTAAAAGTGTACTACCACCTAGAAAGAGTATTTATAAGGAAAAAAGAAATATCGACAAAAACAAAACTAACCGTCCACACCGCAATCTTCAAACCAATCCCAACGTATGGATGTGAAAGTTGGAATTTAAACAACCGAATGAAAAATAGAACACAAACCATCGAAATGAAATACCGAAGGGGAGTTAAAGGAATCACAAGGAAAGACGGGTCAAGAAACGATATAGAAAAAGATAGAACTGCTGGTGAAGACCATTGAACAACAACAATTCTGATGGTTTGGACACATTGTACAAATAGATGAAAAAAGACAATCGAAACGAATATGGCAATCAACACCAGCATAAGAAAGTCCAAAAGGTAGACCACGAAAAACATGGGACACAGTTGTAACGGCAAGCTTAGAAAAAAGAGGAGTATTATGGAACGAGGGGAAAATTTAGCAAAAAACAGGACAGAGTCGCTCAGATTTATTCACAACTAAAGTATAAAAGTTGTAACAAAAATTCAAGTTAACACTTTCTGGTAAATAAGGTTTTTGATTTTATATGTATATATATATAAATATATATTATATTATTTCTTAAAGCTAAATAGACAACACATCTATTATTACAACATGAATATTTTTAAAAAATGACGATTTTTTTAATTTCTCCATTTCAATCTACTATTCCGAACATGTTACATTTAAAAATTGGCAACACTGTGTATTTAAATACGAATCCAAATAATCGATTTGAGTTCGTACCGACGAAAAATAACAGTAGTTAAACTTAGTCTCCAAATAAACCCAATTTAAACCAATATTAGACATAACAATAACCATCAATTAAATAACGAACGGGCAAACAATGGTTTATGTAAAAAACGTGACATAACATGTTTTCAATATGTCCGCCGCTATTAATTCTCGGTGGATTTTCTCGATTCGACTGACACAACATAATAATTTTATTACATTTCTCCGAAACTTGGATCATCTTTGAAGTTTTCCCATGCGTATTTATACAATATTAAAATTTTATGTGCCTATTTTCTTATAAGAGTATACAGCGATAAAAGTATACAGGATGTTCGAAACATTGAAAACATGGCAACTACCTTAAAGAATGTTTTACCAAAAAAATCAAGCTTCCGTTTTATTTGGTTATTTATTCATTCATTCAGTCAGTTTTGATGGGATTCGTATGTTCTTATATTAAATTCAAAAATTCAATGGTCTTATTTGAGACTGGATTTTAATGTTGAATAAAACAACAATACTAACGATGTCTTCATTATTTTTGTCCAATTAGAAATTAACAATTTTTTCATGTTTTTTTGGTTGGTTAATTGTATTTTGCGTTTTTATGCAAGAAGTGGTATTTAATAGTAAATTATTTATACTTTAATTTAAAAAAAAAAAACATTCCTGAGCATTACAACTTTATGCCTGGAAAATCAACATACACTATACAAGGATATTTTTTTTCCTTACAAGTAACATAATCGATGATTTATTAACCAGCAGCAAATTATTAGTTAACGTGTATTTTCATATGTATCTAAAAGTAGATCTAATTATTTTTTCATATCAAATCATAGATTTCTTCCGGGTTTTTCAGTAACTGACATTTGTAAAATAAAAATTATAAACAAAGATCTTATTTGATGTACAAAATTTTACATTTTCAATATTACTTTTTTCTATTAATATAAAAAGTATAAAAAAACTGCTGAACAGAGGAAACAAATTTTTCTTCGAAAAGTTCAAAATCATGTTTCTTCCATACATATGGACCGCATAATAAAATAAAAATATTTATTTACATGTTACCAATTTTACATAATAAATATAATTTGTAGATTGTAATTTAATGTGTGTGAAATATAGATAAAGAAGTTAATATTATTTAGACATTAATTATTGAAAAGCATGGATTCATGGAATTATTAACGAAATAAATTTATTTTTGTAAAATAGTTAAGGAACGATGTATTTGGAAAAAGCATTTAGATCGAATTCGTAGATGATGAGAAGTGGTAAATGAAAAATGTGATGAGAGTAATGATGAAAAAGTGCAAAACGAAGAGAATAATCAAAGACAAAAAGTATATTTCACTAGTGAACTTGCGGATATACTAAAATCATGTGAGGATATAAATGATAATATTGTCACTGTTAAAGATTTTCAAGGAAAATAATATTAATTCTAGGCCTAAGAAAAATATAAAACACCATCTAGATTAGACTTATAAGGAGTTATTGTAGACTAAATCCCCTTAGGTTACATCTATCATTAATCATTTTCTTCTCCTATTTTTATATTTTTATTATTGTAAGAAAACTGTAAGATTACTTTATATCAACGTTCATGTTAGATATTTTTGTATTGTGTGAATAAAATCTTAACTCATCACATATTATTATTCATTTGAGACATAACAAATTTTGAAATAAATTTAAAGTTATGGGTCGTCACACTCAATTTTTCTACCAAGCTTTCACTTTTTTGCTCTATTTCTATAATATAATGTTATATATTTTTGCCAATTTTCACTTATCATTGACATCGATTTGTTGAATAGATTTCTAACATCTGGTAAGTAAAACGTAAACTTTAATTTGAGACAATATTAACTCTATTTATATTTTTTTAGCAATAGTTAACAATTCTGTCCTCATCTTTGTATCTTCAATCACTATATTTTTAGAAGTTAACTGAATTGCAATTTAACATTTCTTTCATTTTGTGGTTGGTAGAGGTTCCAGATCTTCGAGATAACCAACGGTCTCTGTTCGCACAAATAAAAGTAAACAATTAATTTTTTAGGTAGGTTCTTTATCACCAGTGGTATATCCTTGCTTCTTTTTTTTTAATTAACAATGTGAATGCACCTGATCTAAAATATTAATCAACATTTTTACTTTAACCAAAAATATGTACAGATTATGTCTTCGCATATTTCTTCAATACTATTTACTGCCTTCAGCTGAATTCTTTTTAAATTTTCTTCCGATCTTTCGTTTGTTAATTCTATTTCCTTTTATCAACACTCATATTCAGTTTAGGTAATTTTTAGTCTGGGCTTTTTTAAAAGCCTTCTCCAGTTCCTTCTTATAAGGTGTTGATGTGAGTATTGACGTTTTCCCCATCACTAAAATTTCACTTTCTTTCGCCACGAAAAACTGGAATGATTAGCTTGGAAAGTACCAAAAAAATGTATCTTGTCTATGTTCTGAACAAGAAGGAGTTGCATTATTAAAAAACTGTTCTGTAGAAATAGAAATAGAAAATTTTTGTAACGTGTGTAAGGGTGTCTTAGGCCTTGAACTATTTCTGATTTTGTTGTCTTGATGTTACAAACATCGGATTGGGGGTGACTTGTAGTTAAGGCTGACCAGTATTTTCTTGGTTTTCATTTTGAAGATACCGTTTGTTGGTAGTTTCATCTGGTTCAAGTATCCAATCTGGAATCACGTCAGGATTTAAAGGAGAATGCCTGTTTTTGCAAAACCATTAACCGTTTAAACACAAACAGTTTTTAAATATTCACCACCAAAAAGTTTGCTTTTTTTACCTTTTTACGCATTCAAATTGGAAGTTTCTGTATAAGAGATTGTTCCGAACATACCAAAGGGCATTTACAATATTTTGGAATGTTTCTAGGTATCTGTAATTTTTTTTTGGTACAATGCTTTAATTGCAGACTATATGTCTACACCAGTTTTAAGACTTAAACCAATAATTTATTCTAAATTGAGAGCTGGATTTGCCTATCTGTCAACTAGTACATATTCTTATATTTTATTTTTAACTGTTCGGTTATCTTTTTCACATATTCCAATTAAGTTTGATGTCTTGATTTAAATCCAGGTATTTTGCTGTTTTGTTGTGTTTTTATTTAAAACAACGTTGTTATTTAGATTAATCTGGACGTAGTTGATTCTTTTATTGACAAAGGTAATATGGACCGAATTTTTTTCATTGAATGTTCAATGTTGCTAATTGGATCCTGAAGATTGGCTACTTTTAAACCTGCCGTGTCATCAGCAAATGTGGTTAATTTTATGTTTCTTTTCTGGAATGTTAAATGGTTACAAGACATACAGCATTGGTCCAAGATATCTCTACTACTACTTTTATTTGGATTGTGAGTGTGTTGTTTCATGCATTTATCATGACATTTATCATAAAAAGCTTATTTTTTTGTTCGAGACCTTATGTTGTATTGTAATACCTATTTTTTGCTAAATGCCATTCTTTTTCTTGATTTGATTAGTCGAACGTTACAATAAGATCGCCGTTGATTGTTTTGCCTTTCTGAAGATAATCAATGAAAATTTTACCATGCACATTCCAAAAACCTGACGTTTGAAGATTGAACTATCTTCGTCTTATTTCGAGCCAATTCTTCACTTTCAATCTATTGTTTTGATTTTTCCTTCATCTCGGATGTGAAAATGTTTACCTATATTTCATCCATAGTTATGAATTGGTGCAAAAATGTTGCTCTATTGCTGTGAGACTTTGCCGAACACTCGATAGAAACGTTGTTTTAGCTCCATTGTGAATAATCGCGGCACCCATCTTGCGCACAGCTTTCTCATCTCCCAATTAATTTTCAATCAATTTGCCTCAGCTCATTTGATCCACAACTGCAATATTTTAATTCTACCACCCAATGTTTTACTGTTGAAAATGATGGAGTAGACTCCCTCAGAGTAGAATCTAGCTCCGCTATTATATTGGTTGGATTACGGTCTTCCAATGTTTACAAATTTATTGAGAGCGTTTACTATTGAGGCTGCCAAACAAATACTGTACAAAGTAGCTTCTTTAAAGTTCAAACTTTGGTACTACCTTCGTACATGTATGTAGAACGTGTCATTTGCAACAAAATATTCTAGTAAATTTTTTTCTAACATCATTTGTTTACACAAAAATTGACTTACTCGAAAATTAATACGTGGCAACACCTCACACTTTTAATAAAAATATGTGTCATGTAACCAAGGAATATTTAATCATAAAATTGTGTTAGTTTGCAGATATTTCGGATCGTTTAATCGTTTTAAGTTTATCTTTTGGTAAAGTAGTTTCAATAATTCAGTGAAAAATTGCATTTTATTCAAATTAACAATATCACGACGTGATTAATCTAATCCGCGATGTTTTGTATCAGTGTCCCAAAGATTGTTGGAAACGTTTAGTGTTATACCTAAAAAAATAGTGGTAGAAATCGTTCGAATCGTATTATAATTGCCGAGAAAACATTTTTCATTCTACTTCATCTCCTGTAATCGACCAATATATATATATCTAGGTGTACTTAAATAAAAACTTATTTTTAGAACGTTTAAAAAACCATTGTTTATACTTGACTGAGTTATCGGTGTTGCTGGCTCAATTTGCTTTTCGGTAAATAATATTTGGATAGATCTAAAATACTAATATTAATTTGTTTGATAGAGGAAATGAGGTAAAATAAAATAATATCATCCTGCTTCGATATAATTTGTTATTTATTTACGGCCTAATTTAGAAACACCCTGTATGAAGGCTGATATCTGCGTGCAAGGGCAATTTGTCATTTCATTAGACGCATTATGTTTGGAGTAGATGTGGCAAAAAAGCACGAGAGCTGACGATACCGTGTCGTGGTATGCAGCCCCGACCAGATATTTATCGTGTTAAGTAGGTATTTCTCGCTTGGGAAGGAACACTTTTCCTATAAACCGAGAATGGGATATTAATCGCGTACAAAATTGACACCCCCGGCGTGCCGAGATAAATTATAGAAGTTAGCAGATAAATTATGTCATGTAAATTGATTTTCTAGATACTAAATCCAATATTTACGATTAAAAAATAACTACACTTGCACTTTTATTAATTCATACAAGGCTAAGTTAATATCGAAGATACAAAAAAAAAGGGATAATGGTATAGTGTTTCTATTTTACATTGAAAAACTTAAATTTTAACTTCATTTACGAGGTTCATCCAATATAAGTAGATGTAAATGTTAAGAAGTTTCTAAGAAATGGGCATTTAAATATTATGTATACCACGTATTATCACTTGATATCTGAGATAGTGAAGTTCAGTTGGCCAAATCAAGTAGTCTCAATCAATCGCACACGAATTTTTAAGTATTTGACTGAGTTTCTATGGTCGTAAATCATTCTCCTTCTAAATTCTCAGGCAGTAGCGCGTGTAATTGTTTTCTTAATTTAAAATTTTTCTTTTGTTTAAAAATATGGCATTTTGGATACAGTAGATAAATAGTGAAATATCGCAATATGACTCAAGAAGTTCAAAAAAGATGAATGAACAAGTCCAAAATGAAAAAAATGTTGAATAATTTCACTGAAGAAAAACACAAATTTTGTTAATGTACAAAAAGTTTTATATTTTGATCCTAAGTATTTATATCACATATAAGATAGGTGAGGATATGTTATTAAACAGACACGTGGAAAAATTTATTGACTGATTAAGTAGATTTCATCATGAAATTAACTATTTTTACGAAGTTTACCCTACCGTGAAAATTTAAAGCGATAAATGTCAAATTTTCCCATAACTTTTATAATTTTTCATTCCAAAGGCAGGTTATAGATAATTTTTATAATTTGATAGCTAATTTTATGAAATTTACCTGTAGTACCAGACTTTAATAATGTAATATTTAATAATATAATATTTTTTCAGGTATATTACGAATTATTAGACCTTATCAATAAATTATATTATTTGAAATTTTGTAAATTTAAATCAAGCATGTTCTACCAAACAATTTTTTACTGCATTTTAATATAAAAATTAATTGAAAATAGCTTAAACACATATCAAATCAATTGATTCATTAATTTTGTAGATTAAATTGGCTATTGAAACATTATTAGTTCCTAAATATAATCTCATGTGACTTTATTAAATCTAAATTTTTCAATACATTTCAATAATGTGCCAAATTTTAAGATGTCATCTGAGATTTTTATAGAACATGTTCAGAGAAAACGCTTTTGGTTTAATAAATACAATCTGATTAACTTAGTATTCATTAAAGACTTTCGTCCTCGCTAATCAGAATGTATTTTTGTCATTTTTTTATTGTAATTCATAAATAATTGTCTTTAATTTATAATTTGATGGCCCTTTATTTGTTATACTGGTTACCAAAAAAATATTTATCCTAAATTAATTTTTTCAAAATTTTACCACTCATGTCAAAAATTCCTATACAACATACAGGGTGTCCGCGACAATAATGCGCATGTTTGTGGATGAGGTATAAAAACGTATGCAGAATAAAATTGTTTTATAAAATGTTTTTATAAAGTCAGCAGTTTTCAAAGAAATAAATATATTAAATATTAGTATTTTAGATCTATCTAAATATTACCGAAAAACAACTAAAGCCGGCAACACCGATAACTCAGTCAAGTATAAACAATGGGTTTTTAAACGTTCTAAAAATTAGTTTTTATTTTAGTACACCTGGATATTTAGGATGGTGGATT
This sequence comes from Hermaeophaga mercurialis, assembly GCA_951812935.1. Lineage (NCBI taxonomy): Eukaryota > Metazoa > Arthropoda > Insecta > Coleoptera > Chrysomelidae > Hermaeophaga > Hermaeophaga mercurialis. The sequence continues at coordinate 2,708,860 of OX638363.1, forward strand.
ACACGGATTGTAGAAGACTAAAAAATGTATTCTCAGCAATTATTACACGATCCGAACGATTTCTACCATTATTTTTTTAGGTAATACACTACACGTTTCCAATAATATTTAGAATACTGATACAAAACATCGCGGATTAAATTAATTAACACGTCACTGAATTATCGAAACAACTTTACGAAACGATAAACTTAAATCGATTAAACGATCCGAATTACCTGCAAACTAACACAATTTTATGATTAGATATTCCTTGGTTACATGACACATATTTTTATTAAAAGCGTTGCCACGTATACATTTTCGAGTAAGTGTTTTAAGTGAATTTTTGTGTAAAAAAAATGTTATTAGACTATTTTGTTGTAAATGACACGTTCTACATACCATTTAAAAATACGCATTATTTTCTCGGATACCCTATTTGTAGGATAATAAAATGTTATTTACAACTACTGTTTATATGAAGAAATAAAAAAAAGCAATACCAAAGATTACGTTGAATAAAAATAATGATTTAGCAATAGTGTTTAGATTTTAAGCAATCATAAATAACTTATTCTAATTACGATCTAAAATTTTCTGGGAATGAATTCAATCATCGCATTTTTGACAATCGTATTTGGGGAGTGAACCCATCTCCTACACTTCACACATTTCCTCCAGTTTTAACTAACGACTAACGATAATTTATCATTTTTTTCCCGTTGGTATTCTTCACCCACACATTTCGGAACAGGCCATTTGTAAGGCCTACCACAAAACCCATGTTTTGTATATCCCATCGGCAAACGATCTTGTGATAAAATCGATCGGTAATTATCTGGCGTAGTATCTGAGAATTTTTAGAAAAATTTCTCGAAAAACATGTTCCTCAAAAATTATTTTTACCTGCCTCGTTACTATCGCACTTTCGATCTAACCAATCTGGTAAAGGGTTAACAAAAATGTGTTCCGATTAAACAGACGAACAGAATTAAGCCGTGTTAGGATATTTAGAACATATTTCAAATAGTTTTGAGTGTTTGTTAATTTGTTTAATATAATTTACTGAGGTTGTTAAATCTGTTGAATGAAAAGTATAGACGTTTGCTAAATATATTTAGTTTGCTAAGAAAATGGAAGAAGAATCTGTTTCACTTAAAAAGAATACACTTGAAGTTAAACCCAACCAGGATATAAATAATAAAGTCAAAGAGATTTTATACCATATTTATAAGCTTTTCATGCTCAAGGTATAGCAAGATTAAAAATTGTGTTAGTTTGCAGAAGATTCAGATCGTTTAATCGTTCCAAGATTATCGTTTGGTAAAGTAGTTTCGATAATTCAGTAAAAAATTGCATTTTGTTCAAATGAAGAATATCATGACGTGTTAATTAATCTGATCCGCGATGTTTTGTATCAGTGTTCCAGAGATTCTTGAAACGTATAGTGTATTATCTAAAAAAGTGGTGGCAGAAATGATTCGAATCGTGTAATAATTGCCGAGAATACATTTCTCACTCTACTACATCCCCTGTAATTGACCATTCTAAATATCCTGGTGTATTAAAATAAAAACCATTGTTTATACTTGACTGAGTTACCTGTGTTGCCGGCTTTAGTTGCTTTTCTGTAAATAATATTTGGATAGATCTAAAATACTAATAATTATTTCTTTGAAAACGGCATACTAGACTAGAAACTCAGACATTTTTATTTTTCATACGTTTTAATACCCCATCCATTAATATGCGCAATATTTTCGCCGACTCCGTTCTTTTTTATTCAATTTACCGATAACATTTTAAATGAAATTGGATTCATAAAAATTGCAACATTTTTTAAAATCTGTCTACCTTAGCTATGTACCTATGCTTTTCCTTTTAATCAATAAGTTTTTTAGAAGAGATGACTTTAAATCAATTAAAATACATAACGTTCACTTATAAACAAACTGATTTTTTAAAACAGTCAAAAATCGTAAATATTCAACAAATGAACGGTTACAAATGCACAACCTCAAAGGTCAAATATAAACAAATAAAAACATGACTTTCAGCATAAATGTTCGTACTAAACGAGTGGAAAAACGCAAAAGTATAAAAAATTTAAAAAGTTGTCTTTAATGCAGATCGCATATCTTTTTTTTTCTTTCTCGTATCCTTCTGCTTTTTTCAGACATTGGATTTTCGATTTTTTGACCCTCTTGTCTCAAATATTTTTATCTTCATCAATAGTTTCCCTCTATTTAATCCCAGCGCTTCAATTTAGTTAATATATTTCCTCCTAGGATCTTCCTCGTTATTTTTTCTATTTTTCCTGTTTTCATGACTTTTTTGTTATTCTGTCTGATTTTATTTACAATAGATGGCAATATTTTCCCAGGCCTCTCTGCCTATGTCCCATAATTATCCTTTTTTCTAATACCAGTTAATTATTTTTGTTTTTTTCTGAAGAGACATTTTCCATGCGTTTTCGATTTTTGGTCCTATTTGAATGATTTATATCCATGCTGCTTTTTTATTACTGTTTCTTTGAATGGCATCCATTGTTCTTTAAATGTTTATTTTTTCTATCTGATACGCTTCTGTTTTATTCAGAAATCGGAATTTGAGTTTAGATCCCTTTATACTCATTTTATTCTGTCAATGGTTTAGTATCTTCATCAATGTTTTTCCTTTATCTAATCCCAACTCTTGAATTTGGTTAATATATTTCCTTGCTGTTTTTTTCCATATTTTCCTCTTTTTATTGCTTATTTTTATTCAGTCTGATTTTATTCAAAATAAATGGACGTATTTTTTGTTTTTTGTCGCTTTTAGTTCTTTAATGTCCTTTAATTACTCTTTTAAATTCTATTGAGTTGCTACCTTTCAATCTTTTTATTGTTCTTTAGTACATATTTTTTCTTATTATTTTTACAAATAGTTTTTGTCTCTAGAGGTTTCTTTCATGCAGTTTCCTTTTTCGCTTCTATTTAAATACTTATTAATATTAATTATTCCTCATAACAATAGCATTTTTGTTGTTACTATTTATATTTAGTTTGCCAAACATTCTGTTAGAACTAATCTATGATTTGTTTTGATTTCTGCTTTTTTATCTACTTTGTTTATTATTTTGAAAAATTATCTTATTATACCACATAAAAGATCAATATTATAAGCAAAAAATTGTTGCGTGTTTGAGAGGGGAGAACAACACCTAAATAAATACCCCAATTTCCCCTTCACATTCTAGCTGAAATAACTTACTTAAGTTAAAATAGAACGTACATATTTTATTTTGCCGGATACGTACTCATTTAAAGTTATTATTGGTAAGAAATAAAAAATAGTGAGTTGTTGACTATTATCTAACTAATTAAAAGCAAGTTATGGAATGGTAAATTGTAACAAGGTATCTTAAGACAGGATCGTACTTCCACGATTTTTGAAAATTTGCCTCATTTAAACGTATCCCAATGTTAAACGTATGAATTATAAAAAAAACATAAGGATTAATTTGAATAATTAAAATAACGGCAGTTAATAAAATTGAGAAATAAATAAATAACAACAAGATTGGCTTAAATATTTAATTTTTTTTTGAAAACAAGTTTTGCTTTTTTTTGAGGTTGCTTATTACTTTTCTAAATCGTTTTTTTTTCTTCAAACAGTCAAGATGATTAAGGCCGGGTGAATGTTTGGATCAACGAATTTTCTACAAGGTGTTTGCGAAAATAATGCGTATTTTTTATGTAGAACATTTTTTCTAACATCGTTAGTTTACACAAACATTCATTTTACATATTTACTCGAAAATTTGTACGTGGCAACACCTCACACTTTTAATAAAAATATGTGTCATGTAACCAAGGAATGATGAATTGTGTTAGTTTGCAGATAATTCGGATCGTTTAATCGTTTTAAATTTATCGGTAGGTAAAGTAGTTTCAATGATTTAGTGAAAAATGGCATTAATCTAATCCGCGATGGTTTGTATCACTTCCCAAAGATTGTTGGAAAGTGTAGTGTATTACCTAAAAAAAAAAATGGTGGTAGAAATCGTTAGGATCGTGTAATAATTGCCGAGAATACATTTTTCATTCTTATACATCCCCTGTAATCTCTCATATCTTGGTGTACTAAAATAAAAACCTTATTTTTAGAACGTTTAAAAAACCATTGATTATACTTGACTGAGTTATCGGTGTTGCCGGCTTTAGTTGTTTTTCGGTAAACAATATTTGGATACATCTATAATACTAATATTTAATTCTTTGAAAACGGCTGACTTTAGAATTTTTATTCTTCATACGTTTTTATACCTCATCTACATAAATATGCATTATTTTCGCAATATAATTTAGAATCAATTACAAAATTTTACCACATTTACCATACTAAGATTTGTTTACCAAATAACTATTTATTGTACATTTCTGGAAATTTATTTTCTTTTAAAGTTCAAATAAATAACGAATAAAATAATCGTGCAACTAAAGTTGAAAGGTATGACCTTAATTTTTGAAGTAATCGTTTTTATTTAATATTCGCAATGTTTTAAGTATGTATTTAATAACCTTTTCCCCTCTTTTGCTGTTAATAATTAATTAATATAGTATATCTATTTTATATTGCAAGACCTCAAAAAAAAGCACATAAAAATCCGAGAAACGAAGAAAATCCATGGGCGTAGTTGCTTAAGTATTTACATAAATTTGATATTCATGTAAATAATAAAAGAAAGACTCAATACATTGTGTATAATTATAGTTCACTTTAAGTTTTTATTAATAAACCGAAATTTTTTATTTTTGAGATGATTTTTTTTCTAAGTTGAAAATGTTTAAACATTTTTTTTAATTATTACTCAATGAAAGTGGATCAATCTAGTTTGAACAAGAAAATTAAATAATTCTACACATGATTTTTCAGGATGAAATACATCACTAAAAATTAATCATGGCTCAAAAACAATTTTAAAAAAACTAAACTATGCATAAAGTGCTGCTTTTGGTAGCAGTAATTTTTAATTTTTGATCAAACAATATTTTTTCGAAAATTGTATCCCAAAACTAAAAATGTGGAGAAAAAATTCTTTTGTTTTGTGGATGTAGAAAACTTTCTTATCGTGTATGTCAAAATTGCTGTCGCGAAACGTTTCAAGAAATACTTTTTGCAATTAGAAAATTAGTTTAAAAAGCAGGAATAACATAATGGGAGATTGAACGCGTTTCTACTAATAGTATCCCTGAAAATGAAGCACGAAACTAAATTGAACTCCGTTTTTCCCGTAATTCTTAGTACATTGCCGCTTCCAAAATAAATCTTTATCTCGTAAAGTTATTTTCGGTTCAAATATGAGCAAAATTCGGTCAACGCGGGCTGCGTTATCTTCCCAGCGGTCCGCCGACTAAATTTAAATTTATCTCGACCAGATGACAGACATTTTAACATCCGCATCTTATTTTCATGTGTTTATTCCCAAAAATCGCTTCACACTGTATTTCAATGCGCATTTAAGCTATTCATTAGAAACGATGTTTACAAAACAAATCGGGATTTAAAGAAGTGCCTCGTTGACACATTTTTCACAAAAACTGTCACCATTTGGCAACTGTATTTTCATAATTATGGCAACGTCGCAACTTAGATAAGCGTGTTTAAAAATATAAATATATACAGGGTGATTGAAGATTCTGGTACCAAAATTATACTTCTTCATCAAATAGTGAATATTTTGCTAGTGTACTCGTATTTAAAAATCAACCGAGTTTTTATGTACAGAAGGTTGTTGAAAAATAAAAATCGTTATTTTCGCTATAAAAAAAAGATCATAATGCGTTTTATTAAAATTTGTCAGCAAAAATATTCGATTTTTTCGCATTTCTGTTAAATGTGTTTAGTATAAAATTAACTTTAAAATTGTTATTTAATCCGTATATTTAACCACAAATATTTTTTATTGTATAACAAAATTTCTAACACAAAAATATGGTTATCCAAATGTAACAGATAAAATATATTTGTCTTAATAATTCAGGATTTTCCAAAACTTTTAAATATTCTTATGACAATTGTTTCACCTTTTGGCATCATCATAAGAATATTTAAAATGTTTTGGAAAATTGTGACATGGTTTTCTCTTTCTCGTATCATTATTTTTTTTAAAATCATTAAATGTGATCGTGTCTACAGTTTTTGCGTTTTTCTTCAAAACGGTGGCATGAATTTTGCATAAAATTATATTTTTTCAAAATTTTTGAAGGTGTACTTAATTTTTCCGAATTCCACATAAACCATAATATGCATTGACGAAGAATATGAAACAGAAGGAAATATTAACAAAAAACAACCCGAGCATACCGGTAAAAATAAAAAGATGAAAGGAAACTCGGGAATCAAACATGTATTCCGAAAATAGAAAATAATGCAGAGAAGTAACTAATTATGAGCACTAAAAATGAGATAAAAAATATACAATAATAATGATTTTAAACCGATTTGAAGACCTGAATTTAACCTCTCTTTCTTTATTCAATTCTTTTGTACTCATATTTTTGAGATAGAATACAATTTATTTGACTGATGTTTTTTTTAGGTTCAAATACATTTTATTTCAGTTAAACAAATTAATTAAAAAGAGGCTGTTTGTTTAGAATAAATAAAATTATTAATTAATAGAAATGAATAAATTTTCAAACCAAATAATATTTTCTGTTTTCGCATTAATATTTATTAAATCAAATAAATTTTGAGACTTATTGCTCAAGTAAAACGAAATATTCAATCAAATAAGCTTGTTATTTATACATATTTGAGTTACAAAGTTAGTTGGTTCAAATAAATTTTATTAGAATTTAATTTAATTTGCAATTTTTTATTTTTGAATTTGAATTTTGTTGTAATATCCATTCTATTTTCTTGTTCTAATAAATTGTGAGGTCATTATTAGTGTACTCCAGACTTCTTATTATATTTTGTATTATTTTTCAAAATCACTAATATATTTTTCGATTGCTTCTTTACTCATCCAATTATTTTAATGTAATTTATTTTTCATAATGTAATTACGATAATTTAATGAAAACTTTCGTATAAAATTAAATTATTAATATTTAATTCCTCTTGTTTGAAACGTTGAGTTATGGTGTCATTTGAAGTGCGTGTTTTTTAATTAACATACTTAATAATTATGAATAAAATATCTTCAAACTATTAGCTTAGGTTAAAGGAAATGTTGAAGAGGAAGAAACAACAAGAAGCGAACATTTTAGTGTTGGTTCACACCAAAAAAAGTAAACAAAGACGAAATAAAGAGGCAAATGGAGCCACACTTTTGCCGACAAAAACATTTAGGTACAATCGATTTAGCCACAAATTGAAGACAACATTTTAAGAAAGATGGGACGCAAAATTTGAAGAATATATGTCTAAATTAACATGAGCAAATAATTCCATCTGGAAGTGAGAAAACATTTAAAATAACATATAAGACATGTACACACACCATCAATACGAAACGAAAAAACGAACCACGAACCATGGGCTAGAACTGAATAAAGAAAAAGAAAATTTATTTCCACTACAGTTTCTCAACCAGTAAATCACGAAACAAACCAAGAAATATGACAAAAACTATTTCAAATAGACATAAGAAGGTCCATAACAGCAGTGACTCCAAAAGAATTACATATTGAGATATAATCATTAAGTCCATTAATCTCTACAAGAATTAGAAGATCAAATCAGAATTGTTGTTCAAAAATAAAACCTGTATATATAGAAAAATATTTTATGTGAATTTTACATAAAAATTAGGCTGAAATTGGTAAAGTTTTTTGTTTCGAATCCGACAGTTGTATCCGCAACTTTCATTATTTTTAATTCTTTTTTTAAACTTAACGTTCTTTTCTTCTAAATCCTGTGTCCACTTGGTCCGTACCACTGCGAGCAGATGTGATTATTTTTTTGATGTTTTTCTTATTTTTTTTACATATCTCTCTATATCGTTAAAATCATTATTATTGTATATTTTTTATCTCATTTTTAGTGCTCATAATTAGTTACTTCTCTGCATTATTTTCTATTTTCGGAATACATGTTTGATTCCCGAGTTTCCTTTCATCTTTTTATTTTTACCGGTATGCTCGGGTTGTTTTTTGTTAATATTTCCTTCTGTTTCATATTCTTCGTCAATGCATATTATGGTTTATGTGGAATTCGGAAAAATTAAGTACACCTTCAAAAATTTTGAAAAAATATAATTTTATGCAAAATTCATGCCACCGTTTTGAAGAAAAACGCAAAAACTGTAGACACGATCACATTTAATGATTTTAAAAAAAATAATGATACGAGAAAGAGAAAACCATGTCACAATTTTCCAAAACATTTTAAATATTCTTATGATGATGCCAAAAGGTGAAACAATTGTAATAAGAATATTTAAAAGTTTTGGAAAATCCTGAATTATTAAGACAAATATATTTTTTCTGTTACATTTGGAAAACCATATTTTTATGTTAGAAATTTTGTTATACAATAAAAAATATTTATGGTTAAATATACATATTAAATAACAATTTTATACAAAATACGTTTAATAGTAATGAGAAAATCTATTTTCTAGAAAACATTGAATCTAAGTGCTCATTAACAACAGATTGTCGTTTCTACTAATTTAATGACTCTCAAAATGATAATAAAACCTTCATAAAAAATATAAAAACACCTCCCATCTTGCATAAAATACTTATTTGAGCATGGTGCAATTAATAAATGATTATAGCGGATTGCCTTGAACAAATTGAAATTTTTAAAGAGCTTTTACAGAAAAATATGAAAGCACCACATCTTACATTAACCACAGATTTAAGCACGATTCAATTAGCAAATAATCAAAGAGATTTAATTCAGGATATCGAGGGAGCTATTTAATAACGGCTTATCATCCTCAAACAGTTCCACAATTTCCAAAATTTTCAAAAAGCTTTTCCAGAAATAATGAAGATGCCTATCAACTTTCATGAAACACTTATTTGAGCACGGTTAAATTAATAAATAACCAAAGAGTAAAATCAAACCGATTCAATTCAGGAAATCGAGGGGGCTATTTAATAGCGGTTTTTCATCCTCAACCAGTCCCACGATTCCTGAAATATAAAAAAGGCTTTTACACATAATGAATACGCCTACCAATTTGAACGAAACACTAAGTTCATCATGGTTAAATTAGTAAATAAATCAAAGAATAAAAACAAATGGATTTAGATCAGGGGGTCGAAGGTGCTGTTTAATAGCGGCTTGTTTTTAACAATTCCGAAATTTTTAAAGAGCTTTCACAGAAAAATATGAAGGCACCACATTTTAAATTAACCACAGATTCAAGCACAATTCAATTAGCAAAAAATCAAAGAGTGATATCAAGCGGATTTAATTCAGGAAATCGAGCGGGCTATTTAATAGCATCTTAACTTCCATTACTATTCACACGATTCACGAAATTTTCATAAAACCTTTAAAGAAAATTATGAAAGCGCCCCTTTTTATACGAACCATCTATTTTACCACATATGGTTTGATGAATGTTAAAAAAATGGCAAAGTATAGTATAGCGCAAGTGTTAAGGGAAAAGTTACGGAAAAACTCGTCACTTTTTCAAAAACCAATGGATTTCTTATAAAAAAGTTGTAAGTTATTGTTTTTGTATGGCGGCAATTTTTATTGTTTGAAGGAAAAGGAGAACTACGTGAAATAGAAGAAGTGGTTGATGGTGGTATATCGCGTATTAATGATATAGTAATGGACCAGGCGACGGACTATGTATATATTTTTGCCGAAGCTGGACTAAATGGTAGACTCGAAGACCATATACTTTATTCTGTTTGAAATGCTATTTTTGGACACAGTTCCCAAATGTTTTCATTTCTATTTTGAATATCGTACACATCTACGGTTCTTATTGACAGCTCGTCTTCTACTGACTCCTGATTCTAATGAAGTTTTACATCCAGTCTTGTTGGATTACTAACGCACCAAAGATTTCAAAATACTTACATGCCGCCTCGAAACTAAACTTTGTTGCACAATAAACAACTAAAAAAATTCCACAGATTCCACAAACGAACAATTGGTCGAAACTGCACCGTCTGGTCAAACAATCGACAGGATTGGAAACTATCGCACAAAAAAACGGAATCCCCTAAATCCAGGGATTTTCACTTGGTTTCACGGACTAAAAGACGCAGTATCACGGCCTCGGCCTCCGCTGGTGCAACAAACACTAAAAACTGGTTGCGAGCCTTCGACTATATTTAGAGGAATATGGGCGGGATTTAGGATCCGCCGTCTGTTGCCAAGGAGTTTGAGGAGGAGCCTCTGGTGACTGGGTCCAATACAAAAACCGAATTGAAATGTTGAAATGTTTGCGGCCTGCGTTTGCTGCTGGACAATTACTAGTTTTATCCACCTAGCAGTAGGCATTACGCTTCTTCTAAATAACGATAATTAGTTGTATTGGTGTATTCGTTAATTTGATTGATTTTCAACCTTTGGGGTTCACAACTGTGGTATAATAATGGAAATACAAAAAGAAAGGACTTATTTATCTCCTAATGAGACCGCCTTAAGTTGTTAGTTTTGAAGAAAAATAAGTGATTTACTTGGATAATAACAGCAAACAAAACAACAAAAAGAAAAGAAAAGGATGAATCAAAATCTGAACCAACCAACCAAATGAAAATGTGTGCAAGTTCTGAAAAATAGATAATCAAAATTGTAAATAAGTTTTTAAAAACGATGATAACGTATTCTGAAGAACATAATTAAAAAAAATTAAAAAGAACTGAAATTTAATTCTAAATTGTTTATTAATCGCTATTTTCTATTTCGATTTTTTTAATTAATCAATATTTCGAATTAAAATTTAATGAAAAAATTAAAATTTTTATAAAACTCGGTATTTAAAATTTTAATTTAATTCAACTGATTTATCATTATTATTGTTGTTATTATTATTATTATTATTATTATTATTATTATTATTATTATTATTATTATTATTATTATTATTATTATTATTATTATTATTATAATTTTAGCATCTATTTTATTCTGGTTGACAAATTGCTGCCTATGTGGAGATATTTTTTTAATAAAAATAAATAAAATAGAATCAAACAATTATTAGATATTTTAATTTTAATAAATAATCGTTATTCTGGATTCAAATTTAATTAAAAAATTCTACTTTTTTGGTATTTTATTCCCCTATTTTGTACTTAAATGTTTATCAGAATCGCTATTTTTGATTCGAAATTCTATTGAGAGGAAAAAAATCACTACTTTAAATTCGAGATTCGATATTTCATAAAAATAAATTTCAACCGCTCATTTTGAATTTAATTATTATGCTCGCAATTTTTTGTTAAATGTTTTTGCATTATACTTCGATTCCATCTTTTTTATTAAAAAATTGTTTTTTCAACAACAGTTTAAAAATTATTTAAAATACGCCGTTATAACTTTAAATTTTAAATTTTTGAGAAGAAAAGGTGTTTTTGAAATAATTTAAAAAAAATCAGTATTTTAAATTCAAATTTTAACTAAAAATTCCGCCTTCCTGTGCATTTTAGACCCTCATTTTGAATTTAAATCTTTATCAAAGTCGCTATTTTTATTAAAAAATATTTTTTTCCCATCATTTTAAAAATTACGATTTTTATAAAAAAAAAGGTATTTTTGAAATATTTTTTTAAATTGTTGTTTAACAAAAAAAAGAATGCAAAAAATCAATCTGTAAATAATAAAAGTTAACAATAATGACTAAGTTATAGCTTAAGTTAAATTGTAGACTTACGATTAAAATAAATAGCATCAAGAACAAACATTATTATCTCTGTCATATATTTTTAATCATAAATTATTAAACAAACATAATAATTAATCATAAATTGTTTGAATATTTCTTGTGAATGCTAATGTCAAAAATATATTAGTACATAGAGCTGCAATACTTTTTTATTATAGCTGAGAAGAAAGAATTTTCTAGATATTAGTGATTGTTTATACAGAGTTGGCAGAATTATTGGAACACCGGATTTATTACTTTTAAATCAGAAACCTTATTTACCACCTTATTTAGCAGAAGGTGTTAAGGTATTATTTGCATTTTTGTTATAACTTATACTTTATTTGTGAATAAATCTGAGCCACTTTGTCCTGTTTCTTGCTAAATTTTCCCCTCGTTCCATAATACTCCTCTTTTTTCTAAGCTTCCGTTACAACTGTGTCCCATGTTTTTCGTGGTCTACCTTTTGGACTTTCTTATGCTGGTGTTGATTGCCATATTCGTTTCGATTGTCTTTTTTCATCTATTTGTACAATGTGTCCAAACCATCAGAATTGTTGTTGTTCAATGGTCTTCACCAGCAGTTCTATCTCTTTCTATATCGTTTCTTGACCCGTCTTTCCTTGTGATTCCTTTAACTCCCCTTCGGTATTTCATTTCGATGGTTTGTGTTCTATTTTTCATTCGGTTGTTTAAATTCCAACTTTCACATCCATACGTTGGGATTGGTTTGAAGATTGCGGTGTGGACGGTTAGTTTTGTTTTTGTCGATATTTCTTTTTTCCTTATAAATACTCTTTCTAGGTGGTAGTACACTTTTAATGCATTTTCTAGTCTGCCATTTAATTTTGCTTCTGCTTTACTATCTTTGTGTATTTTTACTCCCAGATATTTAAACATTTATAGTTGCTCTGTTTTTTGCCGTATATTATGATTGTTATTCTTGATTCCGTTTCATTAAGTATCATCACTTTCATTTTATTGATATTAATTTTCATATTTCGTTTTGTTGGTTCTGTCTTCCATATCTTCAAATTCTTTTGTAAATCTTCTCTGTTTTTTGCGTAGATTATCAAATCATCGGCAAATGCGCATTCTGCTACCTGTACTGTCTGTATATTTCTGTAATCTGCTTGAATTTTCTTCGTTTTCTATTTAATTTCTTTTTAATGCTGTCGAGTACTACATTAAAATGTGTCGAGTTTAATACTCCATGTCTTAATCCTTCTTTGTTGATAAAATATTCTGATTGTGAGTTTCAAGTTCGTATCTTTATTGTTCTCTCATATACCAATTATGGCTTTTCTCAGTTTGTTTTTTACTTTTCGTCTTCTGAGGTTATTCCACATTTCTTTCCTGGGCGTATTATCAAATGCTTTTTGAATGTCTATAACTACTACACATATTTGTGTTGTGCTTTTCTTTTAAAATAAAACAGATTTTTTAAAATTTAGCAATAACGAATTGTCATTTTGATATAACTTTTAAGAAAACTGTGTTGCTTTTAATTTGTCTATATTCTATAAGTTAATACAGACATAGAATATTTGCCAGATTCATAGGTTTTGAAAGCAAAAAAACTGACTATTTTAAGACTATTGTTTGTTATTTAACATGTCTTTATCTACACACTTTTAGTTTAGTTTAGTGGGTTCTCTTGAAAGAAACAAAAACACTTCTTATAAAGACACACTTAAAATAAATTGGAACCGTTTGGTTTGTATTTTATTATCGAATACGAAACTATTTCTATTATCTATTAAAAGAGAACTACTTACATGAAAATGTTTCAACCTGAAATCTGTTGTTCTGAAGATCTTCTGTACAAATTCTACTTTAACGTTACCACTAGTGCGAACATTGCTGTTTTGTATTATTATATCTCTCTGAATATTCATTATTTACTGTTTCCCAACGGCGCTTTAGGAACTGCACTGTTAATTAGAGCCCAATAAGAGTAAATGGAGTCACAGCAAAGATTAAAAATGAATTTATAATTGTCACTGTCAAATACATTGAAAATAAAACTCAATATATATATTTTAATACAATTTATTAAGATAATTTATTAACAAACGTATGCATTTCTAATCCCATCACTTACTTAAGCGTTCCAAACGGTCCACCAAATCATTTAAACAATCAACTTGTTTTTCTATAGCTGTAATTTTTGCCATATATTCAAATTTGATATCTAAGATCTGGCTCCTCACATGTTCTTCGATCTTTTTGCTTGTAGTTATTATTCTTTTCTCTATTGACCTTTTCAACTTTTCCTTTTGTCTGTTCAAAATATTGACACGAAGATTCTCTATTTCGTCGGTACCGTTTTCAGAAACTTCGCTAGATGTTGTCTCGGACATTGCTAAGAAAAATTATTCGTAAAAATGATTGATATCAAAATAATAATTAACAAGTTATGTGACATCCATCTGTCATTTAAATAAGAACCAGGAAGGCGGTGTTAAGGTGCCAAATTTCACTTTATTCAAAATTTTGACAAATTATAGTGGATAAATTATAGTGTTGGACATAGTCCATAAAAGGATTAAAGAAAATAGAAGATTAAATTTGAAATAATGATCGTTTCTACCCTTACTCGAGATACAATTTTTAATATTTTATTTGAAATATTTCCAATATATATATATATATTTATACATATAGATTTTTATGATTTGTGTACGTTTTCGTGTGCAAAAAATTGGTTATAACTATTAAATTATTTAATGAGCAGAATTCAATTAATCGTCGATCATTGTTATTTCTGAGAGTTTCTCCTACGCTTACCTGCTGTTTTTCCAGGTTCATAGTTTTTTTATTCCTACTCATTCGTTTAGAATCTAAACTTTAGATCACCCAATAGTATCACTATCCCTTCACTTTCTTCTGTTACTTCAGTTAATTGCTCCCAAAATTCATCATTTATTCGACTATTTTCGTCTTCGTTATATTCGTATTCTACTATGACTGTTGTTTCAGATATTCAACTCCATTTCCGTAAATATTACGCATTCGCTTCCTTTATAAAGCACCCAACTTCTTCTTTAGCTCTTTTCTCCGCTATTTCTCCTATTAGCTGATCATTTTCATATTTATAAAATTTCACACAATCCATTTAGTTCTCTTGACTTTTTATTCGCTTGATTAACAAAATATTCCTCTATTTTCTACAGTTTGTTTTCCAAATATAGTCTCTGTTTATGTCTATATATTTATCTTTTTCCTCTTCTTTTTTTTTGTGTCAATATCTCTGCTCGTTTAATAGATTTCTATTTTGAATTATTTTGATTCTAGCTTTATTACACTCTTCTGCCGCCTTTTTGCATTCATCAACATACCAGTCATTTTGTTTTTACCGATTCAATTTGTGCCCACTCTTCTTCTATATTCTAAGATATCCTTTGATCCTCTATTTTCTCATGTATTAATGTTTTGAAAGTAGTTCTGATTTTCTCATTTTTTAAATCTACATTGTATTTTCTAATTCTTTTACCTATGTACATACTATTTATAGGTATTTCCTGCTCCATCCTTATCCTTACTAAAAAATGGTCGGAATTAATAATAATAATAGCCTATTCTTACACCTAACCCTTACACTATATTTTACAAATAATTCGTGTTTATAAATAATACTACTATAAAAGTAGGAAAAAAAAACAATGATGAAGGTGCCATCTATTCTGTAATCCTTTCACCTGAAGTAGGCTATACATAGTAAAACTAAGAAAGTAAAAATCATTCAAAAGAGGCATATAAACAAATAATGCGAAGACATACATTATCATAAATTATTGACACGCCAGTAGCTTCTGCTTTATTGTAATGCTTTTATATTTGTGTCCAAGTTGTTGTACAAGACAATCGCATTGTATGGGAAGCTCCGTTTTAATGTTGCAGTGAAGTGACGTGGCATCGATAAATTAAGAGTATTTCTAATATTTACATCGTGCATTGATGCCCTGAATACTAGTTTATTTCTAAGATAAAGGAGAATTGAGGTAAGAATTATTTTAAAAATTAAGGAAAGGAATAGGTATTTAAATACATTATTAATGTTTAGACATCCAGTGAGAGAGAAGTCACGGGAAATGTGGTCATATTTCCTAAGGTCATTGACGAATCTACAGCAAGTATTTTGCATGATCTGCGACCGACTACGATTGACTATTGTTAGACAGGGATAAAAAACAACAATGCCATAGATCATTTTAGATATCACTAAATTCTGGCATATCTTAGCCTTTACAGACTTATTTCTGAGGAAATGTTTATTGGAATAGAGTAATCGAAGGGCCTGATAGAATTGTTGCACATCAAACCTCATACATTCATCAAAATACAATCCCAAGTTCTTGTCTGGTGTTCGTGTGGAATCGTTTACCCAGAAATTTTCAGAACTGCGGTAGCTTCTATATACTTAAATTTTTATTGCAGAAAATTAGCAATTTGGACTTGGAAGCATTTATCTGCCGGTTATGGGATTTCATCGAGTTCTTGATTTATTAAATTAACTGCATTGGCACAGTCTGTTGCGGGAAAATCAGTAAATAGTTGTGTGTCATCTGCATTGTACAGCACAGTTTTTAATATGTTTGCACAAGTCAGATGTGTATAATAAAAATAGTAATGGCCCGAGAACGGACCCTTGCGGTACCACGTATTTTATTATAACTGATGTAGACTCCTTATTGTTAACCGAACCCAGTTGCGAACTATTACTCAAATAAGTTTTTATAAAATTTAATGACATTTGATCAAATTCGTAATGATAGAATTTAGCAGCAAGAAGTATTGATTGTGTCAAAAGTCTTACTAAAATCTAAAAGAACTAGAATGCCAGCTTTCTTCTTATCAATACTGTTTAGCATATTCTCAGATAGGTAGGCCAATGCAGTTGAGGTACTAACTCCTCTTTGGAAGCCTGACTGATGCAGGGGAGTTATACTATTTTTATCAAGATATTACGGGTTTCTTTGTAGTTATTCCAATGTTCTAATGTTTTATTTTGCTTAAACTTAGCCAGGGCGTTGTCGCGTTCTTTGAAGATTAATTTAACAGCAGGTGTGAGCCAAGGAGATTTGGACTTACTTACTCTGGCGGTGCAGAATGGGGAATGTTGATCAAACAACTGGATTATCTCTGTAGTTAAATACTGTACCTTGTTATCAATATCTTTGATTGACAATATATCATCCCACCGGATATTGTTGAGATCTTCTAAAAATGCGAGAAGACCGAGATTTGCGAAATCTCTGTATGCTGTAAATTTTTGTTTCTGCGCGTTAAAGTTTAAAACACCATCCGGTGATTAGTAAAGTGGTCAACGTTTATGGTACCGTTTATGGTAGTATGTACAAAACTCAAACACAAAATGTTACATTACCAATTTTGAAATTAATTCACAAATTTTCCAAGCTGGGACTATAATAAACAATATCAAAGCTTAAAATTTTACTCTTGAAACACGAAAAAAAAATTGATATAGGCTTTTCTATACGATCTGCATTTTTAACTTTTTTTGAACCAGAATCGATAGATTTGATTGACTGTATTCCAGTTTGAAGAAACTTAAGTTCTCATTACTCTTATCATATTTACTATTACCACCTGTTACATGTTTATAGAGGTTTTGCCTTTCCACTTTAGCACTAAAATCACAAATAACCAATTTAGATCACGATTTGGTACTTTATTAATCATAGTGTCTAGATTTTCATAGAATTGATCCTTTATATAATGTTCTTTATCTTCAGTTGGTGCATGAGCATTTATAATTGTATTTTTTCTGTACTTTTCTCGTATTGGATTCATTTTTCTTCCCTAGTACTAAAAAATATGCTGAATACTACGTAGAAACAAGTACAGGGCGCTCCTAAATTGCATCAACATAACTTTATTTTATGAAAGGTTAAAACGAACCTTGTTTGGTAAATGAAAATATTGAATACAAGTTATGTTTTTTTAGTGTTGCACCTCTTATGAATTTCAGCATAAAACTCTCGAATGTCGAATAACATCTCTAGATAATACGAAAACACAACAAACAGATACAGGTATACGTACCTATTTATAAGTATATTCCAACGCCCATGTAAGTGAGCGAACAAAGGACACCCCTCTTGAAAATCGTAATTAAGGGGACGTGGATGTACTTTCCCTGTACAAGGGTGCGGCGCTTTAATCGGGAATCCCCTAAATTAATAGTTACGATTTGCGGTGCTACCCGGTGTCAAGTAATAGACTGCCAAACTAGTCATTTCTAATATTGACTTCCTGATGATGACGCTTGTTTTCTCTATCATTATACTAGTTTAAAGCTTATTACATGAACGCTTGTTTGATAACATCCGGTATATTGAAAGTAGATATGGGTGAGTGAGTCCAGTTGAGCCCTAGAAAAGGTCATACGTGGAAAAATGTATTTACACAAGTTTGATAATAAAAAAAGAGAAGAAAATTTAGTAAAGGATATAAACTGAAAATCAGAAGCCATGGTAATAATTCTGGACTGATTAACAACATTTTCTTCTTCACTTTCTTCTATGCACTATTCGGGATTTTTCATTCTTTTACCCAATTCTTTCAAGGTTTGTAGTCTCAGGCCAGTTCTTTATCTTTCTTAGTGCCTTTCCTTTTTCATTTCTTATTAGTTCTATTTGTCTATTTGGGTCGTTCCTTTTATGGTTTTATTTGATTTTGCTTAACAGACCAGTAATTAATGTATGGTGACTCATCGTTTTCTGATCCCCTCTTCTGTGAATTGTTCTATCTTATGTTATCTCATAGAATTTATTTCAATACTATCCATTTTTATTTTCTTCTCCCAATTATTTTTTGGTATAAATTGGTAAAGATGGAATGGGAAACTATATTTAGGCGAGATAACAGCCTTTCATTATATACTTTGTGCGGGTTCTCAAATTTATTTAACAAGGAAAACTTCACAAGCGTTATAGTATAAAATAATATAATTTTGGAAATAGATACAGTCAACTACATTAATTTGAATTAATTAATTATCTATAATGAAAGTAGAGACTATTTTAGCTTTACCAAACAAAGATCAAACATGAAATAACAAATATTGCGAAATAACGCAAATATTTATGGATGAGGCATGAAAACGAATGCGGAATAAAAATGTCTTATAAATTTTTTTCCTGAAGTCAGCCGTTTCCAAAGAAATGAATATTAGTATTTTACATCTATCCAAATATACTTTTTTTGAAAAACTGTCATAGCTGTCAGTAGTTAGGTTAGGTTTCTGGATCATTTTCTATACTTTGCATCTAAACCATTGTATTACTACCTTCTTGGATGAATTCCTCCTGGACTGCTTTTGGTTTTGTAGGATAACTTGGTTGTCTCCAAATTCTGTGTAGTCTCTATCAAATAGTGCTACGATCATGGTGAACTCTGATTTGTTTTTCTATTACGTGACTAATTTTCCTTTAAATGACATAGAGCTCCTCATAGTTCTTCTGCATTTTCTTAGTGCATTGTAGACATGAAGAGGTCTTCCAGGAATAATTCAGGTTTTGCGGGAACTTGGTTTGCTCTCAGATTCTGCGTAGTCTCCATTAAATGGTGCTAATCAATCATGGTGATCTCTGATTGGTTTTTCTTCGTGCATTGTAGGATTAGACGAGGACTTCTGATTTCGGGGTCTTTTCCTTTGGTCTTGCCTTGTGAAACCAAAGTATTACAATACTCCTTCCTCAGGTGCATTTCTTCTGAAATATTTATGGTTTTGTAGGGTACCTTGGTTATCTCCAACTTCTGCGTGATAGTGAAGTATGATTGGTTTTGATTTAGATACTTTAAATATTCTGTATATTACGTCTTTAATTTTCTTCTAAATGACGTAGGACTCGTCTCAGTTCTTCTGCAGTTTTGGAATAGACCTCGTTGTTTTCTTCGTGAATTGTTAAAACAAACAAGCTTTCCTTTCTGGTTTCTGGGACTTTTCCTGTAGCCTTGGCCTGAAGGATGAAACCATTACAATAAATTAATTTCATTATAATTTATTAAAATATATGTTTATATAGTCTATGGTTGAATTTCGATTATCGTTTTGGGCACTTCTTCTTAGTAAATTGTGAAATGTAGGTCCTGACTGTTGCAAATAGTTCACGAAATTAGTCGAATATTATTTTTTTTCTGGAGCATTATGTTTATTATTGTTATTAATTCTCATGTAAACAAACCTTTGCCTCATTTTTTTAAACATTTCGTTGAAACTTATTCTACAGTGACTTACTGAACTCATCAATATTTGAACTTCATCTTTTAAGAGTGTCCAGGTTGTCACCAAATTGGAAGTTTTTCTTTATCTGATCTTCAGTAAAGTGTTTTAATGATTTTATCGAAAATGACGAAAAATTGTTCTACTTTTGCCATTTTTCTTTATTTTAGATTTCTTATTATAAGTACATTTTCGTTTGTACCCCTATTTGTTTCTAAAAGCTGATTGTTTTTCTCGTAATTAGTCCTTTATTGTTATTCTGAGTCTCTTCTCCACTATGCGTGTGTACAGTTTAAAACATGATTGTGATATCTTTATAATTGTTGCAATTCACTTCATTTCCTTTTATAAAAATAGGAACTATCAAGTTTTTCCTCCATTCTTTGGGTATTCTCTTTTTCGCGTGCTTCTTTATTTATGTTCCATATCGATTTCTTCCCTTTTATTCTTATTATTTAGTTATTTCTATTAGTTAGTGATAGCTCGTATTCTATCGCCGGATTTTTCGACTCGATATTGCTTATCCGCGATTCTACTTCTTCTAAGGTTATTTCTCCAAGTTACACTTCTTGTTCGTTTCTTAAAGTTGTTTCTTGCTCCTCCATTAGATTGTCGTATTTGAATTTATTTTCATACTGATCTCTCCAAATCCTCAGTTTATCTTTTATGTCCATGTGATATTGCATTTTGATGGAATTTCCATTATAAAAAGAAAAAACTCGATCAGGGATCTTCTGTCTTCTGTTTAGTGGGTTCTCTTGAAAGAAATAAAAACATTTCTTATAAAGATACACTTAAAATAAATTGATATCGACTGGTTTTTATTTTATTATCGAATACGAAACTATTTCTATTATCTATTAAAAAAGAACTACTTACATGAAAATGTTTCATCCTAAAATCTGTTGTTCTGATGATCTACTATACAAATTCTACTTTAACGTTACCACTAGTGTCAACATTGCTGTTTTGTATTATTATATCTCTCTAAATATTTATTATTTACTGTTTCCCAACGGCGCTTTAGGAACTGCACTGTTAATTAGAGCCCAATAACTGTGAATGGAGTCACAGCAGATATAAAAATTAATTTGTAACTGTCAATGTCAAAGACATTCAAAATAAGACTCAAATATATATTTTAATACAATTTATTAAAATAATTTATTAACAAACGTACGCATTTCTAAGCACCTGTGCGTTGGTTGCATCGATCTGTTTGCCTGTAGTTATTATTTTCTTCTCCATGGACTTCAACTTCTGTTTTTTTGAACAGGTTTTTCCTCCACGAAGGTACTTCATTTCCTCGGCACTGTTATTGGAAGATTCGCTTGATGTTGCCTCGGACATGGCTTAGAAAGAATAAATTGTATAAATTAGTTTTTGACGAACAAAAATTAACGTCGTTTTATGTGCATTGATCTGTCATTTAAATGAGAACAGGGGAGGCCGTGTTAAGGTGCCAAATTTCACCTTATTTAATTTTGACAATTTATGTTGGGTAAATTGTCCTGCTGGACATGGTCCTTAAAAGGATTAAAAAAAAAGAAGATTAAATTTGTTTCAATTATTGTTGTTAATCTTGCTCGAGATACAATTCCAAGTTGTGCATAAAAATATTTGCCAAAATTGATGTTTCCCATTGATAATCCTTTATTTTGGCTATAAAATGTATCATCAGAAACCAAGTAATTTTGACTACATAGATAGATTAATTAAACAACTTTATAATTTCTATAATTAAAATGTGGTTAATATTATTTTCTTCAACGAATTCAGTTACCATTTGTGTACATTCAATTGATTTATAATATAAAATTATATGGTACAATTAAATTACATAACTGAAAGTGTTCCAATAGTAACTAAATTCATACAAGAAAACCAAGGTTAATTATGGAAATTATAAACTTGTTTAATTAGGTATCAGTTAAAATTTTGTTACTGTTTTTGTATAGATGATGTTCTGGCTTGTTTCTTTAATCTTATTTGATGATGCCCAAAGGTGAAACAATATTTTAAGATAAGTATATTTTCACATTTTTAAGGGATAGATTCCACAAAGTAAGGGTAGAAATAATCATTACGGTTAAAAAATCGACGTGTTAAAGAATTTTCGCAAAACTCAATCCCCAGCTGAAATAATTCACACATTTCATACATTATCAACGCATTGTATAAAAACATAATTTTTTTTTCTCTTAAGATTTATCCGAATCGGTGTATTATTGTTAAACGAAACTAGCCCTACAATAGATAATAAAAATTACCGACAACACTCCAGGGGATCCAACAATCCCATTGCGATCGACCATAAAAGTCAATGGGCAAATCGTTTTCCCGTATTTGTCTCCCTCTTTGTTACGCGATTTATTAAATACAATGCTCTAGTTAGTAAGTCGTTTATCTTAACCGAAACGCAAAAGCGATTGTTGTTGAATTATACTGTCATTGTTAGTTTTAATGTCTTATTCGATTCCGGAAAGAAACGAAATCATTTAGAAATGTCACTAAAATACATGATTGGGTAAAAAACGCTGATTCACAAATTATATATAATGTATAATTGAGGGTTAAAGAAAATAATAGGAGGTTGTTATATCGTTAGAGTTTTGCGAAAAATACGGGAATGAGAATATAGGGTGAAATTCAGACAAAAGAAAATATATTTTTTTTTAAATGAGCAAACCCAAGCATCACATTTGGTATCAGGAACAGATATTATAGAAACCGGAACTTTATAAAAGTAAATGCTTCAAACCTGTTACATATTTTTTAACTTAAAAAGATTAATAACTTTATGGTGTTGAAAAAGTGTAGCAGTTACCTATTTGCTACTTAAATTGACTACAACAAAGGACCGTCGCATTGAAGACATTTTTAAATTTAATGGAACTACCCGGCTACTATTAAAATAGCTTTTTAAAAGATTGCTACTTTGAAACGGCAAAGCTTTGAGGCAGGTACTAGTTTGTGGAACTAAATTGAGATTTACAAGAGATGGTACTTTATAGTTCCAGATAGCGGTTCTAGCAACGTACCTGGAACTTAAAAGTATAGAAACTTTAAGTAACATACATAAATCCCGGGTAACCCCCAGTAGAAAACTGTGTTTTCTTGAAAGTAGCCGCTTTTTTCACATGCCACCATATAGTGAATTATATTTAAAATCGCTACCCAATGGTATCATTATACTATTTAGTAACATCAAGTTTAACAAAATGTCTTCCAAATTAATTCATCTGATAGATGTTCATCTACTTTTTGTAGAAAACTGAAAAAAACAGCAAACAACCAAGCGAAACTTAATTTATCTGTTAATTACAAACAACAATAAGCCATCTAACAATTCTAATTTAACCTACACCTACATGTCAATTGTTCAATAGATAAAATCGATTTTTCAAATATCGATACTTTGATTGAGTATCGGAAAAAAAAATTGGTTGCAGGAAAATCCGTACTTTTTCAGAAGTCATTGTTAAGTTGCGTGACTATATTTTCTTTCGTAATAGTTTGTAATTTTTTACATAAGTTACAGAACAAACTGAATAACACTGACAATATAATATCGATACCTAGAGTATCGATATTTTTAAGAATAATTTAAAGATATTTTCAACATCAAAATATTTATATGTATAGTTCAATATGAAACAGGATATAGAGAAATTGTATTTTATTCTTTAAAACGTATGAATATGGTAAATATTTAACTAGCGTTTGGTTCAAATTTACTTTTTTGTAAATGTACTTATAAAGTGGCAAATGGGATCTTAGTGGAGAGATGTGGAGTATCGCTCAATAAGACTTTGACTAATTACGGTTGTACATTAAAATATTCCGTAAAAAACTCTTCAGAATTGATTAAAAAACTTTAATTTATGTGTCAATCCAAATTACTTTATTT
The DNA here is from genome assembly GCA_951812935.1 of Hermaeophaga mercurialis. Lineage (NCBI taxonomy): Eukaryota > Metazoa > Arthropoda > Insecta > Coleoptera > Chrysomelidae > Hermaeophaga > Hermaeophaga mercurialis. Next base: position 2,732,836 of record OX638363.1, read on the forward strand.
TTAATAATAAATTTTGTATTTAAGATGTGTAGTCGAATATTATCAATTATGCCAAATATTTTTATGGATAATATGCAACTAAGAATTTTCACATTCAAATAAATCCAAAAGTTTATTGTTTTGGTATGTTTTGTTTTGCTAATGTTTTGGCTGGTTTTACAGGTAGTACAATTAAGTATTTTCTTTTATATTATTAATAACTTACACCCAAATATAAAATTTACCGTTGAAGTTGAAGAAAACAGCTCCATAAATTTCTTAGATATAATTATCAAAAGAGTAAACTGAAATCTTCAATAATTAATGTTTCGAAAAGCAACTCATACTGATATGACTCTTCCTTATAAATTAAATAACTTCGTATCACATTAATTGGCAGCTTATAATTAAATTATACATAAATATTTTTCAATACCAATGAATTTATATGGTTTTAAAATGGAAATTAATTTAATAAAATAAATATATACCTCAATAATTATCTATTACATCTAATAAAAAGGTTGCCATTTCGCTGGCATTTTTAAAGTAACCTAAAGAAATCAAACCATACAAAGCTATTATATATTTTGGAAATATTTCAATTAAATATCGAAAATTATATCTCCAGTAAAGGTAGAAGCATAATTAGGTCAAATTTAATCTTCTTTTTTCTTTAAACCTTTTATGGACTATGTCCAGCAGGATAATTTACCCACTATAAATTATCAAAATTAAATATATTGAAATTTGGCACCTTAACACGGCCTTCCTGGTTCTTATTTAAATGACAGATCGATGCACATAAAAACTGTTAATTATTTTATTGTCAAAAAATAATTTACCTAATTTCTTCTAAATCATGTCCTTGGTACAGCAAATCTAGCGAAAACGTAGTCGGGGAGTTGAGGATCCTTCCTGGAAAAACGTCTTCAAGAATGGAAAAATTGAGGAAGTCAATAGAGCAGAGAATAATAACTACAGGCAAACGGATCGAAAAACATTTGTTAAGCCAGATCTTAGATATAAAATTGGAATATATGGCAAAATTAATTAGCTTTAGAAAAACACGTTTCACACTTGAATAATTTGGTAGACCGTTTGGAGCGCGAAGATAGAGGATGTGATTAGAAATACATGCGTTTGTTAATAAATTATATTAAAATATATATATTGAGTCTTATGTTTAATATCTTGGACATTAACAATTACAAAGTAATTTTTATATCCTATAATCATATATTCTTAGACCGAGCGACCCGTGAGAGGTTCTGAAAATTACATAAAAAGAGAGAACGATATTGAAAGTAAGTTTCTCTCTGTCTAACAAACGAGTTGGCGGGGGAATAATAACTGTTACGACGTCATCCTTCTTCTTCTTCTCGCTTTTCTTTTCTTTTATCAAGGAGCGAGAGTGATAAACTAACCTTTTCCATCGCAGTCTATCAGTAATAAACTTATGAATAAGGTTGGCAGTCTTTTTGAATTGACATTTGACACTCTTGACATGAGTTTTAGTGACTTTAAATGTGACGGAATTTTGTATAAAATTTGGTGTACGTTTCCCGGATTTTCTCGAGTTTTATTTAGCATTATTCACACTTTTATAGTAAGTCACAATTATAGTTCAGTTTTAATGAAATATTCATGAAATTTTGTTTATTATATTGGATAGGACTTGGATCAGAACTTTGAAGTGCCCATTTACAGATTTGAGCTGGGTAAGATTGAAGGAAAAAGAGGACCAGGAAGAAAACAAGAAGCAGATAATTTTATCCAATAGATCATAATGTATTGCTGGAGGACTTACAGTAGTTTGGAGTGTACCTGGGTTTGGCCCCAAATGTCAGCTCCGGCTGGTGGTGTTGGGAGAAAATCCAGATTAAGTGGAGATGTTGTTGGATTTTTTCCCGTAGCTGATCCAGCTGGAGCTGTGCATTAATTCCAAGCCAAGACAGAGGACATGGAGGTGGGAATGGACGTATTAGAGAAAGTTGAACAAGTGAAAAAATAGAAATAGATGTTTTTAGATTTTAGATTAAGAGTACTTTTTTCACTTTTAGATGTAATTAGATTTAATAAATATCTTTTTTTTCAACTGTATATAACTTGTTATATGTATAATTGCCCATATGTCTATTGGGAAAAGTAGAATTCATTAGAGGGCGCTGCCATCAATCTTCAGAGTAGTAAAACAAATATCCGTAAATACGATTTTTGTGCTTTTCATTAGAAAATAATAAAGGTAAAGTAAGTACAAACGTATTAATACAATGAAAACTCGGAAATAACACTTGACATGATAGCACAACTATGATTTATTTTAATTTATTTAACTGCTTTGAAGGGTTCACTTTTTTCACCAAAAGTCGTATTCGAATTATACTCCGGCCAATAAAAGAAGGAACTCGATCTGGGATCTTTTAATTTTTAAGAACGTGCCTCAACCTCTACAATAATTTGAATATCGTATCAGATCTGACGTTTAAAATCACATTTGGGAATAAAACCCGAGCATGTAGAAAAACAATTTATTCTATAGTACATTTTTCACCAAGCTGAAGATCGTTAATATTTTCGCTTCGAGTCCGAGGATTTGAATTCTGAATTTTAATATATTTTTTGGGTTGTTCGTTGTTTATTATTTCTAATCCTCTTAACCAAACATTCTTTGATTTTACGTTGCTTATCGACAATATCTGTATCATTGAGAAAAGTTTCTTCTGCGTTATTTAAAACATCGTTTTGGACAGGGGTGTTGGTGCTGGTTTGGTTCAAACAAACTCTCATCAAAATCCTCGGGCGAGACTGATCTCGGTGATGTTTCTTCACCAGTTGAAAAACTTACTTCATTAGGTAAATAAAGGCACTGTGGCAGGTTCGCAACCGAACCAGAACAATGTTTTGCCAACTTGAAGGTGGTGCCTCGACAACATTTACGTTTGCTCCACAACCTTTTTAAAAAGTAGCATTGGTTTAGTATTATTCTACGTATTGCTCTATTTCTGAATCTTGAATATGGTCAGTGGTAAATTAGAACTCCTCTTTTTAAATGAGAAGTGCACATATAAATTATTGGTCCGGTAACGATGCACATGGACGAAATAGACGACGTGGTGTTTGTAGGGACTGGAACAGGGATCCGACCACTTAAGGTATAAAAACATTTTCTGAGAATCGATGTACCCACAATGAATGACTCCGTTTTTGGGATCATTTTATTTTAATTATTCTTATAATTAAAACGTGCTTCAATTTTGGAATATGAATAAGTATTTCAACCGATTTGACAGCAAAAATATCTAATTTGCCAATATTTGTAATTAAAATTCAAGCTGTTAAATGCTTTCAATTTTAACACGATAAATAATTATTAGGGTGTAAGGGGTGACGACAACAAGGAGGTGTCGGCCCAAATGACAACCTCACCTGCACGTGGTGCACCCTGCTAGATAACCAACGAGGCTCTGTCGACCGAGTGATTACCGGTATAAGTAATTCCCTCTGGTCAACCAACAGCTACGGGTGGAGGAGTTGACAAGAGCAAGGGCACTCTATTGTCCTGGGGGGGAGAAATCGTCCCCGAAGGCGGAGAATCTACGAAAGGTAGTCAACGGCAGTGGAATCAGGAAGGCAACGGGAAACCACCTGATTATCATTCCCCAGACAATCACATGAATACATGGATACATTCAACACGAAATTTTCCGGAGGAGTAAATAGTTCCCCAATCGGATCTCCGGGGGGAACGGTTTTGAATGTATCAAGTCTACGAGCAAACCTCAGAAAAGATATCAAGATAGGAACCTGGAATACACGCAGCCTGTTTGAGGCTGGAAAATTGGCTAATCTGGTTCAAGAGATGGAAAGAACTAAATTGGATATACTGGGCGTGTCAGAAACCTGGTGCACTGGAGCAGGAAAACTGAATATGGATTACGGAACATTTTTCTATTCCGGAAATGAAGAACGAAATCACAGAAGAGGTGTTGGAATTGTGATATCAAAAAATCTTGCGAAGTACGTTAGAGAGTTTATACCATTTTCTGACCGTACCGCATTGGTAAAACTCCATGCGAAGCCAAACAACCTCAACATAATACAGGTATACGCACCAACAAACGATGCAACAGACGAGGAAATAGAACAATTCTATAGCGAAATCAAAGAACTACTTAAATTGACGAAAAAGCATGACGTAAATATAGTAATGGGAGATTTCAACGCCAAAATAGGAAAAGGCAGTTTTGAAGACATAGTGGGGCTTTATGGTCTCGGAACAAGGAACGAGAGGGGCGACCGACTCTTACAATTTTGTCAAGAAGAGGAGATGAGAATAACTAACACATGGTTCAAACTTCATCCTCGTCGCCTCTATACATGGAAATCTCCAGCAGACAGTCCGCAGAATGTAATAAGGAACCAAATAGATTTTGTTCTGATTAATGGAAGATTTAGCACAACTGTCAAAAGAGCCTGCACATACCCTGGAGCGGACGTACCATCAGACCACGTACTCTTGGTAGCCACTATAAAGATTTCTCTTTCGTGTAGAAACAAATCGATCACGCAAAAAAGGATAGCATTAGATTAAATGAAGGAAATGGAAATAAAATCTAAAATCAACAGCGATATAAATACACAAATGCAACTAATGACGGCAAACATTGGAGAAGATTTAACACCAGCATGGGATATGATTACGAGTACGGTAACAGACATCATGAAGAGCAGCTTGGGTTATCAACCAAATAACAAAAAGCAAAAATGGATGACGCAAGACATATTGTCACTAATGGATGAACGTAGAAAACACAAGAACAACCCGGATGACAGCACATATAAAAGTATTCACAGACAAATAAAATCAAAAATAAGAATAGCAAAGAATGAATGGCTTAAACAACAATGTAAAGAAATAGAAGAACTACAACTACAGCACGATGATCACAACCTACACAAAAAACTGAAGGAGACTGCAGGAATATATAGAAAAAGGAGACCAACTGTGTTAGTTAATCGGGACAACCAGATACTGACGGGCGAACAAAACAAAAGTAACCTTTGGGAAAATTATATAGAAGAGCTCTTCAATGATGAACGTCCAATGAGAGAAGATGATGATAGCTGCCACCTATCTGGCCCATCGATCACCAAAGAAGAGATTGAAAAAGCAATACATTCATCAAAAAACAATAAGGCACCAGGCCCGGATGCAATTCCCTCAGAAATTCTCAAAATCCTAGATGAGAGGGGAATTATAGCACTACATAAAATATTTAACATTATTTACGATACTGGCCGCTACCCTGAACAATGGTTACGTTCTATCTTTATTCCATTGCCTAAGAAGATTAATGCAAGAAGATGTGAGGATCACAGACTTATCAGTTTAATGAGCCACACTTTAAAAATATTCCTTAAAGTATTACACCAGAGAATATACAGGAAATGTGAGGTGGATATGAGTGACTCGCAGTTTGGATTTAGGTGGATTTAGGAAGGGATTAGGTACGAGAGAGGCGATAGTTGCAACACAAGTGCTGGTCCAAAACTGTTACGACCAGAGAAAAGACGTCTGCCTGTGTTTTTTAGACTATGAAAAAGCGTTCGACCGAGTCCAACACCATAAATTAATGCAGCTACTCAGAAAACTTGACATAGATCAAAAAGACATACGATGTATTGAAAACTTGTATTGTCATCAAACTGCACAATTAAAACTAGAGTCTTCTGTTTCCAACCCCGTACAGATAAGAAGAGGAGTCCGACAGGGATGCGTGTTATCGCCACTCTTGTTTAACATATATTCGGAAGCCATATTTCGGGAGGCAATGGAAGACAAAGAAAAAGGAATCAAAGTCAACGGTGTATGGATTAACAACGTCCGATATGCTGATGACGCTGGCATTATTTGCGACAACATGGACGATCTACAGGAACTAGTCTCTACAGTTGGAGAACGTAGTAAACAAATGGGATTAAACATCAATACCCAGAAGACTAAATTCATGATCATCTCCAGAACACCGGAAGCGTTCCAAAATGCCAACCTAACATTTAATGCGAAACCTATTGAAAGAGTGAGCAAATTTAAATACCTGGGCACCTGGCTTTTCGAGGAGTGGGTATCGGACAAAGAAGTAAAATGTAGAATAGAACAAGCTCGACAAGCATTCTTAAAATTGAAGAACATATTCACATGTTCCGACTTCGATCTCAAATTAAGACTAAGATTTGTAAAATGCTATATATGGTCGGTGTTGCTCTATGGCGTGGAGGGCTGGACACTTAAAACTAATGACATCAACAGGTTGGAAGCTTCCGAGATGTGGCTGTACCGTCGAATCCTAAAAATACCATGGACGGCGAAAATGACAAATGCCGAAGTCCTCAGAAAAGTCAAAAAAGAATGCGAACTCTTTAACACAATTAAGAAGAGAAAGACGGCGTATCTAGGACACATCATGCGAAATGAAAAATACCAGTTCCTACAACTGATAATCCAGGGTAAAATCGAAGGCAAGAGAGGAATCGGACGTAAAAAGATGTCCTGGCTTAGAAACATTAGGCAGTGGACAGGGATAAAGGACATACAATCTCTGATACACACGGCCAGAAACAGAGACGTAATGGAAAATGTGATCGCTAACATCCAGTAATGGATCTGCATCAAAAGAAGAGGAAGAAATAATTATTAATTTAAAATATTTTGGGCAGTTCTAAAATTAAAATAATTTGATATTAAATAAATGTTCTCCTTCATATTTTGTTATTAGTGAAATAAATGCCCGCCCACTTAAATAATAATAACATGGGAGAGTGCTTAGATTCATATTGGTTCAAAAATGATTTCAAAATGGGTTCAGATTTTACTTAACTGTAATAATGATATTTACAATACAACGTAAACGCCAACGCTAAAAATTATCTTAATTTTGAAATATGTCAACCACAGGAGGGAAATAATTCACCCTGAAGTCCGTTCCAATACAATGATTGTTATGAACCAGCATCAGCGTGAAGACTTGAAAATTCTTGAAAATATTATTTTTTCATCACTCAAGAAAATCCATTCATGTCATAATTAAGTAATTTTAAATACTTTTATGTCCCTATTATTTATAACTTTGTTTTTATAACAGTTTATGCACTTAAAAATGGTTTGCCCTTTTTTGAGGTTATGCAAGTTCCATAAAAATTTAATTAATTTACAACGAAATACCTCCAAAGGTTACAAACTAAATTTTTACAATTTTTACAATAGAAATTTCATTTTTAGCATCAGCTCTTGATCGTATTCTTCTTAATTTAAAGCGAGCTTTTAATTATTAATACCAATTTAGTAAAAAGTAAAAGTTATCACGTGAATAGTGAAATAAATACCCAATAAAATCTTGTAAGTTGATACAATAACTTAAGTGTATTATATACATCCGTATTCGCTAACAAAATAATAGCTGATAAAAAAACGTTTAGAATTTAGTTGATAAGAACTAAGAGAGATTAAAAGAAAGTACCATTGAACAGGTCAGGATCGAGGGGACAAAAATTTACTAAACCTGATAGTACGTTTGGGAAAAAAAACCAACAATTCCTTTCAACAAAAAGAAATAAGGTTACTAAAAAGTGAGAGAAAATATCCAAACCTAAAATAAAATAAACAAAGGAAATATCAATAAATCTTAGAAATGATGCAAAAGAAATTGTGAAAGTCATAAAAGGTGAAATAAATGTTATAAATAATGTGGAATAAACAGGTATGAAAAAAATAAAGATTATGAAACTGAATTGCGAAAAAAGAAAAACTTGATGAGAAATTGGAGGAAACAGAGGAGAAGTAAGAGAGGGCAGAACGAAGTAAAATGATAAATACTTCCAACTTAAACAAAGCGTTATTAAGAAATTCAAAATAGAATACCGCGAAAATAAAGAATCGAAAAGAATTGCAGGAAAAACCAAATATGTTAATGGGAAAAATGGGAAAAGATATAACGAAAATAACGAAACAGGAATCAATAAAAATGCAATTTAAAAAGAAACAAATGAATTATCTTAAACATTTAATGAGGATATACTCAATTAGACCGAGAACAAAAATTTTTGGAACCTGGCAAGGAAAAGAAAAGAAAGACGAGGAGAGCAAAAAAGACTTGATGGAATAAAATAGAGGAGATAAGGGAAAGAAGAGGAAAACGTTTAAAAGAAATGAAAAGTTAGGGCTGGGTCAGCAAAATTTGAGAAATTCAGTAAATTATTAATCCGACGCCCATAAAGAAGAAGAAGAAGAAAAAGGTTTAGAAACACATATCTATGAACTGTTCTCCAATTTTATTATTATTAATATTTCTTTTTTGCTCGTTTAATTTCGTTTTTAAACAGATTCCTCTTTTCCAAGTATTCTATTCTCAACAATTCATGATAATTTTGGAAGTACAATAATGTTTCAGGAAATATCTTGCTTTTTCTTCAATAGTTAAAATTAATGTAATACTTATCACTACTACGTTAAGATAATTGATATCTTTCATTCCTTATCAACGCGTTGTAAGTATACATTTATATATTATGTAACATCTATTCAATAAACTCGATCATTATTATTATTACTTCTCAATTACATGCATGAATGGTCCCGCTTATTCATTTATGTTGACCGAATGAATTTCCGGAGTTTTATAAGAGGAGTATTGAGAGAATATCTGGACGACGAAGTTTCTACGCGATTTTCGATTAGGACGAGATTCATGGCGAAGGATCGCCGGATGCCCTTAAACCTTAAAGCGAGAGGCCGGGCCGAACCTCACCGACCTCCGGCCTATAATTCAAGTACCGGGCACCTCGCAATCAAACGCGAAGAGCATAAAAAAGTGTAAAAGTTCGAAGAGCCGGGTTCCTAGAAGCCATATGCTGTGTTTTACTCCTCAGGGGGCATTCTCACTAACAACATCTAGTTAGCCACCTTATTTATCACTTTGCTGTCTCATTCTAACCCACATCATCTCGCCTCGTTTAGTATCCGAGCCACACACCCCGATAACAAGCTGTTATTTATTTAATTATTTATTTATTCCATAATGGGTTCGTTTTACCCACCTTTGGGATTTATTTATGAAGCCACACGCAGTCGAGCATTCCAATTGAAAATCACTGTATACGGTTTTTGTTTATTGTGCAATAACCAATATCTATGCTGATTGGATCAGCTACGAATGCTTTCTGTTCTCCTCTGTTACGTATAATTGACAACGTGAGTTATACTCACTTTATGGATGTTTTCTTTAATATTCATTTTTGATAGAATACATGCACATAACAACCCAAGCAACAACACATTTGGTATCAGGAACAGATATTATAGAAACCGGAACTTTATAAAAGTAAATGCTTCAAACCTGTTACCGATTTTTTAACTTAAAAAGATTAATAACTTTATGGTGTTGAAAAAGTGAACCAGTTACCTAATTGCTACTTAAATTAGCTACAACAAAGGTCCGCCACATTGAAGACATTTTTAAATGTAATGGAACTACCCGGCTACTATTAAAATAGCTTTTTAAAAGATTGCTACTTTGAAACGGCAAAGCTTTGAGGCAGGTACTAGTTTGTGGAACTAAATTGAGATTTACAAGAGATGGTACTTTATAGTTCCAGATAGCGGTTCTAGCAACGTACCTGGAACTTAAAAGTATAGAAATTTTAAGTAACATACATGAAACCCGGGTATCCCCCAGTAGAAGACTGTGTTTTCTTGAAAGTAGCCGCTACATGTCAATTGTTCAATAGATAAAATCGATTTTTCAAATATCGATACTTTGATTGAGTATCGGAAAAAAATATTGGTTGCAGGAGAATCCGTACTTTTACAGAAGTCATTGTTATAGATATTTTCAACATCAAAATATTTATATGTGTAATTCAATATGAAACAGGATATAGAGAAATTGTATTTTATTCTTGAAAACGTATGAATATCGTAAATTTTTAACTAGCGTTTAGTTCAAATTTAGTTTTTTGTAAATGTACTTATAAAGTGGCAAATGGGATCTTGGTGGAGAGAAAAAGTCGTACTGCACTTTATCAGGATCTTTATAGTAGCAAAGTAAGAACTGCTACCATACAGTTCCATTAGGATGATTCCGATTGTTATTTTATCGTAACGAATTCTTTAAAAGACATAACGGTTGGAATTTGCCACCGTGTAGATGGTTAATATAACATAGAAGTAGCAAAAGATACTTTGAGATACATAGGTACCATTTTCGCAATTTAAAAAATTAAAATATGGAATCACACCATTATTTTTCCGATAAACTAACAAAATAATTTTAATATACTTTCTCCAATTATACATTTATACTAATATACTAATAAAAAAATTTTGTTATTATATTTTAAATACTTTTTATTAAATATGTGTATTTATAGAGAGCGCTTTTATATTTTTCATCCTAATTTTGAAAAATTTACGATAAATTTTCATTTGTTTGTAAATTTTATATCCGATATGGACAACATATGAATTATTTAGATATTATCAATTCTGATTATACCGCCATATTAAGTATAAGTATTAAAAGAATGATGTTATGGAAACCTTAGTGAATGGAATAACAAGTTAAGTTGAGATAAGTAATATTCAGAAATATGAAAAACATGGAAAATATCGGAAGTGAACGCTACTACACGGGAACTACCCTGGAATGTTCCTACAAGTTGGCCGTAAGGTTCCATGAAGTTGTAGGGACTGTAGCCGGAACGTAGCAAATACGACTTGGCTACGTGACATTTGTTCCCCACTTTGGTACCAGGAACGGATTTAATCCGTTCCTATGACTTAGCGGCAACTAAGGCAAACCACTATGTAGTAACATATTTAGTCGGTACCACGTAGCAGGTACTAAATATGTTGCTTGGGAAGACATTCTTATATAGCTTTCCGTAAGATTCTTTTCAAATTTAGATATGTTGTAGATTTCGATCTCCTGACCAAAAGTATTTCTATCACCAGCCGTTTAGATAATATAGGATCTTCAATGTTAACTTTTTTTATTTGACTAAATGCATTTTAACCCTCTCTTGGTATGTAGAACGTGTCAGTTGCAACAAAATATTCCAACATCATTAGTGTTTGGCAATGAAGGACCACCCTTGGATCACAAGGGAAATAACTAATCACTTTAATAGGGTTTATTGTTTTATATAACATACATTATAAAACTAAGGAACAACTCAAGTAACTCAACCCTCAATACATAATACAAAATAATGACTCTCTCTTCTCTCCTCAACTGTTTTTACGGTGTTGGCGGTGTTGCCAGTGTTAAAACAACTACAAATGATGTGGACTAAACAATTAGTTTACACAAAAATCCTCTTTAAATATTTTACTGGAATATTAATACGTAGCAACACCTCACAATTTTAATAAAAATATGTGTCATGTAACCAAGGAATATCTACCTCATGAATTATATAATTGTGTTAGTTTATCGTTGGTTAAAGTAGTTTTAATAATTCAGTGAAGAATTACATTTTATTCAAATCAATAAAACATATCACGACTTGTTAAATAATCTAATCGGTGATGTTTTGTATCAGTGTTTGTTGGAAAGTGTACTGTATTGCCTAAAAAAAGTAATGGTAGAAATCGTTCGGATAGTACAATAATTGCTGAGAAAACAATTTTCAATCTTCTACATCACCTGTAATTGACCATTCTAAATATCCAGGTGTACTAAAATAAAAACTTTATTTTTAGAACGTTTAAAAAACCATTGTTTATACTTGACTGAGTTGTCGATGTTGCCGGTTTTAGTTGCTTTTCGGTAAATAATATTTGAATAGATCTAAAATACTAATATTTTTTTCTTTGAAAGCGGCTGGCTTTAGAAAAAAAATATGTAAGACATTTTTATTCTGCATACGTATTTATGTCTCATCCATAAATATGTGCATTCATTTGACGAACACCCTGTATATGTACATCAATATAATGAGAGAACCAAAAAGTGATTAATATTTTAGATTTCTCTAAGATGACTACCCTGTAGCTAGAAACTACAGGGACCTTAATATTTTTTTCATATGAGGATGGCTTTGTATAAAATTTGTAGGATTCATTTAGATAAGAAAATTTAATTTATTTAATTCCATGGCACGTTTTTATTTAAAACGTTGGAATCCCTGGACAATAAAGCATGCAGTGAAATTGATATTAATAATATATCTAAGAAATTTCCAAAGATATATCTATATAGGATTTCTATAATAGGTGGTGGTGGTGAATATATAAAAAATAATTTTGTTTATAAGTTTTCTTAAAATTATAAATCTGATCATTTTTTTACAAAAAAATTGTAAGGAAAACAGGATTTATTCGATAAAAACTCTTTTTTTTGAAAAAACGAAATTATTTTTCATATATATTTGCTACAAAATATACAAAAATATTAAGTGTTGGTATACGACGTTGCAAAGTGAACAAAGTTTTTATAAATCTATATCTATAAATTCTATTGTATACTTTCGAAAATTTTATTTTTTATAAAAATTGTGGAATACAATGCAATGCCAAACGGTTCAAATTGGGACTTAAAAAAGTACTATTTTTACACGAAAAAATAAAATTTAAGGAAAAAGTTATTTTTGTAACAAAATTAATCATTTTTTACAGAAACGCATTTATTTTTCATTGTATTTCTGATACATTTTAAAAATAATTTTTCTATTTTTTTTTTTTTTTTTTTTTTCATAAAATTGAATAGGAAAATTGAAATTTTGTTCCCAAAAGTAATAAATAAACTCTGAGGTACGACCTGCCAAATACTCAAATAAAATCATGATATCTTAAACATAAACATCTACCTAATACATCTAACGGACATCCATGGATTTTATTATTATTATTATTATTTTCCATTCGCTATGATCCATTTACTCTTCTAAATCGTAAAAAAAATGTTTTTTTATCGGTGTTACTTAATGTTGGTGTTTATCTGAACACCCAGTATACGAAACCTATTTAGCCCGATATTGGTCGAGTTTAAATCATTTATGATTTAGTGGCGTTGTTGCATTTGAATAATTCGTAACAAATTTGTGTCTATGCGGTAAAATATACGTTCCGTATTCGTTTCAGCACCCTAAAGGTTAGGTTAGGTGTTGGACCCGACTGATTTATGCCCGAATGGTCGCTTTTATCTACATCTATTATAATTTGTGGGCATTTAGAAAATGAACGGGCCGTTAGTTAACAGTTTGCCGATGATTTACGAACCCCGTAATATTCAATTAACTTGTAATCTAATGCATTATCAGCGCTGATAAATTATCTCTCCTTTTATACTTAAATTGAAATTGTTGGCAGTTTTATTGAGATCATGATGCCTTTTTAATGCGTTGTTAAACCATACACTATAGCAATTACACAAAATTAAATAAACGTTAGTTCGTTCATCGCAAGATATTTGTAATGTATCAACTTATTATAGCAACCACTCTATATGTCAATTTACCAAATAACATTATATAAGTATTAAGTGATTAATTCATCTTGTATTGAACAAAATACATAAATAATCTAAAAATCTTTGTTCATGCTAAACACGTTTTCAACGGCCTATCTTAAGTGAATAATTATTATCTCCCTAAGAAAGGCATCGTTAAATTCATAATCGTAATGGTTGTATTACTTGGCAAATCTTGCTTTGAATGTGAAGTCGCCACGCCTTTCGATGCGCGGTAGCAAAAATGATCAGGTCAGTCCGACAAACAAGTATACTTAACTTCACTGATCAATTATATTGCATCTCACTGACTGTACAATTTACCAAAGCGTGTACTACCCTCTATGTTGTCCGAATACTCTCATTCTAACTTCGCGCATCTCACACATTTTTAGAAATTCAGAACTAAATTTGCCAAATAGTAAATAACTTTCTTAATAGAAAACAAGACGAGCCTAGTTCAGCAAGATAGACAAAAATTCAAGACGTTTTATTTTCAAAAACCGAACAGATTTGGTGGACTTTGTTAAATCATAATTTACTATTTCTAATCATTTTTATATCGAATTTGTATGATTAAGATAATTAAGAAAATAGTGTGTTTGTATGAAGAGACTACCTTCAAAAAACGCATATATTTTTAAATAAATTAGGGTTGTAAGCCAAACAGGTCTATGACTTTTATATTCTTCTTATTATCTCTCTCCATATTTTCCTGTTTGTAGCTACTTCTCTCCAGTTTACTACTCCTAATGCTCTCAGATCTTATTTGACTGCAACTAACCATTTCTCCTTCGTCGACCTCTCTTTTTCTTTGCGCTATCTATTCGGTCCATAATTATTTTTAAGCAACTACCCCTCCTCGCTCTCATTTATGTCCTATTCATCTTTGTAGTCTGTACATTTTAATTTCGTGACCTATTGTTGGAATCTTATACAATGTAATTAACTCTTCATTTATCCGTCTTCGCCATACCTCGTTTTCTTTAATTTCTCCATAGATGTTTCGTAGGATTTTTCTTTCCCAAACTGCGATTTTACTTTCTTCTTTTATAGAATCTCCAGGTTTCTGAGGAATACATAACATAGGTCGAATTTCGTTCCATATACTCTTAGCTTTGCAGGATGCCTTTGCTTTTACAATTTTTTGCTTGCTGCATTGTTTCCTTGTGTTATTCTATTTCATTCTTCGTTTTTCCGTCATCTGTTACAGTTACTACCAGATATTCGAATTTTTAGCCTCTTTCAAAGCTGTACTCATAGTCGTCTTGAGCTTCAAATTTCGTGTATTGTGTTTACGTTTTACAATAATTTCTTACTAGTTATTTAGTTTTCTCTTCATTGATTGTTGACCCATATTCTTTGCCTTTACTCTTCATTACTCTAAAAATTGTTGCCAGCACTTTTTTTAAGCTCATTAAGAGTACTAAATCATTCCTATAGACTATGTATTGGTGCCTGCTGTGGCTTTTCTTTGTATTAATTTGGCATTCTGTGAGAATAATTTCTAAAACCAAATTCAAAAGTGTAGTTGACAATAGATCCCTCTGACTCAACCCTCAAACTTTTAATTTATCTGAAAGTTTTATTCCTAGTTTAACTCTGTTGCTTGTTTCCTACAGTATAATTCTCATCAAACTCTTCTTGGTGTTTAGCACTGGATAGAGTTTTACCTTGTTTATGGAGTCATACACTTGTCCAAAGTTGTTAAATAGCATATGCACACTATTCCTGCTCATACACATTTGGGTCATCGTAATGGTGTAAATCTAATCACTCGTCTTCATTCTTTCCTCATCTGAAACTTCTTTGGTACTTACCTACAACTTCCAGATGATTTTTGACTCTTTTGTTTATTAGCTGAGATAATATTTTATATACTACGTCTAGCAATGCTATAACTAGATAGCTATTAAAGAGCGCCTTATCAACCTTTTTGTGAACTGGGCATATAACTACATTTCCCGATATGCTTGATATTATTTCATCATTCTAAATTAATTTTATTACTTCTGTAATTCTTACTTTTAGTATGTTACCCCCATAGTTAAACCCTGCATAAATTCAATTTTCAATTGCACTTCTATTCATTTATTTCATGAATGATTTCCATTATTACAGGTGCTGTAGACTTTTTCTCTACTACTTCATCTCTTTCGTTAACTTGTTCATTATCTGATTCTTCTTCTATCATTTCTCTATCATTAAGCAGTTCTTTAAAGTATTGTCTCCTTCATTTGAACCTTTCATTTGGGTCTCTATTGTGTTTCTTTACATATGAAGTATTGTTTTTGATCTCTTATTCATACTTTTACTTCTTTTTAACTCTTGAGATTTCGGATATTTTTATTGACATAGCACTCTTATACTTCAGTTAATTTAGCTTCCATCCATATCAACTTTTTATTTCTGCAATTTTTTTTACTAATTTTGGTGGTTTCTTCTGTTGGGTTTTCCATCCATTGTGGATAAATTCTTTTCCCTGAGTGCTTATCTGCAATCCTCATCAGACCAATCATTTCGTCTCGTAGTGTTCGAGCTTTATAGTTTACTACTCTTAACTTCTTTCACTATTGTCTACAGCTATATTCGTTTCTTTTCTACATTCTCTTCTCTTTTTAAATTATCTGTTTCCTACCGAAATCTTTAGCTAACTTAGGTTCTCTGAGCTTTGTTAGATTGTGTCTATCCCTTATTTTCTGTGTGGTTCTGTACGTTGGTATTTCTTGTTTTACTTTTATTATCAGCACATGTGATTTGTGCCCTAATCTGCACCTCTATAGTTTCGTAAAGTAGGTACTCTTTATTCTTGTGTCGTTTTGTGCTGCAATTTCAACCAGTGTCTTTACATTTTCGTTGGTTTTTTCGTGCTTACTTTTTTCTTCCATCATTTTTCTATAAATTTCTCCATTACATTCTTTAGCATTGGGATCTCCTATAACAATTTTCGATTTGAATTCTGAAAATGATTATTATTATTATTATTTTTATGATTATTATTAGGGTGGTTTCTCAGATTTTGTTGGATATTGTGAAATTTTGTTATTAAAAGTACATTTTCTATATTTTTGAATTGCATGTCCTTTATTTTAGTTATAAAATTTTGGAGAATTTTGTGAATTAAAATGTTTGTTTTTTTGATAACTTTTAATTAGATTTGAATTTCCTTGACTTGTGTTTAGAAAAGAATTTCTATAGTTTACATTTTGGACAGACTTATTTAAGTCTAAAAATTTAATACATTTAATACAGTATTTATTAAATTGTATGTTTTGAAATTTGTAAATTTCATTTTTGATTTTATTTCTTGTTCTTCCATAAGAGCAATAGAAATCACACTTTCTAGAGATTTTGATTTTTGAGACTTAACAAGTAAAGAAAGTTCTTTATTTAAGCCAGTGACAAAAACATATTTTAAAATTTCGTTTAGAGCTAATTTTCTTCTTTACTATAACTAGAATCACGTGAATTCATTAACGTAAAGATTTTCGATTGTATCGATTTTACACTTTTGATTTAATTAGTTTTGTTGGCTAATCACAATTTCTAAAAAAAATCATAGTATTTTGATTTTATACAATCAAATTTTATTAATTTTAGTTATTTCACGTAAAATAGACACTGTTAAATCTATTTTATTCTTTTCTAAATTAACTTCACTTAAATCAGTATATACATGGTGATGCATTAGTGTGGTAAAGCTGGATTAGTCTGGTATTCCATTTAAAAAAACAAAACTTTGGTCTGGCACTGCGTTCCTGAACACTCTGTATTTTTGGGGCTCATTTTAAAATGTGAATATCAAAATTGCCTACACTTTTTGTAAATACTTTTTTTCGTAACTTCTATAATAACGGACTAATCGAGCTCTGCCACACTAATGCTTCATCCTGTATGTGTTGTAGCGAATTTCGTTAATTAGATTTTTTTTAATATTAATTTTTGCAATAAATTTGAAAACTATAACATTTTTGAAAAGAAAATGAAGAGACCTTTCAAATGATTTATCACAAGCCCCTACTTGCTGCTTTTAAAGATTTGAGGGTTATAACGAACACTCGAAGGGCGTTCAATGTAGGAATACATTTTTTTCGTTTCAGGATGTCATTCCGTAATCTAAAATTGAGGTGTTTCGTGATTTTTTGATAAATATTCACAATATTTGAAATAATGAATTTATGCCATTTGGCTGTTCCACTTTGTACATTTTAAACTAACTAATTAAAGCGTGTTGAAGCTTACGAATAAACTACGGGTTTAAAAAATAAATACCTATGATCTATAGTATCTCATATAATTTTTATTAAAAATATAACGTCATAAAGGATAATATATTAGAAAAAAAGCGTTGGTTCTAATGTAGGAGAAGGAATGCGTATTGTGGAATTAAAAAAACTAAAATTAAAATGTTTCAAATGTGTTTTATCGTTGCAAAATTTAGAATAAAAAATCTTTCGATGATATGGGAGAAAGAGGCGTTGTTATTGTAATTATTATCAATTAAGATAAATAATGGTAAATCAAGAATTGCTAAAAATAAATAATAATAGATAAAGTTATTAATTTTTTAAAATCAGATATTTAAAAACTGTTATATTATTGCATTTAATATGATTGTAAAGTATATGAAATTATTTTACGGTTATCATTTTGTTTAAATAAATCTTTCTAGAATGTATCTATTATAAATATAAAAGATAAAATATAGTCCACAATTGTTCAAATCTTTTTAAATATTCTTATGACAATTGTTTCACCATTTGGCATTGATGAAGCTTATCGACTCGGACAGCCTGTTCTACTAATAAACATGAATTTGATTTTCCATCCCTATTATTGGTTTAAATATTTCACTTGAATTTGCTAAAATTTAGTAGGATTTATTTATTCTAATATGCACGAAATAATTTTGATGACAAAGCTGTTTCATATGGTTATTTTCGATTAGAACGAATTATATTAACAAGTTATAAACAGTTGTAACAAAAATATTTTTATTAAATCTAATTACATCTAAAAGTGAAAAAAGTACTCTTAATCTAAAATCTAAAAACATCTATTTCTATTTTTTCACTTGTTCAACTTTCTCTAATACGTCCATTCCCACCTCCATGTCCTCTGTCTTGGCTTGGAATTAATGCACAGCTCCAGCTGGATCAGCTACGGGAAAAAATCCAACAACATCTCCACTTAATCTGGATTTTCTCCCAACACCACCAGCCGGAGCTGACATTTGGGGCCAAACCCAGGTACACTCCAAACTACTGTAAGTCCTCCAGCAATACATTATGATCTATTGGATAAAATTATCTGCTTCTTGTTTTCTTCCTGGTCCTCTTTTTCCTTCAATCTTACCCAGCTCAAATCTGTAAATGGGCACTTCAAAGTTCTGATCCAAGTCCTATCCAATATAATAAACAAAATTTCATGAATATTTCATTAAAACTGAACTATAATTGTGACTTACTATAAAAGTGTGAATAATGCTAAATAAAACTCGAGAAAATCCGGGAAACGTACACCAAATTTTATACAAAATTCCGTCACATTTAAAGTCACTAAAACTCATGTCAAGAGTGTCAAATGTCAATTCAAAAAGACTGCCAACCTTATTCATAAGTTTATTACTGATAGACTGCGATGGAAAAGGTTAGTTTATCACTCTCGCTCCTTGATAAAAGAAAAGAAAAGCGAGAAGAAGAAGAAGGATGACGTCGTAACAGTTATTATTCCCCCGCCAACTCGTTTGTTAGACAGAGAGAAACTTACTTTCAATATCGTTCTCTCATTTTTATGTAATTTGAGAACCTCCCACGGGTCGCTCGATCTAAAAGTATAAATCTAAGATGATATTACAAAAAAAATTAAACAATTCTTCATCTATTGATAATGATCTGTGTCAACAAAGACAAATAATAATATGGATTTTAATACCTCTTTAAGCATATATAATTTTAAAAATGTGTAAATTAAACAATTATTTAAAAAAATATTTTCCTACAAGTATTGGCCGGAGTATAATTCGAATACGACCTCTGGTGAAAAAAAAGTTAACCCTTCAAAGCAGTAAAATAAATCATAGTTGTGCTATCATGCTGGAGTTGTTTTCGAGTTTTCATTGTGTAAATTGGTTTGTACTTGCTTTATTTTTACCATTTTTTACCATGAATATGAAATTTCTATTATTTCAGTTGTTAAACTTCTTCCTCTGGCCCCTCCATTCTCACCGCCGTGTCCTCTATCTTAGCTGCTGAAGAAGGTTCAGCGCCTGATCTGGATGCACTTTCCATACTACCAAGAGCTGGATTTGGGGTCTAACCCAGATGATGATATGGATGATTGGATGGGAGCTCCAGTTGTACCTTGTTGCGGATATCAACTCTTTGGGTCTGGGCCTAGTGTGAATTTCTTAATCTTCTTCTTCTGACATCTCCATTCCCACCGCCGTGTCACCTGTCTTGGCCAGGCATATCATCAAATCCATGCACAGCTCCAGCTTTAGTAGAATAAATTTGCTGTATGTTCAAATTCAATTTGATGAAAGATCATAATTTGACACAAGAATCCTATTTACGGATATTTGTTTTACTACTTTAAAGTTGTTAATGTCCAAGTAGACCATCTAGAACAACAGCAACTAAATTTCAAAATTAATCTAGAACAACACATTCAGAAATTAGATGAATTCAGCAAAGAGAGGAGAAAATTAAAACGTTAAAATTAAAATGCAGACACACAAATTTGCAAATTCGGAATTACAAAAAAGAGCTAGATAAAAAGTGGTTTTTACTCTAAATAGAAAAACTAGGCGATTACTCGTTGCTGCTCTTACCAGGACTAGAACTAGAATTAGCCTGAATTTTTAGAAATAAAAATAAGAATAAATAAATAAAGTAAACGAAAAATAAATTCTACTATTATACCAGAACGGCAGTCGTATTGACAAAAAAAGCTTCATTACACCTGTTTTAGACCAGTGCTTGAAGCCTTTGAAAATGGTAAAAAGTGGAAAAAAATAATAGTAGGATGAAACCAATTGGAAAAGGAAGAGAATATAGTACAAATGAAAGGAAAAATAATTTACAGGCGATCTGAGGTCGGGAAGTGGAAGGGGGTGAGTTTTTAAGGGTAGAAAATTGTTTATCTCGATTTCCGGCAAAACTACAAGTCCAATGGAAAAAAGTTAAATGGTAAAGTTGTAGGTAATAAAAAGATCTACAACTTTTGTATTTACACTTTTTTCACATAACCACAAAATTTATGTGAAAAATTCAAAGAACCATGTTTTTGGTTTTCTATTTTTTATCTTTTACAAAAAAAAAATTTTTTTTCACGTAATTTGGTGAAAACTTATCTTTTTATGTCCCAAACACACTGTAATTTTTTTGATTTAAAATATTTATTTTTTCACCTTATTTTGACTTAATATCGAAAAAGCACCCTAATTTTCAATCGAAAATTCTCGCATCAAAATGTCTGCTTTTTTAAAAAACTCGGTGGGCTTTTTGTTCGTTGAAATCTCTACTTTTTGATGGTGTAAAAAATATACATTACTATGATAAGTGTTCTCAAAAAATACAAAGAAACGAAAAAAACTTGAATCCGAAAACTTGGTTATTTGAATTTTTCACATAAATTTTGTGGTTATGTGAAAAAAGTGTAAATACAAAAGTTGTAGATCTTTTTATTACCTACAACTTTACCATTTAACTTTTTTCCATAGGATTTGTAGTTTTGCCGGAAATCGAGATAAACAATTTTCTACCCTTAAAAACTCACCCCCTTCCACTTCCCGACCTCAGACTTTTAAAAGTACATGCTGGTAAACTTGAAGTTCCTGTGATTTCATTCAGCTTGATAATAAAAATAATAACTATGTACTAAGGGAAAATGATCAAATTTCTGTTACAATACACCATTAAAAAAAATTGCAAAAATTTGTAATTTTTCAGCCTTTCACAGTGTTGTTCATGTAAATTAATAGAAATACTATATTAATTCAGGAAAAATAATAAAGGTATTACAAAACGGACTGATCTTTTTTTAGTATTCCCAAAAATCTCATTTAGCAGCCAATCGGAAACTTAGAAAAATTTACCCAGGACCTTCTTCAAATAGTGATTAAAAACTGACCATCAATTGCTGCCGAAATTTCAACATAATTAAAAGAAGAAAATGTAAGTATTACATTAACGTAAGTATCGACATAATATTTTCGAGTCGTTTTATGGTTTAATTATAACAGGTATTATTATCATTCATCAGGTATATTAGGGTGCATGTGTCAGCCACGTGTACATCGTTAGTTTGCGCCCACGTGTCAGATAACAAGTTTTTTGGGATAATAGAAGGTATGAAGAATTTTTATACCCCCAAATTCACACAGGATACTTCACAAGGACGAACCCATAATTTTAACATAAAAAATATACAGAGTGTTTCACGCTAGCGGAATCATTTGTTAAGGCGATACGAAATACTTTTACAAAGTATTTTTAAGCGGTATTATGATAATGAACAGAGGCTGCAGTTTAAAAAACATTTTTTATACAGGATGATTAAAAAGGATTAAATGGGACATCAGATATCACGTATTTTATTGCATTTCTGATTGCTACTGAATAAGTGGATTTCAACGATTTGCCACACTTGGGGTTTAAAATGATTAGATGATTATCAAACGTTTTTCTGTTAAAACTACATTTCGTGTAATTTTCAATAAACTTATTCTCAGAGATTAAACTTCTATCGACTCTATTCAGATAATGCGTATTTTTAAATGGTTATGTAGAACGTGTCATTTGCAACAAAATAATCTAATAAAAATTTTTTCTAATATTAGTTTGCACAAAAATTCACTTTAAACATTTATTTGAAAATTTATGTGGCAACACCTCACACTTTTAATAAAAATATGTGTCATGTAACCAACGAATATCGACCTGATGAATCATAAAATTGTGTTAGTTTCAGATGATTCGGATCGTTTAATCGTTTTAAGTTTATCGATTGGTAAAGTAGTTTCAATAATGCAGTGAAAATGGCATTAATAAATATCACGACATATTAATTAATCTAATGCGCGATGTTTTGATTCAGTGTCCAAAACATTGTCGGAAACGTGTGGTTTATTATCTAAAAAAGTAGTGGTAAATCGTTCGGATGTGTAATAATTGCCGAGATTACATTTTTAACTCTCCTACATCCCCTGTAATCGACCATTCTAAATATCCAGGTATACTAAAATAAAAAATTTATTTTTAAAACGTTTAAAAACCATTGTTTATTATACTTGGCTGAGTTATCGGTGTTGCCGGCTTTACTTGCTTTTCGGTAAATAATATGTGGATAGATGCAAAATACTAATATTTATTTCTTTGAAAACGGCTGATGTTAGGAAAAAAATTTATATAAGACATTTTTATTCAGTGTACATTTTTATACTTCATCGATAAACATGTGTCTTATTTTCTCGGAGAAAACGCGATTACAAGACTACTACTGCTTCTACTACTATTAATAATAAGAAAATAAGAAAAAAGTTACCTCCCTCGATACAAATAATTAAATCTGCAACGGTTTACATACATTTTTTTATTACTTATATACTTTTCGATAATCGATTTTTTCACCGTACTTACTATTTTTCAACTCATTGTGTTTTTACTTTTAACCTAATAAGATTTAAATGGAATGTTGTTCTTTTGGAAATCTGTCGATTTTCATATAAAACCGCAACATAATAGGATTCGAGAGGTATGTAAAATTGATTAGTCCGTTTCGACAATAAACCTGAAAGGAAGCAATGAATCGGAAAACCTACAAAAGGCTCGAGATTAATTCCCGTTGACAGAATAATTATTGACCCCAGACTTTGGCTAGCTGAAATTCTGAGGCACTTTCACAAAAAAAAAAAATATATCAGATAAGATTTAAAACATTATTAGAGATCCATCAATGAAACAGTAAAAACAGAATATTAAATTGTTGTTATAAACGGATCATATTGAAATGTTTTAATCACATGAAAATCGTACCCCAAAAGGAAACCGATCAAAATATTACTAAAGCGATTTTTATAATATTGATTTTCTATAATACATTCAAATGTAATATAATTTGGGGGAGATTACCCTAA
The DNA here is from genome assembly GCA_951812935.1 of Hermaeophaga mercurialis. Classification (NCBI taxonomy): domain Eukaryota; kingdom Metazoa; phylum Arthropoda; class Insecta; order Coleoptera; family Chrysomelidae; genus Hermaeophaga; species Hermaeophaga mercurialis. Next base: position 2,756,461 of record OX638363.1, read on the forward strand.
TAAGAGTTGTCAAAACAATTCCTTTTAAGTGCTAGTGGCTGTATCAAATTTCCTGGGGTGTAATAATAGACGCTGCGTTCAATTAATACTATAATAAATTCGATAAAAAATATCAAATCGTATCTGACCCATTTTTAGATATGTTCTTGTAACTATTTCAGTGATGTAATTTTAATTAGTTAATAATAAATTAAACTGGTTATAAATGTCCTTAAAATATTGTTTATGGTTGGTTACAAAATGGTATCTGCGAAAAGTAATTCAAAATCTCTTCAATTTTAACACCATTGTAATATATATGGGATTAAATATTTCCTTCCTGGAAAATTATGGACTATATTTTATCTTTTATATTTATAATAGATACATTCTAGAAAGATTTATTTAAACAAAATGATAACCGTAAAATAATTTCATATACTTTACAATCATATTAAATGCAATAATATAACAGTTTTTAAATATCTGATTTTAAAAAATTAATAACTTTATCTATTATTATTTATTTTTAGCAATTCTTGATTTACCATTATTTATCTTAATTGATAATAATTACAATAACAACGCCTCTTTCTCCCATATCATCGAAAGATTTTTTATTCTAAATTTTCCAACGATAAAACACATTTGAAACATTTTAATTTTAGTTTTTTTAATTCCACAATACGCATTCCTTCTCCTACATTAGAACCAACGCTTTTTTTCTAATATATTATCCTTTATGACGTTATATTTTTAATAAAAATTATATGAGATACTATAGATCATAGGTATTTATTTTTTAAACCCGTAGTTTATTCGTAAGCTTCAACACGCTTTAATTAGTTAGTTTAAAATGTACAAAGTGGAACAGCCAAATGGCATAAATTCATTATTTCAAATATTGTGAATATTTATCAAAAAATCACGAAACACCTCAATTTTAGATTACGGAATGACATCCTGAAACGAAAAAAATGTATTCCTACATTGAACGCCCTTCGAGTGTTCGTTATAACCCTCAAATCTTTAAAAGCAGCAAGTAGGGGCTTGTGATAAATCATTTGAAAGGTCTCTTCATTTTCTTTTCAAAAATGTTATAGTTTTCAAATTTATTGCAAAAATTAATATTAAAAAAAATCTTATTAACGAAATTCGCTAAAATACAAACCTATTACTTCGAAATGTTGTAACCTTTTCTAAAATTATCTTTTGAACTTTATCATTTGAATTTATTTTGCTTTATTTTCTTTTCTGTTACCGTTCTTGTATTAGACTAATTCACGTTTATCTGGATAATATTCAGCCTTGTTTTTACCAAATTTTACCCACGGTTACCACGAATGCGTAAAACATAAAAAGATTATTTCCTAGTTAAAAAAATATAAAAAACAAAGTTTTAGTCAGTAGTTCTTTATTTTAATTATTTTTATTTTTCTTTGTGTCACAAATCCACTTCTTAGGTGCTATTATTAACTAGATATTTACATAAAACATAAATAACAGAATGTGGCGCCCCCCTGGAGTGGTACATGTGTATAAGGAATTCTTAATCCGTTGTTCTAGACTTTTAATGTACACAAAAGCAATTCTGTTTTATTAACATAATTCATTTTCGAATACTAAAAATTATTTATTAGTTTAAGAAACCGTTTAAATTGCGTTAAATTTGTATTTACCATAAAAAAATCATCAAGTACACGGCATTTTTTTTTAGGTAATTAGTAGATAGGTACAGCTGTAGGTATGTAGTGAGTTATGTTTAACGTATAAATTTTAAATTAATGAATAAAATTAATTATGAAAATTAGTAAAAGAAAAATATTGTTTCTCAATAAATATAAGGGGTCTGATTAAAGTGACTTAGTATTTGTACGGTAAATAATAATCCAGAATGCATTTTAGTATTCAAAACTCTTAACTTGCGAAAAAAGGATTAGAGTCAATATTTTTTTTAAATTCTGAAGCTTAAAAAATTGAAGTAAAACTAAATATTATACGGATTCAGAGGAAATATTTGTTCCCACACATAAATCAATGCGAGCGTAAGAGAACGCGTTATGAAAAGAGGAATGCATTACATTTTTTCCTTTATCATCTTGAACAGGAAATATCGTACAAAGACTAAATAGAAATAGGCAAAAAAGAATGGGAAAAAGAAGAAAAGGACTTGGATAAGAAGCATAGCAGAGTTAGGACACACAAAGGAAAAATGAATAGAATGATACTAAACAGGAATGCATAGAAGAAACGGGATAGAAAGAGTGAACCACCAATAATCCGACACCTGTGAGTGTAAAAAGATTTTCAGGAAAAGAAAAAATAATTATAATTCGGACAAAAAAAGCAAATATAGGATTTTTAATACAAATCCCGTTGCACGTCATATATCAATTATGAGATCACGACCCTGCAGTGTTGTCGGCTTGTCTAAATTGTCGAGGAATGTAGGAAGTTTCAAAAATGTAAGGTTAGGTTATGTTGTTTAGCTTTATTATTATGAAAAATTAATTTATTGAAGCGTATATGAACAATATATGATCCTCACACTCAAGACACTTCATCCTGCCAGTTTTAAAGTACATTTGAAAAATGTTTTTCTCAGTTGATTCATTAGCAATCTACAACTGTGATATTCTTCTTCTTCTTGCTGTATTATCTACTTGTAATATTCAATAATCTGTTATAAAAATCGTTATATTATGTTGTTTATTTGTACTATATATTTATTAAATAAATAAAATAGAGACATATAAAAAAGATAGCAAACTATTTATTGTTATTAAAATAAGACAATGTTTTGTTTAAAAAAATATATATTTTTCTTATAAGAAACAATTCAACTACAATATTCGAATTCCTACAAAAGGTAAATCCTTTCTCCTAATTCAAATCTGAATCACTTGAATCACTGTCATCGCTGTTAGGATTAATAATAATGGGATTAATTTCTTTTTTTTTTTTTTTTTGTTTCTTTATTCACACAATCTGTCTAAGTGACAATAAGTGTTTTTGATGACTAAATGTTAACTTATTTTACCACAAGTAAGTCAACCATCTGACTTGTAGAGAGTATTCCTGTGAAAACTCTCCTTAAGAATACAACAAAAATTGTCTATTAAGTCAATTTGAAAGATCTAACAGTCTGGGGTTAAAACCTGGTCAGAAGATCGGATGGTTTGAACTTTTTCAGTCGTCTTATCTCTTCTGGCGATGGGTTCATAAGGTTTCTTGCTAATTTATTTGGATGTGATGACACTCTTGCACTATATGATTCACAGAACTTTTTGATGGTGTCTTTAACAAGCGGAACTTTAAGATCTTTATGAATTTCACTGTTTTTTACGTACCATGGCGCGTTCACTATTATGCGTAGCATCTTGTTTTGATACCTCTGAATGATTTCAATATTGGAGTTACTAGCGGTGCCCCAGAGTTGTATACCATAAGACCAAATTGGTTTGAAGATGACTTTATATATAAGTAATTTGTTTTCGAGATTGAGTTGAGATTTCTTTCCAATTAGCCAATAGTGTTGTTTGAGTTTTAGTCCTAATTGTTTCCTTTTGGAGAATATGTGCTTTTGCCAGGTTAACCTTCGATCTATATACATACCTAAATATTTAGCATGATCGGAATGTTGAAGTTGTTGTCCATTTAGAGTTACCGGGGGGCAGTTACCGCGTTTCATAGTATATGTCACGTGAACAGATTTGCTGCTATTGGCTTTCATGCGCCATTTTTCTAACCAATTTTGTACTTTGTCTAGAGCTATTTGAAGGTTTCTTGAAGCGATTTCAGGTATAGTATGAGACGTTAGGATGGCTGTATCATCAGCGTAGGTTGCTACTAAAGTTGTCTTTGTTTGTGGTAGATCAGCAGTGAACAATAGGTATAACGTTGGCCCCAGGGTGCTACCCTGTGGTACTCCAGCAGATATTGGTAGTATTTCGGAGTAGGATTCGTTTATTTTGACTTGAAAAAACCTTTGATGTAAATAAGATTTGATCATTTCATAGAAAGGATATGGTAAATTTAGTTTGATTTTATATAGTATAGCGTTGTGCCACACTTTATCAAAAGCATTACTTATGTCCAGAAAGCCCGCACAGCAGTATCTTTTACCTTGTAGATCAGTGCTTATTTTGTTAACTACACGGTGTATTTGTTCCACGGTACCATGCTTACTTCGGAATCCGAACTGATGATCAGGTATGAGTTTTCTTTCGTTCACCTTTTCCAGTAATCGTTTGAGTATGATCTTTTCATATAATTTTGAGAGTATTGGCAGCAAACTAATAGGTCTGTATGAGTTTACATCTTCAGCTTTTTTACCAGGCTTTAGAATCATAATAACTTGACCAATTTTCCATGGGCGTGGGAAGTAATTTATTCTTAGTGCAGCATTGATTATTTGCTGGAGGGCTTTTACAGCTTTATCTGTTAATTCTTTTAGAATTTTTCCTGTTATAAGATCGAAGCCTGGACTTTTCTTGGATTAGTGTTTTTAATTATAAATTTTATTTCAGAGAATTTAACAGTCTTGAGTGGAAAATCCATTTGGTAAGGTGCTTGAATAAGGTCGTTAATTTTTTCTAAATGTTCATCTGGAGGATTTATCTCATGAGGTTTGAAAACGTTAATAAGATGGTTTGCAAACACCGTGGATTTGTCTGTGTCAGTCCTTGCCCATCCACTGAGAGGATTTTGTATTGGTGGAATATGCAGTTGAGGCCTTTTGATTTTTTTTGTAGCTCTCCATAAAGAGTAATCTGTACTTACTGTGGCTGTTAACTCGCTAAGATATTTATTTACCGATTGATTTTTAATGTCAAGTAATAACGTTTTTAACTCTTTTTTTGCTTTATTTAGCCTGGTTTTGTCCCCTGGCATTCTGGTTATTTGCCATCTCTTTCTTAGTTTACGTTTTTCTGCAATTTTTTGGTAAACGATCGGAGGTGTTTTTTCCTTTATATGGGGGGAATATTGTTCTGGGGTAGACATCCATGCAGAGTGTTGTATATTTGTAGTAAGATTGATAACGGCTGTATCTATATCTTCTGTAGTTTTTAAAGGTATTTGTAAGTCTATTAGTTCATCTAATTTTTCTTTAAAGTTTTCCCAGTCAGTATTTTTAGTGTGCAATCTTGGTTGCCTATCTAGTTGCAATACTTCGGAGTACATAGTTATAATTACAGGAGAATGGTCTGACGACAGATCAGAGCATGATTCGATTTTAATTTTTTTGGTGTCTAGCCCCTTTGTAATATAGAAATCCAAGAGGTCTGGTATTTTAGTTTCGTCTGAAGGCCAGTATGTGGGTTCTCTTGTTGACAAATATTGGAGGTTTTTATTCTGAATAGCCTTTAGAAGATGCCTGCCTTTGGTTGTAGTGACTCTAGCTCCCCATTCAGTATTTTTGGCGTTATAGTCTCCTCCTACTATAAATTTGTTTCCTAGGGTGTTTAAGAATTTTGTATAGTCTTCCATTTTATTTTTATGTTTCGGTGGGCAGTAAACTGAAGAAACATGTATTTGATGAGTTTTTTCTACGATTGCTATTGAGGTGGCTTGCAAATGTTCAAATTTATACTTATTCAGTTCATAGTGTTTTATTTTTTTATTGATTATGATAGCTGACCCACCATGTCCGGTTCCATCTGGGTGATTTGTTGAATAGATACAATACCCCGGTATGTTCATATGGCTAAGTCTGGTAAAGTGGGTTTCTGTTATAAGCATTACATCAATTTTATTGGATTGTAGAAAATATTTTATTTCTTGGTTATGTTGACTCAGCCCGTTGGCATTCCATAAAGCAATTTTAAGTAGTTGCGCCATTAGTTTAGCTTTGTGACAAGTGTTGTTAAAAGGTTCATCATAGTGCCCATTTGGGTGATTAGTTCTTTCATCATGGTTTTAAGTTCATTTATATCGTTTGTCTGTTGAGTTAAGATGACCTGTGGTTGATTTGCATTATTGGCATTATTTGTTTGTTGCTGATTTTGGGTAATTTGAGAATACGTTGTACCTGTTTGTACAATTGCATTATTTATTTGTCCAACCTTTTTTTCTCTCAATTTGGGGTACGTTTTTTGAAATAGCTGTTTATATACGGTGCATCCTCTATAGTTTGCTGGATGATTTTCATTGCAATTAGTACATTTAACATCCATATCTTTTGTTTTCCTGGGACAGTCTTTGGTTAGGTGGTTTGCGGTGCATTTTACACATCGAGGGATCTTTTGGCAAAAATTTTTTGTGTGTCCGAAATTCTGACATCTCGTGCATTGTGGTATCTCTTTTTTTTTGAGTGGTGCTTCAACTTTGACGACTGTGTTTAATAATGTTTTAATATTGTAGATATCCTTGTTGTTTTCTTTTTGCTTTAGATTAATAAAGAACATTGGAAGTGGTTTGTTTTGTATTCTTTGTCTAATGTTCCAAACGTTTGTAACTTCATGACCTAATTTTACCAGGCTCTCCTTGATTAGTGAGGTATCTGTTGAAGGGTGTATATTTTTTAGGACAACACGAAAGCTTTTTTCTTGTTTAGGTTTGTAAGTATAAAATTGGGTTTGTTTTTCACTTAATGCTTTGATTATTTTACTGTATACTTCGCCATTTTTTGGTTGGATTTTTACTTGCTCGTCTCTTAGAGATTTTATTATGTAGTTTTGGCTAGCAACTTCTTCTAGTAAATTAACGAGAGGGTTGATATTTATAACACCTTCAACGTATATTGGTGGTGGCTTAGGCTCACTATTTTCAATTTCATTGGATTCACTTGTGGAAGCGTCGTCGTTTTGCAAAATACTATATTTGTTGCTAGTTGGAATTGCGTTACCTAACCAGTATTCACTAAGTTTAGTTTGTCTTTCAGGTTTTGAGTTTATTTCTGGGCTTCTCAATCTTTTCTTATGATTATGGACTATTTGAAATTCATTTTCATTTGAATTACTTACATGATTTATTGGTGTTTGAATGTAAGTTTGCAGCGGTTGGCTGTACATCATAGACTGTTGTTGAGGCTGCTGAGGGTACATTGGTTGTGAAGAACACATTGGAGTTTGAGTATGATGCATAGGTGTAGCTTGATCTGGAAACATGTTCACTGGTGGGTTGTATAAATTACCGTTCATTGTTTATCCGATTTGACCGTACTATTTATATTTAATTTTAAATGTGGGTTTTGTTATTTTTATCAACATTTTCTTTCACAGTAGATAAAAACTAGTTTTATTCGGAAGCACTGATAATTCGCACTGTATCGGACACGTCTTTACACCACGAAATTCAATTGGCCGATTAATTTCTAGTCTATCAAAAACTCTCTCTCTTTCATACCATTTTTGTATTTCTTTTTCTGTATGTTTAATAGAATTTTTCCATACTTCAGGAGTAATTGTTCTAAGAGCTTCAGACCACATATTTAAAGAATCTTGTTCTTTATTACTGTCTATTTCAATCTAAATACTCGACAACGTCGCATCAAGGCATGCCAATCGCTACAATGTCATTTCTTCATCATAAATACGAGTCTCATGGGCGTAGAAAATTTCAAAACTATTTAATGTAAATTATGGTTTTTTGAGTACTAAACATATAATAATGATTTATAAACTTTATATTATAAAGAATAAGACGTATATAAGCCAATATAATTGAAATAATTCTAAAATTATCAAAATAATTACGATTACTTTTTCGGTTTTTTAGTACTGTGACTACGTTCATGAGTCCTCGTGAATTTTCGTGATGTTTCGTATGGTTTATCTTAGTTAGGGAAATTTTAATTAGTTGGCAGTACTATGACGAAAGAGGTACGTCACTCCTGACGTGCAACGGTATTTGTACTAAAAATCCTATACAAACAAATTTACCCAACTCGAAAACAACTTCAGCACAACTATGGTTTATTTTAATTTATTTTACTACTTTGAAGGGTTCACTTTTTTTACACCAGAGTTCGTATTCGAATTATACTACGGCCAATAGTAAAGTACTATAAGAATTTGTAAGGTTGCATACTTGAATTGTCTTTAACTGATCGACAAACTAAGTAAAACATTAATAGTTATGTCTATTTAACCACATTTTAAAATGAAAAAAGTACCCTTATTCTAAAATAGTTCTATATGTTTTATGAAAAGGTATATGGGCTATTAATATGATAGATTGACCAATTAGTGGAAGTGGAAATAAAAAACATTTGAAACAGAAACACATTTATTGGCCTCCTAAAGAGCTATGGATCGAAGATTTTTTTTAACAATATTTTATTTCTTTAGATTTTTAACATGCTCCCTTCCCTTGCAGAAGTATAAATGAATAATGAAGCTACTGCGAATAAAATAAAAAATTCAAAAGTATTTTTTAGCTTTTAATTATTTACAATTTACAAATTAAAATAGTTTTTCACAAAATATATTTTATAAAACATTTTATAGGAATATAAAATTATTTGTCTGTGTTCATTAATATAAATTTAAAACCTTGTTGGTAAGTCTCTAGTTTTAATATTCCCCTTGGAAGTTTTTTCATGACGGTCTTTGACAGTGAATTTGCATGGTTCTGGGTCCTTCATATTTTTGGGCGAAGTCTGGCACTCCCTCCTTTGCAGTTGGTTTTTGGAGAACATGTCATACGTAATTGTTTGCTACAATCCATGGCACATTGGTTATATGTCTTAGAACTTTTGATGGCAATCATTCAATAATTTCTAATTTGGAATTGGTAGTACTCCCTCATAGTTGTATTCAATAATTTTAGTGGATTTGTAGAAAAGGGTTCTCTTCTTAAAATGCTATACGCTTAGAGCGTGTAGGCGGTCACCTGTTCGGTTGGTTTATTCTTAAGCTTTCTGTTTTGCGCTGTTTTCATATAAAGGTAGCTATATCACGTATGTTGCACCAATTTCTGATATCTCTGCGCCATGAACGTTGTTTTCTTCCTGGTCCTCTTTTTCATTCAATCTTACCCATCAATATTTCCTGCAACACTCGGTATTTAGGTCCTCCGATCATGTGCCCCAAGTAGTTAACTTTCCTTTCTTTCACAGGTCCAATAATTTTCTTTGGATTATAATGTTTCAGACCTAGTTTTTCTTGAAGAAAATATGTTTTTTCCAGGTTAATTTTTTATGTGCATTCCTAAATATTTCGCATCTCGTTGTTGATCAAATTGATGATTATTCAAGTGGATTGGTGGCAATTTCCTTTTCGTTTTGTAAAGGTTACAAGCACTGATTGCGTTGCCTTCGCTTGTCCGAGAACGAGACCGTGTGGAACTTCAGATTTAACAGGAAAGCGTAACGTGTAGGTGGAACCATATATACTTGTAATTTTTACAATAATATAAGCGTGCAAATTTACAAGAATAAAGCAACCCCGCCAATATAAATTTGATCTTCCTCGTGAACTCCGGTAAAGAACCACTAATCTGAATCCAGATCTAGCTTTAGGTTAGGTCTGATTATCAAAAGCAATTTCATATTATTGTACCAGCTAGTTAACTACAATCGCCAATTTTTTCCTCCATAGCTCAGTTCTTTTTGAGACGTTGTCGGTGACGGTTCTCCAAGTTCCACCCGCGATGAACCTCACAATAAATTATGTTCAGCAGAAACAGGGCAGCCACTTCTCAGCAGCCATCATATCTTCTAAAGGGTCAATATTCGAAAATTAGATCAATGGAAAAGAGACGCATATTAAGGAAGCAAAACGGTTTCCTTAAATTCAAAATGTGTCGAACATCTCCAGAGACATCTGAAAAAAATCTTGTTTTTTTGGGTATTTAAGGGATTATCAGAATATTTTGAACTTCAGTAAACCGTTTTATTTGTTTCCTCAATATGTAACTTCTCCCATTGAACCAATTTTCTAATTTTAACCAATTAGAAAAGATGTGATCGCTGTTGAGAAGTTAATGCCCTGCTTATGCCGATTATAATCTACAGTAATCTTCATCTCAGGAAGAACTTAGAGAGCAGTTCCTAAGAACATCTCAAAAGATACAAAGCTTTGAAAAAATATTTTAGTGATTGGTAATGGAAGATACAACATTAAATTACATTATTGTAATTAGCACTACCCAATTTAGAGTTTTGATGTAATTCAAAATGGTGATTTTTTAACGAAGTTCGGGAGCTAGTTCAAATTTAGGATTGACAGTGGCTGTTCATGAATTAAAGCGGTTGTAGTTTCTTTACACGAACATTTTTTTTACTTCTGAGAATGAAGGAGATGCTTTTCTTACGTCGCTTTCCTTTATTTTTCTGGATTAATGTGACGGTCAATTTGATAACAGCATTGGACAATCTGAAACAATAAAAAAAATGTTACTAACTGTGACAATTAGAAAGAACATTATTTAATTTAAAATTATTAAATGTAAATTAACAAACCATATCGACTCGGACAGCATCTTCCCCTAATAAACATAAATTGAAGAATGCACCATATTTTGACTTAATAAATTGACTTGAATTCAGTAAAATTTGTTAGGATTGATTTATTTTGGATGACACAAATTAATTTTGGCAACGTTTGATAATAAACAAATTCATTTGTTTCATATGGTCCACTTCGATAAAAGCGCATCATATATAACAAGTAATATACAGTGTGTAACAAAAATATTTTTAATAAATTTAATCACAGTTGACAATGACGGATCTGTGGAAATGAACCTTAATGATGAGAAAAGGAGTGTTTAAATATTATATAAGAAACTAGAATGATAAAAACGCAATATAATATTACGAAAATTATAAATGACATATAATTCTATTTGATTTTTTGTTCGTTTTCATTTTATATCAATAAATATTTAATTTATCATTAGATAATCTTTGGAAATTGGATTAAGTGATGCTGATGGTGGTCCTTTTGTAAAGCTTACCAAATTTATTATTGTTACTTCTTATATATTTCCGGCCTGTAAATTTATCAATTGGAATTAGAGCGATTTTTCTATAGTATCGCAAATATAAAAAATGGAAAAACAGAATTCACTAAAAACTATTTTTAAATAAAAATACCAACCCATCTTTAAACTGTAATTCGTTTTATTGAAAAGTAGAATATCAAAGAATATTGAGCAATAGAGAAAAAGAAGACACGCCATAGTTTTTAGATTTTATTGTGTGGGTAAAAAGGACTCAAAATATAGCGATAAACCTAAAAAAATAATGCTAAAAAAAATGATTTTCTTTAAATTTGATTTACATCACGTAAAATGAAGATATTTTTTTGCTTGATGAGAGATGGTTCTAAATTTTTAGATTATTTCTAACATAGAAGAAGACACGCCAGAGTGTTGAGCGATTTTTTAGTATGGATAAAAAATACACCTAATATTGAGCGACAAATCTAAAAGAAATGGAATTATTGCTCAAAATATGAACAAATCTTGTAAATGTTGCTTTACATCATGCAAAATGAAGTTATTTTTTAATTAATAAGCGATTATTTTAAATTTGGAGATTATTAAATCTATTTAAAAAATCTTTAATATAGAAAAAAACATTCACAATATTAAACGATTTTTTAATATGGATAGAAAAGACACCAAATATTGAGCGATAAATAAAAAAAAAACTGGAAATATTGATGAAAGAAAAATCAACAAAATTTGGAGAAATTTCTATCTGTTGCTTTTTTCCATAGGACTAATAACTTGAAATTAAGTTCATTGAAATTGCGAAAAACTAGAGATGTAAAGAATAAATGTAACATAATCGTAATAGTAAAAAAACCCATAATTACCTCTTTAAGAGTGTATATAATCCCCAAAATTTCGTGATTTTACATTGATTCGGATCTGATAAAAAACACTGAATTTGAATTCCATCTTTGAACGTTGCGCTGAGAAATTTTTTTATAGGGAAAACCTCAGTATATTAAGAACTACTTAAATTCATTGTTAAATTATTTCTGTTTTCTAATGAAACAATCTGTATATACACTTAAACAGTAATAAAAACTCAAATAGCTTATTTCGCCAAGAACCTGAATAATCGATCTATGGAGTGATTGATGGATGGTCCCAACATTCAGTTATTATTTCGTATTTTAAGTACCATTTCCGAATTATTTATTATTTTTTATAAATAATTTAAACACACTGTTAGAATATTTTCGCCCCATAATTGTGAGTATATCATTATACTGGATATTCCTTTCAAAACTGTTAATTCGTTTTAGAAGTATTAAATATAATCTATATAATTTCTTAACGTATGTATCCTGTATAGATAGAGTGGCATTCCAAAAAGTTTTTTTGGTTAAACAACTTCACAGTTGTTTATTCGTAGTGCTTCTATGCCTTCTTTAAGTGCTTTTCACCATTTTCTCTTTTTCTACTTACTTCCCTTCATTCAATGTTGCTTTCAATCACCTTCCTTCTTTCATTTCCACTATGTGTTTAAAAAGTGTATTAAAATGTACAGGGTTATCCAAAAATTGTGACCTAGAGTAAAGTGAATGCTTCGGATTGGTCCCTTTAAGCAACTGTTTGTTTCATTGGTCGTTATTCCGAAATTTATATATATGTATACAGTGCTGTATATCATTAACACTTTCTTGCTTAAATTAAATAGAACACCCAGTATTATTTCATTTTTCCTAAGTAAGTCCGGGAATATTATACAACCGACATTTTCTGTAAATTTTGTATTTTTTTTTCTATAAATAAGTCTTTTTCTATCTTTAGAAAAACAGCAATGATCATTTTATCCAACTGATGTTTATTAAAAATGATATAGAAAATAAAATTCCGCAAATGTTTAATAATAACATAAGCTTCCAAGATAACAGCTCTCAAATGCAGGACTCATGTAATTTCACCTTTATTTAAACTCAGTTTTTATAAATAAAAAACGCTCGTTATGTGTGTCATTTTTAACAAAAACACGCCCACTGTGTTACACATCAAGATGTGATTGTTATAAGATTGTGTAAATATTTACTTAATACAAGGAAAATGTTTGTTCGCTTAACACACCATCTCGATGTTTTTCCCTTTCAATGATCAGTATCTTAGATTTTTAAACGATTGTTAATAGTCCTCTTAATCAACTTTTTGATTTATTTGAATACGTTTTAGGAAATAGCGAGTTTTCTAAAAAAACCTGGAATTTTTTTCTAAAACTGGACCAAAATTTTAAATGGATGTCGTACAAAATTAATTAATTAATGGTTAAATCCGTACAATAATAATCAGTAATAAAATAATAATTTTTGAAGTAATAAACAATGTTCGAAATTTGGATGGGGATTCTAAAATAATTAAAATTTTGAATTTTTTTCGATTTCTCAATAATATTATGAATATTATGAAAAATGAAATAAAAACGTACCCTTGTTTCAAATATTTATTTCTAATTATAGTCCAGATTGTCATTTTTAATTATATATCGCATAAAATCAGCATGAAATTTTGAAACAAGAACAAGGTCTTTAAATATTACTACAGATAAATGTGCATCTATATGCCTTAAATATGCAGTTATCTTAAAAACAAGATTTAGATGTACATTTTTTTTTATCTCGGAACTCAATAAGAATAGTCCCAAATTGTAGATTTCATAAGTAACGACATAAGTCCAATTTTAAAAAATTTACTGTAGTTCTTTTTTGAACAATAAAAATTAGTGGGATACTGAAATACTAATTTATTCATTTCAATAAAAATTAAATTTTTAAAGTAGTCAACAAAGTATATAAAAAATATTTTTACGTTGGTTAACTTGGAACATTTTATACCCAACGGGATAATTATGGTGTTATCGCAGTCAAAAAGTATACAGTATAATTCCAACCAAACTATACCCTATTTTTTGAATGAAAGCCCAACTCTGTAGCGAATATTTTTAAAGCTTAGTGTTTTTTATAAATCTTCAAAAATAACGGGAAAAATAATTAGTGATTTTTGCATTATATAATAATATATATTTCAAATATTTCCTGTACATTTACGCAAAAATAAAATAAAAATATTGGCTATATTCCTACCTGTTTCTGAAATGAAAGCAACTGCTTATTCTACTCTGCTGTACTTTTAATTAGTAGGTTCATAATCCATTTTATTCTGCGGTGCTTTTGAGTGAATATTGTTTTCTTCAGTACTGGTTTGAGTCTCAAAATTTGTATTTGTGGGATTATAATTAATTATATGCTTGGTGTATTTTGGATAAAATTCATAGTGAATCTATTATCTGTTGACAAATATGGTTTAAAACACTCAGTTTGCGGATGTTTTTATTTTGTAATTATAAATATATGTTACAGAATCATTATATCTTATATCAGTCTCTTCAACTTGATCTGGTTTATCGGATAATTCGTCAATTTCTTTCGCACAGTGAATAATTTCGGACTTATTAAATGTTGTTTTAGAATATAAGAGACCAAAGTCTAATTTTCTGTCAGGAATATTTGCCGTGTACATTTTTTCAAATTCATTTTGGGTATAGTTGGATTTAAAAGCATTTAACTGATGCTTACGTAATTCACTAAACTCACCAAAATTCGGTGAATTTGTATCAGAATTCCTTTTTTATTAGAGAACAGAACGTTAGAATAAGAATTTCCTTGCAGAACTGAACTTTCGAATCTGATGTGATTCCTTACAAACTGTGCTTGTAAAGTTTTACATCCCATTGGAACACAGTTCTGTTGTGAATTTTGATTTTCTATTTCTTCTTTTTTCGTTAAAAAATGAGCTCAAAATCGAGGACAAGTTCGTCGTGTACTTGTAAAAAACAAAGTAAAAAAAAAGTAAAAAACCAACACTTAATATTAACTTAAGAAGAGGCAAACTGAAGCGTAATCCTTTCTTAAATTTCTTAAGAGTTGTACATGCCAATTTTAAAGGACTCTCTGCAGTGGATATAGTTGTGAAAGGAGCGAAACTATGGCGGAAAATGGGTCCAAACGGGAGACGAGAATTCATTTGCGAAAGCAGAAAAGTTCCCTACAAGTTCCATCCTCGACCTCGGAAATCATGCTCTTGCTCTAAACGGAAAACAAAGAAATGAAGAGCCGCAGAAGTGTCTTATTGTACTGTTAGTATAACTTGAATATTATGTTTGATAAAAATAATGCTATTCCAAGAGTTTTTGTATTCTGACTGTATTTGGTTTCGTTTCTGACATGTATGTCATTATTGGTCTTATAGTCGCTTTGTAAATTATTCACTTTGTATCTGTTTAAATATGTCTATAAATACATTACCGCTCACAGGATCAAGGTTGTGCCTCGGATAAATAGGAAGGATTCAACGATTTTCTATTTGTCGGTGTTTATTTTTCCACAGGAAACATCGTCAACGGTAGTTTTCGTAGTACTAATCATCGATACTTCCGGCACTGTTGGTTGAAAAGTGAATTGTCCAATTGAACTGGGCTCGGGTGCAGATCTGGGGGATTCAAAAAGAGGAATATATTATTTTAATTATCAATTATTCGCCAAACAACTAAGAATCATAACTTTTCAAAGTAAATTCTTACTTACGATCATTCGGTTTTCTTATTTTTGACTTTGGGCTATATCGACAAGAAGCTAGACATTTCAAGGGTTTGTTTGATGAGTTAGGAAAAAACAATTGAGAAAAGTAGAATTCGTTAGAGGGCGCAGTCATCAATCTTCAAAGTAGTAAAACAAATATCCGTAAATATGATTCTTGTGCTTTTCATTACAAAATAGTAAAGGTAAAGTAAATATAGGATTTTTAATACAAATCCCGTTGCACGTCATATATCAATTATGAGATCACGACCCTGCAGTGTTGTCGGCTTGTCTAAATTGTCGAGGAATGTAGGAAGTTTCAAAAATGTAAGGTTAGGTTATGTTGTTTAGCTTTATTATTATGAAAAATTAATTTATTGAAGCGTATATGAACAATATATGATCCTCACACTCAAGACACTTCATCCTGCCAGTTTTAAAGTACATTCGAAAAATGTTTTTCTCAGTTGATTCATTAGCAATCTACAACTGTGATATTCTTCTTCTTCTTGCTGTATTATCTACTTGTAATATTCAATAATCTGTTATAAAAATCGTTATATTTTGTTGTTTATTTGTACTATATATTTATTAAATAAATAAAATAGAGACATATAAAAAAGATAGCAAACTATTTATTGTTATTAAAATAAGACAATGTTTTGTTTAAAAAAATATATATTTTTCTTATAAGAAACAATTCAACTACAATATTCGAATTCCTACAAAAAGTAAATCCTTTCTCCTAATTCAAATCAGAATCACTTGAATCACTGTCATCGCTGTTAGGATTAATAATAATGGGATTAATTTCTAGTCTATCAAAAACTCTCTCTCTTTCATACCATTTTTGTATTTCTTTTTCTGTATGTTTAATAGAATTTTTCCATACTTCAGGAGTAATTGTTCTAAGAGCTTCAGACCACATATTTAAAGAATCTTGTTCTTTATTACTGTCTATTTCAATCTAAATACTCGACAACGTCGCATCAAGGCATGCCAATCGCTACAATGTCATTTCTTCATCATAAATACGAGTCTCATGGGCGTAGAAAATTTCAAAACTATTTAATGTAAATTATGGTTTTTTGAGTACTAAACATATAATAATGATTTATAAACTTTATATTATAAAGAATAAGACGTATATAAGCCAATATAATTGAAATAATTCTAAAATTATCAAAATAATTACGATTACTTTTTAGGTTTTTTAGTACTGTGACTACGTTCATGAGTCCTCGTGAATTTTCGTGATGTTTCGTATGATTTATCTTAGTTAGGGAAATTTTAATTAGTTGGCAGTACTATGACGAAAGAGGTACGTCACTCCTGACGTGCAACGGTATTTGTACTAAAAATCCTATAACAAATAATGTACCAGAGGGAAACCAAGAACGGACTCGCTGGTCATCTTAGGTCATTAAAATAGAGAAGTAAGTTTTATACAAAAGGTTTAACGTTCAATAACCAGCTTTCAGATATAAACAACCGAATTTAGAAGATATAAACAACCGAATTTAGAAGATATAAAACCCCATCAATATATACAAGACTAATTTTATTTACTTAGACTTTTTAGAAAACCAGTTATCCTTATTGTTGCAAAATGTTCCGTTTAACATACTTCAAAGAATGTGGTTTTTATTCGATTGAGCTTCGGTACATCACACTAGATTAATTCGTAATCATCTTAATACCAATTTTCCTGAACGATGGATAGGAAGAGGAGAGGACCATTTGCTTGGCCAGCTCGATCACCAGATTTAACAAAGTGTACATTGTAGTATTATAGATTATAAATATTTTAAATAAACATTTTTAAATGTCAAATTTTCATAAAATAGTATGCTGTGGAACGCAAAGCTATGAATACTGCGTCAGATTTTTGAAAATTTTCTTCGAATTTTCACTTCCCCAGAGAAGCACATCGCTGAAGTTAGTACAATGCATGGGAAAGTAGAAAAAAGTGAAATTGTAAAAATTTATTTGATATCATTAAAAAAAGTTAAATGAATTGAATTTAGTGACTTACCCCAATTGTTTTTAAATTGTTCCTGTTATTTATGAAAACTTTAGAGTTATTTTATTGTCAGTTAATTATTTTTTTTTGGAACTTGCATAACCTTAAAATAGAAGTGCATAAGGAGTTATAAAAACAAAGATACAAATAATAGTGGCTTAAAATTAGTTAAAAAACTTAACTGTGACATGAATGGATTTTCTTGGGTGATAAGAAAATAATATTTTCAAAAATTTTCAAGTATTCATCTGATGCTGGTCCATATACCAAGTTTTATGTTTCTTGTTGTTTTGATGATTATTTTTTTAACAAGTTTAATGTTTATTGTTTAATCAGTTGTAAGAAATATTAAGATTAAAACACTTGTGAAAACTTATAAACAAGAAGTATATTGGATTGTAAATATCATTATCACAGTTAAATAAAATCTGAACCCACGTTGAGATCATTTTTGAACCAACATGAATCTTATAGAAAATATATAAAGTGCGTCCAACAAAATTTTCTTTTATTCTTGATAATTGTTATAAAATATTAAAAAAAAAAATTCTTTCATAACAATATAATATTACAAAGCATATTTTATCTTTTACATTTATAATGAACAGATTCCACAAAGTAACAATCATTATGACCAGTGATGAAAGATCGCTACACATTTTTATTTGTCTCGAAAATTAGTACAACAGAAAATTCTTTGATAAAATGTTCGATAGAGCAACGTCGGTACATCTAGAAAGGTAAACTCTACACCAAGAAACCAAAGGATTTTATGGATCCTTTTTACAACCCAGTTCGAAGGACCATTTTGAGAATTCGGCCCGAAGGACGATTACAGCCATCCCGCTTGTTGATTAAAGTGAATTACGTACGGGTTGGATGACCTTTAGTAAATGGCGATACCGACCATCAGGGTTAAAGCTAGTTGACCTCAGGAGCGGACAATAGATCATGGGCGCGAGAAAATTGAAAGTGGAGAGTGGTTACCTGGCCGATCGCGGTTAATGAGATAGTAGTGGTGTTTTAATGAAAGACACTCGCTCTGAAGGTGAGCCAAAAATAATAAATAGGAGATAATTGGATCATCATGGTATCAATTTTCCGTTATCAATGCGAGATCACGTAGTGGATGCAGGCACCCATTACGGGCATGGACACCGCTGCTACGAGATCAATCTACGGCTAAATCGTGCATCTCGTTACAACACACTCGAATTAATTACGGCCCTCTTTACACCAATATTGAAAGTGGTGTTCGTTTCTAATCAGCTGGGGTCCCGTGTCCTACAGCCATACCTCCAGTCTCATTGGCGGGCGTCGAGATCACAAGCAAAATATTCACAATTTAAATAGTTTTACAATCTTATGTGAAGGACATTTTTATATTTTTCAGGTATTTATTTCTATAATCCAGATTAAAAATCTATTTAGAAAATTAGGCTTGAAGGACCATTTCTTAATCCAACTTAAAGAATCGTTTTCCGAATTAATCTTAAAGGATCGTTTTTCTTCTAATCAAGTTTAACAAAATATTTTTTGAGTTAAACTGTAAAGACCATGTTTGAAATATCAACGAAAAATGAAGCAAAATATTTTTTAATCCTTTCTAAACCATTATTTCGAAAATATGCCTTAAAAGTTTATCCTTCTAATTCAGTTTTGAGAATTGTTTTGAAAGTTGAGCTAAAAGGCCCATTTTATGATCATGCTTAATGCACAGACAAAGAATAAATCAAAATATTTTTTAAACCTGCCTAAAATATTATTTTGAAAATTCGACTTAAAAAACTATCCGTTTAATTCAGTTTAAACATTATTTTGAAAGTTGAGCTTAAACAACCATTTTTAGAATACAAACAAACGATCAACCAAAATATTATTTTAATTCTGTTAAAGCATTATTTTCAAAATTCCACTTATACTTCTAATTTACTTTTAAGAATTATTCCGATAGTTCAGCTTGAAGGACCATTTTTCTAATCCAACATAACGAATTTCTTTCCGAATTAAGTATAATGGACAACCATTTTTAGAATACAAACAAAATATTTTAATCCTACTTAAAGTATTATTTAGAAAATTCGACTTAAGAAACTATCCTTTTGTTCATTTTATTATAATCATTTGGAAAGTTGCCCTAAAAGAACTGTTTTTCTTATCGTGTTTAACGAACTATTTTCTAAGTTAATCTTAAAGGACCATTTTTTGATCAAATTAAGCAAATTACTTTGAATTTTAGACTGGTAAAACCCTTCTTGTAGTTTAGGAAAAGAATGAAGCATAATTTTTATGATCAAACTTAAAATATTATGTTTGAGTACTTAAAAGGGACCATTTTTGTACCAAAACAAAATATTTTTAAAACTGCTTTAACCATTATCCAGCCAGCTTAAAACCACATATTTATAACTTAAGTGTTATTTTGAAAATTAAGTATGAAGAACCATTTTTATAATTGCACTTAAAGGATTATTTTGAATCTTTGGTTTGAAGGTCCAGTATTGTAATACTGCTTAAAAAATTTTAAGGATCAGCTTAAATGATTATGTTTATAATTTAGCTTAAAAGATTATTATAAAAGAACCATTTTTATAATTATTCTTAAAGAATTATTTTTAATATTCCTTTTAAAGGAGCAGTTTTATTATCCTGCTAAAAAAATTTTGTAAAACGCCGGCTTAAATGGTTTTATTTATAGTTTAGCTTAAAGGATTTTTGAAAATTAAGTTTGAAAGATCATTTTTATAAAACTGTTCAAAGCATTATATTGACGCCCTTCTTAAATAATTATTCTTAAAGTTTAACTATATGAACTTAAATGACCATTTTTATAATGAATTATTTTTTTATAGTTTACTCTGAAGGATCATTTTTATTACTTACGTAAAAAATTTTTTGAAAGTTAATCTTGATGGATAGTTTTAATATCCAACTTAAAAAAATATTTTGTAAGTTTGATTGATGATTGTTTTTTAACAAACTTAAAGGGTTTACTTTGAAACTTAAAATCGAAGGATCATTTTTAAAATCCAATTTGAAAAATTATTTGAAATTGTGATTTGCAAAATAATTTAAACAATAAATAACACATATTAACGATTTGATTTTGAAACAGTGCAATGTTGTGCAAATTTGGGATTTAAAATATTAGAAAAAAGAAACCCGCTTAAAAAATGTTGCTTCCACCCATGCTCGAATGAACCATAATTGGTGTAAAATTCGATTTGTTGAAAGCTTTTTTTCGGGAAATTACCGAAGAAGCAATTTTCACCGGTTAAAATGAGATTAATAATCATCCGGTTATTGCCACAAAATGTGCAGACATTGTAATAACAACATATAAGCATATAATTTCATATAGGCAATATGTACAAAAAATGTTTAATAAACAAAATAGTCATTACAAATTGTATAAAAAAATTACATACGTGTAGTTTATTACCTAAACAAAGTAGTCATAGAAATTGTTCGGATCGTGTAATAATTGCCGAGAATATATTTTTCACTTTTTTACATCTCCTGTAATCGACCATTCTAAATATCCAGATGTACTAAAATAAAAACGTCATTTTTAGTTATTTTTGTAGTCAACAGAATAGCAAAAAAAAACTAAGAATAAAAGCGATTTACACTTAACGGACAGGGGGAAATTAAATGTTTAAGTTGGCAATACTTTACAACGTTGCCTAATGGATCTTGCCAAAATACTTGTCATTTATCGATATTTTGATATTCGTTCTTTGGTTAAAATGCATAAGCAATTAAGTAGTACATCCCAGCAAATGGTAATACGAATTAACAAACTATTTTGAACGCGAACGTCAAAATGCAGGTTCATTATTTCCATTCCTGCTGTAAGAGACGTAAGTATACATTTTTAGAGTTTTGTTTCAAAATGAATTACATATCTTGAAATTGCAAATAAAATAAAATAAACTAACACAAAGAACAATACAATACTCATTAAAAGGAAGCACTGTCACAGTATTATCTTTAAGTGAAGGAAAATCTGAGACATGACAACGCCGCAATTGTTTCCTTTGTGACGTCATTTTAACTTTAATGCGAAAAGTCTTCAAGACATTTTTATTCTGCAAACGTTTTTATACTTCATCCATAAATATGGGCATTATTTTCGCGGACACCCTTTACTTAATCGTAACCCTAATTGTTTATTTCCTGCCCTCTGAACGCAGACATGAAAACACAGCCGCAAAAATCGCTGTCTGTTATTTTTTATAGCCCCGGTACATGAAAGCAATAAAATATAAAGGTTTCCAAGTTGGATGAAATAGATTTCAGGTTGGCCGCACAAATTATACGGCATCCTGAAAAAAGAAACTCGCCGTAAATGCAAAGACAAAATTAAAGATTATTATCAAAAGGAACTTATAACTCAAACTTTAATAAGAAAACAGTTTGCCTTCATTAATAGTCTGCCAAGTTAGAAAACCGCATTCAAAGTGCCGTGGATCACGGAACGCAACTATTTGTTATATTGCTTTTCCGAGCAGGAAGGCTGTTCGTTAGAGCACGAACCCACACAAAAACTTACTGCTCTACGTAATCATTACAAAAAGAATACAAATTACACCACTCCTGCCCACCTACCCCCCTAAAAAAACAAGATTGCAAAATCCCGTTGTGGCTTAAAACATTTATAGTACAAGACAACACATTTTTCTGTAATTTATAACCGACTCATCCCCCACGGTAATGGGTGGTCAATTAATAATTAACGCCGGTGTTTTATAAAAAAAAATAAGAATTCATGCATGATTTTTAAAAATGAAATACCACTAACATCAAATGGAACTAATTTTATGCTTTCTTAATTTATGTGGATTAAATCCTTGAATCAATTCTAAAGAGTTTCATTGAACATTTCTGCTAATTTATTATTAGGTGTATTAACATAGGAAACCGCAGGTCTAATTTGTTTTGTATCTTTATGTTCTTCGGTGAAACAAATTGTCATAAGAATATTTAAAGAGTTTTAAGATATCGTGGAATTGTAATATAAAAGGATTTTATCTTTTACATTTATAGGTGAGGATTGCTTTTATAGAACTTCCTGTCTTTCTCTAGATTTATTCAAACGTTGGGGATTTTTTTCCAGATGTTTTAGGACCCACTTTTTTTCATCCTTTTCATGGTTAGCTTTTAAATTACTTTAGTATTTTATATTTTTGTGGATATATGTTCAATAACTTTTGTTACAATTTTAATAAATTTGACCACAAATCATAATAGAAACAACTTTAATATTATATTAGTAGTATCTTATTTTCCATTAATATTTTCTGTTTATTTTATCCATTCCAATTTGGTCAATTAGTTTTGTCATAGGTCTCCTTTCCTAATGACTTTATCTTAAGATTCCTGTTTGTTTCCATTATTTTTTGATACCGCTCTTGTTTCTTTTTTACTAGATGGTAATACCAATTTAATATTTTCTTCTTTATTTGTGCTACTCACAGTTTGAGAACTTATGAGTAATACTAAGAAGATGAGGATCGGCAGATTTTAATATCTGACTATGATAATTAAAAATGTATTGTTTTGGTACAGATACGTTGATGATGTTTTTACTAATTTTACAGGCAGTGATAGACAATTGGATGTTTTTTAATTTTATTAACAATTTATATCCAAAAATAAAATTTACCGTTGAAATTGAAGAGAAGAGTTATATAAATGTCTTTGATAAAAATGTCAAACTGTAATCTTCAATATTCAATTTATCTTAAACCAACTCATACAAATAAGACTATCCCTTATAACTCAAATCACCCTGTGTTACATAAATTAGCATCTTATAATTAAATGAAACATAGAATTTTTCAATACATAATAATTATTCATTACATCTAATAAATAGATTGATTGAATTATTTTATATTTCGAGTTTTTTCAAACAAAATATCAAAAATTATATCTCGTCCAACATCTTCTAAAATAATAAATAATGTTGGTTCAATTTTATTAAATGTAAAACCTAAGATTAATAAATTAAAAAAAATCAGGTATTTACAATCTAAATTGTTCGGATTGTAACGCCATCTATCTTGGCCAGACCCTTAGAAATTTTGAAATAAGATACAGCGAACATTTAAGATCTTATAGATTAAAACAACGAGATAAGTTACATTAAGTAAAACACCTCTTTGATACTAAACACAAACCTACACTTACAACATAATTGAAACAACAGTGGAAGTACTTCATATAAGTGACAAAAAAGTAGATCTTGATTTTTGGAGGAATATGAAATCAAGATATTTCTAAAATGAATGTCCTCTTTACAAATAATTAAATTAAGGGAAAATTACATATAGGACTTTATGACAATTATGTCTTATTACAGATATATTACATACTCTGTGACAATGCTGAATAAGCAAAACCTTGGTCGAGAAAATATAATTTAAATAATTTATGAGTCTAACTATCAAAGAAGCGGTTCAAAAAGGAAAAAAATACACCAAATTACATAGATGATGATGTTGAACTAGTGCATGGTTGCCACATGCATAAAAAATCCCGAAACCCTTTTCACACACAAAATTCCCGTCCATCCATCTCTATCGCGAAGCCTTGTTCCATAAAATAAAAACAGCTGTCTACTAGAGGAAACCTGATACTTTTAAGAGGTTGTCGTCGTCTCTGTCGCCCCCATCGGCGTCCTCGTCTGCCCTCCTCGTCGCTCTCGTAACAGAAAAACAAACACATTAAAATGAACAGTGCTGAACATTGACAATGCCTATAAATAGACCATATACCTCTGTACGGTTTATCGGGACCAGCATCTAAACGGCGTAGGACCCCTGCCATCTGATATTTTCTTCTGTATGTGGGGTCGATCAGGGCATTTCGTAGATAATTATCAGCGTAGTAAATTATATCTTTATGGGGAAATCCTCACCGTCTTAACATTTTTGTTCATTTAATGGGCAACGATGCGGATCGATCATAAACGATACCTTTTGGTGTGGTTGATGCCCCATCCATTGTTAATCCTAATAAAATTTATCGAACCAAACAATTTAATCATTTAATGTGCAGCACCAAAAAATAGGGAACCGTGAAAGACATTTTTTTCATGAAATAAAGAAATATAAGTTGTCCCCACAGTTGGAAGCAAAAATGAATGAGGCGCATTAATTAATCTGGTTTTTGGGACGTACAATATCTGAATAATTATTTATAGCTATTTTTTTGTTATATTAATTTATATGTGGATATTTTGATAGTTCGAAAGAACACAACTAAAATAAAATGTTTATTGTTTTTAAATGGGATTAAACGGACATTCTATGTATTAAAAATAAGATATGTAATATTAGAAACATTTAAAATATATTGCAGGAAGATTCAGATCTTTCACTATAGTAATAATATAATAGAAATGATCAAGAAATAAAAAAATTTCATTAAAATTACACAAATATCAATTTTTCATGCAATAGAATGACATATGGAAACATTTTTCTTTTTAACATTGTACATGTAATAACACAAAATATGTTAAAGTGATCGGTATACATTTAAAATTAAGCATGCAACACAATAATTTCTTTAATTAATGTTTGTAAATTATATTATTTCTGAAGTATACCGTATAAAATTACAAATCTAAATATGATAAAAATTTCTTAAAAATTACTCATTTCGTGGGTAATAGTTTAAATCAAATTGTTTTATTTATTGAAATTACCAAAAAATATAATACTTGTTTAGAAAGAAATTTTGCTGATATTTGATAATGATTATACCCAGAAATTCGGAAACATGCTCACAAAGATGTAATGAAATCTCATATTAAAAGTTATTATGCAAAGTTTTGTTGTACAAA
Organism: Hermaeophaga mercurialis; assembly: GCA_951812935.1. Classification (NCBI taxonomy): domain Eukaryota; kingdom Metazoa; phylum Arthropoda; class Insecta; order Coleoptera; family Chrysomelidae; genus Hermaeophaga; species Hermaeophaga mercurialis. The sequence goes on from OX638363.1 coordinate 2,781,827, forward strand.
ATTTAAAGAAAAAAGATAAAATTTTATTTATATATTTATTTTTCATACACCACTCTAAAGAAACCATTTACAGAGTGGGAAAAAGTTAACAACACATTTCAAAAACTAGGTCATAAAATACCAAAGAAAAATAGAAATGAAGTTTATCTGAAATTATTCTTTATAAGATTAATACTACAATTAAAACTGTCGAAATATGCCGGGGCAAATAAAATGTAGAAGAAAGAATTTTAAAATATTAGTCTTGGGAGTGAGTGGCTGAATATCTTGAATTGACTCCAGGCACCCGAAACTTCAATAAGCTTAAAATTTCATTACAATTGATATCTGAATTCACTACTTTATGAAGGAATATAAGAGAGTTTAATATTCTCCTATTTTCCAATGAGCTGAAAGAGAATCTGTTGAGCAGTTCATCATGTGGAGTACCCTGAGATGGATACTTACCATGCTCAGTGAAACTTCTCTTCTCTGTACATGTTCCAACAATTCTGAGTAAGTACTATATTCTGGACGCCATATTAAAGAAGCATATTCAAGTTTACTTCGAATATAAGCATTGTACAAAATCGTTAAGACACCTTTATCCGTAAAACGTTCTAAGAATTAAACCATAATTTTTGTTGACAACGATTATAGCATTTTCTATGTGTAAATTGAAATTAAGTTGATAGTCTAAAATTACTCCTAGATCTTTAATTGAATTAAATCTCGGTATCTTAAAGTTGTTAATATTATATTCAAAGTAGAGTGAGTTGTGTTCTAGTATAGGTAACTATGGAGCATTTGTTTATATTTAGATTTAAAAAGTTTTTATTGCACCAGTTATTTACAATGTTTATGTCCCGTTGAGTTTATTTGCGTCTTTTAGGGTATTTATTTCAGCATACAACTGTAGATCGTCAGCATAAAGAAGATATTTACAGGAGGAAACAAAGAGGTCCTAGAACAGAGCCCTGGGGTACTCCAGACGTTACAGTTATATCAGATGATTTAAAATCTTTGTATTCAACATATTGTTTGCGTTCTTCAAGATAAACATCCTACAAGGGAAATCTTAGACCAAAGCAGGAGAGTTTTTCCAATAGCAAATAGTGATTTTAAACTGTCAAAAGCTTTAGAAAAGTCTATTTTATTAGATAGTAATCATATCCTTGTAAATAATACTAATTAAGCATATTCAAGAAATGTAAATTAGTCATTTATTGGAATTTCTACAATATTTGTTAAAAATGTAAAATTTTCATAAAATAGTGTGTTGGTCAACGCAAAGCTATAAATACTGCGTCAGATTTTTGAAAAAGGGAAATTGTAAAAATTTCTTTGATAACCTTAAAAAAATGTTGATTGAAAAACTTGATTGAATTTAGCAACTTCGATCTTCGAATTGTTTTTAAGTTGTTCCTGTCATTTGATAAAACCTTTAGAGGCATTTCATTGTCAATTAATTAAATTTTTATGGAACTTGCATAACCTTAAAAAAAGGACAAACAATTTTTAACTGTATAAAGTATTATAAAAACAAAGTTACAATGAATAGTGACATGAATAGATTTTCTTGACTGATAAGAAAATAATATTTTCAAGAATTAAGTCTTCACGCTGATGCTGGTCCATAACCATTATTTTATCGGGAAGGACTTCAAAGTGAATAATTTTACCGCCTGTGGTTGACATATCAATGCACAGATTAGAAAAGAGCAATACAATGAAGATATAGCAGCCAAGGATTTCATACAAGACAAAACTAACGATAATGGCGAAAGACTGTGCAGCTTTGGAACAAGCACAGACACATATATTATAAGCACAAAATTTCGACATAAAAAAGAACACAAAATAACATGGATCAAACCAGGTGCATATGAAGGTAATCAGATAGACCATGCACTTATATTAAGAAAATGGTTGAAAACAATAGAAGACACTGGCTCATTTAGTGGAGCAAATGCAAACTCTGGCCACTTCTTGTTAATAGTAAAAATGAAGATAGTAAGAAGCTTACTGGAAGAAACAGATCAAAATATAAAGCAAAAAATGGAAATATATAAAAAACAGTATTATACGAACAGCAGATCAAATATTAGGGCAAAAAACAGAGTAAAGATTGGTATGATGAAGAAAAAGATCAAGCACGAAAAAAGTGGGTAGAGAGACAGAATTGGCAGAATACAATAAAAAAAAGAAAAAAGCGGACAAATACTGCCGAAAGAAGAAGAAATCAGAATGGGTAAAGAAGATGATGACAGAAATAGGACAGGATAGCAAAGGTAATAGAAGATTATTCAATTTGATAAGAAAACAAAGTAAAAGGAACACAGTTCATGCTAGTATCAACAAAGCGGAATGGGAAACATACTATGAAACCCAGTTTAGAGATGATGGGATTGCAGAAGCAAATTTTCATATACTACAAAAAAAAGAAGACAAATTCACCACAACATACGTGTAAGTAGAATATGAAGAAATAATATCGAATCTCAAATAAAGAGAGACACCTGGATCAGATGCAATAATTAATAAGCTAGTAAAGAAAGGAAGAAAAGAGCTAAATAAACAAGTATTCGAATTAAAAAAAAAGATGTGGAATGAAGAACAAATGCCAACAGAGTGGAATTTAGGATTAATGAAGCCGATCTTCAAAAAGGAAGACCAAGCAAAGTATCATAACTACCGAGGAATAACCCTTCTTAATACAGTGTATAAGATATTAATAATGCTAATAAGACAGAAAATCACTAAATACACGGAAAATGAATTAGGAGAATACCAGTAAGGATTTAGAAGTAGCAAATCGACAATAGACGCAGTCCATGTAATAACACAAACGATAGAAAAAAAGCTACAAATATGGAAATATGGCAAAACGAAAACGAAACAGTGGCATTATCAGGAACTGCGTCAAAGTTTTAAAAAATCGGAGAGACCCGTAGATTTTTGATCAAAGGGGGACACTTTTTTCCGGTATTTTCGACTTCGCTGCTTATACCTCCGAGCGAGGGTAACAATCACCCCAAAATATTTAAACTGCATTAGGGGTCAAGTAAGGCACCATTTTAAAGCCCTTTCAACTCTCTTTATAACAGTCTTTAAATTTTAAAATTCGGCCTGATACTTTTTAAAAAATTAATTTTAAAAGGTTCATAAAAGCTCAACGATTAAAATGGTACAGACATATAATCAGAAGCCATTAAGGCTAATAATAACAGAAGAAATAAAAAAATATAATAATCTATAGAGGAAAACAAATAAAGCAAAACAGTGATTCACGAATCCGACGAGCTCAATAGAGCGGCCACCATTCCGTCAGGAATGAACACCCTGTGTATGTGTGTGTGTGTGGTTGAAAACTTTCAAAAGAAAGACAATTTTTAGCGTTGGCGTTTAGAAAATACCAAGTTTTATGTTTCTTGTTGTTTTGATAACTTTTTTATTAGTTTAATGTTTATTGTTTAATTAGTTGTAACAAATATTAAGAGTAAAATACTTGTGAAAACTTATGTCCAAGAAATGTATTGGACTATAAATACCATTATTATCATTTTTGATCCAACATGAATCTAATAGAAGATATACAAAGTGCGGCCAACAAAATTTATAAATTTTCTTTTATTCTTGATAAGTGGTATTAAATGTTAAAAATTAAATTTATAAAAATTTATATTATGAGATAATTTTCATTTAGCGTGAATGATAAGCAACACGACTTTATTTGAGAGTGGAGTATATGACTGTTAACTGTTGAGCTTATGGCGATCGACTGCCTGAAACTATTAACAATAGCATAATAATAAATAACACACAGCAGTGTTCAATTTATTTAATTTCTCTTGTTTTTGAATATTTTTTGATTTCCTGACAGAAGGGTGCTCCTTAGAATAAAAATCGTGTTTTTTCCTTTAATATATTCAGATAAGATATTATAAATATTAATATTTTAGATCTACTCAAATATTGTTTACCGAAAAGCAAATTGAGCCAGCAACACCGATAACTCAGTCAAGTATAAACAATGGTTTTTTTTAAACGTTATAAAAATAAGTTTCTATTTTAGTACACCTGGATATTTAGAATGGTCGATTACAAAGGATTCAGAAGAGTGAAAAATGTATTCTCAGCCATTATTACACATCCGAACGATTTCTACCGCTACTTTTTTTTAAGTAATACACTACTGTTTCCAACAATCTTTGGGACACTGATACAAAACATCGAGGATTAGATTAATTAACATATCGTGATTTTTCACAGAATTATTGAAACTACTTTTCCAAACGATTAACTTTGAACGATTAAACGATCTGAAATATCTTCAAACTAACACAATTTTATGATTCATCAGGTAGATTTTCCTTGGTTACATGACACATATTCTAAAAAAAAGATACGCAAATTTGAAAAACCCGAATCCAAATAAACTTTTAATATACCCTATTAGATTTTCAAAATATTGTTACACATGGTGTTATTTTTGAAATAGAAAGAAACAATCAAATTTATGTTTGAAACTATTTGATAAATTTGAAATTTGTTTATATTAGCAGTTAAATTTATTTATTTGTATTCGAAGTTTATTTGGTGGTGCGTTTTGACATTGAAACTAACAAATTAAGTTAAAATAGGCAAGATTTCCCATTAAGTATTTGTTAATTTAGTTATTCATTTTTATAAAATTTGAACCTTCACATCACTACTACCATGAGAGATAATTTAATGAAAATGAACAGTCAAATTAAATATATTACAAAATGTCATTAATTTCATTAAATCCACAAATAAAACGTTTTTAAAACAAGTTCAGTGCTTTATTAAGATAAAACGTTAATTAAATCGAAATATTTTTGATCCTTCGAGCCGGATGAGATTGGCCTTATAAGGAAGAGTTGGTTGATTTCCTTAGGTTTACCTTACCGAACAGAATTTTAACATCAGTCAAATAAAAATTGTGTTGAACTCGATAAAATGCCCTGTAACTCACTACCCAAACCTGACAAACTAAAAATAATGGTCGATTATCAATTATCCAAATGTCCTACACCAACATTTAACTCTGAAACATCCTGTATATCATTTTGATTAAATATTTTATTGAGTAAGTTCTTTTCAGTTAGCAAACAAAATTGGTTTGAGTAGTAAGAAAATGAAATAAACATTGCCTTTTTTGTATAAATATTTGGTATATCTACTCTTAATTCTATTTGCAACGTAATTTCCATTGGTCGATAGGAAGAACAAAACCATAAAGAAATGTCAGCAGGTAGGTAGGGCATAAATATGAAAAAGGAGTGGTCCAGTGAAGGCTTGTGTGAATTGTTGAACCTCTGTTTAAAATAGATGAGAAGATAACGCCCGGTAATTGGAAGAGAGCAATAATTTCATCGCTGATAATAAATTTAATAAAAATCCGAGTAGATACCACTTAGAAGAATAAATAAAGTACGGCAATGTGAAATACTACAAAAAGAGATATTTATTTTTGTACAACAATAGGTTGAATGGATTGATGAACAGTGCTCATAAGAAATAAATAAAATCACTTGATCAGTCAAAAAGCAACGATAAATGACAAAAAACACAAATCAAAAATGTTTATTATTTATCATGGCGATGGTACAAAATCGTGGAAGAACAAACGCTCTAATAGACAAAAGCAAAGAAAGAGGACATAAGTAAGCATTTAAAAATTACATATTAAATACTATCTTTAATTTCATTCCTAGAATTACGAATTATATTAATCATATCACTTTGAAGATTTACTCGAAAATGTATACCTGGCAACACCTCACGCTTTTAATAAAAATATGTGTCATATAACCAAGGAATATCTCTCTCATGAATCATAAAATTGTGTTAGTTTGCAGAAAATTCGGATCGTTTAATTGTTTCAGGTTTAACATTTGGTAAAGTAGTTTCAATAATTCAGTGAAAAATGGTATTTTATTTAAATCAAGAATATCACGACATTTTAATTAATCTATTTCGCGATGTCTCAAATATTGTTGGAAAGTGTAGTGTATTACCTCAAAAAAAGTAATGGTAGAAATCGTTTTTTACTCTTCTACATCCCCTGTAATTTATCATTCTAAATATGCAGATGTACTAAAATAAAACCATTGTTTACACTTGACTGAGTTATCGATGTAGTCGGCTTTAGTTGCTTTTCGGTAAACAACATTTTTTTCTGCATATATTTTTATACCTCATCCATAAATATGCGCATTATTTTCGCGGACACCCTACCCTGTGTTTTAATTGCACCTGACATTTTATTTCAATAGAATTCAAGTTTATAGAAATTCAGTTATTTATTTTTCGATTATCGTGAAAAATATTAGTTACTGAAAATGGAAGTAACTATTCACCAATTAAAAAATTAAAACTAGTCTATGTAAAGAGGCTTTTATATTGAATGTCTTCAACTATTTTAAACAAGATAATCCTTCAGATAATGTTGACATTTTAATTGAAATGTCAAATAAAGCAATGAAATATGGAAAAACTACGATATATAAAGTTTTAAATGAGGAAAAATCAGGTGGAATAACTTCACCAAAAACAAAATCCGGCAGACCAAAATTATTAAAAGTCGACGTCGATTTTTAAAAAAATGCAATTCGTAACTATGTTCACTCATTTTTTCTGATCAAGCAAATACCAGGCGTTAGATAAAGTTATTATAATCGCAGACGCAGACACTCAATTGATTCTGAAGAAATTGTATGTTGGAATAAATGGAAGAAATTTTGCGAAAACAGTTTAATACTAAATTAGTAAGTACTAAAACCTTTATTATTTCTCTAAACAACACTTAAATTTGAACAATTTTTCTTACCGAATTCTTTCCCAAACATATTTTGATGAAAATACTCTCTGTTGATCTTACACAAATCAATTTAAATAAATTTAATAAATAGGATATTTTCTTCCTTTTCTCTAAATTTTGTTTTCTTCTTCTCTAAACTTTCCCTATTCTAATTTGAACATGATTAAAATATACGAAAATTTTATTGACTCTTTTTTTCTTAATTCCAGGATGGCATACAAGATCAGATTGCTATTAGAAATTCTGGATTGAAGAAAACTATTTTTTTTATCTTTCTACTGCCTTTCAATTACCGTTATTTTTTTATATTTCTTTTACATTACCATCATAACAACACATGTCCACATAACGTATTATCCACTACACTTTTCATATCTTCTTGATTCTCTAACCCTTTTATTGTTATTATTAATTGTTCTGTAATGATTGATCTGGTTAAGATATTTAAAATAATTTTGTTGTTTCCTTTTCCTTAATTGTAGGATGGCATATTGATTCTGGATTAAGGAATTGTTTTCAATATTGTTTCTAGCCATTCTGGACTGTGGAGAACTTCTTTTATTACATAACCTAACATATTATCCACTACACTTTGTTCTCTAATCCTTTTATTATTATTATTAATTTTACTATAAAAATTTTAGAATGTAATTTTTTTAATATCTCCATCAAATTTTAGCCCTCTAGTTATCATAACTTCTTTATGTTTCTTACTTTTATTTTATACCATCGTCTCTTTTAATTCTTGTAAATCTGTTTCAAATTGTTCTTCATCTATTCCGGTTTTCTTTTTAATTTCTTCTTTTTTTATTTCAGTTTCAAATTTTTCTGTACCTTTTTTGTTTTCTATTTTGCTCCTCCAATTTCTTATCAACATCTCCCTTTAACTTTTCTATGTAACTTTAAAGTTTATTCATGACCCCACGGTCCATTTAATTCATTTTCTCATTCATTTCTATTTTTTATTTTTCTTCTTTTTGTTTACTCCTTCTTTATCTGCTACTTTTTCTATTGTTCATTCTTCTTACTTAGTTATTTCGGCAATTTCACTTCTCTCATCTATATTTCTCATTTCCTTTCTTACTACCTCTCTATATCCTTTAAATGACTCTTTAACCTCTTAAACTAAACTTAAAAAAAGTTATTATGTTTTCTTTTAGTATTAAGCAGAGGCCATTTTTATTAAAATTCAACGATTTCTGATACAGCAAAATGTACAGAACTGCAATTAAAATATTTTTCTTTATCAGTAACAACACGCGATGAAGCCATATTGTGTGATGTTTCTAAAAAATTAAACAAAAAGAAGCGGTTCATATTTAAAAAAAATTACTTCATGGTACCAAAGGAACGAAATATCTAGTTAAAAATTCAGGTAATAGTAATAAACGTTGCAGTTTCCAAAAGGAAATTTAGGTCAGGTTTCAAATAATTGTTTTGAGAACACGGGTGCAAAGTCGACCTATGATGTATACAAAACTTCTGCAAAATTGCAAAAATCTAAAGGGTTAAAGAAAAAAGAGGCAAGCAAAAAAAATCAAGGAATTTAATCTGGTTTAGGGACTCAAGTAGTTTTTTTATTCATAGATATTTGTTCCACGTTAATCATATTTAATTTTATCACACTAATATCATATTACACAAGTAACAGCGGTTTTTTAACCCCCAATTATTACATCCTTGCCTATACCTATTTTTGTTTAGAGTCATCGGTAGTGTCTTATAGAAATACCCAGTATAATAAATAAATTTTAATTGCAAATAGACGAAGTGTATTCTAAGTCATTGAATGGAATGTAAGTATTTACATCAATAGAAAATATGTAAATAAGTTGGAAGTGACTGTCGAAAATGTAACTACCCTATAAACTGTCATTGAATCATTGAAAAGCACTAAGGAAGGCATAAAAAAATTTGCATAGAACCTCTATAACCTCAGTCCACCGAACAATTTGATCATGATTGAAATAGTTTGTTATTTTAATTTGGGTTTTAACGTTACGTTTAGTTGCCATGTCCCTTATACATATATTATCTTTTTTCAAAATTATTTAGGTCTCTCTTTGTTTATATAAATGTATAACAAAATCGTAACCAACGTATTGTATGTCTTTTTGTTATTTCCTTTATTATGATTTTGTTGTTATCGCCATTTACATTGTTTTAGATAATAAAACATTTTTTTTGTTTGATGTATGGAACCACAGAAACAAGAAAAGATCACCTAAGAAAGAAATAAAAATTATAGATGAAAATATGAAGAGGTTGAAACACTATTCCAAGAGAAGCTGCATAACAAATTTAAAGAGCAACACATAAAGAAAAAAATTGGAAAACAAATATCAACGTTTCAAAGAAAATATAATACAAGCGGTGAAAAAGGTATAGAAATTATAAAAATCAGGAAAAGGAGAACACCGTGAACGAAAATAAATTATACAATAATGAAGTAAAACGACTAATAGAGATAGCGAAACAAGAATAATAGGAAAAATAATGCAAAACCAATAATGAAATAAGGAATCAATCAAACAATCAAAAAAACTAAAATTAAGCACATCCACAAGTGAAGACATATCAGAAATATATGAAAAAAACAGCAAAGGAACAATTTTTGTCAGTAATAAACCATATCCTAACAGAAAAATAAATATCAAATGACTGGAATATAGGACTAATGAGGTAAGTTAACAATTCCTAGTTTTATTTATCTCCTGATGATGCTAACATAGTTAGTGAAACACGCGTCAGGTGCAGTATTTTGATTTGGTATTCAAGAGGTTCAGGCAGACCTAAATAATGTTGATTTTTTTTTTAATTACAAGTTAAGATAAATTGAATAATTTAAAAGAGACAAACATCCTATTTCTGGTTTTTTTACCAGAGGCCCTAATCTTTAGACTGAGAAATGGAGACTAAAGTCCCTTTTCTTTCGTCGCTTGAAACTGAATAAATATTATTTAACGTAATTCTCCTGCTCCTTCATTTTCAAAAATAGCTATACAGCTACTGTATTTATGTGATGCATAACACATGAAGGTGTATAAAATGTTGCCTAACTATTATAGAATTTTGAAAATTTAAAATTCATTGTTTGGTACTAGATTAGTAATTATAATTATAAATTAAGTTCATTCAAAATTATTATACCTTTCTTTTACTCACTTCCAAATGTTATTTTTTTTTAAATAACTATATTTCTTTGCTATTTTTTGAATTCTTACAAATTGTATTTCCATAACGAACGATCCTTGGATTGGACGGTGACGATTTTATCAAATAGTCTACTAGGTTACCTGATTTAAATCCACTGGATTTCTTTCGGTAGAGTCATCTAGAAAAAGCCGCACAGCTTTAAAGAAACAAAAATACTATTTATCATTTTTAAAAACGAATTAATACACTATCAGGTCCTAGAGGAGATTCCCTTTTAACCATTAAATGTAATTTTTGTATTTTTATTATAAGTTATTAATTCTTAATATTTTCGTTATCTAACTCAAAAAAAATACGCATCAATATTCAGAGGTTTCTAAGAATTACAAATCTCCAAAAATGCTACAATTAAATACTATTTGATAAAGAATTTTTGCTAGCTAAAAAACCTTTTAATACTAGTTAAAACTGATTAACCAGACAGAATTATTTAATTTATTAAAATATCAAAATACAAATATCAAGATGATAATGTCCATTTGGCAGCTTGACTTCTTATTTTCCCAAAAAAAATCAAAAACAAACACACATAGTCATGGAAATTATCATATAATTGTCCATAGATATCATATTTTAAATGTTTAAAAAAACTAAATCAAATATTTTAGTATAATAGAACATACCTTTTTCAAAATATAATCTTACTTTTAAAGTACTCAATTCAGTTATATAGCAAACTTAAATGCAGATCTGTTCTGAGTACAGGAAGAAAATACTTGAGTACAGAGTACATGTACTTTTTATAGAAAATACTCGAATACCAAGTACAAGTTATCATGTACTCAAGTACCAAGTACTAAATACTAATGAGTTTCTACAATTTTGAATATCCACTAATTTAATTTCTTTATTCTAGTTGTTGGAAAAAATCTAAGGTTGTTCCTTTTTAAAGTTGAGCAAAGTGTAGGGAAAATTAAAAAAATCGAAGCTATTCCATATTCTCCACAATATATATTCTCACACAGTCACACAGACGTTAGTGTGAGAATGTATATTGTGGGTAGCAACACGTTTTGAATTTTCTCTTACTTTATTCTAATTCTCACAATCCTATTCCCTTAAATCCAATAATAGTTTATTTTTTATACAAAAAACAATTCTGATTGTTATTTTTTACACATTTACATACAATTCATGTACTCAAGTACATTTCTGAATATTTGAATACTCCGAAATGTACTTATGTACTTGTTTTATGTCTAAAATGCACCAAGTACAAGTAAAAGTACAATCAAAGTATTGTACTCATGGACTAAGTACCAAATACATACATAAAAAGTACTTAGAGTACACTACCTGAGTACTTGTACTTGCGTACAGTACAGCTCTGCTTGCATATTAATGAACGTTTAAACATTTTAAACTCAAAAATGGGAAAACATACAGACTTTTATTGTAAAAATAATTGATTTACAAAATTTGCTCAATATGTTGGTGTTTTAATTTCTTTTAAAATCATATTCTTTAATTCTGCGTAAATATTGACTGGGCCACAAATCTGAGATATCCAGTATATACAAAAATGTTTATGATAAATGATTAAACAATAATAAAATACAAATGATTATTGATATTTATTAAAAAAATTAGTTGAGACAATTTTACCTGTTTTACTAAAATAGCTATGGAATAACATTAAATAATGTGAAAATATTTCAATCACTCAAAGAAACCCTTAAAGTTCAGGATATTATCAAAAAATTCATAGAAAACAAAATACAAACATTTGATGGAAAATGTAGTTCGCTATGAAATGAAATGTGTAATTTTCCAAATAAAAAGTAATCTAACTATTGTTTAGCCTATTCATAAACATGCGCTCTTTCATACACAACACTCAAATGTAATGTCACTTATCCTTATTATGTAAAAAAACGGTCACATTTTTATATTATATCTAATTCACATATAAGTAAACTGAAATCTACACAAGGCCTGTGGCAATGAAGAAATAATAGGTCCATATCCTTGCGAATTGTCGAACAATTCAAAAAGTGGAGCCGCTACTAGCTTATAATTTTTAGGTACAGCAAATAACGCCTTTTCTTGCAGCTGCACCAAAAACAGACGCTTGTGCTCCTTGGGCTTTGTTATGTGCGATGCAACATATGGATATTGGGGCGGTTCGAAGTTTGGCCTCCACCAGTTCCCGATGATATCTTCCACTACCCACTCTTGTTTCACTCCATCTAAACGGCCTAAGGTTTCTGTGAGAAGTCGTTTCAAACCCTCCACTTCATCTTCGCCTGGATTTAATTCGCCACCGGGGAGCTTAAAGAACGTCGTACCGAGTTGGAGGAGCAAAACGTGGGGTAACCCGTGCTCGTGAACAAGCAGGACACCCTCTACACTTCTCCTCATGCCGATCCTCTCAAACTCGTCCCGCATTCTTTGAAATCTCGCCGGAACGCTGGGGTCCTTTTCGAAAAGAGGTTCTTTGGTACCGAATATATAATTCGTTAAAGGATACAAGTTGATAATTCTGTTTATTGTGGTCGGAGAGAATGTATTCGTTTGTGCCGGGACATTTGTAGCGCTTTGACTGTTTCGTCGCGGCCAACCCGTTCCGCCTGCTAAATTATTCTGTTGTTCTCTTTTAACTTGAGAAGATGTCATAGCCATGTTGTTAAAAGTTTTATAAAACTAAATTTGGTCAAAAATTAGTAAATCTAGGCTTTAAGTCTAGAAAATAAAATCTCGCACTTGGACCTAGTAAACACAAACGTGACAGTTTGACACTTATGACAGTTGAAAAGGCGGCGTTAGTCTGCTCTAAAGGTCAGTTCACATACAGATAGTTACTTCAATATCCAACAGAAAATTTCTCTTATCACATTTTTAAATAAATTATAATTTAGTGATTTTAATGTAAATGTATTTAAAACCTTACTGGGTAAAGAATCTCGATTTTAAAGTTTTGTTAACTGAGGAAAAGTCAGGACTTTTGAAGACAACGAACAGTGTTCGTTGATTCTTCAAGTATCATTTTCAATTTGAAAATGTGATTCGAGGATATTCGCATAATCGCAAGACGTATTGACAGATCCGAAATAATTTTACTTTCCTGCAATTCATTTCTGTTTAATATTGAGACCTTTTAAAGGCTGAATGTGGTTGCAAAAATATATTTACCAAACGAACACACATTAACAATTAACAGAAAACAGGTTGCCAACAATTTCCACTTACAAACAAACCTATGAGGTTGGCAATTGACATAGTGACATTAAGGAGTAAAATTAAGTTTGTTTATAAACAGTAGTAGAAGTGACTTTTAAATTTAGAAAAATCAATTTTGCAAACCCTGCACTATTAATTTAAAATCTCAAAAGAGTGCAATCTTTGAAGTGCAGAAGGCATTAGTTTAGTGTAATATGGTAATGCTAACAACCAAATAAAAACTACTTTTTGCCGTTTATCAATAAACCATGCATACAATGGATAATATTTAAAAAACTAAGATTATGGAGGTTAAACAAGAGCAAGAGGCAATTAGCATTAACTATGAAATTAAACAAGAATTGACAATCAAGGAAGAAAACGTAGATGAAAATACAAAAGACCTTTGCAGCTTTGAAATTAAACAGGAAGGAAGTGAAGAAATTGTGCCAGATATTAAGGAAGAATATGAAGTTGAGAAGCTGTTTACTAATGACTATTACAACATTGAAATTAATCCGGAAACCAAAGAAATTCTGCCTATTTTTAAGGAAAAAAATGAAAAGCTTTTAAGTAAAAACGATTGCAGCTTTGAAATTAAACAGGAAGTAAATAAAGACAAGGGAGAAAATGTTTCCGATGAAAACTTACTTCATACAAATAGAAAGAATTATAAGTGTAACCTATGTGAAAAATATTATGCTCTAAAATCTGGCTTGTATAGACATTTAATAGTTCATACAGGTAAAAAAGATTACAAGTGCAATGTTTGTGACAAATCATTTTTTCGAAAGCCCCACTTAAAACAACATTCTGTAGTTCATACTGGAGAAAAAAATTTCAAATGTGACGTTTGTGGAAAATCATATTCTACACTCTGGTCTTTCAAACAACATTCGCGAATTCATGGTGAAAAAAAATTTAAATGCTCAATTTGTGAAAAATCATTTCATCAAGAACCCCATTTAAAACAGCACTTCATAGTGCATACTGGTGAAAAAAAATACAAATGTGAAGTTTGCAAAAAATTATATTCCACGTTATGGTCTTTTAACCAACATAGACAAATTCATGGTGAAAAGAAATACAAATGCTCGGTTTGTGAAAAATCATATTATCTTCAAAAAAATTTAAAACAACATTTAGTTATTCATACCGGCGAAAAGAAATACAAGTGTGATTACTGTGATAAAACATTTTCCTATAAAAACACTTTAAACATACATTTAATTCAACATACAGGCGACGCTAAGTACAAATGTGACGTTTGTTTAAAACCGTTTGCTTCTAAATCAAATTTAGAAAGACACTCAGTAGTTCATACAGGCGAAAAAAATTATAAGTGTAGTAATTGTGAAAAATCTTATTCTAACAGCTCTGGTTTAAAAACTCATTTACGTCGGGGTTGTTAATATTGTAATTTTGAACCAAAACTGGTAAAAGGCAGTTAAAAACTTGGTTCTCGATTTTTTCATCATAGGAAATTATGGTCTATCCTTATGGACTTGTACAGGCTGGAAAAAACGGCTTTTTTTTTCAATTAATGTTTATATATACAGAGTGGACCAAAAGTCTGGAAACGGCCAATTATCTCGTAAATTGCTAGTCCGAATTCTACAAAATTTGGGAACTAAAGCAACGAATTATATGTAGATGAATCTCGATTCATTGGAGCACACTGTGAACACTTGATTAAATAATCATTATTTTAAAATTGTTATCTTTCAATTGTTACGTTTTAATGTAATTGAAAATAGTTTGTATTAAAAAAATTATTGAGACATTTGGGCGTTACCAAACTTCTGTTTTTTTTTATTTAAGATCTTCTAGATTACATAAAATCATAAGTGTTACTTATGATTGAATTCGTTTCAAAGAGAAGATTCCAAAAATGACTGATTATACAGAGTGATGTATTTAAAAAACCAAAGTGACTAATAATATCAGAGAAACGACAAATCTAGCAACATTGCAAATCTCAAATCTGGAATCTCGTATCCCAAAATAGGCTTGTCCCAAATTTTGTAGAATTCGGACTAGCTATTTACAAGATAATTGGCCGTTTCCAGACTTTTGGTTCACTGTATATATTCCATTTTATCTTTGTATTTTATATTTTAATAAACTTAATCAAAGGAAACTTAGTTTCCTTTGATCATTCCATGTTACCACATTTGAGCAGTATTGAGAACCTTTTGTATTTTAATAATCTTAGTTTCTTACTTCTGTAATTCATTTCCTTTTCTATGTATTGTTTTGTTTTTATTTATATTAGGCTTTCCTAATTAATTAAAGATCAAGAATTTTAAAATTTCCCACTGTACTTATTCAACCATATAGTGATACAGGATGTTCTTATAGAATTTCAATTCCAGTGACTTGAAAATCTTGGTACCAAATATCTTTCCATTAAATTGTATTTGTTAAATTTAGAAACAGCGTTTATTTCAACAAAAAATGTCATATATGAAAAATAAATAAATTGTATAAATTGTTCAGTTCTTCATCGTTTCTTATGGCCAATTGTATAAAAATATTTATTAACAAAATATATATATATATAATATAAATGCAAAACATTGTTACTTCTATGCAATCGGAAACCCATTTGAATAGGTACAATGCAGACGAACCTAATCTAAATTTTGTTTGTTCTCCCACTTGTTATATGCAGTGTTTTTATTTTATTTAAATCATACAGAAAGAAAATATGATTCCAAAAATAGAATTCAAAAAATTGTCGAGACAGGTTATAGATCCAAAAAATGATATATAGCAACATTATACAATATACCAAATATTTAATAAATATATCAAAGCAAAGGTATAAATGTGATTCTACTGTGGGTTCCCAGGAAAATGGAAAATCGGGAACTTAAATTAAGAAGTAAAAGAATACGAATAATGTATGACCAGATAACCGAAAGAAAGCTCAATAATGTGTCCCTCCATTAACCCTACTATCTCAAACTCTGTGCTAGAAGTACGATCACGACTAAATGTTACTATCGAATTGACTGGAACGACGTTCCCATCTCTGATAAGCCCATTTCAACATATTAGAGGGGAAATTGTAAACCATTTTCGCTTTTACATAACTTGTTCCTTTACTCTGGTATGGATTCGTGTATAGGATTTAATATTTCCGTTGAATCTATATTCCCAACAACATATTTCCTCATTCCAAACCCGACTTGGGCTTCGCCCCAGGAGTACTCCAAGGTGCACTCTTCGGCTGGCTGGGATATTTAGCAAGAGGCAATAGAAATAGAAGAACGAAAAAGACCCTCGATTTTTTGTTTATATATATATCTATGGTTTAGTGATATTAGTCGATCAGTTCGAGTTTTATAAGCAATTTTTTTGTTTATTATGAAAAATGCATCTATACAATAATAATGGAGAGTAAAGAAGGCAAACTGTTAATTAGCGATAATTATATACCCGAAATCAAGCAAGAATTGATTATTAAAGAGGAAGTCCAAGATGTGGATGACCATTACATCTTTGACTTGAAACAAGAATTAAATGGTGAAATTGTATCCGTTTGTAAGGAAGAAATTGAAGATGTAAAACCACTAATTGACAATTATTGTAACTTTGAAATTAAACAAGAGGTAAATGAATACCATATGCCAAATATTAAACTGGAAGAAGATGAAAAGCTGTTAACTACACAGAATGTTTTAAGCTCGGAGAAAACGGATTTAAATCGTCCAATTTGTGAAAAACCTTTTGTGTCAAGAACGGATTTAGAAAAACACTCTATAATTCATCTAGATGAAAAAAATTACAATTCCAATGTTAGTGAAAATTCAGTTTTACTGGAATATTCAGTAGGTCATAAGGGTAAAAAAATATATAAGTGCTCATATTGTGAAAAAACATTTGCGAGAAAATCGAGGTTAAATGAGCATTTAGTGGTCCATACAGGGGAAAAAAATTATAATTGCTCAATATGCAAAAAATCGTTTTCTCGCAAAAACACTCTAAATCAGCATTTATTAGTTCATAAAGGCGAAAAAATTTATAAATGCTCAATTTGTCAAAAACCATTTTCCCGTAGGTCCGATTTGAACATGCATTTAGTAGTTCATACAGGTGAAAAAAATTATGAATGTCCAATTTGTGAAAAATCGTTTTCACAAAAAAACAGTTTATACAAACATTCAGTTGTGCATACTGGTGAAAAAAATTATAATTGTACAATTTGTGAAAAGTCATTTTCTCGAAAAGATTCTTTAAACAGGCATTTATTATTTCATACTGGTGATTATAACTATAAGTGCCCAATTTGTGAAAAGTCTTTTCATCAAGAATACTATTTAAAAGAACATTTAGTAGTTCATTCTGGTGAAAAAAATTATAAGTGCACATTATGTGAAAAATCGTTTTCTCTAAAAAATAGTTTGAAACGACATTTAGCTCTTCATTCTGGTGAAAAAAATTATAAGTGCTCAATTTGTGAAAAATCATTTTCCCAGAAAAATAGTTTAAAACGGCATTTAATTCTTCATAGGGGGCCCAAAAAAGTATAAACGCCATGTTTGTGAAAACCAAGAGAAAGTAATTAAAACAAGCATAAGGCGATGAGGAAGCAAACTGATACCTAAATTTTAAAGTTACTTCATTATATAGTACCTAATTTTACAAATAAAAAAATCAAATGTGTGAAGACACCATTATTTAATAGTGTGTGGTGTATCAGACAAAGAAATTCTGTTTGAAAAGGATGTTTGCCATTTATCATTAGAAACTTTTTTCACCATTTGTCACATTTAACATTTTTGAAGATTAATATTTTTTAAACTCAAAAAATATTTCTAAAAAGAGAGTATTTTATTGATGTTACAGTACGTCTTTTACATTTTACTTGAATATTTACATTTGTCACAGGAAATTCTGATTGCAAGAATTATTTGCAATTTTTATTAGAAAAAATTCTCGTAAGTGGAAAGTAAACTAAATTTTGCACAGCCTTTGGGGAATTTTAAGACATTATTATTTGAAAAAATTGTATTTGAATGATCTACTAAAAGACAGCTAAGTACTTTGTATATAGAAATATTTTTCAAGATCTAAAAAGATTTAAGTCTTTTTAATTGTTATATGTTATAGAACAAGTTACTAAGAAATCATACGCAGATTATTTAGAAAATGAAATAAAATCACCTCAAACTTAGGTAAGATCATATGTATTTAAAAAAATTGTATCAATCTGCCCCACTTCCTTATTGTAAAAAAGTTTATATAGGTTCAATTTGTATAAAATAAAAAAGCAGCATTTTCTGAGCAAATTGACAGCTTCTAACCATATGGTTTAACACAGTTTAACAATACTGTTAGTATTTCACTATCATTATTACCCTTATTTTTTGCTAATACACTGATGGTCGAAATCAGATATCTAATATTACACATTCATTATTTTTAAGTATTGACAGTATTGTTGAATGTGTAAGGCCGATATCTATCAACATACAAAATAACTGCCCTTCTACTTCATGTTTATCAAATTGCAGTTATATTAAGTGCCATAATAGGCTTATTCGAGTTTTATTAAACAAACATTTTTAATATGTTCAGTAAATTAATCATTATGTCACTTTATTGTATACTTGTAAAATATATCAAGAATTAGGAATAAAAGTTGTCCTAAATACATTAACTGTAAATTTTTAATTCTTATTTTTCCCCGTTAGTGTTTTTATTTTAGTTTATACAAATTCCATGGGAGCACTTCAGAGACCAAAGTCTCCTGAGACTGGTAAAGATTGAAACCAAAGGGCTCGATCAAAACTAACAGGCGTGAACTTGCTGGATATGAACATGGCGTTTGACAAAATCTGGCACCAAAAATACGACACATGGGATATTGGAGGAAAATCAGTAACATTTTAATATAATACCTCAGCCAAAAGAACTTTGATATAAAAATAAAACCCATCCTATCCAAGTACTAAGGCCTGGAAGCTGGAGTAACTCAAGAGGCAGTAATATTAGAAGCGTTATATTTAGTATAGACCTGGTATATTTCTAAGACGCAAATGGCACATTTATGCTTATACGCTTAAGTCAAGACATCTATAATTAGATTATATCCATTAGGAGCGAAAAGTCTCTCATAAGAAAATACTTTAAATACCTTAGAGCGTGACCACATAGTGAAGAAAAGGTCAAGACCACAAAAGAAAAAGACTATAATAATGTGCTTTCGCCATGTCCTAGTAGCTGAGTCTTCCAAATCGAAAATGAAAAGAACAAGTACTATGTAGGTTCTAAACAAAACACATATTTCTAATAATGTTTTTAATACAGTTTCCTAAAGTTCAGTTTTACTGGAAAATTCATAAAGGTAAAAAAATACATAAGTGCTCAGTTTGTGAAAGAATATTTGGAAGAAAGTCGAGGTTAAATGAGCATTCAGTAGTTCATACAGATGAAAAAATTTATAAATGTACAATTTGATAAAACCATTTGCTATAAAAGCTAATTTGTACCAGCATTTAAAAATTCATTTTGGTGAAAAAAATTATAAGTACTCATTTTGCGAAAAAAACATTTTATCGAAATAGCAAATTATAAACGCATTTATTAATTCCTACTGGTAAAAATTTAGATGTCAGAGTTCAATTTGTTAAAAAACATTTGTTTGATTACAAATGTGTTTTAAAAAACCATTTACAAAACCACAATAAATGCATCAAGTAATGTTTCACAATATTTATCCCATGAAAAAATGAAACAGAAAACATCACACTAAGTGTTTTTCAAAAATATAAAGAAATTATAAAATGCTGGTATAAATAATAGTTTTCTACTTTAATGTGATATATACTTGTTATATTACGAATCTAATAGTGTTCTGTAGTACTGTACCTTTCTAGATTCAATGTAATATATTCATATTTGTACATTTTCAAAATATGTTTTTATTTATTGTAGAATGAGGCCGAATAATATGTAGCAGATTTATAGATGTCATACTAAACTTTCCCCTTTCTTGTGAAATAGTCCTAAAACTATTAACTTACAGACATAAAGTAAGTTAATTGGCATACAAGATCATTTGAACATTTATTAAAACAGATAATAAAATATTTTCTTGTGTTTTTTAATAATTAAACATCTTTGATTAAATGCTTCGCCCATTAAGTCTTTCTAGAGATTAATTATTTCATCTTGTTTTCAACGTCAATTTTGTTTTTTGTACTGTACAAAAAGTAAGACAAATACCATCTATTAATAAATGTAATTACTGTTTGTATTAAAAAACATGAAATATATATTGTCTTTTCCAACCAAGCCAGTAAAGTAGAGTTCCGAAAAATTCATGATTATTGCAAATTTAAAATTAAACAAGATGTAAATAGATATGTTCTGTCAATTATTATAAGGGGGAAGAATATGAAGAAAAGGCATTTACTCAAAAAAGCCATTTAAACACCCATTTATTAGATCATACAGGCGAAAAAAAATGCACAAAAAACATTTTTTCTGAAAACCAATTTGTACCAGCC
Organism: Hermaeophaga mercurialis; assembly: GCA_951812935.1. Classification (NCBI taxonomy): domain Eukaryota; kingdom Metazoa; phylum Arthropoda; class Insecta; order Coleoptera; family Chrysomelidae; genus Hermaeophaga; species Hermaeophaga mercurialis. The sequence continues at coordinate 2,802,548 of OX638363.1, forward strand.
TTTAGTAGTTCATTCAGGTAAAAAAAATATAAATACTCATTTTATGGTCATTTTTTCTAAAAAAAAAAACAGTTTGTTCAAGCACTCAGTTGTGCATTCTGGTGAACAGTAAAATTGATGAATGCATGTAACGACTTGATTCAATTTTCGCAAAAATCAAGATGAGAATGCATCAATGGATATAAGGCCCCCCGAATGCAGGAAATTTTAAGAATTTTGATCATTGTTGTGGATGATCTAGAAGAGCCACTTTAGACAAGCTGTAGATTTTCCCAAGCCAAATTATTATTACTAATAATTTAAGAAAAAGTGATCCATCGAAGTATATAAATCTAAATGTGACTGAATTAATGAACAAGAATTTTATTAATTGGCTATAAAGAGAGGAACACAACAGTCAATGAAGAGTACTACGCAGCTCTTTTACACCCGTTGGGAGAAAGTATTAAAGAAAAAATGCGGGGAAAATTGCATTGCTGGTTTTAGGAAATTCGCCATAGTGCCGACTTAGCAACCAGCGACTATAATTTTTTCTCAAAATTGAAATCAAACTTACGGGGTAGGAAGTTTAACACGGATGAAGCGGTCCAAGCTGCTATTCAAGCCCCTTTTCAAACCAAGGAGGCAGATTATTTCTTTAAGGATATAGAATTGTTACCAAAGCGTTGAAATAAATGTGTTGATATTCAGTGATTATATTAAAAAACAGTAATTTGAACGTTCTTATTTCTACGTTCATTTTACCTTAGGCCGGAAATTTCTGGACATTACCTCGTACGCCAATAGAACAGCAACCAATCAAATAGTCGGAGGCAAAAATACTTCAAAATGAAAATAACTGGTTCAAGAGCTGATTCAAAAAATCGGCCTACACAAACATGGAACCATAAGTTTTGAGTCGTCTTAGTATAGAAATCAATACAATAGAAATTAAAATTAAGCATACAAACAATTTTGGAAAATAAAATAAAAATTATTTACCTCAAACTACGTTTTTGTCGAATAACCGAAATTGCAAAATATTTCTATAACTATTAGTTTTTACTAAAATGTCTAAAAGTAAAAATAGTTCAAATGTTATTTAGATAGGGTTGCTTCATTTCTGGTCAATGCAACTGACGTCTGTATTTCATTTAAAAATGTAATTGACTGTCGTTTCAAAGTGGAATTCAAAATTTTTCAGTGAATAGGACAATGTTTAGTATCATTAAAACCTTGCAAATATTTTTCAGAAAGACCGGAAGATCATTATTAGGCTTAAAACATCAAAAATGCGATCTCATCACTGGTCCTGGCGGTATGAAAGTGACTATAGTCGGTGGTGCAGGTAAAATAAAGAAATCTGTGAGAGAAGTCGTTATTTTAGTAGTGTTTTAGGAAGGATTGGTCAAGCGTTGAGTTTAATGCTAAAGCAATCTCCTCTTATAGAAGAACTTTGTGTATATGACACCAAAAACACAGACGGGATTGCTAGCGAACTCAATCACGTTGACACAAACTGCAGGGTTGTTGCATTATGGGGGAAGAACAAGATAGCCCAGGCCCTTAGCGTAAGTATACAATTTTTTGGGTAATTGTGGCGATATTGGAGGTTTTAAAAATACCAAACATCTTATTTTTTAGGGTTCCAAGGTAGTGGTAATCCTAGCGTCGGCCCCAGAATGCGACAATTTAGATTTTAACAAGCAATGGACCCCGAACGCGACAATAGTACAAGAAATAATGAGCCAAATTTCCATAAACTGCCCAAGGGTAAAAACATTGATTACTCCACGTGGTTGATTTTTAGATAATTTTTCTTTTAGGCTTTTCTAGCAATAGGCACTAACCCCATAAACAGTATGGTACCTTTAGCAAGCGAAATATTGAAGAAAACAGGAATGTTCAATCCAAATACCATTTTTGGCATTACAACATTGGACGCGGTTCGGGCCAACACGTTCGCGGCCAGAGTTTTGGGCGTCGAGCCCGAAAACGTGTTGGTACCTGTCATCGGAGGCCATACTGAGGAAACCATAATACCAATACTAAGCAATACTAAACCTACGGCACAATACACCAACGTAAGTCCAGTATTTGGATGGCCTTGTCTCCAAATAGTGCTTGTTAGATAAACAGAGCACAGTAGAAAACGAATCTTTATTTAAAGCGTTCCTTGGCTAGACTTTCGTTTATCCGAAATTTTATACAAATTTTTGACTTTACAGTTGATATCTGATATTGGTCCCTTAGCATGAAAAGGTTCTTCTCAAACTCTAAAGGCAGAGGTGCAGAAAAACGGAATGGAAGGAAAACATATTGTCACCCAAAGCTCCTTGGGTCGTGCTAATTAAAACATGCGGTGATAAAAGGGGTTAATAAAAATAATTCAGCAAACCTCCACCATGTCATAAATTAAACGAGCACTCTCTTGGATACGGGCGCGGTTGCCTTAAGGGCGTAAGAGTAAGTGACGACAAGTTCAGCAACAATTAAAATTTAAGAAAGATAAATAAAAAGTGCTCAACAAACACTAACAAGTATATGAAAAATGGTATAAAAAAAACCTTATCAAGGGAGGCTCTTGAGGGGACCCTATGGCTCTTATACACTAGGTAAACTTCCCTCACGGTCGGGGGACCGCTAATCTCTTCCCCACGGTTGGGGACTGCTGAATCCTCAGACGGGATCACTGAACCCCATGATGAGAGGTGATTAGTTATGACCTCGTTTAACATAGTTGAACGTATTTATAATGTCACACGTTGTGTTTATGTTACGTGTTTTAAAATCGTTTTATTGAACTAGCGGTGCCTTGACTGAAGACGTTCTAATGCCTTTTTGTATGTGACAATATCAAATGCAAAGATGAAATACTAGAGGAAGTTAGGTCATTAGATTACTTAGGGACAAAAAAAGTCAGCAACAGTGGAAAACACATAGGTCAATTCTAAAACAGTTCTTTCTCCTAGAGAACCCACTTTATCAATAACATTTTACCCTTCATATACAGAAATATTATTTCAGAACATGCCAAAACCCATACTTTTATGCCCCGCTTTCATCTAGGGCTTAATTCCTACTTTGGTTTAAAAACTTATTTTTTGCAGATCAATACAGGCGTAAGCTTGGCAGCTAATTAATCGCATATCTAGCATACCACTAAATGCTTTTAGCTCACAAAGTGCTAAGTCTAGCTACTAAGTATAAAGGTTAGACTCAGATTTAACAGTTCCTCTTCAAAAATTTGTAAAAAAAATATCTATCGGAGACTACTCACTTTTAATACTTGGGCCAAATGCTTCTATGAAAAATACCCCCTTAAGAATATATAGAAGGTAAGGAGATTTTAACCAATTATACTGTTACATATTGGGTTGTGTTCTTTCAATATATATATGAACAAATCAAATATTATCTTAAGAAGGCTTTAACCCACTATGTAACTTGGTTAATGGAAATTAGAGGCTGAGTCAAACAATAACAATTTATTTATCTATGAATAAAAACCACTATTACAAATATTTAAATATTTTAAATTTTTTAAATATTTATTTGTTATCCGATGGCGACCTTGCCCCAAAACTTTCGCTCACGTAATATTAAATAAACTGTGAATGTTATAATTAAGAAGATATTAAATAAAAAAAAAGTTCTACTTATAGGGTGATATCTAATTAAATCCCTGGACATATCGTACCAATATGCTTTCGGTTCTGATGATGGGCTGGAGGTAAAGGGGGCTAGCTAGCTTGTTGTTCTTTTTTAGAAGATACAGATAATCGCCTGCTGGTAGATTTTTTGGAGATTGACGGATCAACCGGTGAATTGTAGCTATCTTAAAAGTCGGCTATTTCGATACGGACTCTTTCTTTTCTCGGATGTAGACTTAGTATATCTCTTTGCACCCAAAAAACTTTAAACAGCACAGAACAAAAATCAGCTGCCTGGTTGTAAAATACGCTTGTTAAATTTTTTACCACTCCTCGCTGCGTTCGCCCCGGACTAACACACGGTATAAAATTCGGCCAGCGTCCCACTAGAAACATCCATATTATGAATCTGACGCAATACACGACCTTATGGAAAATATTTTATGTCTAGGTGGTTGAAAAATGAACCAGTATTCTACCCTTAAATTTATTAGTGTTTTGGGTATGTCATCAATATGAAGATTCAACTGGCTATTTATGGAATACCTTTTTTTCTGCTATTGATAAGATATTTTTATTTATTTGACATACAATGTCATTATTTTGTTTTCCTTAGGAAGAACTGGAAACCATCACAAGTCACGTAAAAAGAGCCCACGATAACATGTTGAAGCTAAAACCAGCAGAAAGTGCACCACTGGCGAGCGCATTCGCTTGCGCAAGATTCGTAATCTCTTTGATAAAAGCCATAAAGGGGTACCAAGACATCGTCGAATGCGCTTATGTCCCTTCAAAAGTCCATCCTGATTTAAAATACCTTTCTACACCTCTTTTGTTGGGACCCACTGGCATTTTGAAGAACCTGGGGATACCCATTTTGTCTGAGTACGAGTCTTGTTTGCTGGAAAACGCTATGAACCCGCTTATCGAGGATATAAAAAGAGGCGAAAGGTTTGCTGGATTCGATGATCCCGGAGGGGTTTGCGATCCTTGTAATATTGAGATTCCCAGATGTACTCCGAGTTGGTGTGAATATGAAAAGGACGCAACTAAATAAGTGGAAAACTATAAAATCCTTGTATAAACATTGTATAATAAAAATTGAAACAAAGAGTTGTTTAATTGAAAAATAAGGGACCTTTTGTTGACCGGTAACTGTCATATAAAAAGGGATGAACTTGCGAGGTTGGCGAATTAATTTTGTCAATTGCAGATTCCATACTATGCCATCCCACATACCGCACTTTTTAAATTCAACCAACATGTATTCTCTGTATAACGAAAAATGATATATCAGTATATGAACGAGAATTTAAGAAATTAAACATTTCATTCGAATGCTCAAAAGTGACTGGCCATTTTGTCGATGAGAGAAGGGGTGGTAAAAGCTGAAAATGAGTTACAAATTTTAAGGGAAGAATAGGATGTGTCATGTATGGAGCAAATTTGGTCTATAAAATGAAAAGACCAGATAACGACAACAGTACAAAATGCTCTTTCGATTTACAGCAATACTCATCCACGCTGTACTTTTATTATGGGTCTTTAACTTCCCTTTCCACGAAATAAGTATAAAAGATATAAAATTGTACATGTGGCAGGAAGCGAAATGAGAAAAAAAGTTAAAATTCAAATTACAATATCTCACAATTGGTACCAACTTGTAAGTACTGTGGGGAAAAAAAGACATACTGTCATGGAGCTAAATGACAAAGGTTTTTAAATTTTTTCTGTATGTTACAAGGAATCTTCTTTATTTTTAATAAACGAAAATACAGGTAATAATGCCAAACTAAACGTTTTTAGAAAAAATAAGTTTAGTAATGATAGGTATAAAAACTAGAAACAGGAACATGTAAAAACTAGTAAGGATAGTTAACACAAGTCATGCAACCCCTAATAAGGGTAGAGGCTTGTGTAAGAATAACTCTTCTCCAATATGGAAGAAGAAACTAAACGAAAAGGGAAGGAGAGCTTAACAGGAGCCACCCGACCCTCTTAGATGTCTGGCATGCGGTAACACCAGAAGAGACATCATTGAAGGGGACGAATGGAACAAGAAAACTTATAAGAAACAAAACCCATGTAAACACGGGGTAACAAACTTGCACCCTAAACAATTGTTGAAAATAACATGGCATGTGTTTGAACCTGGTGTGACTTAACCTGAAGTATTAATTTTTGAGATATTATTTGGTCTATCTGTGTTTGCCAGTTTGGCTGGTTTACAAATTTTCAACTTTATGTTATCATTACAAAACTTGTTTTTTTTATTTATAATAATTTTCAAACTTCACATATATCTCAATATGTTCCATAACTCTTTATTTTATTGATTTTGTACAACATGCATTATGTTAATTTAGTTAAGTTGTATAATTCTGGTTCATTTTGAGAGAGATTGTAAGAGTCTCCTTTTACTTTGAATTTTAACATTGTTGTTTTACTTGACCTGAAGATGACTAAGGGGTCGAAACTAGTTGTTTAATAAAATTGTATGTGCTTTGATTTTGTAATTTATTGGATTTGAACAATATAATTGTAAATATGCTTTAATTTTTGTAAGCAAAATGTTGGAAATCCATGATTAATACGTGAAAAGCATATCGAATTTCTTCAAAAATAGGTAGGGTAGGAATATTTTAAAACACTTTGAAGGCGATTTCTGAAACACAGTACTTCAGATTTATTTTGGATTTGTCAAACATTGCCATTGGGTCGAATGACATTTTTATTTTATGTATCATAATTTCCTTAACATAAGGTCAAAATGTTTATCTACTGTCATATAAAAACTTTATCGTTGAAAAATTTGTCAATTTATAGATGAATTTGGTTTACATTGTAAGATGAAGTTTTAGAAGCCACCTAAAATATTGCACACAATAAAAAACATTTTAAGCCATTAAATTATATTAATTAGCATACACATCAATATAAATCACAAACTTACCTAATAAATAAAAAGAAACTAAATGTCTAATTCTAGGGATCTTTAGACAGCCGTCGACAATAACATGCTGTATTGACGGTTTGTGTCTAAAAACTTTCTATTGACATATATGTTAATTACCCGTCAGCCCACCATCAAGAAATATCCTCCAAACTTACAAATTTTCATCGCTCGGAAAATAAAGAAAAGATTCATTTATCTTTTGAAATTTTTAACTGCCTACAATATTTATTTGACTTTAAATGTTCAACCCAAAATTTACTTAACTTAGGAAGTGAACATTTTTTTCAAAATTAAGTATGTTTTAAGTTACTGTACTTGAAAAGATATTAATTGTACTTATGTTTGATTAAATTTATTGGATTGCAGTTTAGCAGAATTTTTAGTTTTTAAGAGTTCCTAGTTAACATTTAATGTACCTATTAAATTCTTTAATAGAAATTTTAATTTTTAAGTTAAATCGAAAACTCTTGAATGGATTTGGAGGATATTTATTAGTAGACGGCTGACGTTTAAAAAGTAAACAAGTTTCAGGGTACAACCTCTATACTTTGCATCAAATAAATGCTCCCTTTGCACAATATAATAAATACATATCATATTATCGGGGCACTATTACATCCATTATATTGAATTATTTATTATTCAGTGATCGATTAATAATTAATAGCTAGTGCCTAATAATAGTTTATTAATTCTAAAGCTATCTACTTGACACAATAAGTGACCACCGTTTAAATATCCAAGGTCAGACGTTCCTCAAAAAACATCTCCACCGCTAACATTGTTGTCCTTTACACACGCGAAGTACTTTGTAAGAACCGCTTAAGACTTTGGAACGATTATATAAAATATAGAAAACACTTAAGAAGCATTCAATGGCCAAAGGAAAGATCTGGAACACCTAAATCTAGTCTCATCATTAAAATAGTTTAGTATAATTAAGAAACCTCTGGAAGACATTCAAAAAGTATAGAATAGACAAACTCATAAGAGCGTTCCAAAGATCTAGAAAGATCCTAAAGACCCTTGGAAACACTCAAAGGTTATGATGTCGAGAATCCTTCAGAACCCTATAGAGACCAATCAAAAGAATTGGTATACTTTGGAACACGTTTGGCACCATTGGAGAAGTCAAGAACCTGACTGATGTCTTCAAATCTTATGAAAACCTTTCTAGGCCATTACAGGTACCTCGAAAACTTATAAAAGCAATGAAAACCCTAAAAGGTTTATAAAACCCAATAAACAAACCTTAGAAAGATTTGAATCACATAAGACATAATAAAGCTATTAGAAATTGTTATGACGTGATTTAAAAGACAACAAAGTTAAAAGTTAAAATGTTTTATTTTTCCGTTGAAATAACTGGCGCATATCTACCAACATAACTATGGGTCTAATACAGGGTGTTTTTCATTATACAACGTGAAAACGCGATAAAAGAAACCACCCTGTATCGAAAGACCCCGTAGCAGATTTAAATTCGCCACATGTATATTAATATAACGTGATTTAAACAGTGCGATACAAATATTCCGTGTGCAATTTGTTTCAGTTAAATACCGACACACGTCTAAATATTCAGCACACTATTCCAAAGAATTGTACTAACAGAATAAAAATATATATATATGTATAAATATTTACGCAAAAATTAATATGTAATATACGATTCTCGAAAAAAACCACTAATTCTATGCAAAGTATAGCTTGTAAAAATGTTTGCTATCCTTCTCTTTGCACTGCTTCTGGCCGCCCTTTACGCGCTATACACAAATAAATGCGCCGTCCTGTATTAACAAAAATGGTTAACAACAAGGAACAGAGTCGATCAATAAAAATATCATTTTTTAAATGTAAAATGTTACGATATAAATATGAAAATTTTATGAGATTAATAACATCTATAAAATTATTTAAACTATATACGGTACTTTTGTATAGTTGACAAACTATTTGTTCTAAAGAATATGGCAATAACAATTTAAAGTTAATAGCTTTAATGCAGAATCTGAACATTTACAAGTGCCATTAAAAGCACCTATAAAAATCCTGATTGCTTAGAAATTGTATCGCCGAAAATATTCTGCGCTTAAAATCATTATCACTAAAAAATCGTCCAGAGTGAGGTAATTTTTAAAATGTTTTTTCATTGAACGGACACGTTCCAGATGTGAACAAATATTTTTTGATTGCAAAGCTTAAAACATTAAAAATACTCATTCATCAGGGATTCATGATATCAAACTAGTTTAGTAATAACTTCCATTTGGTTAAATATAATATTTGATTTCTTAGATTTAACAATATAAAGCATTGTAAATTTATCAATAAAGGATGATTTTGTGTAATATATTTCAAAAATGAAATGTTCTTAGTTCTTTGCTGTATTTCCCAAGTCAGATCGCCAGTCAAGGCAACCTGAAGATCTTTTTCTTTTTTTAGTTTTATGGCTTCCACCCTCCGGGTATTTAGCCACTCTATTAGATATTCTAATTAAAGTTTAGGAATATTCCCTAAGGAATGTCTGGAATGTTCCATCTTCTTTGAAAAAATTCGTTGTTGCCATATTTTTTATTATTTATTCAAAATCAAACTTCCTTATTAATTAGGCTAGACATGTTAAAAGACAACACAACAAAGGTAAATACTTTTCTCGTTCAGGTGCAACTGGTGAGCATTACAGAAAATATTTCGACCGTTTTGAGTTGATAAATGCAGTGGTGGTGGTAGTTTTTAATGACAGTTCTATGTTAGGAATGCTGCAGAAAAGTTTTTTACTTTTCTAAAAATCAAAGTATTTTGAGATACTTCAGGTTGTCTTGACTGAGGCGAGATAGTAGTTTAATTTTTAACAGGCCTTGTGAATTCTACCTTAAATGTTTTTTGATGCAGTATAATAAATCTAGGAGAAATAATTCATTTAGTGTTGCAAAAAATTGCTCAATAACTATATTAAATTATTTCTATTTTCAAAATATTATACTTAAAACTGATTTTTATTTACATTTTTAAATTAGTTTGACAAACAACTATATTTTTCAAACGTTGAAAAAATTTAAGTTTGATTTGATTAAAAAAACAATTGTAATATTTGACTCTGAGTATAATTTCAAGTCAAACTCCAATTAAACCCGTGAATCTCTGTCAATGAATTCTTAAAAATGTCAACGATAAAAATAGGATGCGGTTTGCTTAAAAAACGGCATCGTTGAATTTGCTACATCGCAAAAATTAGCAATAGTAAAATATCCGGATGGCTTAAAAAACATCATTGAAAATATTTGTGACGCGTAAAAAAACTATCTTGAAAAATTACCTCACTTGACGTAAAAAGCGGCCAAAAGTACCAATTTAAAAAAACTACTAAAAAGAAAAACGAAATAAACTCTCGTTAACCAACGAGGAAACAATTTTTTTTAAATACCAAGAGAAGAAAGCTTTTTTGCAACAAGTCACGAACTTTTTTAGAAAAAATTCCAAATCGAGACATTGGACAAATTCCGCCTATTTTGTTTTAGTTGTTTATATGATTTTTGAGGCGCTCCATATATGCTGTATTTGTTCCAAATCAGCTTCACTTCTTGGTCATTATTTTGAGGTATTCGAGAGCGTGATGGGCCGCCGAGGATTTCGCCTCCTTCGAAGTCTTTCCGGTGCCATAACAAACAGCTACCGGGAGCGTAGACAGTTGCACCAAACACTGATGGCGGCCACTCAATGATTTTTCTTCAATTTCCACATAAGTCACTTCGAAACTTTGTTCGCTAGCGATCTCTTGTAGGAATTGAACAAAATTGAAGTCCTTGGCATTCATCGCAATAGTCTAAAAAAACCATTAAACAAAATAAATGCTTAATATATTTTACGAGATGTTTGGCAACAAGACATGTACTGGAGAAAGTATCTGAAGCCATCTGATAAGATTTAAGGATCGGGGAAACTTATTAAGTACAGACGAGCCTTGAGGCGTTTAAAATATGCTTGACAGGGATTTATGCACTTTTATTAGACAAGTAGCTCAAAACAGTCTTGAAGAGTCCTTTTGACGGGGGTGTTGTGGGTTTTAAGCAAGTTTGAACGGAGCTTGAAAAGGCATTTTGAAAGCGGCTTGCGTCATTTTGAAACAGGCTTTGGGCATTTTTAGTAAACTTGAAAGAGGTTTTGGGCGTTTTAGTAAATTTGAAATCTGTTCAAAGTCATTTTAAAGAGATCTGAAGATCATTTTGAACGAGGCGTTGTGGTTTTTAGCAAGTTTGAAAGGAGCTAGAAGAGGCATTGTGAAAGCGGCTTGCGTCATTTTGAAAGAAACTATGGGCATTTTTAATAAGCCTGAAAGTTGTTTTTGGCGTTTTTAGTAAACTTGAAATCGGTTCTAAGAAACCTGAAGAGTTTTGACAGAGGTTTTAATGGTTCTAAGTTAACTTGAAAGAGACTTAATAGAAATTATCTAAATTCTGAAAAATATTTGGAGTAATTCTGAAGACTGCAAGAGATTTCAGGGTACTTTAGAAGCTTGGGGCTTATATCAAAGTTTGTCAGACAAAGCGTTTCTAAACGATTAGTAGACGTAATCAAAAATTTGAAAGCAATTTTAAACAGGAATAAGACAATTTTAAGAGCTTTTTGTACTTGATTAAAAGAATGTTTGACACGTCGATTATTTGAAGAGGTTTCTTGATACATCATGAGGAGCGGCAACTTAAAACACGGGAAGTTAGATTAATAAGATAAAAGATGCAGCACTTGAATGGCATTTAAAGCATTTTGTAAGTTTTGAAGTATTTAAAAAATTGTAAGTGTTTTCAAAATTTGGAAGACATTTTTTATTACCTGTAGTTCGCCCAATCTTTTGCCTGAGGAGTTTTTCAATGCCTTGTGGAACTGCGACACCTTGTGGGACTGCTGGTTGCCCAGCTTGGTAATTTTAGTGTCTTTCAATCCGTTGTAACGGTTCTGAATGTTGCCCAATTTATTGGCCAACTGCAAGAGGAAAGAGAAACACAAAAGATAAGACACAAAATTGAAATGAAAGTGTGCTAAGATAATTTTTACTTTCTTTCAAACAAATAATCATCAATTATAGTCATTTCAATTCTGTATGTCAATCTTTCATTCTCGATAACTAAAATAAATCAAATTAGTGAAAGCAGAAAGACAGTAAAATTACCGTAGCACAATTGCGTACTAACGTAAAATTTAACACTAAAGCACAATTTTACTGATAATTTTATGCAATACTTACGTCCTCATCACTTGCGAAAGTACTAGGCAGGTTATTGCCTTCCAGCGGCAAATCCTGTAATGCCTGCCACATTTTGTGAGCAGCCATTCTTTTAGCCAATTTCTTTGACTTTCCCGTTCCAACCTCCCGGAACTTCAGCACCTACAAAACCATCAAATCTTAAAATAAATCAGTCTCTACCATTAAAAAATGAGACAATCAAGATGTTTAAACAATATTAACATTTGTAAAAGCTTTAGTTGCTTCAAAAGGCTTTAAATGTTGAAAAATGGAGAAGCTTAAACGAAACCTAAATTGAGTTTTAAAGGGATTGGGATATTACAAGTGCATTGAGAAGAGATGTTTTTAACCGTATAAGCTCCAGTTCAATTTGAAGAGGTTTAAAAGATGATTACTCATTATCATGGATTTCAAATAGGCTCTCGTTGGTTTATGAAGCTGCTTGAAAGGTTTAAAATACGTACGTACGTAAATAAGAATTAAACGGTGCTTGAATGGAGTTTAAAAAGTGAGACAATGAGTAGATTAATTATCATTTTCTTGGCTTTGCTCATCAAATAAGTTCCAGTTGCCTTTAAGATCTGAAAACTTCAAGGAAAAGTTAAAAGTTTAGGTGACAGCAAATCAAATTTAAAAATTTTAACTGAAGAATCAAACTATGGCAAAATTGAAAGGGAGGGAGGATCTCCATATATAATTTTTCAAAATATTTCGTTTTTTAGCCTTTTAAAGGATTACATCACAAAACAGTTTCTTATTTTTTTTTGTCAAGAAATACAATTGCAACAAAATATTTTCATGAATCGATTACAGTTACAACTGATATTTTGTAGATTTTTTATCCCCACGATCGCTTCCCAAAATGTATGAACAACCCCTAAAGTTTTTTCAAAAATTTTTATATTTATTTAATAGTTTCGAAATAAATGTTTGCTTTCTCTATAGATTTTAAACTTTTTGGAAAAAATATATTCGTTTTAGAAAAAAAATTAACAAATAAAGGCATTCTACTTTTAAAATGAACTCCGAATATTCTCTGAAAAACAATATGATTTTTTTTTAAAAGTTTAATTATGTTAAGTTGACGATGAAATTACTAGACTAACAAGGAACTATCTTGAACAACTAACAGACCATCCCAACAAGGAAGCAAGAATGCTACACATCCAACCTGAAGTCGTATGAAGATTAAAGAGGCAGTGGCCAACAGATATAATAAACCAGTGACCTTCATCTGAACATTTAAAAATTTAAATTATTCTGGAGCGTCATCACTGGATGGCTTCTCCTCTCAAGTGTACAAACCCTAATCACATTTACTTATAGCTAACATATGTAGCAGGTCGTAAATTTCAATTTAATAAAAAAAAATTCAGTTCAAAAAATTGGCTCCAATTTAGATTAACTTTGGTTTATATGTTAATTTTAAGGTAGTGAATCCAAATCTGAAGGAAAATTTTTGTTTACCGACCAGGAAAAGTTAATAAAATTTTAAAATGAAAATTGACACTACGTGCTTATTTTTTCGCATTTCAACAGTTTGACATAACTTTAAACAACAGGTTCGGTTTTAAATAAATTTGAATAACTTTTTACTGGTCAGTAAACAAAATTTTTCTTTCAAATTTGAAATCACTACAATAAAATTAGTATCTCTACCAAAAACGCAATGTAAGCATATTTTAACTTTAAAGTGAAATTACACGAATTGTCGATTTAAATCGACGTTTTGACAATATTTTTTTTATAAACAAATACGAACATCACCATATTGGTTAATATTAAAATCCTGTTAAAAAACAGCAAAACACACATCAAAATTATGGAATTTTTTTCTCACCTGACAAGCGATGGTGAACTGCCTCTCATGGGGTAAGCCCTCTTCGTGCTCCATCTCGTAAGACGGCGGCGGCCACCGTCTGGACATGCACATCTCCTGAAGCCACCCTATGGGGTTACCCATCACTTTATCATCATAAGGGGAAACCACTTGGTTAGTACTAAAATCAAATTTTATAAATGAGGAAGTAGCCTCCACTTTTGGTACTTTATTTCTTGATCTTGTAAACATACTGGCAGGGGGAATCGGATACATGTCTGCTTTCAATATTGGGTTTCGTTAATTATGATTATGAAAATCAACAAACTATCAAATGTTTTAATAATTTACAAGCCTACTTGAGGGAAACGATCACATATTTTATTGCTTTTTTCCCATTGAAAGAGTAGAATTCGTTAGAGGGCTCTGTTATCAATCTTTATGGTAGTAAAACAAATATGCCTAAATACGATTCTTGTGGTTTTCATTACAAAATAGTAAAGGTAAATTAAGTACAAACAAATTTACACAATGAAAACTCGAAAACAACTCCAGCATGATAGAACAACTATGATTTATTTTAATTTATTTTACTGCTTTGATGGGTTCACTTTTTTTCACCAGACATTATATTAGAATTATACTCCGGTCAATAACTTTCAAAATTGGTCTATTGTCAATATTTAAATAGGTCCCTATTAAGCATATTTTTTTACTTGCCCGTCTTATGCAATATTACTGATCCGTACTTAAAACAAAATAATAAATTTTCACATTGTATAAATTTATTTTAGCACATTATTTGTTTTATGTAATAAATAATAGATCCCTTAATCTCAGTCTATAAATTTTATTTGTAGTAGAAAAACTACCGGTTTCGTAGCAAAATGGGACTACTTCAGGTTCAATTACAAAAATTATGTAATTTAAAACAAATAGTTTAGTGTAAGATAAATACGAATATATTGTAAGTAAGGGTTCCTTATGTGTAGAATATATAAGTTTTTTTTATGGTTAGAATGATTTTTAATAAATATGGAAAAATAAATAATACTAATCTTGATTTTCCACAGTCTTCCAAAGCGTTTTAATATATTGGTTTCGGTATCTGACAATACCATTTTCTGTATTAGAATAATATTAATAACTTAAAATAAAAATGAAGAACTCTCTAATATGCTAGATGACCATGTTTGTAAAAATATTCTAAGAATTAACAAAAAGTACAAAACAGTAGTACATTTTTTGTCTTAATTCTAACAAGCGTGCGAATGTTGAGAGCAGAAACAACATCATCTAATGAACATTCTCAGTAGTAAATAAATATAAAAAATATAGATAACTTCAATATTCACAACTGTAGAGAAAGTATTTCATTGTAGAAAAACTGTAATATCCTGTAATGAGTTCAAATTTTAATTGTATATATTATAAAAATAGAACTTAAAAAATTAAAAATAAATAATTGTGAAATGAGTTATGTAATAATTTTTACTTTTTTACACCAAACTATTTATTTTTAATACCAAAATTTTGTGATTGAACCTGAAGATATGGTCCATTTGCCACAAAAACGGCAGTTTTTCTATTATAAATAAAATGTATAGATCGTGAGATTAAAGGACTATTATTTCTCCTGTTAATAGGTGCTCACACATGGCAACACGCACTCATTTAAATAATAAAAAATTAGGTACAAAATGTAATAACTGCCGCCTACAATTGGAATGGTAAACCAGGGTGAGAAGCTAAACGTTCATAGTAGATAATATACATAAGAGAATAAACGAAATAACTGCAACAGCTGGCAAAATATCTCTAGAAGATTAAAAGTTAGACAGAATACATAAAACAACTTTTCGCGGATGAAGAAAGTCAAAATCAAGATGAAATAACGGTAGACGAAAGGAAGGACCAGAAATAAAGGTCGAAGAAGTTAAATTTGCTCTGAGGAACACAAAGAATTGCAAAACACCAAGGCCCAGACTGCTTGCCCGTTGAACTGTTAAAATTTCTTGAAGAGGAAAGAGTACAAAACATTTTTCAACTTTGTATACATCACAGGCATCATACCACCCAAATGGCTGAACTCAACATTTGTGCCAATTCCCAAAAAACCAAACACAAGGAAATGCGAAGAACATCGAACAATATCTCTTATGAGTCAAACACTTAAGGTTTTCTCAAGCATAATCCACAATACAATGTTAAACGATTAGAACGAAACATGTCTGGTTCACTGTTTGGATTCAGGAACGGGTTAGGTACCACAGACGCTCTTTTTGTCTTCAACATACTGATACAAAGGTGCCTGGATGTCAATAAAGAGGTGTATGCCTCCTTTGTGGACTATGAGAAAGCATTCGATAAGGTGTGCCATAATAAACTTATTAATCTGTTAACAGAAAGGCAAATAGATAAAAGAGACCTAAATATAATGAAGACACTGTAAAACAAATAAACAGTCAAAGTCAGACTAGAAGGTAAGTTCACTGAAGAGGTGAATATCAAGCGAGGAGTAAGACAAAGATGTGTGTTGTGACGGAAACTCCTTAATGTACATATATTCTGAAGCAATTATTCAAGAATCACTCATAACCGAAACAGCTGGTATTTTAGTGAATGGAATACCTGTCAATAATAATAGATACCCTAACGATACAGTACACTTGACAGACCACTTTGAAGATATTAAGAGAATAATGGAGAAAGTTAAAAGAAAAAAGTGAACAATACGGTCTACAAATGAATTTAAAGAGAACAAAGAATTTCAGAGCTAACAAAAATCAATGAGCATGTCACAAAAAAAAGAAGATGAGTATATTGTGTTAGCCCCCTTACAACACATTATTAAATTAAATAATCAAAGAACTAGTTTTTTAGTATGTAACCTTTACATGATGAATGTTATTCACAATTTTTTTTTATTTTTCGATTAATTTTTAGTTTAATCGGCTTTCAATAATTTTTAACATCATCTGAGGTTTTTGCTAAGTAAAATTTTTATTTTAGCAAAATACCTGTGCCAGTCCCAAGCCCGGAGAAAGGAGGTTTAAAAAGATAAAAAAATTAAAAAAAAAACGAATATGAAATTTCTGTAGATACTGAAGCACCTACGCTCATGGATCCTCTTTGTTTCTTGGATTTTTATGAGCTTTTTTTAAGGTTTTGCAATTTAGAATATAAATACTATAATTATGGGATTTTTTCAGTATTGCCATTATTTTCGAGTTAATTTGTAACACCCTATACAGAGCGAAAAACACTTACATGTCCGCCGCGCCTGGCGTCCCGTTTGTCTGGTTTGCTTGTTCACTGGTAATTTTTCCTACTAAAAGGTCTAATAGATTTTTTGCAGCTGCATGTTTTGCATCCTTTTTCGATCTTCCAGTACCAGTGGCGACCAACTCGTTGCTTAAGAAAACCCGGTATCGGAAAATCGGCTCGTGTATCGCCCCCTCTATCTGTACGAGTTCATATTTGGGCGTGATCCCCCTTCGGCTCAATAACTCCTGAAGGACGCTTACAGGCGTTTTTGAAGGCATCGAAGCCATCTCTTGGGAATAAATCTGACAAAGAAAATTTTTAGGAAAGTATGTGTTGGTGCGCTTGGACTGGTGTCAGGATGTATTTGTAGGACTTGGTAGGTTTGTAAGATGCTTGATAGGTGTTGTAAAGGATATCACACAGTTGCAAAAACTGTTGAAAGGTTCCAGGAAGTCCAGGGTTTTTTTAATAATCACAAACTTACCAGTTTTGCTTCTTCGCCTAATGACAATCTCTCTGTTTGCATATTTGAATGTAAATTTCCATGGCCTTTAGCTCTGTTTCCCCTTCTGGGATGGGACACATTGGTAGCTGGTTGAATGGGACCAGTTGGGTGCATTAGCGTCATATTTGGTTGATCCATTCGAAGTTTCTATGACAATATTTTATAAAAGTGCGAAAATTATGAAATTGGATTTTGGAAAAACTAAATTCTAACTTTAATAGACTAAAAACCGTAGACTATAATTTTCACAAAAAATTGGTAGTTATGGATTTTGAATATTTTATTTATCACTATGATTTTAAGTAACTATTAATACGAATTTTTTGCCTTAAAATAAGTTAAGCAATGCTACTGCAAAATTTTAGTCTTATTCTGAATATCTGTTTGTAAGAAAATTTATAAAAATTCCCGCTGAAATTCAACGTTTTCCAGGCTTCTACCTGCATTTCTGAGCATACAAATAATAGGCTGAACCCCCAGTTTACTTCTTTAAAAGAGGTATACAAGAAACTGGTAAACAAAACAATAAAAGGGAATGTACATCTGCCCTTTTAGGTTTTAACGAAATATACGTAAGAATGATTATGATAAAAATATAACTTGCTTTTTCCGTTTTTGTAACTTTTTGTCGATCGATTTCTTAGTGTAAAACGTGACAGTGACATAATTGATTTTTTAGGGCCCCATTTAACGTACTTTTTTAACTAATTAATACTTATCTAATTATGCCAAACATATTAGCTCACATTGTTTAGACTATTGAACAATACTTGCTCCATATATTGTAAAAATGACAAAATATCACAAGCAGACAAGCTAAAAGCCGGGTATTTTCACAGGACGTTTCAGTAATAAACCAGAACAAAACACTTTTTAAACTGAGTGATCACTGTCTGCGTAATTCCAGAATAAATGTTTCATTCACAGGAGAAAACACTGAGCACGTTCTACGAAAATTCCACTTACCCAAAGCAAAACTCTCGTCACTTCGATTGAATCTGCCAACAAAATACACAAATAAAAATGGCTACGCTTACGGTATGGAGTTTTGGACTGTTGTGTACCGGTACGGACTCTACCGAATTATTCCGAAACACTCACTCGTGCGCAATAAACAACCAACCCATTGATCAAAATCCCATTTAATCAAAAATCAGCTGTGGCTACTTTTCCGTGCGCCGTTAAAATTCCTTATTTGTTTATACAGGTTGTAATCGAAGTACTTACAGCAAAAACCGGTCAACTCTATTTTTAAAATTTTTAAAGTATTAACAAAAAATTGGTTTTCATATTAAAAAAATTAAAAGTTTGCAATATAGAAAAGATTACTAAAAAATATTATTTTTAGATTCCAGTAAAAATAGGTACGATTTGTTTTATTAGTAATGGGCACCATGAAGTTCAAGCATATGCGCGAACGTATTCTTATAGACAATTCCATATTGTCAATTTGACGTTGGACTAAAATCAGTAGCATATTGATTTAAAATTTTCCTTTTTACACCAATAAGATTTTTCAGGGGCGAATTTATATAGAGAACGACGAATTCGTTCGAGTAATGTGTACCTATTGCCAAATGCAACTGAACTAATATGATTGTATTCTACAGTTTTCGCTCACCAGGCGGTACACAAGAAAATTCAAGAATATGGTCGGTATTAAAATAATATGTATCGGATTTAAATTTAAAACCAATCAACGAAATACATTGGTCAAGTCATTTCGATGCGATAAAAACTTTATGGTATCAGATTGGTAAGATATATGGTGCTTTAGTTCAGCGGTTTTCAATCTTTTCTACTTAGCGCCCCACTGTTTTAAGTCTTTAAGTCAAATAATTTCGCACCCTTGTGGAATATTCGGAATTGTTTACAAATCCTGCAAGATTTAACAACGAATATAACATTCATTTGGATAAAGAGTTATAGTGGTATCCACGGAAATGATATTTCAGATAAACTTGCTAAAGAAGCAGTTCTGGAAGGGGATGGTCAAGATTTTTATAATAATATATAATATTTTTTTATATTGATAAATTCAAAAACCAACTTCAGGCCATAAACTTCGATAGTTTTTGCTACATACAAGTATTTTTGTTTTTGTAAAATATTTACTAGCGCCTGAGTTGTAGGCAAATTCTATCAAGCCTGTTGGAATTATATTTATTGTGCATTTGTTATACAGGGTGGCCAAACGAAAACGAAACATTATCAGGAACTTCGTCAATGTTTTAAAAAAAAGCAGAGACCCGTCGATTTTTGATCAAAGGGGGACACTTTTTTCCGGTATTTTCGACTTCGCTGATTATACCTCCAAGCGAGGGTAACAATCACCCCAAAATATTTAAACGGCATTAGGGGTCAAGTAAGGCATCATTTTAAAGCCCTTTCAATTCTCTTTATAACAGTCTTTAAATTTTAAAATTCGTCCTGAAACTTTTTAAAAAATTACATTTTAAAATTTTAATTATGTACTTGTTTAGTTTTTAATAAGATATTTTAAAATTGGAATTTTTTTCATTTTTGTCAAAATAGTGAAAATGACACATGGGTCGTAGAGTACGTCAATGGTTTAAATGTTAATTTTCTTGCTTTGCATTGTTTTTGTAATTTTTTATCTTTTATCTTTTACGATACGATACTGAGACACAAAGAACGTGAAATTAGTGGATTCGTATATCGAAGCGATCATTTGTTTAATTGTGTTTTTGAAAATTAAATACCATGGTTTATTCCATTGCGGAAAGGGTAGACATCATTTAGCTTTATTTTATGAACAATAAGTGTGCAAATGTAACGGCTCAGTTATTTAATGAAAAATATTAAGATAAACAGGTCATTTTCGGTGACCGGGTGGTGGGTCCATATTTTTTACCTGGTAATTTGACTGGCGAAATGTATTTGCAATTACTGGAAGATGCTATTGACCCTACCTTGACCGATATTATTGAAAATGACCAACAGTATAGTGAAAATCATTTAATGTTTCAACAGGACGGTGCTCCTCCGCATCATCCTTTCATTGTTCGTCAGTATTTAGACCAACATTGTCCACGGCACTGGATTGGGAGAAGAGGTAGCATTGAATGGCCTCCACGGCCAAAATTTAAAATTTAAAGACTGTTGTAAAGAGAATTGAAAGGGCTTTAAAATGATACCTTACTCCACCCCTAATGCCATTTAAATATTTTGGGGTGATTGTTACCCTCGCTTGGAGGTGTAGCGAAGTTGAAAATAACAGAAAAAAATGTCCCACTTTGATAAAAAATCGACGGGTCCTTGTGTTTTTCTAAAATGTTGACGCAGTTCCTGATAATGGCTCTGTTTCGTTTTCGTTTGGCCACCCTGACTATTATGACTATAATGACTATTACAAATAAACGAGTATTTTAAAAACATAAACTTATGTAATTTTATCCATTTTCAGGTGCCGAAAGTAATTGTCCTTGTTTACATTTTCTGAATGAAGCACTACTTCAGAAATTTTTGAATATTTAGTTTATTAAAATTAAACTATATTATACATATTTAAATGAGGTTTTAACTAAGTAATACAAACTCTATGGAATTTCGATGCAACTAAACAGAAAAAGATAATAGAAAATAATTAATATGTTACGAAATAAGATGATGGGTTTTATCTCCAGAAAGGCAACACCATATTTAAATTAACCTAACCTAACCTAACCTGTACGTATTCTTTCCGCGAAAAATCTATTGATAATAAGCAGATTCAAACTTCATACAAATGATTTAAAACTAACTCTTTATATGCAGAAAGCTCACTTGTACTTTTTGAATGCTCTAAAAAATATTTTAAAGTGTATTAATAATCTCAAAACGTACGCCTCTGTATTTAATGATTAGCTTTTGGTGCCGCGGCGATATTGAAAAGGGTATCATCAATAATAAAAGAAAAAATATCGGCTTGAGAGTCGATACACCCAATAAGTGATTGATTTAACAGGTCACCCTTATTGTTGTTGTAGTACAATAGACTTTAAACACAACGAACTAGTCTCTGTGAAGAATGTAAAACACGGGCCTGATTTTTACTGATTTAATTATTAACAAATGGTTAAACATTGTTAAAAAAAAATTCAAGCTTTCGTTTAGATTCTAATTCATGGTTAATCTAATTAGAGAGATTACAAGCACTTATTAGGTATAAATAGGCACCTTGAAAGTGGTAAATAATAGGCTCATTATAATATAACCTTTAATAATTTAATTTTAAATCAATAAAAAGTACTTTAAACTGTTTTCTGCACGAGCCTTTTAAAAGGTTATTAGCCTTTTGGTTCATATTTTTGTCTACTTAAATCGGCCTTTTACGAACTATTGTACTTATTATATTTCTATACTATATTAATAGAGTGTTAAGGAAGCAATAAAAAATATAAATTCCAAAATGAGTTGATAATATTATTATTTATAGTCTAGGAGCAAAATGTAGATATTTAATAATAAAATTAAAAAACTACATAATACTAAGAATTTTAAAAGGATAAAAAAGAGGAATCCTTTGTTTTTAAAGTTTTTAACAGAGCTTATCTTAACATGAAGAACAATGTAAAATTCATGTTTATCCCAGTTTTCCTTTAGAAGCCTTTGAAACTTATTTAGGTTGTATGATATAGAAAATAGGCTTCTAAATATTAAGTATTAAGAGTATTAAGAAATATTTTTAATTACAACTCCTAGTTTTATTAGAGAGCCTTTTTAGGGATAGAAACATTTCCCAAACTTTAATAGACCCAGAAGAAGACTCAGAAAATCATTAATAGGCTTGTTGTCAACTTCCTACTCACATTGGTTAACTTCCTACTCACATTGAAGATAAGAAATGAATTAAGTTTTATTTCACAGATAAAATAGGCTTTGAAATGCCATCTCTTGAGATGCCAATCTTTAATAACAGTTACATAAACTATTAATACTAGGCTATTAAGAGAATATAAATAATGTTAATTAGCAGTCCTAGTCTTAATAGAGAACCTTTTTGTGATAGAAAGGCTCTCTCAAACTCTAATAGACCTAGAAAAAGGTTTAGTAAATCATTAATTGGCTTACTGGTCACATTGGAGGTAAGAAAGTGATTAAGTTTTATAAGAAAGAGAAAATATACTTTAAATTAGCGGCACAGCAACCTTTAATAAAGGCTACAAACTATTAAATCCAAATAGCAGCCTGTGAAACCAAAAATAGGCTATTCCTGAGCTCGCAGCTCCCTCCAAACGCGCCAATGGCTCGAAATCTTTCATACAAAATTAACACTAAAATGGAAACTCATACACTGAAAGTTTTAGACGCGTTCTGACTTGAGTTCCACGCAAACTTCGACTCCGAAGTTCCCAACTTTCAAACTCCGTGGCCATTCCGGACTTTACCGGATCGGTCAGCGGTGAGTTCGATGCAAGTGATGAACACGCCGGAAAAAACAATTGGTCGAATAAAATAAATATTGATATCGATCGAAATTTGTTTAATCAACATTCAGTATCTGACCGGTGCAAGTTGTTGATGTAGGATTGGTTTTCAGTTCGAAAGAAAACGTTAGTAAGTATTTTTTGTTAATCTTTTGGAAAACATTGTGGAAATGGGTATAATTTGCTAGTTTAGCGCACGAGTGTAGTTACTGTATTTAAAAAAATATATTGCATTTTTTTCTTTTTGTAGGTTTAAGTGAAAACAATAAATCTAAGTAGCAATTTAAATATGATTTCCAATTACATATACAGAATCTTTTTAAGCTGAATTTTCAAAATTATAGAATAATTATACAAAGTTAACTGTACTTACACTAATTGTAGTGTAAAATTTCTATAATTGCTATAAATAATAGCCTGAGCTTTAAAAACCATCTATTAGATTAATTGCACAATAAATTATTTAAAGTAACTGTTATCTATAAAACATATGTCCAGAACTTTGCAATAATATTTCATACATATTTAACGATGATCTAGATCTATTTAAATAATGAAGAAAAACACCGAATGTAGTGTAAATTAGTTTTATTTTCTTTTAAATATTGCTTGTTTTAAAGTTATTAATTAATACTCGTATTAATAGAATGTATTAGTAGTCGTTTATCAAATAAAATTGATTTAAATACAAAATACCTTAAAAGTATTACTAATATCATTATTTATATTGAAGTGTTTTATTGTTAGTATTAAATATTTTTAAACTATTGTATACATATGCTTTTTGAACATCTAAAAGATTTTTATATAAAATTAGTGTAATGTAACTTATTAAAATATTTAATAGAGTTTTCTAAAAGTGTACAATTAAATACTCATGCATTAATAACTTCTAACAATATTCTAATTTGAAATAAAATGCTACATTAATGAAGTGTATTACACTACACATATTTTAATAGGGTATATTTAAGATTTTTTTGACGATTTTATTTAATAATTATTCTTATCTATATTAGTAGTTATTTTTGAGACAGTTTACAATTTTTTCACAAAAATAAAAGTTTTATGAATTTAACACAGCGTCAAAGTGTAATAAGAAATAATTTAAAACTGTATTCTGACATTTATCTATTTATTATTCAATTATTTTAAGAGTATTTACTTTTATAATTAAAAAGCCTACACTAACGAAGTCTATAACACTACATGACACTTAATTAAAGAAACTACAGTGCTTTTATGTCAATTTTATATAGTAATTACTGTTATCTGTGTTCGTAATTATTTTTGAGAGAGGTTACACAATTTACATAAAAATGTCAGTGTAATGTAACTCTTTTTAAAATCTTGATTAGAGTTCTACAATAGGAGACGATTTAAAAACTGAATTTCCGACATTTATGTTTTCACTATTAAGTTCGTTTAAGAATATAGAATTTTAGAATTAAAAAAGTTTACACTAATGAAGTGTATAACACTACATGGCACTTTATTAAAGTAACTACAGTATTTCTTGTGTCAATTTTATACAATAATTATTATATGTGTTAGTAGTTAATTTTGACAGACGTTACACATTTTACACAAAAATATCGATTTGATTAATTCACTATGGTGTCAGTGTAATGTAACTCTTTTTAAAATGTTGGCTAGAGTTCTATAATAGCAGACGATTCAAAAACTGAATTTTCGACATTTATGTTTTGATTATTTAATTCTTTTAAGAGTATATAATTTTGGAATTAAAAAATACTACACTAATGAAGTGTATAAATGGCATTTTACTAAAGTAACTACAGTATTTCTTATACCAATTCTATACAATAATTAAAAAATGTCGGCTTTATGAATTTAAATGAATATAACTTTTGTTAAAGGATAGAATTTTTGACATTTAAATTTTTGTTATTCAAGTCTATTAATAGTATAGAATTTTGGAATTAAAAAACTTGCATTAACGAAATGTATTACAATGAGATTCATTTCGATAAATTTGTACAGTACTGCTTATGGAATTATTATACAGGCTGTTGCTTAATTCATGGAAAAAAAACAAGGGCTTTCCTTTTTAAAAATTATGAGTGGCTTTTTTTTTAAAAAATCATCCGGCCCAAATTCTAAAGAGAAAGTTGCACCAGAGCCTCTGTTAGACCCCTAAAAAATTTTAGAAGTTCTATTAATCTCTATATTCTAAGAAATATAGAAGGTTTTACTAAACATTAATTTTCAAATGTATAAATTCGATAGTGCGGAAATGTCCAAAAATACAATTCTTTTTAAAATGCAAAATATTTATTAAGAAAATTACTTGTTATATTTTGAAGTTTTTGTATTAAACTGATATTGGAATTTTACTTGAAAACAAAGTTTATTACTGAATCGTAGAAATTAACGGTTTAAACAGCAAACAAAGCTATCGAGTTTTAATTTAATTTCCTTACCCTTGTTAATTTACTTGTTTCTTCGTATTTTATTGTTAAATTATCATATTTATTTCTCGCTCGAGTAAATAGTAATAAAAAATATGCGGGTTTTTCATTATGCCATTTGCGTAACCTAAATCGTGATATGTGTATCCGTATATTGGGCCTCCTCCAGAATTGTAGCTGAAGTCCTCAAAATATCTAAATTTAAATCTAAATCTACGTACAGCTATCGACTGACATGTTTGATTTTCGTCAATCAATTCTATCGCAAGAACCCACATGCTTCCGCTCGGTATTAAATACTAAAATCAGACCGTACGAACAAATAAACTAATTAAGCAGTTGCTTAGGGCCCCAACAAAAAAATGGGGCCCGCAATTTCTTATTTAAAAAAATGCAAAAATGCAAAAATCAAATATTTCTTTTTATTATTTATAATATTTTAGTGCACATGTATCCCGCGGATATAAATCTCTTCGTATTTAATACCTGTTTTATATATATTGTAACGGGATTTTTGACATGAATTGTAAAATTTTGAGAAAATTAATTTAAGATCTTAATATTAAAGCAACTAATACGATGAAGGGTTTCCAAATTATAAATAAAATATAATCATTTTGTAATGAAAATTGGACAAAAGTGATGTATTCTGTACGATTTATACAAGAATCTCAGATGATATCTTAAATTTTGGCCTTTCACAGAAATTTATTGAATAATGTAAAAAAAAAATGTAATTCAATATTTTTAATTAATTAATTGATTTATGAATTTTAATTTTATTTTACATATTAGAGATATTTCCTATTAGGATTTTTAACTAAATGTAAAAAAATTTAAAAAATGATCACATAACTATAGAAGATGCCGATGAAATTGTGATTTTTTTAAATTTTAAATTCAGAGGAAAATTTGTTAGATGAAGACTTAAAAGAAAGTCTGAATTTTTATAATTAATACTTAAATTTAGCTCATTAAAATACATTAGAGTAGCTGTCAAATGGTAAAAATTGCATTAAAAATGGCTACGGAATCGAGAAAATTATAAAAACCATGGAAAAATTTGACAACTCTATCTACGAATATAACCAATAGTAAATCTAATAGATAAAATATACTTATCTTTTATTATTATTATTATTATTATTATTATTATTATTATTATTATTATTATTATATTATAATAAATATATTCCACAAACTAAGGGTAGAAATAGTCATTATGACAAACAATAGTGATTAAAAATTTAGAAACATTTATGAATGTAATGTAGTGAAGTGTTTTTATTCACTTTAAAGTAAGTACAATCAACGATCTCTTCATCTTGGATTTCAACAATCTATGTTTGAAATTTCTGTGATTATCTGGAAATTCAACCGCAAATTTTCCTAATTCCCAGTAAAAACTAGAAGGTAATCAACTACTGAGAAAACGTAACTTTCTGTTAATATAAAAACTGTTCCAATTTAAAGTATTTACAAGTAGAGACAATTGTTTTCATTTACACACAAATATGCGAGTGACATTTAAAGAAAATTATATTCACGAACAATATATGTTCTTACCATTTGCCATTATCAGGCCCAACATTAAACAATAAAACAGGAATTTTCAACGCCACAAAAAATTCTGACAAAACAAAATAAGGATTGTTAATTTCAACCTCTTATAACATAATGTTAATATTAAAAAATCCTATAATTCCCTCTTTACGAGTGTAAAATTACAGACTTACAAAAAAAAAAAAACATTAAAAGTCAACTAAAATTACGCTTTTTCGGAGTTAGGTTAGGTTAGGTTAGGTAGGAGGCAACTCAGAAACACGTATTGGTGGAACGGAGAATTGGAGGCAGCAAGGAGGTGATGCAACAGGTTAAAAAGAATCAGGACATCGTAGAGGAACTAGGGAGGGAGTACAAGGTCTGTAAAAAGGAGTACAGAACAGAGATCGATAAATCCAAGAGGAGGCACTGGATAGCCCTCTGCGAACAGCTAGAAGAGGACATCTTGGGCCAAGGGTACAGAATAGTCACCCGGAACATCAGGATCCCCCAGTACTCTCTGGATCCAGAAGAAAAAGACCGCATCACTACCGAACTCTTTCCCAGCAGTACCGATGTCTGCTGCAGGGACGAGTAAAGTATTCCAATCGCTAACCTCTTCACAGTAAAGCCCCTGGCCCGGACAGGACTCTACCAAAGGCGATACAATTAGATATTAAAACCATCCCTCATGAAATACTATCTGTGATGAACGACTGTCTCGTAAGACAAAAGTTCCCTACGCTATGGAAGAGTTCCAAGGTAATTCACAATTCCCAAAGAAGATGCCGATAGTTGTCTTTATAGACCGATATGCCTAATCGATGTTCTGGGAAAGACCCTCGAACACCTAATTAAAGAAAGGTTAGAAGAGGTGCTGGAGAATAGACAGGCAATCTAGGACTCCCAGTACGGCTTCCGGAAATGCAGGTCAACGGTGGAAGCGATAGGTAGAGTATTAGAGTGTGCAAACTCTGACAAAATGCTGTGGGCGGCTGCAGTAATGATGGATATAAAGAATGCCTTCAACATGATAAAGTGGAGCAACATCATAAATTGCCTAAGGCAAATGGAAATCAGCACATACCTAATTAGGATGATAGAGGACTATTTTACGGGGAGGGTCTTCAACACGGATTTCCAAAAGAGACATATGACTCAGGGGTGCCACATGGATGGTGTATTCAAACTCGGTGACGTACAAATCAGGCCTAAAAGATACGTCAAATACTTGGGAATTTGGCTTTACAGAACATGTAAATCAGACGGTGAGAAAGGCCGAGAGAGCAGTAACACCATTGGCAAGAATTATGCCAAACACAGAAGGTCCCAGCAGCCAAAAAGGAAGGTCCTGAATGGAGTGGTCCAGTCAATTATAAACTATGGCGACCCAATCTGGTAGAAGGTCCTCAAGATAAAAAAATATAGAGGTATGTTAATGTCGGGCCCAAGACAAATGCTAATAAGAGTGGCGAGCGCACACAGAACAACATTAACGGAGACTCTGTATGTAATGACCGGGGTGGTCCCGATAGACATACTGATAGAGGAAAGGGAGAGGATGTACACCAAGAAAACAAAATTGCACGACGAAAGAGAGGAGACGTTGCGGAAGTGGCAACAACGATGGGAGAACGATGATTCCGTAGCGGCATGGACGCATCCCAGACTTGGCTAAGTGGGTAGATTGCATACATAGACGCACGGACTACCACTTTACGCAATTTCTGTCAGAGCACGGATCGTTTAAAACATATACACATAGAAAATGTTACCACGAGGCATACCGCAAGGTGGTTCCGTGGTAGCAGCGGAATGCAAGGTTTTAGTCGGTTTCGCGCTCGACATTATGGAATGCATTGACTCAGCGTCCGGTTTCCCCTTAACAAAAAAAAAAGGTTAAGTTAGGTTAGAAAGTTTAGTTGGGTTAGAAAGCTAGGTTAGATTAGGTTTGGGGCGATATCTCTTTAGCCAATATTGTCATAAAAAAGCACTATCAATATTCAACGACGAATCTCCCCTTAATTTTTTTTAAGAATTTAGCAACACCCTGTATAATAATCACTCTTATTCAGTTTAGTAATTATTTTTGTGACAGGTAGATACACCCTAATTTCTCAATATTTTGCAGCATTTTGTGGTGATCAATTGAGCCATCAACCTGACATCAACGAATGAAAATTGATGAGAGCCAAATTGAAGGGCGAAGTTTTTTCTAGAACTATGTTAATATCCATTTAAGATGCCTGTCCTAAGAAAAAGGGCACCAGGCGATAACAAAGTCGTCAACGGGTTGTTTATACATTCCAACCCCCCAAGGAGTAAGTAATTCATTTTATATTGTTACGTATTGGGTTGCTTTTTTTTCAATAAATATATGAAAAAATCTAAATATTGTTTTCAGAGGGTTTTAACCCACTACGTAATTTGGTTAATGGAAATTAAAGAGGCTGAGTGAAACAATAACAATTTATTTATCTATGGATAAAAATAACTATTACACAATATTAGAACAACTTACATCTTTAAATAACTAACAAATTTAATAGCAGGGGTAGGCCCTATCAACTTCTCGACCATCCGAGAACCCAAACTAGATTTTTTTAATCTCTTTTTATTTTCCCAACCAAAAAGATCTCAATGTTTACTAATTTTAATGGCAAAAAATATTAAATAAAAAATAAGTTTTAAGTATAGGGCGATATTTAAATAAATCCCTGTACATACTGTCGTAACAATAGTAGTTCAATATTATTTTATATGAAAAGAAGGTTTTTAATTTTTATAAGAAAACTGAAAATTTTTTTTCGACGGTTGTGCAAACAAATTAAAGAAAGTATGTAGTACAAGACGTAGTTTAGCAGACAACAAGTTTTATCGACTTATCGCGTGACTAGGGGCGGTAAAAATATTTAATAAAGAGACGTGGGACAAACTTGAGTTGTCACATTGTTTGTTTTCGCGAGCGACCTTTTATTGAGAACGGCGGTGGTAATTGAAGGCAGACACTGCAGTTTATACAGACAGGATGGTTTTCGATGAAATTTATATCAAAAATACACTGAAAAAACAATACAAAAACTAATTTAAACGTGGATAATAACTTTCAGTTTATATTTCCAGAAATAAAAAAATTAGAGCAGGTTTTTGCTAAATTATAATTTAAGTAAATAAAAAATATTAATAAAATTAAATTAAATCAATAATTTCTACCATATTTGTTAAAAATGTCAAATTTTCAGAAAATATTGTGCTGTGCAACGCAAAGCTATAAATACTGGGCCAGATTTATTACTTTTTTTTGAATTTTCACTTGCTTAGACAGCACATCGTTGAAATTAGTACAATTTATGGCAAACTAGAAAGAAAGTGAAATTGTAAAAATGTATTTTATAACCTTGAAAATAATTAAATGCATTGAATCTAGTGATTTACCCCAGATGGTGATGTTCGAAATGTTTTTAAGTTGTTCCTATTGTTTGATAAAAGTATTTAATTGTCAATTAATTAAATTTTTATGCAACTTGCATAACCTTAAAGAAGGACAAATAATTTTTAGTGCATTAAGTGTTATAAAAACAAAGCTACAAATAATAGTGACATAAAATTAGTTAAAATACTTAACTGTGACTTGAATAGATTTTTTAAAGTAATAAGCAAATAATATTTTCAAGAATTTTCAAGTCTTCATGCTGATGCTGATCCATAATCATCATTTTGTATCGGAAAGGACTTCAAGGTGAATAAATTTTCCACGTATGGTTTATTTAGCAAAATCATTTTAATTTTATATCTCCCGAAAGCATTCCGAATTATATAATTATTTATCTTGTTGAAATTGAAAGCATTTAGCAGCTTGACTACATTCTAACGTATCAACAAGTGTTGCCAAATTAGATATTTTTACTGTCAAATATGTTAAAATACTTATACATATTCCAAAGTAGAAGGACGTTTTAATTATAAGAATAATTAAAATAAAATGATCCCAAAAACGGAATCATTCATTGTGGATACATCGATTCTCAGAAAATGTTTTTATACCTTAAGTGGTCGGATCCCTGTTCCAGTCCCTACAAACACCACGTCGTCTATTTCGTCCATGTGCATCGTTACCGGACCAATAATTTATATGTGCACTTCTCATTTAAAAAGAGGAGTTCTAATTTACCACTGACCATATTCAAGATTCAGAAATAGAGCAATACGTAGAATAATACTAAACCAATGCTACTTTTTAAAAAGGTTGTGGAGCAAACGTAAATGTTGTCGAGGCACCACCTTCAAGTTGGCAAAACATTTTTCTGGTTCGGTTGCGAACCTGCCACAGTGCCTTTATTTACCTAATGAAGTAAGTTTTTCAACTGGTGAAGAAACATCACCGAGATCAGTCTCGCCCGAGGATTTTGACGAGAGTTTGTTTGAACCAAACCAGCACCAACACCCCTGTCCAAAACGATGTTTTAAATAACGCAGAAGAAACTTTTCTCAATGATACAGATATTGTCGATAAGCAACGTAAAATCAAAGAATGTTTGGTTAAGAGGATTAGAAATAATAAAAGAGTTGCGAATACAAGCGACGAACAACCCAAAAAATATATTAAAATTCAGAACTCAAATCCTCGGACTCGAAGCGAAAATATTAAAGATCCTCAAAATGAACTATAGAATAAATATTTTTCTATACACTCAGGTTTTATTCCTTAAACATCAGATCTGAGTGGATCTTCCAATTATTGTAGTGGTTGAGGCAGGTTCTTAAAAATTACAGATAATTTTGTATTCGATAATTAAATAAAAAGCAAACTATTTCAATTTTTCTTAAGGGTGTCGTTAAACGCAAAGCTATAAATACTGCGTCAGTTTTTGAAAATTTTTTCTTCGAATTTTCACTTTCCTAGAGAGCACATTGTTGAAGTTAGTACAATTCATGGCGAAATAGAAAAAAGTGAAATTGTAAAAATTTATTTTATCGTGAAAAAAGTTAAATGAATTGAATTTAGTGACTAACCCCAGATGGTGATTGTTCTTGGGCAATTATTATTGTTTAGTGATGTATTTCATCACGAAAAAGTATGTTAAATTATTTAATTTTCTTGTACAAACTGGACTGAGCCAATTACATTGAGTAATAATACGTCTGGTAACATAGTTACGGAAAATGTTGAAACTTTTTCAACTTAGAAAAAAAAATCCCAAAAATAATTCATTAATAAAAACAAAAAGTGGATTATAATTATACACTATATTATATAGAGCCTTTCTTTTGTTATTTACATGCACATCAAATTTATGTAGTCACTTAAGCACCTACGCCCATGGATCTTCTTTGTTTCTTGGATTTTTATGAGCTTTTTTTGAGGTTTTGCAATTTAGAATAGAAATACTACACTTGCTTCAAAAAATTTTTAAACCTCACAACTTTGATTTTGTCTTTGTAATATCAGGTTCTTATTATGTAATCTATTATAGAGCGTTCATTTCGTGTTTTTACTTCTTTTATATGGTGCTATCTAAAATGACTTTGGTTTAAAATATTTCCGGTTGTTTTTTAGGAATGCAATAAATTTAGTCGAAAATAACAGTTTTTATTTCAAATCTACCCCAGCAGGGTGAAACAATTATTATCCTTCAAATCTAGTTTTCTCTTTAAACAAAGACTAAAAACCGAAAACATGAACTTAGTAGACAACTAAACAATTTTTTACATAAAATTTCCATGATTTTAATACTTTCACGGCATGTTTATCTTTCCATAACAATTTTGATCATATTACTTAGACACGTACCATAGCGTGATTTTAAATTCTATATGACAAACATTTATTCTCTGGATTTTAACGGGACACTCCTTTTTTGTATTTTTACCCGGGGTCATTACTACGAAATCGTTAATGCAATATACAGGGCGAACACCTACATTCGAATAATTTATTTTAATAAAATAAATCGAAAAATTTGCTTTGTAGAGGTGATTACCAAATAAAAATATGTTGCAAAGTATTAACATAAGTTTATTATAAAATGTCTTTTTGCATTGAAAATGGAATTGCTTTTTCTATAAAAGATCATTTTTTCAAAAACTGCATGTTATAACTGTTAGGAATAATTTTTTTTAGAAATATCCTTTATCGCTTTTAAATCTAATTTCGGAGTAATAACTAACAATAAAGACGTGTGGGACGATCATAAATGAAATTAATTAAAATTATCCTTTTTTCTCAGTTTTACAGCTGAATTCGGCGTATATCAAACAGCTGATCCGTAATGGAGATGTGGAAAAATTGGAACAGGCTGTTCTTGAAGGCCAAGGCAAAAAGTTGGTGGGCGAATATTCGGCCGATTACAAAACAAGAACCTTTCTTAAATCGATACCAGCCCTAATGGTGAGCTATTTTCCAATCCAATATTAAATTATACATATCTAATACCCGGTCTGGACAGCAGATTATGAATAAATAATGGGAATATTCCGTACAGTAATAATATTGAATTATTTAAAATACACCGAGAATACGATTAACATCAAAATATTTTTTTTCTAGTAAAGAAGAAGATCTATTTATACACTTTTAATATTTATAAACCCAATTAATAAATTCTCAATTACTCACGACTAATAATCTTTTATGTTTGAATCGGCGGTTTTTATTTTTTATGGATCTAAATTTTTTTTACTGTAAAATGGTTCTAAATTTTGTGTCACTTTTAAAATATTCTAAATTCCAAAATAGGTTATATACATCACCTTTTTTGGTGAATAATTCTATATTTGATACGTATACGTTTGAATAAATTTGCTGCTCTACAAAGTTTCTAAACCATTTTCAGTTCTTATGAATCTGCATAAACTTTTTTATAGACGCATTGTGGATTATTTTATGTCAATTTTATTAAATGTTTTGACATTTCTAAACGAATCTGGATTAATTCGGATCATTTTCTACAAATTTACTGCTCATAAGTCTATTCAGGCTGTTCTATAAAGTTTCTAAATCATGTTTAGTTCTTCTGAACCTATGACAATCTGCCTAAATGATTTTTTTTTGTAATAAAGACGATTTGTATTATTTTAGGACCAGTTTTTTAAATGTTTTGACATTTCTAAATGAATCTGGATTAATTTGTATCATTTTCTACAATTTTATTGCTCATAAGTCTATCCATGATATTCTATAAAGTTTCTAAATAATTTTTAGTTCTTCTAGTTCTATTACAATCTGTCTAATTTTTTTTTGATATAATAAGGGCGTGTTGGATTATTTTAGGAAAAGTTTTTTAAATGTTTTGACATTTCTAAATGACTCCGTGTTAATTCGGATCATTTTCTACAAATTTACTGCTCATAAGTCTATTCAGGCTGTTCTGTAGAGTTTCTAAATCATTTTTTGTTCTTCTGGACCGATTGCAATCTGCTTAAATTCTTTTGACATTTCTCAATAAATTTGGATTAAACTTAAATTATTTTTTATAGTTATTATATTCATAAACGTCTTTAATCTGTTCTACATTATTTCGAAACTATTTCTTTAATTCTTGAAATTCCAAAAATATTTTAGAACGTAGTTCCCGAATATTCTAGGAAAAGTTTTAATCTCCATTTCTTTTTAAATATCATTCTAATGCTAAATTTTTTTTTTAAGTTTTGTACATTCAAGTATATAACAGTCCAAGGTTCGTTCGAGATTTATTTGGAATTTTTTTTTGAACCATTATTTGAACAATCCCTTTATTTAAGTGATTGTTCAAATTGTTCTGGGACAAGTTCTAAATAAATTCGAATCGTTCTAGTTAATTCTAGACTTTTTATAAACAATTTGGGGGGTCTTCTAATGTCTGAACATTTTAATTTTATCTTATACCTATTCTTGGTATACCAATGACCCATTTCTGGCTAGATTTCATAGTTATGAAGCATATCAAATTGAATTACAGATTAAATGAAACGGTTTTGCGTTTCAATCAAAGCAAATGGCTTCTTTGTAATGTTTCTATAACACTCTCCATAATTTCTAAATTATAGTGTGAATTCAAAGTGAAGGTTGAAACCATTACATGCATCAATATCGGTGCGTTTTTTAAAATATGGAGAAAAACATAGGTTTTTGCCATGCAAACCGACTTTGTGTAGGCATTAAATACACAAACTAAAATTCAAATGATCTATTTTTTTACATACGCCCTTTTTATTTTAAACTCGCACGTAGGTTTTCGTGTGTCTAGGTCATGGAATTATTTTACATAAATGAAAAAAATATGTACATATAATATTTTCGCATTTCGAATTTGAAATATGTGTTCAATTGCCGCTATTAGATAAAATTCAGTAAGACCAATTTCTGGTTATAGTGGTGGTTGTAAGCTAAATGAATTCTTTTACTTTTAGTCTAAAATTTCACTTCTACATGACGCAGTGAACAGCGACCGCCTGGAAGAACTGAAGAGTTTGCTTGAAGAAGAACCTGAAAAGAAAAAGAAGATGGTCATGGCAAGAGACGAAATGGGGGTGGGGCTGCTACACAAGGCTGTCTATTACGATTTGAAAAACATCTACAGGTGGCTAATCGATCAATTCCCGTTTATGGTCTCAGCAAGGGACTCTGTAAGTAATTCCTAGCAAAACAAACAACATAATAGGATCGATACGTAAATAATTCAGTCCTTTTGTACTGAACGTAAAAAACAATCCACGATGGGGCTGTTTTTCAAGGAAATAAAATAATGATTAGTTTAATATAGAAATTTCTTTGAATAAACCATCAAGGATGTCTGTTTGTTCCCACCGTTAGACTTCAAATCCATTCAAATATCACTTTGTTCTGTAAGATGGAAACGGGGTGCAATTAAAGTTGCATTATCAAGTATATTCATTAATCGTGAGTTGGAAATTAGCATATAAGAAGCGTACGAAGAAAATTTGCGATATCAACACCCTGACCCCGGAAGACATTGAATTTTTGATGCTTTGCCAAAGCCTCGCGCGTTTCGTGTAATTTGAATTTTACCGGTTTGAAGAATTGTTAATCTTAGAACGTTTTTGAATCGAAAATATGTCGTTTCTATTCAAGGACTTCCTTTATAGAAATGACAAATATAGCTCTTTACATTTTAAGGTTGTGAAAAACCTAGTTGTAAAGCTAATTCACTTTTATATTCAATAAATTCACACGTGTTGGATACTTTATAAAACATCACAATGTGGTACAAACTCAATGTTACCACTTTCAAATTTGAATTTGAAACTTTAACCTAAGGCCACAGTGTAATTTCAGATAAGACGTGTTTCAAATCCAATTAACCCCGTCACCAATTAAATTTAGGTAATTTAGATAAATTTGGCAAATGGTTCTAGTCGCCCTTGTCCTTAAGGGCAGTAAAGTTAACCCCGGCTTAAAAGAGTTGTAAAAAACGAGGGTGGTTTAATCAAAGAATTTGAATCCTTTTAGTATACAAATAATCAGGGGTTAACCTCTAGTTTCGGGCAGAATGCTCCTTAATTTTAACTGATATTTTTTTCTAGTTGATACATCACCAAACTTATTTTGTAACTTAGTTCTATAAACATATATAAACAGCAGTAGTATATTTTTTTATTTCGCACGAATCTAAAACAATTGTGAAATTTAAACTCAATTTCCTTTTACTACGTGTGAAATAAAATGTATGTGAACCTCGACATATTTTGTTGTACAGGGCGTTTTTTTTTCTTTTTAATTCCAATTTTGGTTTAAATCATGTCTTATTATTATTCAAAGAAATAACTAAATAGCAAATAAAAAACTATAAACTATTATTTATTGTATGTAGTTTGAAGAAAATTTACTAGAAATAGTTATATTTTGAAGAATTTAGCTAGATTTAGCTGATAATTTTTTTCAAACACAAAGCCTTTTCGCCAGACATTCCAATTCCAAAAAAACGAATTGGGAGTTCGCTGACCCAAACTAGCTGCCAAAACAGGAAACAAACGGCAAGTAGTAAATTAGCTGCCATCAAAATATGTTGAGAAATAGGGGCGAGCTCAGGAAAATACCAAAAATAATCTCAACTCATACTTTATTCACTATTACTATGATGGTTACGAAATATAATTACATTTACCAGATGTGGTGTCAATAAGAAAAACCGTCTGGTTTACCGTCTGCAACCGGTTTTCTGGTCATGTGAATTCCAGGAACCTAGACCCAGAATTTCTTCTTCAGAACCTCAATTCCAAACTCCAAAAGTATATACATTCACTTCATATTGGTAAAATCCTTCGTAAAGAAGAAATTCTTATTTCACATAAATTCCAGACTAAAATGGGAAAGTTTTCTCTTTTCCAAGGCTATTCATAGATTCCCTTGCTCATGTAAATAAGTCTACATTGGAGAAATAGGATGACCAGTACAAATTAGTATTAAGGAACACCGTAGTTACATGAAATCTGGCCTGTTTATACATTTTGCAATTGCCGGACACCAGCATCAAATTTGGTCATCAGATTCTATTTGATGACACAGTGGTACTAGCGAAAGCTCCTCATTTCCATTACCGAAAAAATTCAAAAAGTAATAGAAATAGAAAAACATCAAAATATTTATAACAGAGAAGATTGATACTTCATTTTTCTCGCTTTCACGATTACCATGTTAATTGGTTCCTACTAATCTTCATTTTCAGATGTGTTTGGCTACGTTGAGAAGTTGAGTTACCATGCACATCTCACCTCCTGAAGATGTAGCTTATAACAGATTTAGAAACGTTGAGTAATATCCCAAAAATGACGTGCTCCTCTGGAAGCGGTCATCCTTAGATCATATTCTTGAGCAAAACATCATTATCTTCCTCAAATAAAATAACTGTTTAAAATTCACTCATTTTAAACGAGATAACGAAACGAAATAATATTAAACGCACCTGTACATTCTCCAAAATAATTTTATGCATGCAATTTGTTCGCAATTTTTACTTAAACCAATCAAAATTTCGCTAATATACGCTATAAAAATTGACCAATGAAAACTGCCCTCTGAGCATACAATTAACCAATTAGTCGGTATTACCCCCAACGCCAAAGTCAGAGTCACTCTAGTTTATTACTAAAATGAATTTTAGACCAGTTGAAGCTTGTTTAAAGCCTAAAAGTACCTCCTGGTTGGTTTTGTTGTAGGAAGGAAGAACAGCTTACCATTATACAGCGATGTGTAGAGACCCAACATCTGTTCAAAAGCTACTGGCCAACAGTGGGGCTGATACCTTGGCTTTGGATAATCATCAGCATACAGCTAAGTACTACATGGACCATAAGAACGAAGTGGAACTGCCCAGTGGTCAGAAATCGACAACTGTTTCAAGAAAAAATACAGCACATAGGGACAGTAAGTAGAATTTAATCTGGTACTTTATGTTTTAAAAAATGAACAAAATTTTGCTTTTTCTTTGCTATATACAGGAAGGAATTTATACCAAAAAACTTGGAGTATAATTGCTAAGGAATTTTTACCATTTTATGCATTTTGGATGTTGTAAAAGGTATTTTAGATTCTAGTCCTATTTCTTCAAAATCTGTTTTAAGTGCATTAAAACTCATTTAGAACAAATTAGTGATGGCCTTTAGATGATTAAGAGTGTTTACATTGTTCTAGGCAATTAAAATATTTCCTAGGTTGTATGTATCTTTAGTTTTCGTTAGCCTTTCGGGACATGCTCCCCTGTAGGTGCGACTCATTTAAAAAACTATTTATTTAATCATAGATAAGGTCGATCGATGTCAGGCACGGAAATGGAGTCCTAATGACCCTTTCCGGGTTTCATTGTTAACAATTTACTTAAAATGTACAGGCCAGTGGTCTGTAGTTCATTCGTGTCCAGCCAGGAAGTCATTAGTAACACAATAGAAGCATGCCAACTTTTTTTTTGACAATGATTATATTAATTTGGTTCGAGTTGTTTTTTAAATTATTTTTGGATTATTCTGGATAGATTTTACAATTTTTAAAACTTGTTTGAACTTGCATTTGGATATTGATATGAAGGGTTACGAACGTACGGCACTGTAGCTCTTATTTTATTCTAATACGTCAGAGTTTGTAACGAGAAAAATGAAATAAAACGCTGACCATTTGAAGTTAATTTCAAAGTAAAATCGATATAGAAAAAATTATTAAAAACAACAAGCACTTAACAATAAAAGATAATAACAGTACACGCTATATGACAATCATTTTTCCAATTATATTCATAGAAGCAGCGGATACATAATTGATTTGCTGGTATATAAAAAATAAAAGTAACGTTTTTCGAGTGTATTAAACGCGTTTTTATCTAAATACCCACATTACATGCATTTTCATATCGGGCTATTAAACATAAAATCTTTGGTATGCACCCAATCGAAAAGGTTTACACATAAATGTAACCTAATGAATGAATACCTTTTGGGTGCAATCCCTAATGTTTATATATTGATCTGCATATAAAAATAATTTAAATTGCTGCAAATGATCAAATAATAATAAAACAAAAATTATTATTAAAAAGTATAAAATAATTAGCAACTATTATTAAATGATCATAAGATCAAAACACAAATAGTAATACTTGGAAAATGAGACAATACTATATTCTAAATTGTTATAAAATAATAAAATTGGTTATAAGCTCAATTGTTGTGATAAAATTATCTAAAATCCTTATAAAAGTTCAATTTGCAACCATTAATGTTCATAAATTGATTTATAGATATGATAAAGTAATTTAAATTATCGCAAATGATCAAATAATAATAAAACAAAAATTATTATTAAAAAGCATAAAATGATTAGAAGCTATTATTATATGAACATAAGATACAAACAATAATGTTTATAAAAGATCTACAGATACTATAAAATATTCTAAATTGTTATAAAATAATCAGATAGTAATAATACAATTAAAATGGTTATAAGCTCTATGGTTGTTATAAAATGATCCTAAATCCTTATAAAAGATCGTAAAATCAACTTGCAACTATTAATATTTTTAAATTGATCTATAGACACGATAAAGTAATCTAAATTGTTGTAAATGATCGTATAATAATAAAACAATGAAAATGATTATGAAAAGGCCTGTGTATCAACTTGCAACAATTAGTGTTTATAAATTGATCTACGGATATGATAAAATAATCTAAATTGTTATAAATGATCGTATACAAATAAAATAATAAAAATGTAATTATAAAAAGGCCTGTGATTATTACAAAATGATTAGAAACTATTATAAAATAATCAAAGGAACGAGCACAATGAATAATGTTTATAAAATGATCTATATACATTATAAAATACATTCAATTGTTATTAAATGGTTGTAAAAAAGTAAAACGAATAAAAAATTATTATAAGAAGGTCTAAGGTTATTATAAAATAATCGAAAATTGTTATAAAAGAGTGTAAGATCAACTTGCAATCATTAATGTTTTTAAATTAATCTATGGACATGATAAAATAATCTAAATTGTTATAAATAATATAAAAATAATAAAAAATTATTACAAAAAGGCCTATGGTTGTTATAAAATGATTAGAAGCTATCATGAAATTATCACAATGTTAATAAAATCACCTATATATATTATAAAGTAATCTAAATTGTTATAAAATTATCGTATAATAATAAAACAAATACAAACAAATATAAACAAATGTTTATAAGAGCTCTATAGTCGTTATAGAATGATCTGAAATTTTTATTAAATGATCAAATTACAAAACAAGTAAAAGCTTTTTATACCTGATTTATAAATGAAAACGATCGTATAGTATTCAAACAATTAAAAATGATTAAAAGAGGTCCTAGGGTTAGAAAATGATCCGAATTTCTTAAAAAATAATAGTAAAATCAAAACACTACCTTTACTGTTCATAAAATAATATATAGATACTATAAAATGATCTACATTTTAATTAAATGATAGAGTAAAAAATTAATTGAAAATGAATATAAAAATATTTGCAGCAATTATAAAATGATTGAAATTATTATAAAATGACATTAATATCAAATCGCAACCATAAATAGTTATAAAAGTATGGTATTTTAAATTGTTCCATAAAACAAATTAAAATTATTAGTGAAAGGACATGTAATTGTATAAAATAATACCCACTAACAATACTTAAACTATTATTTGTTTCTTTTTATAATAATAAAAAAATCTGGATCATTTTACAATAAGTATAGATATTTTTATATTTATTTCTAATTGTTTTATTACATAACGGTAATTTTAAAACAATTTAGATCATTGTACCTATAGTAACTATAGATTTATAAACAGAAATGGTTACATTTTTATATTAAAACCTTTTATAACAATTTCGGATCATTTTATAACAACCATAAACCTTCTTTATACATTTTTAATTGCTTCATTACTGTACCATTATTGTCATATAATTTATATTTTATACAATTATAAATCAGTTATAAACAACAAAAATTGCGATCTGACCAACATTTTGTAATAATGTTGGATCATTTTATAATAAGCATAGTCCTTATAATCATTTTATGCGATACTTTTATAATAATTTAGATTACTTTATAATATCTATAGGTCATTTTAAAAACATTTCGATTGTTTCTATGATCATTTTATAATAGTTTTTAATCATTTTATAACAATCAAATACCATTTCATAATCGTTTTAAATTATTTTATCATTTACAACAATTTAGATTATTTTATCATATTCATAGATCAGTTTGTAACCATTAATAGTTGCAATTTGATCTTAAGACCTTTTGTAAGATTTTCGGATCATTTTATAATGACCATAGACCTTCTTATGATCATTTTTATTTGTTTTATCAATATACAAACATTTTATAGCAATTTAGATTACTTTATAATATATATATATAAGTCATTTTATAAACATTATGGATTGTGTTTTAATCCTATGATCATTTCATAATAGTTTTTTATCATATTATAACAATACAAGGCCTTTTCATAATCATTTTAAATTATTTTATCATTATTATACGATCATTTACAACAATTTAGATTATTTTATCATATTCACAGATCTGTTTATAACCATTATAATCATTAATAGTTGCAATTTGATCTTAAGACCTTTTGTAAGTTTTTCGGATCATTTTATAACGACCATAGTCCTTTTTATAATAATTTTTATTTGTTTTATCAATATACGATCATTTTATCGCGATTTAGATTACT
Source organism: Hermaeophaga mercurialis (assembly GCA_951812935.1). Lineage (NCBI taxonomy): Eukaryota > Metazoa > Arthropoda > Insecta > Coleoptera > Chrysomelidae > Hermaeophaga > Hermaeophaga mercurialis. Next base: position 2,844,594 of record OX638363.1, read on the forward strand.
TTATAATATCTATAAGTCATTTTATAAACATTATGGATTGTGTTTTAATCCTTTGATTATATCATAATAGTTTTTCATTATTTTATAAGAACCACAAATCTTTTTATAATCATTTTTTATTATTTTATTACTCTACGGTCATTTTAAAATTTAGAACATCATATAACATTTACAGATCATTTCAGTTTTGATCACTTTATTTTATAAAAATTTGGGTTACTTTTTGTTACAAAAATTAAGGGGGTCACTTTGGTACGTGGATCTTTAATATTATAAATGTAAAACCTTACTATTTGAGCTGATATTAATAATTCAACGGCAAGACAGTAGTTTCGTTTTTCCGTAGGCTGAGTGTGTCAAGATAAATAATAAAAGAGACTTTTGGGAAAATCCTCGATTTGAACAGTTATGCCTCATTAAATAATTAGTAAATATTGTACATGAGGCCCGTTTCGTTATTGGCCTAATGCAAACACTAAAATTATATAAAAATTATTTGATTCATTTACAAAATATGACTTAATTGCATTTATGATATTTAAATCATATTTTACCAAAATTAATACAAATTTAAGAACTCTGCATTATTAGTATTAAAGTATTAAACATTTTCTTATATTATAATTTCTATGGGGTTTTATCAAAAATATGTAGTTTCATTTATAGTTTTTACCCTCTATTTGATAAAAACTCTTATAGTATTATCAAATTTAATTTACACCTTTGAATAGAGTAATTACAGGTCACATTTACACAGGAAAGTAACAACCGTTTGAAAATAATTTTATTTAGGCCCAACAATTTTAAACTACTATTTAAAACCATCAGAACATTTCAATATTTCGTTTCAAAAAAGGATTTATTGGATGCCCAAAGTCATTCAAAATATCAAAAACCAAATAACTGTCAATACGGATCAAACACTATTTTATTTGAGATTAAATAGAAAAAAAATCAACAAACCGGTAGAAAAATGTTCAAGGGCGTGTTAGGTATACAATCATTCTAAAAATTACAAAAACCAAACAATTACAAATACAAAACATTTTTCGTTTGAAAAAGGAAGTTTATTCAGAGCAAAGCTTTTTTAAAACTGAGAAAACACGTCCAAAAATGTATTTTTTGTAGGAAAATGTCTGCTTTTTCGAATAAAACCATCATTTTTTTATACAAAATTCTTTGGAATAAACTATTTTTCAGAAGAATAAATAAAAAATTCATGTAATTACGTTTAAGTGTTCTTCATCAATTTCCACGTATTCTTTCTGGCTCTCCGGAAAATTCGATAACTGTGTCACTAAAAAAAATCCCCCCACCCCTTCCAATCGATACGAATAGTAAAATATTAACGGCTCTTCAATAGTCACGTGTCTTTGTTTGTATGGACTTAAAACTGAAATCCAAACGAAAGTAGGAACATATTTTTCAAGCTGGTATCGCCGGAGAACTTTTATTTTGGTTCGCAAACCGGTACGGGTTTACACTCCCCGATCACTCCGACGTTTCGACCCTCATCTGAAGATGAACCTTAACTGTGCAGGTCTGAGCTTTAAGAAGTCCAACATCAGGATCTGGATCCACCAGAGGAACATGGCGAACCTCCAGCAGGTCGTCTGGGAGGGACACGGAGGAATGTTGTTGGTGGAACACAGCAACAACCCCAAGATTAAGAGGTTTTTAGAGGCCGTGCCCCATATTATGGTGAGTAAGATTTATAGATGGTTGAAACAAATTATCTCAGAAAGGTAATGGTCAAATATGTACGCGGTGTTTTTAGGTAATCGATATTTGGATCATTCTATAAAAGTTGGCTGGTTTTTAAATATATTTTATCATACATTTTGTAAAGGAAATATTCATTGGTGTTAGTCTGCTTTCAAATATTTTTTGTAGTTTAAATAATGTTGTAAATACTACGAACATTTGTTACAGAGTCGTAGTAATTTAAACAATTAGTATATTGTTGATGATTATTATTATTATTAAAGATTGTTCTAAAATATTCTTGAGCATTAGTAATATCAAGATTTAGAATAATTTTGATTATTATTATTATTACTAAAAATTGTTCTAACAGATCCTTTAACATTAGTGACTTAAAAATATAGAATATTGTTGATTATTATTATTATTAGTATTATTAAATATTATTCTAAAAGATTTTTGAGCAGTAGTAATTTCAACATTTAGAATATTGTTAATTATTATTATTAAAGATTGTTCTAAATGATTCTTGAGAACTAATAATTTCAACATTTAGAATAATATTGATTATTATTATAATTAAATATTGTTCTATAAGATTCTTAAGCATTAGTAATTTCAAGATTTAGAAGAATGTTTATTATTATTATCAAAGATTGTTCTAAAAGATTCTTGAGCATTAGTAATTTCAAGATTTAGAATAATGTTGATTATTATTAATTATTAAATATTATTCTAAAAGATTATTGAGCATTATTAATTTCAACATTTAGAATATTGTTGATTATTATTATTAAAGATTGTTCTAAAAAATACTTGAGCATTTTTATTCATATTATTTAATGTACTACGTAATTCATTGTTAAAACTATAAATATTACGAATTATTTTGCAATGTTTAGAATTTATCTAAAGTATTATAGTAATTTATACATTTGTAAACATTGGTGAGTTTAATATGTCAATTTAAAAAAAATGGAACATTGTATACATTTTAGCATATTTATAATAATGGATTAAATAAACAATTTTATATATTATGAAATTTCTAATAAAAAAAGGTGTAAATGCAGTAAATAAATTTATCTACTTTTATAGATTTTCATTATTTTTCAATATTTCTAATTATTGTAAATTAGTTGAAATTACAAATTAATATATTCTACTAAGAAGCTAACTTTGTAATGTCGCATTTTATTATTTACTAATTAATTAGATTTATTCAATTTTAGAACAACGTTTATCACTTTACGTAATGATGTAAATATTGCAAACAATTTTACAGTATTTATAATCAACTTAGAATATTTTAGACTATTTTTGAAAGTATTTTTTATGTAATTTTAAAACATTAAACCAAAACATGGGTTAAAATGAAAAAAAAAGAGAATTAAAAAATAAAAAAACAAAAATATGAATTATTATTTTAACATAAAAATTTAGTTATGAATCTATTAATATGAAATTTTAGTATTAAGATTAACACAGGTAAAAAAAGAAATATTAGCAAAATTAAAAAAAACCTTAATATATCTTAATATTTTACAATTTTACAAGCTCGTTCAAATATTTTATTTCACTTATTTCTCCTAATTGTTTTCAAGATGATGGTATTTAGACCATTTCTACATCCATAAATTATTCTGAAACAACACTATACTTATTTTTACATATCCCGAAATAAGTTTTTTGCGAATTTTAATTAACTACCTGCTGTCTTATTAATTGTTAACGACACGACATATTTGTCCAATTACCTGACAATGCTTGAACAATTACTACTTCATTTACACTTAGCTGTTTCTATTCAAAACAACGTAATACGTTGGAACAAAAAGTAGGTTACCTGAGCTAGAAAACGATCGTCCATTTGTAATAATATATTTAGAAATACACTATCGATTACTTTTTAGAATACCGATAGATTTTTTTTGTTATTCCAGGGTCTGATTAAAGAAATTCACACAAACGTCCAAAATGATGATTTAGAAAAGTTAAAGGAACACGCCAGCCCCCCAATTCCACCAGTCGTGCTGAATTCAAAAGATTGCAATGGTCTCACCCCTTTGCATAAGGTAAACCAATCAAAAAAACATCTGTAAGGATTATAAATACAAATCAAGTCATTAATACGCGTTTCATTAATGTAGAACCGCTAATCTCAGTTAAAGAAGGTCTAATGTTCGTTGAAATGACATGACCTAATTAGAAATTAAAACGAATATCGATTTATCAATAAATATGTGGATTAAACGGTTATAATTACCATTAAATATTAAATACACTGTTACAAAAATGAGACTATCATAAATATACCTCAATAAGGCATACTCAGCCTCAACATACTTATATTGATTTTGTAATATTTCTAGTAAGACAATTTTTTTTATTCTAAAGGCTGTTGGATTGGACAAACAAGATATAGCAGAATACATAATAAAAGAATACCCAGAAAGTGTTAATTCTGTAGACAATGAAGGTAGAACGCCATTATTCTACGCCGCTCTGTTGAAAGACGACGGAAAGATGACAAATTTTCTGATAGAAAATGGAGCAGACGAATCAACCTTAGACAACGTAAGCAATATTCCATTCTACCATAAACCCAATTTAAAAAAACCATTCTAATTCCAGAAACAAAAAACTGCGGCGTATTACAAAACCCGACACTCAGAAATAGATTCGAAACTCCTGAACGTGGTGCCAGATTGTCCGAGGTCCGCGAAAGAAAATTTTGCAGCCAATTTCGACTGGAATATGCTCTCCGCATCGCCATCTTTGAATTGGATACAAAATGGCGCCAAGAAAGCAGAGCAACTCCTTGACAACAAAGAAAACGTGGATGAACCAGAGCCCAAAGAAGAAAATCATATCGAAAATGCCGCAAGTACCGAAGAAATAAGTAATATAACAATCATTTTATCATTTACTCTTATTCTAAGTTAATTTTTTAGTTGAAAATGGAACACACGAAGAAATTAGCAACGACGAACCACCAGAAGAGCCTAAAGAACCTGAAGTTAAAGAACCGGCAGACGATCCTGAAGACAACAACAATTCCGAAGAAATGCCCGACAAAAACGAATCAGAACCTATTGAAGAAGCTAAAGAACAACCAGAAGTCGCCGAAACAAGCGAAATAACAGACAATAACAATAACAACGATACAGAAGACAACGAAAAACTACAAGAAGACGAAACAGTAGATCAGGTTTCTAATTCGAGACCCACAAGCAAAAACTCCCGACCCAACAGTACAACGAACGATGAACCAAAATCCAGACCTAGTAGTAATACATCCAGACCTACTAGCAATATTCAGGAGCACTCCAGACCTCCTAGTCAAACTAAAGAGCCCTCTAGACCTTCTAGCAAGACTAACGAAGGAACTAGACCTAGCAGCAATCCCGTAGAAGAAGGCGAAGGAGTTATAGAAGGGATTGTAAACGGAGAAAATGAGGTAGAAGCGATGGACAACGAAGGTATGAATGAACCTAGAGCCTCTGATACAGATGACGATGTAAAAGTTTTAGTGGAAGCCGGAAACATGGAACAATTGGCCGCGTTGGTGCTTAACGGAGAAGGAGAAAGACTGATTGGGATGACTAGCGAAAATCCCGAACTACAAACGTTTTTGGAAAACGTACCAACTTACATGGTATAAATCAGATATTCCCAATAAGACTATTATAAAATCACAATTATTTCTGTTTCAGTTGAAAATACGTAAGATTCACGAAGCTGCAAGGAACGGAAGCCTCAGAGATCTACAAGCAGCCTTAGACAGGCGCAAGTTTGCTATAGCCAAAGAAGCAATTTCACCAAAAGGTAAGTGTTCATACGTTAGGTCAATAACCTGTGTTTACTGAGTAATATATCTTATTTGCGATTCTGATGACCATCTGTCCTGCACTCTCTTTGGTGGTCGTCCTAGTTCCCATATCTTTCAATTTTTGCTAGTCTATGTTCTTTTATTCTCGACACATGTTGATTCCAGTTCCTTCTTTTTTCTCTCCCCCATCTGACTATATCTTGGATATCGCATTTTTGCCTGATATCTTCGTTTCTTACTCGGTTCTGTCTAGTGTTTCCTACTATTGATTTTGATGTTTTCATGTCAGCTGTTCTTAGTGCCGTTTTTGTTCTCTTGGTATCAGCTCTGGTTTCGATCCCAGATGTAAATATTGGTCATATATAGGTTTTATATATTCTTGTTTTCATTTCCAATCCAAGGTGCTTCTTCCTCCATACTACGTCCTTTATATCTACACCTTGATACTTAATCGACTTTACTTGGTATATGATATTTCCTTCAATCTCTAATTTTCATCTTAGTAGCTACTTGGATACAGTTCAGCATTCTGTTTTTTCTGTTGACATAACCATGATGTATTCTCTGTAGGTTGTCTTCGCTGTTAGATACCAATACCGCATCATCTGCGTAGCATATAATGATATATTGTTTGCCCACAGGAGCTTCACCCTTACACGTGGCTGTAATCTTTGGAAACACCAGCATCGTGAGGTACTTAGCTGGAAGGTTTCCAGAGACAGTACAAGTAACTGATGATGATGGGAGAACACCTCTTCATTATGCAGCTGTTTTAAACGATAATGGACATTATTACAATCTACTTATCCATTTAGGAGCTGACATGAGAGCAGAAGACAAGGTAAGAGTAATTTTTTTTTTAAATACCATCTAATAATTATTTCTTGATAGTTTGAATTTGCTCCGGAGTATTACAGAAAGAATCAGCAGGATTTTAACCACAGGAATTTGCTTAGGGATTTCGGCGCGGATGGGGATGAAGCTGAAGAAATTTTAGCTGATAAAGGTAGGTGAAAATTGAGTAATTAGATAGATTGCGCTTTCGGTTGTTTACTCAAGAAACGTATTGGTTGCTAAAAATTTTATACTCTACTCTACTCTTTCAATGAAATGATGCAAAAATTATTGGCAATCCACGATTTGTGGTTTCTTATTACTGCAAGTGAATTAATTGAAGAAGATTTTCTTGCAATAATAACAAGCAACAATAGTAAATGTGTGTTATAGATTGATGCATGACTTAGAATTTCAAATCGCCGGAAATCTTTTTATTTCAAGGGTTTTAGAAATCTTGAACCAATATTTATTTAAACTTTAGTTCTCAACGACAAAGAGTCTGCGAAGAAAAATCTTGATGACGCGGACATGTTGGAAGTCCTAGAAAGGTGTTACAATCTCCTTCATGGTAGAAGAGGCTCCACCATATCGAATTCCTCATCAAAAACGGTAACTCCATCGTCTAATTCCGGATTCTTGCTGAGTAAACACATCAGAAAAATCACCTTCGATAGTGCGAAACTGAGATTAACAAAGCTCGATCATAATTTGTACGACATAATATGGCCGAGCGTGAAAAAACTTCCTACGGATCCAAGTTTAAAAAGTGCTTTGGATCAAGATTTTCCTATAGGATTAGTAGCGCCTGATGTTTACACGTATAAAGTATTCAATGATTTCCTAGTTCCTATTATTAAGGATTACAACCATTTGGATTTGCACCATGACCTATCGGATCAACCTACATGCGATTTTACCGAAAAGGAGGACATTGATTTAGATCCCTCCGGGAAAACCGTCATGTCGGGGTCTTTAGAAGCTACCAGAAATTTGTATAATCTAGAATTGCCTAAATCTTTAAATCACGCGCAGTTGGAGTTAGTGGAAAGGGTGGTGACGAGTGCTTTAATGAGCAAAGAAATGGCTAAGGCTTTATACCCCCACACGCCAGAAAAAGAAATCCAGGAAAAAGGAAGTGGTACTTATTACATCATGAATGAGGTGTTAGAAGATCCATCTGAGGCTAAGGTAGCTTTGGCTAGTAATGGTCTACTTATACCCTTATGGAACATACCAGATTCCGACAGATTGCACGGCAAATACTGGCCGTATGGAAGGGGAGTTTTCGTAAACAATAGTGCTAATTTAGCTGTATGGATTAATGTTTTAGATCACATTAGAATAATAACTTGTACTGATCATAGCCATCCTGGTAATGTTGGCCAGATATTCTCAAGGATGTCGAGGATTTTGAAGATATTGCATGAAAAATTGGAGTTTGCTTTTGACGAAAAATTTGGTTATCTCTCTGCTAGACCGTCGGCTATAGGAAATACGATGACGTTTAATTTAACATTAAGGTTGCCCTATTTAATTAAAGAACCGGAGAATTTGAGACAATTATGCCTAGTTAGAGGGTTGACGTACCAGAGAAGTACCAGTACTTCGGATGTAGTACGTATAGGTAACCAGCAATGTCTTGGAATAACTGAATGTCAGTGTTTCGATGATTTTACCAAAGCTGTGGTTAATATCTTACAGCTGGAGAAGGACTTAGTTATGTCCAATTCCATGCATATAGCAGCGATGTTTTTGAACATATTTAAAAAAAAGAAAATCGCAGAAAGTGCTTAGAATTGTAAGTAATTAATTTATTACAAAAAAAATATGTACATTTTTGTATATAGTGCCACAAGTATTTCACATTGTTTTTTCTCTAATACAAAATCGACACTGTAATGGATGGAGTGTTTAAATAGGTCAGTAAAACTTAAGAAAGACATCACCTTTTACATTTATCTTTAAGTGTGTACAGTGTTTTAACTAGCAGCACCACTGATTGTATATAAAGTGTTATATATCTCCGTCTCTGTGTGTTCGTCGGCTTTATAAAGAAAACATTTGTAACTATCACCGCAGATTTCCAATCACTATAATCAATACGAGCAAAATATACAGAGGTTTATTTCACACACGCCTTTATTTGGTTACAGATAAACTGACAGCTGAAAACGGACAAGTAGACATGCCTTTTTTCGCGACTGAAGAAGGACGATACTTAGCTTCCTGTAGGTAAAGAATATCTTCTAAAAATAGTATAAAAACAACGTTTACTTTGTAGCTCTAGGTGATCCTTTGATTAAAGGTCTTACAGAGGTCGCCAATAAGAGACCAGAAGATCCCATTGCTTATCTAGCTCAATACCTCTACAATTTTGCCAACAACAGGAGCAATATAAAATCCAGAGGCAGGACACAGGTGATAGATTTTATTTTTCTATGTGTAAAAAACCATATAATGTTTCTAGTATTGAAACCCATCAGTCTTGATATTTGGGAAAATTAGTCCATAACTTCAGTTTTATTTTTTGTCTAGTTATTGAAAGAGTTTATTTGTATCTTTAGGAAAGTGTTCATCATCAAATGATAACCGGTTCCCCAACAGGAGAAGATAATAACAACGCAGTACCAGCCAGTATTGATGTTGTCACTTTAGAACCTACCGATGAAAACAACCAAGATGATTCTGCTTTCAGTCCTACCAGTAGAGTAAGTTTGAATCGAAATTTGGCACTCGTATAGATTTTTAGATAATTTTAATGATTTTTTTATTGTAGGATGAACATGGTCAGAGTATGTTACATTTTGCAGCTGCCAGATCCCATGGACGTAATGCATTGTTCCAACTTTTACAAGAAACTGAAATTAATGTTGCTTATAGAGATGAACTATACAGAACTGCTAGAGACATCAGCATCCAAGCAAATTTGTCTGATAATACTGAAGAAATAGATAGATATGTTCTCCATATCGCTACCAAAGGTACATTTTGTAAAATAGTCTAATTTTATAATATACATGGATACATTAATTATTTCAAAAATGGACGACGTTTGAAAAAAATACTTAAAACACGTCAATTTTAATTACTGGTGTAGACGTAATGAAGTAATCGAATACTTAATGAAAAAAAAGGGGTTAATAAAAACGGCAACCACTATATCACAGATTAAATGGGCCCTCTCCTGGATAAGGTCGTGGTTTTCCTAAGTGTGTAAAAGTGAAGTAAGAGACGACGAGTTCAGCTATAATTACAAATTAATAAATATAAAAAAATGTTCTCAACAAATATATAAGGATAATACAAAAAGAGTTCTTATCAAGGGATGCTCTTGAGGGTACTCATGGGCTTATTGCACTTACACACTAAGTAAACTTTCCAGTGGCGTATTAAGCAACGACACTGGAGCTGCTGATCTGATGATTGAGAGATGGGAGCGAAAGATATTAAGGGAATCTATTGGGAAAAAAAGACAGAAGAAGGTGGGGAAAGAAGGTCCTATGGTCAATTTCTTTTGAGTCTTCGTTCATTTTGAATTAATTATTTATTGCTCTTATAATAAGAAATGATGACTGATTCGATAAATAAATAAGTTTTTCATGGCTTATGTTTGAGATTAATAATCATTTAAAAATGGAATTTATGACTATCTTAATATTTTTTTCATCTGGTGTGTTGCATATTTCAATAAAATTATTTTATTGCAGAACGATAAATTTTCTTTTAAAATAAATATGACCAATTATTTCACATTATTTTTGTTACTTTGCTAATTACGAAATATCGCAGTAAGTCGTGCTCTGTGGTCATCATAAACAAGTATTTTAATTTAATATCTTTATTGAATAATTTCCTATTATTATAATTTTTCTGGTGAAAAAAGTATAAAGATTATTCAGATTTTTTTCTTATTAATGTTTGTTGGTTTTTTGACGAATTCTTAGCTTTGAAGATCAGAAAATTAATGCCAGAACATCAAATTCATTCTGGTTTTATTAACAATTCACTCGAGTTTTACTAAATTGTGAGTAACACAAAAACAAAGCATTTATAGTTTCTTTTCTTTTCACTTCGAAGTCTCTTATTTCTAAATACAATTCTTTTTTGATTAAGTTTGTTGTTATTTTGATATTTAGAACAAAGATTTCTGATATGTTTCGGTTCAAAATTTATGAGAGAGTGAGAATTTTTACGAAATGTTTTTCGGTCAAGAGTTAATGAATGAGTGAGTGTTTCTGTGCTAAAATATTTCGAAGGTTCAAATATGGATTACGTGACTTTTTACAATCAATGCTTTTAGAAGTCATTTTCAAATATTGCGTTTTAGGATGGTGAATGCACGTGTTCATTATAAGAAAGAGATAATTAGTAGCAGAATAAGATGTTTTATTATTAGCTGTACAGTGGAATTTTCCACTAAAAACGTTGCGCAGTTGTCAAATACTTTTAATAAATTAGAAATATAAAAAAAGTTATTAAATTAATAAATTAAATTTCAGGGGACACTGATAAACTTGTGGAGCTACTTTTGGACGGTTACGATCATATCACAGATATAATTGATAGCGAAGACGTACCGATTATTGAAGCTGTTTCTAATGCTAATCAACCAGATACCGTTTCCTTTTTACAATCCATCTTGACCTTTGAGGTAAGCTACCAACTCCAGTTAGTAACTATTTTAAATTTGGCGTATTTTTACAGGAAAAACGTGAAAGAGTTCACCATGCTATCCGCCAAGGCTCCATCAACGATGTCACCAATCTTTTGGCAGACGAAAACGAAACTGGAAGTGGTAAACTATTAGCAATTGGTAAAAACAGCTACGGAAGATGTTCATTGCACATTGCTGTGTTGTGCCAACAAGAGGAAATCGTTGATTATCTAGCCAATACCTTTCCGGACTCGTTAAAATTGGGAGATAACGTAAGTTTAAAATTCAAAATTAGGATATAGAATTGATTGATGGGTTTCAGTTGGAAAGGACAGCTTTGCACTACGCCATGGGCGTGGAAAAGATGGAAAGTATAAGCAGGGTTCTAATCAAAGCTGGAGCAATACGCGTTGTTAAAGATCTGAAAGGTAGACAGCCAACTTACTATTTCTTGAACAAGTCCGACATTCTGAGACTGCAAGAGGAGGAGGAAACGTTTTGAATCAGAAATCAAAAGCTAACGGACACTAATAAATTCGTGGACGTTGTCTTCAAAGTCGTTTTCAAAAATAGAGGCGTTGCCAAGAGCAAATATAGACAATATGGAAGAATCGCGAATCAAAATAGAATTAATAAAAACTCGGATTATTAGGATGATTTTAATAAATTTGTTTTAAATATAATTCGAATAGCAAATATAAGCATTAGTTGTTTTTGTTGTAATAGCAAATTGAATATTAGTGTTATATTTGTTAAGACGATAGAAAATGTTGAAAAACGTTCAAATATCTAAAATTGTGTTCGTTGGGAATCGAAAAGTTTTGAGGATATCTACAAGAATCTAAAATATTTGCTCTCCTATAGGCTACGAGTTTCAAGGATTAAAATTAGAAAAGAGGTAACAAACTTTTTAACACATCCGTCCTACAAAAATTAGTGATTATCACCTATTTATATTTTTGTACACTAGAAATACGTTTTAAACAGCTTTTTCATCTATGCAATAAAACGATTGAAATTAATTTTATTAACTATAAATAGCCGTAAGAACGATCGTTAAAGTTATTTATTCGTTTACTAACAGAACAACGCTCAGTACATCATTCAAAGTTGAATCAGATATTTAGTGGCATTAATGAAGAATATCCAGATAGCAAGAAATATTAATTAAATATTTTTTTTAAATGTTTGTTAAATATTTACTGAATATTATATACATATATTGGTTTATAAATATTATATAAATATTGGAAAAAATATTTTTTTAAACATTTCTTGCAACGGGTCTATAAATACATATTCGTTAAATATTTTCTACACATAATGGGTAAATATATTTACACACTATTATATTTATATTTTCTTTTCCATTATTATTACCAAAATTGATTGATTATTGATATTAAAATGCTTTTAAAAAATTTCATGGTTTATAATATATTAATAATATGCTATTCATCTTCAATGCTTATCATTAGAGAATTTTAATGTTGAGATTTTATTGAATCTCAATTTTTTAGGGAATCTCGATTTTAAAGTAGAAATCTAAAAAATATAGTGTTTTATTCAAAATCTTGACTTTTGAATTCGACATTTCGAGAAATCTCGCAAAAGTATTAAAAAAAATTTTCTCTTGTACTTTAAAGCTCGACTTTAAAGTTATTTTATTACATTTTATTTTTTTTTCTTCAAGATCTCGATCTTGTAATTTAAAAATATCGAATATTATTTCTAAAATCTCAACTTAAAATTTTCGTGTTTTATTTCAAATCTCGACTTTAAAGTTGATGTTTTAATATATTTAATTTTATATCAGAAATCTTTAAAAAATCATGTTTTACACATATGTCAGTTTTAAAGTCAATATTTCCACTTTAAATTCGAAATATTAACAAAATCTCGGGTTTTTCTTTAAATGCCAGATTTGAATTAATATCGATTTAAAAAAAAAGTTACTTTTTTTTTTCTTTAAGATGTCAATTATGAAGTCGTGATTTTAGTAAATATTTATGTTAGAAATAATAAAAAAAACACTTTTTTCTTTAAAATTTCAATTATAAATTTAAAATTTTAATAAATCTTGATTTTAAAGTCGAGATGTTAATGAACCTTACAAAAATATTTAAAAAATCTTCTTTTTTATTTTAAATCTTGACTTTAAGCTTAAGTCTCAATTTTCAAGCAAAAATATTAATAATTAATTGTGATGCTTTAAGATCTCGACTTTAAAAATTATATTCCAATGATTCCTTATTTTAAAGCAACAAATTTCGTGTTTTTCTTTAAAATCTCTACTTTGATATCGAGATTTAGTTAATCTCGATGTTAAAGACAGAAATTTTAATAAAACTTGATTTTAAACCAAAAAATCGTGTTCTCTTTACAAATTTCGACTTTTTGAAATGAAGATTTTGATTAATCTCGACTTTAAGGTCGAAGTTTATGAATATCAGTTTTAAAAACAGATATCTCAAAAAATCCCAAGTCTCGACTTTAAAGGAACAAATTTTAATAAACCTCAATTATGAGCAAAAATCTTATGGAAGAGGTGAAAAATTTACAAAAACAAAAAATTGAGGAAGTTCAATTTTTACGTTGTGAAACAATTACAATTTTCATTTTTTATTAATTTAAAAATATTTATAATATATAAGCTCTTGAATATTTTGTATACATAAAGAAACGAATATTTACTGTATATTATATACCAAATATTACTTCTGAAATATATAAATAATATTCATTAAATATTGTAAAACAAATATTTAATAAATATTTAGTTTGGATAAGATATGTGTAAAAAACACATAATATTTCTTTTATATAAAGAAAATATTTATAAAATATTTGGTGCTATCAGGGTCTACATTTCTGTATTCTGAAATTCTCTCACCATATCCCAAACTACTTGACAAAAATCAGTACATACTGGTGCGCGTTAAATTCATATTTATCAATATTAATAAAGACTGGATTCACTTTATCATTTTGTTCTAGGGTACACTTGGGATATTTAATTAACCTTTATTTCAATAATTTTCTAATGAGTGGCGAATCTGTAAATGTCTTAACTAAATATATATATAACGTTTTATTAGAATTGTCTTATATAATACACATTCGACACTCATAAAATGAGAAAATTAATAAAACAAATATTGTTTAATTGAATGTCTCAAGAGTACGCCTCTGAGAAAACGTAATTAAAGTAAGTGACCTTGTCTGAGAATCTCTTCTTTAGATATCAATATAAATTTCAATGTTTGCTTTTAGCATCTGCTAACTTAAAAACAAAACATGCTAGTGTTTGTACTACCATGTGTTGCTTTTTATTAATACCACACATTGTCTGGTTTTCAACGCATTTAAAATGAATAACTTTAACAAAATTTCTTGCACTCGGCTGATGGAATATATTCTAGGTGTAGGTTTTATATGTTATCGTATATTGCTTTAGATTATTTTATCTATTGTTTGTTATGTAAATAAGCAATAAAATATGTTGTATTGAGAATAAATCATTTTTATGTGTGTTGAAAATATATTTTATTTAAAAAACAACCAGAAACGGTTGCATAGTAGAAATTTTCTCGTTGCATCAAAAAATTGTCCAAACCAAACAAGTCGGAATACAAACCTACTACTTTTAGTAAAGAGAAAATTACTGGAACCTGCCACAAAAATCGAGAACGGAATTACCATTATACTTTTTAGTAGCAAGAAATTTTTTTCCATCGACTTCAAGAAGTATAATGGGATGAGAAGTGTTTGAGCTCGACCTTGCCGAAAGTTAAGAACTTAATGCGTTTACAACGAGTTCCCCTGCTGTTAGCACAGAGCAGTACCCAAGGTACTGCATGAAGGCATTTATTGTTAATTATTAGTAAACAACAAACAATTATTGTACCTTAGTTTTTGTGGCCCTGTTAGTTTCAGAAAATGAATTGCTGGCGTTAGTTTAAAGATTTAATTAACTATAAGATTAAAATATCATTACTTTGCTCATCTTTAAGTAGAAAATTTTTTTATGACATCCCTAAATATAGTTAATGATCGCTTTTAACAATAACACTTTATTTCACTTAAGACATTATTTATTTACATTTAATGAATATTAAAAATAATGTTTTTTTTACCTGAAAATCTTCATCCAGGCTTAGAATTGGAAATTTATAACATTATTCGTTTTAAGATAAGTGATAATTTTATTTGTTAGCGTCCACTTAATTCAATTTTTTCTAGATTCAGATTTTTCTTTTTACGAAAAAAATAAGATTGAAATAAATTTTACCTTCATAAACGTTCACCACTAATTTTTTACAACAATCAGATAAATGTTTGTTGGATCTTGAATCTGTTTCTATGTCGATAAACTCTTCGTCATTTCCATATTACCCCACAAAAAAAAACACGACCACACTCAGAAATCGTTAGCATAAAACTAAAAGTTTAAGGCTGGCAGTAGGGCCCGGGTAAAGAATTTCTGTGGCGATAAGCCATAAGGGATTTGAAAATAAAATATAACACTAATTAGTTATTGATAATGAGTTTATTGGTTTTAGAGTGAAATAAATGGTCAATGAAGAGAAATTTTAGAAATTTGATGAGGAACAGTTTTAGAAACCAAATATTTTTGAAATGTTCCACTCTTGAGATATAGGGTGTTTTATCAATTTGGCCTATTTTTTCGGAGCTCATAAATTCCGAATTCTGCTGTATATTATTTTGATATTTGGTACGCGTAATAACCATTATCTGGAAAATCTACCAAAGTTTTACCAAAAAGAAAATACAAAACCGGCTTAACAAAAAAATTAAAAATTCGTCTTTTCAAAAAACATACATCGATTTTTTTTAAATTGCTTTTAATAATCCGTAAGAGCAGGGAAAACTGAGTCTACTCATCTACTTTTATACTGTATATAGATTTTAGAAGAGTATAAAAGTAAGATCTGATGAGAATTGACCAGAGTTTGAGAGAACCAATTTTATGATATACATATGTTAAATTAATAAGAATTGATATATTCACATTGGATCGATTATATGTAACACTATGGAACATAATATTATTACTCTTATGAAAATATTTGTAACTTGTATCGGTTTCTGAAACTCCCTCACCTAACAGATACGTATTATCATGTATAATTATATAAGTGGTAGCTTTTTGGATATTTTTCAAGTTAAAAATACCTGTTTCAAAAATCTCATAAAGGTCCATCTTAGAATATTGGAAAATAAAAATAAGTGTATGTCGCACTAACTAAAAGTCGTTTATTCAAATTCGAATTTCTTTCTATCTACCATAAGTTGCAACTGATAATAACAGATTTTATATATATATATATATATAATAACAGATCGTAGAAAAAAATATCTATATGAAGGCGTTATAGAGAATACATCTTACTTTAAGATTTTTATCAACTTCAACCATACCTTTTCGATGTTTTACATTTTATATATCTAAAATTCTGACAATAGGTAAGTATTACTGTAGTGAAATACATCTTTGAAAATATATTATAAACCTTTGTTGTGGTGGTGTTGTTTCTTTTACAGTGGGCGTCTTTGATATCAAGTTGACATATACATATATCAAAGTCGATTTTTGACGTATTTTATTTACGCTTTCCATATCGCATCTAATGCCCGACGAAACTGAATTCGAGCCCAACATTATACCGAGACAATCGTGGTCTCAAGAAAGCATCAATTGCGAAAAGATCGTCGTTCGAAAAAACATCAATCCCGCGATCTACGTGGAAAAAGAAACGATTTATATGCCACCGACTAGAAAGACGAGTCCTCTTTCCCTCATTTCTAACGACGAGGGTTACCGCACCGACAGAAGTACAAGAACCACGTCATCTAGAACGACATCTAGAACCATATCTACAGACAGAACTTTGACCAACGACAAACCGATGCCTACGGATCGATCTGTAAAAAGATGTACGTGCATCAGTAGCCCCGAAATATGTCAATGTCATCCGCTGGATTTTTTTGAAAGAAAAACTCAGTCGGATGTTTGGGAATTGAGCAGTTCGGTGAGTTCGTCTTCAAGCACAGACACCAAAATTACAGTGAAAACGCATTCCTCTACCTCTGAAGTTCCGCCGCTTAACATCAACGACAACGACAACAACATGCATTTGTCCCTCACTTCGCTGATCACCACAGAGCGAACAATTAACATCGATCCTCAAGAAAAGGAAGAAAGGGTCAAGCAATGGCTCAAAAAGAAAGAACAGCAACAGAAACAGAGAAAATTGGAGGAAGAAAGAAGGCAACGAGAACAGGATAAAATGAAAGCGCAACTTATCGAACAGAAAAAAGAAGTGCACAAGAAATGGCTAGAAAGAAAACGCCAACAAGAAGAGAAAATTAAAAAGGGCAAAGAAAAGGAAGGTGAAGCTAGAAAGAGAGATGAAGAAGAGAGAATGAGGAAACAAATGGAAGGGGAACAGATGTTTCAGGCTTGGCTGAAAGTTAAGAAGAAGGAAGAACTAGGTAAGAGCTCATTTTGCTACACATTTTTTGTATATATGCTCACAAGTGGCTTGTTTCTTGTATGTAACGCTAATCAAGCTCACTTCACTCAAACTTTATCTTTTAGAAAAGAAATTGGACAAGAAAATGAAGGAACTTAAGGAGTACGAGGAAAAAAGAAAACGTCTTGAAGAAAATCAGCGTGCTTTCCACGAATGGTTGAAGAATTCAAAGGGTAAACCGAAACCTGTCCCTTTGAATAAGGGGTTAGCCAGTAAGTGATTTTTTTACCTACAACAATATACTTAGTTTTCCCTTGAAACGGTGGTTGTTGCCAAAAAATCATTATCTTGCCTTGTCTTTGCTCTATTAATTATTTTAATAAGATGCTTATAAGAAAAAATTTAAAAATGCAACTGGCTCAATAATTTCGTATTAAAAAAAATTTACAATAGTGTTTTTTTCATATAGGTTTATGCTCATCCTCTTCTGTGACTTACGTAAATCCGGAGCCCTGGGTTGGGAACTTGGAGTCGAAAACTACACATCAAGTACAAACGTCATTCCGGGATGAATCAAACTGGTTTCCTTATGTAGAAAGTCACGCTCGAACTAAATAAAACAAATTCTTGCAATTATTTACAATAAATATAGCATATATACATATAAAAATTAAATGCCTACTCATTTCATTATCTAAAAAAGTTTTAACTTTAATACATTTATAATTTAAGTTTTGGGAATTTTATTTACTGAGAATTATACTTAAAAAAAGGACGGGTTTGACATTTTGAGGTTAAAAAAATTATCTTTAAAGGTTAACAATATTTTTTAAATGTTTTTCAATATTTTTATATTGAAATAAGTCATGTTTAAGTTTAATTTTCTACCAAATAATGAAGAAGATAACCCCGAAGGTAAAACACTTAAATTTTTTATAAAATTGTTTATACTTAAAACTGATATTTTTCAGATGCCGATTTTGATGAACCGCAGGCAACACATACCGAAAGTACAGAAATTTCTATTAAAAATTCATCAAATAGGCTTGATTTTTTATTGAACGAAGCCGAAAAACTTGTAATTCAATGTGATGATGTAGAAATTAAGTATATATGTTCCAATTCTTTAATAAACCTCTTAAAAGTTAATAATTTATTAGATGATATTTGTATTGTTAAAGCAGAACAGAATCATTCAGATTTACTACCTGGTGTATACGAAGGTAGGAGTTTTTCTCTAAATACAAAAAATCATAATTAAGCATAATATATTTCAGGGGGCCTTAAAATATGGGAGTGTACTTATGACCTTTTAAATTATTTTGGTAATAATAAAACCGTTTTTAAAGATAAACTGGTACTTGATTTAGGTTGTGGGGCTGGTATTTTAGGTATATATTCGTTAGTAAAAGAAGCAAAATCTTGGTTCCAAGATTATGTAAGTAATTTTAAATACATAAATAGACAATTTGAAGTTCAAATGATTTTTAGAACACAGAAGTTATTAACAATATTACATTACCAAATGTTATAAATAATACAGAAAGATTTACAGAAAAATGTAAATTTTTCTCAGGAGATTGGTTATCCTTTGTAGAATTAGTTGAAAAAACTTACCCAAGCACAAAATTTGATTATATTGTTACTTCAGAAACGATATACAATATTAATTATTACCACAAGTTGCATCATGTTTTCGAAAAACTTTTAAATAAAAATGGCATAATGTATCCTTTTAAATATTTTTTCGCTGAAAAATTGAAAATTTTGATTTTGGTATTTTTTCTTAACAACTATCAAGTTTTTTAGCTGCAAAATCATTCTATTTTGGAGTGGGAGGAGGAATTCATCTTTTTGAAAAGTTCCTCGATAGCAAAAAGACGTTCAAACACAAAATTTGTTGGCAGAGTACAGAGGGTGTTAAGAGAGGAATTATTCAAGTGGAATTTTTATGAAAGCGATTTTTCATAAACGTTTTTAAAAAATGTAAATTCAATTGGTTTTTGTGCCAAACATGTTTTAAAAAATTAAGTGTACAATAAACAATTTATTTTAAACGATTTTTAATAAAGACTTCCTAAAACAGAGCATACTCGTCAAAAATTGCAAAAGCACGTTACTTAAAAATCAATGATTTTCAAAAATCGATAAAAATATCCATTGGTACCTTTACAATTATCAATTGCTCGAGTTTATCAAAAAATTAGGTTTTAAATATTTTTTAATAATTTAAATTGGTTTAAAATATTGAATTTTAGTAGGAGAAATACAGAGGGTATAAAAAAATAAATAAATACTTTATTATTTTTAATAAGACATATTTGATGAAAATTTTATATTACTCATTAGGGATTGAGCCTTTCGTAAATCCACCCATCTTCAGCCTTGTGAGTCATTTTTTCATCTGGCTCGTTTGGTCCTGGTCTGCGGAATACAATCCTGTCATGAATCCTATCTGTTTGGCCTTGCCAAAATTCGTAAGAACTCGGTTTCACTATGTATCCACCCCTTAAAGAATATAAAGCAAGTTTTAAAATACAAAATTCACCATTCTAAATTATATATAAACTTTGCTGTTACTGTCAAAATATTTAGTTACCATAAAGATGGTCTGGGTACTTCCCCTTCACCATATCGATTTTTGAGCTCTTCTGCCCGTTTTTCTAAAATATCTCTATTTTCCACTGGTTTACTTTGTTCACTACATAACGCCCCAATTTGACTCTGATAAGGCCGTTTGTTAAAATACTCGTCCGCATTTGAAAACGGTAATTTTTCTACTTTACCTTCTATCCTAACCTACAACAGAATTTTTTTGTTACAACACCCTCAACTTATTACTTTACTAATAATAATGTTAAACATTCTGTGGGCAAAAATGTGCTATAATAACCATTATACACACTATATAGTTCAAATATCTTATACCGTTAAAATTTTGTATGAAATACATCAAATAATTTATCACTCACACATCTATTGTAATGCTCCCAATAAAATGTTAATGCTGCATAGGGATTTTCGTCCTAAAAATATTATAAAAGTAAAATATATTAACTGCTTTTTATTCATCTAACATACCAATTCTTGACCTTTCCTGCTTGTATAATGTGTAAAAAATATAAAACCATCGCTGCTGAAACCTTTGAGAAGAACAAATCTCGCTGAAGGTAACCCAGATCTTAAATACCATTAATTTTATGATGTGACAATTCTGGCGAAATAAAATACTTATTTTATTTTATTATTTACCTACTTGGTAGCTGTGGAAAGACACATTGCGTTTGCCTCCACTGTTCTTGGATCTTCTTTGACTACTTTGAACCATTTTTCAAAAAGATAAATGGGATCCTTGACTTCTATATCTTTTTCAAGAAAAGTTGTTTGTTTATCATTGTAATTTCTTCGCATACCTAAATAGAAAATTATTTTATGTATCTACTCATAATTAGTGTAGGATGAGTATGTACTACTGGTTGTGATAGAGAAAACAATTTATAGGCGTTTGTATATATAAAAAATAAAACTAACTTTATTGTATAAAATTTATGAATTCCTAAAACTTATTACACAAGAAATATTATTTTGGTTTTCCTTATCACAGATTCCAATGACATTTGTTATTACATTCTTATCACTAGATTTTCGTTCAAAATAGTTTGCATTTGAATTGATAATTATTGCATTTTTTATTATTACGCTTTCTATTTGTAATTTAAAATGTAACTTACCACCTATATCCATACTAAAATACTTTGGGGATGGTTTGATATGTATGTTTGGATTTATTAGTATATTTTTAAGAATACTGGTCAAATTTAATCTGAACATCAACAATGTTATCTATCTATATAAACATCACGTCTATTGTTCAACTCTTGTCTAATCAGTACCTCAATTACAAATATTACGCGAAAAAAATTGTTTTCTTTATTCATTGTAAGGGCTGCACATGCATACTAGAAAACCGCATGTTGCTTATAACATCGTGTCGTTAGTGACAAAATAGAAGAATTTTAGATAAAGAAAATATACTTTACTTAAAATGCCGACAAAGATGGAAAAGGTACTCCCAACAATAATACGGCCACCATTATCGGCCCAAATGTTTAAAATGTTTACCGAGATGGGAATGTTGCAAATTCTTCATTTTTCTTTATATCTGTATTGTAATGATTTACTTTTTTAATTAATTAAAAAACAATGTACATCTAACTAACTCAATAAAAGACCAAACTTCCATGTAAAGAAGAATGATCAGTGTTGTATCTGTCAAATCGAGCCACTAGGAGCAAAATTGAGTTCATAAACAAGGAATTTTTTTATAAAGATAATGGAAAGTAAAGAAGAAAAACCATTAATAGACGATATTTACATTCCTAAAATTAAACAAGAAGAATTAATTATTAAGGAAGAAAATGAAACTCATAAGCTGTCTTCAAACCAGTATTTCAGCTTAGAAGTTAAACAGGAAATAAAGGAAGAAATTGAAAATGAAAATCTGTTACCTCACCGCTATTGCAGCTTCGAAATTAAACAGGAAGTAAATGAAGAATTTGTTGTAAAATCTCGTGGTGGAAAGAATTACCATTGTCATATTTGTAATAAATCATTTGTAGAAAAACAAAATTTTCTAATACATTCAGTAATTCATAAAGTTGATAAAAGATATAAATGCTCAATTTGTAAAAAAGCATTTTTTCAAAAATACAATTTAAACAAGCATTTAGTTGTGCATTCTGGTGAAAAAGGTTACAAGTGCTCAATTTGTAAAAAAGCCTTTCTCATAAGTCGAATTTAAATGAGCATTTAGTGGTTCATAATGGTGAAAACAAATATAAATGCTCAATTTGTGAAAAATTGTTTGCTCGAAAAAATGATCTAAATATGCATTCAGTAGTTCATACAGGGAAAAAAAATTATAAATGCTCAACATGTGGGAAGTCATTTTCATTTTAAAATAATTTAAATAGGCATTTAATCGTTCATACAAGAGAAAAAAATTATAAGTGTTCAGTTTGTGAAAAATCGTTTTCTCTAAAAAACGATTTAAATAGACACTTAGTAGTTCACACAGGTGAAAAAAATTATATGTGCTCAAAGATAAATTAAACAGACATTTAATAGTTCATACTGGTGAAAAAAAATTTAAGTGTCCAGTTTGCGAAAAATAATTTTCTCATAAAAATAATTTAAACGTTTATTTAGTAGTTCATACAGGTGAGAAAAATTACCAGTGCTTGATTTGTGGAAAATTATATTCTCAAAAAGGGAATTTAAATATACATTCACTAGTTCATACAGGTGAAAAAGATTACAGCTGTTCAATTTGTGGATAATCCTTTTTTCGAAGAAATACATTAAATAGACATTTAGGAATTCATACTAATAAAAAAATGTCATTTTCCCAAAAATGCAATTTAAACAAAAACCGTTTCATGTTATTTAAAATATGATAGTGATTTGTATTAATGTTCTTTCCTTTTATTTTTGTTACCTGTAAATATTAAATTGTAATAACTAAAAAAAAAAAAATTTGTTTATTTGGGCATGAGATACTAATTCTGCTTTATGAAATAAGTACAATCTGATTTATGTGGGTAACTAATATGCAGTCGCTATTTGCTACTCAGCTTTAAAAAAAAAATTAAAAATGTTAAAGATTAAAATACGATAATCTTAAAATTCCATAATTTTCCAAAAACTTTTTAAGTATTCTTATGAAGTTTTTGCAAAATCGAATTTTAAGATAAATATATTTTATTTTTTACTTTTTTAATGGATTTATTCCACAAAAATGAAAAGGTTATTCTTATTATAGCAAATCAAATGTTGATATTTTGATAAATTCAACAATAGTATTTAAGAATTCTTTTTGAGGGCATAGGATTTTTAATAAAAGTTAAATACAATTAAAAATGATTTTAGAAAGTAAGGAGTATTAAAACTCAGAGCCTGTATCTAAATATATTGTTTTCCATTCTAAACACAACTTTCGTTTGCAATTATTGATGAGATCGCCGAAAAGAGAAGTAAACGCTTATTGAATTAATTATATGGTGCCACAATGTTTGTAATAAAAAATTCGTAAAAAGGACCCCTTAAAATATTTTGATACAGGGCCCATTTAGGACTAGCTACGCCACTGCATATTGGCGAGATGAACCGTCAACGCAACAAATAAAACATTTAAAAAATGTATTTCAACTTAACATCGACAAGTCCTAAAAATAATTATACTTATATAACTTAAGTTATGAAATAACAATAATGCATCGCATTTTATATCTTTCTAGATTTTTTTATAACATAACTGAATGTATTTTTATCTGTATGAACTTGTAAATAGTTATTTACGTTGCACTTTTGAGAGAATGTATTTTCATAAGTTGAGCCCTTTATTTTTTCATTAGTATGAATTACTGTTTAATTTTTGTCTTTATTTTTTCGAAAAAACGACTTTCCACAAACTGATGACATTTTTTCACCAGTATAATGTGTTTTTAAATTCCATTGTTGAGAATATACCTTTTAACAAAGTTAAACAGGCAATGTTTCCCACTTGTATGAACTTGCAAATACTTCTTTAAATTGCTTTGTTGAGAAAGTGTCTTTGGATAAATTGAGCACTTATGATTGTTTACCTATATGAACTATTAAGTTAATTTTATAACAAAATTTTCACTTGTAATTTAAGCAAATTTAAAGTTTATTTTATAAAGAAATGCACTTCCAGAAGTGGAGCATTTAATATTTTTTACCTGTCTGAACTATAACATAAACACATATTCCTAACTGTGTACTGTCAGGTATTTAAAATTTTAATTTTTAACAATTTTTTTTGGGTCTTGGCTAATTGCTTCTTACCATGTTGTGCCCCTTCCATGAAGTGTTGCTGTTCAAATTTGGTGGTCTTCTTTTTCGGTTCTTTCCTGTAGTCTGCTTCCCATATTTTCTTTGACTGTCCTTTGTTATTCGTTGTAAACTTCTTAACATATGTCCTAACAGTTTAATATCCTCTCTTCAGTCGTTGCATTAGTGATTTGGTTTTTAATTTAGTTCTTATTTTGGTGTTTCTAACTTTGTAAATAATGTTTTTCTTAAGTACTTCATTTCTGCTTCCTATAATCTGCTTTTCTGTCTCTGATTCAGTTTCTAATTTTCACATCTATTTGTTAGGATTGGCATGTAAATATTAATTTTTTGTTTCACTGGTCATATTCTTGTGATTTAAAAATCCTCTATTCAGAGCGTGGAGTAGTTTTCCTGTTTTTATAGTCTCTTGAATATTTCATTTTCTATATTTTTTGCTGTCATATTCTTTACTTCTAAGTTAGGTCTGTGATTTTTCTAATTCTGCCATTAAAGCTAGATTATCTGCAAATATATACAATTTACTGTTGTGTGTTCCAGTCTATGCCATCCTATATACGTCTTAAATGTTGTTTTACATCCTTTGATTATTTCATCTATTGCATTTATGAAGAAAACGGAAATCGGACTTTCTCCTCTTGGATCGATCGCCTTCTTTTAGGAGTGGTTAGACAGATTGTTATTTGATTAATTATTCTTTATATACTTTTGGTTACTTCTATTAATTCTTTGTTCATTTTTATCTTTTCCAAGTTATTCCATACACTCTCTTTAAAAAATGTCAAATGGTTTGTTCATATCTATGAAACCTAAGTAAATCTATTTATTTTCTTTCGTGTTTTTTTCCATTGTTTGTTGTAATGAATATGTGGACTGTACAAGATTTTTTTTAAATCCACTTTGCTTATTTTCAAGTTTGTCTTCGATCTTAAGTCCTATTTTTTTCTATAATAGTTTCATACACTTTTCCTAGTATACACAGCAGCTTAAAAACGCTGTCTGGTGCATTTATGGTCAGTGACCATGCAAGGACTAACCCTCTCCCTCATAGGGTTTTTTTGAGGACCTTTAAATATTTACAGGTAATATTAAAGTATACACATCTAACGAATTTAAGCTTGATACTGAGATAAAACTAGGAAAACTGATCTGCTAAACGATGGCAGTTTTTAGTAGGAAACTTAAATTATTTCTAATTCTAATCCCACTTATTGGAACAATAAAATAAAATCCATTATTTTTTTTATTTGAAGCTAATTCATACTAATAAAATAACATGTACACACTTATCTTATTTAAATAGAAAAAAAATACCTACCAATAAAA
Organism: Hermaeophaga mercurialis; assembly: GCA_951812935.1. NCBI lineage: Eukaryota > Metazoa > Arthropoda > Insecta > Coleoptera > Chrysomelidae > Hermaeophaga > Hermaeophaga mercurialis. The sequence continues at coordinate 2,870,317 of OX638363.1, forward strand.
TGCTATTAATTAGTACTAAATGAAGATGGATCACTTAAATCACTTATACATAATCAAGGGACTGTCCTTCTCGATAGTCTCCATGATACCTAAAAGCACTTCGATTTCACTGCAACTGTTCACTTTCCCGGGTGAACCCAGGAGGAGAGCAGGCTTGTTGTCGATCACTATGTGATATTTGTCGTCATTGGAATTAAAACTAAGGCTTCTTTCCAGTTCGGCTTTGTTCGTGAATATTATTGCTGCTATCTTATTATGTCTGATAATCACTTTGATTTTCCATGCAGAGGTAGGCAGTTGCATGTTTTTCACGTCGTTGACCAGCTGGTGGAATTTGTAGTTGAGTTTTCCTTCGGCGATGGGTTTACAAGGAAGCGGTTTCAAGCAGTACATTTTACCGGTTTTCTTCGACTTAAGTCTCTTTAGGAAAAAATCATCTGGATCGTATTTGCTGACTTTGCCGTTATTTACCACCATTTTTAATTTCTGCGTGATATCCTTTTTAAACAATTCAATTGTTAATGGATTCAATTTGATCGTTGAGTTAAATTTGTTGATTATTTTCTGAGCTAGAATAGGTTTCTTCAGTTTTTTTGAAGTCGACTTTTCTTTTTTTAATTTCCGTTTTACTTCTACAACAAAAAAACAGTCAAAATATTTTAACACAAACAGAACATCTCTAATAGCTAATAATACAGTGAGTTTGTAAAGACTGGGATACTTCCAATAAATTCCAAAATCATCAAGACAACGGATTTTTTAAATTATTCTTTTTTCAATAACACCATGTGTAATTAAAACAAAAGAATATAATTTGTAATAACTACAAAACTCAATAATACAGAAACGACAATACATAAAATCTATGAAATATTCCCGAACTATCTCGAGTGTTCTACTTAATTTTCAATAATTCACAAGTGTCTCACCAAAAGGGTCAGATCCTTTATACTTAGCTTTGTACGTTAATTCAACCACAATTATTGATTTAAATTTAAGTTTATAATATATTTTGCCATTTAATAGCAACTGCTGTAATTTGAAACAAATTCAACCTCTAAGTAATACACTATATTAAGTAAAATGCCCTAACTGGAATCATCAGATGAAATTTATTACTGTATAAAAAAAGTCCTATTTTGTATGATTACCTTTATAAAAAAAAATCCTCTCAGCATATTTTTTCAACAATAAAAGATAATAATGTAATTATTTATGGTCAACTAAGACAAGCGAAAAAGTTAACCAATAGAAACAAATAGAAAGAAACACCATAATTTTTTTTAAATATGATTCTTGTTCTTCTTACTACTTTTCTGTTCAGATTTTTATTGGAGCATTGCGAATTCCTCTACCCATTTGTTTCCCACTGTATTAATTTCCCAATCATGTGGTTAATTAAGTATGACTGTAAGGATAGCTTAGTTTAGGGATGTATCACACTCGCAAGTTTATTAACGCGTTTATTAAAATAGAACAGACTTAACACAAAACAGTTTTACAGGTAACATGGTGATTAGTATTAAAATGGAATTTATTGTCTCATCAGCTTTACGACTTTAGAATCTAGATTAAATTTTAACTAACTATCTTGAGGATAAAATCGTGTCGCGTAAGTTTTAAGACATTTTTTTAGAATAAAGTATAAACCTATGAACTGTTGATTGAAGACGGATGTAATAATCACCGTGCCGGATTTCCATCTTACTTCCATTTTTTGTATCGGACTTGATTTGCTTGAAATTTGAGTTATAACTGATCTTTTTGATTATTATTGTCAAATGTGATAGATGAATTATCTTGTGTCAAAAAAAAAAAGAAAATTTGACAATTAAAAGTATGTGTGATATGTATTGCATAACACTAGGAAATATGTAATGAAATTGTCTCAGTAGTAGAAACTATGACTTATTTATATAATCAGCTAGACAATGTATCTCTAAAAATTATTTTGTTTTTATAAAGTACTCGCCATAACATTTTACTCACTTTTTCATATGTTCAAACCAATTATTAACACTTATTTCATTCAGAAGTTTGTATGCTCAAAATGTGTGCTTTGAATGCATCCATGGCAGTAAAAACGTTGACCACCAATTTTATTTAAAAAGTCTCCTGGTTCCAAATCAGAACTTCGGGACGGGTTACTAACGGGGTGATGTATTATCATGATGCAAAATGATTGCAACACACTAAAAATATAGCAGCAAAACTTCTTTGAAGAACTTAGGTTGGTACAAATTCAAATAAAATTGTTAACTTCCTAATTTAAACAATACAACCCTAGCAAATTAATAAAAAGAAAAAATATGAGATTATTAGAACGCGGGTAGCTTTATTGCTTTATTGGTACAGAAAAGCACTACTTCAATTCTCAAATATCAACTGCCTAATTTTATTTTTCAAATCAAGAAAATCCCAGTCCACAATTTAACTTAGTACAATGTTATGTTTTTGTTGTATGGAGATAGATATAAAGTTATTGAAATAAATAATTTATGTCTTAATTTGGAAAAAGTTTAATAATTTGTGAGGTTATTTCAAGAATAATAAAGATTACTTTAATAGATCAGAAAACAGAGTAAGAGAGTATTGGACAGTGTCAATAATTACCCCAGAAATGATTAAAATATTATTTTGCCAATTATTAGGAAATTAATGGAAAGCAACACCTAATTAATTAAAATTATTATATTCGAAGTAAATTTTATAATTTTTGAAACATAGTGTGCTTTTATTTTGAAATGTTTTCTATACAACCTCATAAAGTTTTTATAAATAAAAATACCTGTTTGTACTAAAATTACAGTGATGTAATAAAAATCTTTAAGATGTACTAAATAGCATTAAAAATCGATTTGCTCTAGTGTTTCTTTAAATAAAAGATTCTAATTGTTATTTTGAGTATTCCAGACTGTATATAGAAAACTCATAAACATTGATTTATGAAATATTTAACACCTTCTAAGTCTTATAGATAGAGCTAAGTGAATTGCTCTTCTTAGTCGATTGAATGATAATTTAAACATCATCAGCAAGGAACTAGACAAATTCAACATGAAAATTAATATAATTATAATGGAAAGTGCGGTAATAGGAAAAGATAATGCAAAACATAACATGATGCTTAACGAGAAAAATATACAACAAGTCGACAGTTTTAATTACTTAGGTACAATTATAGAACATGGAAAAATATATAAGGAAATTGACGAAAGATTTAAAAATACAGGCAAAATATTCAATACACTGAAATTCTCATTACTGGGAAAAAATAAAATAAGAAATAACAACAAAGGTAATAAAATAAATTGTTAGACCATCACTATTATACAAATGAAATTTCTACATAAAATACAAGGTAAAACAATGAAAAACAAAATAAGAAATGGAACTTTTAGGCAACAGTTACACATCAATGATATATAAATTTAAGAGGGGCAATTAAGATGACTAGGACATGTTTACCATATGAAAGATAATAGACTAACTAAAAGAATTTATGAAGCAAAAGTGTTAGGAAAGAATACAAGAGAAAGACCAAGAAAAACGTAGAATGATGGAATGACGGAGTAAAAAAGACGGCTGAGAAAAGAGGTATACCGTGCAATGGTATTAAGGAAATAACCAAAGATAGAAATGAATGGAAGAAACTATACAAAACAAAACCAACAAAGCTAGTCTTACACCAAAAGGTAGAAAAGCTTTAGCTTAAGAAAAAGAGAAGAAGTACTGTAGATTAAAGAGAATAACATGGGAATCAAAATATGGTTAGTGGTCATAGTTGCTTGTAAAAAATCGTTTACCAATTAACACTTTGTATGTAAAAGATGGTAACCTTAGTTATAGTTTCCAATGAAACCATAAAAAATATTTTAATACAATAAATAACTCCTTTTTAATATTTCTTTATTTAAATTTCACCACTACTATTATTTACCTTTTAAATCTTCGCGTTTCACACGCAGTCGTAGCACTTTATTATTTAATGGAATTTCTTTAACACTTATTTTCTCATGCTGAATTAAACGTTTGTTAAGTAAAATTGCATTTGATTTGTTACTATTAAGTTTTAATTTATCAGCTTGTAGCTGTTTTGTTTCGAAAGCAACTTTTGAGTTAAACTTTCCTCTATTCTCGGATTTTCTTAATCTCATATCCTGTAAAACATCATCACTGTGATTACATATAACTGAATAAATTGGTTTTGTATCTACCGCAACACTGCTCGGGCATAAAATGAAGAATAAAGCAAAAAATAGAGTAGACTAAGAGCAATAAATAAATAAATAAATAAAGATTGTGTTCAGATAAACTTTAAATAACAATCATCAAACACTATCAAACACTTTAAAATTTCTGACTCTGATCCGAAAGTTGACATTTGACGTTGCGCGGCGTTAAGCCCTGTTTAGAATTATGGTTACGTTTACTTTTATCTCGTGATTGCTGAACAGTGCCGGGCTAACAATATTTCATTTCTTTAAGATACGTTAGAATGTTTGATTATTTATCTAAACATCCCCACTCTGTCGCATTTGTAATTTCATTGTAACTTAATTAAAGGAATAAGATATTTATAATTTACATGATCCGGTATATTGGCCAGACCCTCACAAATTTTGAAATCAGACTTACTCACTTACGACCATTTAGATTAAAAAAAGAGGTAAGTCAGATTACTCATAACACCTTATTGACACTCAACACAAATCTACACTTAACAAAACAATACAAACAACAATGGAGATACAACTTGATTTTGGAAGAATTTGAAATAAAGAGACATCTATAATATCCTCAATATACAGTTCTAAACGAACATCTAAATCTGGGATGTTCACTTTTTTTAAATTAACTTTTGTACTAAATATAAAATATTAGCCAAATGTTTTAGAAAATGAAGAATATTATTAGTTAAAATATGTACAATAGAAAACGAAGTCTGTATTTGAAATGCCTGTCAATTTCTTCTAATCTTTTCTGACGATGCCAAATGCTAAAACAATTGTTATAAGAATATTGAAAAGTTTTGGAAAATAATTAAAAATAATAATCAATAGTTCCAAGTCCTGTACTGTATTTTCGACCCGTATGCGTAGTTCATAGTTGTCGTAATCGGGTAAGCTTTTTCGATTCAAATATATTTAAATAGCTAACGGTTCTGTAAACGAAATAAAGTGACTATAATCAGTTGTAGTCAGTTCGACCGAAATTTGTTGACAGGGATGAGTTACGGTTACGGAGCAGTGTGCAAACAAGATTAGAAACAATGGAGGCAAATAAAAGCATCCGGGATATTTCGAGATGATAACATGATAATTAATTGTTTAAAAAATCAGTTAGTGTATTCCTCAAATTGGACGTTATGTAATTGATATTAAGGTGAACTGCTCGTTACAAAAAATGTTACAGAACTCTCTTTATGTGTATTTTCCAAAGTTAAGTGTAATATTGGTGATTGCTTCTGTTTTGACATCTATTCAAGGTATCTGCATTATGTTCCTTTATTTTCATTTCCTTTTACTTAATAACATACTTTTAGTAAAATCGAAGATAGTATTTTATATATTAAATATAAAAATTTAATAACATACAGTTTTCTAAGCATTTAATGGAAATTAGCCCCTGTATATCATATGGTTTCATATATTTTTATTTACAAAAGGTCATTTACGTACCTATAAATATCACCAAAGTTGTTGCGTCAAGTTGTCTAGCTAGTTATCATTAGATGAGATGTTTTCATTCAATAATTACCTGATAAGCCTCAATATCAATTTAAAGTACTTGATAATTGTTTGCATACAGGGTGACTCATAAGTAACTAGTCTACTTTGAGTATATCAAAAAGTTTTTTCTTTTCCTTGATAGTCCAAGAGCTCCTTACAAACAACCTGGCCGATCGAGAAACAGAATATGGTTAAAATATTAGTATTCATAGAAACTTATTGTGTGCAAACTTAGGCAAAAATTTTTGGTAAAACGACCATACCAATAGAGTAACAGTTTGAAATTACTCTTAATATATGGCATTTAAAGAGTAAAGAAAGAACATAAATATTTTTGTGCCTTATTAAATCTTATGAAATATACCTTTGCACATTTTTTTTGTTTTGGTTTATTACTGCATCTATTGAGTAACAGCTTTAAACTACAACCAAATTGAAGTTTAAACATTTTTCTATTAGAAAAAAGATTTGTGCCATGTCTGTGTCTGTTACATATACCTGTCATAAATTTTTTTCTCTGTCAAAGTCTCATGCTATTTCTATCTGATTTTAATGATTATTCGAGAATGACCTTACAATTTTTTTGAAAAAAGTAACAGTAATAACTAATAAATGAGTTTATCAAAAACATTTTTTGTAGCCCATTCTATATCTTAGTTACATTAGCAGTAGTAGTAGTAGTAGTAGTAGTATCATGATGCAGTGTATATATCATTTATTAGAGTGTATGACAATATTTTGACTATTTTTTTTTTCATTAAACTAGCAGAACTAATAATATGAAAATTTGCATCATTTTTGCACAATAAAAAAATGAATATTACAAATGAAGGTGAATGTTTTTTCTATCAAACTGTAGATAATTCTATAAGAAAAACTGTTGAACAAGATATTTCTACATGTAATGATGAAGTGGCCGATATTTTGAATCCTATATCAATTGTGTAATTTGGGAAATAATAGTAAAGTATTTATATTTATTTTATTTCAAATAGGTTACCTTAATATACGAACAAATTCAAGATAAAATTACAAAAGTTTAACATATGAAATATAATGCATAGTTTAATAGAGTAATATTGATATTAAGAGCAAAGTGATATAAAACAAGATGAAATGAGATACACCTACTGAATGTATTTCACATATTCTAATATACCTATTGATTTTAAAAATATTTAATGAACGACTATATCTTATTATATGGGATAGTTTATTAAAATTGTCAAAACATTTACAATACAAAGAATTCATGGTATGTTTTTGTGTCTTCTGACTATTTTTATATTGTTATTATTCCTTGTGATCTAATTATGGACATTTACATTAAAATTAATAAACTCTTGAAACCATGATAGAGCTAAATTATTTGATTTATATTTTATAAACAAAAACCATTGTTTGAAAATAACATCTTTGCCCAACTGTCAACCACTGTAACAAATTTAACATAAGTGATAATCGAAATGTGGCTTGATAGTGGATTGGTACACTAATTTTTGTTTCAGTTGATATATTATTTGAAATTCTTGTTAAAATAGTTGTTTCGATATTCTATTCAAAATATATTGAAAGTGTTCATTATATAATAAAAGATTATCCAGTTTAAAACTCAGATATTTAATGGATTTTACAATATCAATTCGCTGATTGTTAATTTTAAGATTTATTTTACTGTGCTGAGATTAATATTATTCATTATATTTGTATTTAATTTGTTATTAGTAAAGAATTCAAAAGAAATCTACAAGTTTAGCAAATATTCGCTAATTTGAACAATATTGAAGAAATTGATAATATTATCATGTATGGAAATGTTACAAGAATATAGTTGTAGGCTTTATGGAATTAATTGTAAGAGTGTCAATGGTGCTAAATTAACAATTAATCTTCTAAAACAAATTTATATCAACGTCTGTCGCGGAATCTTTCATGAAAAACGTAAAAATATTTGATTCCACTCAAAGTCTACCATGCTGAAATTCACTGAAACAAAAAATTTACGAACCATTTATATAACTTCAATGTGGCAAAATGCCACAGAAACAAACTGCGTCCGTATAATACGAATGGGCAGTTAATGACAGTAAAATTGAACCGCTTTGGTTTGAAGGTGATTCGACACCTCTTTTAGTTGAAGATATTGTTATGGAAAAGCTTGACGAAGTTGAAGTGATTGAAATTAATAATTTTTATGAGGATGATGACGATAATGAGGAATATAATCACGACGATAATAATGATGTTAAAAACAGAAAAATACGTATATTTTAATGTATGCTTTTGGTTATGTATAAATAGATTTAAATAATTAGAAAAATGAAAGAAAGGCTGAATAAGTTGTATTTTAAAGTGTGTAAGATTCTTTATTTAAAGATATGTGTAAAAGAAAAGAAAACTGGACATTCGAATCAAAGAACACATCAGATACCCTGATAAGTCCACCTTTGGACACCATTTAAAATTTAACAAACACAATTTCAACCCCCCTGAAAACGTTAAAATTTTACACAACATCTTCAATTGTAACTTTAAACTTGATCTTCTCGAAGATCTTGAAATCCTTCGTGAACTAAATAAACCTTCCTCCTCCTGTTTAAACACCCAAATTCACCTAAATATTAACAAATTTAACCCATTATTCAAAAGTTTGTAAGTGTGTGGTAAGTAATCACTTCTTTTATTTTTAAAACCTATTTAAATTAACCACTAGTCAACATATTCTTCTCTCCTACATCCACCTTCATATTTGAACGTCTCTCAGATCTATTCTTCCTTTTTATTGTCCTGGCCTTTTACCTTTCCCTTTACTTAAAAATAACCTTACTCTTTTTCTAACTTTGTCAAAAACCGCATGTTCATAATTTTCTCACGTAAAACATCTTAATTTTTTATTTATTTTACATGTTTTTTAAAAAACACTTGTTGTCTTTTATTGGGACAACTTTCAGGCCTGGGCCTTTAAAAACCAAATTTTTTAAAAATGTTACTGTTTTCTACTATATTAATGTCGTTTTTTAAAAAGTTAATTTAAGATGTATTGTTACTGCGTTGATGTTCTCTACTTTTGTTTTATAACCAACCTTCTCTACTTTTTTGCACTTTTGTAAGTATCATGTTTGCTTTATGTATGATCTTCTATCATCAATTATTTTTTCAGTTTGTCCTGATGATGGCATTGTTTTGCCGAAAGCGCTTGACACTCTTTTGACTTTGAGAAATATATATATTTCTTTTACACATATCTTTAAATAAAGAATCTTACACACTTTAAAATACAACTTATTCAGCCTTTCTTTCATTACATAGTGTGTACGCACCAAACACGTAACCTTTTGTTACTCTTCAAAATCAATTAGAAAAATACTTTTTTGAAATCATGTTTGTTTATTGGATAATTTGTACCTGTTATCTGATAGATACAGTTATACGCCAAAAAAAGTTTTATGCCAAGGCATTTTCACAGGATTTAATGAGGCACAAAAATATTTTCTTTCTCTACTCTGTAAATACTATATTTTAACAGTAATTTATTTCAAGCTGTTAACCCATTAGTTTGGCTGTTGTATGAAAATTTTTTTGAAGAGAGAGCGTATAAAATTTGTGCATAAATTTGCACACAATAAGTTTATGTATGGTCTCTATGAATACTAACATTTTAACCATATTTTATTTTGTATCTCGATGGGCCAGGTTCTTTACAAGAAGCTCTTGGACTATCAAGGGAAAGATAAAACCTTTTGATATACTCAATGTAGAATAGGTACTCGTGAGTCACCCTGTATGCAAACAATGATCAAGTACCTTCAATTGATATTGACCCTTATCAGGTAATAATTGAATAAAAACATTTCTTCTAATGATAACTAGCTAGACAACTTGACGCAACAACTTTGGTGATATTTATAGGTATGTAAATGACCTTTTGTAAATATATGAAACCCTTATTATATACAGGGGCTAATTTCCATTAAATGCTTAGAAAACCCAGCCACACAATAATTTTATCTATGGTCTCTATTGGTACTAACATTTTAACTATATTTAATTCTGTTTATGATTTCCCAGGTTTTTTGCAGCGAGCTATCGGTATATAAAATCATACTTTATGTTAAACAAATTGTTTGTACTAAAATAGTTTGTACTGTTATGCGACTCATCCTGTATAACAGAACGAAGTATTACGATTTCCTTACAAATATTGACATTTCTCTGAAAAGGATATGATTAATATGCAAAAAATATGTTAATCAAATATAAGATAATTTGCATTATGTTTATGTTGATACATTCTGAGAAAGGATGCGTAATTTGAGAGCAATTTATTCCAGGACATGTGCTGGAGTTTACAGTAGAACCTGCAGATACTGTGGTTGAAGCGGGTCAATCTACAGTTCTAGACTGTGTCGTTCGGGCTTCCCATCATCAATCTAGTGTTCTGATACAATGGTTAGATCAAGACGGGTCGAAACTTACTTTTATAGGTGACATGTACAGATCTCAACTTACCAATGGATCTTTGTATATAACCAGCGTCGTAGAAGATCAAAGATTAACGGGTAAATACCAATGCATCGCGACGTTACCAAACGTGGGCTCGATAGTCAGCCGAATCGCCAAGTTGAGCATAGCAAGTAAGATAAAGGCTTTGATTATATAAAAAGTGTATGTGAAATTAATATATTTTGTTTTATTATTAGATTTGGTTGGTTTTCAAGAAGAACCACGCGATTTGACCGTGTACCTAGGCCAAAAGGCGTACTTTGCTTGCCACGTGATAGGCGTCCCGCCTCCAAAAATTAGGTGGTTGAAGGACGAAAGACCACTAGTCATTGATGACCTACGAATGTTGATATTACCTTCAGGTGCCTTGGAAATTGATGAAGTAGTCGATTCAGATCAAGGAATTTATAGGTAAGTTTCTAATGGAAAGGAAGCATAATAAAATTTCATCCACTTTTTTTGTTGTTAGGTGTAATGCATCGGGTTTGAGCTCATACAAACTAAGCAACAAGGCCGATTTACATATAAATCGGGACCAAGAGGTGTCGTTACATGTGGCGCCCCCTACATTCATAGCTGTACCTTTGCCGGGGAAATACGTCGAAGGGCAAAACGTGTCCTTGGACTGCGCTGCTAATGGAAACCCTATGCCTTCTATTATTTGGTTGAAAGATGGATATCCCATTGATATGAAGTAAGAAAAGACAAATTATTTTATCTTTTGCGCGCTTCAATATTTTGAATTTTTCGCAGCGATTTAGACAGCAGGTTTAAGCTCGTCGATACAACCAATTCCCTGAGGATAACGAGGATAAAGGAAGAGGATGGTGGGACGTATCAGTGCCGGGCGGAAAACAAGGAAGACAGTCTAGATGCATCAGCTTTAATAAAAATTCAAGTATGCTAAGTTTTGTGTATTTGTAATCCGAAGTGTTATTTTGCCAATATTTTTCATCAATATTCTGTTGTACGCATGCTTCAATATGTTAAAGATGAAAAATCAAGTCAAAGTCACATCAAATATGTTACCATTTGATACGAGTAAATGCGCATATTTAAACAATTGAATTTTTTAAGGTGCCTCCAAAGTTTTTGAAAAAACCACAAGACAAAATAGAACACACTACAAAAGATATAGAGGTGGAGTGTGAGGTGTATGGAGAACCGGAGCCAGAGGTGCAGTGGTTTAAAAATGGGGAACTCGTCAAATATTCCGACTACTATAAATTAGTAAACGGGTAAGATATTAATTTTTTTTAATGGGTTTTCCTATTTCTGTTAGTTCATTTGACGAAGATAAAGTATTATTGGTTTTTCGATTAAAGAAATTATACATTTTTAGATATAATTTGAAAATAATGGGCTTGATGACAAGCGATTCCGGATTATTTCAATGCTTTGCTACTAATGAAGCTGGAAACATTCAAGCAGTTGCTAATTTGAAAGTATCATCCAGTCCAGGTATATTTTACATTTAATTCAATAAAGTTTTTTTATATTTTTGTTTATTTTTTTATTATTTTGTTTCATTAACTTTTTTTTTATTTTCTTCCTTTTCTCCAAAATAAATCCCGAACGTCCTCGCATGTCTTTACTAACATTATTAATAATTAGAAAAACGTAAACCCAAACACCACCCAAAAAAGGTCCCATCCCAACAATCGATCTCCCTGTTTTCCTCTCTTAAATCTGATTCTGGCGGTAAAATGTCAGAAATCCCTGTATCGCACGGTTCCTTCGATCCGCAAACCGCTTTTAACTCACTCAAAAGTAGCGAATCTAATGACAGTAACACTAACCTGGGTGACATTGAATTTGCTTTTACTCCCTCCCCGCAAAAACCCATTGCAGCCGAAAGAAGAGGTGAGGACGGACTACCGGGCGCCCCACAGGACATCAAGGCTCCCATCATTAAGGCCAGATTCGTCATACTCAGCTGGAAACCACCGGCAGAAAACGCAGACACCATACAGTCCTATTCCATCTATTATAGGCAGGATGGTAGTGACAGGTAAGCCGAAACACTTGTTACTCTTGTATTAGTTATTGCACTTGTTATTCTTTTAGTTGTTTCTGTACCTACTCTCTACTTGCTATTGTACTTGTTCCTCTACTTGTTCTTGTATTTGCTCTTGTACTTGTTATTATTATTGCACTTGTTAATTTTGTAGTTGTTCCTGTGCCTGCTCTTGTACTTATTATTGTTCTTGTACTTGTTATTGTTATTGCACTTGTTATTCTTGAGTTGTTCCTGGATTGACTCTTATACTTGGTATAGTTCTTCTACTTGTTCCGGTACTTGTTCTTGTATTTACTCTTGTACTTATTATTGTTATTGCACTGGTTGTTCATGTAGTTGTTTGTGTACTTCTATTTGTTGTTGTAATTCCTCTTGTACTTGGACTAGCTTCTAATACATACTCTCGTACTTTCATTCAGCTACATATACCAGATCATTCTCTTATAATGTGATCAAGCTTTTTGGTAGCTTAAATTAAATCGAAAATAATTCTCCATCACTTAATTTAATTAAAAATTTTGTCAAAAACCACTTTTTAACTAAAAAAATATCCATCCCTACCATTTAATTTCTGTGTTTCTATTTTATTCAATGTTTACTGTATTTTAATTGTACTAATTTTGACGCGTTTTGTTTATACGATTATCTGTCAAATTTTTTAGTCTCTTTTTCTTTTATGTATTTTTATTCAGATTTCAGGGTGAGATTTATGAGTACCGTATGCTAAATCTCGCCCTATGTATCTATTTAATTTGTAAAGACGTTAATTATTATTATTATTATTACTTGTTGTTGCATTTTCTTTTAATTGTATGTTCTTGATTTCATATTTGTTTGTACTAGTTTTTATGCTTATTCTTTGATATTTTTTTCAGGGAACGGTACCAGAACACGTCTAGATCGAAACTAGAAGAAATAAGCATTGGTGGATTACTTCCGGGCCGTGTGTACCATTTTCGCATTGTCCCTTATAACGCTCTGGGGCCTGGGGAATCATCGGAACCGCTGACGGTGACCACGCAGTCTGAAGAACATGTAGCGAGTACTCCACTAGATTTTAACGCGTACGCCACCAGCCCCAGGAACGTCCACATTAATTGGCGTCCGCCCGAAAAACCAAACGGGCATATATCTAGATATACTGTTTTTTATATGGAAGTAAGTGGTGGTTTTAAAATAAAAAAGAGAACGTTTTCTACGGTGGTTTTTTTAGACTAGCGCATCGATAGAACATAACGTGGATACTGTAGAATTGAATTATGATTTGAATGGATTGATGCCTTATACGGAATACAGCATTTGGGTAGTCGCCGTGAACGAAAACGGTGCTGGCGCCCCCACGGAGGAAAAATTGGTGAGGACATTTAGCGCTCCGCCCTCTGAACCCCCCATAAACATCACTACAGAACCATCTAGTATGGTAAGTTTAAATTAATTCTTTACAATCACTTGTTAGGCAATTATGACATTTCGTAGAACATTTATAAGATTTTACATAAACTTCAATAAGGTGATTTCAAGTTTTGACGTTTGACGTATCATTTGTTATTTTTTTCTCAGAGTATAACCGTACGCTGGGAACCGCCGCCACCGGAGAGCCAAAACGGCGTAATTTTGGGCTACAGGATAAAATGGCGTCGCTTGGCTAAAGGAAAAGCCTCTACGCACACAACGCAACCTAGCGAAAGGCACTACGTGATCAACGATTTGGAAAAAGGCAGTTTATATCAGATAAGATTGTGGGCAATGAATGTTAATGGAACCGGTCCTGGGTCTGAATGGATCGAAGTTGAAACATTCGAAAACGATGTCGACGAAAGTAAAGTGCCAGATCAACCTTCTACTATTAAAGGTATACGAGATAACCGATATATTTTTATTTTGTATTAAAATGTATGTTACTTTGTTGCAGTCCGTCCGTCTTTTGATAAAATTTTGGTCGGATGGGCACCACCTCTGAATCAAAAAATCAGAGTCAGACATTATATTCTCGGTTGGGGCAAAGGAATACCGGATATGTATTCTCAGGAACTTGACGAAAAGAATAGGACTTATGTCATTGACAGATTAGGTAGATAATTTTTGTATTTTATAATTATCACACACATTTAATTAGATCTTAGAGGTATATCAAATATTTTTAAATTATTCACTATGTTAAAATTGTTTACTGTATTATGTAAGGTAACATATGAATTAGTAATTTAAATTTTCTTCCTGTAAAATTTTTATTTTATTGTTTATTTTATATATATTTTATTAAATTTCAGAGCAGAAAGTTGCGTCTATTTCACACATTCCGAATATTTAAATGATTTTAAAAATCTAAAATTTGCATTTAAGTTTATCATTGATTTAATTCAACATTGTGTCAGTGCATTGTTTTAGAGCCAAATATATTTAACACATCTAGATTAATTTAATAATTCTAATAATTTTATTTAAAACACTGACTCAAATAGTTATAATATTCCTTCCAAAAACAAATCATTTCTTCTTGTTTATTAAATCTAGAATAATTTAAAGGTTCTAAAAGTACGTTAAAATGTTTATAACCGTAAAATTGATCACTTTAATCGATTTTAAGGCAAATACGTTCAAATATCACATTTAAAAACGTAATTTTTGTTGTTTAGACCCAAATTCTGAGTACGTTTTGAGTTTGAGGGCGAGCAATCAAGTTGGAACTGGGGCACCGATTTATACTCAGGTCCGTACTCAGGACGAACCGCCCCCAGAACCGACAGTGACACTTTACCCGCCCATGGAGCTCAAGGCGCAAGTTTTGAGTACCACTTCGGTGGTACTGTATTGGACAGATCCTACGTTGAAACAAATCCAAGTATGCTCTAAATTAAAATATTTATTATGAAAATAATTCAAAATTATTTTTTTTAATTTTTGTTTTTTAGTATGTCAAAGACAATCGGTATTATATAGTGAAAATTAGTGATGACAAAATGAGGAAACCGAGATATATTAATGTGACGGATTTGAACGTAATGGTTGACGAATTGAAACCGAATACACTTTATGAATTTTCTGTAAAACTTGTTAAAGGTGAGTAAAAAAATGTTTCTTCTGAATTATCAGTGAATGTATACGAAACAATAATACTTTATAAAATGAAGTTAATGCTTTAAAAAACCTGGTTTTGGAATTTTTAGTATCTTCCTATTAGCAATTTGCGAAATATTCAGATTGAGATTTTTTTAATTGTTCTAATTTTGATGCAAACAAATTACCTGATTAGCTGAGTTCTCGATTTCATATCTAGGTCGCAAAGAGAGCTCTTGGAGCATGGTGGCCCACAACCGGACATGGGAACTGCCTTTGAACGTGGCGCCCCGAGAATTAGACGTTCATTTCAAAGACGAGGAAGCGCATCTGGTAGAATTATCCTGGCAACCGCCTAAGACTTACACTGGTCGCATAACAGGATACGTCATCCTTTACACGGACAACAAGAGCCTTTCGGATCCTGAATGGAATGCTTCAGCCATCAAAGGGGACATCCATTCGAGCGTCATTTACAATCTTAAACCGTTCACGATGTACTATTTTAAAGTTCAAGCTAGAAACAGTCGAGGATATGGACCGTTTTCTGCTGTGGTTACGTTTAGAACTGGGCAAAGTGAGTAAAATTAAATTCACAGCGATGTTTATCAAGAAAGAAATACAGTAGAAGTCATAGTACTAGTGTATGTTTGAGTGTTATTTTGTATCTTGTATAGTAGTTAGCAATTTTTAGATTAAACAATATGTAAAAGGATTATTAAGTATAATTATTATTTATTTTTGTTATATTTATTATTTTTTATTTTTA
The DNA here is from genome assembly GCA_951812935.1 of Hermaeophaga mercurialis. Classification (NCBI taxonomy): domain Eukaryota; kingdom Metazoa; phylum Arthropoda; class Insecta; order Coleoptera; family Chrysomelidae; genus Hermaeophaga; species Hermaeophaga mercurialis. The sequence continues at coordinate 2,886,398 of OX638363.1, forward strand.
TTTTGTTCAGGTGTTGCATCTTCCTCATCAATTCAGGGTCAACAATTAGGTAATTTATTATTTTTTGTGTTTGATGGGTTTGATATCGATGTATTCCTTAATACTTATATTTTTTTCTCTTTGCTTTAGATTCCAGCGGAGTGTTTTCATCTGACGTTCTGCTGTACACGATAATAGCAGGATGTATACTCGCAGTTGCAACCATAGCGGGAGTCGTGGGTTTCTTCTGTTGTAGGAAAACCGATCCTAGCACCTCTCCTGATAGAACCAAAAAGGTTAGAAACGTCAGTTACTACTATTTTAAACCGCATATTCTTACATAATGGGTTCTTTTTTCGTAATAAATATAAGACAAAATCTTAATACGTAACTTGATTAATGGAAATTAAAGAGGCTGAGTGAAACAATAACAATTTATTTATATACGAATAAAAACAACTCTTACAAAATATTATGTTTCAAATCAAGAAGACCCCAATGTTTATTAATTTTAATGACTAACAAAAATGTTTATTTGTTATCCGATCGTGACCCTGCTCCAAAACTTTCGCTCACGTAATATTAAATAAACCGTAAATGTTATAATTTAGAAAATATTAAATAAAAAATAAGTTCTATGTAGAAGGCGATATTCAACCAAATCCCTGAATATACTATTGTGACAATATAAAACAGTTTAGTGTTGTTTAAAACTGTTTTGATAAGGTTTACACAAATTTTATGATTGCCACTAGTTGTTTAAACGCAGATTAATAAAACGGTTTTAAACGGTTCACAAACGATTTTCAACAGTCAATAGTTTACATTATAAAATGCATTTGAAATTGTTTCTTTGTAATTAAAATTAACGACAAAAATTATTAACTTGTTACGATTTTATTTTGAAATCGTGGATTCTTTGATTAAAATTCAAATCAATAATTACTTATTAAACCTAATATCAAGAAACAATATTGATCCAAACTAGGAACTCATAGGACCTGACAGTTTGGTCTGGCTAGTTTATATAGTTTGTAAATAAATAAACCAAACAACAACGGTTGAAAACTTATGGTACAATTTGAACTACTTGATCGTGAATCAACAAAAACGATTCAATTTCGAGATTATACCTCAGTTTTTAACGGGACAACTATTTCAGGGGTATCAAAAGGGTTCGCAGAACATAAAACCTCCAGATTTATGGATCCATCATGATCAAATGGAATTGAAAGCGATGGAAAAACGTCATTCGCACAACGACGGCGCCAGCAGCAGTGGCGCCATGACTTTACCGAGAAGCGTCGGGGGTAACGAGTATGAACAACACGAGACGACAACGCTAAACACTAATTCTTTGGACAAACGGAATTACGCACCAAATTATGTCGGTGAGTTTGATTAGAAATTAAAATATCTACTTTGCTGTAAAAAAATCAATAAACGTATCAGTATAAATTGTTAATTTTGATATTATCATAAAGCACACGTAGATTAGTTTTCAAAACTAGATTTCTAAATTTATCAAATAAATATTTATAATTGCAAATTAGCTTTTATAAATATTCACTTAATATTTTTTTTAGCACAAAGCACTCTGTATCGCTTTTTTTATTGTAATGCATGATTTTCTTTTTTATTTTCTACACACTTTTAGGCGATGATACGCACAAATCCAAACCAATCACATTTCCAGTTGATGCCAAACCACCCAGGGAACGTAAGTACAACATTTCACACTTTTACGCTTTATTTTTGAACAGTTTAAGCAGAATTCTGTTATTATTGACATACATAAAAGAAGCCCCCGGTACGTTAAGTTTTTAATTACAGAATTCGTTGGACTTGTAAGTATTTTAGAGCTTCAGATTCATAAAAAATAAGCCAATTAACCGTCAAAAATAATACGTTTCATTCCTGTACAACAAACAGAGCGAGTAGTGGTAGGTGAGAAGTACCGTCCTCTAGATGCGCACGAAATTCATAACCTTTTAGGGCTCTTTAATCAGTACTTTACGATTTTTCAAGCGTTAAATGTAGTAGTGCAGTGCTGTATTAAGCTAACAATGGATTTTAAAAGTAAATTGAACAATTATATTTTAAAGTCAAACTCGTTTTTAAATATATGGCGGAAAAAAAGTTCAAGGTGTTTCAAAATTCCACTTCATAGTTGTATGAACGAGGAAAAAAGTGAAAGAGATGCTGGTGCCAGTTCATTTTTTACATAGCCAAAAAAACTAAAAATAGAAATAAGCCTAAATCGACTTAGACGATGCAAATAAGGGTGTGGTGCGTAGAATAGTTATGAACACATTTATTAATTACAAAATTGTGCCTACAATGCCTAGCATTCTGAGAAGATTTCAAGAAACAGGTTACACCGGCGAGATAGATTTCCTTTAGAAAGTAATAAAATCTATACTAATTTTTACGAAATATAATTTGATTAGAAAATTAAACATTATTTCAAATTAACTCGCAAATCACTTGTCGTCTTTTCTTCACAAAGTACAGAAACACAAAATTAATATTAGACTTCGTTCGTCCATTAAGCCGATTAGACTACGTATCTTTGTCGGTGATTTTACCTGCTGTAAATGATTAAATGCAATTTGCCAGTTCATTTGAAATAAAGTATACGATACTTTTAAAGTGAAGACAGTTTGTTAGTTAATAACAGCCGTCAAATTATATTATTTATTTTCAAACAAGTAAAAGTGATACGAAAATATATTAAAATACTGCAATTATCCAGTATCGATTTCTTTTTAACTGTTTTAACTAACAAATATTGATTTGAAATATATTTATTTGGTTATTACATTTTTTACAACAAAATACCTATATTTGTAACTAGATTTTAAAATACACACAAATATTCAAATTACTTTTTTAATGTGATGATATTTAAATTCGTTAAAAAAATTGTAACCATAAATGCCCAAGGCTCGTACGCACTTTGCATTCCTTTTTTCCGAATACTTTTTCTGTATAACAGTAACTGTGACTTCGCGCAGCTACAATTTCTCCCATCGGCAACTACTCGCTCTGTTTGCTGTATATTTCTATATCTTTGGAGTTGCAGGTCCTCTGTTTATTCCTACTTTCGATTGATTAACCCTATTTTCGAGCAGCAACAAAGCCAGCTCATTCGAATCAGCATTCTACCATGTGTAATATATGATAGTTAATCTAACTCTTGGATCATTAATACATTTCAAATATTCTATTGACGTAGTACTCGTGAGTTTAGAATTTCGATTTGGTTTTACAGCCATCGCGACTCCTATAAACGCGGCTACGCTGAGCCAATCGAGCAGCGACTCGACGCCGTCGAGCAGACAAGCATACGTTCGTTCGCAGTATTCGTTACCATCGAGGACATCGCAGGTGCCTTTCGACCCCACGTTGCCACACACCCAGGCCACTGAAAACCTATACATCACACATCCAGGGGCCCATAATTCCCACGACCCTGGTACCCCTCTCACTTCTGGATATATAGGGTAAGTAGATAAATATATTTCCAAAAAGAAAAGAGTTATCTATTTATTCATTTAGGGAAATTTGATAACACGTCACACTGTAATCCTTATTTTGGAAAATCTACTGAAAATGTGTAATTTTGAATATATCTCAACTTTTTGACAATTTTTGATATTTAGATAGTTTACTAGACCAAGTAGACTATAATCCTGTTAGGGTAGTTTAAAAATTTTTTTTTTGCAAATTAAATATTAATTAAATAAATTAAAGATTACAATATGCAATCTAAAAATAAGTTGTGATTAATGACACGTTTAAGTATTATCTGAAATTCTGGATAATTTCCCTTGCAGTGTGGAGTGGATATTTTCTTTGTTCTCTTGCACGGCGGTTCCTTGTATTGCATAATCTCAAAGTTCAGATCCTTTAGAGAAAATTTTCTGAAAGTGTCCTGATTCGTTGACTAATCGGTTTGCAGAAGTTTTTTTACTTATTCCAAAATTTTTAAAAGTTAGCCTACGGAAATGTTTACTTCTGTTAATACATATTTTGTTAACGTTGATTACATGACTGAAAATTTAATTTTGGGACCAACTCCACACCCAATATTTTATGTGATTTTTACTTGTTATGTTTTGGTCAGCTACCTTTAATTATAATAGTTTATCATTTTTGAGTTTCTTAATTCATCTTGATAATATATTTTTTTACTGTTTTTAGTCATCCTCAACCTGTGCCGTCGGGTGGCGGTTATGGCACGCCACCGCCGACTTGTTGGAACGTGGACGGTGTCAAAAGGATCCAGGCCCAAGGTCACCCACTTAAGAGCTTCACTGTACCAGCCCCGCCCCCAATTTCCGCGCCCGGCACACCCCAACCAAAGCATATTGGTAAATTATTTATACCATAAAAATATTTCTCTCGCTTTATCTATTATTATTATTTTCATAGTGACCGTTCGGCCGACGACGTCACCCTATAAAAAGGCCGCGCTCGGTGGAAGTCCCCCGACTAATTCAGGGACTCCCGTGTCACGGATCAACCTATCGAATCCACCGCCTCATACGACCGAAGAGATTCAACGGTTGCAACCATCGCATTCCACGGAGGAATTGAATCAAGAAATGGCCAATTTAGAGGGGCTCATGTTGACCCTGAACGCCATAACTGCCAATGAATTCGAGTGTTAAAAATAAATTTTACAGAACTTTGAGATTCAGAGTTGAACTTGAACTGTTAACGAGGGTATGTCACACGTCAAAAATATGTAACATGTGAAAAAGAGAAGTAACGCCATACGTTAGAATGGTAAAAGCGTCAAATATTGCATTGGATAGTTTTGGAATAGTTTGTATTTCCCCTTTATAGGGCGGAGTATAATTCGAATACGACTTCTGGTGGGAAAAAATGCAACTATCAAAGGAGTAAAATAAATCATAGTTACGCCATAGTTGTTTTCCTGTTTTCGTTGTGTGTATTTGGTTTTATTTATTTTACCTTTACTATTTAATAATAAAACTGTTAGTATTATGTCTATAGACACCGCCATTTTTCTTAACAGTCGAAATTGTGTATTTAGTTGCGATAAGCGAAAAGGGAAGAATCTCAATTTGTCTTTCCATAAATTTCCCTCAATTGGTAGGAGTGTGTAAACATTCAATAAAAAACAAACATAACTACAATTAACTGTCTTAGGCCAATATACCTTTTTATGGAAATGTATACTAACATGTGCATAATAATAATAATAATAATAATAATAATAATACAGCAAAATGTTTGCAACAAGATGTCTTGCTAGCATTGCAATTGCAGACTGCGGTGTCTACATCTATGTTTTACTCAATTATACTAAATACATTAATTTCATGGGGATCTTTTCCCAGGTGACTGTCTTTCAAGCATAATCCATATACTCGAATTGTATAATTTGTTCTGTCCTCAATCCCATGCCAAAATATATGGCCTGCGTTTAAAACGACTTTGTCCTTCATTTACACATCTTGATGATGGCGTAGCTTTTGAAAACTCAATAGAGATTGTATTTTTAATGTAAATTCCATATTTTGGCAGAACTATAATACAAACAACGTTATCCAATGCAAATATTTAAAAAGGCGACATAAAATAACTAAAATAATGATATATATTCTCTCCAAACAAACACACATTTTAAAAACACCTTGAATAAATAAACTAGAAAGCAGATATTTATTTTAAAACTTTAAAGATTGATATTTGATACCGCCCTCTATCGAATTTTACTTTTCCCTATAAGGTTCATGTTATTGTGAGCGATATTTGACGTTTATATAGTTTGACATTTTTTGCACTTTTTATCAAATTTCATTTTAAATGTGGAAGATAAATTATACTTATTATATAATTCCACATTTAAAAAGGAAAGATTACACTAAGTAAGGGTAGAAACTATCCCTAAAATTATCGTTATTAGTCCAAAGTCTTGCCACTGAATCTCCCGCCTCAAGAAGTCCTAAAAAATATTCACGGATGATGCGGGCACTATAGGACGCTTTTCTCAAATAAATATGACTTATCAATTAGCTGGTGAATAACTTTCGGGAATGGCTTTTTTGAATTGTTCTGTTCACTGGCTAACCTTTAAGGTCGTTTTCGCAGTTGTAATATTCGTATGGGTGCATATTGAAGCTCTGGTATGTTCAAATTACGAAATTTTTAATATAAAAAAAGATATATTACTTCCAATCAAGTATTATTATTATTATTATTATTATTATTATTATTATAATTAAAACTTAAAATTTGAAGTACTGAATTATTGATGAATGGATTCGAACAACTGGATCAATAAAACATTCCCAGTGCCAAAATGAAAGTGTTATTGGACCTATAATTATTATCAATGAAGCGAATGTGTAGGTTGATATTAGGGCACATTTGAACTATTCGATTATTACAACATATCCATTGGTAAAATGATATGTTTTGCACAAAGGGACAAATAAATATATTTTTTAATTGTAATTGATCTCGAAATCTACAAAACTGAGTGCACTTTTTGTACTTTAAATGATTTCGATTTTTTCAATATTTACAAAAAAAATGGGAAATTGTGGGTCCTTTGTGAAATTGTAATTGTGAATATAATTTAGAGCGGCCATAAGAATGTGTGCCATATTTCCACACAATCTACTATTAATTTGATAGCGTTTAGTTCCTAGGGACATCGATCAGACAAATACGTCCATAAGCCTAAAAATGACCTAATTTATTAATTATTTTCCTATCATTATTATTTTTTATACATATACAATTTCGGAACTGTTGGTTTAGTAGACATGGGATCACCTGAGCATACTTTTTCTAGGGAACACGTGTCTATCTGTAAAATGTCAAAAGTGATGTGTGATTATTGATAGGAGTTTACGACCGGAAAAAGGTTGCTCAAATCACCCCTTATATACTTTGTTCTATTTTGAGGAAAAAATGGTAAATTTTAAGACTGATTTTTTACGCAAAATTTGTTACCAAAATTTTTTCTATTATGTTAGATTTTTACCTGAAAAAAGAAGTTTGAACAGCCGTAAAAATGTAAATTGTACAAAAAATGTATACTTAAGAATTTTTATATACATGCCTATTTAATATGATCTTTTTTCATCACTCTAAAAAAAGACTGGATAAAAGAAGTTTTTAAGAAAAAATATATTTTAAATTGTACAGGTTAATCCAATAATTAAATAATAAGTAATTTATAGGATTTTCTTGTTTTTGTTACTTTTCATATATGAAAAAGTATTTAAAAAACGAAAAGATATTTTCGAAAAACTGTTAATTTTGTGGATTTAATCGAATTTTTCTCAAATTTCTTAATTTATTATATTTATAGTTGTCCTTTGCTAGTTGGTTTTTTTTTAAACTGAATGTTTTCGATCAAACTTCTCGAAAATGTGGCCAATAAACGATTTTATCTTTATGAAAGTTCTTTTTTAAAGTGATTTTTTTTTGGAGTGATGCAGAAGTGTTTTTTGAATATCCCGTGTTTGTATTCCTGTATTCAGAGTGGAGAATGCTCAATTTTTACAACTTATACTCACTTGTTGCAATAACAATTTTTCTAACAATGATTTTTTATAATCTTAAACCTATTATTAATCTTTTTAGCCTAGATAATGTGATATTGTCGTTTACTTTTTCAATTTATACAATTTTTAATTGATTACTAGACAAAGGGGAAGCTATTATTTTTTATTCATTATAAATAGTTAGTAAATTGTTTAAGGAATGGAATTCGTAGAACTTTTTTTTTAATTCATCTTGCCCGATTCTTCTCGGTGATATTTTCATTATTTATTACTTATTACCTTTGGCGTGGAATTTTTCTTCGATTGTGACAAAAGTCATTCTTCCAAGGCAACTATATTACGTTCAAGACGTATAATTTTTTTTATTTACTATTAAGATTGTTAGATTAGTTAAACAGTCCTTCCAGTATTTTTTTATGGAGAATTCCAAGCCAAATGTTAAAGATGCGAAAACTTGGACCATCTCTTGGATTTGCCAATCATTTAAGAACGTCACTTATCAATTATGTCAAAAATAAATTAGTGACATGTGAAGTTTAAATGAAAAATCCGGCGGACGAGTAGCAAGTTTTGTTATTTATTATTTATTAGTATTGGCACGCGGTATATCGTTGTTCAATATTTAGGTAACAGCTATTTGTAAATATAAAATGTATATATTATTACGAAAGTTGTTAATATTTTGTATTATTGTATAGCGACAGCTATTTAATGCACAAAAGACATATTTTTGCTACAGTAGTACAAAATAAGATGCTAACAATGCTTTAAAATATAAGTAATAAGCAGTATTTTGAATTTTTATCAACTTAATCCTGTACATATAATTTTGTTTTTTGTAGAGTTTTGTTTTAGTCTGTTTTGCGAGTTTTTTTTTATTTTGTGATGTGTGAGATTATATTTAAAAGTATGTAACCAGGATTTTATATTTTTTTTCATTGTATAAGTAGTGTCGCTAAAATATACGGAAATTTATAATAAAAACGGTTTTTATTTTTGGGAGACTACCTTTGAAAATCCAACCTATACTGTGTCGTAATCTTAGTGCCCGAAACTTTAGGAATAAAATCCAGTTTTTTGAACGTACGTTTTTTTTTATTTCTTACAACAAAGATGAATAACCAAACAAAATTTAATATATAATATAAAGAATTATAATTTCTTTTAAATCGGAGAAAAACATGATGAAAAAATACCAACGCGGCCTTCATCGATCAGGTCAATAAAGTGTCGTCTAATTCCTCTTCTTTCCCTTCTGGTTGGCTCAGGATTTTCTTCAATACTTTGCTCACCACGTCCGAAAGGGATTCTCTTGCTCCAGCGTCCAATATACTCAAACATTTCTAAAGAAAATAAATCAAATGAAATATATATATATAATATATATATATATATATATATATATCTGTGCCTTAGAGGTAAATAGTTGTTATGTCCATATTTACAATTTTACAAGCAAATGAAGATTAAATAAGAGGCAAAATTATTTTTTGTTAATGTTACTCTTGATATACAAATGTCATTTTATGTTGTAAGACTTAGAACACGATGAGCAGAATAGGAAAAGTGTGTACCAGTGATCATGGCTTTTTACCTTCTCATTATTTCTAGAGTTAAGACTGTTTATCATTATAATTAAATCCAGGTATTGCTAAGGATATGATACAGTAAGTAAAAAGAATCGAAATTACCTACATTTACTGAACAGTAAATGACATAGATAAAAAGTATTATGAAATGTAAATAATAAAAAGCAAATAGGAATTTTTCTGACAATAATATACAGAGAAAATACTTTAATCGTCGTCATCATCTAATGGATGAGCTAGGGTAGCAACAATATTTTTATAAAAATTATGAAACTGCACTGGTATCCATTGCAATAAAGTGAGAAGGTGGTTGTACTTTTTTGTATTAATTCCTTTTGGGTTTTCTCGCAATGGAGGTAGGTCTAGTGGTAAAAAAATCGTTTTTCTGGAGGATCTATACATGTACATAATTTTGTAAAATATCTGTTTTATAATACAATATTCCTGGAACTTGCGTTCATTTTTTGAGGCCCTGTGCTGTATTTTACATATATAATTAGGTTTTATTACTCTCTCCTAATGGACAAAATACTATAAGTTCATAATATTATTACTCCTAAACTCGTTGTTTTATCACAACCAGATAATTTATAAAAAATGAGAAATAACCTATAATACTTTACTCAATAAATATGTTGTTCAGACTTACTAGATTCCCGAGAGTCAAAGTTCTTCAGTGCAAGTTGCAGTATTCCATGACCCCGTGAAGACATTGTCGTTTTTTTTCAAAAAGTATCATACATTGATGAACACAATATTGAATAAAAGGCACAACAAAGTGGTGGATGTACGACTTTTTAGCGGTAAGTAATGCAGTGACGCGGAGCACGCAGAAAGTAGTAACGCGATGTTTCTGGAGTTGTGACTCTGTACCTCTTTACAAACTTCACTTACGACTTGTTCTATTTGATGTTTATGCAGAGGCTGGGACCTACGATCATTTACCTCAAGTAAACATTGGATAATATTAAAACACAGATAATCGCAAAATCTGCAAAAGTGGAGTTACAATTGTTTACCTCTAAGTCACAGATATATATATATATGAAGAATCGAATATTAAAAATTTCAATTACTTTCATAAAAAAAACCTAAAAATTTTATACAATCTTTTTTAGATAATTCATATACGTCTTCTATATAAAAGTAGTTATATAACAGTTCTGTTATTATTAATATTCACAATAGGAGTTTTAACAATACTCAAATAACAACCAATAATATTAATAGAGAGAATACAATAGTTAGCAATGAGACAAATAATAGTTTATTTGTCACTTTACCATATATTAAAGATTTAACACCTAAATTAGTAATGCTATTCAACAATATTAATAATATAAAAACAAATTTGACAGTATTAACATTAAATTCTGTATTTTCAAAACTTAAGGATAAAATTCCAACAAATTTACAAAGTGATATAGTTTATTACATACCATGTCTCCAATGTAATAAACAATAAACAAACATCAAGACTTTTAAAAAATAGAATAACCTCTCACAAAAACGATAATAGATTAATTACATTACACAAACTAGTAATACGATTAATAAAAAAAGTGATATAAAAACCTTAGTGAAATATATTATTACGTGTTATCTGTTGACAACAATATTATTACTATTCATTAATAAACAAATATTAAGAAAACAAATTTTTTTTTACTATGTCAATAAAGTTATTTCCCGACTTATAAAGATTTTATAATTGAAATATTTTTAATTCTTTATGATCAATACCTTTTGTAAAATTATATTTAAATAATGTATTCTTTATGGACAAACCTCATAAAATTGTAAGTAGTAAGTATAAACTTAATTTAATTTGTAGTTCTTGACAATGAAAATAAAATTTTCGAAAGCCCGGATATAAATTTGAAGAGTATACATTATTTTTCTGTTGGATTCCCAATAATTATAAATCATTATATATATATATATATATATATTTATATTTATATATATACATATACAGAGTGCTCAAAAATTGTCGAGCCATACTTCTAGGGCTGATATTTTACCTAAAAATAAAGGTACCGTTTTATATACACTTTTTTCGAAAACTCAATAATAAGGAAGATACAGGACTCTAAAATTGTAAAAAATAATAATGTTATTTTCAAATATGTTGAAAATGAAAAATTTCAAATTCTAGACATAGAAGCTTTGCATAAAGATACTTATATTTGTGTTATTAGTCATTATATCACTTCTGAATAAGGAGTAGTTTTTGGCGGTAAATACCACTGGTACGTCATTTTAATAACATAAAATTAAGTAAGTCATTTTCAAGATATTTAAAAAAACACATTTATTTATACAATTTTAGAAGCCTGTATCTCCCTTATTATTGAGCTTTCGAAAAAAGCGTATATACAAAGGACATTTATTGTTAGCTCAACTATCACTCCTAGAAGTATAGTTCGACAATTTTGGACCGCCCTGTAAATGGAATGTTATTACCTGAAGCATCACTTCGCCGTCTTTTAACCGCAAAACGGCGATTAATGCGATTTCCGAATTCGCTTTGACGTAAACGTTCTTTTCCTTCGTTCCATTCACCAAAGTTGGCAGAAGTAGCCTCAATAATTCAGGGGACAGTTTTTCCTGAGGGATAATTTTCGCCAAATGGAAGGACACCCTCGCCAACAATTGTTTCACATCGTTGCTATTATTATTCATCGTCTAAAAATTATATTAAATTCGATTATAATTTTTGAAAACTCATTGAATTTGACAAGTAGCTATTTAAAAGGTCGCAACATTTGAAGGGGCACAATTTTATCTCCCTAAACCCAGGTTTTGGCAGGTAAATTTTATTTCTTAAAGCAAATGTTGACATCTAAAAGACAAAACTTTTCAAAGATCAGATTAAACTTCTAATTGTGACATTTAAAAGAGATAGAATTTGTTAAAAAGGCAACTTAATTTTCTTGAAGTCAATTTTGAGATCTAAAAGACAGAATATGTCAAAAAGGCAATTGTATCTTAGTGAAGCAAGATTTGACATTTAAAAGATACCTAACTTTTTAAAAATTCAGTTTATTCCAATTTTGATAATCGAAAGCCGCATTCTGTTTATTTTCAATCTGCTTAAATCAAATTTTGATATTAAAAAGAAATAATTTGTTAAAAGTCGATCTCTTTGAAGCAAGTTTTGATATCTAAAAGGCACGGTACTTGTCAAAAGTTAAATTGAATAGTTCTAGTAACAGTTCAATGTTTTTGAATCAAATTGTGACACAGAATTGTCAATAAGTCATGTTTGACCTTTAAGAGAAATTTTATTTTGTTTCCAAAGTACATTCCTGACTGAAATTACTCACCCTAACAAAAGGAACCAACAAATTGTTCGGTATGGGCTCCTCTTTCATCAACAAATACTGCAACAAGTACCCACAGGACCTTATCGCAATTTGTGTTATGGCAACTGTTTGTGCTGACAAATGATTCAACAAAGTTTGCGTCAATCTAATAATATATTGTTCATTCCATATAGTTTCTGGGGTTTCTTTTAAAACTACCGTCAAAGCGCTACCTCTTCCTTCCCGCAGGGTGTTACTCACAGTATTGTCGTCACCTTAAAACAATTTTTTTCGGTTAGAAATTGCACGCATTTATTTTTATTAACAGGGTACGTACTTAAAATGTGTTCTATTAATGTATAATCAAGTTGTTCGGTACTCAAATATTTGCAAATGGCGCCCAAACATCCAGCTGCGCATTTCCGGACCGTGTCTTCAGGAACGCCTAATAATGTCAATAACGTAGCGTGGATTTGTTTTTTTACGGGCTCTGACATTTTCTCCCCAGCGGGGGTCATTATCCCGCGCAAAGCGTGCAAAGTTGTCTCCCTAAAAATCAAAAAAGAAATTCTCTATCTACTACAATATCAAACCTCACAGAAAACATTGCAGGTTAATGTTAACGTGAAATAGCAAATGTAAACATCAAAATTCAATAACAAATGTTAATCGAAATTAAACCTCAAATGCAAAACTTCAATGTTAAAACTCCAACTTCAAAAGTTATTGTTAAAATTCATATATTCAAACATGTACATTAAACGTTTAGGGAAACGCTTGTTTGGAAAACTTGCAGATATTATTTTCAAACCTACTTTATGGAAACATCTTCTGTATTTTTAATGGTATTGTGCAACTCGGTAAACAAGGGATCAGCTCTTTGATGTATCACAATGAGGTGACTGAGCGCAGTCGCTGACTTCAAACGGACACCCCGATTAGGATCGTTCAAAGCTTTCACAAACGTAGTTTGGAGCTGTGGCAAAAATTGCTTCAACATAACTCCCACCTAAAATCAAACAATCATCAGTCAATCAACTATAGAACCTTTTTAAAGTCAAACTCATCACTCCATGAGTCCGATATATCAAATATAAAAAAACAGGTATAATAAAAGTGTGTGATCGGTTTGTATAGTTGAGGTTTAATTCTCATATCGAAAGTTTGGAAAATACAGCCAAGTGTTTACTTATTTAGTGTACTGAACCTCACCTTTGCTAACAACGTGGCTAGAGCTTCCAATACGGCAGTTTTAACGTTAGCGCTGAATCTGTCACCCAAAATTCTGATTAAAGGTCCCGTAATAGCGACGACACTCGGTTGCAGTGCTTGGGCGCTCGTCACTCTGATGATCTCGCCTAAACCTTGGGCGGCCGCTTCTTTTTCATCACCGTCTCCATTGAGAATCGCTTCCCTGAAGATAGGAAGAATTGGAGCGATACCCTTAGGGAGGCAGAATCCAGGCAGTAGGTCTGATATACCTTTCATGTCGGACATGGCGTACCGAACGGCTTGACGCACGTCCGATACATAAGTGACTTGTTGTTTCGGTTCCATTGTCTAAAAAAATATAATAATAATAATTAAATGAGAAGTGAATCATGCGTTTTTGTCTTGCATACCTTCGTTACCGCATTGAGAGCTTCCCAAGACATCTGCAAAACTTCTTTATCGGAATCAGTGCACAAATGAATCAGCCCTCTGAGCAACTGTGGCACGTGCGTCGTGTACTGGGCTTTAGAATTCGCGCAAAATCCGCACAAAAGCGTTGCCGACGCCCTTCTTTGATCAGCGTTTTCGTTTCTTGTGTTCTCTAACATTGTATCGATGATAGTCCTAATTCCTACGTCGTCCACCACTGACAAAACCACAGCCTGACAATACTCCATTTGCTAAAAAAAAAGGGACTTTTGCAGCAAACAGTTGAAATGTAAGGACAAAAATAGATTCATAAATCTTAAAAACGTGCATTTAAGTCAAAATAAATTGCAAAAATAGAATTTTTACTTGAGCTTCTTCTGGCGTGCCTCTAGATGTAGCTAGAGTGGTCTGAAGTGCCGGAAGTATTCTTGGAAGATATTTATTCAAAGCTTCACCGGCAACTGAGGCCAAAATCGACAGAGCTTTAGTGTTAGCAGGTGGGGCTGTTAGTTGGGGAACTAAATACGGTAGTACGACTCGCGACTTGATCGCCATAACCTGCCTCAAACCGTCCAGAGTCCATTCGACCACGTTTGGATCGTCATGGTTCTAAAACAAGCAAAAATCCCGTTAATGAAATCCGAGAATACTTGGAATCACATTCATTTCTCACCAATTGGTTAAGCAAAGCCGGCAAAATATCATCCAAAGCTCTCGATCCAACAGTGAAATGCAAACTATCGAAAGTTTTGGCTGCTGCTTGTCTAACTTCGGGCAACGGGTCACATAAAGCTTTCCTAACGGTCGGTACCAATGAATTGACAAAAGTGAGCACCATTTCTTTGGATGTCGACGCCATAATCTCGGATAATCCAATGCAGACGCCTTGTCGTTGATCGGATTGATCAGATTGCAAACCACGTTCCAAAATAGGTATTATTTCGGGTAAAACTCGTTCTCCTAATTTTCTGACTAGATCGCCGAGAGTACGCGCTGCCACTTGACGTTTGTCGTAGCTATCACTTGCCAAACAACTAAAAATTTAACATTTTCTATAGAACCTCTAATTCAAGCACCAGTACTTATACTCACCCCAATAACAATCCAAACAATGTGGGTAATATCTCTCTTAAAGTCCTAGGTGTGTTAGTAACGACGACTTTCCATACGTGCAGAGCAGCTTGTCTGACCATCAGAGCTACATCGGACCTACCCATGTATAATCCGGCCAAGACTCTGTTACGCCTTTCGGCACCCAAGGACTTTATGATCGCCATATGGGATTGTTCTGTACCGAAATTATCGTCTTCGCTTGCAGTTTCTGTACTCATTTTGCCAGTCACACCTGATATTCTGTACAGCAAATCGCCGAGTAGTTGTACGGAGCTAGAAACCACAATTATTCATAGAAAATCAACTTATCAACTAAAGAAGTGAAAAGATAACAAGTTAGAGTAGAGGTAGAAAAAACGAAAAGGCCTACAGTGTCATAAGTAAGGCCTACAAATGGGCTGTTAAGACATGGAAACGCACGACTAAGACCTAGGTAAAATCTCGAAAAAGGAGAATAATGGGAGACTGGTTTAAATTGTGGCCAAAGTCTAAATTACATTCTTAAAAAAAATCTATGGTATACACTGAAATAAGTGGACTTAAATAGCTGAATAAAACCTAAAATACAACTATTGTTTCAATAAGGCGAATCAAATAAAAAAATAGGCAGATAAAACCTAAACATGGGCCGCAAAATTCTAAAAAGTGGTGACAATAGCGTTAAAACAAAAACACTTAATCTAGAAAACTAATGAAGTCAAAAAATGAATATTTAAGCATAAAAAATTACAACTAAACGGTTAAAAGTGTGAGTAAAAATGGGTGACAAATGCCCAAAAATTGTCGTATAAGATGCAAAAGTGCGACAAAAGTCTAAATACCTTCTGAAGTCTAAAAATGTAAGGTCTGAAAAGAATGCTTTTTAGGCAACCATGAGCTAAAAAGGAGCCTAAGGTCTAAAAATGAGCTACAAATGCCTTAAAAGATCAATTAGTCGTCGAAGACATGAAAGTGCGAATAAAACAAAAAAAGACAATTAAAGTCTAGAATTGATTAAATCAATTCTAAAAGGACTATTATAGTCAATAAAAAGAGGATAAATACAAATGACTACGGCATACAAGCAGTAATTTAAGAAGAATTAAAGGCGACTATGGTCTAATAACCTAAAAATCGTCATTTATAGCGTGAAAGTGCAACTAAAGCCAAAAAAAACTTTTGAAATCTAATAATGTATTATTAATGTTTGAAAAGAGCGATTTATAAGGCTTAAAATGACTTTTACATGTCTTTATAGGCCAATTAGCGCGTCTAAAGCCAAACTAGACCATTCGAGTTTAGAAATGATTGAATAAGGGGCTACTATATTTAAAAAAACATAATATAGGACTAAGATCTAAAAGAAGCAATTTAAGCAGAACAAGAAGCGATTAAAATCCAATAAGGCGGACCAAAGTCTAAACTTGAGAAAAAATACCTAAAAAGAGTCGACAAAGACATAGAAAAAGGGAGATAAATTACGATCATTTGAAACTCACCTGTATCTAATTCTCCAATTTTCATCAAACAATCCTTTTTCCAATTCAGGTAGCAGTAATAAAATTGCAGAATCTGCATACAGAGTAACAATTCTTTGGCCCGCTTTTAGGGCGGTATCTCTAACGTATTCGTTTTCATCGGCTAAAGCTTTTAATATTGGATTGATAATCTGGCCGATATAAGGCGTAAATTCGTTAGTAAATACCACAGGCATATAAATAAACATCATAATATACCCGTCTTTAACGTGAGGCGCGATGTCTGTTCTTTCCGCCGTACTAATAATATCGGGCATAAGTTTGTGTAGCTTTTCGACTCCCAGACCTCCAACGACTTCGGATAAACCTTGAGCAGCGCCAGATCTATCCACTGAGCTAGTTTCTGACGTCAAAGTCTGCATCAGCCAGGGTAAAAGATCCTCGAAACTAGACTCGCCCATTCCTCTAACCATGGCGCCCAAAGCTCGAGCACTAACTGATCTGACTTCAGGTACAGGATCCAACAACGACATCTTCAATCCGGGAATGATTGTCGGTAAATAAGGCATTAGATCTTTTTGATCCGTTAACGAATACATATTTCCTATGATTTGCGCCGCCATTTTGCGAGTTTCGGTAGATCTATCGATAAAAGCGCGCTGTACGACAGGCATGATTAAGGCTAGCGACGGTGCGTCGATAAAATGCACGAATTGAGTATCCAAAAGGGTTTGTAGACAAATCGATGTCTTGTTTGAAGGATCTTGCAAGGCTTTGAGCAGTACTGGTACTATTGCTTGAATTTCAGGGTTTCTGATTACGGAACCGATAACTTTTAACGCGTCCGCTCCAGCTTCTTGCACTTTCATATGGGAATCGCTTAGGACTTCGATCAATTTAGGCACAATGCTCGGTAAACACGAGGATAATTGTTTCGGTGCACAATAAGCCATAGCACCTAGCAATTCTACGGATCCGGTTTTCGTTCTCCAAGAATCTTCTTCTAGAGCCGCTAACAGCGAAGGTAAAACTAGCTTAACACCATGGCCGGATAGTTTACTCATCACAACTTTGGCAGTGTCATCAGCTGCTGTACGAACGTACTGGCTAGTATCGCCGAAACATTGCAAGAGATGCGGCAACACATGGACTATATACGGTTCAAATAGTTTTCCCAACATTTGAAACAGCATCTCGAAAGCAAACAATGCTCCTTCTCTGTGCTTATAATTTTTCTTGTCCTGTATAGCGTCAGTTAATTTCGTCATTATATCGTGCTGCTTTAGTGCTAGAATTCCCATTCCTTTCACCAAACCCGCCAATCCATAAGCAGCACCTAAAATCAATAAATATTACATATAATGTTATTGAAGAAAAAACATGAGATATCTGCATTTATTCTTTTATATACAGGTTCAGAAAGTACCTAAATGGACATAGAATTTTAAGCAGCAGGCAGCGATGTGTTCCCTCTCGACCGAACTAGAGGTACGACCACGACTGTCGGTACGTTACTATCGAATTGACTGGAACGATGTTCCCACCTCGGTATATCCCTACTTCAAGATATTAGTAATATGTTCTCTCTCTTTCATAACGCGTTCTTTATCACTCGCATGGATTCGTGTATGACTACAAATAATCAGGCCGAATCTGTATAAATAAAAAACAAAATTGTATGTTTATTTGAAAAACATCTCAGAAATTTACCAAAGGCGACGGATAATAGCAAAATAACGTAATCGACATTTTTTTTAAATACAAACAGGGGTCCTGTGACATCTCATTTGAAACGTCTCCTTATCGCCTATGTAAATCTTATCATTATTAGAATATTTTTTCTGCAGGGTTAACCTAAATTATGTATTAAGTAGAAAGAAATTACAATAAATATCTATTCATTAAATAAATTATGTTAAGGACCGTCACTGGGTACCTTATATTAGTAAAATTGAGAAATTATTTCAAGAAACCCGCCATGATAAAAATCTACCTTGGATGGAGAATAGCTCAGAAATTTGCTTAAGGACGAGACAAGAAATGTGTGAAATGAAGTCAGAAAATTGCTTAAAATGTTAGCTCAGAAATTTGGATTGAACCAGGAAGGGATTGGAAATTTAGAAATTCATTATTGAGAATACAGTACCTAGAAATTCGTTTTGGAACAGGAACAGAAATCTGCTCATATGAGATCAGAAATATATTGCTTGAGATGGTGACATGAAAATTTGCTTTGAGATGAGATAAAACAGAAATTTGTTTTGAGGCGAGATCAGGTAATTGCATGAATGCGACAGCTATGACATTTTTCAAATTATTTTTTGGGAGGTTTGAGAAATCAAGAAAAAAGGATATAAATAAAGGTAAACCGACACTAAGAAGTAATAGCGTCAAGTTTGACGTAGGCGAATCAGAGACATTTGTATTAACGTTAATTTGTAATTTCAGTTTGTAAAAAAGCAGTTGTGAAGTTTTTCTATAAAGTTTACAGTATTTTTTGCGACCCTGTGAGAGCCGCCCATTTTGACCACGTTTTTGGCGTTGACCCGTTCACATTCTATTTATATTTTAATGATTTTATAAATTAAATACATGATTTAAAATAATTAAGCTAAATAATCGATTTATTAGTATTACCTTTCCTTTCTCCATATTTATCGCCTTTGAGCAACTGATGAAGGAGTTTGTTGACATAACCAGGAGCGTCATCTTTAACAGAAGGTATTAAGGGGGGCAAACAATTAGCTACTGCTTCCTGTACAGTTTGGGAAGGGGTAGTCAGCGCTTGGATCAACCGCAAAACGATCGGTTTTATCCTAGGATCATCTTTGTCCAAATGTCGAGCTAGCGATCCCATTAAAATCACGACGGCTTGTTTGACAGCATCGTATGTCGCCGATTTTGATGATTTTCCCATGAAATCGTCGAAAACGGGCCATAGGGTCCCTACGTTTTCTTTCCCGTGCAAATCCACGACTTTGAGCGCTGCGTTTAACATCTCTTTTCGTACCGCTTCGTTTCTATCTCCCAACGACTGAAATACGAAGAAGTGGATAAGATCGGCGATAAGTAGGTCTGTTAATAAAGGAGCCAGTTCCGCTAGAGCTAGCGCTACTCCTCTCCTAGGGAACCAAGTGTCGATCGATTTTTCTATTTCCCTTCCGAATTCGTCAACTTTCGCTGGAATCATTTTCAATCTGTCTTTGTACAATTGTATTAAATGCTTCAAGGTATCTTCGACTTGGCTTTGATCGCCTTTTAATAAAGCAGTCAACGATTTAGCAGCTGCTGTTTGCACCGCTTCGACTGGATGCTCAATATCGTCCATTAATATATCGCTGAGCATTACTGGGAACTCCATTCCAGCATTCACCCACAATTCCTTAGCCATTAATCGATTTTCTTCATTATCATCGAAAATAGCTATCCAGATTCTCTTGTAGACGTTTAAGGCGTACTCATAATCGGTTTGGAAATTTGGAAGAGCCCATATATCGATGTTGAGGGATCTGAGCGCGGCATCTCGCACGACCGTTGCTGGGCTTTGTAGGGCACTCAATAATACGTCGATTTCTTCGGTTGTAGCTTTAGCGCAACCAGTCTTCCCACTAACGCAAGCAGCTACTTCGAGAAGGCAAGCTTCGCACTGGGATTGGATCCTTCCCGTGGTTGTGTTAATGATATCCACAAGAAGGCTCAAAATTTGTTTCGTAGGTAAGTATTGGGGATGATAGAGATCTTTCACGCCATTCTCTTCTGTGCCGCGAAGCTTAGCGTGCTCATTGATGATTTGCAAACCGTCGTGGAGCACCTCATCATGATTTCTGGCGTAATTCGAGGTGAGGGCGTATTTTAATAGAGGGAAAGTGTAACAAAATGCTGGAACTGTTAAACATATCTGAGTGGGTTCTTCATCAGTCTTCTTAGGTACAGTCTTTTGGTGAATCTGCGTTATGGTCCTCACCATTGCTTTGTTGAGGTTCTCCGACTCCCAGTTGGCGTCCAAGTCGCATTGGGGCTTGGCTAATCTCAGTGTTACGTGAGCGATTAGTTCTCCAAGCGGATCCGAGTGGAAAACGGTTTTCCTGAGAGTCGTGAACAGTTTGCAGATATAAGGAGCGGCTAGAGGTGACTGCAAGTCCTGTAGCAATGATGGTAGGAGATCTTTGAAATGGAGGGATAAATGGAGTGGGTTGCCCCTAGCCGCTGCTTGTATCATGGAAGTTGAATTTAATATGATCTCATTCAATTCCGCGAGTCGGGTTCTGATGCCTTGTTCTTTAATTGTTTGATTCTTGATGGCTTCTTGCTGTTTCGGAGTGAGTTTTGGAGCTTTAATTTTCCCGTCTTTTTTCTTCTTTTCTTCGAGTTCCCTCCTTAGTTGCAGCTCTTCCAACTGATCCTTGTAACTGTATACTTTGCTTTCGCGTTTTAGATTAATATCAGAGTTATTATCGTCTCCTGGTATTACACTTTTGTCGTACAGTTCTCCTTCTGGCGTTAGAAATGTGAAATAGTCATCTTTGGTGATTTGACATATTTTAGGATCTTCTAATTGCGTCAAAACTTTTTTAACAAGATCCGGGAGAATTGCGTCGCCGTTAATTGAAACTAGCGTCGCTAAAGCATTTTCGTTTGTCGGCAAGTTTGTATAATGTTCAACCAACATTTGTTTAAACTGCGACGCTCTTTGAGCGACCAAATTTTTAGGTTTAACTTGAAAGTGTTTTATTATTTTGATCCAAAGATTTGGGATTAGGGCGACTACGGCCGGGTGGTGAGTTGGTAGAAGAGAATCTAATGCTAAGAGTTGAATATCTTCGGCGGAGATATCCGTTAACGAACATAAAGTCGTTATGCATTCTACAACGGCATGCGAGGTCAATGAATTATTATTGTCGTTTTCTTTATCTTCTACATCGGGTTTGTTGGTTTCCAAATATTTATTGAGCTCTCTGAACAAAGATCGGGCAATCGCTACGCCGGTGAGACTGGATACCATTCTTTTGAGGATCAAAAGGCATTTTCGTCTCGTGTTGCTAGAAGGAAACATTGAACAATATAATATTGCTCGATGAATTGACTCCAGCTTTTTTAGTTTTTCCGGATGTTGGACTATAAGCAATTCGCACAGCTGCATGATGTTTACGAGTACTAAAATAATAACGAGATTAGTATAAGTATACAAGAAAGTATTATAAATAAACCTACCATCTTCAGTAGAAGACGTTAGGTATTTATCTGAGAAGAAAGTCTGTTCTACGGCGTTCCAAACGTTCTGGAATTCGTTATGTTTTTCTTGGTGAGCGCTGGCATATTTTAAAAGAATGAAAGCAGCGCAATGGCCTTCGGTAACTGATAACGCCACTGTGGGTTGAGATAGAGCCTTTTCAACTGATTTAGTAAGAACTGGAATGAAAGAATCGACAGAGACAATAGTTTTGGCGTTGAAAATTGATATCATGCATTGATAATAACAAATTTTAACGGCTGGCGTGGTTGTTTTTAGCGAGATGCCTTTCTGCAATAAAACGGTACATTTCAACGAGTATTACACATATAACATACTAAATTTTTTTAAAACATCTAACATTTTCAGAAGAAAAATAATAATTGAAGATTACCTCGAGAGTATCTAAAAATTTCTTTGGCACCTCTCGAGTCAATTTTGTCATCCACAGTGACATCATTTCCAAAGTATGACACAATGTCTTCTCGTGCACTTCAGTCTCCAACACTTTAGCAAAGAAATCGGCGGCAACCACAACTAGAGTTTGTAATTCTTCTCCGGTTACGCCGTTATAACTAAAATTACCAGCTCCCTGTAAAACGCTAATTTTGTGATCGACCACCGTAAGTTTTCCATCGCTACCGAAAAACACGGCAAACGTCTTTTTCAGGAGTTCCTGGATGGCTTTGTGATCTTTAATCTTTTCTGCTAAATGTTTGCAGGCGTCATTCGCTTCTAGTCTCGCTTTATCGTCTTTGGAATGTAAATTTGCTAGAAAATATGCAAGGTTTTCTAATGGGTGCACATCTCAAATATTCAGTATTTAAATATTTATAGAAAAAAGTTTTATCACAAGTTTTTCAAAAATTATATCTTTCTTTGTATAAGTTGTTATATTGGGAAACCGAAATACCTCAATTAAAATATGCTGTATACTGAAAAAAATGCAAGAAATAGTGAATTTTTGACGTGCCAATTTATTAATACGTCAAGAAAATTATTATTCTCAAAATGAATGGCCTAACTATAATTAATATGTATATTTTTGATACATCAAAATGTTTACTAAAAGACTGTAACCTACATCAAAAGCATCTTTATTACTTATGGTTTTCGTTTTTACCTGCAATTTTTTAATGCATCAAAAAGTTAAAATTGCATAACTAACGACATCTTTTATTCGTCGCTTTTGATATGTCAAAACCGTTAAAAAATTTTTAAAACAACATTTTTCAATTTTAACGTCATTTTATGACATCAAAAAAGTTAAAAATTTCAGAAATAATATCATTTTTGTTTGTTAAAATTTTTGAAATTAACTTTAATACTGATGGATGATGAGAAAAGAAAATACTTTATTAAGCATGAATTAATAACAACTAGGTAGTTCTAATATTCCATATATTGAAAAAAATGAAATAATTATTGATATTTTTGACATGCCACTTTTTAATAGGTCAAAAATATTAAATATTTCAAAACTAATGACATGATTAATATGTAACTGTAAAAATTAAAAGTGACAAGTTTTAGGGTTTTTTCTTCAAAAGTGGTCTATTTTTGAAATAATGAATATATTCCATTTATTTGTATAATACTGTTTGTTAAATACAAAGAATAAATGTTTTGCTTAAATTATTACCTATTAGACTATTTCCAATAGCACTTGCGCTTTCACTAAGATCTAAATTGACACCTGATATCACTAAACCAACACATTCCAGGATAACCTCAGGATTGCGTAACATAGCTTTTTGCAAGGCGGGTATCATACATGCAGTAAACAATTCTTCATTTAATTGCTTTAAAAGTGGATAACAAGCAATTATTATATTTGGAGATGGCCTATTCTTGCAGCTAATAAAGTTCTTTATAAAAGTATCAACCAATTGTTTCTAGAAATCAATATTATTTGAATAAAATTAAAGAATTATGCATAAATATTACCAGGTATGAATTTAATAGTTCATTTCTACTTTTAGATAACCTCTCGGCTAATAAAGATGCCAAAACCACAACAAATTGAGTTTGTTCAATATTTTTAAGGGTATTTAAATACATTTTTTCACTGTCTGGCACAGAAGACCAGGATCTGTTCATCTGAAACCAAATTGTATCAATAAAACTAGCGTTTAGTTCACAAAATTACTTACCAAAGTTATAGCTTTATGTTTTTTCTTCCTATCATCAGCTCCTAAAACTGAAGTCACCAGATAAGATTGTGACTCTATTATTTGGGTAAGTAAAGTCTGAATAGTGCCAGGGCTGGATTTCCAACCTTTTGAGAACAATAAAGTCGACCAACTTAGCGCAAATACCGCCGTTTTGCTCGTGTTGTTTCTATAAAAAAACAGAATATACAAACCAATTTCTATTTATTTTTGCTACTTACGTGATGACCGTATTCTTGTGTTGCACACCCACATCCTTCAAAACGCTCGTTAGACATTTTATAGTGCTTTCAGGGTGTATCTGCACCAACTCAGAGATTAAATTACGTACAAGCTGTTGAGAAAAACTATCTCTGTATCTTTGTAACGTCAGTGGTAAAACCCTACATATACCCTTAATAATATTCTCATTGATTCCTGGAAAGTGTCATTAATAACAACACAGGGAATTTTAAATATTTCGTTAATACTTACCGGGATTTCTGAGAACCTGTATCACACATTCAATAACCTGTTTTCTTTCATTTAAACTCGCCGATTGAACTTTATAGTTGATGTCTTTCAATGCAGCAGCGAGCTAGAAGTGAATAATAAAATAAAAAGGGAATTTAGAGGGTATTTTATTCAATAATATTGTAGAAATTACTTTCACGTGAAAAAAATTTACCTCTTCCTCTGCCATTTTCAACGTGTCAAAAGACAGCTGTCAAAGCAAAATGTCATTAGCTCCATTAAAAAAAATGTTAACGGAACTGTTAGTTATTTAAATGTATATGCATGCAATACGTAATACACAATTGTGTAGTGTGGATTGCTCACCAACAGGATACAAGTTTAAAATAATTGTCCAAATTAATGAGAGAATAAATATAATTCGGGAGTGTTTTTGAATACGAAGTTAAACACTCGAAGAGTTTTAAAGTTGTCTCTTTTCTTTGAAAATCGATGGGATAGTGATTGTGACAGGTGAAGTTTTCGTCAATTTTTCCGAATGTAATTTCTAATTATCTTGAAGATTCTCGACAGAAAATTGAATAATGGTTGTCCCGTGCTTGTAAATTTCTCATAGAACGTCTTTAACGCGTACCAGAGATGAAACTTCGTTGATTTATAGTCAGAGGCTCATTAAATTGCGCACTTTATTTCATTAGCATCCACTAAGTTAAAATTTTTTGGATATTATTTTACGATTTATTTATTTATCACTACTATTCCGCGATTAAAAAAGATACATTATGTTATAAGACTTATAAGGAATAAATGAATTATTTTAAATATATACGTTTTTTTAAAAAGTCTGAGAAACACGTCAATTTTAATTTTTGAAAGAACTCTTTGTGATATACGTGAAAGATACATGTACCCAGTATTTCCGCAATTGAAGTTTATAAAAAAAAACAGGGGTCATGCGACACCTCATTTGAATAGTTTCCTTATCGTCTGTTTAATGGTATATATTAATCATTAAAATTTACGAGTTTTTAATGTTTATGTGGAAGAGTAGAAAATCTACTTTTGATGAAAAAAAATATCACAAGTCATTAAGCTAGAATTTTTTTTACGTTTTTGACTTATCAAAAAGTAACATATTAATCATGTCATTAATATTGACAATATTAATATTTTTAGACGTATTCAAAAAGTGGCCTGTCAAAAATAGTATTTTTTCATTTTTTTAATATACGGAATATTTAGAATTACCTCGGTGTAGTCAATTCACGTTTAAACGATTTTTTTCACATCACACCTTAAAATTATAATTACTTTAGAGAAATTTACTAATAATATAACAATCAATTAAGAAACACGTCAATAATTTAAATGTAATGGTTTTGACAAAAATGTTGTTAATTCTGAAATGTTTAGCATTATTTGATGTTATAAAAAACTGACAGGATCAACATAAAAAAATGTTATTATTTTAGAAATTTTCTAACGGTTTTGATGTATTCAAAAAATTTCAGAATAAAAAAGAAAACTGTAATTAATTAAGGTATTTCTGATGTAGATTATATTTACTGTTTTAGTAGCCCTTTTATAATGATTTTTACGCATCAAAAAGATATATATTATATAAAATAGAATAGAGAAATACGAAAAAACGAATATATCAAACAATAATTAGACCAGTAATTAGATATGCAAGCCAGACATGGAAGCTAAATCAGAGAGAGAAAAGCTCGTTAGAAATTTTTGAGACAAAAGTCCTGAGAAAAATATATAAAGGAAAGAGAATAAATTTTATGTGGATAAGGAGAAATAACAGATATAAAAAGGACATTAAGAAAGACTAACAAAACAAGTTTTAACAGGAGAAATAATTGGAAAAAGAAAAAGAGTAAGACCTTGAGTGAAGTGATTGTGAATGGTGGAGAATGACTTATAAGAATTGGGAGTAAGAAATTGAGAAGTGTTGGAAAATGAAGTGCATCTCCCTAAAAGCAACCACGCCAGCCGTTAAAATTTGTTATTATCAATGCATGATATCAATTTTCAACGCCAAAACTATTGTCTCTGTCGATTCTTTCATTCCAGTTCTTACTAAATCAGTTGAAAAGGCTCTATCTCAACCCACAGTGGCGTTATCAGTTACCGAAGGCCATTGCGCTGCTTTCATTCTTTTAAAATATGCCAGCGCTCACCAAGAAAAACATAACGAATTCCAGAACGTTTGGAACGCCGTAGAACAGACTTTCTTCTCAGATAAATACCTAACGTCTTCTACTGAAGATGGTAGGTTTATTTATAATACTTTCTTGTATACTTATACTAATCTCGTTATTATTTTAGTACTCGTAAACATCATGCAGCTGTGCGAATTGCTTATAGTCCAACATCCGGAAAAACTAAAAAAGCTGGAGTCAATTCATCGAGCAATATTATATTGTTCAACGTTTCCTTCTAGCAACACGAGACGCAAATGCCTTTTGATCCTCAAACGAATGGTATCCAGTCTCACCGGCGTAGCGATTGCCCGATCTTTGTTCAGAGAGCTCAATAAATATTTGGAAACCAACAAACCCGATGTAGAAGATAATAAACGTGTGTGTGCGAATTTTTATTCCCGCTGATTAGGCATCCACTGATCAGTCAAAGATCCTAAATTTCTTACTTCAAAACTACTAGCAAATATAAGTAAATTGTAACTTAGTGCACAATTATCAAACGTAATGACTAATTTTAAGTTTTGTGATGATAGAAGTAGAAGATATAGAAAACGTTAATAATAATTCAGTGACTTGCAAAAAATCAAATGATGTATCACATGAATATTGTTTGAATCTAAAAAATCGTTGATTAAATGTACATCAAGAGATAATCCTTCAAAAATAATTTTTTTTATAATTTTGAAGTAATGATACAAATGTATAGAATTACCTACATCATGCTAGATGTAAACTATGTACTTAACAGATTATTTAGTTAATAGGTGCTTGTTCCAAGTAATATTATAGATTTATATAACTCTGATTTTGCTACCTTGAACCTTCGTCTTTGCTTGAAATTGGTTTTGGGAGACTTTTTTGTTTGCGCCAGGACTAAAGCAGGAAGAGAAGTGGCGTTTTAATAGAGAGAAGGCTGTCGATGATGGCGTAATATTGAGGTCGACCCACTACCCTACTCGACGTTCCAGAATGAATGCCCATGGTATGCAACCAATTCCAAACGGCTGGGCAAAAAGGGAAAATGAAATTTAATGGAATAGTTAACGATGAGGATAAGGGGGGGCGGGGTGAGAGTTTCGAGGCGATATTTCCACGACCTTTACATCACGTCCAATGATTCTGAAGAATGCGTCTCCACCAGATATGAATGTTTTTTTATATTAATCTTGACGCCGTGGAATATTCTATTTTTGTCGGGAGTTTAAACGCATTGTTGAGACACGCTGTATGGTTTGTTAGAGGAAATCAGAGGGTTTTGTTTTTTACGACAATTCCAATCGTAGGTAAAAAACGACATTCGTCGACACAAAAATTGGAAATGCAACAAATTTAATTTAAAATAAAATTATTACCTTATTTATTGAATTGTCTTAACAAATACCTTTCGAAGACAGATTTTTAACAGGAATTTTTTTGCGGTTCTTTTTTTGTTTTTATACATAGAGCACATGGAGAAACGTTTAATGGTTATTGTTACGATAGTATGTACGAGGATTTAGATAAATAACGCCCCATACATAGAACTTATTTTTTATTAAATATTTCCTAAATTATAATATTCACTGTTTATTTAATATTACGTGAGCGAATGATTTTGGGCAAGTTCGCGATCGGATAACAAATAAACATTTTTGTTAGAGTCATCAAAATTAATATACATCGGGGTCTTCTTGGTAGGGAAAATAAAAAGAGATTGAAAAGTCAAGTTTGGTTTCTCAGATGATCGAGAAGTGCATAGTGCCTACCCCTGCGATTAAATGTGTTACTTGTTTAAAGGTGTAAGTTGCCCTAATATTTCGTAAGTCTTGTTTTTATTCATAAATTGTTATTGTTTCACTCATTCTCTTTAATTTCCATTAACCATGTTACGTAGTGGTTTAAACCCACCCGAAAATAGTATTTAGATTTGTTCATATACTCATTGAAAGAAAAGAAGCCAAGATGTAACAATATCCATGGCATGTAGAAGATATCCACAAATAGAAAGATATCCATTAGACATCCATGGGTGAATATGTTATGGATATATTTAAAAAAATAAGGTGCATGGATATATCATTATTTCCTGAGTCAGGAAAAGTAATGTCTTGTCTCATAATAAAAATATTTGTAACGAAACGTTTAAAAAAATAGTAGATGGATAAAAATATTAAAGAGGGCGCGCCTAATAGTAAAATAGTTTTTGCCAACCCTGTTGCCGGTTTTTATTTCTAATGAAATATATTTTGATTATAAAAATAATAATACAAATGTCAACTCCTTCGCAATTTCCTTAAAAACTCAATGCTTGGACAGAAATATTTTATGACCATATCGCAATTCCAATATTTATTTACCAAAATATAAATAATAATCGACTCACCAATAACGTAAATCGTAGAAAACAACCCGTAGAATTTAATATAGATATTATTGTTCAACAAGATGGTGCTTCTACTCATTTCCGATGAAGAATATATACTTTTAATGTATATTTTTAAATGATATCTAGAACGTATCATTTGCAATAAAATATTCTAATAATTTTTTTCTAACATCATTAGTTTACACAAAATTTCACTTTGAACATTTACTCGAAAATTTATACGTGGCAACTCCTCACACTTTTAATAAAAATACATGTCATGTAACCAAGGAATATTTACCTGATGAATCATAAAGTTTTCTTTATTTGTTTCAGATTGAGTGTTTGCAATATTAGCAATATTAGCAAATAAAACATTTCATTTATTAAGAAAAAGTAAAAATGGGTTATAATTAGACACTGTGTATAAAGTCTTTCTTTTATTATTTACATGAATATCAAATTTATGCAGATATTTAAGCACCTACGCGTATGGATCTTTTTTGTTTCTTAGTATTTTATGAGCTTTTTTTGAGGTTTTGCAATTTAGTATAGAAATAATATACCTTGATTTGACTCATACAAATGAAGGTATCTCTTTTCTGGTACTAATTAGAGTCCTAATAAACCTTTTAATAACACATACGTTGATCAACAGGTGGCTATACGAATATATTCGAATATATAAGTGTTTCGCATTACCCGATGTTTGTCATTACCCTTAAGATTAAAGTTGACCAAACCACGTGTAAATCGATAGAAAATCTACAACGAAGGATAACGGAGACATGTGCTACAATTATCAGAGAAACACTGCAAAATTTAACTGAACGAACCAAAAAATAGACTTTTTTCTGGTAAGAAGTCAGTGGAGAACATTTTGTTTCATATATAAAAAAAATACTAACTTAAATTTTATTAACAAAAGTATAACAATAATTGAATAAAACAAACAGAGGTGAACTTAAAATAATATTGTCAGAATTATGATTAATTAAAATTCATAATTCTTAAGTTTTTGGTTTGTTTTTGAGCCACTGATATAAAACATCGTGGATTAGATTCATTAACATATCATGATATTCTTAATTTGGATAAAATGTCATTTTCACTAAATTATTGAAACACTTTACTAAACGATAAACTTAAAACGATTACACGATCCGAATCATCTGAAAAAACTAACACAATTTTATGATTCATCAGGTAGATATTTCTTGGTTACATGACACATATATTTATTAAAAGCGTGAGGTGTTGCCACGTAACAATCATATTTTTTCTTTTTTAAAATTAGAAAGTACAACATATGATACCTCATTCCAACACTCTGTATGTTAAAATAAAAGCCAAAGGGTTGAAAATTCACATTGGCCGTGAATTTTATTTTAATTATTCCTGTTGTCCTGCTAAACTTTTTTCTATTAATTTCCATGAGGGTGGGAGAACGAGGTTGGCATTTTCCGACAGGAAAAGAGGAAAATATTCTTTCAGTGTAAGCCACCCTTCCTGCTGGCATACTTCTCGCGATTTGTGTAGGGGGAAGACCTATTAAATCTGAATCAACAGGTAGGTTTTACTGGAATTGCATTAGGGTCGTATTTTTAACGCATATTAACTTATAAGTGATCAGTGATTAGTGCTATCAGGTGTAAATTTTCATTGTAAGTTTCAACTCTATTATATAATTCAGTATAACTCGGTTATTTGAAAAAATACTAATTTTTAAATGTAGTTTATAATGTCCCATAATGAATTGTACACAGAGCAGTGCGAGATAATCCTGACGTCGAAATATGACGATTAGTCTAATATGAACTTAGGAAATGTAGTTAACAAGTTACAGGGTGTTAAAATTGATATGTAATGTGAACTATATTGAAATAATTCAGAAACCGGTTGAATTTGCTAGTAGCTATTTTTGAAGTTAACAAATGTTAACGTAATATTGTTCGTGTGTTCGTATTCTTCGCTAATGGATATTATTTATCCTATATTTAATCATTATTCCCTGCTAGGATATAGGGTGGTGACAAAGTTTTTCCACTTTTTTTGGTCCTTCGCCAAGTACCTCATTCTTAAGAATTACATTCCTGCTTCCTCCTGTGTCCTATTTGATCACGTATCCCTTGGTGGTCTTCCTACCTTCCTTTTTCATTGTGGTATCCAACTTATTGCCCTTCTTTGTATTTCAATTTGGCTTTTCCTTAAAGTGTGACCTATCCATCCAAAAATTTCCGCCTTTTTAATTGTATTCCGGTTCTCTCTTTACCTGGTTGTTCCCATAGGTCTTCATTTTGTATTGTTCTGGGCCGCCAAATTTGTAAAATACTTCCGAGACATCGGGTTATGCATGTTTGTAATTGTTTTTCTATTGTGGGGGTGACTGTCCAAGACTCAGATCCATAGAGTAGGATTGATTTAACCATGCTATTAAAGATCATTATTTTTATCTGTTGTTTTATATTTCTTGTTTGCAAGATCTCTTTAAATGTTATAAATGCACTCCTTGCTTTAGATATTCGTTGATTATCTGAGATTACCATCCTTTACTGCTATTATACTGCCGAGGTAGTTTAAAGCTTCTATTCTTTTAATTTCCTCCCCATCTAATTTTATATCCTCTTCTGTTCTTGTATTGAGATACATAACTTTAGTTTTCTTTATATTTATTCTCAAACCGATTTTACTTCTTTCCCTATTCAACGAATTTATTTTTTCTTGTAGCTTTTTAATTTTATCGCATATCAAGCGTATCTCATTTTCGTTTCATTTTTGTTTAGTTTTGTCCCATCTCCATTCAAATCTGTTTACAAACATTTTGTTATCTCCTTTTTTGACATAATTTCCTATAGCAAATTATGTATATTGGTCTTCCTCTTCTTTCGTTCCTTGCTATTGTTTCTCTAAATACTTTCTTTGTAACACTGCTCTGACGTAGTTTTTCAATATATCTTGATCATCTTATTCTGCGTGCTCTTATATCTGCTGTTTATGGTTTATAGGGATTATGGTATAGATCCATTATTTCTTTATTTGTTCTTATGAATCATCGTTCTACTGTTCTTTTCCCTCCATAGATCTGTCCAATATCTCATGTTTCGTACTTTCCATTTGATTTAGGTTTTACATTTCGCTTCCATACAATTGGACTTATATTACTGTACGATAGAAAGGAAATCTGAAAGATTGTAACAATTGGAGAGAAATAAAGTTAACTAGCATTGTAAATAAAGTATTTTGTAGAATCATCGTAAATAGAATTAAGTATGAAGTAGAAATGGGCTCAAGAAAACAACATAATAGATTTAGATCTAAAAGATCCTTTTTAGACTTAACGAAAACCTTGAGAATTCTAATAGAACAATCAGATGAATTTATGGTACCATTGTTACCATTACTTGTTTTTTCCTTTGTTCTTGATGTTCTTGTTCTAGTTATTCTTTTTCAGGTAGCCCCTTGTTGTTATTTAACACTTTTTCAAAATATTAGTTATTTCCAATTATTTTGGCTAAACACAGACGAGTTGCCTCCTGATTTTTGGTATCTATCTTAGCCCCAAACTTGCACAAAATCTGCTGTTCTGCTGCTTACTCATTTTTCGCGGTATTATTGAATAAATCTCGATAGAATCCAAATATTTATATGGTTTAAATGAGTCAGCGATATTATTTTGATTCACCATTCCCTTTGGAACCCTCCAAACCTCTTACAATGGTCTCTGGATCTGAATATTGCCAGGTGCTTCGTAGTGATTCAGTTTTGTTTCCTAGCAAATATAATTCGAAACGTTTTTGCAACGTTTTCTTTCCGTTATGTGAATATTAACTTTATTTCTTTTCTCTAAAGAGCTGACTGTCCTTTAAGAGGATTTTTTAAGACTAGCACATTTAGTTCAATATTTTCTCAGAAGATTCCTTCTTTTCCCTTCTCAAAGCTTTGATGAAATCAGTCAAACCCACTTTGATGTCTTACTAAGTAATTTTCCAAAGGATTCAAATCGGGGGTGTGAGCGGGTCATCGAATAATCTTCTCATTTCAATAATTGCTCACCTAATGAAAAAAATGAGTTGGTATCTCAACCTGTATAATTCATAAGCTCTCTCTTACACCAAAGACTCCTCTCATTAAAAAGTTAGTTTTGCAGGAAGTTCAAGTTCATGTGGTAATTTATATGGAACCAAAAATCGATCCCTTGTACTTCCAAATTAACCAATAATTTAAATTTATGTTGAAATTGTGATTCGCTGCTTAAATGTTGATTTTTAATATCCCATTATTGGGGTTTCCTTCAGTTAAATACTCGTTTAAATAGTTTTTAAATATACCAATCGATTTTTCAACATTTTTTACACGAACATACCTACAGACTATTTGACGAAAAATGAATATACATATGTGTAATTTTCTGAAATTAGGTAAACCTGGTAGTTATTTTGAGTTTTTTAAATCTAATTTTTGCTATCGTTTTCTTTGCATAATTTAAATAATCTGTAACTCGTTTCTTCATAAATTGAAAATTTTTATTATTTAGGACAATAACTTGAACTGATTGTAAATTCTAGATGGTCTGTTTTATTGCCTCTTTGAGATTTTTCATGCCGGAAGACGTTAAAAGGCACACACTAAAATTGTTCTCCTAAATTCTCAATTAGATTGAAGTAAAAATTAACGAAGTGAAAATAATGAGATACAGGGTGAACTATTCTTAATTTTATTCAATATGAATATGTTTGAAATTTTTGAATGTGTAATAGGACTACAAAGATACTGGGTGATGCTTGGTTGAATTCAAATTGTTTTGCCCCATTTGGTTTTTGAAATTCGTCGAGGCTTGGAAGAAAAATCTAACTTTTTATGCTTAATTCATAGTTTGCCTTAGATTTATTTTAATTAAATCTAAATCTACGCTACAAAGGTTTTTTATTACTCAATCAACAATTTTACAGTTAAGTTAATTTTTTGTTTGTTCGTCGTATCATTTACAGGATGGACACAGACGAATTCCGACATGTCGGTAAAGACATGATCGATTACATATGCGAATATATGGAAAACATCAACACTAGGAGGGTAACTCCCAACATAGAACCAGGATACCTCAGAAAATTGCTCCCGCATCAAGCGCCCGACGATCCAGAGGAGTGGGACCAGATCTTCGCGGACGTAGAAACGAAAATAATGCCTGGAGTGACTCATTGGCAACATCCCAGGTTCCACGCTTACTTTCCCAGCGGGAATTCCTATCCGTCTATCCTTGGGGATATGCTGTCTGCTGGGATTGGATGCATTGGGTTCTCGTGGGTATGTACCTTCAAATTCATTTCTATCTGTAACAAAATTACATTTTTGGGTCATATCCCTATTCGTTGGTGGTGTGCGAATATAATTTTTTGTTGACAATTGATTAGGAAGCATATTTCTCAAAACATATGCGCCTTACGTTTTCAAAAAATATAGAGATCTACAAACACATAAACACATCTCCTTTCTTCTGATTTGATTACATGAAACAAAGAGAGCAACGAATACGAACTTAACCAAAACTACTTTGGCAACATTGCTTTTGTGATATACACATCGACTAGAACACTGCACAGGCCTGGTTCTAATAAAAAGTATATTCAATTTTTTTGTCGCACATACGAATGGATGGGGAAATGTGTAGTATAAAATAATATGTTTACGGTGGGTTAAATTTATGGAGAAGTGGTGCATAGCAAATGATTTAAAGAAAAGATAATAAAGGTAATAAACATTTGAAAGATACAGTCAAATCTTAATGAGTAATAAACACATGGTTTCATAAAAATGCATGAATTAATTTTTGGGACAGAATCACGAGCACATATAACGAATAATTTGTCTGAAAATTGTTTCACACGTTTTCAAGAAAACAAAGTTCCATTGTTAATTGAAATTTGAACAAAAAATATCAACCTCTTACGTGTTAATTTCCGAAAAAGAAAGATTCTAGTAGGCATTTAAATTCGCGAATATATTGATATTTTTTAGACAAATATTGAATAACTGAGTATAGAGCTTTAAAAATACACAGTATATATTTTTTATCATTCTCTCTCTTAAGTTTGAGTCAAGTTGTTTACAATTTCCGCAAACGGTACTGTACATATAGTAACTCAACTTCTACCCAGAATGTGTGCTTGGCCGCAGTGAACATCAGGCGAGAAAGAGATGAACGAAGCACGGTATAAATAAACGCACCAAACGAGAAAAATTATAATGGTGTGAATAAAAAACCACAAGCATAACCTGTAAAAATGCATCAACATTGTTGCCAAATTATACATTTCTATATTTCTAGGATACAGGCGCAATTAATTGTTTAATTTTTCCCAATGTTTGAAATATAAGCGGTTGAAATTAAAAAAAAATTGCATTAAATTAAAAATCTGTACGAACGGTGGTACGTATTTCTTTTTTTTGACATTTTCTCCGTCGTTTAAAATTATCTTAAAAAAAGAAATACATCCCCTTCTTTGGTGTAGAAATCTGCATATCTGAGTTTTTGAATCATCTTATCACCACAATCCGTTTTCGATATACATATTTGCAATTTAAATATATATTTTTGATATATTTGGAGAATATTGGTACTAATTTTTTTTAGGCTTCAAGCCCAGCACTGACTGAATTGGAAACCATAGTTCTCGACTGGTTAGGTAAATATTCCAGAATATACCAAATCTATGGAAACAACTACAAAAAAATTTCTAATTTAGGTAAAGCAATCGGACTTCCAGATCAATTTTTGGCATTCAAGGAAGGAAGCAGGGGTGGGGGAGTTATTCAGGTAAGAAAAACGAATTTAAAAAATAACTTAAATATTTAAGCCCATTTACCTTACGGTGTGGAGATACAGGCGCAGCATTTTTTCTACGCCATTCTGTCCTGCGCCATTCCTTGTGTTTCTCCTCATTTTAAATTTCTTTTTTGCAGCGTTTTCGCTATTTCACTTTTCCATTATATCACGTTCTCCTTGGTCTCCACCTTTGGCGCTTTTGATTTCCATATTCCTTTTACCATTCTTTGCTCATCCATAGGCACCATCTTCCTGAACCACTCTAACTGTCTCCTTTCAATTATAGGTCAGTACCGGCACATACACACTGCTAAATATTCTTATTTTATGTTTCTACACAATTCTTTATTTAATACATAAAATAGTTTTGTCGTAATTCTATTATTTCATTCCTGCTCTAATTCGCCCCGATTGTTCAACCATGATCCCAAATGTATTTACTTTATGGTTTTGTCTTGGATGGTTATTGTTGTTGGTACTACATTTCTTGATATTAGTGTTTCTACACTTATCTTCAAACTCTACTTCTTGAAATCCTCTTTCCGTATATTGATGTTGTTTTGTAGATTTCTTTCAGAATTCGCCACTATCATCATGAGATCATCAGCGTATGTCTTTTCCGGTATCAAAACTTGCAGGTTTCTTATTCCCACTCTAACCTTTCTGCGGAAATTCCTGTATTCTTTACCTATTTCATCCAGTACAACAATGAAAAGGAGAAGAGTAACTGCCCATTTTGTCTTACACCCATTTTTGTTGTGAATTCCCCTGACACTTGATTGTATGGTCTTATGGTACTTCTAGTACATAGACATCTCTTGATAGCTTATATAAGCTTGTTATTAAAACTCCTACTTTTCAAAACTGTTCAGATTTCCTCTCTAGATACCGTGTTAAATGCTTTTAATAGGTCGATAAAATCTAAGAAGTTATCATTGCAACTTATTGCTCTTTCTGTTAGCAACCTTGTCAAAAAAATTAAATCTGTTGTCTCATTTCCTGGTTTAAAACCACATTGATTGTAAAACTAGGCTCTAAAACCTTTTTTATTTTTTTACAATATTATCTGATACATTTTACTGGCTGCATTTAGTATAGACACTCCTCTATAATTGTTGAATTTTTTCGGATCTTCTTTCATGAGGATGGGCAAAATAGTTGCTAGAGACTAGTTTGCTGGAATCTGGCCATTGATCCAAACTACGTTTATTATTTTATACTGCATCTCTTTTCATACGTTTTAACAGTTCTACCTTAACATTATCATGCCCTAAAGCATTCCCATTTTTTTATTTACTGATGGCCTCTTGTAATTCCTCCTTACTTATACTATTTTCCGGCTTATTTCCTACTTCACCCTCAATACTGTATACTTCTTGTATTTTTCCTATTCTCAGACTCTTTAGTGTTCTATAAAGTAGTTTGGTATTTTCTGTACAGTCATTTTTCATTTTGCGTCCAAATGCTTCCCATTGTTTTGTCTTGGCTTCTTTAATCTTTTCTTTAATTATAATTATTTTGTTTTTAATATTTTTCGTAATTTCTTATTGTTCTGTTATTCAGATATACTTGTTGAAACTATAGCAATGGTGATTTGTTATTGTTATTTTATTTTTTGTAAATTTGATTTGATACAGTTGTCAAAAAAATATATTTTGAACTGTCATGTAGATTATCTTTGGTCTACTAATATGAATTTACAATATGCTTATTTTTACGTTTTAGTTTTTCTTTCCTGTAGTTTTGGTAATCTTTCTTTTTTGATATTCACATTTGCTCCTTCCCACCTTGCGATCTTTCAGCTGCTGTTCTTTTGCTTTACTACCTACATTACCTATCTCGTCCTCTTTTTCTTCAAAATAATTATCATCCTGATCCATCGTTTCTTTTTTTTATTTTTGGTATAAGCCTCTTTCTTTCCTCAACTCTTTTGCATAATCCTCATCCAACCAGACATCAATGCCTTTTAACTCTTTTGCGTTTTTTAAATTTTATTTCTTTTTTGTTTTGTTGTTAACTTGATTAGCATTGGGCTGGCGTGAACTTCTTTGAATAAATCTTTTAAACAATGCAGTAGATACAAAAAATTCCGACAGCGGCACGTGGTAGCTAACCTCTTTCCTTTTTTTCGATTCAACTGATATCAAATTGACTAAAAAACTACTTTTCACACTTTGATTTTTTATGTTAGACTTCAGCAAGCGAGTGCGTTTTAGTATCCATGTTGGCCGCCAGGGCGCAGGCCATCAAAAGGTTGAAACAACAACATCCTTTTGTCGAGGAAGGACTCCTATTGTCCAAATTAATGGCGTATTGTTCGAGAGAGGCGCATTCGTGTGTCGAAAAGGCCGCCATGATATGTTTCGTTAAACTGAGAATCTTGGAACCGGACGAAAAGTCGTCGTTAAGAGGAAAGACACTCCTGATGGTAAGAGAAAACTAATTTTCCGAATCACCCTTTAACAACTCGGATATAGAAATTTAATGTAAACAATGACAATAATAACGAAAAACGGAACCGAGTTTTTACGCCACGAAGGAAATGAAATAGTCTAGGCAAATAAAACATAATTTTAATTAAACTTGAAATTAATTTTTCTACCCTATGTTGGTTTACTCTCGAAGCTACATACACGGATATTAATACTTTCCAATAAACTTGTTTCTTTAAGGCGATGGAGGAAGATGAAACGATGGGATTGATTCCGTTTTTCGTTTCAACCACTCTTGGAACAACTTCATGTTGTGCATTTGACAATTTAGAGGAGATAGGCCAAGTGTGTCAAAAGTTTCCATGCGTTTGGTTACACGTCGACGCGGCGTATGCGGGGGGCTCTTTTATATGCCCTGAACTTAAATATCTCCTCAAAGGCATCGAACACGCCGATTCTTTCAACACCAACCCCAACAAATGGCTCCTCACCAATTTCGATTGCTCCACCTACTGGGTAACTATGAACTAGATTTATCTCTTACTAAATAAGTGAGCATTTCTAAATTCTTCTGAGCCCCCCCAATAACGGTTCAGCTTTTGGTTTTTCTAGGTTACAGACCGCATTAGGCTGACTTCTGCTCTTGTAGTAGATCCTCTGTACCTCCAGCACGGCTATTCAGATGCCACCATCGACTACAGACATTGGGGTGTCCCTTTGAGCAGAAGATTTCGATCCCTTAAAATATGGTTCGTGTTACGGACCTACGGAATCTCAGGACTGCAAAAATACATCAGGAATCATATAGCACTTGCGCACAGATTCGAAGAACACGTGGTCAAAGACAGGCGATTCGAAATATGCAACGAAGTCAAAGTAAGTATGAAAATTCTAAAAAGGTTATGTCTGGAAAACGTACGGCGCTTCGTAGATTCAAAAATAT
Organism: Hermaeophaga mercurialis; assembly: GCA_951812935.1. Classification (NCBI taxonomy): domain Eukaryota; kingdom Metazoa; phylum Arthropoda; class Insecta; order Coleoptera; family Chrysomelidae; genus Hermaeophaga; species Hermaeophaga mercurialis. The sequence continues at coordinate 2,925,647 of OX638363.1, forward strand.
GCCACAATTAAAAAACAGTTATCGTACGGATTGTCATAATAGTCGGTATTGATAATTTTGTTGTTATTAGTGCAATTCTGGTTTTCAGTTAGGTTTGGTGTGTTTCCGACTGAAGGGTAGCGACAAATTGAACGAGAAACTTTTGAGTAACATTAATGCGTCAGGAAAATTGCACATGGTACCTTCCAATGTCAATGATAAATACGTGATAAGGTTTTGTGTTGTGGCCACCAATGCTGATGATGACGATATTGGTGAGTTAGTAAAGCTGTTATTCGATTTATTAAGAAAAGGATTTTTTTAGATTATGCCTGGGAAGTTATAAAAGAATTTGCAGAGGAACTCCTAGAAGCCCATTCTGTAGAAAAAGAAAGGGTAAATATTAATTAACATTTAGAATTATCTCATCTAAATTCAAGATGTTTCGACAGTACATATTTCAGAGTTTTTAACAGATTAAAAACATAAAGAAAAAGCTATTAAAAAGAGACCAAGATGAACAACTAGAAGAACCTTAATCTTTGCATCAAGTGTGTGAAACATTATTGAAAATTTCTTGCAACAAAAAATACAAAAAATGTGGATAGGCTTTTTAAAATCGGTAATAGGCTGTTCACTATGAAAAGGCACTCTTAAAATAGGAACGAACTCCTAAGAAATGAGAAACAAGTTTTTACAAAGGGCCTTAAACCGATATTAGGCTTTTAAACATTATCACAAGGTATTAAAAATGTGGATAGGCTTTTTAAAACCTGGTGATTATGAGAAGTGAGTTTTAAAATAGGAGAGAATTTTTAAGAGAGAATTTTTCTTATAAAGGTCTTTTGAAAATTCTGACAAAGAATTTAAAATGTGGATAGGCTTTTTTGATAATAAGCTGTTTACCATGAGAAGAAAGGACTTTTAAAAAGTCTCACAAAGTATTAAAACTGTAAATATGCTTTCTAAAATCAGTAATAGGTTGTTAATAAAGAGAGGAAGGGAGTTAGAATAAAAACTCTTAAAAAACGAAAACAAGTGTTTACCAAGAAGAATTTTCTTTGTATACTTGGTAGACGGGAATCAAAATAAACACACTAAGAAAATTATATACTCTTGGTTAACTGCGAAATTATTTTTTTGTCGAATGATTCGTTTCCCACACATGAATAAAACTCGATATGTTACAGATGTTTCGGGTTTTTTTTCTCATTTATTTTTACCACGTCATTTTATTTATTTTAGTTTACCCATTCGTCTAGAGAAGCGATTTTACGGTCTATAGAAAATAACTATTTAAGGAAATGATATCAACTGTAGCCGTTAACAGAAGGACAATTGCATTCGAGTAAAATTAAAATGTTATTATGAAAAGCACATCTTTCAGATTTAATATTTTATAATTCAACATAAATTTCTAATAAATATATGTGATGCGTCTTATAAATAATAATTATGAAAGGAATTTGCCCAAGAATCGAAAATTAAATTAATTACGATACTTCAGAAAATATAATATAAAGATATTAACATAACAACGCTAAGTAAAGATGAGAAAAGAGGTGCTAATTGGCAAGTTTTTTAACACCTTGTAAATACCGTTTGCAATATTTATTAATAATAAACACCCGAATAAGGCGATTTCCATTAGCTTATGACTTAACGACGTTATGACTCTTTGAATTTTATTGCCAGGAACTCCAGGACGAAGTGTACGATCTCCTTGAGCGAAAGAAGAAAGAAACTCTGGCACATAAACGAAGTTTCTTCGTCCGAATGGTCAGTGATCCGAAAATTTATAATCCTTCCATTGCTAAATCATTACCGTCCACAAGAAGGCACATCACAGAACAAGCCGATTCGCCATTATCTCCAGACGGAAACATTACCGTCCAACCACCCTCGTAAGTCCCTTTTTTGTCATAACTTCCTATTATGAGTGGAAAACTCATAGGCAGATATCGGGGGTTATTTTATAATCAACAATAATTATTAGATTATGCTTGTTACACCAATGTAATGTATCCCTTTCGAACGCCGAATGTATAGTATGGTTGGAAATATACCGTTGACATTTAGTGTAATAGATCCTGTTTAAACCTCATTGTGTAGGTTTCAACATCCTCGAACCGCAATAAATGGGCCTGTTACTGTTAATATTTTATTTATTAGTAACGACATAATAAGTACAATGAAAATTAGTGGAATACTGAAGTACTGATTTATTCATTTCAATAAAAATTAAATTTGACTATATCTTCTTCTTCCAATGTGATTAATATTTATCTGTTCATCAATCTTCTATATTGTTTATCTTCGTCTATTTTCGTTGGGTTAAATATCCTTCTTATTATTTTCCTCTCGGATATGCCTTATTGCTTTCTGTACACTCTTAATTTTAACTTATTACTTATATATTTTTGGTTTTCATTATTTCTTTATATCTGTAATAAGCATTATATCCGGATTGAATTCTTGGATTAATTTCCATACTTCTGTTATTTTTGTTGTCGATTATTATACCAAGATACTTAAAACTTGTTATTTATTTCTTCAAATTGGTGTTCTCCTATTTTTTTATAATTTTGATTCTTTCTTCTATTTCTGTTAATTCTTTTCATGTATGTTATCTTCTTGGCATTAATTTATAGTCTTTTCTTCTTTATTTCTTTATTTTTTCTCTACTATTTCTTCCAAACGACTTGCATTCCTCGCTCCTACTGCTAGATCGTCAGCATACGCTATAACTTGGGCAGATTTTTGTATTATGATTCCCTTTACTTCGCAATCTCTAATAGACAGTCCATCGTTTTACCTTACCTCTTTTCCTATCTGTACTCTATTTGCTGTTCTTTCGTTTGTGTCATTCCTGGTACTTACCTATGAGTTTTTTATTGCTGTATCCATCTCTGCCAGTAGATTTATTGTAATATGGCTTACAATCTGCTCAAGTTAATTCTATAGCATTGAAATAGTAATGGTAGAATGATATTCGTAATGCTTCATGTCTGTATTCGGACATTTCATCTGTGACATAAATACATTGTTTTCTAAACATTTTCGCCAATTATAGTAATTCTGGTGGGGCTATTTTTTCATCAAAATTGATGTTATTTTCTCTCTTACTTATACTTAAATTTTTGTAAGGTATTATTATAGACAGAACCTATTTATCAACTAAGGGAAATAAGTTAACAATTTGTAATAATAAATAATTATTTAAACATCTACTTACTGTTAAAATAATATTTTAGCGTACAATTAGTTTTGAAATAAACTGCTTTTGAAGTAGTTTCAATTCAAGAGACCCAAAATATAGGCAAATTTCAAATGAAAACATATAGGGATGTTAGCTCTGAAGAGATAACGCTCAGTAATCACGTTTTTCAGATTCAATCTGTCAAACATAAATGATGTGTTATAGCTTGTATTTTTTTCTTAATTTATAAATAACAGATATTTATGATTATGACACGTTAGAATATTTTGTTTTCAAATGTAGATTTTAGATGAATAGAAACCAAGTAACAAATTTAGTACGAATTTAGAGACTGATTTAGTATTCACGATAGGAATGTATATAAAATGACAGATTTTCTATTATGTCTTAGCTCACGTTCGAGACCGGTACATTCGCTACGGAGGTAAAATTAGAAAATGTGCTAGATCACTTACGTAATTTGTGTGAAATTTGCTAGTCATGCAGTCCATATCCCGGCAAAATAAATTAACCGTCACGCCGAATTCAACATCTTCATTTAGTTTGTTTTTGGAAAAATTACATCATATTTCTATTGATTTCGATGAGTAACAACCAAGTTCAAGGGTCTATTAAATTATTCAAAGAAGTATGTACCGCTTATTAGTAGTTTGTAATATTGTAGATTTCATTTAATTTCCACCATTATTTGTTACATCTTGTAAATACTACAAGTTTCCGATGTTAGAAGCTCAGTAATCCATTTGTTTTGTATAAAAGTAGCTAATGGGTGTCCTAAAATTCGCCCACGAAGTAATTTTGAAAATTCAAAAACACAGATTCATAATAATAATTCATAAATAAATTGTAAATTTGATTTTGATTCAGTAGATACATAGTATTCATTTTCCTCCTTCAGGAATTGAGTGGTCGTGGGCTAAACCTTAGTCTGGAATAACGAAAGATTTTTGAGGCTAAAAGAGAACATCCTGTAAATAATAAAAATATTAAGAAGAAAATTAGATTAAAAACATATTTCATTATATAAAGAATGTACAATTTATCGGCATGCGTTGTGAAAAAAAATACACCAAAAATAGCAAACGTTGTAAGATTCAAAAGGTAAATTAAGGTCGGGTTTCAAACAATTGTTTTGGGAATGCGGACACTTAAGTCCACCCATATTGTATATAAAACTTTTGCAACATTGCAAAAGTACAAAGTAGAAAGCAGGAACGGTTTAGCGAGCAACAATAATTAAAGAAAAAAAAATAATTGGGTTAAGCCACTTAATCGAGCCGGGTCTAAGGGTAGTTCAACGCAAGAAACTAGTTTGCTTTATCAAAATCTTGCCACACTCAAGTTGAATATGATAGAACTTTCGTGTTATTCATTTGTTACCTTGGCATTTTAGTTTTAATTATCAAAGAAAAAGGGTTAGAGTTTGAGCAGTCAGTTGTCTTTCTAACCACGAGTAAGAATTTACCTCAATTTCAAATCAGTATGAGGTGATTGCGTTGTTTCTTGGACTGCATGGCAACTGGTATATTGTCCACATTCATATTTTGCAATTTAGGTACAAAAACTGGATTATCAGGCCACGATAGCGATCACTATTAGCTATTATTGCACGATCAACTGCATATTCAAAGCAAAATTAACATGTTGTGGATGTGTTTCTTGCTCAATAATCATTTGTAGATATTCTTAACCCCAAATGCAAAAATTTTGACGATTAACCAAGCCATCAAGATGAAAATGAGCTTCAAGGTTGAAAATGATTTTGTTCCAAAAACAGCATTCACTTGTTGTTCCATAATCCATTCAGCGAACTCTTTTTGCTGTTCGTGGTCAGTAGAATTTAGTTCGTGAGTAAATTGAACTTAGTAAGCAAATCTTTCATAAGAATACACTGCAGAGAGCTTTTTAATATGTAATTCTTGACCACTGAACCGAATTGATGTTCTTGGACCTCTCACGTATTATTTCAAATCACTGATGAGGTCAAATCATTATTCCTACTATATTTTGTACGAAAATCACGAACTGTGTCTTCCAAACCTTCATTATTTTTTAAAAACGTTGCTCAAGCTGCACTTTCCCGTAAAAAATGGAACAAAATTTAAATCTTGCGTGAATTATGGGACCATTCGAATCTAAAAGGGGCTTAGCGTAGGGCCCTGGAGTATACTAAGTTTGTTTTTTTATACAGGAGTTCTTCGTGGATCAGCTGGCCCTTGGCGTTCTTGTTTCAAGGTATTTCAGATGATGGAGCTACAGGAAACTTGCCAATTAGGTAAATATATTTATAAAAGTATAAAAGACATTTGAAAAATATTACTTCTGATGCTTTTTTATTTGTAATGCCGCGTCTAGACTAAACAGACAAAATAGAAACAGGAGAGAAAACAAAAAGACAACTTTTTAAATAATTTCAAAAGAACAAAACAAAAATACTTTGACAAGAAATGAGACTCGTGATTGTTACAAAATCCGGAAACAAAACAGATCAGAGACAAAAAAAAAGTCACTGAAATGCTTCAGTTTTATTGTTAAAAAATTCAAATTTCTGTTTTGTTTGTTTGGTCTGGATGCGGCATTAGATACACTTTTTAAGTAAAATATACAGACAGGCCCGGATTAATGCAAAAACAAAGTAAGCACTTATTTAGGGCCACTGCTAAAATAGGGATTGCAATTTCATTTTTTATTTCTAAAAAAAAAATATCAACAAAAAAATAATATGAAGAGTCGAGGTATTTCGGTATTTTATATAAATTGTAATTCTTATCATCATAATAGATAAACAAACCCCAAACATTATAATTGCTTAGGGCTTTTTAAACGGTTAATCCTGCTCTGGTTACAGGCAGATTTTGATTTTTTATCTGACAATACTTCCAATTAATTTTCTGATTATTTTTTATTTATACAAGATTTTATATAAAAAGCTCTTTTTTTAATAACATTAGAAGTCGACTTTCAAATTTTCAAATAAATGGGACGATTTATTATATTAGATTATTTCATTTCAATGAATAATTTTTAATAATTTTTTCAGGGGTAATAATATTTTCATCGTTTCTTGTATCAAAAATGAATGACTTACGTGTTTTTACAAAGAAAAATTACTCTAGTTTTATTTCTAATAAACTAACCGATTCAAGAAAAAAAAGTCGAACGGATTAAAATCCGTAGGCCGAAGAGTCCATGAAACGATTTATCTTTAGAGGAAGATAGTGTCTAAATGGATTATTAATTCGCTAAACTCTCAATTACGTACATGCTTAATATATGAACTAAATATACTTTTCTTTAGTCTGTACAATCAACTTTTTATTTTATTTTGACCCCACATACATATTGTAATATTATACATAGATTAAAAACATTAAAAATATATTGCAGGAAGGTTTGACTGTAATAATAATAATAAGAGAAATTATCAATAAATAAACAAATTTACACAAATATCAATAATTTTTCATGCAATAGAATGACACATCGAAACATATTTTTTTAGGAATAATAATGTGTGTGCAATAATGTAAATATGTTAAAGTGATCAGTATACATTTAAGATTAAGCATGTAATACAATAATTAATGTTTGTAAATTAGATTTTTTATTATTTCTGAAATATAGTAAATAAAATTGAGTACATGTAAAATTACACATCTAAATGTCATAAAATTAAAAAAAAATGATTCATTTTATGTGTAAAAGTTTAACTTAAATTGTTTTATTTACTGAAATTAACAAAAAATACTTGTTTATACAGAAATTTGGGAAGGACTTCAAGATGATTAATTTTCCCGCCTTTTGTTGACATGGTACAAAAGTAAGACAATTTTTGGCGTTAGCGTTTACAAAATACTAAGTTTTATGTTTCTCGTTATTTTGATGATTTTTTTTTATTTTGGTAAGTCTAATGTAAGAAATATAATTATTAGTGTTAAGTCTAAACCCACGTTGAGATCATTTTAGAACCAACATGAATCTAATAGAAAATACACAAAGTGCGCCCAACAAAATTTATGAATTGGTATTAAATGCTAAAAATAAAAATTATAAAAATACATTTTTTTCTTTCATAACAAAATATAATATTACAATATGTTATTTTCAAACATTTTGGACGCCATTATTCTCACTGCCTCGAAGACAACTAGAAAAGTATGCAACTCATATCATTTATGTTATAAGTCATTGTATGAGATATCAGGCTTTTTTATACTACTAAATCACTCTGTGTATATCCTGATTTCGCAGGTTTAGGCATCTGGATACGAAAGTGCGCCTGAAAACTTCAGGCAAAAGCGGCAATGGACATTCTCCTTCTGTTTCACCAGACGGTGAGAATAGCAGGTCCCCAAAAAGGTCCCCAGTTTCGTCCAGACGTTCGTCTCCTTCAGGGACTTCTTAAAATTCAAATGGATTCAATTCAAGAGATATTTAACTTGTGTAAAATGTATGTAAAAACTAATAAATTGTAGTCAATGTTACTTGTGTTATCTACGTTTTTATTAATATTAATCCTAGATTTGGGTTTGAATGAGTATAACTTAGATTTTACTTCTAAATCTAAATAAAAAAAAAACTCAGATGGAGTAAGGTCGAGAAGTCTAGCCGGCTGCTCCCCAGATCCTCTCCATCCAGATGAAATTTTTCAGGAAACACTTTTCAAGAACGAAATTTGAAGTTTCAAAAAATGCATCACTTGACCACAATTGCAATTTGCATAAAAGATTTAACTATACAAAAATATACTATTTAATTATTCGACAAAGAAAAAAGAAAATATTTAAACATTGCATATGTAGACTTTAATGTTTTGTGAAATAACTTGAAAACAGTTTATTTTTGGAATGGTAAAGGTTACGTATTATTTGAACAGAATTAAATAGGGAATAAGAGTATGTTAAAACTATTGATTTTCAGACAGAGGCGTAGAAAATATTGGGTTAAAGATACCCAGACCACCTGTATGACATCCCTGGAAAAAATGATCAAAGAATTATTTCCCTAAGAACGTTAAGTTTTTCTATACCCGAATCATTACATGTACCAGAAACATACAAAATAGTATCAACAGCAAATAGACGCATTTTGCAGCCTTCCAGGTCTATTAGAAAAGTATCATTAATAAATATTATGAAGAGTAGAGACCCAAGTACACTACCCTGAGGTACCCCAATCTCCACTTTTAATTTTATAGAATATTTTCCCTAATTCTGGTTTGCTGATATCGATTTTAAAGATATAATTCGAGCCACTTGTACGTTGAATCAATAAAACCAAAGTAGTTATTTAATTTAAGACACCAGACTGTTTTTTGATAAAAAATTGTGTTTAGTATTGAATTGAATTGTTTATAAACTAGTAATTCGAACATTTTTTCAAGACATGATAGTGTATTAATAGGCCCATATTCTTCAAGTAAGTTTGTACCTTGAACTTTAGATATCGGTAAAACTACAGTGAGGTCCATATATACGGAATAAATTCATGAAAGAAGGGGATAATATTTTTATAACATAACTTGTAAAATTAAGAATAAAATTCGACTTGTTTCAGGTTTTTCCCAAAAAGTTCATAATAACGTTAAAAATGAAATGAATGGACCTCACTGTATATTAGTTTTCCCAATTTGTTTTAGTTAAAGATATATTTATGTTTAATAAAGCACAGTCAATGCCGCCAAAAATATTTTTTAAGAAGTTTAAAATTTATTTCATCTTCAAGGTAATGATTTTTTTTTGTGAAAAGTTATCTCATGTAAACTTAATAAATCAATAGTATTAAATGTAAAAAAATAATTGTCCTGGTAGGAATGATTTATTTGTAAAATATGCGAATTAATATTATTAAAAGTTGTTGTAAGATCTTCAAATATTTGTTAAATATTTGGCACAGATTAATATTAATTATGACACCATTAATCATAGCTAATTTTATGGTAATTTCAGTATGTGGATTTACAACTTTTTTTAATGTCTTCCACATAAATTTTGAAATTAAGGACTTTTTCAACTCATCAGAAGTTAAGTGTAACGGACACCTAAAAACATGGTAATCCGTATATTTTTGAATCCTTGAAATGCATTCTTCATTTGACTTGCCACAAATAATACTCATAAGTAGATATGTTTTCATCTATATTTGCGTCTTTGAAATTTCCATTTGTTATCATTTGTTTCTGTTTCAACTTCATTCTCTCGTTGAATTTTTTTTCAGTGCCAGCACCCTGTATATTATTTGTGGAAGAAATACTTAAGTTCTCGGTCTCTGTAAATATTGTTTCTTGTTGCTTCACCTTTTTTCTGAACACTTTTATCTGATGTAATTACCGGTTTCGTACTGTTTTGGTGATGTTATTCCCTTATTTTCCAATTTATAACTTTGTTTGTTGACTAATTTTACATTGTTCGTGTGTTTTATCGGCTGTTCTTCCCTTTTTTCAGTTTTTTTTCCTTCGATTTTGTTAAAACTGTCACTAAATCAATATTACCCTCTTCCAATTTGTTTACTTCCTCTTTTAAACAGTGTATTTCTACTCGTAACTTTTTTGTTTCTTGGCATACACAAGTTTATAATATTTTAATAAATACTTTTTAAGAATGCGATAATATTTATATTCTTATTAAGATTCACTTTTAGTTATGAATATAAAACATTCATACTATAACACAATATTTCGCAACTGTATCGTTTAACAGATTATTTAAAAAAAAATGTTAAATTTTCAATACATATAATATAATAATATTCATATAATTAAGTCAGTAAAATTTTTTTTTATTATTTCATGAAAGCAAACAGTTTGGTATTGAAATTTTAAATCACCTTATATGATTATTTTTATATCAAATATTCATTATGTTAAATAATTTTACAAGAACATTTAAGACCAGTGATTCATGAGTTAAAACATAAAAAAAGTTTTTTAAAAACTTTAAAATACGTTTTTGCTGATTTTAATAACATTTTTTAAATTTTTTGATATATTAATGAGATATTTCCGGGGTTGTAAACGAGGGACACATCGTTAGTTTTTTTACACGAAAAAATAGTACCTAGTACAATTTTTAAATTTTTTTAAGTAACTAAAAAAACCACTTTTAAGGCACTTGAATTATTTTTGTATTCAGCTTGATCCTCTAGATAAAAAATATTAAAAACCAAATATTTGCTTGTTTCTGAATCTATTGAGACCTAAACTACAATATAATAATCTTATTTTTTTTTCGAAAACGAAGTGAAATACGAAATCTAGAAATATTTTAAAAACTAAAGAACCACACTACGGACAACCAACACGTTTTTTTAGATATTAATAAAAAAAACAAAACAAAAATTTAACACCATCTTTGATAAGTTTATAGGTATTTTTTTAAATTTTATTCTAAGCAATCCGATTCAATTTTCGTGCCATATAAATAAATCACAATGTAATTCGAGTCTCATTCGTTTTTATATTTACAATCTGAAGATCGTAATTTGCAAAACACAAAAGCATTATTATCTAATTCTACGATAATTATCTCGTATTATAAAATAATAGATCAGCTGCGTCGTAACAATAAATTAAATCTGCGACTTTTGATAAATGTTGAATCATCGGCGCCTCACTTGCAAAGACGTAACTTTAAAAAAATAAACAATTGTGCACAAAGCTAACAAAAGTCGTAAACGGTGTTTGATTTAGACGTGACCTTTTTTAAACAGTTTAAAGATTTTTCGAACGTTAGTTCGTTTCCTGGAACACGAGGCGAAACAGATTTTTAGTTGGTTTCATTTAAATATTTGTAGTACATTAGGACAGGTGAATAAATTAGGTATCACTTCATTTTTAAAAATACCTTCTTATACACTCAAAAAAAATGTAATTTTTTACAATAAATTAAGTAATTTTCACACAATTTCATATGTGAAACAATTAATTATTTGAAATTAGATTTTATGTAAAATTACAATTTATAATATGTAGGAAAAATTACATTGGAAAATTACTTCGCGAAACTACTTAAGTTACCATAAATATTATGTGAAAATAAAGTTTTACAGAACAGATATAATATTTTAGGATATATTATGTACTTTCACATAACCGATTAAATTATTGAAATTTACAAATTATGTTGTCTACGAATTATAGTATGTAAAAACTGTTGCAGTGCTACATACAGGGTGGCCCAACGAAAACTTGACATGGTGGTTTTGGACAATATTATCGTAGGAAAAAAAAACACTCGGACAGGTCGATTTTTGTTCCGAGGGGTACATTTTTTTACGCTACGCGCAGCATCGTCACCTCAGCCCTAGACCAGTGGGCTGAACAACCCTTATAATTTAAATAAAGAATAGGGGTCGAGTCGCATATCGTTTGAAAGTCCCCCTCGGAACAAAAATCGACTTGTCCGAGCGAATTTGTTTTTTTACGATAATATTGTCCAAAACTCCCATGTTAAGTTTTCGTTGGGCCAGCCTGTATATTTTAATAGAAGTAATAGAAGTAAGTACTGACAGTACCAAATTACAACATAATATCGTTTTCCAACAAAATAAGTGACAATCCATGTACCAAATAAATTGTATACCCAATTCAAAAATTTTATGTTATGTATCTAGTTTAAAAAATAGAGTTAATATTGCGCCAAATGGTTTTAAAAAAAGTATTTATCTTCCGATGCCAAAGGAATAATTAAAAACAAAAACTTCTTTTTCTTCGGTTAAGGATTATAGCACAAAAACCTATCAAACCCAGAAAAAAAGTGAAGTGATTCTGGGACATTTAGAAGTATGGACAGGAATGATTTGGACTTATTAAGAAGGAAAATTTATCAAATGTATGAAGAATAATCTGTATCAACCCTGGTTTCCCAAAAGAAGAGGCAGACCAACGATGAAACAAACATTTCTAGTAGCATTTCAAGACTAAGAAAACTTTTGCTTTAAATTGTTTTTAAATATCACACAATTGATAAAAAAACAAACCGTAATGGAATCTTCACGTTTACGGGAATAGTTTCATAAATATTTAACGGCTATTAAACAATATAGAGCAGAAAATCAACCAATTATCTACATTGACAAAAGGTGGTTCGATACAAATGACACTGCAAGAAAAGGATGGAATTATTTTTCCAAAAATTATCAAATCAAGGCTTCTTCAAATAAAAGCAATAATAGAGCAAGTTCAGAAAATGGTTTTGGTCCGAACTCTTTTTTGCTTTCAGCTACAAACAGAGCAGATTCTTCTCTAGATTACTATTAAGACACACAACTTTTTTAAAATTTGTTTGAACATCTTAAACGTCTTAAAAATAAAAATAAATCAAGAAATAGCATGATTGTAATGAACAATACTAGTTATCATAGTTGTCAAGTAAAACAGCTTCCTAATTCTAGTAGTACAAAAGCAAAAATTCAAAATTTTATAATGAATAATAATTTATACTTTTAAGAAACAAAAAACGGAATCTTTTGGAAGTTTTTTAATCTTAATACTACAATATCTTATTAGTAATATAAGAAGGTATTTTTTTTTTCAACTTAACCCATTTGTTTTGTTTTTTTTTTCTTGTTCAGAATCTTTTTTTATTATTTGTTTTTTTTAAACTGGGCAGATTTACATGAATACACATAGGCGTAGATATGGTTCTAGGAAATTGACACTTACTAAATTTACACATACATAAGGATATATGATAGAATTATCTACATTTATTTGCAAAGTTAAATTCATGTTCCTTAAATGTTCTAATATTAAATTAACGCTGTCCTTATTTTTGAGATGTGCTAATAAACACGCTAAATGTTAATAATCATAACTTGTAAAAATCTTTTTCATATTCCACAAATTTTTATTCTACTTATTATGTCGTTACTAATAAAATAAAATATTACTTTTAATTGATCTTTGTTTCCATTTAATTTAAAATATATTTTTAATTATAAATAACAATAAATTAATACTAATAATTTATTGCGGTTCGAAGATGTTGAGACCTACAAAATGAGGTTTAATCAGGTTGATTTTTTACAATGGTATATTTTGAGTTCTTCTATATCTCTAAAGTCTCTCTTTTACATATTCCATGTCTGTAATAAAATTGTTTAAAAGAAAATAAGACGAGAAAATAGATCCCCGAGTATCTTTTATACAACTTCTAGAGGCTTATTTTCTTAAAAATTTTACTATTGTAGCAGGTTTTAAGAATACTGTTTTAACAGAGCATTTTTACAGACCATAGAGGTACTTTTTTAAACTTTGTTGCTGGATTATTCAGCTTTAATACAATCTTTAAAAATAGAAAATGTCAACTATATAGAAGCTTCTTAATTATATTTTTTCAATATCTCTATAATTTTTACAAGGTATTCGTATATGGTAGTTATTAGAATATTCTGACAACAAACTTATTGGTCAAAATTACATTATAAAAAAATGGTAGCATATATAAGTCGAAAAAACCACAGTGGGAACAACAATACAACCACAATCTGTGTTAGTTGGGATGACAACACTAGAGTTAATATTATTTCTTTTTTACGCTTTTTTAGCCTCTAATATATTATTTTATGTGCCAAAGCATTTTTTTTTGAAAAATCTAAAATATTTTTCCACAATAATAATAATAATTATTCACTATTAATAAGTATGCAAATGTATTCATTAAAAACCCTTTGCGTAGTACCTAAAGTATTTATAGAAAAACCATACCACCTCATTCATGTATTATTTACTACGTAATTTTAACATAATGATAACAAACAATAGTTTATTTTTATGAATGATTTAGTTCAACCGGCATTAACGAATATTACATAAAGTATCGAAATTAGTAAAATTATCGTCTTTTTGGTTGTGCAAAATTAAATCCGACGATGTTGGAATTTATTCTTGAAACACGCTACCTGAAGTCGCTAACCTTTAATTATCGAAAAACCGTGTTTTAAATATACAGGGTGTATCCAAATAACCAGGTAACCGTAAATTCGGAATGGGATGTTAAAGATTTATTTAAATATCGACAGTTATTTCATTATTCCTGAGATTTTTTTTAAACATCTGGTAAAAAATATAGCTAGAAATTTGATAAAACCGGAAAAAAATTTCTGGTATCGGCAATATATCGATTTAAAACTCCATCAGGTCTCACAACAAAAAAAAAATCTTATCCAAATATTAAAATACGAGGAAACAGAATATCGGTTATACTGCAAACTAAAATTCGTAAGCAAAAGAACAACCATAAAACTTTACAGTTTCCAAAAATTCTTTTATTACGATTCTATATTTAAACTCTCAAACAAATAAATGAAGTAATAGCGACACGAACTGAAAAAAATGTTGTAGGAAGTACCAACGCAACACGACATTTGTTCTTTTATTTGTTTAGTTCAATTGAAAATGAGTTAAATTCTATAAATAAAATCTAATAAAACATGATAAATAATTTTGGCTTCTAGAGTTCGAAAAAAAGGTCAAATTCTTTAAAAAAAACCTTAATGCGAACCTGGGATAAAATTGAAGCTGAATCATCGCGAGATCCATTTATGGTCTGATATAAATCTCTAAATAACATTTGTTTCTTGATTGTTAAATCATTATTAAATTTATTAGAATTAATTCTTAAAATCATGAGGATGACAATTTGAAAGTTGCTGAAGATGATGTTAATATGAACATGATTGAAAATTGTGATTGTTGAACTCTTGTGTCTTTTAACTCATAATCAGTATTGCACAATCATGATCACAAAATTCACGTGATTAAAGTCCCATATCACGAAAACAATGGTGAAAAGTTGTGATACAATCATAGGTATTGTTAAGTTTAGGAAGATTAATTGATATTTAGATCATAAAAGTCATGTAACTATAAATTTATTATCACGAGGACCTTTTTGAATAATTAACACAATATTTACCTTCCTTTAAATAAAAAAATTGACGATAGTTATGAAAGTTGTTGCTGAATATTACGTTAATATGAACAGAGTTAAAAACTGTGATTACAAAAATCATGTGGCTTTTATTTTATCATCACAAGAGTATTGATGAATCATGATCATAAAACTCATATGCTTTAAAATCTCAGATCACAAGAACATCTGCTTTAAAGTTTCAGATCAGAAGAACAATTTCTTTAAAATTGGAGATCACAAAAATAAATGCTTTAAAGTCTCATATCACAATAACAACTGCTTTAAAGTTTCAAATCACAAGAACAACTGCTTTAAAATTTGGGATCACAAAAATAGCTGCTTTAAAATCTCAGATCACAAGAAAAACTGCTTTAAAGTTTGAGATCACAAGAACAACTGCTTTAAAATTTCAAGTCTCAGATCACAAGAACAACAGTGAAAAATTACGATAAAGTCAAGAGTGGTGCTAAGATTTGGATCGTAAAACTTACATGACTATACATGATCACGAGAATATTTTTAAAAAGTACAATATTTACCTCCTCTAAATAAAGAAAAACGGACGACAGTTTTGAAAGTTGTTGTTAAAAATTATGTGACTTTTATTTTATCATCACAAGAGTATTACAAAACTCATGTTCTTTAAAGATAACATGAACAATAGCTTTAAAGTCTCAGATTATAAGAAGAAGAGTGAAAAATTACGATAAAGTCAAGAGCGATGATAAGTTTAAGAATTATAATTGAGATTTGGATCGCAAAAGATACATTCATGATCACGAGAATATTTTTTTAAATATTATTTACCTCCCTTTAAATAAAAAATGTCGACAGTTTTGAAAGCTGTTGCTGAAAATCATGTGAATATGAACAGAAGCGAAAATTGTGATTACAGAAATTATGTTTCTGTTAATTCATCATCACGAGAGTATTGTTAAATCATGATCAAAAAATGCATCTGTTTTAAAGTCTCAGATCACAAAAACAACTGTTTTAAAGTTTCAAATCACAAGAATAATTTTTTTAAAGTCTCAAATCACAAGGACAACAGTGAAAAATTAAGATAAAGTTCAAGAGCGATCATAAGTTTAAGGATGATAGTTGAGATTTAGATCATAAGAGCCAAATGACTGTAAATCCATCACAATATTTACCCTTTATGAGAAAAAAAACTGTTGACAGGTTTGAAAGTTGTTGCTGAAAATGACAATAGTATGAACAGAGTTGAAAATTGTGATTAGATCACAAAAACAACTGTTTTAAAGTTTCAGATCACAAGAATAAGTCAAGACCAATGTTAACTTTATGAAGAATAGTTGAGATTTAGATCACAAAAGTCACGTAACTGTAAATCCATCACAAAAGTCTCGTTGAATCATGATCACAAAATTTACTTATATAAAAGGAATCTTGTGATTTTTACTTCGCAATTAGAAGAGCATAATAAGAATATTTATGAGAAAACATCTAAAAATAGTAGGTGAATAAAATCATTAAATGTTTTTGAAGGTTTCATCTAAGAGTAGTTTTGCCAATTTTTTTAAATTATCTCAAATGCATGTCTATTAGAAAATTAATTTCTAGTTGTAAAGCAATGGTGGAATTTTCGAGTTAGGGTAAAGTAGATTTAGTTGAGCCCCGCCTTAATAAAGACTTTATTAGTATTAAAATTATTATTTTATTATTACTATTATTATTATTATTATTATTATTATTATTATTATTATTATCTATAAATATTCACTAGCTATAATGGATATCTAATGAATGTTTATGGAAAGTGTCTAATCTGCAAAATTAGAAAAACCAAGAAAGTTGCAAGGACCACAAATAGAAATTCTAGCATTAAAAAACAATAAAATTGTACTAGAGCATAAACATGTCTTTACAAAAATAACCAACTGTTATAATATTCATACATTTGTATGACCTTCTTCTAACTCGCACAATTAAAAAAAAATTATTAAATACTTATGGTGTGAAATATCCAATCAATAATACTCAAGTCTTAAAATTATTACATCATTTTTCGCCAAAATCGAACCAGGTAGTTCCTATCTGGTCTAAATAATCTATTATTAGAAACGGTTCGATCAGTACTCGAAAAAAAATTGTTAAAAATTCCCCTCTTCCTATACCCGGCTTCTATATCCGTCCCAAAACAATCGAAAAAAAAAAATCTTAACAATGATTTAATGCTTTCAAACGCTGTTAAATTCTTTCCCACCGAATATCCGCCAAGCACCGCGATCCTATAAAAGTTGTTTAAGCACAACCGACTGCAGTTAAGTAAGAAACGCGCCAAAGGTTAATTGCTAGTAGCAACAATTTTATTTTCGGAATTTTCTTTCAACCGCGAACGTTTTGTGTACTCACCCCTGGTTTTTATAATTTATTCAATATGGACGTGGAAGAATTCAGGGTCAGGGGTAAAGAAATGGTGGACTATATTTGCCAGTACATGTCCAATTTGGGAAACTACAGGGTAACTCCAGATATAGAACCGGGGTATTTAAGGAAGATGCTTCCTAGTGAAGCTCCCGAGGAGCCCGAGGAATGGGATAATATCATGGAAGACATGGATAAGAAGATAATGCCCGGAGTGACGCATTGGCAGCACCCCAGATTTCACGCTTACTTTCCCAGCGGGAATTCTTACCCCTCGATTTTAGCTGACATGCTTTCAGACGCTATTGGATGCATTGGATTTTCTTGGGTAAGGTTTTAGATGATTTAATCACAAAATTATAAGTGATCAATAATTAGGAAATAGTTTTTAATACTCCAAGTGTTTGGCTGACTGGGACTAAATTATTAAAAAGTATTTTTTTTTTAATTTCAAGAACATAAAACACCCCGCATCACCGGCTATGCATTATTAGCAGAGGAGACATAAGTAAAATTTATTAGATAAATTAAAGTTAAATTATATTTTCTGTACCGGGAAATTTTGTTTTCATGTGGAATTTATTTTTTTATTAAATAAATGCACAAGGTCGCATTTTTCGTTTAAATAATAATAACTTTTTTCTAGAATTTATTTAACAAGCTTTTCTATTTTAACATAATTTTAACATAATACATATTTATTAAAATTTATGTTTTATTTTTGTACCAAGGGGACTCCCCATATATTTTCATTTTACCTAATCTGTATACCGGCTGTCCCGTTAATAAATAATTATTTAATGTCGATTTTATTACTTAAATATTCATTAAAAATTTTGCGCCCATAAATAAAAGATGAATATAGCAAACAATGAAATTATTTTTTTACAATTTCCATTTCACGTAGGTTTCAACGCCAACTAAATCTATTAATTATTGCTTAGTTTATTTTAATTGAAAAATCATGACCTTCTTGAAAAATGCATTTAGATATGGGAATGTTCAGAAAAATAGTAAATAAATAAAATACGTGTTTAATTGGCAGTATTAGATACAGGGTATTTATATTTTGATTTTTTTTAGTATTTATAAGTCACTCTGTGTTTTTGAAAGTAATTTGGAATATAGTTATGGAAAATGGGCCTATATTCTTCTTTATGGGACACAGTGTACTATAGTAACCTTCTTTATATTATTGTTTTGGATTTGCATACATTCTAAACCCATACTTACCAAATTTCAAGAAATTGTTACTGATTTAATTACCTATTAAATTAAATAAATCACCATTGTTACATTCTTTTTTCTTTTATGGAAACATTTGTATGTATCTCATTTGTATTATTTCTCAATAGGTGATTTAAATATATCTTGTAAACGTAGCATCAACACTTTCAAGCAGCTTATGAAGACTACGTTTACAAAATAAATTTAAATCGGACAAGGAATTATATTGGGATAAAAAATGTTTAAAAAAAGTATGAAATATGTATGTCTTCTTAACTGAGATAAAAAATATTGTCATTAGATAATCACTTGTAAAAACCATTCAATTGATTCGAAATTCAAGGTTCTTTTTAATAAATGAATTTTTTAATGAATCTCGTTTAAACAAACAATTGAATAAAAACCAAATGGTATGAGAATTCATTTAATTTCAAAAATAAAAACGCAGTTAGCATTTACATAATGGTTTTTAAATTACTCTGTCAGTCAAGATAATAGTTTATCTCATAATTATAGTAAAAATCTGAGCTAAAAGAATTAACATTGTTTGCTGGCTTGTTAATTTTAGATAGTATGTTTACCTTGAAATAATAAAATGACGTACATTTTTAAAGATTTTGATCAAACACAATCAAATAGAGCACAATAATATTTCGCAATATTGAATTTCATTATCTTTATACAATAATTTCAAATTAAAAATAGAAATTTTTAAAGCATTACCCGTATTTTTATATCAATCGAATACTATATAAATTCTTATAACCAATAATGATTTATTAATATGACCTTAACAATAAAGCGCATCGTTTTCATGCAAATGGAAATTTATCACTAAAAATATTCTAATACATTGTCATTATCTTAATTAAAGTATACAGGACTTCCCAGGGTATAAATAACTATTAAAATCAAAACACGTCATAAAAATATTTACGCTATTTAATATTCACCTATATAATACAGTTGTATGGTATTTCACTCCCATATACAGGGTGTTTCAAAATGAAAGGGATAAACACCGTAAAATGCTTAATTATGTTTAGGACAAAAAGTTATTGTGGAAATTGTTGCTATTTGTAATAAAATCTCTAGGCTTCAGTTTGCTAAATTTCACGTTCAATAATTTAGTTGTAGCTATTTTTATCTAATTGTTTTTTAGCTTTCTCTAAAAACTAGAAAATTGACGAAATTTCCTTTATTTACTTCAAAGTAAAACTGTCTTTATAGTAAATTGTTCAAGTAATATTAATTTTATAGTAGCTGATTGTAGGTAAATTTACCTAAATACTTTAATGTCTATAAACTATGAGAGAATAAGTTAAAGTAACACCTAAGTGACAAATACGTAAGCTTACTTTAAACCTTAAATAATAAGTAACGTTTACTTAATTGAGACAATTTTTAAAACTGAAATTACAGTCAGTTTTTGGTCATCATTACGTTTTTGTTACTAATATATAGTAAATATGTACCGCAGCAATGTAACAATTATCATAAATGCTGCTTGGGTCCACTTTGCATCTTGTCAATATATTTTTTTAATTTTCATTCAAAGAAGTGCAAAAATATGTGTTGAATAATTATTTATCCTCGAGTTAATCTCTACCAACAAACTCTTCTCGCCAAATTAATTGAATCACTTCAGTCTCCATTTTTAGTATTATTTAATTTTTTATTTTAACATATTTTTTAAATTAACTTATTTTTCTTTTTGTTTCAGGCGGCAAGCCCGGCTTGTACAGAATTGGAGACCATCGTTATGGACTGGCTGGGCAAGGCCATAGGTCTTCCGAACGATTTTATAACCTCGAAGAAAGACAGCAAAGGAGGAGGAGTGATACAAACATCTGCTAGCGAATGTGTTTTGGTGTCCATGTTAGCTGCGAGAAATCAGGCAATCCAGTACCTTAAAAGAGACAATCCCTCTACCGTTGACAGCGAATTCCTGCCGAAACTAATTTGTTATTGTTCCAAAGAGGCGCATTCTTGCGTGGAAAAAGCAGCGAAAATTTTGCTAGTGCAGATAAGGATTTTGGATCCAGATGAGAACGGTTCTTTGCGAGGGGAAACTTTAAGAGATACTATGGAAAAAGACAAAGCTAATGGTTTGTTTCCGTTCTTCGTATCAGCGATTCTAGGATCTACTTCGAGCTGTTCTTTCGATAATCTTCTAGAATTAGGTCCGGTGTGTCAAGACCAAGATTGCATTTGGCTTCACGTTGATGCTGCGTATGCAGGCAACGCATTTATTTGTCCCGAATTGAAAGTTTACTTAAAAGGCGTCGAATATATAGATTCTTTCAATACGAACCCTAACAAATGGCTGCTCACTAACTTCGATTGTTCTTGTTTGTGGGTGAAAAATAGATACAGGCTCACCAGCGCCCTAGTGGTGGATCCTTTGTACCTCCAACACGCAAACGCAGACGAAGCAATTGATTACAGACATTGGGGAATCCCACTAAGCCGAAGATTCAGAGCTTTAAAACTCTGGTTCGTCATCAGAAAATACGGTATATCAGGTCTTCAAAAATACATCAGAAACCATATCAATCTAGCCAAGCATTTCGAATCTTTAGTCCGAAAAGATAAGAGATTCGAAGTGGTGAACGATGTACAGTTAGGTTTGGTCTGCTTCAGACTGGTAGCTCCCGATACCGTCAACCAAACTTTACTGGCTACCATCAACGCTTCAGGGAAACTCCACATGATACCATCCATGGTCAAGGAAAAATACATCATAAGGTTCTGCGTGACAGCGGAGAACGCGACACAAGAAGACATAGAACACGCTTGGAGGGTGATCACAGAGCACACGTCGGAGCTACTGAGCAGAAAGTCGATCAGAAACCAAGTATTCTTCAGACCACCCCTTACCAGGCAAAAATCCAAGAGGCTTTCGTTCACCAGAAGCGTCTCCAAAGAAATGTACCAACGTTCGAAAAGCAAGTCGAATCTTTACGATGGTGCCACGCCTATTCTTGTGGTAGATTCAGATGAAGAATCTGAAGTCAAAGAAGGCATTTTGGATGCGCTTATTAAAACTTCCAACGACGATGAAGTTTTTAATAAAGATTGTGATGAATGTTTTAAAATCCAACCACAAACTCCTACTGAGATAACATGTAACGGTGTTTAATAATGATTGCGGTGTGATTAATTGTTTATATTAAAGTATTTATTGAGAGTTTCGATGTTATTTACAGTATTATTAGGTTAAGCTACTTATTTATTATTTTAATAAATTATTTTTGTACTAAAATTTTGTTTTTCTATGACGCTTCGAAAAAATGTGTACATGATGATCAAATGGTTTAAAGTCCACTGCATTTTTGCTGTATCCATCAGTACTTTTATGGGTACAAACACAAGTGTAAAAAATTGAAAACAAACATAGTTTCGTGTATCTAAAACCTTTTGTTTTCGTTTTGGTCATCTGCCAACAATTTATAACAGTCTAGGTGAATGATAACTGTTGAAATAATCGTAAACCTTCGTGATTCATTTTATTACATGAGTCGATTTGTTTATAAGTATTTATTATAAAAAGACAAGATTTGTGGATTAAAGGTTATTTAACTCCCACGCGTTCTGTTCTACTTATTTTATTACACAATTCACATCATTCTGTAATGTAATTTATAGTGGAAAATTTATTGACATCTCTAGGAAACTTTAAAATAGAATATTTTCAATAAACACCCTCTGTAGGGTACTAAACTTTTAAAAACTATCATTAAGCCTACTTTAAAATCGTTTTCTAGGTAAGCAGTTATCTTTAGTAAACAGTAAAAGAGAACAAAATTCTGTTTTTGAACAATATTTATATCTCGATTATATTAATGATGACGATAGATAATCGAAAGGACCACTCATTTTTTAACAATCTCAACGCCACAAACTTAGGATATAGATTATTTCGAATTTTAAAACCAGCTTTTAAAGAATACTTAAAATATACAAATAATTTCGAGGAAATTTTATTAAATCTTGACTTTAAACTCGAGTTTTTAGAAAATTTTGATTTCAAACAAGAAATTTTACAGAATATTCAACAATAAAAAAAATTTATGATATAGATTGTTAAACAGAATATCTCGATATTAAATTCGAGATTAAAGTCGTATGTAATTATGTAATTTTATCGTTAAATACAAAATTTTACAGAATAGCTCTAGCTTAAAAATGTTTATAAAATCTTGAGTTCAAACTCGAGTTTTTATCAACTTTTGACCTTAAACATGAAATTTTACAGAATATTCGACTTTAAACAAAACGATTTATATCCGACTGCGAACCAGGAAATCTCGATTTTAAATATGAGATTGAACTCGCTATTTAATGCAATTTTAGCTTCAAATAAGAGCTTTTACAGAATATTTTTACTTGAAACCCATAATATTCGATTTTAAATTAGAAGTTTTATAAAATTTTGACTTTAAACACGACATTTTACAGAACAGGTGACTTTAAAGAAAAACTTTTATATAATCTTGACTGCAAAGGACAGGATTTTATATAATTTTTTGTTTTTAAATATGATTTTTTTACCTTTAAATATGATTTTTTACAGAATATTTTTACTAGAAACACGAAAGTTTGCAGAATATCTCGACAAATTTCAAACTCGATTTTTTCTCAAAATTTCACCTTAAATATAAAATTTTAGAGAATATTCGACTTTAAACAAGAAGTTATATTTAAAAAAAATTATAAAAACTCGAGTTTGAAGTGAAGATGTGATAAAATTTCTTTAAAGTTGAGATATTCTGTAAATATCGAAATATTCTGTAAAAGCTCCTTATTTTACATAAAATAGCGAGACAAAATGTAACAGAATGTTCGGCTTTAAGCAAGAAATTTTATAAAATCTCCATCGCAATCCGGCATTTTTTTAATTTTCTCTCTAAACACAACAGTTTATAGAATGTCTCTATTTTGAAAAGAAATATTATAAAATTTCTTCTTTAAACAAGAGCTTAAAGAACGTTTTAACTTTAAACCCAATATTTTACAGAATATCTTGAGTTTTTATAAATTGTAGATTACAAACCTAAGATTTTGTAGAATTTCGACCTACTTTTAAAACTATTTAAAACTGTGGTTAACATTTGATTTAATTTTTAACAAGTTTACTTGGCGATTGACTCTTTAATCTACAAACTTCGGAAAAATAAATAAAATGCAGTTAAATCAATTTTAAAAACCCGGTTTTAAAACTTTATTCAATAGTATTTTTTAAGTGAGTAAAATTATTTAATAGTTTTCGAGAAGATTTAAAAAACCGCTTTTTTAACTTTTTTTATATATATTATTATGGCCAATATTTTTTAAAATCTCGAATTTAAGTCCAACTTGTATAAAAATTCAAGTTTAAAGTCGATATGTTATGAAATTAATTCTCTAAAGTAGAGAGACATTCTCTAAAAGCTCGTATTTAAAGATGAAATTACATAAAATCCCAAGTTTTATTTATCTTGTATTTAAAATCGAAACTTTCTAATTCGCAGTCGAGATTTTATAAAAATTTTCGTTTAAAGTCGAATGCTCTGTAAAATGCGTCCTTAAAGTCAAAATTCTATAAAAAAATCCTAAGATTAAAGTCATGTTTTATATATAAAATTTCTTGTTTAAAATTGATTATTATGTACAATTTATTGTTTCAAATCAAAATATTTTGTAAAAGTTTGTATTTAAAGATGAAATTACATAAAATCCTGAGTTACATTTCGTATTTTAAATCTAAATATTCTGATTTCCAGTCGAGATTACATAAAATTTCTCTTTCAAAGTCACATGCTATGTAAAATGTCGTATTTAAAGTAAAAATTTTATGAAATTTCTTTTCGGTCGAAATATTCTGTAAAAGCTCTTATTTAAAGAAGAAATTATATGAAATTTCAAGTTTAATCCCTTATTTAAAATCGAGATATTATGATTCGCAGTCGAGATATAAAACCTTTTGTTAAAAATCAAATACTCTGTGAAATTAATTATTTTATATTTTATAAAAGCTCGAGTTTAAGTTTTAAAACGGCTTAAGTTGAGGTTGAGATTTTATAAAACTTTTAAACTGTTTAAAGTCGAATATTCTCTAAAATTTTATACTTAAGGCGAAATTTTGAGAAAAAATCGAGTTTGAAATTTGTCGAGATATTCTGCAAACTTTCGTGTTTCTAGTAAAAATCATATTTAAAGACAAAAAATTATATAAAATCCTGTCCTTTGCAGTCAAGATTATATAAAAGTTTTTCTTTAAAGTCACATGTTCTGTAAAATGTGTTTAAAGTCAAAATTTTATAAAACTTCTAATTTAAAATCGAATATTATGGGTTTCAAGTGAAAATATTCTGTAAAAGCTCTTATTTAAAGCTAAAATTGCTTTAAATAGCGAGTTCAATTTCATATTTAAAATCGAGATATCCTGGTTCGCAGTCGGATATAAAACGTTTTGTTTAAAGTCAAATATTCTGTAAAATTTCTTGCTTGTCGTACAAATTTTATAAAATCTCGATTTAAACTCGAGATTTAAGTTTAACTCAAGATTTTGTAAAATTTCCTGTTTAAAGTCGAATATCCTGTAAAATTTCATGTTTAAGGTCAAAATTTGATAAAAACTCGAGTTTGAACTCTAGATTTTATAAATATTTTTTAAACTAGAGCTATTCTGTAAAATTTTGTATTTAAATAAAATTACATAATATTCCGACTTTAATCTCGCATTTAATATCGAGATATTCTGGATAAGAATCTATATCATAATTTTTTTTTATTGTTGAATATTCTGTAAAATTTCTTGTTTGAAATCAAAATTTTATAAAAACTCGAGTTTGAAGTCAAGATTTACTAAAATTTCCTCGAAATTATTTGTATATTTTAGGTTTTCTTTAAAAGCTGGTTTTAAACTTCGAAATAATCTCTATCCCAAGTTTGTGGCGTTGAGATTGTAAAAAAATGAGTGGTCCTTTCAGATTATCTATCGTCATCATTAATATAATCGAGATATAAATATTGTTCAAATACAGAATTTTGTTAGAGTTAAAAAAGCGGTTTTTTAAATTTTAAAGCTAAATTGAATAATAGATAATTAGCCAAATGTAACATCTATTTTTCGTTGGAAATTTTAAATTCATTAGCAATTTCTTGGTTTATTATTGTTGTTGTTTATTATTTTCCAACTTGGTGTGTATTAATTTTAGTAACATTTTGAAAATTCTCGAATTGAATTAAATATCACTAAAATATCTTTTAAATAATGAACACAAAGGTCAGGAATTTTTGCGAACTATCCCTCGTATATTTCAACTACAACAATGTCCTCGCCCACGCAAATTGTTGGTACTTATCAGAAGTATTACCATAATCTATTATTACGAATTTATATTAATTTTTTATACCTATCTGAGACCTATTTACATTGTAATTTAAAGCGGATTTTCCGTGATCGTATGATTGCTTATATTATCTACTAGCACCTGCAGGTAGCTTAATAATGGTCGAATGTCTTATCTTATTATACCGAGGGATTTCCGTATGCCGCGGACCGAGACATTTTTTCTACAGACATTAATTAATAACTAGTGGACTTTTACAAAAAAATATTCGATCGGGATTCCCCAAGCACGGATGCGAGGAATTCAATGAAAAATGTTTATTTATCAAATGTTTTAGCGTAGTTAAAAGGAATTTTAAAAGGTTCGCTTATATGGAAATAAGTCGTTAAAAATAGAAAAGAAGTTTGTTTGGATTTCCAAGTAAAAGTACTAATAATAGTGAATAAATTAAATACGATGATTTAATGATGTGATCTTGATAATAAGTTTTAAATATAGTAATTATTATAATTTTATAGGAAAAATAAATAAATAAGTATGTGTTATTTATTCAACAGGTATAGTTTGGTTAGAATTATACCGTTGGCCTTTTGACTGTAATAAAACTCTAATTATAACTTTGGCCATAAAATGTCCCAAGTTAACCTTTTCATGTAGAGTCGGAGTATAAATTTTATTTACCTGCATCCCTAAGCATTATATTATTTTAAGTAGGTATAAATTTCTAACAATATAAATAGCAAATTAATTTTTATTAATTTTAAATCTAAATGGTTTTCCGACGAATGATTTTTGTTATATTAGTATTTGGTTTACTGGCGAGTAATATTTTGATTGTGTTAGTGTTAGAATGTGGAAAGAGATTTTAAGTCAAGTGATGCTTTAGTCAAATCTTCTGCTTTAAGAGGAACTTCTTTTTCTTCCGTAAAGAATTATAGCACAAAAACCTATAATTCCCAGAAAACAAGTGAGGTGACTCTGGGACATTTAGAAGTATGGACGAGAATGATTTGGACTTATTAAGAAGGAAAATTTATCAAATGTCTGAAAAATAATCTGTACCAACCGTGGTTTCCCAAAAAAAGAGACAGACCAACGATGAAACAAACATTTCTTGTAACATTTCAAGCCTTTTGCTTTAAACGGCTATTAAATATCACATAATTGATAAAAACAAACCTTAATGGAATCTCTACGTTCACGGGAATAGTTTCATAAATATTTAACGGCTATTAAACAATATAGAAGAGAAAATCTACCAATTATCTACATCTTATATTCAAATAAAGGCAAAGGGATAACAATAATACATGCAGGTTCAGAAAATGGTTTTGGCCCGAATTCTTTTTTTGCTTTCAGCTACAAACAGCGCAGATTCTTCTCGCTGCTTCTGATACTCAATTTTTTGAAAATTGGTATGAACATCGACTTCTTAAAAATATACCAAGAAATAGCATTATTGTAATGAACCATACTAGTTATCATAGTTGTCAAGTTAAACAGATTCCTAATTCTAGTAGTAAACATTTTATAATGAATAATAATTTATATTTTTAAGAAACTTGCAAATATCGGAAAGCTTTTCTTTTAGAGGTATTAAACGCTTTTAAAATTGACACAAAATACGTTGGTGATAAATTTACAACAGAAAATAAATACAGTGTTACACCTTCTCTCATACTATTTTATATTTAATCAAAACTAATATGTCACCAAGTAAAATCAAATATTAGAAATAACATATTATCCACATTAAATGCATTTGTATGTAGTAGAATTAATAAAAAATGTAGTGAGTAACATTTCTGCAGACTATTTGGACAAACTGTGATTAAGGTGGAAAATTTCTCTAAGTATATGAGTACTGATGTTCAACCCTTAATAGTAAGTTTAGATGAAGATAATGATAGTGACACAGAACTAAATTTAGAGTAAAGTAGAATTAAGTTTCCAAAACTTGAATATTTTAAAACTTTCTTGTGCACCCATATTGTGCTGTATTTTAATCTTGTAGTGTATACTCTAACCCCTAACATTGTAAATTTTAAACATAATAACACAAAAATCTTTTTCATATACTTTGTTAACGACTGTAAAAACATCATTTTTATTGGAATGAATGTATTTCAGTTTTCCACTAATTTTTATTCTACTTATTATGTCGTTGCAAATAAAAGAAGATACGTATTACTTTTAATTAATCGTTGTTTCTATTTAGTTCAAAATGTCGTTTTAATTCAAAATAACAATAAATCAATATGCAGACATCTATATTTTTAAACCGACCCTGCACCCATTTATTGAGGTTGGAAGATGTTGACACATACAAAATGGGGGTAGTTGTTTTTATACAGGTTAACGATATATTTTAAATTCCTCTATACATACAGTTGGATTTGCCTGTTAATCAAAGAACTACGTTGTTATGATCCCCCCCAGTTGCAAATTAAGAAAAAAAAATACAAGCTATAACATATAATTTATGTTGACAGGTTGAATCTGAAAAATATGATCACTTGGTGCTATCTATTCACAACTGTCGTCTATCTGTTTTCATTTGAAATTTGCGTATATTTTGAGTGTCTTGAATTGAAACTACTACAAAAGCAGTTTATTTTAAAACTAATTGTACGCTAAAATATTATTTTAACAGTAAGTAGATGTTTAAATAACTATTTATTATTACAAATTGTTAACTATTTCCCTTAGTTGATAAATAGGTTCTGTCTATAATAATACCTTACAAGAATTTAAGTATATATAAGAAAGAAATAACATCAATTTTGATGAAAAAATAGCCCCACCAGAATTACTATAATTGGCGAAAATGTTTAGAAAACAATGTATTTATGTCACAGATGAAATGTCCGAATACAGACATGAAGCATTACGAATATCATTCTACCATTACTATTTCAATGCTATAGAATTAACTTGAGCAGATTGTAAGCCATATTACAATAAATCTACTGGCAGAGATGGATACAGCAATACAAAACTCATAGGTAAGTACCAGGAATGAAACAAACGAAAGAACAGCAAATAGGGTATAGATAGGTAAAGAGGAAAGGTAAAACGATGGACTGTCTATTAGAGATTGCGAAATAAAGGGAATCATAATACAAAAATCTGCCCAAGTTATAGCGTATGCTGACGATCTAGCAGTAGGAGCGAGGAATGCAAGTCGTTTGGAAGAAATAGTAGAGAAAAAATAAAGAAATAAAGAAGAAAAGACTATAAATTATTGCCAAGAAGATAACATACATGAAAAGAATTAACAGAAATAGAAGAAAGAATCAAAATTATAAAAAAATAGGAGAACACCAATTTGAAGAAATAACAAGTTTTAAGTATCTTGGTATAATAATCGACAACAAAAATAACAGAAGTATGGAAATTAATCCAAGAATTCAATCCGGATATAATGCTTATTACAGATATAAAGAAATAATGAAAACCAAAAATATATAAGTAATAAGTTAAAATTAAGAGTGTACAGAAAGCAATAAGGCCAGTAGTTACATACTCAGCTAAGGTTAAAAGACTTACATATAAAGAAGAAAAAAACTCAGGATATCCGAGAGGAAAATAATAAGAAGGATTTAACCCAATGAAAATAGACGATGATAAACAATATAGAAGATTGATGAACAGTTAAATATTAATCACATTGGAAGAAGAAGATATAGTCAAAGTAGTAAAATCAAAAAGAATCTGATGGAATGGTCATATAAACACAAAGATAAATGATAAAGTTATAAACAAGATTACAAAATGGAGGCCAAAACAATGGGAAAACTAAGTAATTCAGGACATAAAAAGCATGAGAATAAATAAGTGGCCAGATAAAATGAACAAATAGGAAAATATGGAAAAATGTGGCGAACTAACATTATTATTATTATTATGTGGTATGAAATATTAACTGTGTTAGATGTACTGAATCACTAATAAAAAAATGGTATGATAGTGATAAATGTATTTCAGACATAGAAATTAAACCGGTAATCATAAATGTTGGAAACAGTTCTGAAACAGAAACTGAAGTTGAACTATGAATTATTTAATGAGCAAACACATTATTTTTCTATTCAAAAATCTGTTTAAATGAATGAACGAAGTTAGTAGTAAACATTATTCAAATAATGTAAATATAAAATGTACTTGTAGTAATAAACATAATTTTTATGGATTTTATTTTATAGTAAACAGTCCCGTAAAAAATAAAAGCATGACAAATAATCCAAGACATTCAGGTTTTTGTGAACTACCCATACATCTCCTGGAGTTTGGAAACATTTTAACTATTATTTCATATGAATACAATTAGTGACGTATGAGTAAAGTTGTAAAAATACAAAATCATTGCAAACAATAATAAACAGAATTATAAATTAATACGATAATAAATTGGGTTTTATATCGTTAACAGTAATAGTGACGATTTTCCAAATATATGTGGAAATAAAAGATTTTTTTACGAAATAAATGTCAGTGCTTTAGTTTTCTATGATTTATTTAGAAAATCTCTTGTTTGGATCGATATTTTATTAAATCTCGAGTAAAGTGTCGAGAAACATTATCTTAAGTTGGGATAATTTTGTAAAATCTCATGTTTAAATGGAAGATTTTACAAAATCTTTAATATGTAGTCAAAATTTAATTAATATTAAAAATATTAAGTTTAAGTACAGATCATTTTATAAAATTTCATGTTAGAAGTTGTGATTTTATAAAATCTCGAATTTAAACTAAACGAATTAAAAATCTCATATTTGAAGCGTTGTTTTATAAAATCTTAAGTATGAAATAAAAACTTTTTCAAAATTATGGATTTAACGTGAAGATTTTATAAAATCTCTAATATGAAATTGAGATCTTATAAATCTTGTATTTGAAGTCGGTATTTTATAAAATATCCAATATGAACTGAAAATAATTGCTAAATCTCTTGTTTGTGTCCATATTTTAGTAAATATGGAAAATTTAGTCAAGATATTACAAAATGGTTTGAAATCGAGATTTTATAAAGCTTTGAATGTAAAACAATATAATTTTATAAAATCTCGATATTACACCAAACAGTTTAAAAAATCTTATAATTAATAATTAAAGCTGATGTTTTATAAAATTTTAAAGTAAATATTTTACAAAATCTTTGTGGGTAGATATTTTATCAATTCTCGAGTATTTACTAGACATATTACAAAATATGGGTTCAAGATCATTTTACAAAATATCACGTTTGAATTCGATATTTTACAAAATCTTTAATACGTAGTCGAGCTTTTTTAAGTTATTTCGAATATGGATTCGAACATTAGAAATCGATATTTTACAAAATTTCGTGACAGAGTTCAAAATTTTATCAAATTCATAGAGGAAAAAAAACAATGAAATCTTTAAAATTTTATTAAAAAATATGTATAGAACTTAGTACAGAGAAATAATTGTATACAGCAGGATGTCAAATTCATTTCTTAAGAAAATATGTTGTTATAAAACTTTAATCATACTAAGATGCTTAATATTATTTTCCTGAAAATTATATACAGGGTGCGCCGAATGGCAAATTAAAAATGAACATAACCCAAACAAGAAATTATAAAACTCTACTCACGTTTTTCAAAATTTTCATAGGTGTATATATTACTATAAAAATTCTAATAACTGTTTTGACTCTTAAGTTACTCGATTAACCCTGTATATTATTAAATCTTAAACTAATAGAGGGACTCGGCCGCATTCGAAGGCCTGGGCTTTTTGATTTTGTCCAAGTTTTTGAGAACAATATCATGCAAGGCGCAATACCTGTTTCGTATCTCGGACATGACCAGCCACAGGCTTAGGTACTCTTTTTCATCCAGTTCTTGCACGGATCGTCTATAATCTTCTATGTGAGGATATTTCGCAACTTTAGATATTAATTTTCCTACAAAAGTAATACTTAATAAAAATGTAATAAAAATCATTACTGAATTTAATAATGAAGGTGGAGATGTCTTTATAAATAAAAAATTGAATATAAGTGAAAACAACTAACCTCTAGATATATAATACCTCGAAATTTGATCAAAAAATGCAGCGGCTTCAGATTCAACAGACTGCACTTCTGCCAAAGTATCTTCCTGAATAGAAACACCAAAGTTATTACCATCTTCAATCTTTGGAATCATGAATGAAATCCACATTTTAATCTGAAAAGTTTACAAAATTAACCCTTCAAATCATAAGAAAAATTATAAGTTTATGTTTTTTAAACACCTACCAAGTTAGAATCTTCAACGAGCTTTCTAATGTGGGGTTTAACATTCTCTATCATTTCAACTAAGTTTGTATTAGTAGATACTGATCCAGAGGGTAAAATCATTACTTTAGTACCATCCTGGACTGAATTGTCAAGCCTTGGTTTTTTGGCAACAGGCAGATCTGTATGGCTGTTAAAAATAATCGGGTCCGGTACTGGGATGTTCAAATCATGGTGTATTTCAATGAAACGTCTGTTTTTAAAATCCGGCGTTTCTAGAATGTTGTTAAGTTTCACTATGGTTTCAGGAAAACCCTTAAGTACAAGAGCTTCCGCTTGTTTTTTGACATTTTCTTTATATTCCTGGACCTACAAGCAAATGACTCAGACAATAGATTTATATATTAAGATGATGAAACCTCTTTCAAGTTAGGTATATCAAGATCAAAAATGGTGAAATTAGTTGTTTGGGTTGATGTTATTTTAAAATGCGACATAATTCACAAAACAAACAATTTAGTAAGTCATCTTAATAGGAATTGACAAGCAGGTTAATACCAGCTCAAACTTCTAGACTAACTGATGTAAATATGTTTTGGTACTCATTTATGTAATAAACACTTACCTTTGCAGATTCTGCCATTATTATATTTAAATAATTATAATAACACTATTAATTAATACTAAATATTGTAATGACAATTTTACACAAACTTAACCTAAAACTAGACAGTTAACTTCGAACGTGTTTGACAAAGAGAAGTTAGCAACAATAATCTGAACAGTTTTATATATAAAGGCCTCGTGTATAACTGGCTTACAGCCACTTTTTCTAGCAGAATTTTTTTAAATGTCCAATAATATGTATGTTTGCTGGCGGGGTAGAACACTGCGACCTAAAAGATCTATTGTGCTCCTTGCTTCTGCTTCTCCGTGTAAGGATGTTGTCTTCGTGGCTATTGCAACTCTTCTAAACCAATCGCCCTAAGATATTTGAGGATATATGAGATGGCTCTAGATTAGATAAGTCTTCCTCTTTGATCTGATGCGTATCCTTGAGTTCCCTAGGGTAGCATATTCTGTAAAAAGGTGTATAAAAGATTCATATTCTTCCTCACAGAACTTGCAATCTTCTTCGTCTTATAATCTCAGTTTCTTTGTGCGTCCTTTCACTCGCTAATATTTATTCTTACTGAGGCAAATACAGGCTTCCGATCTTTTTTTGGTTGTAGTTTCCCAAAAGTATCTTAGCTTGTCTAAGCCCTTGAAGATTGTTCCAACTGTTTGATCGTTGTATGTCTTCTTCCTTCATTCATTATTTCTGGCAATATGTTGTTGGTACTAATCTCACAGAAGAGTTCTGGACCTATGAAAGGTATTTGAGCTGCTTTTTGGGCCAGTTTATCTGCTATCTCGTTACGTTCCACTCCGGAGTGTCTCTGAACCCATTGGAGGGTGACTACGTTCCTTTTGGCTAGCTCCTTTAGTTTTTGTCAATCTGATGATGGATTCTGTCTACAGTAGATTTCGTCTAGGATAAACTGTACGTATTTTCTATTGTCGTGAATTTCGGCATGAAAAATACTGGAGTATTTTCCTAGACCTTCTGAGTAATTAGTTCGAGGCATATATACTCCTATTCCAGTCCGATCATCGGTTTTAGAGCCATCCTAGTACTACTTTATGGATTCTTATTTGAGTTACATTTTCACAGATTCGCTGCTCTATTGTTGTTTACTGCTAAGCTTTGTGGTGAACTCTTTTACAAAACTATTACGTCCATTGTGATCATTGGCACGTTCCCATTGCACCCGTTATGCATATGCCAGTCTCAACTTTTGAAAGACCGATCCTTGTGGTGGTGAGATTGGTTCTATTACCACACACCACTACTTCATGATTTTTGCTGTGTACATCAATCACAGGATGCAAAAAAAATATTCAGTAACCATCTTTATATTCCTTTTAGCGTCATCTACTCACTTTGATTATGATTATGTAATAAGCGCTAAGTCTCAGAATAATATTTTTTAAATAACTGCCGATTTAGAGAGTGTTGTTTATTGACCATATTTAAGAAACAATAACAATAACCCTCACTTGGTGCCAAATCAGAACTATGGGACGACTGGGTCATTAATTCGACGTTTACATTTTTCAGAATTGAATTATCCTAAACAAAATGACTGCACGTTTACTATCTGTTGCAATTTGTTCATCGTCGCGTTATATGGATGAAGCGAGGTTGTGTGTTGGCCCGAAACAAAGACGGTGCACTCAAAAAAAGCTCTGAAAATTTATAGATATTTAAATCCCGTTTTATAGTTATTCAGAAAACAAACAGTAATAATATTAGTATTTTGTAAGAGTAGAAGTTTGGTACCGATTCTCTCATTTTTCCAAGATCTGAGGAAAAAAGTTACTTTACCAAGAGTAAGCCAACAAAACGAATTTAAAAGTAAAATTAACTAATTTTTGTTCTATAAAGGATGTATGGGATAGTAGTTTAGTCTATCAGCAGGATATACAAAGTATTATTTTTTAAAACTGATTCGAAAGCACATTAATACCAAAACTGAAAAGTAATTTTAGATAACGTCCCATATCATTATCAGTTGGTACGAGAAAAAAACAAATAGTAATTCTACTAAATCCGTAATTCAAAACTTTCTGATGGAGAATGATATATTTTTTTAATAAAATTACATAATTACACTTTTACAGTTAGTTGATTCTATATCTTAGCTTATCGCCATAATGGCATTAAATCACGGGTTTAAAATTTTATGTTTGTCACCTTATTGCTGTATGCAATCATTTTTATCTGGGTGATTTTTGACTGTACAACATATATCTTTTACATTTATACTAGATAAATTCAACAAAGTAGGGGTAGAAACAATCATTATGACCAAATCACGTTTTTAAAACACTGGATATTAAAAAAACATTCTACCATAAACTATATATAAATGTTTAATAAACTGATTTGGGTTGTTTGAGTAAAATATTAGAAAAATTATACATATATTCAACAAAATATAATACAAAACAGCCATGAAAAACATCACACACATATAAACCTTTTAGCGACCATATACTTACAGGCCAAAACGTTTAAAATCTAAAATAAGATTTTAATAATAAAATTCCAGATTGAAATGGCCTGTAAAAATTATAAAACGACATTTGTTAAGGGTGGCGGCGATTACTTATAAAGAATTTATTTCTAGGAGTATATTTGAATTTTTTCAGTTCTTGTTTGAAGTATTCAACAGTCTTTTTGAGGCCTTCGTTGAGATTAACCTGAAAATATTTAAAATCACAATTGTATCTAAAAAAGGAGAGATAACATAGAATAATACCAAGTGTCACTTACCTTTGGTTCCCAGTTTAAAAATTTTTTGGCTCTAGTAATATCAGGCCGACGCCTTTGGGGGTCGTCTTCCACTTCGCTCACGTGAATAATTTTGCTATTGCCCCCAACTAGTGTTTTAATTATTGTAGCAAATTCTAAAAATATATACCCGTTAATATTTTTTGATTAATTATATGTTATTTTATATTTTCTTATGTTACCGTTTATAGTATGTTCTGTTGGATTCCCTAAATTAACGGGCTGTGAAAAATTTGAATTCATCAGCGCGACCAATCCTTCTACTAAATCTGATATATATTGAAACGATCTGGTTTGATCTCCAGAACCATATACCTGAAATATTAACAAATATATTCCTAATACTAAAATAATTACATAATTAATATTGATTGGACTTACAGATATAACGTCTTCTTGCAGAGCTTGTAAAATAAAATTAGAAACAACCCTTCCATCATTCATATGCATTCTAGGGCCGTAAGTATTGAAAATCCTAGCTACCCTCACCTGCATATTTTCTTGCTTTGCATAGGCGTAGGTCAGTGATTCTGACACTCTTTTACCTTCATCATAGCACGCCCTTGGCCCTAATAAACAATTAACAATGTACATTTCAATAAGATCTTCTCGGAACAAATACAAGATGGTCAAAAATTGTCTAGTTCACCTAAAAAGGTATCTTTATATACAGTGTGTCTACTTAAGTTGGAACCATATGGAAAACTTTTTTATTATTAGTTTTATGAAAAAAAGTTATTCTTTATAAAAAGTTCTGCATGGTCTAAAACCTGAAATACAACCATCGGATTTAAAATTTGAGCCGTATACAAGGTTTGTCAAAAAATATAAATTTTGCTCAAGAGTAAAGTATCTTTAAATTTCGCAATATCGAAAAATGTTACTAAAAATAGTTGATCAGAATTAAAAATTACGTTTAAATATGCAAGTACATCCATTTAAATTAAAACTTCAGATTATTTTATTTTTTACTGATATTTCTATTTTGAATGAACATTTATCTCTTGTGATTACGAAACACATAATAACCTTTTAGTTTTTCGATGTTTTCTAATAATTTTGCAATTAAAACGCGTAATAAGTGCACTACGGATATTTTGCAAACCAAAAAGAGTAAAATATTCTTTTATAAAAGAACATGAAAACTGTTAAATTTGCATTATTGTAGACATACGTTTTACAAATAATTTCATTAATGTAAATGGATGTACTTGCATATTTAAACGTAATTTTTAATTCTGATCAACTTTTTTTAGTAACATTTTTCGATATTGTCAAATTTAAAGGTACTTTACTCTTGAGCAAAATTTATATTTTTCGACAAACCTTGTATACGGCTCAACAAATTTTAAATCCGATGGTTGTATTTCAGGTTTTAGACCATGCAGAACTTTTTATAAAGAATAACTTTTTTTCATAAAACTAATAATACAAAAGTTTTCCATATGGTTCCAACTTAAGTAGACACACTGTATATATATATGTATAAAGATATATATATATATTATATATATATATATATACTTTTTTCGAAAGCTCAATAATAAGGGAGATACTGGCCTCTAAAATATTGTTTAAAAAAAATGTTTTTTTTTTAAATATGTTGAGGATGACTGAGAAAATAAATTTCAAATTTTAGGCTTAGAAACTTTGCATAAAGATACTTAATTAGTGTTAAAAAATTTTTTTCGGTAATTAAGATTCTCTGGCCTTTTTTATATAAAAAAGTACTCTTGATACGTGTCCATAAATAGCGCCGTTTTCGAGTAATTTAAACTTAAAATTAGACATGCAATTTAAAAAGAATAACAAAAAAGTGTCTAACAAGGCAAGTAAAATTGTTCGTTTTAAAATAATTAAAACTCAAAGATTTCAAGGAAATTAAATGGACAAACAATCAAATATCCATTATTGTCGGTTTCAAATCCTACTTGCCTTATTAGACATTTTTTTTATTATTTGCAAATTGCACATCTACTTTTAAGTTTAAATTACTCGAAAACAGTGCTATTTATGGAAACCTATCAATAAATACTTACGTATTAAAAAAATATTAAAAAACTACTCCTTAATAAGAAGGGATGAAATGACTAATAACATAATATTAAGTATCTTTATTCAAAGCTTCTATATCGGGGAATTTGAAATGTTTAAGATATTTTTAAAAAACCCTTTTTTTATACAATTTTAGAGACATGTTTCTCCCTTATTATTGAGCTTTCTAAAAAAAGTGTATATAAAACTATACATTTATTTTTAGGTAAACTATCATCCCTAGAAGTAATGCTCCACAATTTTGGACCACCTTATATATGTACATAATTTGTAGCTATCTCTTTTAAGAATATGACTTATTCTCTTTAATCGCACCACACCAAGTGACAAAATTAATTTGCCAACCTGTAGTTTGATAACTGTCAACATTTTACTAAATAATTAGAAAATCCTGGTAATTTAATGTCAGAATTCTAGTACTGCTTTTTGTAAAAATGATTAATTATGGGGTATCCTATGTATTTATTTTTAGATGTAAAAATATCAAAGGTATTATTTGTAAATTATTCTATATATGCAAAGGTAAAAAACTGCGAATAAAATAAAT
Organism: Hermaeophaga mercurialis; assembly: GCA_951812935.1. Lineage (NCBI taxonomy): Eukaryota > Metazoa > Arthropoda > Insecta > Coleoptera > Chrysomelidae > Hermaeophaga > Hermaeophaga mercurialis. The sequence continues at coordinate 2,963,956 of OX638363.1, forward strand.
ATTTATAAAATGTCTCATCAAATAAAAACAATGATAAGATTCATAAAAATATTTTGATACGATGGAATAAGTTTCATTTTAAAATTATTTATATTTTGTTCCTCATATTTTGAAATTAAAATTAAAATTTAACATGTTCTAATTGTCACTAGCTTTATTTACCTATTGGATTAACGTGTCCCCAATATGTTTCAGGTTGTGGGTGAATATCTGGATCCCCATAGACTTCTGAAGTACTAGCTATCAAGACTTTAGCATTGAGCCTCCTTGCAAGTCCTTGTGAGTTAAATATAACACATTAATTGAGAGAAATACTTTTTTTAGAAATAGGCTGATTAGTATGATAAACAAAAAATATTGATACTTCTAATGAACTTTCTTCTTAGTTTTGATTAAATACGTTTTATTTTTGAACAATTATATAACTTCAAAATTTCTTACCCAACACATTTATTGTACCTAAAGTATTTGTTTTAATGGTTTTCACGGGATTGTGCATATAATGTGGGGGGCTTGCGGGACTAGCTAAGTGATAAATTTCATCAACTTCAATGTACAAAGGGTTTACAATATCATGGTGAATTAGTTCAAAATTTTCATGTCCTATCCACTGTTCCACATTAAGTTTTCTTCCTGTATAAAAATTGTCTGCCACTATCACTTCGTGCCCTTCTAACATCAATTTGTCTACCAAATGAGAACCAACGAATCCCGCACCTCCCGTAATCTGAGAATATACACATATATATTAATTTTGTTATATTAATATTATTACTTTATTACCAAAATTCTTTTCCTTTGGAGGTAATTGAGAAATTTCACATCGGGATATGTTTTTGGGATCCTTCCCTCTAAAGAAATTATTTTTTCTTCTAAATCTTCAATTTTCTGAAAAGCCTCGTTCAACAAATATGTTGCTTCTTTCACTTCCTCTGGAAATTTCTGCTCATTGAATCTACTATTTTTTTCCTTATCTGAATTATGTACATCAAGTCCATCGAGAAGTTTTAGTAGAATAAATAATACTAAAAAAATATTGTTCGTCATTAATATATTAACTAATTCTAAAAATACTACCTGTTAAAATTATCAAAAAAAATACTACTATGTGTTTAACTTTAGGTATTATTTGAGTCATTTTGCGATCATCGTTGAAGTAAACATCCTTTTCGCTAATAATAATATACTTGTCTTATCTTCGTTATCTTCCAATTTCTATTCTAACCTCGAAATATTACATTTGACTTTATTTTCAGGTATGGATACGAACCACAGATAAGATAGCTTTAACCGAACACTGGTGCTTCTTTTCGGAGACTGATTACAGCGCCCACAAGCGTATGTAGTAAAAAATAAATTAGGGCAATAAGTTTTGAATCAGATGTGAATGCTAGAAATTATTATTATTTAAAATTATTCAAAGAAATAAAATTTTCTAAGGCAGTATCAAACACAAATCTTTTGTATCATTGAATAGTAAAATTAAAATAAAATATAATATGTAATTTTTATTACAATATCGATTGGTATAGGTATACATAAAAACACTCATTAATAAAATCTTATATACATAACTAAAACTAATCATAAAATAAAATATTTAATGAAAATTTTTTTACAGATATTACAGAGAAATAAGAAATGCATTTAATTGGTTTTTGGATTTTGATTATTATTAAAATTGTTTGATTGATTTTATTTTTAGTTGTTTTTTTATATTGCAATTATTTGTCTGTCGGTATACGGCTTTTATTAAATCGTTTTATATTGACAAATTGAACTAATCCTTTTAAAAATTATTATTATTTTAAATAAATTCATTTAAACGTAGTAATTTTAAACATATTTTTTTATTCCTTGGTTGTGTATTGATAGCATCAAAAATAATATTTATAAAAAATGTTTAATAAATATTATTTATATCTTTGAAAAGTAATATTTGGTAGAGTCAATATTCTTTTCTTTACGTATAAAAATATTCAATAGGTTATATTATATACATATAAATATTTAGAAAAGAACAACAAAAAATTTAATATACCTCATTTTTTTTGTTTCTGTAATTTTGTTAATCCCTTCTATAAGATTTTTAGTTTAAAATCGAAATATATTAAAACGTGTCTCTTTAAGTCGAGATGAATTAAAATTTTGATAGGAAAGTCGAGTATTGGGATTTTTTGAGATTTCTATTTTTAAAACCGAGTGTTATAAAATTTTGTCTTATAGTCCAGATTCTTCAAAATTTCAAGTTCAAAAAGTTGAGATTTTGAAGTAGAACACGAAATTTATTACTTTAAAACAAGGAATTATTGGTATATCATTTTTAAAATGGAGATGTTAAAGAAAAACAATTAATTTTTAACACTTTTGATTGATATTCGAGACTCATTAAAATATTGAGCTTAAAGTTAATGTAAAACAGAAATTTCAACTTCATTATCAAGATCTTAAAAGAAACTATTTTTAATATTTTTGATTGAAAATCGAGGTTCATTAAAATATCAAGTTTAAAGTTGAGATTTAAATTAAAACAGATTTTTAAAATATTTTTGCAAGATTTATTAAAATTTCGACTTTAAAGTTAAGATTTATCAAAATTTCGACTTCATTATCAAGATCTTAAAAAAACAATTAATTTTTAATAATTTTGTTTGATATTCGAAATTCATTAAAATAAAGTTGATATTTAAAGCAAACAGATGATTTTTCAAATATTATAGATAGTTGTTATATTATTGAAAACTACATTTTAATTAAAACGACTCTGTGTGACACATAACGAGTCATTTACTAGGTACTTAATAGGTAGTTTGTACAAATTCGAAATTGATTTAGTTATTTATTATTTAATCGGATTTGTATGCTTAAATAAGTAAACAAAATTTTGTATCTAAACAGGGTTAAATAAAAAAACATACAGTAAGGCAAACGTTACTTATAAAAAAACAATAAAAAAAATTGCTTTCAATTGTGAATTGCTATTAACTAAAAAAATATAAACAAATTAACATAATTCTTAATTAAGGTCATAAAAATAATCAAAATCATTGGAACTATCACTGGTATCTCCATTAACATTAAAAATAACATTAGGAATTACAACGTCATACATTACAATTTCACGATCCAATATTTATCTAATATTAGCAATTACATGTGCACACCTTTTTTCCAATCTTCTTGGGTTATGGATTTAAATTAATTTCCAGTCACATTTTTGTGTATCTACTAAGTAGTTTATACTAAAATACTATCTAAACAAGGTTATAAAAAAAAAGAAAAAGTTATTTAAAAAAATGTATTCGACAGGTAAATTTTTATTTTCAATTGCTACTAACAAGCTAAATAAATTAAACAAATTATTATAATTGTGAATCATCACCAACAAAATAATCACCATTACTACTGGAACCAGCATTCATATCTCTAATAACATTAAGAATTCAAATGTCATGCATACAATTTTTGATTCAAGAGCTATTACATGTGCACATTTTTTTCAGGCTTCTGGGTTATGGATTTAAATCAATATTCAGTTAACGTTCTCACGTGTTCTAATTCAGTCAGGTTTAAAACGTTATTCCTATTTTTAAGGCACACTACGATATTTTTTCATAGTCAAAAATCCAGAAATCTTATTAGGGATTTTTTTATCAAAAATATGAGTACGCCATTGTATTTAGGTGGCTCCCAAATAGATGTTACCCAACTTTTATTAAAATATGTTTATTAATAAAAAAATTGTGATTTTTTGTTAAAAACAAGATTTTTGTAATAATTTGTAATTTTGAAAAAGTGCATCTTATTAAAATAAGCTTACATTTTTAAAAAAATTGTGGTTTTTATTATTAAATTGTGATTTTAGAAAAAACGTATATTTGTAAAAATTGGGATTTTCGAAATAATTTGTTATTTCATTAAAAATCTGTTATTTTAGTACAAAATTAAAGTTTCGAAAAAGTCTTTGGAAAAACTGGATCTTTTTAAAAAAATGTTAGTTAAAAATTGGGATCTTTTAAAAATGTATAATTTTAATAAAATCTGGGATTTTTTTAACAATCGGTGATTTTAATAAAAAAATAAAACTATAAAAAAGTGGGTTTTTGCTAAAAATTAGAATTTTGTAAGGAAATCTTTTTTTAGTAAGAAAACTAGGAATTTTATTAAAAATTGGGATTATTGTAATATGCGATTTTAATAAAAATCTGGGATTTTGGAAAAATTGGACTTGAAGTAAAACACTATAATTTTTAGATTTCCACTTTAAAATCATTAAAATCTCGCCTTCAACATCGAAATTCATTAATATCTCGACTTGAAAAAATGAAATTTAAATAATTCTGCTTCAAAATCGAGATTTTTTGAAAAATTAACTTTAGAACCGAGATTTTTACTGTCTTAGATTTTTAGTTTCCAGAATAAATTCTTTGTATAATTTTTTTAATATATTTTTTTAGTTTCTAGAATAAATACTTTGTATACTATTGTACTGTAAATGGTTTTTGACTGATCGACACTAAAGCATTATTATTATAATTATTATTAACAATAGGAGCGCCCTTACAGCAGATCCTGTATGTAGTCTGTACTATAACTCTTAACATACTTCCACCTATGAGTTGATAAATTCTAAACTGGTAACATGTTTTGTTCTATTCCATTGATCAAAATTTTACAGTAAACGACTGATTGTGCCAATTATTACTAATAAATATATCACAGAGTTAAAAATAAATTATATTGTAGCTGCGATGGTAGCGCCACCATCGTTATCGAGAACTGATTGCAATAGGAACACACCCCTAAATTGTCATTAATGAAAGAAGTGTCATGCGTTAATTTATTTGTCAAAAGTGTCAGTGTTATTGCGATGGAGTGTTTATATTTTTTCATGAAAAAAAGCCATTGTTAAAGTGTTTTATATTGCTGATGTATGCTTATTAGTTATATTTTGACAAATATTTAACGTGCTAGATATGATATAGGTACAACTATGCTCTAAATACCTGTTGTTTTGCTATTTATTTGAATAAAGAACAGTATCAAGGTTGCTCACTGACAAATAACTTGGTATTTTGATTAAACTATTTTCAAATTACAGATAACAGTTTTTTCTTAAGAAATTTCAAATCTCTCTGGACAGTGATTTTTAATTATTTGTATTTTAGATGAGTAGTAAAGACATCTGTATACCCTTAATGTACCATATAAATGTGACTATTAAGTTAATATAGTAATTAAAGAACTACATTAAATATGATCCACACTTGTTTGTTGGGATTGATCTTCGCTTCGTTATTGGATAGAGGACATGCAGAAGTTTATGCTATTAGATTTGTAAGTATAATTATAAACATTTACTTGTTTATGCGATTCATTCGAATTTGCACATGGAGTCACTTGACTTAGTAATTACAGGATAAGTATACTTATAAACAATAAATAAATGAAAAAATAGTTAAAGGGTACAAAGAAATAACAATTTCGTCTTTAAAACAATGCAGAATTATTCAGAATTGATAAAAATAATTTAATATTTATGGGTCATTAAACTCATGATTACAATTCATTGGTTGCTACTAACATGTTATTAAATACATATGAAAAATATGTATAAATATTCTCCTTTGGCTGATGTTAATGGCTAAAGTAGAAGTAAACTTTCTTAACAGAAATATCCAATATATCTCAAAAAAGGCTTTAGAGCTCATAAATTATTGTATAAATATTACTACAGGTGTGCTAGAGATAAATGTTATTTCAATTGAAACAACTTGTGGTCGTAGTTCCCATTTGATAATATTTATGTTTCAGAAAATATGCGATATGAATTGGTCAATTGTCATATTTTTGTAAATACAATTATCTAAATTGGAAGTTATTTTTTTATTTAAAATGATATATATATATATATAAGAATTTAGTATGTATTGTTATTTTTTTAACAAAAAATGTAAAGATAAATACTATCAAAAGTTCATTGATATGTACTTACTACAAGATATGTATATAAAACGAAAATATTAATAACCACTAGAAATCAAAACCTGTTTTGTGCTTTCAATAATAAATCAATACAATAAAATTTCATTTCTTTCTGATATACTTCTTTTTAATTAAATTTCTAATAATAAAATATTTTTTGGTGATATAATTTTCTACTTGTATTTTTAGGATTCCCAATTTTATCGAGAGGAATTCGCAGATAAACCAGCAATCTTTGGACCAAGTTTAAAGGATCAAGGTAAATATTTTAAGAAAATTTTTAATTTTCAAAAAATTCTTCCAAGTCACTAATTTAATTAATTAAATGACTTATGGTGAAACATACTTCAAAACCTCATGAAACCTTGATTATATACTGAGGAATCCAATTATGTATAAAAATTGTTTTTGCCGGTATTTTAAAGATTTATGAAAACGCTAAGCTCGTCAACTTTGGAACTAAATGTTAAAAACATTTTGAAGATTTATTTTAGTGTAATACAGCCAACTAAAACAAGTCTTTCATGCATTTATTTGCTTGAAGGAAATACTAAAGAATAAAATTTCTTCCTGTACTTATCCATTTAGACCATTATTATAGGTCTTTTCATTCTTTAAAAATATACAATGATAAAGGGTGTTCCATTAAAAAAAACAATTTAGTGGCTATACTAAGCTTACATGAATTTTTATCCTATATATTTTAATTTCCGAACAATGGAGTTGAAAAGCTGACGTGTCTCGACGTTTTTCATAAATCTTTAAAATAACGGCAAAACAATTTTATTCTGTAGAAATAGAAAAAAAACTATATTAGTGGGAGAAGCTATACAGAAGGGGGATAAACCAAAACTATTATGGAAGTATTATAATGTTAAAAATTATTTATTTATTTCCTTAACCCCCTATTAGTATTTGGGGTAAAAGTTTCCTTTAGGTCCCCCAAACGGAGAGAGATATGGTGTACACCATTGGACGCGTCTATTCGAGTAAAATACGTAAATGAAGAAAACCGATTTTAGGGGTTCAATATTTTTGGAGTTAATTAAAATGTGGTCCAATTTCAGTTCAAAAAATAGGCTTCAATTTAGATAATTTTTGATGTATATACTAATTTTATTGTAGTGAATTCAAATCTGAATGAAACATTTTATGTTTACCGACTAGGAAAAAGTTATTAAAATTTTAAAATGAAAATTGACAGAATCTGCTTGTCGTTTTCGCACTCGACAATTTGACATAACTTTAAACAACAGGTTCGGTTTTAAATAAATTGAAGCGGGTTGATTGTAACACATTTTTTTTTAAAATAATTCTAGTTGTTTTAAAAAGATGATATATTAGATGACACCTAAAAAGTTCAAAAATTAATATCTGAGCCTATGATCTGCTTCATTCATACAACGGAATCAAATGAACCCTAGTACAAGTGCTTAAAACGATAAATAGTAAAATACCCACCTATACCTTGATTTCCTTTTATTGTACGTTCCTTTGTTTTCATTCAAATGTATGTGTAGATGATTTTAACTGGATTTTATTAGTTTTGTTTTCCATTTCTACTCTTATATACATTGTTCATTTCTTCATTAAGTGCTGCCCGTCTCTTCTTGCTTCACTTTCTAGTGTGTTACTTACTGTATATGTTTGCTGTTCTTATAAGACCTTCCAACACTAGGTTACATAACGTTAAAGATACGTTTTCTACGTAGTCTTTTAGCCTTTTGTTTATTAGATTTGTGAGTATTATACATATTATATTTAGTTATTGCAATTTGTTTTGTCTGCTTTTTTGTATATGGGTACGATTATTCCCCCGATCCATCCCGTTATTGTCTGTTTTGTTTTCATATTTGCTATATTAGTTTTTGGATTTTTTTCTGCATTTTACATCAGTTCTGCCTCGATCTTGGCCCAAAACTTTCGCTCACGTAATATTAAATATGTTATTATATTATTATAATATGTTATAATTTAGAAAATATTAAAAATAAGTTCTATGTACAGAGCGATGTTTAACTAAATCGCTCTACATACTATCGAAACAGTATTTGGCATATGTATTTTACTAGGGTTAGTATATTCTTTGTATAATGTCTCGTTTCTGTTTCAGCTCTGGCGGGTTTGTTACTAGAAGCTGACCCGCCACATGGATGCTATCCTATATCTCCTCCACCCCCAGAAGTCCAAAATGACATCGGCAAGTGGGTAGTGCTAATAAGCAGGTACAATGTGCGCAATTGTTCCTTCGAACAGAAAGTACGTAACGCCCAAGATGCCAATTTTGACGCTGTGATAGTGTATAATGTAGGGTCCGAGGAGCTCGTCCCAATGGGGGCCAACAATAGAACCGGAATAATAATTCCAGCTGTTTTTGTGGGAGAATCGAGCGGAGAAGAATTGCTGAGTAAATACGCGAACAATTCAAGTTTTTTTGTTGTTATTAATGGTGATGCTCCGTTTGATATACCCACTCATCTGCTGGTGCCATTTGCTATAGTTGTTGGTATTTGTTTCATAGTTATGATTGTTTTTATGGTAAGATTTAAAAAAAAATTATTAGCGCTTTATCTTGATCATTGAATATATTTCTAGGTATGGAAATTTTTAAAAGACAGGAGAAGGCAAAGGCGGAACAGGCTGCCAAAATCTGTGTTGAACAAAATACCTACACACAAATTTCAAAAGGGCGATCCTTATGAAACTTGTGCAATTTGTTTGGACGATTATGTAGACGGGGAAAAGCTCAGAGTTCTCCCATGTAACCATGGTAAGTAAATACGAAATTTTAACCACACATTTTTTTAAATAAATATGTATTTAAAATTGTTTCAACTCTTACTTTGTGGAATCTATCCATAATAAGTATGAAAACATAAATTATACTTATCTGAATTTTCGCATGATTACAAAGCGTTTTAAATGATATTTTTTCGACCCGGTTTTGTCTTAGCATTACCAAGAGAGTGGCATAACCAATTAACCAATCATTATTAAGCAGTATGTACAATAATATTCATATTTTCCTTAAAAAAATGAAATCAAGAAATAATTAAAATATTTTCAATATATATTATTGATTGAACAATTAAATCTGGGATGTTCAATTATTTCAGATTACCTTTTGGACTAAATATCTAAATAATAGTAAGCAAACATTTTTTAGTTAACAATGATTGATTGAAATGTTTGTCATTTTTGATAAAGCTAGATAGGCGAAACTTTGGTCGAGAAAATATAATTTAAAAAGCTTTATAATACTTTGGAAATTCAGATAGGTATAATATCTTTTCATATTTTATTATTAATTTTTTTTTTTTTAGTTTACCATACGAAATGTATAGACCCATGGTTAACGAAGAACAGACGCGTATGTCCGATTTGTAAACGAAGCATTTGGGGCACGAATGAGACACGATCGGACTCTGATAGCGAGTCTGACACTGATGATACGACACCTCTGATCAACAATCGCTCCAGCGGAGGGACACAAGGGGGAACTTTCGAGCCACAGTCTGAAAATCCATTCCAAAGAGCTATTAGGTAAGATAAAGGTAGATGTGATTTCTGTCCTTTTGTAGGTCTGGGTATATTGGTTTCGGATTTTTCAGGCTTATTTTAAAACAAAAAGAGGAAAGTAATTTTCAAAAATATATACATATTTTATATGTATGACGTATGGGTTGAATAACCTGTTAAAAAGTTTATTGCTGACAAAACGAGGTGAGAAATATTCTCTTTCCACCTTGTATGGCTCTTCTTTTTGTATTAATTTTTTTCAATAGATTTAAAACTGATAAAATGACCCCTCTCATTTTTATCCAGTTTTGTTCCATCTTGGAAATGTAACGGTTTCATATTTTAATGTTTTCTGTCTTCAACATTCGCGCCCTGGTTAGAATTATGACAAAATATGCAGTACTTTTTAATTCGTAGAATATTTTTACAAAGATGATCAGCTAGCATGTTTTAGAGGTATTCATTTTATTTTAAGTTTTTAATATTTTTTAATATATTTGTGTTTGTTCTTATGATTCTCTAAATCATGTAGTGCTATTCAATTTCACTTTTTTCGCATGTGTTGTGATTTATAACCAAATAGTTTGGTACAGGATTTATAATAGTCTATAATAGACTATTTTACAACATCTTTAATCTTATTTTTTTACTAAACTAAGGAATACTATACATAAAAATAAAGATACTGATACCAAACCCTGTAACTAAAATTAACTCCTACTAACTACAAAAAATAAAAAATAAAACATATTCTACACAAAAACAACCCCTATCTGCAAATCATATAAACAATTTATATACATTTATCTTACACCAAACTATTTGATTTTAATGACAGAATTTTTGTGATTGAACCTGAAGATGTGGTTCAATTTGCCATGAAGCTGGTAGTTTTTCTATTATAAATTTATAGCCTGGGAGATTAAAGGATCTATTATTTTCCGTTTTTTCCTCCTGTTAATATGTTGACAACAACTACTCATTACGTTTTTTAAATCGGGTTTGAAATTTAATCGGACCCTTTCTCCCATAGTTCGGTTCTTGTATTTTGTAATCCTCTATAAAATCTTTGAATTTCACTTTTCGCTCTTGGTTAAATAACGATCCGTTTTAAAATTCGAGAATATAACAATTTTCTACAGGTCCATTTCTCAGACTTCCGGTGCAACTACGGCGAATTTTGTGACGACTTCTGGCCACCACAGCATCAACGGGGATTATCAGAGTGTCCAAAGTAGCTCTGAATTTTACGACGACTGTTCAACGAGTACAAACGATAACGATTTCGGCAGTTCGACGAACATCATCAATCCCTTCGATGCATCATCTAGTGGTAACACCGGCACTTTCGATGTACAAGTCAACGTCGTACAACCAGACACAGTGAGCGGGAATTCTAGTCTTGACGGAGGGGTACAAGTGTGAAAGATTTTTTTGTTTTAATAGGTTTGACCACAAGTGATGGATTTATTTTGTGAAATTGGCAATATGTATTAAAATACAAAAACATCCCGGGAGTTGAATCAAGATTGTAGATAAAAGGTGAATAAGTTTTAAGAAACTAACAGGTTTTTTTTCGTTATGTCTCACAGATTAATTGGAAAGAAAATATCTCTAAGTGTTGGTTGAATAAATGGAAAGCAACATTAGGTATGTCTAAATGTCTTACCAAAAAAATGAATGCCTTTAAATTAAGAAGCAAATCTGTTCCTCTTAACTCAAAATTTAAGTTCTTTGGATAAACTAAATATTTAAATTTTAGACTATAGCCTATAAAAATGTTATATCAAAGCCAATTTTCGAATACATTGGCCCAAGTCTTTACTCTGCTAAAAATCGGTGGCTTTCAATTTAGAATATGATTTTCTCCTCAATAACTTATCAAATTTACATTTGGATGTAATAAAAACCAGCCAAATCCAATTTTTATTAAAGCCATTTTTATAGAAATTAGCTCAAATCTTTTATTTAAACTGTCAAAATATCAATGGTTCCAAGTTTAGAAAATCATTTTTCTCAAAACAAGTTCATTACTCTAATATGTTTTTTCAATGTCGGGACAAATGAGAACTTAAATTTTGGATTGCAGAGCTAAAGAATGCTCTATTAAAGCCAATATTTTGGACAAATCGCCACAAGTTCCTTAAACATGTAAAAAATAAAAGGCTTCTATTCCGGAAGAGGATTTTTCTCTTAGCAAATTATTTTACCAAATCCTAAGTAGCCTAAAAATATTTATTAAATTTTAGACTTTACAGTCAAAAAATTAGTCACTTTTGAAGAGTTTGTTTCAAATGTACTCAAATATGTCTTCTTAAAAATTCGAATATTGCAATCTTTAAATTTTTGGGACTGTAAAGCCAAAAAATTAAAATATAGCCATTTTTGAAGAGATTGATGCAAGCAAGTCATTTAAAACTTTAAAAGATGAGAACATAGTTGTTCCTCAATATATTGAAATGTAATCAAATACTACAGTCTTCTTTAAAAGTTGGAAAGTGAGATCTTTAAATTTTTGGACTGTAGAATGAACAAATTGTTACATTTTTAATTAGATCAGTCCAAGTTGTTCAATCCCAAAAAAATCAATGGTTTTAGGTTAAAAACAGATATTTTCATCAACAAATTGAAATATATACTCTATGGTTAGAATAAGTGATTTCTTCCAAAATTGGTTGTAATAAAACTTTACGTATTTATTTGAGAATATATGCATTTCATGAGATTTTATGGTTTTCCTCATACTACTGCATGTGCTAGAGCTAAAATCAATGATATTGATAAATCACTTAATGAAATATTCATCGTTGAAAATGGCGTTTAAAATACGCGAATTTAAAATTTTGAATTCAACAAATGTTTAAACACCATCATCAACGATAAAAATGTCATTATGGAATATATTATTAGCATTTATTTTAGCTCTAGCACATACATAAGTGTCGGGAAAATCAGAAACTGTTATGATATTGAAATATACTTAAATATAGCTCTTTCTTTAAAAGTTAAAAAATGAAGTCCTTAAATTTGGAAAGAAATTTAAATCGCCAAAAATTTCCGTTTAAGTTTAGAAAATATTTTCTTCAAAAAAAAAAAAACGAAAAACGGGAAATTTACAGCTCTTAATTCTAACATGATTCAACTGTTTTGATCTTGGCCAATTTTCAGTGTGAATTCTAGTCCTGAACTGTTTATGAAAGAAATAAAAAAATTTCAGATACTGCTTGGTGTTGATTTTTTTATTTCTTGATCTATTATATTTAAATTTCGGTTTGTGTATGATGGACAAAAATTGTAAATAAATGTAAATGTTTTATAATTCCGGACCATTGACTTTCTTAAGGAGGTTTTCACCAAATTATGATATTTTAATTTTTAGCAATTTTAATAACATAAAGCATTTTTAAAACTGCTGCTATTACAGATTCAAAATGCATCTCAGGCAGCTCAAAATAACTTTTTGTGCTGTCAAAATTTGGGCAACAGTCTCTTTTTTATATTTAATAACACGGAGTATAAAATTCCTGTAATTAATGAATATTTCTAACTCTTGTGTGTTGCATGCTAACATTTATTTTAAACTCTATAAAGAGTTAATTTTACCTCAAGCGGTGCTAAACAATCTTTTTTCTACAGTATAGTTTTAAAATGCGAGTGATAATAAAAATGACTATTCCATAATGAGATTTGATTGTTAATTATTCCCTAATAATTTCGCTAGATGTAATTTTAATTGATTACTAATTATTTTTTAAAAACTAGATTTACGGGTCATAATAAAAACGATTTAATTGCCAACAAGTGCGTTTTTATAAACATTCAACTCTCATTTGAAAGTTACTTTATAAATAATTATATATAAAATTGTATTGTTAATTTCAACGAGGGTAACAAAAAAAGAATAATTTATTTAATGAAAATTTTTTTTTTTTACAAATTTAATTTGGCCCCGTATGAATATAGATTTGATTGTGATTATATTTTTATTATATGCTTACTACTATGATTTCTTTTTAGTTGTATAGGTAACAAGGGACAAAGTTGTATCATATAAATGTAGACTTGTGATTCCAGTGTAATATATTATTTTAGTAAATATTAAATAAATCTATTGTTAAAGATAGTTTTATTCACAAATAACTAAATTACTACTACAGTTAATTTCTGGACCACCTTGTACAACGCAACACAGTGCGACATCTTGAAGTTGCATGAGCGTGGTGCAATGTGCCAACTTACGTAAAATGTAATAAAATTTGTCTATATAGATTTCGAAAGAGCACGTTTTTCACCGATTTTGGCAACTGGATTAGTAAAAAAATTGGGAGCTACTTAAGGATGCATAGTTTGGCTGAAACAAACAAAAAGATCGTAGGCTTCCATGGCCAGAGTAAATCTGAGGGTTACTGTTTCTGCAGGATCGCGTAATTTTTTGCTTTGTCCTAATTGACGTCCAAACATTCTTATTATCAAAGAATTCTGTCTCTCCGTATTTATGGCCTACCCAAGGTACCTCTTGGTCGACACACACTTCCAGACATCCTAAATCACATCAACAATCAACATCCCAATAAAAAATTGACCATGGAAACAATCCAATGGTTCCCTTTCTTTTTTGGATGTACTGGTTACATGTAAACCTAACGGGTCATTAGGTCACTATGTGTACAGAAAAACTAACCCACACTGATAGATACCTTCACTACATCTCACATCACCATCCTAGTCAAAAGAATTCCGTAATTAACTCTTCAGTTATACGTGCCATCTCTATTTCTGAACCAGAAAATCTCTCACATGGACCGAATCACATCAAATCGGCACTCCTCTCCAACGGCTATAAAAAATCCCACATTCAAACATCCATCTCCAAAGTAGACACAAAGATTCCTCTTTAGAACCTCAACTCCCAGCTCCGATGTTGTCTCTACCTTATTATTTGCTCCATTACAGACCGTATCGGTAAAATCCTCTGTAAGGAAGGAATCCGCACGACAGACATATAAACCTCTAAGAAAAATTAGTGAATATCTATCCTCTGCAAAGGATTCATTGTTTCCTTTATATTCCAAAGGCATTTAGAAGGTTCCTTGCTTATGTGGACAAGTCTATATTGCTGAAACAGGACGACCAGTACAAACACGTATCAAAGAACACCGTAGATACATGAAATCTGGCCTCTTAACAGATTTTGTAATTTGTAAACACCAGCACCAGATTCTCTTCGACAGTACAGTAGCACCTTTCGTCCCTAGTCATTTCCAATTCAGAAGTGTTTCGGTTGTTGCTACGTTCAGTAGTTGAGTTACCGTGCCCATCTCACCTCCAGATGTGTTACACGTCTAGCTACGTTGAGTAGTTGAGTTACCGTACACACTCCCCCGCCTGAAGAAGTGGCTTATAACAGATGGCGAAACGTTGAGAAATATCTCAAAAAATGATGCGGTCCTCTGGAAGCAGAATAAGTACAAAACATTTGTGATTTGTGAGCTAAACTGAGTTCCTTAAGTATAATAGCACCATGCGCATGCTACTTCAAAATATCTTTCTAAAGGGTCTTGAGGTACGGAAGATGTAGCACAATTTGTATATTCAAATACATTTAAAATTAAGGAATTAAAGTTTTATAAACCTAAAGATGGATCAACTTTACAGTATTCTATAAAGTAACAAATAGTCTAAGAGACTAAAGGAATAATTAAAAAAAAAATTACATTTTTGCACCTTAAGACCTCAATGTGCATTAAATAACAGTTTACATTACAAAATGTATCGTATGTATGTATCACACCTCTTCTATTTTAAAAACGGGTAAGTTGTTATACCATCCTCTCTTTTGGTCGTTTTTTTTCGCTTGTTCTTTAGTAGCCATTTGCAGAATAATTTTATGGTGATAAAATAAAGTATCTCTATGATACTCAAAAAGCTGAAACCCATGCAGAGGCCGAGAAGACCGCCAACATTTGCTAAAAAGTACAATTTGGATACTTACTACTCTGTAAACAAGTTCGATCAATTTATCCAGCGAATCTTTACCAGTGCACCTTTTATACTGCATAATATATTAATAGTATATTTATATGCTATCCATCTTCGATGCTTATCATTAGAGAATTTTAATGTTGAGGTTTTATTGAATCTTAATTTTAAAAATCTCGAATTTTACTCTCGACTCTAAATTCTCATATTTTTCTTCGAAATGTCGACTTTTAAGTTGATGTTTCAGTAAATATCGCGTAAAAAATCGTGTTTTACTTCATTTATCTCGAGTTATTGAAGTCAATATTTCAATAGATCTCGACTTTAAATCTGTAATATTGAAAAAAGGATTTAAATATTTAATATAAATATTGCAAAGCAAATATTTAATAAACATTTAGGTTGGATAACAAATATTTAAAAAAATATTTCTTTTATGTAAAGAAAATATTTACAAAATATTTGGTGCTATCTGGGATGGTATGTCAAGTTTGAATAATACAATATAATTTCTTAAGAAAGCAGAACTTTTTAAAATGAACAACTTTTTTCATAAAACTAATAATTAAGATTTCCATACATCGTCAACTTAAGTAGAGACACTGTATATGTGATATTTACGCGTTAGTCGGCACAGTAGCCACGTCATTTTTAATTTCAAAATAGACAATATTTATTAGCGAGTAATGCACGGGTAAAGATCCGCAGGATCTGTAATTATACAAACTTACACAAAATTTCTGTAAATCCGTATAGCTCAGCTTTAACTTGTTTGGAGAATTGAGAAGTAGGGAAAAAGAAATGCACGATTGCCATATTTTCCCTAAAAAATAAATTAGGTTCTTTATTTTTTAAGTCTAATAATTTTATATATATTTTTTTATATTTGATAGTAAATCTACTAACAACATGAAACGAAAATATATTTAAGGTTTACACAAATAAAGTGATTTATAAGTAACGAGATGATAGTTCTAGTATTTACATCAAATGAATAAAATTTTATTTAAAACCGAAATATGCAACACCCGAAGCTAATACTCATCTTAAAAAACATTATGTATACGATTATTAATATATTGTCACTAAGAAATTTACTTTCAACTAGGAAAAAATTCGATTAAGAAAAGGCGATATTAGGTTTTCTCTACAATGTTTCGTCTCTTCATGTCGTCATCAACATTAATTTCCTTTTCTTTAAACACTTTGCTAATTAATCTGACGTTCTGCCTTTTTTCTTCAATATTTGATTCGTTTTCAAATCGTTTCGAAATTTAATCGGTACCGGTAAAAGGTAAGTATGGACATAATTTTGGGAAGAATGATTGAATATTTGATTGTGATCCTTTTTTTTTATTTACTTTGGCGCAACTTTTTAATCATATCTATTAAATTAGTTCTAAAATAAATAAATTTAGATGTTACAACTTCCCCATAAATCATAAAGTTAAGAGATGTTTTACATCAAATAATACTTTGAATTTGAATTTGAAATCTTTTGCTAATTCAACTTTGATGCCACTTACCTAGATATAAAGTTAGGTACTAACAAATAAAATAGATTTTTGAAAAAAAAAACAAAGTTGATAATGACTTTTTGCTTTTTGAGTGGTTTAGTTGATAATTTTTAAAAGAAAAAAAAGCTTACTTGAAATAAGAAGAAGTGAAAAACCATTCGTCCCTGTTAATTGATGCATTTAAAAGTGGTGATAGCTCTCCAAAAGATTTCGATTCCACATAAACTAATTCAAAACAGCCTGGCAAACAATCGCAACTTATTCTGCAATAAAAAATTGTTAGAAAACGTGAGTTAGTCATGTATAAATAAAGGTAACAGAAAAAATTACAATAAATTTAACCAAATATTCTAGGACGAAACTAATATGCTTATATACATAAATGGATAATAAGAAAGTTAGAGGGTGTTAAAATGAAAATGTTAGAGCTCTAATATGTTTTTATGAAAATATTTAAGGGGTATTGATCAATTAATTGATGATAGTGGCGTTATAAATAATTTGATTTTTATAGAGGGGTAACAAACTTTTTTAAATATTTTTGTTATATTTTGTATATTTGTTTGTGTATTTTCATTGAAGGTACTAATGAAAAGTCACAAAAACTTGTTGACATTCATTTAATCATTCCAAATTATTTGTCAAATTTCAGTGGGAATTAATGGAATTAGTCCAACTAAATGTTTATTAATAACGCATTTTTCGAAAAATATCGTTTTTTTAACAACATTTTGAATTGAATTTTTTTTCAAATATTCCGACTTTTTAAATAAAGTATCGACTTGTTTCTTAAAATATCAACATATTTTTTAAAAAAAATGAACATTTTTAAAATATCGATTTTTGTAACAAAGTATCGATTTGTTTTTCATAATATCTATCTATCTACTTGTTTTTAAAGTAATATCAACATTTTTCTAAAAATATGGACTTGTCTAATAAAAAACTTTTTTTTTAATGAAATAGAGACAGGATTTTGAAAATATCAAGTTTTTTCTAAAAATATCAATTATTTTATCAGTTTTCAAAATGGTGAATTTCTTCTCAAACTGTCGTCTTGTTTTTTTAATTATCGATTTACATTTAAAAATATCGACTTTTCTAACAAAGTGTTGATTTCTTTAATAAAACATAAACTCGACTTTTAAAATATAGACTCGTTTCTCAAAATATTGATTTGATTTTTAAAAAAAGCATGGACTTAAAATATCGACCTGTTTTTTTAAAAATCAAAATATTTTAAAATCCATCGATTGTTGTAACAAAGTATCGATTTATTTCTCATAATATCCACTTGTTTAAAAAACAATCAACATTTTTCTAAAAATATTGACTTTTCATAAAAGTATCGATTTGTTTCTGAAAATAACGACCTATTCTATTATTTTACACTCAAATATTTCTTCTAAATCTTATATCAACTTATTTTCATCCCCAAAAAGTGTGGTTAAATTAAGTCTAAACCTTCCTGTTAGTCCCAGTATAATTAAAAATATATTGCATTAATTGTTAAAATTATAAAATAAATACCCAGCTCCAGTGATAACTTCCATGTCTTCTCTGGCTATTTTCGCACATTCTTTTTCTTTGCGGCCACATGCCGTGATATTTTTGCTTCCTTCAAAAATTTTTTTTAATTATATCATTAATCAATACTATTAAATTTGAAAAAAAATCATATATTGGAGTCTAAGGATCATGAATAAAGAAAGAAATTAAAAAAAAATTATCTTGAGTTGATTGTATGAAATGAGTTTAAACTCAGCTAAATTGGATTCAGAACAAATTGTTTCCTTTTCCAGAAATATTGAAGCAAAGCAGTCGTGTAAAAGGAATCAATTATAAAATTAGAAATATTACAATATTCTTTGAAAATACAATATTGGTATTACATTTACATAAACTCGGTCCATACAAAATTATTTTGACAATAGGTCTAAAGTACAATGCTAGAAAAAAGTAAGTCAAAATTTGGAAAAACTTATACATGAACTTACTGGGTAAATAATAGGGGATGCACCTACACTTTTCTAGCGTATAATTTGACTGACACTCCAAATAGCAGTTTCTTTGAGTATATGCCCTAAAACAAAATAAAACAATTAATTAGAGGGAATGTATTTAAACAAATCTAATTACAGGGTCGTTAATTTCCTCCGATATGTTTACACAGTGACTTTGTTAGAGGTGTATCTGGCCAGAAAAAGATCAAGATAAATAATTTAGCTCAGAAACGCACACGATAGATAGCAATCAAAGCGATAATGAATGTTTGGTGTAACAATACAATAAATGGGGTTTGCGTTAAATGGGATTTCCTTGTCAAGAGGAATGTTATTACGTATTTTAATATCAAAGTGTTCAGGCTAGGTTTGTTTCTTTGTGTTGTTGAATTGTGGTAAAAACTTGTGTAAGTATAACATAATGAACTACACAATTTTTAATAAATGTTTTTCAGATTAAATTCTTTTGGTTATTGGTAAGTAATTAATTAAAGTAATATGCGAGAGTTGCTTTTTTTTCGAGGTCCAATCGGTAGCGAAATTAAAACCACAGTGAAAACAAAAAATGTTTTATTTGTAACGTTTAACTACACCTTCCAGGTGATCAGTATTCCGTTGTCTACGCTAAAATGCTGTAAAAAGATGAAAATCAAAGGGAGTCAAGCCCGGGCTGTATAGTGGCCGATCAAACACTGATGACAACATTCCTCTTCGGTTGTTTTGAGTTGTCTTCGAATTGCAACACGCACTTCACACTTCGCGGGAGATTGTATTGTTGTAAGCATGTTTACGAGATTACTGCGTGCTTAGAACTGACAAGTACGACGTGACGCAATAGACGAGCATACTAGAGACACTGCCAACATATATGCGCACATTTTTATCGAATTCTCACTGTGGTTTTAATTTCGCCAAAAAAATAGCTCTCGTCTAAGAGGTTGTAGTATTTTTGATGAAAAATATATATTTTCAATGATTAAACGTTTGTTTGATAATGACAAATATAAATGGATTTTATGAGGAAGAACAAAGTGTCACATAAAAAACTGGAGTGGAGTAGAAGCAATCGTGAATCACGAGCCCAAGTGAGAATTTTGCGAACTACAGAATCTAATTTTTACTACCCAATCTGATTATGAGGTAGATATAATTCTGATCAAGAGTTAATAGGATATGCATAAGATCAGAATACCTACTTTTTGTGGTCCAGAAACTAAGGAATTCGATTTACAGTGAATAATAATATAGATCTTTCCGAAGAATTAAAGCAAGAATAAACTCGTAGTAGACGTTATTTTTAAGGAGAAAGAGAAGTATATATTTTGGTCTCTTGTTGTTTCTTTTATGCACACACCAACGATCGATGTTAATGGTTTTCTAATTATTTTCAGTTATCGTCTTCATGGAATGGTTCGAGAAAGACGTAATTCGACTAACACTCTTGAAATCAAGATACTATATTTTAAAGATAAGTTAGTTGTATAGACCATTGGAAGTCAATAATTTACAACATATCAAAGCAAATAGCATTTGCCAAGGAAATGGAGGTACATGTCCACCTGGATATCAACATTTTGAAAAAAGTCACAAATGGGTGCAATATCTTCACTTCCAAGTCAAATCTTACAATTACCATGAAGAAAGGCATAGTAAAAACTTAGTGAAGAACATAAGAGAAGCGTCTGCAGTGCTCAAGAAAGTCTGAAAGAGGAGCTGAGAATCATAAAGAGGAGTTTTCTTCAGTAATGGATATCCTAAGAAAATAATTGAGAATTAAGCGGCCTATTGGACTCAGAGTAAAAGAATAAAAAACTTATCTCCAATGCTAACGAAAATCTCAACAGCAAAACATGCACTGGTAGAATATGACTCAATCAAATAGTGAGGTAACAATAATTCAAAAAAAAGAAGTGGTTGAAGAGATGTTTCAAGGAATCCAAAACTTTTCAGCTATTTGATACACTAAAATAACTAAAATTTCCACATGAGCAATCCAAATTTTACTACTATTTGGCAATGATGAATGTCCACGTTAGAATATATTCCGAGACTGAAGACGATCGGAAATACATACCGATTGGAACGAAATAATTATCAAAACCAAGACAATTTAGAGTCATGGTACAAAAGAACCTCAAATATGCCTATTCTATTATTAATAATAATAATAATAATAATAATAATAATAATAATTAAAAGATGTCATAATTGCAAGGCGCCGGGTCCAGTTAAACTTCAGAATTTCTGGATAAAAAACTTCTACGTCCTTGCAAGCTGTTCTAACCGAAGCTATTAATAACCGTTAAATAACCAAGAGAAGCCCCATTATTGCTAACAACTGGAACTACCTTCTTGCTTCCAAACAAAGAGGATATAAAAAATTATCGACCAATTGCCTGTTTACCTACAATATACAAAATTATCACTGCCGCTGTGACGAACATCTTGACGAAAACGAACCTCCATGGGATGTAAGCTTCTTATAAACAAAATGGTAGTGGAGACAGCAAGAAAACAGAAAAAAAAATATGAGTATGGACTGGAGTGACTATAAAAAAGCGTTGGACAACGTCCCTCACGCCTGGATTGTAGAAGTACTCAAATTATACAAGATATATCCAGTACTGATAACATTTATTAAGGAATCTATGCAAAAGTAGGGAACAGAAATTTTATTGATGGGTCAATAAAAACTGACCATATATTCATTAAGCGCGGAATTTTCCAAGGAGACTCCTTATCACCCTAACGTTCTGTATGGTATTAATCCCACTAACTAACCTCCTAAAAAAACAGGATATCAAATTCGAAGTAACTCAAGGCAATAAAATAAGTCTGCTCTATATGGATGATTTAAAATCATTTACCAAGGACGACCAAAATTAAAAAAAGGGGAGTTATCTAAAACTGAAAACATCCTCTTAAATGATGACACAATCATCAAACAACTATAAATGAGTGAGAACTATAAATATTTAAGCATGGAAGAGATGGAAGGAATAGAAAATGCTGTCATCAAGGCAAAACTGATTAAGGAGTATATCTGCTGCATAAGATCAATTTTAGCGACAGAATTAAATGCTAAGAATAAGATTAACGCAATTAATACTTTAGCGGTCCTTGTCTTATCGTAAAGCTTTAGAATAATGGATTGAATACTGACCGAAATACAAAAGATAGACAGGAAGACGAGGAAGCTCCTGTCGATGGGTGGTATTCATCACCCAAAGCGAATGTGTCAAGACTACAGATTAAACGACGAAATTGAGGACGTGGAAAGATTGAGTTAGAGTCGGCATATAATGCAGTAATAGTAACATTAAATGAATATATAAAATTGATAAAGAAACATCCACGATCTGGCTGCAGAGTGCTGGACTAAAAGGCCATACTGAGAGTCTGCTGATTGCCGCACAACATCAATCGTTAAATACAAGATATCACCAGAAAAATATTCTTAAACGAAACGTTTAAAGCAGGTGCAGGCTGTGCCATAAAGATTAGAACACATTGGACACATCATTGCGGGATGCAGCGTGTTGGCTCCTAACAAATAGACAAAGAGACATAATCAAGCTGCCAGCTATATACACTGGACAATGTGTAAAGCAATAGTCTTAGCAATAACAGCAGATAGGTATTACTAGCATATACCTGAAAGAACTGTAGAAAATAAGAATGTAATGATTCTATGGGATGTACCTATTATTACAGATAGGACAATTACAGCAAACCGCTCTGACCTGGTGATACATGCCAAAAACAATAAGACATGCATGCTGATAGATGTACCCATTCCCAATGAGTCGAATGTGATCCTGAAAGAAGCAGAAAAACAAATGTGGAATGTAAAAGCCAAACTGGGCCTGTCATCAGAGGATCGCTACGAACAATTGGAAAAGGAGTTCGGGAATATCTAAACCAACTTCCAGGAGAGCCACCGATCAGAGAGGTACAAAAGATTGCACTCATGGGCACTGCGCACATCATCCCTAAGTTTATGGCATAGAGTTCCTTAGTCAACTGGTAATGGATTGGACTTTAGCACTGAAACTTCAACATACAAGGCAACTATACCTAAAAGTTTTGTATTGTACATATTGTGTAAATAATAATAATAATGATAATAATAATAATAATTTCTACAGAATTTTAAATACCAAACCCCATAAATGTCCTACACTTAGAGTATCAACCCCAACTAGAAATTGTATTGTTCACTGTGATTTAAAAAAAATATTTGTTCAAAGCCAATCAAAAGTGCCAGTATATGCGTTTCCACGAATCATGTCAATATTATACTGGAATTAAATTAGTGGAGTTTACTTCAAATTTGCTTCTATTTCTTTGCCAATTATAAATAATTTTCATTAAAAAGATGCAAGAAAAAATATTTTGGCACCTTTACAAATCAAATATAAAAGAACTAATTCCTATAATACAGGATGTTCCAAATAAGATGCTTTTTAAAAGAAAAAGATGTAATTTAATGCCTTTTGTTTCTTTAATAATAGAACTATTTGAGTTTTAGTGTAACACTACATTTTTGGAATTAAAACATATAAAAACTTGTATGGAATCTCAGCATTTATATAAAAATGAATCCACGGAATGTTTGCCATCCTGTATAATAATAATAAAACAAAAAGGAAAATCACATCTCGTTTGCAGTGACTGTATGACTTGTATATTTTTAAGTACGTTAAATTATTACGGTAGGCAGGTTTCATTATATATAAAAAAAGATGAATATGTTTATTTTTTTATTCTTATAATCAAAATTCTTAATATGACAATTATTAATATATCCGAAATAGTGATTACATAGTGCCAGTGACTATTACAAAAGTTATTGCCCTCTTTTCTACAGTAAATGGATATTCGTTAGATGTGGTGTATGACATCCAATGGATATTTACCAATATCTGTGGATTCTAATGGATATCCCTTAAACATCGAAAGCTTCGTTCATTGAAAAATGTGTTTATATTTATTTTTATCAAAATTTCGTGCCCCAGTAAAATTTTAATTTTTAAAATTGCATGTATGCTATAATTATTTATTTTTCATATAGATTTAGTTGTTAAAAGGAATTTCCTTTATATGATCACGAATAATAAATTTGATCACTTTAGAAATAATCGTGTAAAATAATTCAATTAAACTTAATATACTAAAACCCATAAAAACTCCCAAAAGTCCACCGGTGTTGGCTGAAAATAAAAATAAAAATAAAAAAATTTCATGGAAGAAAATTTGTATATATTTTTTAATGTACCTACTAAATCCGTAAAGTCAAAAATTTGTGCCTTTAGAATCTTCTCATAACGATTTTCGGAGAAAAAGAGATGTAATACCGTGTAACCATTCCTTAAAAACAACAAAACAACAACGAAAATCGTATAAGTGTAGAAAATGGTAACTTACGAATTATTGTTGACAATTGTTTGTAAATCAAATGCACGGTCTACACCAGCCTGTAATTTTCCAAAAGATGTTTTAATATTATATGTAAGTGCGGCGCAAAGACTGTAACAGTTACATTGGAAACTAAAAAAAACAATTCGTAAAAAATACATGCAAAAATAATACGAGTGTCCATAAATTTTCTTCATAAAAGAAGACTATATTTTAAGTTAAATCGAAGTAAATCATGTAACGAGTTCTTCGTATATGGATTTCAAAACTATTTCATTAACAGCACAACATCATCCGTTGACTTTTTCCGACTCAAAACACTTAAGTTTTCAAAAAATATAGAGACCTATAAACATATCTCCTTTCTTCTGATTTGATTACATGAAACAAAGAGAGCAACGAATACGAACTTAAACAAAACTACTTTGGCAACATTGCTTTTGTGATATACACATCGACTAGAACACTACACAGGCCCGGTTCTATTAGAAAATATATTCAATTTTTTGTCGCACATACGAATGGATGGAGAAACGTGTAGTATAAAATAATATGTTTGCGGTGAGTTAAATTAATGGAGAAGTGGTGCATTGCAAATAAATTAAAGAGAAAATTTCCAAGAATAAATCAATGGTTTCATAAAAACGCATGATTTAATTTTTGTGACAAAATCACGAGCGCGTAGAACGAGTAATTTCGTCTGAAAATTGTTTCATACAATTTCATGACAACACAGTTTCGTTGTTAATTAAAGTTTTACCGAAAAAAATCAACCTTTTGTGTATTTACTTCCGACAAAATAATAGTAGGTTTTAAAATTCGTGAATATATTAATATTTTTTTTAGACCAAATTTTGAATATTTGAGTATAGCGCATATACAATAAAATATTTAGTTATTTTATTTTTTTTATTATTCTCCGTGGAAGTATTTTTATTCATACACTACATAATTACTTAAGTTTGATTTAATTTGCACAAAAAGTCATTCAACCTCTACCCAGAATGTGTGTTGGCCACAATGAACGTTGCCAGCTTATAGATTTGTATATTTCTAGAGTATAGGCGCAATCTGTTGTCTAATTTTCCCCAATATATGAAATATAATTTTACTGCTAACCAATTGAATTTAAAAAAAAGTTGCATTGAAATTTTAAACTTAAAAAATCTACATGATTTGATATATAGAAAAAAAGATACGTGCTCCTCTTTGGTATACAATTCTGCATTTCAATCATCTTATTGTCTCAATCCGTTTTCGAAATAATTATGATTTTTTAATCGTTGGTTCTTAAATCATTTATTTTATCTCATTGGCTGGAGACTTATGAGTTCCTCTAAAATTCTTTAAACTAAAATTGCTATCGACGACGGCGTGATTGGTATTGGAGTGTAAGTTGGGTCTTGATTTTGAAATTGCTTAAAAAACGCCCTCTTCTCGTTCAACTTTTAACCTAGAGTGTTGGATTTCTTCCATTTTAGCCGGTATGTAATTATCGCTAAGTTTAAAAATTGTCCTATCAGTGATCTTAAAAAGCTCGCCAGCTCTCAGTCAGGATAAGTTATCGCACAATCAAAGTATTTTGGATAAAGTTTAGTTTTTTTTATAAAGTTTTCTTTTATAAAAAGTCTTTGTGGACACTTTGTATAAGTTGTGATTATAGGATTACATAATTTTTATCTAATATTTAGTAGATATTGTTTACAAAACTCGTAAATATATAATTAAACTTTCATAAATAAAAATAAATTTCCTTACCTGTCTTGAGTTTCTTTGAGTACTAGCACTAAAAAAATATATATTACTTAATTCAAAATATTATTCCAAAAAAAACATCTCTTGTTACCCAGTGGCAGAAATATGTATACACCAATGATACTAATTAAGAAAATTTAAGCTTCGTCGTGCCACACGAATATTTTATATGTTTTTTATAATATAGGGTGTCGTCAGTAAAAATAAGTAGTTTTACATTTTTATCACTTCTTAACTTTATTTGGTAAACAAACGAGAATTTTAAGAAACATAATAGTTATTGAAAATATATTAACTGTAAAGTGAGAATTGTAGATATACAGAGTGTCCGCGAAAATAATGCGCATATTTATGGACGAGGTATAAAATGTCTTATAAATTTTTTATCTACAGTCAGCCGTTTTCAAAAAAATAAATATTAGTATTTTCCATAAACAATGATTTTTTTAAACGTTCTAAATTTTTTTATTTTAGTACACCTGGATATTTAGAATGGTCGATCTCAGGGGATGTAGAAGAGTCAAAAATGTATTCTCGGCAATTATTACACATCCGAACGAATTCTATCACTAGTTTTTTTAGGTAACACACTACACGTTTCCAACAATCTTTCGTACACCGATACAAAACATCGCGGATTATATTAATCAACATGTCGTGATATTCTTGATTTGAATGAAATGCCGTTTTTCATTAAATTATTGAAACTACTTTACCAAACTTAAAACGATCCGAAACATCTACAAACTAACACACTTTTATGATTCATCAAGTAGATATTCGTTGATTATATAACACGTATTTTTATTAAAAGCGTGAAGTGTTGCCAGGTATAAATTTTCGAATAAATGTTTAAAGTGAATTTTTATGTAAACTAACGATGTTAGAAAAAAAATGTTATTAGAAAATTTTGTTGCAAAAGACACGTTCTAGATACCATTTAAGAATATGCATTATTTTCGTGGACACCCACTCTATATCGAACTAACACTCGTATTCTTATTGCTATTACTGAAGATAAATGAGAGTATTTAACTATGTGTTTTTTCTTTTGATTTGTGCCTTTCATTGGAGACAAAAATAGCAGTCCAAAAAATAATCTCTAGGCTCAATACATATGATAGGAAAATCAAACGGCATATGATGTGATCCTTTCTTCTAATCGATTAAATTTTTCGGACGCAACAAATATGTGGGGCCCAAGTTTTATCTTAATGACCTGTTACTTCACCACAGACATAAATAAAAAAAAAATGAGAATTGTTAATATAATTTCTCGACATTATTGCACAAGCACAAAGGTTGATTAAAACCAAAATAATTTAAATGACATTTTTTTTTGGAGTCGTTTGCATGCGTTTATTGCTATCATACAAAAAAACTGAGAGTGATTGTAACAAAATAAGTGCAATTACGATAGTTCATGTGGCATGACCACTGTTGATCAGTATTTTTGAAAATAACATATTTTGTTAACCGTATTTATGTTAAATAATATTATTTAAATTTAAATGTTTACTTACAATTCGCTTCATTTACACAAGGTGTGTCTTTTTGTTCACAAAATTTCATGTGTGGGTCTTCTAATAAAAAAAATGGGTTGATTTCATAATGGTATTCATAAAAATATACTACTTACTAGGAAGATAAAAAGGCACACATCCACAAAATCTATAAATATTTTTAGTAGCGCATTCTTGTTGACAGTTCGTTTTTGTATATTGCCTGAAATAAATGGTTATCAAAAACAAGGAATATTTTTCTTTGAACATACCATTGTATACTTTCCTGATTTTTCGAATATAAAATATATTTAAGGAAAAAATTACTAAAAACATATAGGTCATATCTAAATAAAACTAAAATCTACATGACACCACATAATTATTACAAATTCTTTTGATTACTTTTTACACAAACTGGTAGATGATCTTTACCAAGTCAGATTTCTTCTAAAAAACTCCATTACCTACCTATAATAAGCCAGTTTTCGTTCGTTGGCAAAATAACATTGCCTTTTATTCAAAGGAACACCTCTTAAATTTGATGAAGCTTCGCGTACTGAAGGTTTTATTGAAAATCTTGCTTCAACACCTGGACTCAATAGGGTACCAAAGTCGGCCATTTTAGGCGTTTCTATGGGGTTGCTTATGATTATCTACAACAATTTTACATAATTGTAGTCCTTTTCACGCAACCATAGTATTATACTCTATGAAGTAAGTGTATGGAATTTTTGAAAAGCCATTAAATACAAAGAGGAGGGTCATGTGACACCACATTTAAAGAGTCACCTAATCGTCTGTACAAGGGTATAATTATTCCATTATTTATTTCTACGTAGTTAACCATGTTGCAAAATATATCGTAGATCTTAATTAAAGTACTGACAGCAAAGTTATATTTTATTGACACTAATAAAATTTATATCTATAAATAACTAATACGCAAGATGTTGTGAACATAAATGAATATAACAAATGGAGAATAAATATAATTCCAACACGTCCTGTAGCTAAATCTTCAAGGAGAGCCTTTTTTGTGAATATATCTGCAGTCTGATTTTCCGTTGATATATACTCCACATTAATAGTCTGTTTGGTATGTTTAGTTTTGCTATGATATTCGGAATTCTTTCTAAATGTATAGTAAATTTACTGTTACATGTGATATTGGTTGGTTTGTTCTGAGGTGCTTTGAAATCTGTAAGCAGTCTTTGTAACCATGTAGCTTCTTTACCAGCTTCTGCAAGTAATATAAATTTAGCTTTGGTCGTTTATAGCAGCCTTTAGGGATCTAAAAATCCTCTTCACTGCTGGCCAGTGCTCTTCTCCAGGATTATCCATAAACTGAGAAACTTTCTAAACGCTAACAGAAATATTAACTTTCAACTGCGTTTAGATAGGGAAAACTGTAAGTATAACCCTTCGCTACTAAGTAAGACGTATATCTTTTTCTAGTACCATCATCATCATTCTTTAATTTATATATCCATTGACATTTTATTGTTTTTCTTCCAACTGGCAAATTTATTATTTCCTAAGTTCTGTTTTCCATTATTGATTTATACGTTTATCATCAATAGCTTCTTTACATTTTTTTTTGTCCTTACTTATACAAGCATCCTTAAAAATAAGTGGCTCCTCTTCTGGAGGTTTTCTACTTCTCAATGGCATTGCAAAAGGAGTAATAATTTTGTTATTATCCTTTTTTTGTTAGATTTCTTTCGCCCTGTTTCTTTATAACTTCGTTACCATTCTCAGTTTTAGCATCTATTCTACTTACATAAAATGTTTCAATTTCCATCCTCATTAGTGTGGCTGACTGGAATGTGGTATCATAAGGAAATAAACAGAGTTGGGTAATAGGAATTTCATTAAAATTGACGTTTCTTGAAAGATATACTTTTTTAGTTTGCTTATCACAATCACCAGTCTCTTGTTTTACTTTCGTCAAAAAATCTTTTAATTTGTCTAGAGTTTTATCTTTGCCTTTGACAAAAGTTTTTCATTCTATAACCTGAATAGTTGTCCTTAAATATCATTAGATACGAGGAACCGCCTATTGACTCTAGCTTCATTAATGCACATAAATCAGAACAAATATAATCTCCAACTCTATATTTTTGTTTTAAACATGAGTTAAAAGGTTGCTTTGCCATTTTTTCTAAAGAACATGAATTACATCAATAATCAGCAAATTCAGTTACTTCTAAAAACCTATTACTGCTTTAGTTTATATCATAGTAAATGTTTTATTTGATCTTATGAGTCGAAGCCATTCGTGCAAAATATTTAAACAATCTCTCTGTCATGAGTGCTTGAAGCCAATGAATTTTCTGTAATTTTCTTAATAGCATACTTCACATATATCTTGTTCTTCTTCCTATAATAATAGTTTCTTCAGTTTATTTCTTTTTCATTCCTATTATTTCAGAATTTCCAAAACCTTTTAGATCTTTATCTTTACCCCATGCTATTAACATAGAAAATAAATGACTTAGTCCCACTTCTGGAATATAAATGACATCTTCCATTTTCTTTCTTATATAATATGTACCATTGAAAACTTCAACAGTAATTGTACCTCCTAAAATTGCATTAATAACTCTATTCTCTGCAATAGTTACACCGATAGGGTGAGATAAATCTGTGTAAGTATCAAAAAGATGGTAATTTTTTATCATATGGTAAAATGTTCCAGTATCTGCACTCTAAGTTTCTTCTGGAAGGAAACTGACTACTCCAGCAAAAAGTTCATCGATATGGAAGAAATTATATTCATGGTGTTGGGCTCATAATGTGCCGTTTGAAGATTAACACTATGTCCACCAAGTTTGATACTTTTATTCCATTTGGACAATTCCTCTTAATATGTCCTACCTCAATGCAATTATAACATTTGATATTTTTTTTATAAATATATTTCTTCCAATATTTCCTTCTTTATGGCCCGTACTATTTTCCATAGTTAATAACTGTTGTTCAAGTATGTCTTTATTCAGCTTTTTGGAGACAGCTGAGGCGAGATTCCATGAATGTCTAAAATTATCATATTCGTTAGGCAAATCATTGATAATTTTGGCAATAACTGAGTCATTATAAACCAGGTTGCAAATATAATAATTCTATTCTTCTATTATAGTTATCTTCTAACAGGTCTTAAACCAGATATACTTTATATGATGTTACTTTTCCTTTTTTCGATCTTTAAGTCCATTGGTGTAAATTATTATGCAGCGCGATTTACTTTGATTTTTTGGCTTCAGGAATTAATTTGCGACCACTTTTTGGGAGATATTTAACATGGCTTATTTCTCATTGCTAGATACTGATTAAAATATTTTTATGAAAAATTAGAGTATAATTCTTTTATCACTCAATGTATTTTTTTTTCGGAACCAATTAAAACAATAAAAGACACTAAGATATTTTATTCTTAATGAAAGTCCTTAGCAAATTTAGTTCAATGAGTGAGAATTTTTTATAATTTCATTCTACTCAGATAAATATCTTTATAATTTTGAGAACCATGTAGAAATAAATATTCGAATAATTATACCGTTTAATGGAAAATTGGGAGACTTTTTAAATGAAGAATCATTCACATGAATCCTCTTTCTATTTAAAAAAATTGCTGAAAATCTTATTTAAAAGTCATTGATTTTATACACTACAAATATGGTTTTATCTCACCTTAAATCCAATACTACTCGTTGATGAACAATAATATTCATCTACTTGTGCATCTAATACAATTGATAGTCCCAAATGTGCCCCAGCCCCTAAAAAAATATTATTTTCCTTAAGTGGTTCGGTGTTTCCCCCATTATTATTATTGTACATAACTTTAAACAGCTAACACTTCTGTAAACATAATTACTCTGACTACAGAATTTTATGCATTGGTTTAAAACCCGAGCTCCTCTATGAGCTACAGCAAAAGAGATGGCGGTAGTAGTTGAATTCTTACCTAAGGGTCTTTTGGGCACGTAAGTATCATTATAGAATTCCGGAAAACCACTTTCTGGGGTCCAATCGTATACATATTCCGAATAAGTTTGATTTAATTGTAGAGATACTTCGCTTCTATAATAAAAATTATAATCAATCGTTTATTATTATTATGATAAATTGAAACTTACGGATTTCTGAAAATATATTTAGGAGGCAATCTGTTAAATGAACAACACAACCCTTCATCGGTTAAATCGTTGTTAAATAAATCGTCACAGTTTGTACTGTTACTAGACCATTTACAGACTTTCAACATATCTGAACAAGAATTACCGACCTAGAATGTAAATTACAATTTAATTCAACTTACACCAGTCACTAGTGAATTTTTTTTACCCTTATTAGAAAATTACGTAGATTCGTCCAGTTGTAACTGGTTGGGTCCGTAGCATTGTTTGTTTCATTGCTGTTACATACATCATCCAACAGTTTTAGCTCCTTCGGATTGCTATAAAACAATATTATCAAGTTCAAAATTTTAACGTTATGTTTGTTTGTTTTACCCATCTGATTTGATTTTGATGACTTCTGTTTTCTTTGCTTGGTTCATGTTGCAAATAGTGACAGCCGGGAAAGGTATGTCTTTCAACTGAGCATCAAATGGACTAAAACTGATAATAACAGGCGAAGAATTCCATTTTTGATAAATATTCGAAATGTAGTATGTAGCAAAACCAATCGCTACGGAAAACGCCATCAACCAAAACAACCTTTCGCAGAGTGTAAGAGAAGTATCTCCAACGTAACGAAGACCATGTAGGGTGGTTTTTTCACAATAATTTTCGAGTTCAGCTAAAACCCGTCTGCGGACCGTTTTTTGTTTGTCTGGTTTATTTTGTTTGTTGTTAAAACTGTATAAACCACTAAAACCAATAATGTATTTAACTGGATTAACCCGCTAGATATCCAGACTTTAATCTATTATACCACGGGTGAATTATCTAAGGCTGTAGGTACTGAGATATTTCGCTAGGGGCTGTATACTTGTATTACGTTACAATGTATTGAGTTCATAAAAATAATTGTATAAAATTTCCTAAGCCCTCGTTGGGGTGTTTTATTTATTTATAATTATCCCAGTGCTTAATATTGACTGTATTTTCTACTACTGGTCGAAATGATCTTACTTTATACCTAATTGTTCTACAGAGCTTACTATATTATTTCAAATTGTTGTGATTTAT
Source organism: Hermaeophaga mercurialis (assembly GCA_951812935.1). NCBI lineage: Eukaryota > Metazoa > Arthropoda > Insecta > Coleoptera > Chrysomelidae > Hermaeophaga > Hermaeophaga mercurialis. The sequence continues at coordinate 2,996,832 of OX638363.1, forward strand.
TTTGGATTTTCTGTTTTAGAGTCTAAGGCTTTTTAATTTTTATTCCATGGGCCATTAGTCATTTAACCATCATAAAAATTTTACATAGAGTAAAGGAAAAAACAAGCTGACCTGAGAATTATAAATCTTTTAAATTCAAGGGTTTTGAAGGGTTCAGTAGGAAAAATTATAAAAAGAGTTTTCAAAATCAACTAAGGGATGTTAAATTTTATTTTTAAAGGCATATGACTAAAATATAAGATGACGCTAAAAAATGACATCACAGTTGAATTTTACAGTTGTAATTGTATAGAAATAATCGGCATAGTTGGAGAAATTGAGCAGCAATTAGAAAGGTTTTTTACGGGATTTTTCCTTGCATAAAAAAAGGTGTCGTTCAAATTGTTATCCCATCATATAATTCTCCGAACTGAGGAATTGACTAGTTTTGTAAAAAAAGAGTTCCTTTAATAAATCGAAAGCCACAAAAAACTCTGTAAAAGGAATAAGTAGCGCTAAAAGTTCAGTTCGGAAAGCTAGAAAAATTCGGGACTCAGTTGTAGTTTAACACTGGTCTTGAAAATCACTTTGTGATCATGTGTCTTTTTATTTACCAGCACTTTTCTGAATAATAGAATTCATCAGTTTATTAAAGAACTCGGCGAACCTTAATAATTTTTCAAGTCATTAATATAATTCGTTGTAATGTAAATTCACTTGATGTTCTTCATTTAATTTTTATTGTAATTTTAACCTATTCCTCATCCAATAAATACTTTCGAAAATGTTCAGTTAGTTTCTTTGTGATTGGAGTACCTATAAGTATACCCAATGTACATACTGGGTGTTTCCCAGAATAACAGCTCCAGGTATGAAGGCATAAAAATCTGGTGAGTGCCAATTTTCCTAATTACTATAGTATGCCTATCGACTAATTAATCCAACCTGTTCCGTTAACAAACCTAAGAACCACGTTTGTGCTTCCACTCGGCAAAACCATTATAATATCACGTGTGGTGTCTTTCGTATATTTATAAACATTTACACATCCATTCACCTTCATTATAAATGGTATAATTGATATAATTAGATTATGCTAGTGTAGCCCAGATGATAGATATATTTCAGAGTCTAAGGTGTTCTAAGGTTGTTAGATTGAATTTAAGAGTGTTTAGAGCTAAAAATTCTTTAAAGTTGTGTGAGATCATCCCGGTGCCTATAATTCTTTAACGATTATTAGAGATGACCCTTAGAAGTTTACTTTAATGTTTTATGTTGTGCAAGGTTAGCATAGATTAACTATTTTAGAGTTTAAGGCTTTTTAAGATTGTTAGGTTGTATGATTGATAAGATCATCTGAGTGCTTAAGATTCTATGGTTAAGAATATTTAAGGATTAGATACTAAGGTTGTTAAGGCTTTAAGGTCTTTTTAAAGATTTAAATCTGATTTCTTAAGGTTTTAGCTTTTTGTTTTAATAGATTATTTAGAGATGCCTAAAATTTAAGCATGTTTATGGGTATCTGGTATTATTTATGTTGACCTTGAGATTTTTGTTAATTGAAATAAAAATATAATTTTTTAAGATTAAATGCTGTGTAAGACTTAATAAAATTCTGAAATTTTATCCAAATTTAACATCTTCTGTTTTTACTACAAGAATTTGGGAGCATTAATTTTTGTAAAAATGGGTATATTACCTCGGTTGTCCATATTGATTTATATTGAATTTTTGATTCGTATCGACTATTTTAATTATTGGCAAATTTCCATCTGAAATTTTTTTATTTTCAGCAATTGCTGCTATCCTTCTAGGACGTATTATACTGTCGGTTTTCAGCATTTTACCTGACAAAATAAAACCATGTAGAAAAGCATAGAATAACCCATTACTTGCAGCAATGCTTACCCATTAATTTAGTGATACACAATAGTTTTTTTCCCTTCTTAAATCTGACTCTTGAACCTAGTTTACTTAAAGAAACCACAGTCATTTACTTGAAAGGGTGCGAAATGGAAATCGAGAATCAACTGGCAGCCCCATTAGTTAAAATAAAAATCGTTTTTTCACTTTAATTACGCCAAAGTGTAGGTCTGTGTATTGCGTGACATTTTTTACAAATTGTGCAGCTCACAATCAGTCTCATCCATCTAAAGGTATGTATTTGATGATAAACTCGTGCTGGTTATGTTAGTTGACAGTGAAAATCGTTGGAATTGTTTACCTTAGACCTCAATCGGGACAGAACCGGGCTAACATCAATTTAGTTACACTACAATTTACAAAACGTTGATCTGGATGGTTCTAGATGCTTCCACGCTACTATTCATTATCTTCTTGTAAATCCTTCTAGTTTGTACCAGACGCTCTTAAGACGTTCTGAGGTGTTTCAGATTTTTTAATTTGTTTTAGATACTTCTATATCTTCCTAGTTTATTCCGCGCTGTTCTATACTTTCTTAAATTGTTATGGGTTGTTTTAGCTATTCCAAATAGTTTAGGTTTGCTTTATATTGTTCTGGTTGCAATGTACTGATTTATATTATTTAAATTTGTTACACTTTCTCATATATTAATATTAATTATGATGGGCTACTCTCCATTGTCCCAACAAGTTCCAAAGTGCTCATGTATTGTTTGGGATATTTCTAATTCGAACCAGATGCTTTTAGGACTCTCTGTAGTGTTTTGGATCTTTTTTGTCATCGGTTGTTCTAGATTGTTTTAGATTATTCCAAATTGTTTCCGTTTGTTTTGTATTGTTCTGGTTGAAATGGACTGATTTAGATTATTTTAATTTGTTAAACTTTCTCTTATATTAATGTTAACTATGGTTGGTTGCTCTCCATTGTCCGAAGAAGTTTCAAAGTGCTTATGTATTGTTTTGGATGTTCCTAAATCGAACGACATGCTTTTAATACTATCTGTAGTGTTTTAGATCTTTTTGGTTTGTTTTAGATTCATCTGTAACATCCCAGATTATCCTAAATTTTCGTGGATTGTTCCAGATTATCTTAGACTATTCCAAATCGTTTATTTAGGTTTGCTTTGTAGTGTTCTGGTTGCAATGGACTGATTTATATTATTTACATTTGTTATAATTTCTCTTATATTAATGTTAATTATGGTGAGTTGCTCTTCCTTATCCAAAAAAGTTCCAAAGTGCTTATGTATTGTTCTATTGTTCTATTGTTCTAAATTGCACCAGACGCATTTAAACTCTCTGTAGTGTTTTATATCTTTTCGGTTAGTTCTAGATTCTTCCATGCCAATCGCAGTTTATTCCGCGTTGTTCATTACTTTCCTAAATTGTTATGGGATGATTTTACTTTGTACTAGGTTTTTCTTAGGATTTACAGTGTTATTTCAAATTGTTACAAATTGTCCTATATTATCAACCCAAGACAGATTGAACTTGCTGAATGGTTTCATATTGTTCTGATTTGTTGTAGATTGTAGATTATTACAAATAAATTGTCCTGGTGTGTTCCAGATTGTCATCTTATGTTAGATTTCAGTTGATTTATTGGAATTCAATTATTTTCGTAAAATGCGACGGGTTGCTCTTGTTTTAACAGTCCTAAGTAGTTCCAAGATGCCAATCTCTGTGTTAAACTATTCTAATTTTTTCCTAACTGCTCTTAGAATGGAATGTTAAATCCGGTTGATTTAATAGTTCTAGATTATCCTGCGTTATTATATATTTTTGTAAATCTTAGTCTCAGGTAGTTGTTTTTTATTGGTCTTAGATAGTCCCAGTCTTAAGACATATCACTGGATCGTTTTGGTTTATTCTATATTGTTCCAGATTTACCTAAAATATTCTAGATTGTTCGTTGTTCTATACTCTCTAATTTTAACTTATGCTCTAAAATATAAATTCAAAGAAATTGGACCGATCAAATTCTACCAAATGCGCCCCTGTGGGATAATTAAAGCTTCACGTAATTTAAAGCAAACAAGTCGAACGTAATTTGTGTCACTTTGGGCAAAAAAATTCTTAATTCAAGTCACATCAACAGACCGTCAATTAGAATAGATAAGGCTGACGGTTCGTTATTTATAGGTTTACTTTGCAGGAAAATAACTAACCATTTCTCCCTTTTGACGGTGTCAACAAATTAAATACTACTTGTTTTAGTTATACAAAGTGATCGGTATACAAAATAAGAAAAATGTATATGGTGAAAAAAAAATTATTAATAATTTCCGGTTTTCGAATTCGATGATATTTTTAGTATGGAAAATTATCCGTTTTTAGTTTCGCCCTGTATAGTAGTTTAAATTGTGATAATATTCAAATTACATAATTGGCTTTATCAATATTTTGTAAACGTTTAAATTATCTGAATGTTTGTAGATATGGTTATTAAAAATGTTAGCCTTCGTGTTGATCTTGTATATTTTTCTATTTACGTAGCCAAAAATAAATATTTTATTTTTGAGAAAATTTATTTATTGCCTAAAATATCAAAATGTGGCTAAATTTAAAAAAATTAAAATACATCTTTATTGGTTTTAAACATTTTTACAATTTGATTGCTTCAAATGAATCTTCAGGATCTCATATGCCACCGTGAGTGTGTGTTATTTTCTATTCATAATTGAACCCACCCAACACATATATACTCTTATTTTGCTTGGTTTGTTGGAATTAGCTTCCATGCAGCTAAACAATTGTCAAATTCTGGTGTAGAAGTAACAACAATGGGAAAAGATCTTGGACATTGAAACGTCTTCCAAAATTTATAATTTCTCAAAAAGGCTTAACCAGAAGAAACACTAAGCAAAATTGGAGATATAGATCTAGGTATAAATTTAGCAATAAATAATTGGCACTTTAAACCTCTAGATAAAGACACAGAAGAAGAAATTGAGAAATATTGACTAAATGATTTACTAATATTTAGTAATTCTACAATCTTCTATGTTAACTTCAAATGTGAAGAAAATAGTAACTAAAGACACGGCTCCATCATCATACGAGTATATATTCCCAAGCTGATATGGTAGATATTTTCCACCAGATTGTAGACTATTTTTGGTTGGACCAGAAGATCCTAACATAGTATGGTAAACTAGTTGTTTAAATAACAAGCTTTGAAAGAGATATTCTACTGGAAGTTACAAATACACTAAAAAACAATTTTGGGGCTAACTTTTTCTCTATCTCTTTGGAGGTTTTCCTGTTATCTTTTTCAGCATTGTTGGTGGTTTTGGTTCAATGTCAAACATCAAACCATATTTTCTGCGTTGACACTTTGACAGATTTCAGAATTATTAACTTTAAGGTTGACTAGTGATAGTTTTGATATTTATTTCAGATTTGGAAATCTGTTTGGTTCCTAATTAACGATAAATAGAGCATATTTACTAGAATTAGTTTGCCAACTGATGGAGGTTTTACCTAAACGTAAAATGTTTTTTGAGCCATCCTGTATATATCATTTACTTATCCCAGTATAATAATGATAAGTGAATTATAATTAGATTGTTTATCTGTTGACGTTTTTGGATGTATTAAATTAAACGTTAACCTTTAATTATCTCTTATTTGGACGTAAATATTCGGTGTAAAATCACTATAAGAAATGGAAATAAGTTTTAGCGGTAGACGCGCCTTGGTTACAGGTGCAACCAAAGGTAAGAAAATCCATAACTATCTAACAAATACTAATCCTTGTTATTTTAGGTATTGGTAGAGACATCGCATGTCAACTTGCAAAATGCGGGGCTGAAGTTGTCGCACTTGGTCGAAACATCAACGATTTAAGTAAGAAAAAGTGACTTAATTGTACTAGAAGTTAATTTCACCTTTTTACAGAAAGTTTAGTACAAGAAAATCCAAAAATAAAAGCAGTAGAACTGGACATCACCAACTGGAACAAAACTGAAGAAGTGTTAAGTAATGTTGGACCAATAGATTTGCTAGTAAATAACGCAGGCATGGGATGGCTCAAATCCATGATGGATATTACAGAAGAAGACTGTGACAGGTAAGGAATTATCAAAATTCCACTTCAAATCAAATAAGAAAGAAATATTTTTAGCGTTATGGGAACAAATATTAAAGCCCTTATCCACATCACCAAAATAATTGTGAAAAATATGATGGACAGAAAAGCCCCAGGTTCTATAGTGAATTTATCTTCGCAAGCTTCGTTGGTAGGTCTTTTGCATCACACTGTATATTGTGCAAGTAAGGCTGCCGTTGATGGTTTCACGAGATCATCAGCTTTGGAATACGGGCCTCACAACATCAGAATAAACGCTGTTAATCCAACTGTCATTATGACAGATATGGGCAAATTAGGGTGGTCCGATCCTAAGGTTGCTCAGCCCATGTTGGAGAAAATACCGCTCAGAAGGTAAAGTGAAGGTAAACTAAGTAAATATTATTATATTGTTTTTTTTAAGATTTGGGGAGGTGAGAGAAGTCACTGACGTTGTTTTATTCCTATTAAGTGATAAATCGAGTATGATTACTGGCGTTACTTTGCCCATTGATGGAGGATTTACCGCTTGTTAACATTTAAAAATAAATTAATGAAACAATAAAAATTATTTATTTTATCTCATTAATTCTTTCATTAATTTTGTTGACAGTAAAACTGTTTTGGTGTCCATACACCTTATGTTCCTACGCAATTTTTATTTTTGCTGTGTATAAATCATTAGAAAAAAAATAATTCAGCTCTACTGTCCAATGACAGACGTACCAGCGGGACACCAAGAAAATGATAGGCAATAAAAGAAACCATAACAAAATACAAAAGCATTAAATTCGGGCCAGTGGCGTACATAAACGAATTACACAATATATACTAACATTAAATACAATAGAAACAAAGTTATGCAAGCAACTAAGTCAAATATTTTGTTTTGTTCCTGCAGTTCAATATTAAAACAGTATGAAAAATAATACAATATACGAAGTTGTATTACATATTCAAAGGGGTAGAAATTTTTCACAACTGAAAAAATATGATATTTTTCATATTTTTTTGATCAAGATGAAGTATATTGGTCACTGGTTATTAATAAGTTTTTAGCAAATGAACGTTAGTATAGAAAATCCAGGATTAAAATTTGATTTACTACATAGATAAGTCAAAACTATTAAAACTAAAAGTTAAAAAAGTTCCATAAATAGAAAATCAGTAGTCAATAAAGCTACAATTTTAATGTGACGACGCTATCATGAAAATAGCATTGACACAAAAAAAAAACAGTTTTATTAGGCACTAGTTTCCACTTTAAGAACTTATTTCGAAATTAGCAAGTTATTTATGAAAGTTGTTGCTAATAGAACAAAGATTTTTGATGCATTTCGGTTCAAAGTTGATTATGTTTTTCGGTCAAGAGTTAGTGATTGAATGTATTGGATGTTTTATGGTTCAACGCTAAAGATAGAACGAATGTCTTTGTGTTAACGTTTCTCAAGGGCTCAAAAATGGGCTATGTGACAAATTACTTTTGATGCTTTTAGCGGTCACTTTCGAATTATAGCGTTTTTAAGACAGAGATGGTGTAACAGAAAAGTGAAATAGATAGGTTTGTTTTATTCCTCGCTGTACAACGGAATTTTTCATTGAGAGCTTTACATTGCTGTCAAATATTTTTTAAATATAAATTTAGTCAATAGACACACCGAGTGATATATAGCACTCGCCAGATGGTAAGACAGAAAATCAAATTGACCATATTCTGAAGTTAAGCATATGAGATGTCTGGAAAGCGTAAGGAGCTTCAGAGGAGAAAGTTGGTCTAAAAAGACAAAACAATTTAAGATACTACAGATTAAAAAAAAAAGAGGAAAATTTAGTTGGAAGAAGATCTCAACATATGGGAAGCCAAACCAATTTAGATGATAATGGGAAATATAAAAGGTAATTAAGTCAGCAGTAGAATATTCCCCCAACAAACAAAACGATCTCCTAGGAAAGATTGGTATGACGACGAATGCGAAGACAAAATAAAAAAAAGAAACAAAACCAAGATTTTCTTTTAAATTTTTTGTAAATGACAGCATGGTTTCTTCAAAATGTTACTTCTTTGTTTATCGCATTCCAAATTTTTTTTGCATTGTATCATTATTTTTTTTTCACAACTATCATGCCCTCTACACTTTTACCCCTATTTATTAATTGGCAATTATTTGTTGAGCTTATTTTTAATCTTCATTTATTTTCTTCCATTTAAATACTTTTATTTTCTTTTTTTGTTGGTAAAAAACTAAACTAATATTTTATTATAATATAAATACCATAGTAACCAATAAGACATGGACACTTTCATGCTGTTCCCGTATGCTAAAAACCGTAGGATAAAGATCATATTTGTATGTAGCTCCTAAATTATACAACTTATTTCTTAAAAGCATAAAATCATGCAGTAGTAAATCTCTTTTCAAACAGAGATTAAAGACTTATATATTAAATAAACCTAAACAACTATTAAAAAACAGTTTGATTTTGGAAGCACTTAGAAAGCTGGAGTAAATCTTAATATTGTTACTATATATTTACTACTATTTAACGGACAATTAAAAAATATGAAATACATTTTATCTTTCTTCAGTTATTGGGATCTGATGAACTTGAATTTTTTAGTTGAGGGAAAGCAATTGACTTCACAAAATTTCTAAGAGTAAAATAATTTTATTATAATTTACTAAATGAATAGTTTTCGTTTACATTCTAAAAATAATATTAGTTATAATAATAAAAAATAATAATAATACAATCTAAGGAGCCCTTCTGACTTTGTATTTATTTATTCCCATTCTTTTTATTTCTGGAGTACCACAAGGAAGTGTTATAAGTCTATTTTTATACTTATTGTACACATGTGATATTTATTAATTAGAAAACTATATTCTTACCACCTTCGTTGATGATACTGCTCTCTTATTAGTAGACAATAACAATAAAAAAGCCACCAATAATTTAAACATTTATTCTATAAACTATCAACAATTGGAACGAAAAATGAAAGATGAAACTGAATAAAACAAAATATAAACAGATACTTCACAAAAACATAATCATTTCTTTTTATTCTTTAATGGCGCCTTAAGCGAAGGTTTCAATTTATTCTTCAACATCTTTTCCATTTCTTGGATTTTAGCTTCCTCCTGTAAAATTTCGAACTTCAGTTTGGCCATTTCTTCCAAATGTTCTTTTTCTTTAGTATTAATTTCCAAATTTGCCTGGGCTAAAGTCTCTTCCGTATGTTGTTTCAAGTCTTTACATTTCTGATCCCATCCTTCCACTGTCTTGTTGTACTCTTCTACTTTTTTTTCAAATTCTGTTTTCATCTCTTCTTCGTTATTTTTTAATCCGTAGATAATTTCTTTCGCGTTCTCAAATTTAGCATTTAACTTTTTACAGGAGCACTCCAAATTTTCGATGTATGTGTCAATCATTGCGTATTTGGTTCCCACCTCTTGACGTTCCGCCAAAACTCTTTTGAACAATTCATCGTAATCGGCCATTATTTGCTGGAAATCGTTTTCATCTATCGCTTGTAGTTTCGTCACAAGTATTTGTATTTCCTGTTTTAATTCTTCTACCTCTGCTTCCAACGTCTGAATTTTCTCTAAGTTGGTTTTAATTTGCACGTCCTTCTCCTGAAGGATCTCTTGGTATTCTCCTACTTCTTCCTTTTTTGGAAGATCTTCCGAAGTAGATCTCTGCATACGAAATTTCTTGAAAATATCCATTTTATAAAAACTCAGAGGATTCGGATAAAAACTTGGCTGACAACTAATAAATTTCAAATTGACAGATTTATAAAATATGTTTACATCAAGATGGCGAATAGAAAACTAAACTCTCCATTCGTCACACACCATACACCAGAAAACATATATAAACTGGACGGAGTGTGACGTCACTTTTACATCGCTATTGTTGTAATGAACATTCACCGAGTGAGAGATCTTAGAAAATATATGGTCTAAAAAAGAGATGGAAACAGAAAGGGAAACAAACCACACAGAAGTATACACTTTATAAAACCGCGGTAACCACAAAATAAAAGATATTTCCCCTTCTATTGCCTTCTCTCTCTCTCTCTTTCTCTCTCTCTCTCTTTCTCTCTAGTTATGTTCATGACCGTTCTCTCTCGCACATACTCGGTCCAGAGATTATATATGGTCTAAAGTCAGACTAGATAATAATTTGATGACATATTTAAATAAATTTAAATATTCAGATTTGGCCTAACTATACAAGGATATAAATACACGAATCTATGCGAATGATAAAGAACGCGTTATGAAAGAGAAAGAATGTATTACTAATATCTTGAAGTAGGGATACATGGTTCCAGTTAATTTGATAGTAACGTACCTACGTGGCCGTACCTCTAGTTCGTTCGAGAGGGGACACCTTTCTCTTGGTTATTTGATTGTATAGATATATTTGGTATTCTCCTTAACATTTCGCCTATGTCTTTTTAAATACTTTCTAGACTTGTATATTATCACATATTACTCTGATTGCCAAATCGCGTTGGAAAAAACACATGTCAATACATGTCAAAAAAAGCAAATAATACGGACTATACATACTCTAGTGATATTCTTTAATTAGAAAGATCAAACTCAATAAAACAAAATATAAACAGAAACTTTACAAAAAAATATTCATTTTTTTCATTCCTTAATGGCGTCTTAAGGAAAGATTTCAATTATTCTTCAACATCTCCATTTCCTCAATTTTAGCTTCCTCCTGTAAAATTTCGGACTTCGGTTTGGCCATTTCTTCCAAATGATCTTTTTCTTTAGTAACCATTTCCAACTTCGACTTGGCTAAATTCTTTTCCGCATGTTCTTTCAAGTCTTTAATTTTCAGTTCCCATTCGTCCACTTTCCTGCTATAATTTTTTAATTTTTTTTTCATTTCGTCTTCGTTATTTTTTAACTCGTTGGTGATTTCTTTCGCATTTTCAATTTTTTCTTTCAACTGATTGTAGGAGAACTCGACATTTTCTATGTGTGTCTCAGTCATGGTGTATTTGGTTTCCAATTCTAGACTTTTAGCCAAAACTCGTTTTAAAAATTCGACGTAACCGACCATTACTTCTTGGAAATCGGTTTCATCTGTCGCTTGTGGTTTCGTCTCAAGTATTTGTATGGCATGTTTTAATTCATCTACCTCTGCCTCCAATGTCTGAATTTTCTCAAAGTTATTTTGTAGTTGGATGTCCTTCTCATGAAGGAGCTCTTCCTCTTTTGGAAGATCTTCCGAAGTAGATTTAGGCATTCGAAATTTCTTGAAAATATCAATTTTATAAAAACGCCGAGGATTCGGATAAATATTTGACTGACAACTAATAAGTTTCAGAATGACAGATTTTCAAAATATGTTGATATCAAGTTGGCAAATAAAAAAGTAGACCCTACATCCGTCAGACTAGACACTAATTTGATGACGTATTTAAACACAGCTAAATATTCACATTTACCCTGAATAATTGAGGTCATACATGAATCCATGAGAGTGATAAAAACGTGTTATGAAACAAAGAGAACGCATTACTAATTTCTTAAAGTAGGGATATATCTAGGTGGGAACTTCCTTCTAGTAAATTCGACAGAATTTAGTTACATTAACTATTAGCAGTGGGTTGTGCTGTATGTTAGATACGTTTGTGTATATTGGTTTTTTCATTATTCGTTTATTATTGTTTATCTGAAGGTAATATAAAATATTGTATGAAATATTACACAATCTAAGATTGTCTATTACTTTATGAACTCCACTTTCTAATCTTCTTTAAAATTTCATGGTCTGTCTTTCTATTTATGTAACCAAACTATCTAATTCTTTTTAGCTTTGCTGCTTTAATTATATCTTCTGCTTCCAATATGTTCATAATTTTTATTCTTTAATCTTCTATATTTTTCATCATCTATTTGTTATTTATTGTTGTTTTGTATACTCTTAGTTTTACTTATCTTCTTGGTTTTCATTAGTTCTTTTTAGCTGTAATAATTGAATTCTTTGATTCATTTTCATACTTTTGTTATTATTGTTTTCTATAATTATACAAAGATACTTGAAGTTTGTTATTTCACATTTTTATATGATCTTCCGTTCTATTGTTAAACACCCATGGACAAATGAATTAATTAATGTAAATATCAGTATTTTGAAGAAGAGACCCTTAGCAGTCTAATTTAAGAAAGATAGTTGTCAAATTTTTTCATCGCTTTTTATAACTATTTGAAGTCACAGCCTTTATAAAATGTATAATTTGACAGCTTCTTAATAAATTTTCTTATAATGCCCAAATTTAATAGTTTCACAACTAATGTTCCCAATTTTAATTAATAAATTAATCTATTAGAAATATTAGAAAGATAAGACAAGCATGTCATTGAAACATTAATTACTTAATGATAATACAATACAGGTTCAAATAATCTAATGCGACATTATCTCAAATCTGTAACTTCAACATTTATTTTAATATTATGTAATAAATGTCGTAATACTTTAAATCTTAATATGTCACCCGAAATCCTTAGAAAAACTGTTGTTAGAAATCGCTTTAGTTGTGCTTAATGTTTATCGATCGGTTTCTCCAAAAAGATCACAAATTCATACAATTTTGATTGTACTCACAAATAACCTTCATTTATTGATGACCTAACAGCCATTTATTATTTTAAATTCATATTATCTTAATTTTATGTAACCGCGTTTTTAAATAGAGAGTTGTAGGGTTAAAAATGTATTTACGCTCGCAGCCGTACAAATCAGTTGAATTACGATTCAAGTGTTTTTCCCAAATAAAGGCTTCTGTGTTCATTACGTAAAAATTCATTATATAACTAGTTATGTAATGAGAAACAGTTATGAAAAATGTAGGGGTTACAAACGTCAAAAAAGCATTTAAAATTTGATATTTCTTAAAGGGATTAAATAAAGTTTTTTTTTCACATTTTGAGTATTAATATTAATTTTACATCTTTTTTTTTCTTTATTTTATAGTTCTTTTATGTTTCTTAAGAATTGTAAGTATTGTCAGTAAATAAACATTATTATTATTATGATTAACCGGCCTCAGGTTACGCCTCTGCTGCTAATGGACATTTGTTATGAATTAATTCCTTTTTTTTTATTATTTAGGGCATTAATAATAATTTGCAGGGCTGTGGGCCCAGGGCAGATGTTGTGTCACTGTTCTGATACAGAGACCGAAATATTCGATGTTCGACACCCACTGCGAGCAAGGGTGTATTTTTATTGTTAACCCTGACAAAGGATTGCATTGTTATTAATACTGATGTTATAACTTTTTTTTTTGTATAAGGGCTTAATTTATTAGTGGGTCCAGCTTAATCAAAAATTTTATTTTGGACGATTCCAAGAAAATGAAAATCAACCAACAGTTTTCGGGTGGTTTTATGCAGGTGGTACACAAATGGTCTATCTCATAAAAATATTTTGAATTAAATCGAAGTACTTTGTGCATTATTACTCACATAGCAATTTTTTAAAAATCTTGTAGTAATCAGAAAAGCGTGCTTATTTAAGGCTTAGGTATTTACAGTTTTTATTTAAAATCTATTATTATTTTTATTCAGTAATTAGTGCACCCAGGATACGCAAATCATTCAAAAAGCTATCGATATTTTTTCTGAAACTTTAGATCCAATGCTGCAACACTTTTGTGTGTCTATGAGCGCACCTTTACATGCCTGTCAATATTTCCATTATTGCAAATCGGGAATGCAAAACGTAGAGCACGGGGACAAGAGTGCTTTCTAGTCGTAGTAGTGCTCCGTGCTCCGTGTAAAAGGGGCCTCAACACGTGTGCCACAAGAAACAACGGCACACGGGGTGGTGACGCCACGTGAGCTCTTCTCAGAGCCAATATCCCGCCAGGAATTTGTCAGCAAATGTTTGATCCCGATTCAAAGGAATTTAATATAAATAAACTTGTAGAGAGTTCAAGAGTTTGGAAATGTGTGATGTTTTTCAAGGAATACGAAGCCGTATTGTAAGTGAATTAGAGACATGTATTAAATAATAATGTGTTATTGTTAAAAAAAAATAATGAATTTGGTACATGCAAAAAGTTGGAATAGTATTAGAAAATGGGGGAAATATTTAAATGCCATCACTAATTCAATGGGAAAATAATTTTTGAAACATCAACTAGCAGTGAGGTCTTCATGGTCTAGAGTTCTAGCAGCAAATGTTGGAACAATATTGGCACAACATAAAATAAAAATTTATTAATTGTTAATTGATTAGTTGACTAATTGATAATTGTAGTAAAAAGCAAAAATGCCTTAATAGCAACGGAGTCAGTTAAATGAGACAAAAGGTTTCTATTTTCAGGACCACTAAAGTCTGAATATTCTGAATGGTTCAGAAGAAATTCGATGATAGCCGAAAATAAAGATTTTTTTATTTTTTAAACTTCAAAGGGTGGCGGTAAATTTAATTTTTATATTTTTAATTTAAGTGAACTAGGTATTTATAAAAACAAAATTTGAAAAAATAAAAATAACCGATTTATTAGAATAAAATATTATTTTTTCAAATGTTAGAAGAAGTGAAGTTAATAAAAAAGTAGTTTTCTTTATAACGCTATAGCAACTCAACTAATATATTTTTCTAATATAGACATCAACACCGCTTCAGGTCTTTTAGGCCCTTGGCTTCTACTGGCCTTAATTTCTAATTTTTGAGTATCTTTTCCGTTCCTCTCTATTCTCTGCTTTACTTTTTCAGTTCTCTACTCACACTTTTCTTAAATCTGCTGTTACAGCTTCTAACTATTGTCTCTTGGGTCGCGTTTGCTTTTTCTTTCTTCCTCTCTCCTTTAGCAGTTATTTTTCTATTCGATTTGGGTTCATTCGTAATGCATATCACAACCAATTTACTCTTTGTTTTGTGATTTTCTGGGTAATTGAGAGTTTTTCATGAATATCGTTTAATTCGTTATTTATTCGTCTTGTCAAAACTCTCCCGTTTTTAATATCCTCCTCTCCCAAACTTCCATGTTTTAGCTTAACTGCCAAGGATACACTCTTCGACTTCATCATCTCCTTCATAGCTCCTGTTGCTCTACATCATTTTCCGATTCTTTTTTCTATTTCTTGGTATTCTTCGTTTATGACTAATACTCAAACTGATTCACTTCGTCGAAGCAGTATGTTTTTTCGTCTCCTATGTTAATGAATATTTTTTAGTTCTTATTGTTTTCACCATCACCATATATTTAGTATGTGTTTCCTTTTTTTCCATCCATAATTTCTTGCTTCCTGTTCCGCCTTCTATCGAATAAATCACGGGATCATTCCATTTGGTTTGCATCTTTTTACACATTCTGTATCACCATAGTTACTCTTTTAATTATTTCTGCTGGTGCTCCTTCTTTCAATAGTTCGTCTGTAATACCATTCTCACTCATACTTTTATTGTTTTTCATTGGCTTAATTACCTCTTCAATTTCCTGTTCTTTTGGCTCCTCCATATATACTTTATCTTCCCCATTTTCCTGATACCCTGGTCTTTCTTTTTGCTCATTATGTTTTAGTTCCAGTTGGTGTTCAAAATCGTCCATAATTTGGTTTTTCGTTTTTTTTTCCACTTCACCTACTAGCTCTTCTTTTTCATTTCTGCAATACTTTGTTGCGTTACCTTTCTTTTATCTGACCTTCTTTACTCTCAAACACTTTTTACAGTTAATAAAACAAAAAAAGAATTACATTAAGTTAAGGCTTTTATTCTAAGAAATATTAGAATATATAAATAAAATTTACTTTAACATTACATATTTTAAATTTGATTTGCAAGTTGTTGACCTTTTGGAGTCATCTTTAAGTTTATTTTTTAAATATTAATCTGCCTTTTTTGTTTGAAATTTTAATGGCACTATTAAAAAATAATGATCACTTCTTTTAGTGCTTTTGGTACAAGTTGTAATATTGTGTAAGATATTTGGATCTCTTTAGGATTTTTATTAAAAGAAAATGGCGATATCGAACTTTAGAGTATCAATGGATCACTCTGTATAATCACTGTGAAGTAAATGGATCATGGGTCGTTTTTTTATGACTTTTAATGGTTTTTAATTCCTTATATAATTTTATTTAAATACTGGATACAGGATTTAAGTATACTAAAAACAATTCAAAATACCTTAGAATTATTGAGTTTTACACGTAGTCGTAGAAAATATTGGAGCTAACGTTGCTCTGACCATCCGTAGCACACGACTAAAAAGAAGTATTATTTTCATGAGAATTTAAGTTTTCACTTTTGATGTAAAATATTTTTCTGATATTAATTTATAGCAAAAAAGCAATTTTTATGTACAGTCATTAAAAACAATTGATTTTTACTGACCTACAAGTAGTAGGATATTTATTATTTCACGAATGCGATCAGCGACAAAAAATTTACAACACTTGAATTTTCGATCACCCTGTATAAACATGTTTTCGTTAGGACTAACAAATTGGTAAGTTTTAAAACACGACCTCAACTCATACATCATTCTTTTTCGAATACCGGGAAATATAATTTGAATAACTTAAGGAACGCGCTTATTTTGTTTAGTGGCAGATTGACTATCGCGTGTTCGTTTTTAATAAATTCAACGATAATTCAATTTTATTAACGCCTTTGTCGTCTTTTTGGTTGGAGTACATGGTTGGCTGGCGTCAATATAGAGATAAATCACGGCTTCTCATTGGTTCTACAACTTCTACTAACAAGCTCGTGGTGTTCGAAACATGTCTTTTCGTCCCCAACGTACTTTTTTTAAATATAAGAAAATTAAAGAATTACTTGTAGTCAGTCGATAATACTAATGTGTAATATTTGTATACTAGTTTTTTCGAAATGCAGTAAATGCCATTCTATAGTTTCCTTGAATTTTGCTATACAGGGTGATTCATAACTATTGGGACATAGGCTAAGAGAAGGTTATTTGGATCAAAGTATGACGATATGACCAAATATACCTTAATAAAATATTGTAATAAAGTACTTTCGGATGTCAAAGAAAACATTATTCTGTTCCCCACGTAGATTAAGTTTACTTTTTTTATGTTAAATTATTTTTAAATCTACTTTACCGTTGAAATAGAAGCCATACGTTACATACGTTTTATTATTGTCTGTTATTTGAAATCCCCTTCTGTGACTCTGAACTGATCAATTGCGTTTTTCCCGAAAACTGGTGAAATTATCGTGTTTAAACAGAAGTAGCAATATTACGTAGAAATGATGTTTACATCATATTTTCTAATCAAAATCACTAAAAAGTTTCGTCAAAAAAAGCTACCACTTAAGTTCATCTTCAGGAAACATTTCACGTAACGCCACCTGCAACAAAATGTGAAATAATACATAAAATAATATTTCTTGTTCAAAGCTATGCCTCTGTACCGATTTGGAACACGCATTAGTTCTTCTTCGAATGGAAATGAAAATAAAAATGATCTTGTAATTCGAAGCATTATTATCTTTTCGTAAAAAGTTTACTATATAAATATTATTAAATGTTTAAACTTATTTTAATGGATTAACACTTGTCCAGTTATGAATAACATCAGGAATGTTTTTCATTGTTCCAATTTCTCCGTTATTCTGGGATGGAGATTTTTACTTTTTTCTTTTCTTTAAGTAAATTTCAATTTATAGATTTGTGCAATTTGCTTTAAAAGTTGTACAAACTAAAATTGATGAGAATCTATGTCAGCTCCTCTGAAGACTCTTACATCGTTTACGTTTCTTGTAAAATTGTTTGTTAGCAAAATATGGTTAATTTGATTAATTGTTACTCCATTTGATGATTGTTAAGTTGCGTTGTGTATATTTTTATTTCTATAGAAAGTTCACATAATTTTTAGATTATATATTATTTATTTTCTAATCTATGAATTACAATCTCCTAGTTTTATTTTTACATCGTATTTGGGTATTTTTAAGTAAATTGCTGCTAGCTGTTCATACAGTTTTGTTTTTTCTTCCACTAACTCGTGAATTTAATTATTTTGACAAAGAAGACCCTTAGAAATCTAATTTACTAGAGAGAGCTCTAAAACGTTTCACTTTTTTATAATTTTCCAAAATAATAGCCAACGTTATGCATCAATTTTTATTTGACTGCAACTTTAATGACATGAAATTCAGTAGTGGAATATGTTTTTACTTAATATAATTATGTATTTATTAAACTCTAAACTTTCCTTTAGAATGTGGATATGCCCAATTTTCTTATCAGTCTATTTAAAATAAAATGAAAATAAAAAATGTTCCACTACTATAACACACATTTTTTTTAACTTGGTATAAAATATTTTTTAAAACATATAATATACACAAAAAATCGTTTAATCTGTACATTTTATCGATTAAATAGGTTTTTATAAACGGCAATTTGTTATATTATGTAGATATATTAACCAATGAAATGTTTTGTTTTTGAAAATGGCTGATTTGAAAAAATGTTTTTTGTTATTAACGGTCTATTCTACACTTATCTTTAAGAAACGCACTCCTCGTGAACACTCTGTATATTGGCACTTGCCTTTAACACTAAACCTAAAATTGAGATTTAATGGATTCAAAATGGAGATTTTCGTTCCAAGATCATTAAATAAAATAGAATTCAGAATAGTATTGTGAGTGACAGTTCATAGTTTGTCATTTTGACAGAACTTTTTTTTTATTTTACTTATTTTATAACCAGATTTTCAATCCTAAAACAGTACTTATTACGGATTGCTACTAATGTCGACAATATTACAAGAATATTAAATAAATTGATAATTGCGTGTAAATTAAAGATCCTGATTTTTTATAATCAACCATTAGATAAAAATGAATAATCCTTGCAGCCATTTATCGGATCGTGAAACATGACATTCAAAAATTATTGGTTTTCATACATTTATTCGACTAAAAATTAAAAATTAAAAATTCATCTATGAAATTCAAATTCCATGCTATCAAAAATTTATTTGTTTATGCCAAAATTATTCAAAATAAGAAGAAAAAAAAATATATGCCACAAAAATAATAACATTAAATAATATTGGTACTGTTAGATATTCACATAGGAGTGCACCATATAAAATGCACTTTTGCCAGATGTCTACAATAAAATTGTCCACTTCTTCATCACCAACGAAGGGTCCTGCTTGGGATCTTCTGTCATAATTGTACGGAATTCTGACTTCATTTCGACCTCGTCGGTTTCTATATCTCGACCTTTTTAAGCGTCGAAATAAAGGTCTTCTTCTGGCTTTCATTGTGATGAATTTCTTTTGGAATAATTATATTATTCCTAAATTGACGCTTCTCTGTGGCAGATCGCTCGAATCTAAATAAACTTTTTATCACGTCAACAAGATCTTTTGTTTTTATTTTCAAAGATAACTTCAATGAAAACCATAAATTTTTTTCTTCTTTTTTTACTTTTAATTCGAGGTCTAAGCTACCAGGGTTATTTGGCTGGTATTTTTTTTTTCTTCAGATACTTATAAGTTGGGTTAATTTCTTGATTGAGCAAAAATAAACATAAAAAAAAGAAGTGCGTTAATTTCCCATGATTGTAGGGTTATGTTTTTTTAATGATGTTGGTAAGATATGAGTTAATTAGTTCTTTTCTTAGATCATATACAGGGTTGGGATAAAGTATGGAACCAAGTAAATATCTTTAAAACGAAACGGACGATATTTATGAAATTTTGTAGGTTAGTGCAATGGGGCAAATTGCAGGTGATGTACATTTTTTGTTAATTATATACTTCCGGTTTGTCCGGAAATACCCTCTACTTTTTAATTTAAATGGGAAATGGGAAATGGGACACCCTGTATATTTTTGCAGATTTTGAAAGATCTTGTTATTTCGAATTCGTAAATCGTATAAAACCGTCATGACCACAATATTAACACTACTAATAATTATTTCCCCTTTTATTGCCCTCTCTTTCTCTCTCTCTCTCACTCTCTCTCTCTCTCACTCTCTCTCTCTCTCTCTCTCTCTCTCTATATATATATATATATATATATATCTCTCTCTTTCTTTCTAGTTGTGTTCATATAATTTTCTCTGTCGCACATACTTGGTCCGGAGATTATATATGGTCTAAGGTTCTTTTACGTACTGAATAGTTTGATTTTATAGAAGCACTTAGAAAGCTAGACTAAATTTGGATATTGTCACTACATATGAATTTACTGCTCACTGTATCCTCTAACCTAATTTTTTCGTTATTTTGTACATTTGGTTCTTCTTAATTGTATCATATGCTTCGGCAAAATCTATAAAAACTGTATATTAACTTATCCGATGTTTTTGGCTGTTTCTTGAATTAATTTCAGTGTATGTACGTGATCCATAATGATTTCTACTTTACGAAAACTTGTTTGGTAATCCCTTACTATCTTTTCCATATGGATTTGCAATTTTTCTTTTACCAGATTTGCTAGTATCTTATACACCACTTCAAATAGGACAATCCCTTTGTAATTGTCACATTTCTTTGGGTCTCGTACCATCTTCCTTGCATTTTTTCTTTCTGACAAACTTCTTTTATTAATTATACTATTTTTTGTTGAAAACATTTTCCTCCTTTTTGAATTATTTCCACACTAATTTTTATTGTTTTTCGTTTTATTTAAGATTGTTTTAATTTCGCTTCCTTCTCATTGTAGCCAGCATATCTGGTTGACAATTTTGTTATAAATTGGTTAACATGGTTCTCCCCGTAAGAGCAGCTCTTTCAACTTTTATTGAAACGTCGAAATTAAAAATTCATCAGTGTTATATCGAACAATCAAAGCCGCAACCTACCTTTTCCTAACAATTTTTTTGTTAATTTTCTTTCAATTTGGGCTACCTTTACTTTTTTTTTCTTTACAGCTAATAACATCTGTTACCTTAACAGCCCCACATCTATATAGATATCCATTAGATGTTCATTACAAGTATCGGATGTTCCTTTATTATTTAATAGATATCCAAGAAATATATGTATGAACATTTTTGCGGCTTCTTTTTTATAGATAAATATCAGCGAAATCCTGTCGTCTAATAAATAATGCAACTGTGACTTATAACCGTTTTAGATTTATGAGAACTTGCAAACAATATTTTTTTTGACAAATATGCACTAAAACCTTGAATAACTTTTACGTATTATATAAATTATGACCTGTATATATTATTTACGGTAACATTTTTTTATATAAACTGAAACCATAAATTTAGTTTTATATAGAGTCTTCAAAAGTTAATTGACCAAACGCCTTGAGCCGTTTTACGACGTCATATACTGATTAACTTTTTGCCAAAATCCATTCAAATGAAAATTGTAAATAGTTATATGGGGGTGTTGTAAATTACCCTGTGACCACCCATGAAATTGTCCAAGGCAAGGTGGTGTAAACAACCCCAAACAAAAGATGTCAGAGAAATATGGTGGCCTATAAAGCTTTTGTGTCAAAATTTGGGAATTCTAATAGCTCCTTGGCCAGGTCTCAATTTCGTTCCAAGAAAATGTTCAGGGATTAGCTTTCACTTGAAAATAAATTGGGTGTTTTGTGTTTTGGCCATAAATTACACTTTTTGTTTGCTTATGGCACGCAACGGTGACGGATTGTACGAAAATATTTAATTAGAATATTTAAATGCCTGCTGGCAAAAATATTCTGTTGTGTTGACGGGCTATCAAATATTTTTCAAGTTCATATTCCACATATTTTTTAAATTCAGGGTGATTTAAAAATGGTTTTGAACAAAATAACAGGTGAAGTTTTTTAAATGTTTGTAAATTATTAATACACAGCTTGCCGATTGATATTTTTTTCTGTTATGAAATAATTAAACCTACCAATGTACTTTATTGTTATTTTAAATACAATGTTTTTTTATATTTCTATAAAGACCTTATGCAAATTAGTTGTGTAACTTTTCTTAGAATTATCCGTCAAATTGGTTGTTACGTCGAAGAAAATATTACAAATAAAAGGCTGCTTAACAGGAAATATTTTTTTGGTATTACGTTAAAAAAAATAAGGAAAAAAGTCACAAATATACTGTTTTCCGCGAAAATAATGCACATATTTATGGATGAGGTATAAAATCGTATGCAGAATAAAAATATCTCTCTATCTATTTTTTTTTTCTAAAATCAACTATTTTGAGAGAAATAAATATTAGTATTTTAGATCTATCCAAATATTATTACCGAGAAGCAACTAAAGCCGGCAACACCGATAACTCAGTCAAGTATAAACAATGGTTTTTTACACGTTCTAAAATTAAGGATTTATTTTAGTACACCTGGATATTTAGAATGGTCGATCTCAGGGGATGTAGAAAAATGAAAAATGTATTCTCGGCAATTATTACACATTTGAAAGAATTCTACCCCTACTTTTTTTTTAGGTAGTACACTACATTTACCAACAATTTTTGGGACACTGATAAAAAACATCGCGGGATAAATTAATTAACATGTCGTGATATTGTTGATATGAATAAAATGCAACTTTTCCCTAATTTATTGAAATTACCAAACTAGTAAACGATCATAATCTTCTACAAACTAACACAATTTTATGGTT
The DNA here is from genome assembly GCA_951812935.1 of Hermaeophaga mercurialis. NCBI lineage: Eukaryota > Metazoa > Arthropoda > Insecta > Coleoptera > Chrysomelidae > Hermaeophaga > Hermaeophaga mercurialis. Next base: position 3,019,423 of record OX638363.1, read on the forward strand.
CATAAAGTAGATATTCCTTGGTTAAACGGTATAGGTATACGAGGTGAGGTTAGGTTAGGTTAGTACATATTTTCCATCCCTACAATTTATTTAAAAATAAAAAACTATGCAAGGATTGTTTCATGAGGCGCCATTAGCCTTTTCATGGTAAATAACCTTATCAGCAAAGAGTTGTCAAATTGTTTTTTTAAAAAATTATCGCATCGAAACATAAATTTCTCTGCAAAATATAAACAATTAAATTACACAAAAAACCACGCACAGACTAGTGGGCGTTTAATCACAAAATCTCAGTAATATTTGCTGTTAATTGTCTACTAGCAACACCATATTTCAGGTGTCAGTAATAGTTATTAAAATATCTAAAGTAAAAAGAAAGATATATAAGGCATACATACCAAAGTTTGTGCGAAAAGTAGGACTTAATATTTTTCAATCGGGGGTAAGAAAACGCATAAAGGATTGGACAAAAGAGCCGAGATATCCTATTTAAAGCTTTATTATGAGTTTTGCGAATTTACGAATGTGGAGTTTGATAAGTTTCTAACTTATTTAAAAAAAAACAATAAAATACGACAGTTAACAAATGTTTAATTCAAAGTCACTATAAATTTACAGGTGATGAAGGTAATAGAAATTACATAATTATTGTAATGTACGAACGGCAAACCTTTTGATGCTTGACAATTTTCTGACCTAACAAAGAATTTCCTAAAGGTCTTTGAATAAATTCTGGCTTCTTAAATGACAGTTCTGATTCTATATTCCAACTCTCGGTAGGCATTGAGGCAGGTCTTTATAAAATACAGATAAATCCAATGTCAGTGCCAGTCACTTACTTGAAGAAATCCTCTCAGGAAATTGCTTAAACACCAACTGTTTGCAGATATATTCTTTTCCTCCAGAACCAATACAAAATCATTAAAAACGTAACTCTTTTGGCTCCAATTAATCTAACATAGTTAAAGTTAACTTCAACCATATTGAATTTTTAACAACATTCAATGTCATTAGAAAGTCAAAAAGTAAATATTTCTTAAAAACCATGGCAAAAACATTTGAAACTGGTATATTACGATGGCTATTTGCAATTATTAAAATAAATGTTTATTATCTTTTTAAAATATTAAGGCACAGAGCTATCAAATCCTACATTGATAGGTTCCTAATATATACGAACAAAATATAAATAGGGGATCACGCGTTTAAAATATGAGCCGATGATATAGTATCTTTAAAATACGACAAGTGGATGAGGCATTAAAACGTATGCAGAATAAAAATGTCTTTTAAACTTTTTTTCTAAATCAGGCTCCTTTAAAGAAACAAATATGAGTATTTTAGATCTATCCAAAAATTATTTATGGAACACAACTAAAGCCGGCAACATCGATAACTTATTCAAGTATAAACAATGGTTTTTTTAAACGTTCTAAAAATAAATTTTTATTTTTGGTACACTTAGATATTTAGAATGGTCGATTACAGGAGATGAAGAAGAATTAAAAATGTATTCTCGGCAATTATTACACGATACGAACGATTTCTACCACTACTTTTTTTAGATAATGCGCTACACGTTTCCAACAATCTTTGGAACACTGACATAAAACATCGCGGATTAGATTAATTGACATGTCGTGATATTCTTGATTTGAATAAAATGCTATTTTTCTCTAAATTATTGAAACTACTTTAACAAACGATAAACTTAAACGATTAAACAATCTGAATCTTCCGCAAACTAAGACAATTTTATGATTCATCAGGTACAAATTCCTTTGTTACATGACACATATTTTTATTAAAAGCCTGAGGCGTTGCCACGTATAAATTTTCGAGTAAATCTTTAAAGTGAATTTTTGTGTAAACTAATAAGGTTAGAAAAACAATTTTTTGGAATATATTATTGCAAATGACACGTTCTACATACCATTTAAAATTATGAATGATTTTCGCCCTTTACAACACACAAATCCAAATTATTAAATTTGTTACATCAGTATTTACCTGACGACGATTGGAGATACAAAACCGATTGAAACGTTGTTAAAACAAAAACAACAGAAATCCGATATTATAGTGAAAACAGTTTCTCGTTTGTCTAAATTTTATACTGTGCTACGCTCGAAAATTAAGATTAATTATAACGATGCGACGATACTATAAACAACGCAATAACAGCGGGATGATACTTTATTCATTCGAAATTAAGAAAAGGTGTAAAATATGCCACGACACTTATTAGTGCACCCCCGACTTTGCCAGCAACAAGTAAAATACATTTTCTTAATTAAAACCTGTAGCAGAAATGCTTTCCGGGAAATTTAATAAACAATGTGCAGGAAGAAACAAAATATTAAGATTATCTGGCTTCGTTTTAACTATTAAAATATATTTTTACTTCAAATTATCGCGTTTTGACTACAAAAAAAAATATTTTTGGCCAATTAGAAATGAATTTGATCCAAATGAACGGTTGGTTCATTGGATTAAACCAAAACAAATATTTGTTTGAGAGTAATGTACAAATTGTTTCACAATCAATTTCTGTGTTTAATTTTCATAAAAGAAAAATGAAATCGAATTTCGGAGTATAATCACTCTGTATAAACATTTTTATCAACAGGGTGTCAATGAATCATGGGCCAGATTTATAATTTTTGAATCGCCTGGTGAATTTATTTCAAATTTTAGTTGATTATATTAGAACTAAATATCGGTTATTTATCAGTAAAATTCGGTTTCAGTGGAAATGACATGAAAATTGTAATTTAAATACATGTTATTCAAATGAAAAATGTTTTTTTATTTGTTTTAAGTTTAGATTTGAAATAAATATCTATCAGTTCATTAAAAAATTATAGAGAAGGTTATAGAGATATAGTTCAAGTTCATATTTTAGTTTTGTATTGTTTTTCTACATTTTATTTCTAGATCATTGTTCGTTCCTCTTAATCTGCGCGTTAATATCCATTTTTAATTACTTTCAAATTTATTCGTGTATTTTTAACAACTCGCCCCGTGCAGCCTCAGCGGGTTGAATCTTTAGTAATTAAAACAAGCAAAGTCGTAATTGAATTAGAAATAGCTATGACGGTATGCCGTTACATAAATTAATTAATTTCGCTACTTATTAACACACAGGAACTCGTAATTAAGTTTTAATTTCTCTTTTATTATTGCGAATTTATGTATTTTTATGGGGGCACTACAGTTAACTTTTTGTATATGTCATACATGTATTTGTAAAATATTGTTGGTAATTATTAAAGGTAAATTTAAAGAGTATAAAAATGATCGAAAAATCTGAGTTAAATCGAAATATTTTTTACTTGCTGGAAGTAGAACTTATTAACGACAATCCAGGACATACGTGACTGAGGCTTCTGGAAAGTTAAACTTTTTTTAGATTACCTTTTGAAGTAAATATATAATAATAAAATGAAGAATATTATTAGTTAGAACATCTATAATATAAAATCAAGTCTGAATGTAAAATACTTGTCAATTTCTTTAATGTTTTCTGACGATAGCAGAGGGTGGAACAATTGTCATAAAAATTAAAAAATTTGGAACATCGTGGAAACTTAAGATACTTATGTATATTTTATTTTTAACATTTATTAGGTTAGGTTAGTTTAGATGAAAACTTCAAATTCTCATGAAATACTCCTTAGGGTGTATTTAGCTACAATTACAATTTGGTCAGTGCTGACCAATGAGCAATTTGGTTCTAACCTAACCTAAACAAACTAGGGTTTCAACTTAATCTAAAGTATACTCAATATCGTTCCTCAGGTTGTTCTGATACTTAAATACACTAATGTTGAAGTGTACACTTCACAAGCTCTGCTTTTAACTTGTCACTAAACTAATTCCAAAGGTTTTGTCCTCTTGAGCCTTCTTTCTAATCCAATGTTGTTAAGGAGCTGGATGGCCTCAACATTCTCGTGAGGATGAAGTCCATGTTCGTGAATCTTAGCAAATGTTTTAATGATTTTATCAACCGTTTCTATTTCCAAGTCCCATTGGAGGGCTCTGTTGATGATGTACCAGGGAGCATCAACGATATTCCCCAGCACTCTGTTCTGGAATATCTGAATGATGTTTGATACATCCCCAAAGTTGGATGCCATAGGACCATACATGCTTAAGTATTTGCTTATAGAGCATAAGCTTATTATGCAGCGACAGAGTGGAATTTCTTCTACTAAGCCAACACATTTTTCTGTATTTTATGCCGAGTTCTTATCTTTTTTTTTGCATGACTGTTCCAACAAAGCTTAGTGTGCATGGTAATATCTAAGTATTCAGCTGTATTTGAATAAGGTATCACATTTGACATGGATAGATTTTGTCTAATTGAGTTTGATCCTCCATCTTCTTGTTCAGTCATTGATTCGGTTAACAGCTATTTGTAAATTATTGGCAACCTCTTCATTGTTGCTCCCTACTGCTAGGATAGCAGTATCGTCAACGAAGTTGGTATTAGTATTATTATCCATTTGAGGAATATCGGATGTATACAGTAGGTACAGGACTGGTCTTAGGACACTTCCTTGTTGTACTCCAGATTTAATCTGTCTCATATAGAGTAAGATTCTTCTTGTTTGATCCAAAAGTATCTGTTTGAAATATATTATTCAGTGATATCTGATTATTTTATGAGGAGAAATATCTTTATCTTGTGGTTTTGGCCTTCGTATCAAACCTTATCGAAGACTTGTAAAATATCAAGGAAAATGTAGTACTGATGATTTGTGTCTAAAGGGACTGTACATAAGAATATGTGATTTTTAATTGAATATATGGTAAAAGTTTCCTTTAGGTCCCCCAAACGGACAGGCATGGTATATTGACTTCAATTTAGATAATTTTTTATGTATTTACTAATTTTATTGTAGTGAATTCAAATTTAAAAGAAAGAAATTTATTTACCAACCAGAAAAAAATTTTAAATGAAAATTGACAGTATCTGCTTGCGAGTTTTCGCACTCTGACAATTATCATAACCTTAAACAACAGGTTGACTTTTCATTCTTTTCCGTTCGAAAAAGGAAACAATTTTTCATGTTAGATTTTGTATTAATTATTATTTGATAAAGAGGACAATTACATTAAACTAACCGTAATATTGGTAGTAAATGATTACTATTATATAAAAAAGTTTTCTGTAAAAGTTTGGTTTAAGAGCCTGTATATGCAAATTTTAAATCTTATATCACCCTGTGAAAAAATTTGAAACAATCTATTTTGTACAATTAAATATTCTATACACGATTAAAACAAAATGTAAACTGAATTTAAGGTACAGGGTGATTCAAAGTTCAGGGACCAGACTTCTTTCATTGATTTCTCTCATGAAATTATATATATTTTGCTATTTTTTTTTAAATAAACTTATATTTAAAAATCCATCGTTCTCGAAATACAGAAATTTGAAATATAATTCTTGTTTCTTTGCTACCCCAATCACAGTGTATATGAAGCAAAGATCAATAATAAGAAGAACTTCAAGGCGAAAAGGTATTTATTCACTTTTTCGTAATTATATGTTAGAATTCCTATCAAAGTCACCCCTATTATAATAACCAATTTATTTTTCCTTGTAAAATATATAACTTAAACGAATCAAAATATGGTACAGGTGCTGAGTATTAAATCATTCATTAATATTCAGGTAAATATTTTGTATACAAAAATAATTAAGGTGTAGGTATCTTCACATATTTTACATTCTACTATCGTAACAGAATTCTTAAGATTTTCCAAAAAAAAAAATCTAATCATCCCCAAATACACCCCACGTTCTTTTCGATTAAAAATAACCCCTTTGAAATGAACGAAAATTGAAGTACAGGTGCTAAGGATCATTCCTATCACTACATTTTCATCAGTTCATATAGATATTACACATAATTAATTATTAAGGTACCGCCGTTCGGCGGTACGTTTGAAATACTACCGTCAAATGCGCCCCCTGGTGACACAATCCTTATTAAATAACAGAAACAACCGTTGATCTGTTAATGATTTGCAGATTCGAATGGTTCTCACCTGCATTGTCGACTGTACGAACGAAATTACTCCTTTTGTTGGTTCGTAATTGGTTACCGATTCAAAGAGTTTTTTTTTGAGGTTATGTTTCTCACAACTCTCCGACGGGTTTTCGTTCATTTATTATTCCGATTTGGATGCTTTGTTGACGGGATGACATTTAATTGAATGATATTAGAAATGGTACCATAATCTCTTTTGGATAAAGGAACTAACCTGAAAAGATTTTATCGTCTTTTTTTGTTGGGTATTAATTCGGTTTCAAGTCAAAGTAAAGTGTTATTATGTTATTAAGTTGTTGGTAATTAACCGGAAGTAATAAACACAGGTATTTTGATTTGGGTAAGACACAATGTTATATAACTTTCTTTTCCATATACTGTGCGCGTATCAAAACAATAGAACTGTTTAAGCAATTATAATTTATATTGTATTATATACAGTGTTACCACGAAAATAATGCATATATTTATGGATGAGCTATAAAAACGTATGCACAATAAAAATGTCTTATAATGTTTTTTTTCAAAAGTCAACCGTTTTCAAAAAGTACCTAAATATTACTAGTTTAGATCTATCGAAATATTAATTACCCAAAATCAACTAAAGCCGACAAAATGATTAAACGATTCGAAACATCTACAAACTAACACACTTTTATAGATTCATCAAGTAAATGTTTAAAGTGAATTTTTGTGTTAACCAATGATGTTAGAAAAAAATATTTTGTTGCAATTGGCACGTTCTCTATACCATTTAAAAATACATATTATTTTCACGAACATCCTGTATACTGGGAAGGCTCATAAAAAATGCACCAAATAAATCGTAACTGCAGTTTAAAAAAGTAAATATTTATAATTTAACTTGAAATAATAAAATGAACTGAAAAAAGTTAAGAAAATATGGAAAATGAAAGATTGTCACATTGAAAAATTAAAAAAAAATGTTGGTGTTTTGTTTCATTGAGGAAGGAAAAATAATTACTTTAATCTTAGAGAAACAATTAATTATCAATTCAATCTATATTTTTTATTTTTGAGAATAATGAACCCAAAATTTTTACTGCTCTTCCAAAAACATCACCAACAAGCTAAAGACTAATTTGTAAAGAGTTGTAGACGATTATACAATAAAATACGTCAAATTCAACCAATAAAAGTAAATTCAATTTTCAATTCAGATTAACTTTTTTTATTTTTCAAACAAATGAACTGAAAATTTCCTGATCTTTTAATCGTCATCAGCAAGAAGCTGAAGACTAATGTGAAGAGAGCCATAGACAATTAAAGAAAAAGAAAGGAAAAATACGCTAAATTTAATAAATACAATTTTCAACTTAAACAAAATTTTGTTTTTGTTTTTAAGTCAAGTAAACACAAAATTTCTTACATTAGAGAACATTTTTTTAATCCTTTAAAAACATTAACAAAAAGGTGAAACTAATCTAAAGATAATCTGTAGACAATTTTACAGAAAAGAACAAAATATGCCAAATTCAACAATAATTAAATGCAATTTTCAAGCTATTCTAAATTTTTTCATGTTTTAAAATAGTGAACCCAAAATTTTTTGTAATGGTGAACCTTATCCTGTTTTTTCAAAAACATCAACGAGAAGTTAAAGACTAATTTGAAGAGAGCTGTAGACAATTATATAGAAAAGACCACCAAAATACGATAAAGTCAACAAATAAAAGTAAATTCAATTTTTAACTCTGATTAAATTTAAATTAAAATTTCCTGCAATGGAAAATATTTTCCTGATCTTTCAAAAATATCAACAAATGGCTGAAGACTAATCCCAATAGAGCTATAGATTAAAGAGAAAAGTACACCAAAATACACCAAATTCAACAAATACAATTTTCAACTTAAACAAAATTTTTTTGAGGAATGAACCGAAAATTTCTTGTAATGGAGAACATTTTTCTGATCATTCAAAAACATCAACAAGATACTGAAGACTAAACCGAAGAGAGCTATAGAAGCAACCTTAAAATACATCAAATTCAACAAATAATATTAAATGCAATTATCAGTTTTCAGAATAATTTTTTTTAAGGAAATGAATCCAAATTTCTTTGCACTGTAGAACATTCTCCAGATCTTTAGAGAGCCTTAATTTGGGTTGGGTTGCGACTAATCTGAATAGAGCTATAGACGATTATACAGAAATGACAACAAAATACGCCAAAGGAAATTTTCAACTTTAACTGAACTTGATCATGATCAATTTCGAGAAAAGCGATTTTAATGTTAGCAGATCGGCCGATGGCGAACGAAAATCATCTGCTGCGGTCAATTATTTGCCCCGAAATCACTTAGAAGTGGCTCCATTTCACGTTAAATAACCCCGTGGCACACATATTTCACAAATACAACAAGCGATAAGGAAATACGGCTGGAACGGTACAGGAGGTCCGTTTGTCAACATAGGGGGTTGAAAAACGTTGAAAACTTTTTGACTTTAGACAAAACACCGGTCACAGTGAAGTTGTTTGGGGGGTCCACACAGGGAGTCCGATGTAGATCATTCTTGCAGCGCCCGTTCAAAGGATGCTCCCGAGGGGGCGCGACTTGTTAAAGGACCCACATGGCTTCGATGGGTCTGTGCATATGCCGGTAAGTATGGAGTCTGCAATTTGTACTACAATAATCGTGGCGGTTGGGTACATATGTCAGGGGTTTTATGTTTTAATTTCATCAATTTGTGTAATAACAATTCATCTACGAGAGGTTATTGGGAAATATTGAACAGGCTATTTCCGGAAGTATTTTCAGGGTTATTTTTAATTTTACGTAGGTACATATCTGATTCGTTATACAAAATTTAAAAAAATAGTTATGTGGAAATTTTGCTGATATTTGTATATAATTATACCCAGAAATTCGAAAACATGCTCACAAAAATGTAACGAAATCTCATATAAAAATGTATTATGTAAAGTTTTGTTATACAAAATACAATGATAAAAGATCCAGTCTTATTAGAAAGTAATCATATATAACTTATTGTAATTAAGAATATTCAAGCACTGTAAATTAGTAATTATTGAAATTTCTTGTTAAAAAATGTCAAATTTTCACAAAATAATGTGTTATGCAACGCAAAGCTATAAATACTACCTTAAATTTTTGACAATTTCTCTTCAAATTTTCATTTGCCTAGAGAGCAAATAGTTGAAGTTAGTACAATTAATGGCAAACAAAAAAAAAGTGAAATTGTAAAAATGTATTTTCTAAAAAAAAGTAAAATGAATAGAATTTAGTGACTTACCCCCTTCGAATTGTTTTTAAGTTGTTCCTGTTGTTTGATAAAACCTTAAGAGGTATTTCAATGTCAATTAATTAAATTTTTATGGAACTTGCATAACCTTAAAAAATGACAAACAATTTTTTAAGTGCATAAAGTGTTAGAAATAAAGTTACAAATAATAGTAACATAAAATACTTATGAATGACATGAATGGATTTTCTTGCGTGTTAAGAAAATAATATTTTCAAGAATTTTCAGGTGTTCACGCTGATGCTGGTCCATAACCATCATTAATCGGGAAGGACTTGAAGGTGAATAATTTTCCCGCCTCCGGTTGACATATTTCAAAAGTAAGACAATTTTTAGTTTCTCGTTGTTTTAGTTTAAATATTATTGTTTAATTCGTTAAAGAAAATATTAAAAGTGAATCACTTATGCACAAGAAATGTTTTGTATTGTAAATATCATTATTATAGTAAAATGAAATCTGAACCCACTTTGGGATAATTTTTGAACTAACATGGATCTAATAGAAAATTACTAAATGCGTCCAATAAAATTTTAAATTTTCTTTTATTCTTGATAATTTGTATTAAATGTTAAAAACAAAATTTATAAAAATAACATTTTTTCTTTCATATCAAAATATAATAATACAATATATTGAAAATTTGCTTTATTCAATTTAGAAATTTGCCGAACACATTTCAAGAGCATATTCCTCTGTTAAAATCGACCTTAGGTTTTTAGTTTATTTTATTAGAAAGGTTATATATACAATGGGAATGTCAGGTGGCAATTAAAAAGTATCAACTTTTTTTTATTAACATACAGGATAATTTGTTAATTTGGAAGGAAAATTTAGATGGAATATTTGATTTACCTAAGTATCACAAAACATATTACACACAAATACTGATCATTTTCTGCAACTTTGCTTTTAATTGTTTTTAAAGCTAAAGTGTTACTATTAATTTTTTCTTGACAGGCTTCATATCTAAGATTAAGTTAAAAATTTGTTTTTAGTGCTGGAAACTTGGTATTATTTTCCTTGCATCTCGTCACGCGAAGGAATTTTACCTCTTTTAGTATCAACTCGCCACATTAACCTTAATCCCTATATTAAACTGTATCAACTAGCTACACCACTTTCGTAGGTAATATTTGTATGCCTTTATAATTAGTTCCTAGTATTGTTGCTTAGATTGATCTATTATTTGGGAATTATGATGGAGTAACGAGAGCCTTTTTTACAGTTATAATACTATTGTTTGCTAGTCGTTTAAAAAGTCAAATCTACATTTCACTAACAAAATATTTCAATGAAATCACTGACATTAATTTACCCTTTGAAAAATTCTTTGTATAATCTTTTCCGAATAGAACAATTTTATTTCAAAAGGATTTATACTTTTTAGGACAATTTTTAAATTCGGAAATTTGGCAATAAATTTAAGTACTTTTGTTGGGATTTTTTAGATTTCTTAGAAGTAAACGGATAATAAACTATTGAAATTTTGTAATCTGTCACAGAGATTTGATCCTCTGTTTAAAAATTGTATATTAATAAGTTTAATCACAAAATGACAAGGTGATAAAGTCTTAAATTGTAAAAAATAGCGGCATTAATGGACTGTTTTTTAATGACTATGACAAAAACAAAAAATTCTGAATATCCAAAATTATATGGTACAGTAAAATTACATAAAGATACAAAACCTATGTTATTACACCGAATAATAAATGAGCAGAAAGGCTCAGTAAGATTTTAAATAATTATGGATATATATCAAAATATTCAGTAAAAAATTCTTTAGAATTGATTGAATAGCTTAATACACATAAATTAAAAGAAAACACAAAATTCGTTTCATTTGATGTTAATAGTATGTTTTCAAAAATCTCTCTATATCAATGTATACCAGTAGCAACTAAATTCTGAGAAGAAAAAAACATTAACCAAGTTTTAATTATAGAAATTATTAAGTAGTTTAATTAATCTCTCAGTCAAAATTACTTTGTTTTTGATGATAAAATTTGTTTTCAAAATGAAGGATTTCCAATGAGTATTATCCCTCAAGAATATCTGAAAGCGCGAGTTCAGGGTGCGTAGTAACCGAAACAAAATAAATGGTAACATTGGTCATTCGAGTGACATTCTTTGAGCTGTTCTTCGTAATATCGAGGGTTGAAAGTGACGAGAGGTAGTGCAATGTTGCCGGATTGATAATGACAACAAAAGTGAAAAATAAAACTTTATGTCACAAGCCGGAGAAATTATAAATAGGGTTTGGAAATTTTCCCAGAGAGAGAACGACAAACTGATGATTCCGGATTCACATCACCTAGGAAACGCAACAAGAAATGATTGCAACTAGCATTAGATATGTTCGACAAAAGTGTCTTGCGTCGAACAATAATAAATTTTACATTATACATTATATTAAATTATTCAGTTACATTAACATAATGACATAAAAAAATATTCTACTAAACGCATCCAAGAAATTGTCGCTCGTGTTTGAATCTAAATAAAAAATAACTAACGATCATGAATATTGGAAAAAAATATATTTTTCCCTGATCCTCAAATAGCAAATGTATAACTGATGTAAATAATTTTATTATTAAAATAATATAATGATTTATGTGGTATAAAATAAGTTCTAGCTGTTTTAAACATGAGGATCAATTCTTTTGAATACTGTACTTTCCAATGTTCTTTCCAAGAATATAGATAATATTGGTAATGAGAGGAAACTTTTTTTAATACCAATGGATTAAACAGGTACGTAGATTTAATTGCTTTATAAAGATAAGGGATGTAATTCCTTTTTAGAAAGTTCTCACCAGACTGGCTACATATTATTATTATTTTCAAACAGTAAGTGTAAATTTTTTGTACATGCATTAAAAATCGTTAGTTAACATTTGAACATTTTACAAGATATGGCAACATAGAGTGACAAATCACTCTGGTCCTACAAATTATTCGCTTGTGTCTAATTTGTGGTATCTCTTTTCCTTTAAGTCACTGCGCATCTCGCGGTTTCAGATATTCTTGAGGGATAGTAGTTCAATATCACGAATTTTATGGACATTTCCAAAAATGTGTTTTGGCATAGAAATGTTGATGATGTTTTGGCTGAAACAGGTAGTGACAGACAATTGGATGTTTTCTTTAATTTTATTAACAATTTACATCCAAATCATCAATGTATAAGTAGTTTATTTGCTGTTATTTAATACATCCGATTTATAGATTGAACATTTTATTTTGTTTTATTGAGCTTGGCGATTTATGGTGTTCACTAATTGAAAATGTATAAATAAATCAGTTTGTGACAAATTTTTGAAACGCCATGTCTTTTTTGGTGTCCCATTTCAACTAATTGACATTCGCGGAATTGAAATGACCAAATTACCAATCATTGAATATCATTATTAAATTTTAACTTCCAATTATTTTACGTATAAAATAAATAAAAGAAAACTTATGCAACATAGAAAATATAAGCACGGTTAATATTAGCATAAAATCACTATTCAGTTATTAGTTATTTATGAAAATGATTATCAAAAACCCACAGATTTTTATCTCAAAAACGGACCGAACGAGAAAATTAATGTTTACTGACTAAATGATGGGACAATTTCGTAGAGACAGGCATAAATTTTACAAAAAAGTCATTAAAACGACCATGGGATGCTGTTAATCCAGGTCCGAACCCAAATCAATTCAACCGACTAATTTTTTTATTTTCAAAAAAATATTGCCTAGAAAAATTAAAATCTATTCATAAAACCAGCTAAAGAGAGGAATATGAAACGTCGATTAGATTTCTTATAAAAATTGTCAAATTTGATGACAGATCATTAGTAGTAAAATATTTTAAATAAAATGAACAAAAATGGGGGAATTCCTAAATAAGTTTTTTAAAAAAATAAATTGCTTCGGGTCAGTGGTTTGTTAGCAGTTATTTATAAGTAATGAGGATTAGTAAATAGAATCACTTCCGGAATATTGACAATTAAAAAAAATCTCCATACATTAATAAGTAGAATGTACAATTTTTGAGTATAAAATTCTTTGAATATTAATATTAAAATGCTACTAAAAACATTTATGGTATAATTAATAATATGAAATTCCAGCTTTAATACTTATCATTAGAGAATTTAATAATCGAAATTTTATTGAATCTCAATTTTAAAGCAAAAATTGTTAAAATATCGAATTTTACTTTTATCTCGATTCTAAATTCTCGTGTTTTGCTTTAAAATCTCGTTATTTCAAGTTGAAATTTTAATGAATGTCAATGTTGAAGTCGAGATTAAAATCATTGAATTTTAAAAGGCGTTTTTGTTCAAAATCTTGATTTTTTTACTGAATCTCGATTTTAAAATAGAAATCTTAAAATTATAATGTTTAAACATCTCAAAGCAAATTAGATTTTATATTAAATTTTGAAATATATTTGTCACATATAAACATTTTTATTAAAATCACAAATTATTACAAAAATTATCATTTTTTTAAAAATCTCAGATTTTTATTAAAATCTTTATTTTTCATAAAAATTTCTAGTCTCCTAAATCCCTCATCGAAATTTTAATTTTATATTAAAATCCCAGATTTTTATTAAAATAACAAAATTCTGGTGTTTTGCTTCAAAATCTGGCTTAAAGTTAATGTTTCAATAAATCTCGATTTTATATCAGAAATCTTAAAAAATCGTATGTCTCGACTTATTTAAGCCAATATTTCAATAGATCTCGACTTTAAATATGAAATTTTAAGAAATCTCAACTTGAAATCAAAAATTTAAATTTTAAAGTCCAGATTTGAAAAGTCTCCATTTTAAAGAAAATATATAAAAACAAATAACTTGTTTTTCTTTAAAATCTTGATTTTTTTAAATTCGATATTTTAATGAATCTCTAATTTCAAGCAAAAATAATAAAAATTAATTTTTTCTTTCTCAGTTTTAAAGACGATATTACAATGATTCCCGATTTTAAAGCAAACAATTTTTTTTTCAAGATCTCTACTTTGATATCGAGATTTTAATTAATCTCTACTTTAAAGAGACACGTTTTAATGAAGTTTGATTTTAAACAAAAAATTTTATAGAAAAGAGTTTCCAAAAATAAATAATTGAGGGATGTTAAATTTGTATATTTTGATAAAATTCCAATTTTCATTTTTTTTTATAATTTCAAAATATTAACAATTTATATAATATAAGCTATTGAAGATTTACTGTATATTATTTACTAGATACTACTTTTCAAAATTGCGTATAAAATAGATAAACGTTGTTATCAGTCAATTTTTCACTAGTTTGTTCATTTAATATACTTCTTAGATTTACTTAAAAATAGTTCTTGTTAAATTGTTACTATTTTATCATCTTTATTACTGATAGTTTGTTTTCATCACTATTTATTGATAAATCGATGATTCTTGACCAACGGAATGTTCAGAAATTCCTCATATCCTTGTAAGGAATAATTGTATCTTAAATGAGATGGCAGATGTATCTTATGAAAAGGATAATTTAATAGAAAAGTGAAATAGCAATATGTTTGGTTTATTCTTAGTTGTAGGGTAAAAGTTGCTGTTAGGAATTTCGTGTTGTTGTCAATATTTAAAAAAAAATTTAATGTTTCTGTTTAAAATGCATGTAAGAAAATTATCCGTTCATTTGGCAATTAGAACGTTCCTCTTTTACATTTATGTCTACATTGTCTTCCAGTATTTGGTGATATATTTTATTTATTCAAATCGTTTTTATTCCATTACTTTTTTTGACATTGGAATTGGATCCGTACAGCCAGGAGTTATATTGTACTTTTAATATATTTTTGTAATTTTTTTTAATCTTTTTTTAATTGCGTTACTTTGATCGCTTAATCTTTTATCATTTTTTTTCTGCCAATTTGAACTTTATTCCAAAATATTGTATTACTATGTAAGATATCTTGAAAGCCGGTCCTGTTTTTCTTCTGACGAACAGCAGTGGCCCTTCTCAAAAACGATCTGCAGTGGATCGGCGCTGCCCACTGGGTCGTAAAGGACATAAAGGAAACCCTATAGGGTCTTATCAGATCAACATAAAAGACACAGTCGAAAATTGATGTTTTGCCAGCTATTTCGAAATTATCTAATTCACGGTCTGCGGTCCGGGCCAGCGGTCCTTTTGTCTTTTCAAACATTTTTATGGCTATAACACGAATTTTTTCGAAAACGTCATTAAATTTTCTCGTTCTGGACCTTAATCAGACACCGGGTTTGCGGATAATTTAGATAAATATATCTTAAATTGAGTTTAGAGAGCTTTGTCTGTTAACTTTAGCGATTAAACCGCCTTATTGAGCAACCAGAAAGATTTCTTCAGTTTTTATGGATTCAAATTCGAGTTATTCGATAGAATTTTTAATTTTACAGAACTTGAAAAATTGATGTTCAGGATTGATTCATATGATTATTATAATTTAAAATAAAGGAATTTTGATTTCTCAGTAGTAAAAAAAAATTTAAAATAATCAAAAAATAGAAAAACAACAGGACCAGAACAAAAACCACCAGAAATACTGAAACTCCTCGACAACAATGAAAAACAATCGCTTCTATATTTGTTTAGTAAAATATATGAGAGGAGAGTTATACCAACTGACTGGCTCCAGTCAACTTTTGTAACATTTACTAAAAAAAGTAATTCAAAGATCTGCTCTGACTACAGAACCATTAGTTTAATGAGTCACGTCCTGAAGATTTTTCTTGGAATAATACACGGTAGGATATTTGCAAAAATAGAAGAAGAAGTCAGCGAGACGCAATTTGGATTCCGTAATAACCTTGGAACCAGAGAAACAATATTCTGAATCCAAATGCTCGTTCAAAGGTACAGAGATGTCGACCAACCGCTTTATATGTACTTTGTAGACTTTAAGAAAGCTTTCGATAAAGTCAGACAAGATAAGTTGATAGTAATTCTTCAACAAATAGCCATCGACGACAAAAATCTTCGAATAATTAAAAACCTTTATTCCCATCAACAGGCAAACATTAAAATTGACTAAAACGTGTCAGAAACAGTGTCTATTCGACGGGGTGTAAGACAATGATGCATTATGTCACCATTATTTTTTAACCTCTACTCTGAGTACATCTTCAGGGAAGCTCTTGATGGATTCGATGGCGGGATCAAAACAAATAGAGTGAAAATTAATAACTTAAGATATCCAGACGACACTGTTCTGTTAGCAAATACCCTAGAAAAATTACAGTTGTTGTGCGATAGGATTATTAGTACACATGATGAGCATGGATTAAAGGTCAACACTTCAAAAAACAACCAATAAATGCTTCTGTGATCACAGCTTACGGAGCAAATATAATTAGGCTCTAAATTAAACAGCAACTGGGATATGAGTAAAGAGATCAAAATTCGTATAGAGAAAGCTAGAACAGCATTTTTCCGAATTAAGAAAATGTTATGTAGTCGAAACATCAATATAGATTTTAGGTTAAGGTTTACCAGATGCTACATATTCTCAACTCTATGTATGGCATGGAAAGTTGGACAATGACGGATACGCTATTGAAAAAATTGCAAGCCTTTGAAATGTGGGTGTACCACAGATTACTGCGCGTGAGTTGAGTTAACAGAGTTCGCAATGGAGAAAATCAAAATAATGTTTTTTTTTATTTTTCTGAATGAGGATAGAGAAAATAAATATTGGAAACTTGTAATATAATCATTCAATATTAAACGTGAAATAGTGTTTTAACCATTCCTAAACCAATTGTAAACGACTGGAGTTATCATGGAGTATACTTGAATGATAAAAGTCACAAAAGACGTTTTTCGTATAAACGAGTGGGTTCTCGGAAAAGAGGGCTAAATGCCATTAATAATAGGTAAGTGATTTTTATGTAATAGTTGATAAAAAGTAATATTTAGTTTTAATTAATGCCGTTTCACATTTTTATTGCTAATTTGGTTATCTCTAGTGTCAATTTAAAGTTGTTAAGTATATAAATTTTTAGGTTGCTGTGTATTATCGACATTTTTATTATAAGTTCTAAAAAATGCATCAATCAAAAATATTAAATTTGCAATATATAGTTACGTTTTAAGAGAAATTTAAAACGAAAAGTTTTGCAAAGAAAAATATTTTTTACATTTTGAGTGCACCACTTTTCCATTAATTTAATCCACCGCAAACATTATTCTATACTATACGTTACCTTATCAATTCGTATGTGCGTCAAAACAATTAAATCTATTTTCTATTAGAACCGGGCCTGTGAAGTATTCCAGTAGAAAAGCTATGTTGCCAAAGCAGTTATGTTGAAATTGTATTCGTTTCTCTTTTTATTTCATGTAATCAAATCGGAAGAAAGGAGACATGTTTATAGTTTGTGTGTTTATAGGTCTATATGGTATATATTTGTCTATAAGGGGGTTTTTAGTCTGGAAAAGTAACGTGAATATGTTGGCCCTTAAGAAATTTGAACAAAGATTATATTATTGGTATTGTAAAGAAGAAAGGATGAGTTTTTTTATTTTTTTTTGTCAACTATTATGTATGTAAAGATATCATAAGTTAAAATGTAGGGATATTGTAAAATTCTTCAAAATGTCCGACAAATTGTTAGAGAACTGTTTAAAAACCTATAGTAAATATACTGTTAAAATTTGTCAAGAGAGACTTAAATTTTAGCCTGCTAAGGGTAAACATCCTCAAAATTATTATTATTATTATTATAAGCCAAAACTCCCTTTATTAATAATTGTGTAATAAAAATAAAAATGTGTACACAAGCAAAAAAAATTTTTTTTGTAAAATGAAACTAAGTATTAATAAGTAATTACTTGCATTCCTGATTTTCCTTTATATTATTTTGTTTATTATCGTAAAGAGTTTCTGTAAATATTCAACACGTTCCTGAATTCATCCATAACCTAGAGATTGAACATGTTTTACTGTCGAATTGACTGGAACGATGTTCCCACCTCTGATACGCCAAATTAAAAATTTTAGGGGGAAAATTGTAATGCATTATCGCTTTTTCATAACGCGTTCTTTTAGGTTCACATGGATTCGTGCTTTGAATCTGTATATATCGTTAAGTACGGAATTTGTTTGTTGGAAAGTCAAACTGTCATGTGTCAGCTGTCACTTGTGTTAGAAAAGCCAATATATATATAATAATTAAATGAAATTGTAGTCTTATTGGTTCGAAAAAGGTTATAAAAAGTTAAAACCTGAGTGTCTGCCTCCATGGGAAAGAAGTAAATAAACCCTAATCAAGTATAATTTGTCGATATTAAACCGAGAACGGCCCAATAAGTTATCGTGTACGTCAAAATAACACGCCGTTTTATTAAATTATATAATGACATCTGGTTATTTTTATTAAGGACTTATTAAGCACGCTCCCATTAACAATAAATTCTTATTGAAACGTCCTCATCGGTTGACAAGAAATGTTTATTTCATATTCGTTTTATTGTTTATATTTATAAATTTATATAGATGCCGGGGAATTTTCTTAAATGCATTATTTTATGTTCTTATGCAAATGAGAGCGGTTAAAACGTTCGTTTAGAACCGATAACGTTAACTGCGGAGTTTATTAGATGG
This sequence comes from Hermaeophaga mercurialis, assembly GCA_951812935.1. Lineage (NCBI taxonomy): Eukaryota > Metazoa > Arthropoda > Insecta > Coleoptera > Chrysomelidae > Hermaeophaga > Hermaeophaga mercurialis. The sequence goes on from OX638363.1 coordinate 3,038,398, forward strand.
TCGTTACGTCATCATTTTAAATGGGATAATTTTCTACTAACAGACCATCAATTCTATGCGTCTGAATAAATAAAATACAAAAATAATGATTTTATATATATATATATATATACAAGAATATGGCGGTAGAGTGTCAACTTTTAGATTGTCACTTATCGCAAAAAAATCCTTTCAAATAATTTCATTTATAACCTAAACCAATAATTTTTATTCCAAATGTAAATATCATCCAATATAATAATTACCTTCTTTACTCAAGCGCTAAATCTGTCACCTATCAAACATCAGTTGTCACTTCTAGATGAATCAAGGATCTCGACTAACAGCGATAAATGCAAAATCTCTTTATTTACCTGATTTTTCTTTAAATTTGAATAATCTTTATTGCACTAATTGTATATATACTCGATGAATGACGAGGAGGAAATAAAAGGCATGTTTGAATTTTTTAAAAATAAAATGACATTTATACAAAACAAATTGGAAAGAAATAAGGAATAGAAAAAAGAAAAATCAGTTTATATGACAGAAAATGAAAATGCAGGAAGATAAAATCGAAGCAATGGAACGCGAAATAAAAGAAAAAATTAATAATAGAAAGAGTCGAATAATTGGAAGATGACAAAACAAAGTGGAACAATATTAACTAAAACAACAACAAACTAGATTTAAAGACCGAACTTATTGATATATGAAAATTATGAGCTTTTGAAACTAATAAAAAAAAGACCAAATTTTTACACTGGAAGGAAAAGATGGAAATAATTAAAATAACAAAAATATAAAAGGCACTTATACAAGGTGTCCGCGAAAATAATGCCCATATTTAAGGATGAAGTATAAAAACGTGTGCAGAATAAAAAATTCTTATATAATATTTTCCTAAAGCCGTTTTCAATGAAAAAAATTTTAGGATTTTAGATCATCCAAATATTTACCGAAAAGCAACTAAAACTTAGTCACTTATAAATAATTGTTTTTATTTTAGTACCTATACCTAGATTTTAGAATAGTCGATTACAGTTGCCGTAAATGAGTGAAAAATGTATTGTCGGCATTTATTAGATGATTAGATTAATTTTGATGTCGTGATATTGTTGATTCGATTAAAATGCAATTTTTTACTTAATTATTGAAACTACTTTACCAAACGATAAAGTTAAATCGATTAAACGATCTGAAACATCTGCAAATTTGAGGTATCATGTTATAAGTGAAAAAAATATTAAATGAAAAATATTTGCCTCATTAACCATTGAACTTAGTCCGCACCTGTGTTCATAATGGTACTGCAGATTTGTTTATAACGCCAGTGCGTATTTATGGTATCTATAAATAATTAATTTTTGATTCATTTCAAATAAGTAGTTTAATAATTATAAAAAAAACACTTTTAATTTCTAATTTTATATCCCTATAGTCCATTAACGAAGGGCGTAATGGCCAAATTTTTTATAAAATACTATCACTATTTTTAGTTTTTAGCCCCTCTATCATCTCCCAATTTTTGGGTACGAACTCCAGCAACACCCTGTATAATTTTTCGATGTCTACATTTCCACATCTTTATTTATACTTTCCATCTCTATTTTCTCAGCAGATCCTAAAACACGGAAAATATTATGTAAATGGAAAAGAAAATTACATGAGAATTAATAAATTAGTAAAGAAAAAGATATAATAATATTATTGTCATATATTTGAGTCTTGAAATAATTAAACACTAAAAAAAAAATACTGAACTCCACGCGCGTTTTGCTAACTATATTAGAATTACCAAGACAAAACTAAAATCAATTTAAGATGATGCTAAATAATTACCGAAACGCGCGTCGAGTGGAATATTTTAATTTGGTGTTTAAGAAGTTCATCACTCAATTAATTGTTATTTAGGAGCAGAGAGAACTTTATTTTTTAACGATACGAATATAAAAAAATACACAGTAATACTCATCTAGTACATTTCCATTTGAAAAAGGATTTACTCTTCCAATCTAGAGACAAGACGAAATCCCAATTTTGGCATTCGAAAGTAACAATATTTCGAAATAAATGTCATCCATTACTGCAGGGCAACTTCAAATAAAAAATAATATTTTCGGTAAATTTCCACACCACCACTGAGGTATTACCGAGGCGGCGCGTTACCATTTTTTTAAAGGGGATGGTTCGCCTGTAGCCATATAACCCCATACACGAAATTTACAAGTAATGAAACATATTAAAAGTGAATAATTTACCAAATGAAAAAAATATCAAATTTTTTTACTAAAAAAGTCATCTCAGAAACTTAGAAAAGAATTCCAATCAAAAACGGAAATGTATCAACAGGAAAAGAGAAAACTAACAAACAGGCAAAGAAGAAGAGCCCCTTCAGGAAAATAGAAAAAAACTTGAACGAAAATCAGGGAAATAGAAAAATCCTTTCAAATAAATAACTTCAATCAAAAACGCAGAAAGAGTAGAAGATCCCTCGAAGAAATCTCAATAAATATCACAAATACTAAACTTCAGTTTCCGAGTTTCCAGAACAAATCCGACTGTCTTCCCCCTTTATTGCATCCGCTTGCTTTGGACACAAGTCTGATCAATGCGGGTTCGGCAGAGACCCCAGCTAGAGGTGCACCTACTGTTCAATGGAAATCAGGGAAAAAGAAGGAGTTCCCTTCAACGAACACAAATAGAATAGAAGAATATCCTTTCCAAGATCATAGAACACAACTCCGAGTAACAAGAGGTAAATAAAAGACCCAGAACAGAGAAAATAACTTCCAACTAAAAATTCCATCCATAAACAGACAAAATAATTTCAATCAAAATCAAATTTTCCCTTCAAAAGAGTGTACGAAATGCTTTAGGAATGACGTCATCATCTATGTGTATCCTGGCTATAAGTCAATGTATTGTACACAAGTAGTCCTCAAAAAGTGAAGAACATTTTTTCAGTAATTCATCTATTAAATTTCTTTGGTGTGGTCTCTCCCCCTCTCGTTTATTTTTGAAAGTGAACTGTTCTTTTCATTCTTGGCCTAACATGACAAACTTTTGCACCTGGTGGTAGTGGCAGATTTATCGCTACATAGAAAATAACTTCGATCAAAAGAAGATAAATAGAAAAGTACCTTCAGAAACAGAGAAACTAACTTTAACCAAAAACAGCGAAACATAAAAGTCCCTCCAAAAACAGACAAAACAAATTTAGTGAAAAATAAGGAAATGCAAAAAAGTACCTGTCCATAAAAGGAAAAATAACTTCAATCAAAAACAGGGAAATAGAAGAAGGTCCCTTCAGAAACAGAGAAACTAACTTTAACCAAAAACAGCGAAACATAAAAGACCCTCCAAAAACAGACAAAACAAATTTAGTGAAAAATAAAGAGATACAAAAAAGTACCTCTCCAAAAACAGACAAAACAAATTTAGTGAAAAATAAGGAAATACAAAAAAGTACCTCTCCAAAAACAGACAAAATAATTTCAATTAAAAAAACGGGAAATATAAAGTCCATCTGGAAACCGAAAAAACGCTTAAACGAAAATTAGGAAAATGGGAAAGTCCCTCCATATATATATTAGCACTCCAAACCTAGTCGGTCCATGGTGTTGGTGGCCATTTTCTTGCAGGATGTTCTGTCTTGTTTTTTCCTCCCTTTCTATGACTCCAACCTTCTCCAAAACCTTAACAACCTCATCCTTCCATCCATAATTGACTCAAAACAAATTTAGTGAAAAATAAGGATATACAAAAAAGTACCTCTCCATAAAATAAAAAATAACTTCAATCAAAAACAGTACTTTCATAAACAGACAAAACAATTTCAATCAAACTCGAGGAAATAGAAGAAAAGTCCCTCCAAAAACAAATAACGAAAAACAGGCAAAGTCTGTCTATGTCAACTTTACGTATACAAAAATAGACCCTGCACTTGTCACACTAATTAAAAATTGGACATCTTTTTCAAATTCAGCTAAATAGTCAGTTATTACCTGGACGGATAAGTTCCCTGAAAGTACATTTTTTCATTACAAAATTTCTTTATATATTTCAATAACACATGAAAAAATAATTAAAATATCAGACGTTTTAAATGCTTTTCTATATTTTTGTTTATAAATTTAATGATGTGAGAACCCTCTATATATCTCAATTATTTATTTTCCTTTTGAAAAACTTTCAATTTTTTTTTATTATAAAATGAAAAACTTTATATTTTTATAGTATAATTAAAATTCTTCTGTTCTAGGAATGTAAGATACGTTATGTCACGTATATTTTCATATAAATATTGAAAAATTAAATACCCGTCTTTTTTAATTCGTAATATTAAATAAAAATTTGGAAATGTAGTTAATCAAAAAATCATTATATTTTTTTAAAGATTCTCTATATGGAATGAAAATATTATTTGCTTATATCTTTTAACTGAAACTACTTCGTTTAAAAATAAAAGAATGAAATTTTCTTTAAAATAATCATTAAACGCAATAAATATTGGAATTTATTTTTCGACGCTTCCTTCGTTCTGCAACATCCTGTAGATCTTTCTTCGTTAACTCCAGTTGAAAATGAAGTACCTCGTTAATTATATCGCCCTGTACATTTTGTCTATATTTAGAATTTATTAAAAAAATTAATATCATGAAATTTTGTAAAATTTTGATAACTTTGACACACATTGAAATAAAATTATTTTTATATGTATGATATAAACGAAACTATGAATAATATAAGACAATTAGACAAAATTTACAGAGTTGTTAGTAATCATTTTCTGTCTTTTGATTTCTTTTACTCATAGAGGGTGATCGCGCTAAATTTCAAAATAAATAAGTCCCCATTAGTTAAATTTTAGTATGAATTTTAAAACGTTCACTTATCTTTCTATTGAACACAGTGAATATCACTAACTTTTTACAATCTGTGTGTAAAATATACTCACAAAATGTAAAAAATTTAAATATGTTCATTTTCTTTCGAAGACTCTCTGCAATTGAACACAGTGAATATCACTAACTTTTTACAATCTGTGTGTAAAATGTACTCACAAAATGTAAAAAATTTAAATATGTTCATTTTCTATCGAAGACTTTCTGCCATTGAACACAGTGAATATCACTAACTTTTTACAATCTGTGTGTAAAATATACTCACAAAATGTAAAAAATTTAAATATGTTCATTTTCTTTCGAAGACTCTCTGCCATTGAACACAGTGAATATCACTAACTTTTTACAATCTGTGTGTAAAATGTACTCACAAAATGTAAAAAATTTAAATATGTTCATTTTCTATCGAAGACTTTCTGCCATTGAACACAGTGAATATCACTAACTTTTTACAATCTGTGTGTAAAATATACTCACAAAATGTAAAAAATTTAAATATGTTCATTTTTTTCCGAAGAATCTCCGCCATTGTATTTTTACAATCTGTGTATAAAGTATACGCACAAAATGTAAAAATATTCAACTTACCTTTCGAAGATTCTCTATAATTGAATACACTGTATATAATTCACCTTTCACAAACTGTGTATAAAATATATGGACAGAATGTAAAAAGTTCGCTTACCTTTTGAAGACTTTCTGTCGTCGAACACACTGTATATCACTCACTTTTCACAAAACTATGTATCACTCACTTTTTAGAAACCGTGTACGAATATGCGACAGAATAAAAAATGTAAGAACAGAACAAGAGATTAAGAATATAAAAATTATTTATCACCCTCTATATTAGATCTGTTGAATTAATATTTAGTGAAGATCGAATTATTTTCAGATAAAATAAATTTAATTAAAGAAGAAATCAAAAGACATTGTAAAACCCAATTTTCCTACCTTTCCTGGCGAAATCGAAATTGAAGAAATTCTGTAAACAAAAAAAACAATTTCATGCATTCGATAATTAATTCCTTTTTAAATTTAAATGAATCATTCTATAAAGAAGTGTAGAACAAAGAATCTGGTCTTGTTATCCTATTTTTTTTCACGGCGTTTTTTGTATTGGTGTTTACGTGTTCATTTTTATAGAAAAAAAACCAGAATTTTAAAAGAAATTCACCAAGTTGAAAAATAACAAAAAATCGTTTAAAAAACTAAAAATATGTAAAATTAAGGAAAATCGATTAGTACTACTGTAAATATATCGGTATAAATAAGGTAATAAATTAAAAAAAATTAAAGAATTTATTATTAAACGGAAAATATACTGAAAACAATCTATGATTTTATTTAAACTACCATAATAAGCTAAAGAATATTAAATAAAATTGCTAAGAGTGCTTAAAATTTTGAAAAATTAACCAATTCATTTTTTTTCTAATTTTACAATTCAATTTCATTTATAAATTAAAAATATCCAAAATAAAAAAAAATATTTACCTTGCCTTCTCTTTCTAGAAATGGAACCAATCCAAAAGGGCATCTGGCACACGCGAAAATAAAGGGATCAAAACCCGCGCACTAGATCCATCGAATCGAAAAATAGAAAATGAAAAATGAAAGCGGTTTTACTTTTTAAATTAATAAAACACCAACTTTTGAATTAAAAATAAATTAAATACAATAATTTTAGTTTGGACCTTCCGCGTCAACCTAGAATTCAGGAATAATGGATTTATTTCGATACATTCATAAACTAATCGCCCTTTATATAAGTATAAGTAAAAACTGTTTGTGTATCACGATCGGTGTATCTTTTAAACACATAGGCGTATCATAAAATAATTGATTATAGTAAACATGGTTTTATTTAATTTTCTGAAGACATTTTTAATAATAAATTGTAATAATAATAACTATTCATTTGAAAATTAACTCTCATCGGAAATATCATAAAAATGTTTTTTAAGAGAAAAGTAAAATATATGTTAATTTTTAGAAAAACATTATTGTAACCAAGATAGCTCCAAGTTAATAAAACATTTTAAATACTTTTTGAAGCAACATACAACAATATTCCTACTTTTTGGCAATTTTTTGACTAGTTATAAAGTTAGGGCATGTACATACTTGCATTACTAGTAAGTAAGCGTAAATATGCCAAGTTCTACATCCATTTTAAGAATGATCACATAACATACTACTCATATGAGATACAAATAAAATAAATATCAAAACTATATTTAGTCTCATTTTCATATATATTTTAGATATTTATCTTGCAACAGGGTGTCCAACTACTTATCTTATGAGATGAGTAACTGGATTGTAGTAGAAACAACAGTAATTCTATATCTCAAATTATTATTCTTTTATAATGCTAATTCTTCAAGAAATAATTTAACTTGTAATAACATAAACGTCACCCACTAATTATTGTTAAATTTTGGAACTTAATGCAAAAGTTCATAAGGTTTCATAGAAAATTGGGTATAAAATGATAAAACACGATTTTTTCTTCATTTCATGGAATTTTATAATAAGCCGTTGACACACTGTATGTGTAAAAGAAAACTATAATTTATCTTTTAGATTTATAATGGATGGATTCCACAAAGTAAGGGTAGAATCATTATAATAATATATAGTTCTCATTGGTGCCGACGAAATGTAGAACGTACATATAAATATGTTACTACTATAAGTAAAATATTGATGCCAAAGAATTATTTGGTAAATTGTATAAAATGTAACAAATTTAAATATCATGAAAAAAAAGAACGCACAAGACAAACAACCTGAAACATAATTATTTCAGATCATGAAATCATAATTTTCTTATCTATAGTTGTTACAAAGCTTAACCCAATGTCACAAATAAGTAATTTGGTGTTAAAATATTTAAAATAATTAACCCTAACATTCACTTCGCTAAATGATTAAAATAAAATACTAAATAAAAGCAACACGAAAAGAACAGACTTATTTATTTTATTTTTTAATGTACTGTCATTTTAAATAAGTGGTGCTTTTAACAGATAATTTTTAGATACTTTTTGTTTAAATTAAAATGTCATTATGCACTTCGATTCAAATAAAATATGTTGTCTAACGTGCGATAGAGAGACTTTTACAAAGTTAATATAGAATTTATTAGTAGATATGACTTCATAAATATCATTTAGGGAATGTAGAAATAGTAGTGGCCCAAGAGTGGGCTCTTGTGGGATCCTAAGACGATCGGGAAGAAATATGAATTACGACTTGCTATAAATGAATGATTCCAAACTACAAAAGAATTAAAGAATTGGCAAAAAAATAAAATTAGATATTTGTAATACTTTATTGGATAATTCTGATAATTTTAAATATACAGTTTCCATATGTATATATTAGACAAGACTTGAACCTGTTCCTGTTAACTTCATTTAATTTCCTTTCCATTCCTCAAATATTTATCGGTACTTTCTGTTCAGAACTTACTGTTCTTGTAAATATTTTTTACGATCTATTTCACCGGGTGTTATGTGATCAGTTTTACTGTCGATCATAAATAGTCTTATTAAACAGCCTTTTTTTCTTAAATATTTAGCAAGAGAGACCGCTCTTCTGTGATTAACCGTTTCTTCCTTACTCCTTAACAACTTGCAACATGCGAAGCATAGAAATATAAACCACGAAAAAATTATGGAGCATCCCATAACAATGCCATGACATATCAGTTGCCATAATATATGAATTGTTCTATTGCTTCCCGCGAAATTTTCCTCTGCGTTATTAATGGACACGCCATGGTTCTAATTATTAAACTAATCATATATGAAGCTATCATATTACAGTTATATTCCAAAGAAGTTCTATGGATTAATATGGAGAAAAGGAAGAAAAATATCGAAGTAACTGCTGCTATGGCAATCGATTCTATGAAAGTGTAAATATCTACTGCAGCTGCTACGGATATTATTCCTGCTATACCTCCTTGCAAGCATCGTATAATTGACCAGTAGTTGAATATTCTTCTGAAGATACACATATTTAACAAACTTGTGAAAAACATACCTACAAATATTCGTTTATAATAAAATAAAAAATAGGAATAATCGGGTGTGTTGATATCTGCAATAACGATAAGAAAGTGTGACTTCGGTATTAAATCTTCTTATCAAGTATTGCTGTTTAATAAAATTGATTTTTTAATCAATCAAGCAAATACACTGCTCAACAAACGAACTGGATAATTGCAAAAATCCTGAAATCTACATTTAAAAATATTAAAAAAAAAAGTTTAGTATATCATCAATAAATACTATTCACAACGAATATTTTTTTGCATGATTATTATTTTTTGTCGATGCTTTTATCTCTTTCAAGAAAATGGGCAGGAATGTTGTTTAAAAATCTAAACGTATCAGTTATGTAGTAGAAGAGCTTGTACTCACTTAATACTATTACTATTAACAATAATTTTGTGCATTCGTTTGAAGAAAATGCCGTTACGACGATTAGAAACAGTGCAACTTCTGTAATTAGTGCGTTGGATACAGGAAGGTTTCCGACAAAAAGAAGTCGCCATGCGGCTGAATGTGTCTCAAAGTGTCGTAAGTCGTGCATGGAATCGGTATTTAGCAGATGAGTGTGCAGCGTACACACATGGTGGAGGACGAGAACGAGCAACAACTCATGCTCAAGACCGCTTCATAGTCCTGACTGCAAGAAGAAACCGAACATTCACGGCTTCAAGAATTAACAGCTTGTTTAGACAAGCTACTGGAAGAGTGATTTCTGCTCAAACTATCAGAAGAAGGTTGCATGCATGTAACTTGAGTTCAGATTTCGTTTGTACACGTGTGATGGTCTATTGTTAATATGGAGAGAAAGAGGACAGCGATACAATGAAAATTTAATGGCCCCTAGAACTCTTTTTGGTGGTGGATTAGTTTGCGTCTGGGGAGACATATTTTATAATGGTCGCACTGATTTAGTGGTCTTAATTAATGAGACAACGACTGCCATACGAAATCGCGACAGGGTTATAGAGCCGATAATTGTACCGTTTTATGTTGCAATAGGTGAACGATTCGTTTTCATTGACGATAATGCCCGTCCTCACCGTGCGAGAATTGTAAACGATCGCATACAATATCATGGAATTACAAGATTGGAGTGGCCACCATGCTCACCTGATTTGAATTGCATTGAACATGTTTGGGCCAAAATATCTAGACGATTAAAACGGATTAAAGAGCCTCCCCAAACCTTAGAACAGTTGCATGCAATTTGGGAAATCATACCTCAGGAATTTATGAATAATTTAATAATGAGCTTTCCAAATATAGTGACAGCACTAAGGTGGGCAAGGGGAGGTCCAACAAGATATTGACTTTTTTAATAGGGATTTTGTGAATTGCGTAATACAAGAATTTTATATTTTGTTACTTTTTTCAACTTATCATCTTGTAATTGTAATTGTTAAATTTTCCATTGAAGACTATTCTTTTTCTTTTTTCTTCTGCGTTATAATAATGAATTAATAGAATAATTTTTATTTTACACGATTTTCTAATTTATTTTAAATTATTTGGTCCAAATAACCTGTTCTTACTCTATGTCTCAGAAGTTGTGACTTACCTTGTATACATATATGTATTCAATGTAACGCATAAATATATTATGTAAGTGCAGTATTGATTAAATAAACATATTATATAATATACAGCAAAATATCGCAATCTCAGCATACATTCAAAGAAATGAAAAGAATATTGAATGAATTTTGATTATTTAATAACGACTTATACGAGTTGAATAGGTTTAAGAATATGACAATAAAATATTTAATTCCATTTCAAAAATGTATCACAAAACCTAAAAGAAAATAACGTGCCCTTTACAGAAAGTCTAAGAGTACTTAAATTATTCTATATGTACTCTAAATCATTTGGTGCAAAGGATTAATAGTTATATGTGGCTGTTTAATGCACATTTATACTATTCTTAAAGGTAAATCAGCAAATATACCGCTTAACCAATATTATTTTAGGAAATAATCATATCATTAGTGAAGATCTTTCTATTGGTATATCAGGAATAGGTGTAATGGTAACCGGAACCAGATTTATAGTAAATTCAAAGAAATGGTCCAATTTATTCAGGGATCTCACCGATTTTCGCAAATTTGGCAAACCACCCGAATTTGAAAAAACTACACACAATTTTAACAGAGTTCCAACTGGTTTAGTTGTCTGTTCAATGATGGGTGTCGGAATCCATACAGCAAATTTATTATTTCAAACAGAGTGTCCACAAGAAAAATACAGACACTTTTCTTGTTACAGTGCAACTAGAATTTGGATGCCGTTCGAAATTTCTGATAATCAAGAAAAGTTTTTCGGTTTTTTTGGTAATTATATTTTTTAATTATTACCTAATAGTTACTAACTTTTTGTTAGACATTTTTAAGGAATCCTAATAAAAAAGAATTAAATTATATATTTCGGTTAATAACCCAACTAAAATGATTTAACGGTAGTTGTATTTACGTCTAAATATTATGATATAAGCGCAACAAGAAGGTGATAATATTTTGGCACGACGTTAATAACTAGAGTAGACGTAGATTTTTAAAAAATTTACTTTTGTGATACAAATATTGTAGAGTAAATTTTCATTATTTTGGCACTATTAAAATATATTAAGGACAGTTTCTAATGGTACGTATATAAAATATTTAAAATTGAGCATCTGGTTTTATCTATTTATTAATTAATCTCTACTGGATAAATGTAAATGAAACAAAGCTATCTTTAGTTTAACTTTGTTTCTTCTGCCGTTATAGTTACATTTGTTTTAATGAAAGTACATATTTTTTTAGAATTGTTAGTTGGAACAGTGATTTTCTTGTCTTATATTATGATTCTCTGGATTGTATTAGAATCATCTGTAATTATATTTAACGCCCTGAAACAATTAATTTCAAAAGTATTTACTAACCATGATGAATCTACTAGAATTAAAAAGCTAAGATATTGTATTGAATATCGCGTTGAAATTAAAAGGTAATAATGATTTTTGTGTGCAGTGCATTTTTTAAGAAAAGTAAATATTTTTTAGATTAAGTGAACAATTGGTTGATATTGTAAAAAGCACTCATGGTCACATATCTTTAATTGCAGCCTTAGTTATTAGCAGTTCTTTATATCAAATTAGTTATCAAGTAAGTAATAAAGTAAAGTATAAAATAAAAAACTAACATTAAGCAAAAAACTCGGTGAGAGCAATGGTTATTTTATGTTGGGTTCCTTCTTTTCACTTGATATAATTGATGCCAGTTGTGTCTATCTATATCCTCATTTTTATCTTTCATTTTTTCCTCCGTTAGTTTTGTATTTACAATTATTGTTCATTTTCTGCCAAGATCGCCATACCGTCAGCATACAACAACCTTTTCAGTTCTGGCCAATTACTAAGGGATGCTGTGTTTTTAAAAAATTAATAATACAAATAAAATGTGGTTTAAGTAAATTGGTATAAGTCTAAATTATTTTGATTTTTGGCATACAATAAATTTGCTCTGTATTTTTTTTTCTCGTTGAAATGTGTTATAATTTCTAGACCACGTCAATAGGAACAACAATCTATGAGACTGAATAGTATAAAGGAAGTACTAAATTAAGGAAATTATTTATGTTCACCCTCGTTAGATGTCAGAAACCAATTATAATAAATGCTTACCATGTTGAAAATTTTTCATACAAATTATTTGCGACCGTAAGTATAAAACCATTTTTTCCTATGCCTTTTATCTAAATTTACGTAATTTAGTTGAAATTGGATTTTACTATTTCAGATGGTACATGCTTCTTTCTCATACTTTACCTCATTGCGGCGCTCAACCACAGATATAATAAAAAATTAGTTTCCTATTTCCGCTTAGTAAATGTGTTAAAATTGATTGTTATGACTGAACAAAATGAAAACCGATATATGTTGTTTTATTTTTTCATTCCTTAGGGTTCAAGGTATATAAGATCCGATTATGAGAATTACATTCCTTAATATGAATAGTTTACATTTGGACAATATGAAAAATTCAAATATAACCTCTAGATAGTATCAAGATTCTTACATTCTTTTTTAAATTCCTAAATTGATGTATTTCAAATGTATTCTAGTTTTTTACCGTATTTTTTATAACATTCTTGTAACATTACAAATGTAAAAGTTTCGGCTGGCCAAAATTACATCTTTTGAATAAAGCTTATTAATAAGATATAATTTTTTAATCAACTTTCTATATCAATAATTTATCCACAGCATTCATTAAAAACGAAAGTTACACAACTAAAACTAAAATTCATATGAAAATTTTAACAAATTCAATTCAATTGTTAAAAAACGTTGTTTTTAGGATTACAAGTTTTTATTTCTATATACTGTAATAATAATGTTGGGGATTGAATGGCCTCTTAGTTTTATATTTTGTTCTAAAATTTCTTTTGATAGCCATGACATAATTACTTTGAACTTATATTAAAGGTAATTAATTCAGTAATAAAAATATAAATAATAAGTAAATTATACAACTTGGTTTGAAAGTTTTGAAAAACGTAACAGAATTTGTTTCTGCAAGAATAGGTATATGGCGGAATTTTCTCTAAAATTACCTTTTCAATGATGTAAAACTAATTAAATTAATAGGAACAATATATAAATAAGCTTTTCCCAGACGAATCAACTTCCATGTTAAATGAGAAATAAAACCGGCAAAACTGTAAATATTAGTCAGTTGTTTAATAACTCAAAAAATAGTATTGGTTAACAATTTCAAATACATTCGAGTTTCGTTCACATGTTCATCACTATTCACTTGTTTGTATCAAGAGCAAAATAAGCTAAAAGTGCCTTTATGAGTGCAAACTAACACAATTTTATGATTCATGAGGTAGATATTCCTTGATTACATGACAAACATTTTTATTAAAAGTATGAGGTGTTGCCACGTATAAATTTTCTAGTAAATGTTTGAAGTGAATTTTTGTGTAGACTAATGATGTTAGAAAAAAAAATTATAATCTTCTGTTGCAAATGTCTCGTTCTACATACCATTTAAAAGTATGCATTATATTCGCGGACATCCTCTATATAGGTAACTGACGAGTTCACAAAGAAGATCCAGTAAATATAAAAAACTAATGTATTAATTGAAGATGGAAGAAGAGCTTTTCTTAAACATGAAAAATTAATTGTAGATGATAGACATAGTTTTGAAGAAAATGATGACAATGAGCAAGCAACAGAAAATAGACTAAAGTAACAGCCGTTGATAGATCACTAGAGGCAGAAAATCAAAGGAACAAACAAAGAAAATGTCAAAAACTAAGGAAAAAACTAATAGAAAAAGGAAGAGGAGAAAATGAAAATTGAAACAAGAAGGGCAATGAAGAGGACACAGCATGGAAAGCACACTGAAAATAAATTTATTAATAATAATTTTATTTAATTATATTATTAGCGATAGTAATAAGATAAGCAAGAAATATTGAAATAATTTTAAGGTTGGTTACTGGAATAACAATAAAGGTGGTACGAAAATGTAAAAAATGAATAAAAATAATAAAAATAATGATAGAATAAGAAAAAGAAAAAAAAATGTAGGTGAAATAAAACTGTATATCAGGCACATCAGAACCATGATGAAACTAGGAAAAATTATGGAAATCGAGGAAAACATAAAAAAAATATGATTGCTGCACTATAATAAATACGATCGAAGAATCAAGGAATAATAGAAAAAAAGGACTTCAAAATCAAAATCAAGATCAATATTCAAGCAAAAATACTGAATTTGGAGTTACTAACAAACAAGTCCATTAATTCACATAATGATACATTTACTGAAAATAATTAAGTTTTTAAGATACCGCAGTTGGGCTAACTTGCCTTGAAAAAATTGTAGTTCCTCGATGAAAGAGTTACTTTAGCAATAAGTTCACGAAAATAAATTATTTAATTTGTGAAAATTACAACAAGGAAATAATTAATAACCTATCTAATCATATTAATATTAATGATATTTGAATTTTGTTACCATAGTTTGAATATACTCCTTACAAAAATTGAAATGAGGCATTATTTTACATAAACTACTTCAGTATCATTTGAGTTACTACGACAAGAATATTAGTTGGTAACTATGTAAAAGATTTTCGAGGTCTTCTGTTAGATTCCAGGCCAGAAAGCAGACGTAAAAAATTCTATATAAATATATTTCAAAATATATTTTTTTTCTAAATTTTGAATTGTCAATAACAGTTTCTTCAACCATGAAAACCGTAATATGATAAATTTAGCTGTTCCACCATTGCAATAAACATTTGCAGTGTCAATTTCATTCAAAATTTCTGAGTTTTGGTTTTATTCCTGTGAGTAATAGCGTTTCGACCTCGTTGATCTCAGCCATGAGTTTTTTTTTAAATTGCAAAAATACTTTCGTCCTTAATATGGTCCATACATTGGACATTGACGTGCTTATTTAAAAAATTATTTATGTCGCCAAATTTTGAGGTGGATTAAAAGTTATCAAGAAAGGTGTTGCCAAATAGTGAACAAATTCTGGGTTTTAAAAAAATTAGAGACCGTCCCGTTACGCACGAAACGCCCTGTAAAATAGACGAATTCTAACGCCGGAATTGTGCGTGTCTGTTAGAAATGGTTGAATACTGAATAGTCAAGTGACTGAATGATTGATTAGATCAGAGCAAGGCTCTCGAGGCATAGAAAGGCGTTCCGAGGGCGTTCCTATAGAGCCTTTCTTTATGTACTAAACTGATATACAAAACCAGTCGTGTACGAACACATAAATACCAACGAAAGATACTAATTACAGCTCTCCCACACGTCAGACCCCAGAATATTTACACCTGACGTTTCGATCCAACGTTTCATCCACTCACGCACTTTGCTGCCGATTCGATACCAGAGAATCGTAGTAGGCAGGCATTTTTAGTTGAATTACTGCCTAAATTAGGTTTATATCTGTCGGTTAAATGTAAGTGAAACGCAGCAAGCATGTATAATTGACGTTTTTAAAGAGCTACTGTCAAAACGAATGTCATTACTCTTTAGTCGTCACAGTAAACCTCGGTGTAAATTAATCAAGTAGGAAGTGTAATTGACAATGTCGAAAATTGACGTGTCAAATTGAAGCAGCTGAATCATAGTAGGCATCATTAATTGACTTTTTCGAAAACTTATTCCATATTTATGTTCGTTTCTGTCAAAAATACCTTCAACTGAATCAAGATGAGCTGGTATAACTGATTTTTGAAAGAAAAAATATATGTCTAGGGTCAAAATAAATGTCATTAGTTGTCACAATAAAACTCGATGTAAATGAATCAATTAGGAAGTGTAATTGACAATGTCGAAAATTGACGTGTCAAAATGCAGCAGCTGAATCATAACAGGCATGACTAATTGTCATTTTCGAGGACTTATGTCAAATAAGTGTTCGTTACTGTAAAAAATACCTTCAATTGAATCAAGATGGACAGATTTAATTAACTTTTGAAAAGAATTAATGTAAAAAATACCTTTTTATTGTTAAAATGAATGTCAAAGTGGTTTTTGACAAAAATTGTTTTTGTTTTAATCTTATTTTAATCTTATTTTAACAAAAATTGGTTTTATAAACGTTTTTTTCACAATATATCGTTTTGTTGAGTTTTAATACAAATTGTTTTTTTATCAAAAAATATTTTTATTTATACCTGATTTTGACAAGAGTGGATTTAGCAAAAATTTTGGTTTTAAGAACAATTGGTTTTGTTGAGTTTTAGTTTTGATACGAATTAGTTTTTGACAAAAATCTATTTTGAAAAAATGTTGGTTTTAAAATTTGATTATTTATAATGTTAATGATCAAATAACTATACGTAGAATAAAAATCTAATACTTCAGGAAATAAATGGTATTTTTATTTATTTCAAATTTCTGAATTAAGGTTATGCTCAAATGTAGATCATTTATTGAAATTAATGACAAACAACATAAAATAATCATAAACCATATAAATGAAATTTTTAAAAGAATAATAATTTAATAGTATAATAAAAAATGGTTGAGTCAAATAAAAACTATTCATATAACTTACATAAATTGTTTCTTGCAAATAATAATTTTTCTCGTCACATCAAGTTATGTTTTTACAGAGCTTATAAAATATGAATATTTGTAATAAAATTCGCTAATCAGTTCTGCTATACACCTTAACTAATATATTTATTTGATAATTATTTTCATATAGATATGAACGTACTTAACCTCAAAGAAAACTAACTGACCATAAAGTTACGCTGCGGCTAATTAGAAACAACTTTGTAACTAAGGAATGCGATCGGAAAAATGTTATTACCTATAATTCCTCTTGATATTTATATTATACTTGAATGCCCAGCATGAGGTGAAATGCTTAAGAGCTTCACGTCAATAAAAAGTTACAAAAAACTACAAAAAGAAGAGATAATTAGCGATAATTTTTCATAGATACATAGATGCGTTGAAATAATAGTGAAATGCAGAATTTGATGGGGAAATGCTGAAAAGATATATTGTTAGGGAGTTAAAAAAATCGAGAGAAGTATTTTTTAAAGTATGACCGAAGGTGTAAAAAATATTGATGTGTAAATTACATTTTTTAGTATTTTTGAAAGCCAAATGTCAAAACCAAAATTTTTGCAAAACTCAATTTTTGTCCAAATCAAAATTTAACAAAAACATTAAATAAAAATATTACAATGATTTCGTAATTCGGAGCACTATCATTATTACCTTTTCATAAAGAGTTTTCTAGGTAAATATTAAACCTATATATGTATGTATTTTAATAGATTAACACATGTCTAGGTTATGGATAACTTCAGGAACGTGTTGGATATTTACATAAATCCTTCAAAATAATAAACAAAATAAGGTTCGACGAAAATCAGGAAAGTAAGTTATTACTTATTCATCTCTTGTGATGAAATTAATTCAATTATAAAAATTTTTCCTTTTTTGGTTATTTTTATTTTTATTACACAATTATTAACAAATGGGACTTGGATTTTAATCAATTTTTTTCAGCCTTAGCTGGTAAAAAATTAAATTAAAGTCTCTTTTGTCCGATTTTGACAGTCTATTTATTGGTTTTTGAGGTCACAGCATTCTAACAAAACTAATATTTAATATCTGATATTTTGAAGAATTTTACAATATTCCTAGATTTTAACTTATGACATCTTTACACATATAATAGTTGACAAAAAAATATTTATAAATTAAGAAAGCTCATTCTTTCTTCTTTACAATACCAATAATATAATCTTTGTCAGGGCCAACATATTCACGTGACTTTTCCATACTAAAAACCCACTTTTATACAAATATAGACCATATAAACCTATAAACACACAAACTATAAACATGTCTCCTTTCTTCCGATTTGATTACATGAAATAAAAAGAGAAACGAATACAATTTCAACATAACTGCTTTGGCAACACAGCTTTTCTACTGGAATACTTCACAGACCCGGTTCTAATAGAAAATAGATTTAATTATTTTGACGCACATACGAATGGATAAGGTAACATGTGGTATAAAATAATGTTTGCGGTGGATTAAATTAATGGAGAAGTGGTGCACTCAAAATGTAAAAAATATTTTTCTTTACAAAACTTTTCGTTTTACATTTCTCGTAAAACGTAACTATATATTGCAAATTTAATATTTTTGATTGATCCCTTTTTTAGAACTTATAATAAAAATGTCGATAATACACAGCAACCTAAAAATGTATATACTTAACAACTTTAAATTGGCACTAGAGATAACCAAATTAGCAATAAAAATGTGAAACGGCATTAGTTAAAACTATTACTTTTTATCAACTATTACATAAAAATCACTTACCTATTATTAATAGCATATAGTCCTCTTTTCCGAGAATTCACTCGTTTATGAGACAAACGTCTTTTGTGACTTTTATCATTCATGCAAGTATGCTTCATGATTACTTAAGTCCGACTCAAGTCTCATGACTACAGCAGTGACGAAACCGTGGTCAGACAAATATTTAAAAAAATACTTGTAATACTGTGAAAATTCAGATAGATAGGTACAATGTATCTTTTCATATTTATCATGAATACTTTCCACAAAGTAAGGGTTGAAACTTTTAATTAAAATAGGAACTAATTATAAAGGCATAGAAATATTACCTACGAAAGTGGTGTGGCCAATTGATACTGTTTAATATAGGGATTAAAGTTAGCGTGGCGAGATGACACTAAAACAGGTAAAATACCCAACTTTATATCAATCTCTGCCGCAGTCAGTTAAGATGCAAGATGTAAACATTTTTTACTGAAACCTACTAAATTTTTGAAATCAGTTCAACCAAAAGAATCCAAAATGTGTTAAAAAATAAGGGAATCCATTTAAAAAAATCGAGGGAATCCTAACAGAGATGAGAAAGTGACTTCCAGCAAACCTAAATGTGGTCCAATAACTCCCCTCTTGAATATGAATCATTTTTTTGTTTCTTATAAAAATCAATCCTCTAAAAATTAGTTACATACTTTTATCTAGGTAAAAAAAATTATGCATTTCTAAAAAACTACTTTAGATCGATTTATACTGTTTATAGACCAAGCGAGTCTATAAATCTCCTCGGGGCCATAATTGCCGGACACTTAAAGTCCTAAGACAAACAAATAAAACTCGACGTCGTACGTCCATAAAAATCATGAGCTCCGGATCATAAAATATGAAAACAAATGCATCTCAGTTAATCACAATCTAGAAGTCTCGGACCTCGGTCCGACGAATAAATAACACACACACAAAATGGATGTCTCGATTATGTAAATGCGACGTTTCGAACATCGGAATGAAGATTTACGACACGAATCTATATGCGAAATGTTGAGGGAAAATTGTAACAAGATATTTCAACAAATTATTTACCGAGATATTGATTAATCGTCTTAATATCATACAAAAAAAATAAACATTTCTCTACGCCTTGTATTAATAGTAGTCGTTAATTTTTTATGGTTTTCACCAAAAATTGGCGAATGATGCCTAGAAAAAAGCGTGTTCGTTATTTAGGATCTAATAATCTAAATAAATAATCAGAGAGTAATCGTTTGAGAAGAAGATTAGCTGAATATGGTAAAAATTGGTCTGGTTGTGAGATGTCTCGCGTTGGGGTCGTCACCACAAATCACCGTGGAATCGGAGTCCCAGTTTACGAGGATATGGCTCCGCAGGTATCGCGCTGGGACTCTGACCAACATTACAAATATTTCATCAATCAATTTTATTATGTTCCTTATACCTTCATATGTTATCCTGACGTTTTGTTATGCCTCCGTCATATATTATGGTATCGCTGCCTTATAATTTTATGAATGTTTAAGAGCGCTTTATGAAAAGGAGCTGACCAATATGAATATTGTTGGCGAAGTTGAATAATTTATTTTTATACTGGTTCATTTTCTACTTGTAAGTTTATATTACTAGACCGAAGATAATGTATATGACAGTTCGGAATATATTATTTTGACGACTATATCAAATGAAATTTAGAAAAATAATTAACGATTACAAAACACCATTGCTATAGTTTCAACACTCTTATATACTCAAGAATAATTAACTAAACTAATCCAATCAACTTTCGTAGTCTTGGTTTTCTTCATATTGTTACTATAGTATGTACAGGGTTTAAGATAAATACCGCCCTCTATGTAGAACTTATTTTTTATTTAATATTTTCTAAATTATAACATTTACTGTTTATTTAACGTAAGTGAAAGTTTTGGGGCAAATCGCGATCGGATAACAAATAAACATTTTTGTTAGAGTCAAAATGAACAAACATCGGGGTCTTCTTGGTTTGTAAAAAGCGATTAAAACTCATGTTTGGATTCTCCGATGATCAAGAAGTTGATTGTGCCTATCCCTGCGATTCAAAGTGTTAGTTATTTAAAAATGTAAGCCCTACTATTTTGTAAATAAATTGTTATTGTTTTTCCTCAGCCCCTTTAATTTCCATTAAGCAAGCTACGTCGTGAATTGAACCCACCCGAAAATAGTATTTAGATTTTTTAACAACATCATAAAATCTAATAAATTTAATAACTATGTTAATAAATATTCGAAATGGAATCAAGTTTTAATTTTGTCACGAATTTGACCGTTAATGAGTTATTTTGTGGCAATTGCTAAATTATTTTGTGATCATTGACAATTAATTATTAATTTTTGGAAGAATTGAAGGTTGGTGTTTCGGTTTATGATTTGAGGAGTCGGTTTGTGATAATTGATGAGTCATTTTGTCACAATTGTTGAGTCGTTCTATAACAAATAACAGTTGATGAATTAATTTGATCTTTCATGAGTCAGTTTATAAAAATTAATTATTTTATGATAGTCGCGTAGAAACAATTGACACTTTCTAAGTCATTTTATGACGATTGATTAGTTTTGTGATAATTGGCAACTGAAGAGTCATTTTATGGTTTCCTTAAGGGCGTAAAAGTAAGAGACGACAAGTTTAGCATCAATTACAATTTAATAAAGTAAACAAAAAGTGCTCAACAAATACTAACAAATATATAAAAAATTGTATAAAAAATATTCCTTACCAAGGGATGCTCTTGAGGGGTCCTATGGTTTAATGGCACTTAAATACTGGATAAATTTCCCAAACGGTCGAGGGACTGCTGATCTCCTTCCCGCAATCAGCGACTGTTTGAATCCCCAGACGTAAACCACTGAACTGTTAATATTCTTGAAAAGTAAAAACGAATACCAAATATAAACAAGTTCCTGAACTATTGAACGGGTTAACTAACCTTAATCTAATGCAATTTTTGTATGTTTCAATAGGATAAATATATGTACTAATAAGCATACATTTTATTTAGATGCTCTTATAGCATAGAAGATTTCATGGCTTCATATTTTGGTGCCGATAGGATAAGTACGTCACGACCACCCCTATCGACTGCCTTAACATCCCCCCATTGATCTCTGATTTTGGTAACGTCCTATAGAGGTCACTTGGTAACGCTCATGTTAGGAATCTATGTTCTAACACAATAATTCATATAAACATGTTCCCTTTCTACGTCGAAAATACAATACAAAATACAATACATACTTAATATTCTTAATCGATGTAGACTGTAAATAAGCAGATTGAAAATAAAAAAAATGGGTTCCTTCCAATTGTTTTATAGGAACACTCTGGGAGATACACCAAAATGAGATATTTAGTTTAAATAAACTAATTACTCAATTAAATTAGATAGGATTTGCAGTTTATTTAGTCTTATTGTTTTCACCAAAAAACATTCAAATGAAGGATTTTCATATTTTTTTGATAAAGATGAACTGTATTGTAGTGACCAATCTTTTTAGCTTCTTTTATTTTTCTGTTCAAAATTTGTTTGCAATAATACTTGCTTTACTTAAAATTATACATTTATTTTCTAAATGAAACCCAGAAATGTTGGCGGATCAATTTATTAAATGAGTATTTTAATGATACAAAAATGATGTTCAAAATGGTGTAGGTACGATTTATATGAGTTACAATATACAGCAATTTTAAAATAGAGAAGTCCTATATTTTTGCATTTCATCCGTAATGTGATTAATATCAACGATTTGTGACCTGACATCAGGATTCACAAATTTACAAAAGCTGCGATGATATGCCTGTAGTTTAAGGAAAATTATTTTAAGAGCATTATACGCGGTTCCGATATGAGCGAATGATAAAAGCACCTCGTCATTAAGATCTTGTAATGATTGTTTCCAATTCTTATTGAAAATCTGTGCTATTTTCGGCGCTTTTATCGCCATCTCCGTTAGTTCTTTTATATTTACTTCTTTGCAGTAGGTGTCATTTTCATTTACAAACTGGACAATTTCTTTAAAGTAGGTAAACAATATTTGGTCAGAATACTCGTCTGCTTTCGGTATTAATCTGGATCTAAACAATTCTGTATCTTTTGAGTGTTCTCCTGTTGTTTCCGAGATGGTACGAAGGATCGCGTCGTAATTGTTGATGTAAAAGATCACCCGGTCTTGGGATTTTGTAAAAGCCTCAGCCACTCGTTGAATTAGTGATTCAACTGCTTCTTCTAATTCTGTTAATGATTTGCTAATAATCTCGTTTGGGTATTTTTCGCCGAGCCTGATTAAGGGTGCACTGAAATCCGCGAATCTCGTCGCAACCTAAAAGAAAAATCGCAATTGTATTCAAATGTTGTTACTGAAAAAAGAATATTTTCTTACATAATGCGGCACTGGCACGAGTTTGAATTTTGTAATATCGCATTCTTTGATACTCTGGATGTGCGACCGAAGAATGGATTCAAATCTGGAAAGTAGTACATTCTCCAGAACATTCCAATGATCCTCCAGAGCCGAACTACAACGTTTGCGGCACAATATTCTATATCTTTGTACCAGTTGATAACATAAAAATATTGATGTAGCGTCACAACGTGAAGAAATGTAGGTTTCTAATTTTTCCTGAAAAAAAAAAAATCAAAAAAATGTAGAAACAAAGATGTTGATTTGAAAATGATTACCATAGAGAATCAAATATTTTTACTTACTTGAAGATAGGTAAGAGTCTTGTCCATGATATTTTTGTACAAATTTAGAGCCTCTTCATCTTTTACCATAAAATATTCATTAACAAACGAATATTCTTTGCAAGTGTGGTCTATAAGAGCACAATGGATACTTCTGAATAAAACTTCAAAGGGAAACTAAAAAATTCACAATTAATTAATAACTAGTTTCATCGGTATTTTTTTAAACACATAATACAGCATTTACAAAATACTTTCTTTATAGAAATTGTGTTCAGTTATAAAAAATATAAGAGCTATTAATAATAATGATTGCGTATACTTGATTTGTTTAGTTTGTCGAATTGGAGTGATTCTTTTAGTTTACCTTGTTCGTCGTTTCCGCTTCTGGTACCATGATCGCGGCTTCAGGTTGTGTTAAAATCTCTCCTCGATGACCCATCGAGAACAGAAGTGCTTTAGGGTCAGCCAACATCTCGTTTGTGGAATCTGCTTTACCCATCATTACATCATCACTTAACAGGGTTTCATCACATTGTAACTTAATGATTTTCTTTTCGTACGATTTAAAATAAGACAGATAGTTTTTACTTATTACAGTTACGTAATTCTGCTGAATTTCTTCAGCAGTCTTTTTCTCATTGAATAACAGAAAGTCGTACTGCCATTTACATTTCAATAATTTATCATACGGTATCTTATGGATGGACATATATTTATGAAATTTAGAAACCGTTTCGTGGATGTATTTCTTTATTTTTGAATTGACCATTTTCCATAGATCTTCCAAATGGTCGATCAAATCTGGAGACGTTTCGATCCCCTGAGCACTCTGTTCTTTAATATATTGTCGTTTATTTGCAAGTAGTTGCAATCGACTCAAAAATTCTTTATCGGTCTCGGGTAATCGCATTAAACCCATTAAAGTTTCGTGGAGGTTTATGTCATTCTTCAACTGGTTCATCTGCTTGGCGTATACTTGCTTTGCAGTTATTTCGTGGTTCATTTCGATGGTTTGCTTTTGTAAGATTTCGATATCTTCTCGTATGTCCAAAATGTCATTATTAAAATCTAAAAGCATTTGTTCCATCTTTGCCATAGCTTGATCGTAACAAAACACGTGATCGAGAATCCCCGCTAATCTTTCGCACTCTTCCATACATTTTTTTTTAGCTTCGTATTCAGCGGCATGAACCTGTTTTTTTATTTCTTGTGAAAATTCTCTGAGTCCTGTCAAAGAGCTTAAGATTTTTGCAGCTTCTTTGCTCTTACTCGGTATTTTCCTAACGGACCGAGGCTCATAACTCTCGCAAAATGAACTCATTTTAAATTAATTATCAAAAGGTGGACATTATAAATTTTTGAAAACCCCGAACGAAATTACTAAACCCTGACACTTGGCAATTTCACACCAAATTATTGAATTAACAAATTCCGTCACTGATACTTTAAATGTGAATCCAGTCTTCTTGATCGAAAATTACGTATGTCAGGTTTTTCTGAAAGAGGTCGTTCATACAGGGCGACATAATTTGTTCAATATTAAATTTATGTTTTATTTTATATTGTTGCGATAGTATGTACAGGGGCTTAGTTAAATATCGCCGTATACACAGAACTTTGTTTTTATTTAGTAAACTCTAACATTATTTAATGTTACCTTAGCGAAAGTTTCGGGACAAGGTCGCGATCGGATAACAAATAAACATTTTTCTTTGAGTAATCAAAATTAATAAACATTGGGACCTTTTTGGTTGGGAAAATAAAAACAGATTGAATTAGTAAAAACAACCCAATGTGTAACATTATGGAAAACTATTGATTTTAATAATTTCTTTATTTATTTTCGTAGTGGGTTTAAGAAATGAATCAGTTCTTCTATTTATGTTGCTTCCAATAAAAGAATCGTTTCAGTACCAAATGAAAACGAAAAAACCACAAAACCAATCGTCTTGATTAGTGTTTTAGAAGAAATAATAGTTAATTTAAGTGAACATTTATAATTGGGTTCTCTAGTTTTAAACTTGCTTCATTATTCTTTCAAAAATATATTGATTTAAATTTTTTTTGCTCTAAATCTTTTTGATAAATTAACTCGGGGAAAATAACTAATCTTCGTTTTCCATGTTTAGTCCTAATCTACCCCCGCTGTGTCCTAAATTTTTCCTCAGAGAACAGTTTGGGATAAAATCTACATTCTTTTAAAGTTACATACAACACACTCATGATATTTATTATTAATATTTTTATTATTATTACTATTATTATTTTCTTAAAGCATAAATAATGAACATTAAAGACATAAAAAATCAAATAGCAAAACTTTTTTAATAAAAAATGTTCCATAGTGCTCCTCTTCCCTACATCCCCGAAAAAGATGAATAAGTTCACTATATTTTTTACAATTATTTTGTTCTTTTTCTTAATATAACTAATCCTTCATAATACGAAATTTTATTAAGAGAAACGACATTCATTCGTGTCCTTTCACCACCCTTAATTCTATAAATAAACCACTTAAATAACGAAGTGAAACAAAGCAATTAAATGGCCAGGCTCGATGCACTCTCACCCCCACTGATAGGGCCTAATTGAAAGGGCAATTATAGTCCCTCGTATCCATTAACGGCGTATACAGGGCCAGATGCAATTAATGCCATTATCCTTACTTAAACCACTTCCTTCTGCAATTGCGATCACGCTGCTATTTGCCTCCTCTCTTCCTGCGAAACAGCAGGAAGTTGCTAAGCATACGCAGGAAGATCGAAATGAGATTGTTGGAAAGTGGCCTTGAGCGAGGAATGTTGCTAAAAATTCGGTAATCGGTCGCTTCCATTTCATTTTCATTAAATAATCCATACACATTACAAAATAATTCCCTATTTTTTTGTATCGATCTCACGAAAAATGGTTTTTGTGATTTTAGCGAGTGCTAGTCTGGTATTTATTTGCATCTGTATATTTTCTCACTGGGTTTTCGTTACTTTGAATGTGGAATTAAATTCGAAACGTCACTGGAATGGAACTAATGGTCGAAGAGACCGGTAGGTATGTATCGTTAAAATAAATGAATCATTTTTTTTTCTTCTTATTTTTTCCGTGTTTCTAAGGAGGGGAAAGGGGAACAATGGCGTCCGCTTTAGTGCATTTACCGTAATGGCTTCCAGAAATTACGTCGATTAATCTATGTCCTACAGGGCTGCCAACCTCCAGGTAATATATCGACATCACTGCTTATTACTCACGAGGGAGATTTTTTATGATGTACGTATCCAAATTATATTCAATGGCATATTTCAAATTGTTTTTCCATTTTGATTCACTGAATTGATGTTATTTAAATTGACGCTTATTGAAAGAAGAAAATATAATGGAAAGTGGAGACCAATTATAGATAAAATAATGAGTTTTACAAAGCACTCGAATAGAACTAGGCACTTTAAAGGCATGTTTTTCTTAATTTTTAATAAGAAAAATCGTGTTTTCAACAATTTTTTTAAGAATAACAAACCTTCTATTAAAAATAAGCGAGTTATTCCTTAGTCCACTTTATAAAAGAAAATCCGTATCTTGATGGGGAACTAGTTACGACCCTCTTTTCTAAGCACGTAAAAATATAACTTTACAATAGTTCTCAACGAAAATTTTGTAACCTCTTCAAAAATGCATAAATTAGGAATTAACTGTGTACTTATTCATTTAGAAAATATTGCACTGTTGATGTCACCATGGTAGTCCAAACTTAAAGATATTGAGTAAAATAACAAGCTCGCTACTGTAAAAAACTTATTCGGGAAACCAGCATGATCAACAATAATTCTTTTACCATTATAGTTCTTTGATTTACGTATACTTTTAATGGAGTTATCCCACCAAGACATTGTTTTGTTTCCTCGGGAATAAATCGAAGTTTCCTCAGGAAAAATTAATTCCCGAGGATATAAACTATCTCTATTTTCCATGTATTTACGTAAAATACATGCTCTTGGTGCAACAACAGAAACTCGTTTGTAAATAGTAATAACTATATATATAATAAAACATTTTAATATATCTTATTATTATTATTATTTTATTTCTCAGGGTGACTTCAGAGAAAATATAAAGCATAATGTTAATTGAATAATTTAATTTAATAATCACATTACAATTTTTTTTATATTAATAAATATCAAAACTGAAAAATGTTATACGTGACACTTCCATAGGTCCTATCTTGAATTCCTTAAGTAGATTGTCAATTGTCATTTGGAACACGCATTAGTTCTTCTTCGAATGAAAATCGAAATAAAAATATTACAATGATCTTGTAATTCGGTGCTTTATCACTACTATCTTTTCATAAAGAGTTTACTATGTAAATATTATTAAATGTTTAAACTTATTTTAATGGATTAACACATGTCCAATTTCTTGGTTATAGATAATTTCAAGAACGTCTTGAATATTTACATAAATTCTTCACAATAATAAACAAAATCATTTTCAAGTAATTACTTATTAATCTTATCTCATGAACTTTACACTTAATTCAATATTATAAATTTTTTCCCTTTTTTATCATGTCTATTTTTATTACACAATTATTAACACAGGGTTATTGGATTTTAAACAATTTTGATATTGTTCACCCTTAGTAGAACAAGATTTAAGTCTCTCTTGTCAAATTTTGACAGTCTATTTATTTGTTTTGAGATAAAAGCATTCTAACAAAATTAATATTAACAATTTGTCTGACATTTTGAAGAATTTTACAATATTCCGTTTTCTTCTTTACAATACGAATAATAGTTTTTTATACAATATATTCTTTGTTAAAATTTTTTAATAGTTCTATATCAGGTTTTTTGATATTTCAACACAGAAATATCTTCAATTTTATTTATAATTTGTTGCAAATCCCTTATAAATTCAATTTAACAATAATAATATGATTAATATTTTGATTTTATTCCAAATTTGCATAGTTTAAAATAATGTTAATATACTTTTAGGTGAATTAACCAATTAACATTATGCCATAGTTCATTGTGTAAAATTTTTTATTTTTGATTTTTAATTCAAACATTGTTTCATGCTTAATATTACAATTCGTTTATTTTGAATTATAATAATAATATAAAATCAATCCGGCATATCAATTTTTCAAATTCTTTAAAAATAAAAATCTTATTACACGTTCAAATAAAGCTCCTGTTATCATTCTGTTTAAATTTAAACCCCATTTCCATCAACAGCAAAAAATCCTTAAGTCATTGTCTAAAGTTTGTAGAGTAACATCTTTTTCTGAAAAGAAATAGAATATGTACTAACTTTTTTTGTACAAGTGTATTTTGCTCCTTTCTCTTTTAATTTTTTATTTATTTTAAGTGCGTGATAAAACAGTGTACAGAAATATAACAAAATTCTCATAACACGACTTTATATTTAAGTTTTAAATCTAGCATAGAATGTAGTCGTTCCAAAGACCCCTCTTACATTTTTTTCTACAATTTCACTTTTCCCGCCATTAAAAAAAATCAAAATGGAGTGAATTTCAAAATCAAAGATTCAAAGTTGATTCTAAACATTTTTGTAAGTATAAATTTTATTAAAACAATATATATATATATATATATATATAGTGTCGCAAGGAATATTCGAAAAATATACGTTTACCATTTTTTTTACCAAGTAAAACTAAAGCTAATGTAAAAGTGGTCAAAATCACAGCAATTAAATTAAAAAATAACTTTCCCAGAAACTATTTTGAACAGTCGGAATTCAACAATTTTTTAGAAGATTTTAGCAAAGTTTTATTATCCATTTTTACTTAATTAGTTGAAACATCCAACTCTTTCATTTAACAGCTCCCGTAAAACAATTTTACCTTTAATAGTTTCAAAGTAGAGATTTTGAGATTGGGAGCCCGACACGACCAGAACCGTTTCAATTAAATTTCTTCCCATTCGTTGCATGTAGCTGAGTCGCGGAGTTGAACTAAAATTATGAGCAAATAATATCTATAGGGTGAAAATTCCATGATCAAATCTACATGCAATCCAAGCAAGTTCATTGATTAAAACAAATTCAATATTGCTTAAAAACAGACCTAGAATTATTTTACAATAATTTCTTCCAACATTTGTCAGGACAAGGATCTAATTTGTCACATACAAAGGAGTTTCTAGCGTTTATTTAAGTCGAGATTCCAGTTTGTCCCACTCAAAATGGGTTAAACTGAATTTTTATGTATCACATTATTATTATTATTATTATTATTATTATTACTCGCTTCAAGATTGCATGAAGTGTTTTCTTTAAAATATAATACTAACTCTATAAAAAAAAATATTTAAAAAAAAAAATGAAGATTTAAAAATTATTTATTTATTTATATTGACAAGGAATATTTTTATAGTTCCATCCTCGTGATATAATTTTTTGAATTAAGGTTGCTTTTGGAATCCTTTGTAAAAGAATTGTTGTTTTGAAAATTTCATTGAAAATATCTCGAAGTATCTTTTAAAAGTAGTTTATTTTTTCTTTTCCGTTATACTTAAGGAATATGTGCAAACAAGGAGCCGTTCAATTGACAATATTGCTAAGAGAACAATACAAGAAAGGCGAATAATAAGAGCTGTTGAAATGCTAAGGGGATATTTAACTAAACTTAGGGACAGTGTCGTAGGTACGAAATTTTTATTAAATTTTGCTATATTTGCTATATTTTATATTAAACAAAAATATATATGGCAATTTGGCCAACTCTCTCAAAATACCAACTCTGGCCAAACACAATTCTCATAAATAGAAGAATTTTATGATAAATTGTCTATTTAATATAATTGACAGGAAAAATTTTAATCAGTTTTTAATTGCTGCAACACTTCGTAGAAATAGATGTTCACTTATAAAATGTGAGGTTAAGTTTTCGATACAAATTTATTTTCTTGAGGAGATCCAATTTATAGATATTCCACAAATCAGTAGAAAAAGTTCACAAGAAAACTCACGTCTTTTGCAACTTTGACTTCATCTTGTAAAAAAATTTGAGGTTAGCTGTTATTATGAATATCTTAACGCCTTGTAATAAATTAAATCTATAGATTCTAGAATCTGCGAAGTTAAAAGTATCAACCTTTTTCGTCATTTTACGTTTACGTTTACTTATATTGAACAGAAAATTTATATTTCGAAAGCTTTATATTTAGGATACAAAACATGTTTCCCTAATGTATAATTATATCAAACAATTCTTTAGATTTTGTTGTTCAGATTGGAATATACAACTTCTAGCTATAGCTTAATTTAAAAAAAAAATCGAATGAATGGGCACATATTCTATGATTTTTTGTAGTTTTTTCTATTGTACAGCAAATTTACTAATAATTCTTACGAAATTATCTTTATGATTATATAAATTACGTATTTTTACCTGTGTTAATATTAAATATGTTTCGTTATTTACAATACAAAATTATTCGAAATCTTCGATTTACATAATCATATGAGTTTATACATAATAACTTAATTGTAGGTTCAATTTAACATTAATGATTTAATTTAGTCAGTATGCCTAAGGTTAACATCATAATTAAACTTATTAACAATAAATTACAGAGAGATTGATATTAATTTCTTGTAATTAGCCTTGATAACTTTTTCGGGCTTATTTGTCTTCAACATTTTTTTTTCTAATTTGATATTGGTTATATAAAATTTGTTTCTATTGGTAATTTTCTTTTTAATTTAGAATCTTTACGAGATTTAATAATTCAATACTTTACTTCCTTGAGAAAGACTTTAGTTATTAAAAATTCTACTATATTAATAACGCATATTTTTAAATGGTATGTAGAACGTGTCATTTGCAGCAAAATATTCTAATAATTTTTTTTCTAATATCATTAGTTTACACAAAAATAAATTTTAAACATTTAATCTAAAATTTATAAGTGGCAACACCTCACACTTTTAATAAAATATGTGTCATGTAACCAACAAATATCTACTTGATGAATTATAAAATTTAAGTTTATCGTTTGAAGTAGTTAAAATAATTCAGTGAAAATGACATTTTATTCAAATCAAGAATATCACTATGTGCATTATTTTCGCATATGCGCATTATTTTCGCGAACACCTTGTATAAATAAATACTGCAGCCTTTAAGACCCATGACTTTTCTTTTTCTTCAACAGTTCACAGTTACACTACTTCCAATCTCATCTTTACTAAAACTTGTTATGGAAACGGCCAAAAGTTTTTAAAACCGATAAAGAAACTAGTTTTTTGCTAACAATATGTATTTCCTTATTTTTTTAACGAATAGCGTACACCACTGGCGAACAGACCAAAGTACATCGGAAAATAAAGTCAAAAGACAAGGAGTCAACAGTCGTCACCTTTATTCGAATCTCGAATAAATAATAACGCATTTATGATTTCCCACGGATCTAAGATGGCCCGGCGCAATTATTTGGTCCTTCGACCGGAAGTAACACGTGCTGCCCTCTATAATTACCGACAATAACCTAGGGGTAACATGTATTATTGTGCAGGAATGTATTTGTGTCTTTCATTATGTACGCGGACGTTTTGCTAAAAGCTCAGCAAGGACATTGTTCTCATACTGTGTAATTATGATTGCGATTGAGATTTTTTGAATAGGAATAACGGAACAGTCAGTAGTTTTGCCTTTTTGCTCTTTGACTTTCTTTGAATAAGGGATTTCGCGTTAAGGGTGAAAATTTGTCAGTTCGAATGTAGGTCTGCAACGTACATTTTAATATTTTCTTTATATAACGGTCTGGCATTCAATAAAACACAAATTAGGGTATATGGCGAGACAAATTTAAAAAAAGTCCTATGTGCAACGTTACAAGAATTTTTTTTAACTATTGGGAAAGTAAGTAAAATCGGTTTTCCGGTTTGTCCTTTTTGCTGCACTGAAACACAAAAACCCTAACCAATAAACAAATAAATACAGAAATATTCTCACAATGGATTCAAATTTCGCGGTAATATCCGTTGTCATTTAAATGTCAAAATAAAAATTATTTGATACTTAGTGTCAATTTAATTTAAGTGCTATATTCAGAACAATTGTCGATTCTAGTAATTCGAATATTGAAGTAAAGTTTATTTTATTATAAAATAAGTTGTATTTATTGTTAATGAAAATTAACAATTAAAAGTCTCTAACGAAAATAAATGTTCTCTCTTTTTGGGTTTCAAGAGTTCAACTTCAACTTTTCATTACCAAATTCGAAAAGGTAGATGCAGAAGTCAAAAAAAAGGATCCGAGTTTCACATGTAGATAATACAGTAGGTTTTATCACTGTTTTATAAATTTGTAATTTAGGTTTTCTTGTCACGTTTTTCAAACTTAAGGTTTTATTTATTCTTCTTGCACACATTGTTCCTTTTTTAGTTTAGCTTTTATTTCTTCTTCATTGTCTCCTGATTCACTGAATATTGAACCCAGATAATTGAAAAGCAGCACTTTTGTTAACTCTAGATTTATTTTTAATACCTTCATTTCCTTCAATTACTCGTTTATCCGTTCTATTTCTTTGACTTAATGATTCTATTTCAATACATTCAGTTTTATTGCTATTTTCTAGTTCTATTGCCGCCTTTTTTTGTAATCGCTCAATGGGACTATGAGTTATTTTTCAGTTTGTGCCAGAATCACCATATCATCAGTCTAAGGTAAATAATGATGGTAATTCCTATATATGATGTTGTTGATTTGTATGTTACTCTCTTTTACCACTTCGTGTAAAACATAATTGTATAGAATGGTAGAAAGGGGATCATCTTGCTTTAATCCCTGATTTATTTTAAAATATGTTATACGTGAATCATCGTCGTCGTCATTTTATATCTCGTATCTTTTAAGGTCATTATTCCTTAAAACATTAACTGGTATATCAAAATTTTTCAATTTTGTATATGGTCTCTCTTAATTGTATCATATACTTCGGCAAAATCTATAAAAACTGCATTTAAGCTCACCCATTGCTTTTGGCTGTTTCCTGAATTACTCTGAGGATATGTACGTGGGTTAGAATGGATTTTCCTTTACGGAAACTTACTTCCATATGAATTGTAATTTTTTTTCAACAGACTTGCTACTGTTTTATATACAATGTCAAGTACGGCTATTTACCTGTAATTTTCACATTTCTTTGGGTCTTCTCTTTTAGAAAGTGGATATATAACTCTCTCGTGTCATCTTTCTGGCATTTCTTTTGTTCGCCAAATTTCCTTTATTACTTCTATTGGTACATATCTCCTATTAGATTTCCCTATTTGTTTTCATCTTTGTTATATATGTACACTAATTTTCTTTTATTGTTTTTTATGAAATTGTGTTCTATATTTTCCAGCTGTGCTCCTAAAAAACCTTTTCTTCTTTTACACATTTTCTTCTTGCCTTTGCATGTTCTGTCTTACTCTCATCATATTCAATTTCCGTTTTCTTCTCAGCTTTAGCAACTTGTGACATTCTTTATCGAACCACTCTTTCGTTTTATTCTTTCCAGGTTTTGTTTCTATTAACTTAGCTCTGTTTAATATTTCGTCTTCTATATTTGTTCCGTCTCCTTTTCATTTCCTTTAGTTTTTGTTTGTCCAAATTTCGTCGTTATTCTGTGTTGGGGCTTTTCTATTATTTTAATTCTTTAAGTAAATTCCAATTTAGAAGTATGTGCTATTTGGTTACACTATTCTTTAAAATTGTTGTAACAGAAAGTGATGAGAATCTATGTCAGCTCTTCTATAGACTGTTACATTATTTACTTTGCTTGGTATCAAAAGGTGGTCTATTTGGTTAATTGTTACTCCATTTGATGACTTACATGTTACTTTGTGTATATTTTTATTTTTATAGAAAGTTCACATAATTTTTGGATCATGTTAAACGGCAAAATCTATTAATTTCTCTTCATTTTGATTTTTGTAAAGATGCAAATTGTGTTTTTCGGTTACTAGTGTATATATTATTTATTTTCCAATCTTTGCATTGAAATATCCAAGTATTATTTTTACACTTTATTTGGGTATTTTTAAGTAAATTTCTTCCTGTTTTCATAAAGCTTTGATTTTTATTCCACGTAAGTCATGAATTTCATTATTTTGACAAATTACACCTCTGAAAGCTCTGAAACTTTCCACTTTTCTATAATTTTCCAAAATAATTGCCAGTTTTATGGATAAATACATATTTTTATATTTAAATTTTCCACTCCTTTTTATAACTATTTGATGTCTCAACCTTTTTGTACATCACTGTTATAATTTGACAGCTAATTTTTATTAAATTTTCCCTGTAATGTCCAAAATTAATAATATGAAATTCAATTACAGAACATGTCTTTATTTAAAATAATTTTACACTATGAAACTTTAGACGCTCCTTTCAAAAATAAATGTACTCAACTTTTATTAAAGAATTATTATATTTGAAATATTACGAATTTGAGGCATGCATGTTCTAACATTATGCATCATATTTTCATATAATTTTACACTATTTTGATATAAATACTAATTGGTTCATCAATTTTGCTTATTGTATGTAGATTGGTTATTGAATTTTATGAATTACTAAATGAGTATACAACTTACATTCCAATAATTCCATGCGACATCATCTTGAATCTGTAACTTCCACATTTATTTTAACATTATTCAATAAATTTCAATAATATTTTAAATCTTAAGATGTCAACTTTACAAAATTTTTTGTTAGAAATCGCTTTAGTTCTGCTTAATGTTTATTTGTGGTCGAGCGGTCTCGCCAAAAATAATGCAAATTCATACAATTTCGATTGTACTCACAAATAACCATAATTTATTGATGACCTAACAGCCATTTATTATTTTAAATTCATATTATCTTAATTTTATGTAACCCCGCTTTAAAATAGAGAGTTGTAGGGTTAAAAATGTAATTACGCTCGCAGCCGTATAAATAAATTGAACCACTATTAATGTTTTTTTACCAAATAAAGGTCTCTGTATTCAGTTAAATGAAAATTCATTATGTAACTAGTGATGTAATGAGAAACAGTTATGAAAAATGTGAGGTTTACAAACATCAAAATTGCATTTAAATTTTTATATTTCTTAAAGGGGTTAGATAAAATTTTGTACTTAACACCATATGGAATCTCTAATGAAAACATTGATGAGAAAGATAAATTCAATACGAAAAAATGGAAGAATTTAAGATAACTGAGTTTATATAAGCTGATGATGATAAAGATAGGTAATCCAGAGAGAATTTACAATGAAACTATAATTTACACAGTGCTAAGAAGAAAGTAAAATAAATATGAAAATAAAGATAAAAAAATTAAATAATAATTATTCCAATAAAGATTAAATGAAATGTTTAACTAAATATAATGAAACTAGCAGGTTTCAAATATTTGCATACAATAAGAGAGAAAACTGGAAACTTAAATAAGTGACAATTGTAAATGAATTATTAATAATATTTATATGATGAAAACCATATTTTATTTAAAAAGAGAAATAAAGAGAAATATTAAAACATATCTCTATTTTGCCCAACTAATAGTTTTTGGAAAATAGTCATGGGCAATTAAAATTGATAAAAGACAACATAGTAGAAGAAAAATTAAGATAATGGGACATGTTTGCAGTATGTGGGATGAAAGAATAGCAAAAAGAATTTGCAGAAAGAAAAGATTATTTGATTCGACAAAAAATATTTGAAGCATAGGTCGAACAAAATTAAATATTTGAAACAAATAAACTGTTTATTTAAATTTCGAAATAAATTGTTTATTCGAATAGATCAAATATATTGAATTTCGTATTACGAAGTTTGGTTGTTCGAAACAATAAAAATATTTGATTTGTCAAAAAAAACAAAATATTTTTTAGATTCTTGTTTGGACTTTATAATAATATTGAACTTGAGACGTTTCACATTCAGAATATAATAAAATATATTTGAAAGTAATTAAAGGTTTTATTATTATATATTATAAAACAGTTGTTTAATTAAGTATAATAATTATTTTGTTAATTGACATAAAAGTTTGGTTGTTTGAAATAAATATTGTATTTTTAGCATTTTTTTAGACGAATTTTAATTAAAATAATTTAAGATCTAACTAATATCAGAGTGTGTATTTTTATTGCATTTTTATTTATATAAAATAAATGCAAATTTCTTTTTTGGAATTCAGATTTTTTATCGAAATACGTCTAAAAACGTCAGAGTTGTAAGAACTAGTGCGGTTTATTATTAACAAATAATGTTTGCTAAATTTAACAAAATTAATTCCAAACAAGATAAAATCATACATTCAAATAATACAGTGTTATCTCTGTGTGTATGAAAATGTAAAGCAACAGGAAAAAGTAAAGTAAAGGAATGTGAAGAAATGGAAATGCTGTAATAAACGAAGAAGGCGAAGAAATAAAATTTGAAGAAAGTAAGAAAAGCATACAAAATAAAAATAAGTTGAAAAAAATCATAAGGAAATTATATTAGACCTGTATTTAGAAAAATATTAACATTTTTAGCCTTAGTAAAACAAAGTGTTAAATTATTTACCATTCTATTTAAATAATTCTATATGTGATCTTTAGTGTTCCTGTTCTTATTTTTCTTAGTTTACTAATTTTTTGTAATTATACTGAGTGTTCGCGAAAATAAAGTTATGGATGAGGTATAAAAACGTATGTAGAATAAAAATAAATATTAGTATTTTAGATCTATCCATATATAATTTATCGAAAAGCAACTAAAGCCGGCAACACCGATAACTCAGTCAAGTACGAACAATAGTTTTTTAAAAGTTCTAAAAATGAGTTTTTATTTTAGTACACCCTGGATATTTAGAATGGTTGATTACAAAATGTATTCTCGGCAATTATGATACGATCCGAACGATTTATACTTTTTATATGTAATACATTACACATTTCCAACAATCATTGAAACAGTGATACAAAACATCGCGGATTAGATTAATTAACATGTGATATTTTTAACTTGAATAAAATGCTTATTTTTCACTGAATTATTGAAACTATTTTACCAAACAATACATTTAAAGCGATTAAACGAGATCTGAATCTTCTAGAAACTAACACAATTTTATGATTCATCAGGTAGATATTCCTTGATTACATGACACATATTTTTATTAAAAGTGTGAAGTGTTGCCACGCATAAATTTTCCGGTAAATGTTTAAAGTGAATTTTTGTATGAACTAATGATGTTAGATGAAAATCTTCTAAGCGACAATTTATCCTCTAGTCTGAAAATAATAACTTTTTAGGTTCTACGAGTGTCAGTTGCTAGTTGTAGTCGAATTTCAAAAAGAAAAGCAACGCATTTAAATAAATTATTTTCATTATGTAAATTTGGTTTGTCTTTTAAATGAAATTTTCACCTTTTTTTTTTCGTTTGTATTTGATACATCACACGAAAATATTCATACCAAATAGTCCAAATTTATATCTTTTGCGCCCTTGTATTTTTAATGTGACAATTAATTATGTCATATGTTACCCTTTTAATATGATATTTTTATTTTAATTAACAGCATTCGTAAAGAAATATTACTTCCAAATTTCCAAAAATTCATACAACTTTTGTTTTACTATTAGGAATACAATAAAACAATTATTTTTCCAAATTTTCTCAATATCACTCACTATTTAAAAATCAACAAGTAGAAGAAAACGTGTATCACTGTTCGTCTTCTCGAACCTATTGGCCCTTTTCGCGCCAATCTGTACTCTACAAATCCACCAAACCAATGGAATTCTGCTCGTCCGTATCCAATCAGAAAGCACTCCGCCCCTCCACAACTTGGACTCTAAAGAATGGCCCTCCAACGTTTCAGTCAAGCTGTGAACACCGCGTGTAACGGGTCGCCCTAGTGCGGAAGATTTAGAACCCATTGATCACCAAATAGAAACCGTGACGAGAGATAACAGAAATGGGCATCTACTAGTTCGACAAACTTATCACCCGTTGACTAAGCAAAAGGACTTTTGCGAGAGATTTTTAGTGAGTAAAATGTGTACAAAGTGATAAATCGAAGATGATAAACGCTTTTATGGATTCCGGTCACCATTTGGCGACTTACGGGTTGAAAATGTCACCGGGACCGCATCAAGGAGGTACAGGAAGTATTCCGTCGCCTCACCAGAATCCGGCGGCTGCGATGACAGCTCCAGAAGTTGGTCCAGGTCATCAAAATCACTTTCAAACCAACTACGGGCATATGGGACATTTAAACCCCCATGCGGGATATGCAGCCAGGGATTTTCTATTAAGAAGAGACCACCACGAGTTTCCCACGGCTCAGACGGCCCCAAGTGATCCTGTTTTGTTTCACCATCATACCGAGATGCCTCCACACCACAATCCTCATCTAGCTCCTCACCATCAAATGCTGTACTCGAGAACAGACCACCATTCGGCTTACCACCCCCAAACGAACCACCATCAGTACCTAAATCCCCACATGGGGATGCCCCATCATCCTACGAACGTTCACGGAGCCTTTTTCAGGTACATGAGGCAGCCTATCAAGCAAGAAATGCAATGTTTGTGGATAGACCCGGATCAGCCGCCTCCTAGGAAAAGCTGCGGGAAACATTTCACATCGATGCACGAGATTGTGTCTCATTTAACTGTTGAACATGTTGGTGGTCCAGAGTGTACGACTCACGCGTGTTTCTGGCAGAACTGTAGTAGGAATGGTAGGCCCTTTAAGGCCAAATACAAACTTGTGAATCATATTAGGGTGCATACGGGAGAGAAACCGTTTCCTTGCCCGTTTCCGGGATGTGGAAAGGTCTTCGCCAGAAGCGAAAATCTCAAAATACACAAAAGGACACACACAGGTGAGTCACTGAACTATTTAATGTGTAATCATTAAAGAAAATTACAATTATCCATTTTTCTAAATATTGAATTGCGTACCGATTTTAATCTTGCAAATTTAATAAGAGAAACATTTATTAGCTCTCTTGAGTTTTCCGATCGTTCTCTGATTTTCTCATGTTCAACAGTAATTTACGGTACCAAACTAGTATCATTAAATTAGTTATTTGAATAATTCAGTAACATCTTGTACATTTACCGATTTTCTGAATGTTATATTTTCGATGGTAGATCCTTATTACATTGACTGAGTAGTTAATATAATAAA
This sequence comes from Hermaeophaga mercurialis, assembly GCA_951812935.1. Lineage (NCBI taxonomy): Eukaryota > Metazoa > Arthropoda > Insecta > Coleoptera > Chrysomelidae > Hermaeophaga > Hermaeophaga mercurialis. The sequence goes on from OX638363.1 coordinate 3,078,137, forward strand.
TCGCACGTATTAAAAGCAAAATCATAAAATTAAACCATAAAGAGAGCTTAAACAGCCTTTGGACTTTAACAAGAACTGCAACCTTTTTGTTTTCGATTTTGGTTTTTTTAATAACGTTTCTTTATAAAAAATATATTCAAATGTAAAAATATTAATTTTTGCTGTTTATTTTGTTAAAATTCAATTCAAGAAAGTCAACAGAAATAAACTGCACTGCCGACGGCAAGTAAATAAAATATTGCTGTACTTATACCATTAAAATTCTGGTGTCTCATTGCATACAACAAATGTATATCTATTAGATATATCCTGTATATATCCATCACATTTAAATACCCATTATAACAGCCTGATGGATATTTCTGGGACGTACTTATATATATATATATTACTCAGGCTTTTATTTCTTATTTTATATAATGAGGGACAAATTTTTCCTGGGCCAGATATATCCATCGTAGATATTTAACGTATATTATATGCGTCTTTATAATCATGAATATCGTCTGGATGTCTTAAAAACATTAAACTATTTAATTTTCCTACCGCGTTGATTGTTAAACTGTATCTTTTCAAAAATCTCTCTTCCTATATTTAATTAGATGGTATTTATCATTGAAGAACGAAAAGTGTACTTGACTAACAGTCGATTCGCACATTGTCCGCGTAATTTCGAGGGTGTCGCCCTTTTGTCGAACATTTTCCATGGGACTCTTGTCAAAATAGTCGTTAGCCCATTGTCACTGGCGGCTGCTGTGTATGTGCTCGAGAGGTTCTTTTCAATCCCAAGTGTTTAATATTTATGATCGAGAACATGCACGGGGCACTCGATAAAAAGATATTTTTTTATTCGACTAATTCCCTACGATGGTAATTCTATTGTTTTATATCCAGCTTTTTTGTATTCGTATCAGATTTGGAAAAATAAATTTGTTATTAATTTTTCTTTCTTCCCTTCCTTGTATCCTTTCTGGAGTCGGACTTGTCGGGTTAGTCATGCTTTTTCCTGTCGTCATCTTCATCTCTTCCAATGGTTTCTCTCTTCTCATTCCGATCTCGACTATTTGCTGTGTCCATTTTTTCACGCCTACCCTTCCCTTTATTTGTGCTACTTCTTGTTTCATCTATTTTTCTTATTATTCTGACTGGTTCCATCCTCAAGATGTGCCTTCACCAATTTAATTATCACTTTGTTATTTTGTTCATTATTGGTATTTTTTATTCGTTTCTATTTTTTAATAATAATAATATTTCCTAGATATTCATGTGAGCTCACATCTTCCAGTTCTGGATCTTTGTATGTGACTTTTGTCTCATTATCTTCTTTTCCGTTTAAAACACTATTTTACTTTTTTCTGTGTTAATTTGCATTTTTAGATTTTCTGTTTCTTCCACTAATATGTCTAGCAATTTTTTGTTCTCAATCTTCTATTATCACTAATCTACTTTTAGTTGCAATCTGTGGCGTTCTATTATCGTCTTTTGTTGATCAGTTCTCGATCTAGTATTTCTGATTAGTTCTTTCGTTACTAATATTAATAACAGTCAGGCTAAAATTATCATCCAATATTTATTCCGCTATTTGAACTCTTCCTTTTACTGTTTTGTAAACGCTTTCAATTACTCGAATTAACACTTTCGAAACTAAATATAATTATACTTATTTGAATTGTCACAGTATTAAAAAGCTTTTTAAACTATATTTTCTCTGACCAAGGTTTCGCGTATCTTGTCAAAGAGTGAGATTAACAGATTTTTTTCCTTCAAGAATTCGTTCACATAGCATTTTCGTTTCTATCAAGTCAAAGGCTACTTTTAGGTCAACAAATACTAAGACGAGTTTCTCCCCGTTATTAATTCTCTCCTCTATATTAAATTTCTTAGAATATATAGGTACATATATTTATTATTATTTTTTTAATTAATAATCAAATTATTATTTGGGACATGCCCTATTTGCCATTTTTAATAGTAAAACTATTTATTGAAGATCAGTTGTTTTTTAATTTATAATATTATGTTTTTATTCATCCCTTACAGAAGTGAAAGATCATAACAAACTTAACTGATAAGAAAAACGCCTCTTTATAAGTTCATCTTTCGAATTTCTTTACACCTGAAATACATTGATAAACATCTACCTATACTATAAAATTCTATTCTTGTGGTTTGTCTATCGAAAGCATTGTTAGATTAGTTAGAGACAGATTTCTATCTTAAGTAGATTCTCTTTGGTCTGTCAAAATAAATTAGGAACAACGTAAAATCGGAGTTAGGTTATATCAAAGTGTTGCTATTAGCATAAAGGTTTTAATAAGATTATAAACATGATATATTAGTTATGTTACATTAAAAATATAGTAAATAACAGAAATTACCTCATAAACAAACTTTTGTTTATAGAATAAATTTATAGATGTATTAGACTAATGCGATACTTTTGTCAATCCCTGTATATAATAAATATGTTCGTTTAATTTTATTTTAGTATGGGTTAGTTTATGTTGTAATTGAATTAATATTCATTGGTTTTATGTTTCATTAATTTGATATTTGTAGAGCACGAGTTAACAATAATTATTTTTTTGACTTTTTGGTACTCAAGTTTCTTTAATAGTTCTGTTAATATCAATCTCAGAGCAGAAAATTTATTAAAATAAGGGATTTTTCGGCTCGATTTTTTAAAAATTTTCTAATTAAACGCCCCCAATTTCCAATGCCCATATCGGAACAATAAGTGACGTAAAAACTGATAATGGTATGTCAAGTGTTCCGACGGATTTAAATCAAATAATGTCCGCTGTACTAAATAAAAACCAGCTCAGGTTTAATTAACCCAAAGTTGGATATCATTTTTTTCATTATAAGAAATAAAAAAAAATAATCACAAATCAATAAGAATGTTTTTATGCTATTCAAACCACAAAGTTTTGTTAGTGGATTTTAAAAATTTCATAATCAGTATTAAAATTTTTAACACTATATAAAACAGTTAGCAGTTAAACTATTTAGTAGCAGCTAGTAAATTCATTTACTTGGATCGTTGTTTCTGTAACAAGTAAACTAATAAAATACTTTCCCTAACATTAGTTAATTAGTTTAATATCAGTTATTAAACAGTTTAATAATTATATAAGTGGACTGTAATGACTGGTGTCAATAGATACTCTTTAATTAATTTTTTTAATTGTTGTTTCTCCCCGCATTTTATATTTTGATTTATTTTTATATTTTTTCCTTTTGGGCTCCAATTTTCAAACATTTGTATAAGAAAGAAAATAATCCCAAATTACTCGCATTTTTTATTTTCTTAAATTATTATTCTTGAAATTAATACCGTTTAAAATGAAATGAAAACAACATTTTCCGACTATACTTTTTAAACTTTAAATTTGGTAAAAAAATATCCTCTACAATTTTCTAGAGAGTTACAGAACTATTTTTTTAACTGTGAATGAAAAATTAAAAGAGTTTATGGCTAAAAATAGTTGACTGAATTCATAAAAAAATAATCTATGTATCGTAAAATTAACTGGTTTAAAATTTACTTGTCGTTAACAGACATTTATTTGTAGATATGAAACTGCTTAATAGGTACTATTAAATCAGTATAATAGAAATGGGACTATTTTATGGATAGTTTTTACTAACATCAAAAAACTATAGTAGATTCAGTTTAAAATATGTACATATAATTACATGTATCAAATGGAAATTCATTTATTAATAATAAACAATTTTTTTTCTAATAAACATGTTTGATAAACCGCGTTTTTTCGGTTTAGTTTCGGTTATCGCCTGGATTCTATCTATTAAACAAAGAAAAAACTTTGTTTGAATCTATTAATACATTTTTTAACCAAATAATTTTGTTGTGTTAATAGGTTCAAACAATATACTTCAGTTAAGTCAAATAGATATTTATTTAAAAATAGCAAATTTTATTTCCTTCAAATAATAATTTTCTGTATTCAATTAAATATTTTACGCATATACCTACTTATTTTTATAATAGTTCTGAATAATAAATGAAGTCGAAAGGAACAATATGATTTGTTATTTATTTGTATTTCTGTTTTAATATTTAATATATTTATAATAGTAATGGCCTTATTATTAGAATAAAAATCTAATATTTTGGTATATTTAAAGTTTATTTATTCAGCTCTATGTAAAAATGTGTTGAGATTGACAACAAAAATAAATACAAAAAATTTATTAAACAACAATATTTTAAACTAAAAAAGTCAAAATTCTTTAATGAAAAAACATTACTTTACCTGAAATGAACAATTTTTTGAGAAAAATAAAAATTAGTCAAATAAATTTTTGTTTCTTTCAAACAATCGTGTATTTTTGTCTGTCAATAGTACATACGCAAATAGAGATTATTATACAGGATGTTTCATTAATAACTGAAAATATTTTAAATGGAGAACCCTGAGTTTAAGATATTAAGATTTAACCCAAATGACTCAGATGAAATGTGCCTCCTTACTGACTTACAGGGTGTTTTACATAAAAATTTAAAAATGATTAATAAATACAAAAAGATAAATCACACTTATCTGAACCTTCACAGTATCACGTTACTAGCCCATCTAGCATTGTCAAAGAGTGACATAAGACAATGGTAAATTACAACAATTAGTATCCCAATTATATTTGGCAGGAAGAAACACCCTGTATACTGATCCGAAAGATTTAATCCCGCTTATTTCTAGTATTATAATGCCGGATAATAAATAATGTTTATTCGGAAACCAGTCATTTTGTTTTAACATTAAATTTTGGTTTATTTTTCCCATTGTTTATATAATTTTTGGCAGTATCTATGCAACAGTTTTTGGTCAAATTTTATAGAGCCAACCTTCATAATACCTCCTTCGATTTCTAATGCAAGGTAGGTATATAATTACAGATTAACACTTTTAAATATGATACCTGACTAAACGTTTCTCAATTGCTCGGTTTATCTGCATTATCCCTAGTAGAAAGTTTCTGTATCTCCTTTTCTGTAGAATAATAAAACATTCCGGGAAGCAAAACACAATAGAATCCGTTCTAGGAACCGACAGATTATTGTCAACTACAAACTTATGGCTATTGTGGAATTTTGTTTGCCTGAGATTATAGGAACGCCTTCTAACCGTGGGTCAAATGGTTAAAAATCAATTTTTAGGCTTTTCTTGCTCAATGATAAACGAAGGTAGGCGACCTTGTCAAGAAGAGGATTTAATTGTTGCTGGGAAGGTGATGGAAATCGATTTATGGGTCAGTTTTTTTTCAATAATGTGTTATTATGTTGTTAAATATATTTTTTATGTCAACTGTGCTGTGGGTTTAGGAGATTCAATTAATTTAATTAGGTACCCTAATAGCGCCAAATAGTTTCTTTCTAAAAAACAAATATATCATGTTAAATGTTTGTTATTTAAAATAAATATTTATTAAATATTCGCTTTACAGTATTTATATCAAATGTTTAATATTATTTATATATTTCAAAAGTAATACGTATTTAATAGTAAATATTCTTTTCTTTATGTATAAAAAATATTCAAGAGTTTTTATTATGATTAAATTTAATAAATATTCCGATAATACATAAAAAATGAAAATTGTAATTGAATCAAAATATAAACATTTAACACCCCTCAATTTTTTGTTTTTTGATCTCATCTATAAGATTTTTATTTAAAATCGAGGTTTATTGAAATTTGCCTCCGTAAAGTCGAGATTCTCGATATCAAATAGATTTCTGTTTTAAAGACGATAATTCAATAAAATGATTTTAAAGTCGACATTTAAACTAAAATTTTGATTTTTAACTAATGATCTTAATAAAGAACTGTATTTATAAAAAAAATATAGATTTTGTTAAAAATTGTGATTTTATACAAAAATTATGATTTTTGTCGAAGGCTGATTTTTTTTGTTGAAATTGGTATTTTTGTAATAATTTGTGATTTTAAAAAACTGCATCTTTATAAAAAAAAACTAAATTTTTGAAAAAATTTATTTTTTTCCTTTTTTGTTTTCTTTAAAAAAACTGGAGTTTTTGTGAAAACTGGAATTTTTAAATACTAGTAATTTCAATAAATATCTGTATCTCTGTAAAGATTTTGCTAAAAATTGTGAATTTAGTAAACAAATATTTTTGTAAAAAATTGAAATATTAGTATAAATCGGGATTTTCGAAATAAATTGTTATTTTAATAAAAATCTGGAATCTTAGTATAAAATTAGAGTTTCGATGAGGAATTTTGAATAGACTGGATCTTTATAAAAAATAGAAAAAAAATTAAGATTTTGCTAAAAATTAGAATTTTGTAAGAAATTGTTATTTTAGAAAAAAAAATTTAATATAAGAATAAGAACAGGATTTTTGGTTATGAAATGAATAAATTTAAAAAATTAGCATAGAATTTAATTTGCTAAAAAAGATTTTTGTAAAAATTGAGATTTTTTAAATAATTTGCGAGATTTGTCGAAATTGCAAATTCAAAATTCGAGATTTTGAAGTAAAACACTATAATTTTAAAATTTCTATTTTAAAATAATTGAAATCTCGATTTGAAAAAGGAGGTTTTGAAGGAAAATATGAAAATTGATTAATTCTGCTTCAAAATTGAAATTTATTGAAAATTTAACTTTTAAATTTTAAAGCAAAACATTAGAATTGATTGACTAGATTTGTAAGTAAAATTCGGTGTTTTTAAATTTCCGGTTTAAAATTGAAATTCAATAAAATTTCGACTTTAACATTCTCTAATAATAAATATTAAAGATAATGGTAAATAAATATATTAATCTATATGCGTAGAAAAAATTTAACAAATATTTAACAAATATTTTTTTCCCGATATTTATACAATATTTGAAAACCAATATTTTACTAATATATATACTCTATATATATATATATATATATAGGTATATAATATTCAATAAATATTCAAAAATTTATCCCAACAAATATTTAACAAACATTTTTTTTAAATATTTAATTAATATTTCTTGCTATTACCATAAGGTAGTATGCTGGTACCTGTTCTAAATATTTTATAGATGTGACATCTCAAGTAGGTTTTTAATATACTAAATGTAGAGAAATTTAATTTATATAGGTTAAACGGGAAATAAATACTATTCAAAAACATATTTATCATTTTGAGAAAACTTGTTGACAGTGGAGATACTAAAAATCATGTCTTTAAAATATGCAATTACTATTTAAAATTTGACCTTAGAATATTAATGAATATGAAACCAGTTTCGCTGAACATTTGTTTAAAACAAAAATACATATTTTTACTACTATAATATTCAATCAAAATACAATCTTCTCTTTTTCACGATTGTATCGAAAAGTTTATCATTTGTTATTGATCTATTTTGTCATCTTTCACTTATTTGACATTATTTATTGTAAATTTTCTTTTCTTTGATGATATTGGAACAAAAATCTCGATTTTGAACATATTAAATCTCAATTTTAGATTTAGTATTAAACGCAAGTGCCAATATTTATATAGTAATTCCTTGAATGTTTCATACTCGCAAAGAAACAAATATTGACTGTATATTATTTAGCAAATAGTACTTTTCAATGATACATATAAACAATATTCTTTAAATATTTGATATAAATATAATATAGCAAATATTTTATTATTATTTTAGAAAGAAATATTTAAAAAATATATATTTCTTTCATATAAAAAAATATTTAGTGCTATCAGGGATAGGAAAAGAAAATTTAAAAAAGTAGTGTGATTGGATTGATGAGGAATGCAAGAATATATTAGATAATGAAAAAGAATGGATCAAATGGGCAAATCCATAGATAACATCTAATTACTTAGAATAGATGTTTGTTCTATATTAGTTAGCTCTTATACTCATACTATATAGTCGATAGATACCCAACAAAAGACACCTACTTAAGACATATTAGTTATTTTGTTGAACAACTCACCTAAGCACTTCATATTTGAATAGAATAGTTTCCGAAGCAAATATTGACATTGTAGCGTTAAAGTAAACAAATCCTTGAATGAATGAATACGTTTCTTGTGGCGGAACGTATGAAAGAAAATTTGTTGTTACAAAATGGCCGCTAACAAGGCGTAAAGCCTCAACAAACGGCTGTTAAAAAGTTTCCTCTTCAAGTTCGAGAATGAGTGTATTAAGCCGGGATAATCCAGCAAGAGTTCGTTCCTTGCTACCATTCACTATCAGGTAAATATTTTGTATTGTGTGTAGTAGGCTCTCGAGAACGCTCAAGAGCTCCCAGTTCTCTCGGGTGCCAAGAATAAAATGAACATTTGAGCTACAGGGACGTATTCTGGCTCGATGTTTACCATCCAAGGATCCCAAACTGAATTGGATTTATTATTTCATTAGATGCAGCAGGCGTTGTTGTAAACATCATGAAAATGGTTGAGATGGCTTTTAAGATAAATATGTTGCAGGCGCCTTAAAAACATTTAATAGACATCATTAATATGTTTAAAAGCCATTCAAGATGTTTAAGCTCCTCATTTACACATTTTTTTACGCTGTTGTAGATGTTACTAGCTATTCAAGATGTTTTAGACAGTTGTAGCTTACTGAAGTTAAGATGTTAATAGCACCAGTTAATGTTTAAGATGTTGTAGGCGCCTTTAATATGTTACAGAAGCCCTTAAGATGTTGTAGACATCTTATTTCCTAAAAACTCTTTTAAAATGTTAAACACGCAATTAAATTGTAGGTACTAAAAGCTTTCGAATATGTTTTATGTACCTTTTGTTTCTTATAGACATATTTAATATGTTATAGGCGCTTTTAAAATGTTACAGAAGCCCTTAAGATGTTGTAGACATCTTATTTCCTAAAAACTCTTTTAAAATGTTAAACACGCAATTAAATTGTAGGTACTAAAAGCTTTCGAATATGTTTTATGTACATTTTGTTTCTTATAGACATGTTTAAGATGTTATAGCCTCCTTTAAAATGTTACAGAAGCCCTTAAGATGTTGTAGACGTCTTATTTCCTTAAGTTTCCTGTAAAATATTGAACACGACTTTATGTTGTGGATATTAAGATGTATTGAATACGTTTTAGACACTTTTTGGTAGTTCCTCAAGACTCCTCTAAAATGTTGAACACGCATCTAAGTTTTAGGGAATAAAAAGTCTTGAATATGTTTTCGTCATTTTTTGGATATTAGACACATTTAAGATGTTGTAGGTACCTTTAAAATGTTACAGAAGCCCTTAAGATATTGTAGACCTTTCAATTCCTGAAAACCCCTCTATAATATTAAACAGGCATTTAAGTTGTAGATATTAAAAGGTATCGAATATGTTTTACAAATTTTTTGGTTGTTAAAAACGCATTCGAGGTGTAGTTACTTTTAAAATGTTAGATATGCCCTTAAGATGTTGTAAATGTCTCAGCTCCTGAAGACTCCTTTAAAATATTGAACACGTATTTAGGTTGCAAGCATTAAGAGGTATTGAATATGTTTTGATTGTTAGAAATACATTTAAGATGTTGTAGGAACGAACTCTTAAGAGGTTGTAGCCCCTTTCAAACTATTTAAGATGTTACTGTCATCCACAAAAATCTAACTCTTTATGCTTGGGTTATTTTTTTATTCTGCATGCTGCAAAATCCGTTGTCAACGAAGTTCATTATTTAAATAGCAAACCGAGGTGCAGGTTCGTCCCTGTAGGGGAGTAGTAGTCAGCAAGCATTGCCAACTTACTAAACTGAATAATACCTTCATTATGTACGCGTTTCGTTGCGGAAGCGAGGTTCTATTCAAATGTGGCATTTTCGAGGGGCAGGGGGACGTACTGTTGCGGTTCTGGGGTGTTTTTACTATATTTTTCGATATCTGTCCAACCGGAAAGAAGATTTTAGCTATTATTATCGAATCTTTTTTTTCTTCATTATGTTTCGGTATTTAGACACAAAGTATTTGAGGTCAAGAACACTGGGGATTTTTATTCAATATACCACTACATGTTTACATCAGAAAGATTATTCTTTTATGTATGTAGTGTATGTATATACCAAGTACCAAGAGAATCCAAGAAAAATTACAACTATGATCAAAAAAACTAGCGCAATACTTTAAAAGAGTGTTGTCCTGCATATTTCCCACTTTAACGAAAATACGTTATTCCAACAGATCTGTTAGCTTTTCTCCTTTATTGAGAAAGTTCTTAGTTCACTCATGAAGTAGACCAGAATCAGATCAATCCATAATTAGCTCAACAAGATGGGATAATAAGTAGCATCAAAGGAACTAAACTCGAGGCTAAACAATAATAAAATCCAAACAATAAAACCAGAGAAAATAATGATTTTCCACCACCAAATAAGCCTTGTCAGTAAATCTAATGGAAAAGTAAGGACATCGGTACTTTTGAAATAATAAAGTTATGGTGCTATTATTATTTAACAAAAGTGAAGATAGTATTAATCTAGTTTTTTGCATGATTAACCAAATAGAAAATAACACACTATATATATTCGACTTTCATCTATTCCCACACTAAAAAAATCTTGTAATACTTGTTACATTCTTAATCATTAATGATCTCATTCTAGTTAATATGATTTACTTGTCAAAAATGAAACTAAACTTTTTCCTGGTAAAACTAAAACCACATAACTTCGTGACGTTCAGGTATTTTTGAGGTAAACCCGCAGTCGTTATATTTAAAAACGTTTTTAACATTTCATATGTCAAACGCTAGTTTCATCCTCCTTCAGAGAAAAAAGTGTTGTAAATTTTCTTTTTATGATATTTTTTTTGTTGACCACAGACCCCATTATTCGATTATTCGGAAATTTTGGAAGTCGGGAACCACTGAGGTGCGTCCAAGCGGACGAAATTTGATAAACGATTCTTTCGTTCTTTCTTTGCCAAACTCTCTGCTCGTAACAATAAATCTCTCACTTTGATTTTGCAGATATTTTAAATAAGAAAAATCACAGGTGATTCCTCTATTTAGAAGAAAAAAATTGTTAGCAGCTTTAGTTTACAAAATGAATTCACGTTTTATATAAATACAACCGCTAAGAGAAAATATTTTAATAACAACATCAGTAAGCTATGAAAACATCTCATTTGGAAAGGTTTCATCAAGATTTATAACCTCGCTAACATTAAAAAAAATTCAAAAGATATAAATGATATTTATACCATATTATCCAAACCCTTTGCAACCAGTTTATGAGATTTAAAAGTTGTTTTGAAGCTCTTTATAGCCTCTTAACAACATCTTAGAGTGATTTGTAACATCTTAAAAATATTTATTAATATATTTCTAACATTTGAATTTGAATCAACATTTTCTAGAAAATTCTTTGTTCAAATTACGACCTTCTCTTTAAATAAAATATTAATATTTCAGTTTATTTCATTTTGGTCACTATGTTTCGAAATCATTGAGAGCCAGGTAAGACCAGAGCCATTTCATTGCAATTTTATTGCGTATAGTTTGAACTAAAATTATGAGTAAATAATATTGTGAATTTATTATACTGTAAAATTTTTAAACAAAATAAAGAAATCAAATATATTATACCTCTATCTGGTAATAAAATATTGATTTTCACTCTGTTAGTTACGTTTTGGCTGCACTTACGAAGTGATTGAGAGCCAGGCACGACCAGAGCCAATTTTAAAAAACTAGTATAATTCACTTGTTTATACCAAAAATTTAAACCAATATTTTTTGGAAATTTGTTTGGTCAAATTACAACTTTCTTTGAAAATAAAATATTAATATGTCAGTTTATTTGTTTCATTTCGGTCACTATTAGAAATGATTTTGAAGAGTAACAAAAGGTTACGTGTTTGGTGCGTACACACTATGTAATGAAAGAAAGGCTGAATAAGTTGTATTTTAAAGTGTGTAAGATTCTTTATTTAAAGATATGTGTAAAAGAAATATATATATTTCTCAAAGTCAAAAGAGTGTCAAGCGCTTTCGGCAAAACAATGCCATCATCAGGACAAAAAAAGTGCAAAAAAGTAGAGAAGGTTGGTTATAAAACAAAAGTAGAGAACATCAACGCAGTAACAATACATCTTAAATTAACTTTTTAAAAAACGACATTAATATAGTAGAAAACAGTAACATTTTTAAAAAATTTGGTTTTTAAAGGCCCAGGCCTGAAAGTTGTCCCAATAAAAGACAACAAGTGTTTTTTAAAAAACATGTAAAATAAATAAAAAATTAAGATGTTTTACGTAAAACATCTTAATTTTTTATTTATTTTGCATGTTTTTTAAAAAACACTTGTTGTCTTTTATTGGGACAACTTTCAGGCCTGGGCCTTTAAAAACCAAATTTTTTAAAAATGTTACTGTTTTCTACTATATTAATGTCGTTTTTTAAAAAGTTAATTTAAGATGTATTGTTACTGCGTTGATGTTCTCTACTTTTGTTTTATAACCAACCTTCTCTACTTTTTTGCACTTTTTTTGTCCTGATGATGGCATTGTTTTGCCGAAAGCGCTTGACACTCTTTTGACTTTGAGAAATATATATATTTCTTTTACACATATCTTTAAATAAAGAATCTTACACACTTTAAAATACAACTTATTCAGCCTTTCTTTCACTATTAGAAATGATTGACCAGAGCCATTTCATTTCAATTTCTTCTCGTTTTTTGCGTATAGTTGAATGCGCGAGGTTCAACTATAATATTGTGAATATATTATACTATTTAATTAATAAACAGAAACAAATAAAAGAAATAAAATAGAAAATTTTATCTCATGATGAAATATTGGTATTTCACTTTATTAGTTTCGTTTTGGCTGCACTTTCGAAATAATTGGGAGCCAGGCACGACCAGAGTCAATTAATTTGAAAACCGTTGATTATTTTAGTGAAATGTTTGTATATGAAGCAAATCGTATATTTGACGTGTTGCTACTGCATAAAAGGGTTGTTAAATCTGACGTGAACCAAATTTATTTAGAGTTATGAAAACTGATGTTTGCTGTTCAGGCCTTAAACGAAATATCTGAAACGAAATTTCGTTTACCACAAATGTTTTTTACAGTATAAGGAAGCCAAGTGATCTGAAATAAAATAGGGCAAGACAGAAACCCTGTAACTCGATATCTTCATTGAAAAATGCGGTTTAGCTCCTCCGCCTCCTATACATCTCCTTACTGCCACTATTCATCTACAACAAAAGCCCTTTTTTTTATCAAAACACAAAACAGTGTCTTGATTCGTCTGCATCCCATCCATATCCGTTTTACGCAAAAAATAGAATTGAAATAAAAAATCCAGGGGATGATACTGTCAATTGTACCGCTTTGTCAATTGCCAAATAGGAGTAGATTAGACGTATCATCATTGTAGCGATACTTTATAAGGGCAGATTAAGTTTTTGTATAATACGTAATCGGTTTAGGACTGGAGGGGTGCAACATGGTTGGTTGGCCAACAGTAACAGCTGTGCTACGCCATATTTTGATATTTGCATCTAATATGGCCGGTTGAATGAAAGTTAGCAAAGGGTGGTAAGTAGATAATTTATTGAAAAGTAGGGAGAGATTCCATTTATAATGAGGCGTATAGTATAAATTATAAAACGGGTTAAAAATCTCTTAAAAGCAAAAAATTACCTCCATTTAAATGATGTTTTGAAGGTACTACTATCGCAGATGATTTAAAACACTATAAGGGGCTACAAATGCTTCTAAAACATTTAAAATATTACAGGCCTTGTGGATATTCTAGAATTGTTAAAGATGTTTTTTTGAGGTTTTTAAGAAATTACAAATATCTTGTAAATATACTTCAAACCAGTTTAAGATGTTCTAAATTTCTCACAATCTTGTACGGATACCAAAGATAACTGCAGATATTCCAATCTATAAAACGGTATAAAGTATTCTAAAAAAATTGATTGATGGGATCTCGTGAAAGTTTTTTTTTAAATGTTGCTGATGTCTTTAAGATGTTACCAATGACCAGGTTATTATATTAAGAAATTCTATATTATTATGAACTAATTTAAAAATTGTGATTCTACTAGATATTACAAATATTGCAAACGTTTTTAAGATATTACAAACAACAAGCTTATGTTGTTTAAGATGTTCCAAATGACTCTAACTAAAATTATTTAAATTTTGTTAAGAAGCTGGTAGGATGTTAAGAATAATAAAGATGTTGCAGTTGTTCATTACCTTGTACGTCATTTTAAAACATAACAGACTCTAAAATGAACCAAATCGGTTGATTATATCACAGGCGAATTTAAAATATTGGAAATTTCACAAAGGTGACTCTTAAGATATTTTAATTATTAAAAGGAGTCTCAGCAAGTTTGAGAAGATATTTGGGTCTATTGTCTATTTGACCATTAATAGATAGTAAATTTCCAGACATGTTTTGCGTCAATTAATTTCAAAACCAGTAAACGATGGTCGTGTGTTTATAAAATAAAGAAAAATTAAAGTTGGAATTATGTTTTTATGCTTATTCGTTTATGTAAACATTGTTTGTCTTTGGTCTTATATATGGCTCCTTTCTTTCTATATTTTTAGCTAAAAATTTAATATTTAGATAGATATCTATAGGCTTTTATTGACAAAAACAAATTGAAATAATGTTTTGATATTTAAATAAGAAAGTATTACTTCTTTTGAAATCACCCTATATGTGATGAAATGTAATTTGATATATGTCAGTGTTTTGAAATCCCGAATACTAATTAAAATTAGTTCATTTGATATTTTTCGAAAAACAATATTATTTTTGAGTAAATTTTGATTTCCCACGCTTCTTTACATATTTTTATTATTTCTGGCTTCATATCATCTCCTCTCTCAATTTTAACTCTCTTTATGGCTTTTATTTTTTCCACTATTTCTTCTCTTCCTATATCTATTTGAATGTTTTCTTCTTCATATGTTTGCTGTTCGTTCTATGGTTCTTCTTTATCGGATTTCTCTGCTCTTTCTAAACTTCTTTTATTTTTTTGTGTTTGCTTGTATTTGATTCCTTTTCTTTTTTATTAATCGGATTTCCGTTTGTCTTCTCCTGCAATTCTTCCAAAATATTTCCAGTCTAAAAACCAGTGAAACATACACGAGCGTTTTCAAAATAAAATAAAACTAACAAATGGAATACTTTGTAATGTATTTAATAAAATCGAAATACTTTTTATTTATTTATTTATTGAGGGCCAATTTTACATTAATAAATGTAATAGTAGCTTTTTGAAAAAGAGCAAGAGATCGATATTATTTTTGACGATTATTGAAAATATGAAATGAACTCATATCCTCACATTATTTCAGAATCTGATTCTAGAAAAATTACAACAGGATTTCTAGTGATATTAATTATTCAATAAGTATACACGTTTTTTTTTCTATTTCTATAACCTTATTAAACAAAATTATTACATTTCTACAAAATTTAAAATCATATATTGAAGTTTTATTGCGTGTAGATATTATCGCATAACATTTCAGGGAATTTACTTTCTCTTATTGTTCAAACGAACTATAAAATGTACTTCGTATGTTTAAAGTATGCATTTAAGATGTTAGAACTACAGATCTTGATAAAATATATTACAAATGAATCGAAGAGATTCTCTTTCGGATCTGTTCGGTGTAGATAGGATTTTTTGCAAAAGAAATATTATCCATTATCGTGAGCTCTCCTGTGAAATAAATAATAACCGATCATCAATTTTCATCGTGTGCCCATAACAAAAATATTCCTCCCTTATTATTCGTCGATAAAAAGACCTCGATAGTCATTTGTCACGATCACATTGTGCACCTCGAACTCTTCGTTCGGGTTTTTTTTTTCTAATTCTCAAATTTTCAAAAGCATTTTGTCCTCTCATTGTCGATAACGGTTGATAGATGGCCTCATACACATCTAGAGTTGGTTTATTCTTCCAATATTTTCGCTCGGTATTTTCGAATAATTTTCACGACAACGAAAAACATTCAGAACGTTGGGACGAGGTTCTTTTGTGTATGTAGTTTGAAAACGAAAAACGTTATCGGTTGTTTATTATTTATATTTTATACCAAGTTGGGATGTTAGTTTTTTTAATGTGTTTTTTCGAATGGTTAATGTAGTATCTATTTCGATTAATTAATAGATAATAAGATCTTAGACGTGGACTATTAGATTTAAAAATGAAGATCGACAAAGGCCCGTCTAGTCCCGTTTTTTGCTGGTAAAACAAACAGAAAAAGGGCCGTGGTACGATCAATCAAAGCGTGATTTGTCTGTCTTGACGAAATGAAACGAGATGGATGATCAAATATTCGTTGTACGCCAGGGCAGCCAACCATTTAACATAATATACACGAACAACTTGTTTTATTTTCTTTGTTCTTCGAACGTTCGTCTAGTTCTTACACGGCATGAATTAAACATATATTTCTTTTAATTTTAAATGCCTCGTACACGATAATTTTCACTCCAGTTTTGTGTTTTAGTTTCATTTTAATGAATTAGGTAGCTGTCAACGATGAAAAAGGATTGCCAACATTTAAATAAAAAACGATAAGCAACACGGACCGACACTGACGTTCTCGTATTATAAATAAACGCAAATCATTCTCAATCTACACGAATTAATTAACTACACCAAAAAATATATAAATTCACTCATTTTAAACAAGTCGGAATAATATCCAATTCACCTTAGTACACCCTGTACATTCTCTAAACAGTTTCATATACAAATTAGACATTAGTCACGTGGGCAAAAAAGTTTTATTTTAACTTCAACCAATTCAGTACCTAGTTTTTTTATTATTGTATATATATATATATATATATATTTTACAAATATATATATATATAAATATTTTAAAGGTGTCTTAAAAGTCAGGTAAAAATTTATTATTGAATTCGGTCTGCTATAAGTCCAAATATTTCATTATTAACTCGATATCCTCGTTTGTTTGGACGCGATTTTCTTCTATCAACTGTGAGTGACAAAAACCAGATTATCCCAAGTCAAACAACACTATATCACTCTCGGCTTTCAGATGTTTTGCTTTTAAATAGTTACGAACTCGGCGGATTAAAAATAGAAAAAAAGTTTGTATAGGAAATGTTTGTGTAATATTTAAAGCTTATAAAGATTTTGTTTTTATTTTTGGCCCATAGGTAAAATTCGACAATCAAAATTATATAGGTATATGATGTGGCAAAGGGCCTTAGAAACCATTTTGACATCTATCGTGATATATTAATAATGCCTACAAAATGCGCCAAACATCTTGATACCTACATCTTAACATGTACATTATTATTGTCTATTAAACTTTTAAAAATATTTGTGACAACTTTGAAATTTAAAAATCTAATAATTTAGATAACCTTCAAATGAGAATGCTATTTAAGCCATATACAGCGTTGCCGCTTCTCCAACTAGTTAATGGGAAAAACCGTAAGTAATTAATATTTGATTACTTTTTTAATACAAAAGGAGCTTCCTACAGTTCTTCTTTTTTATATGAAAAAAAGTGTATAAAATTTAGTTTTTTTGTGATTCTTATTTTGAGAGTTTAAGAAAAAATGTTCCAAACTAGAATGATTTTGGCTCGTTTTCCGTAAGACTCCATGTAATCTTTTTTCTATTTTCTTAAAAAGGTGTTTTCTAATCATCTCAATTTTGTCACATAAAATTTTTAAAACATAAAGATATTTTTCCACTTCCTCATTTAGTTTAATGACTTAACCTCCTTAAAAGTGATTGTGAGTTCTGTAAAATAACTAAACATATGATACATCTTGAAATCGTAGGCACACCTTTCAAAAGAATGTAACATCAAAACGTATTCGTAACATCTTAAAATATCATTTCTAAGTACAAATATTTCTTGAACTATTTATAGGACTTAAAAATATTGTGACGGTAAATTACACGTTAATACCTAGTTTTTGATTAAACCAGGTGTATTTGTCAAATTATAATGCCCCATAAAACGTCAATCAATCAATTCTTTGCTAGCCGGACAAATTTCTATAAAAAAAAAGAATACGCCATGAAAAATCTAATTACGATAAGCAATTTATAGTTAATAGAACAACAATAAAGGAATGAACCCTTCTCGGAATTGATTTGTAATGGCCCAGGACCCCGCACACGATTTAGTTGTTATACCGAAATTCCACTGACTCATTCTCAGAATCATTAATAATTTGCAACACTCCTTAAGACCATCAATAAGGTTTTTCTCTAGAGCCGTGCTCTATTCTAAATGAAAAAAAAAAAAATGATTTGTGTATCGGAACCGTTAATCAAAAATAGTTGACACATTTTCAAAACAGATTTTGAGAAAATCTTCAGCTAAGATATATATCTAAATATTTTGTTACATAATGTAATTTTTTTTTTATTTTGGAGAACCCCACATTGAGGGAACCAATGTATGTATTTTGGGTTCAATGTAGAGAATGTATTTATTTTGGAATTTTAGACAAAATCAATGTTAGAGTAGGTAATAAAATTAAATTTTATTAAGTAAAATAAAATAAAAATAAATTAAACGCCAGATATTAATAACTTATAAATAAAACAAATAAATAAATGATAAATAGTTTTCAGGGTGAAAGTAAGTACAAAATTAAATTTTATCTACGCAAGTACTTAAAATTAATTGTAAATTAATGGTTTTAAATGTACTAAAATAACATTCTACTAATTTTAAAATTGGGGCATTTAAATTTTATAATTGAAAATCGGTCAAAATGTCATATCAATTCTAGCCAAACACTGTTTTCGTAAATAGAAGAATGTTTGGGATAAGTTGTCTATTTAAAAACATTTGACTTATATATAATTATTAATTAGTAGTTTTTTATAATTAGTGTATACCCTTTGAATGCTGCAACACTTGGTAATAATAGATGTTCATTTACACAATGTGAGGTTAGGTTTTAGACCTCTACGTATAAACTCATTTTTTTGAGAAAATCAAAGTTCACAACAAAACAGAAGAAATATTTTTCATCTTTCACTTATTGTTGATAAAAATTTTAGGTTTTAGTGTGAATACCATTAACATGTTTGAATAAATTAAAACTAGCAGGTCACATTTTTGTATACCACGACGTGGAGTCTGCGAAATTTTAAAAGCTAGAATCTTTAGTCCAAAATTCCGACATTTACTATTAATTTTAATAAAATTATCATTATGATCATATAATTTTACCTCTATTAATATTAAATTTGTTTCAAAACAATGTTTACAATACAAAATTATTTGAAATAATTGATTGGCATAAACCATTTGAGGTAATACATAATTTCTAAATTATAATTTAAAGTATAATTTAACATTAATTAAAATAAGTCAGTATGATAGGAGTTAGTTAAAATGATATTAAAACTTAATAATAGTATTTATATAGAGATTGATTTCTTGTAACCATTCTTGTAAACTTGTAGTTACTTTACACTAACTCGGCTTTATATAATTGAGAAATGTTTTATTTACTGTAAATTTTATCGTAAGGTATAAAAACATATGGAGAATAAAAATGTATTATAAATTTATTTCTAAAGTGAGCCGTTTTTAAAGAAATAAATATTAGTATTTTACATCTATCCAAATATTGTTTACCGAAAAGCAACTAAAGCTGGCAACACTCAGTCAAGTATAAACAATGGTTTTTTAAACGTTCTAAAAATAAATAAACAAATCGATTAAACGATCTGAATCTTCTACAAATTTTATAATTCATCAGGTAGATATTCCTTGATTACATGACACATATTTTTATTAAAAGTGTGAGGAGTTGCCACGTATAAATTTTCGAGTAAATGATTAAAGTGAATTTTTGTGTAAAACTAATGATGTAAGAAAAAATGTATTAGAATATTTTGTTACAAATGACACATTTTACATACAAAAATATTAAAAATATGCAATATTTTCGCACACACTTGTATAATACAATAAATAATCTAATGCTAATTTATCCGTAGTTTTAGGGTTTTCTTTTCTTTTCCATTTCTTCTTGTCTTTATAGTCTCTACCAAGTTTTTTATTCGGACAACATCTAAAACTTTTCACAATTTGAATTGGTCCTTTTAACATTTTTGTTAGTACGCATTTCATCGAAACATTTAATATACAGAGATAAAATGAAGTATAAAAAATAATTTATAATAATAAATAGATGTTAATCCAACTATACCTTTTGAATGATCTAATTTCGAAAAATAACATGGAGCTAAATATTTGCCCAAACAAAGGCTAAAAATTGGATAAGAAGACAATTGACAAATAGTTTTGCCATCATTTTCTATATAAATAACATGATTCTTCTGTTTAATTCGGCTGTTAAATGTTAAATTCTTAGGAATAATGAAACTAAGATTTTTAAGGCATATCCACTATATATCCACAGAATTATATCCATTCGTTAATTACCTTTTAGACGACAAATTCATTTTTATTTCTTAGACGACTTTATAGTGAAAAATTATATAGTTGCTGTGAATTTTTATGATCGTTTCTCTTGATACTCTTTATAATAATTGACGTTGGTAAACTTTATAAGAAATTATTTTAGTATTTATTTATAAAAAGTAACAATGAGGTGTCAAATGTGTGACGGTAGGAACCCATTTATTGTTGAATAATAGTGCTAACCTAAATAAGAATACACAATTGTCACTCGAGGATTACTTGATAAATAGCCCGGCTATTTCTAAGAGGGTTTAAACCGAAAGGGACATAAATTTAGAGATTTAGAAATGGCTATAGAAAAAAAATGGCCCTAGCGAAAACGTCTCTTTTATTTTAAACAATATCGAATAGCAGTTACAATAATATTAAATCATTAACGTTTTTAAATTCTGCATAAAATTATTTACTTTCTCCATGGTAATAAAACTTTATCGTATTAATTAAAGCTCAATTTAATTTAGCAGCATTAACAGTATAATGGTATTGATTCTTCGTCTGTTAAAAATCTTATCAAAATTACAAATTTGCTATTTATTGAACAGATGTAAATACCAGTTTTTCTGAATATTTTGGTTTTCATTTTGCATAAAAATACTATACTTTGCACCTGCCTCAAGCGTAAACTGTACCTCATAACTTTTAAGATGGATATTTTTACTCCATGGCGGTTTTGGTTGACATATTTTAGTGTGTCAAGCAAGAGTGCAGTGCCGGGAAGAATCGCACTTTAGAGCGATTGTGATATTAAGGAGGCTATTTCGTGAAATATAAAATCAAAACTACGTTAAATAAGGTTTAACTTAATATCAATATCAGTGTTCTATATCAAAAATTAAATCTGATATCAGTTATTAGGTTTCAATCTGTAGGATTGATTTAATTAGTCCTAATATTCCTCGTAAGGATAATAATTGATAACTAAAGTAGATCTTTAGTGAATATTTATTCCCGTAATAGGATTGTCTATTGTCCTTTGAAAGGACGTATCGCTAGTATCGAATCGCGAACAGAAGAGAAGAAGAACACATTTGAGTTATTGTGTTACGTATAAAAGCGGGGTCAGACCGGGGTCGCAGGTCGATTTCTCGTCCTTTTCTCTTTCTATACCTCGATCCTTTTCTACTCCTACACCCCTGAGCAAGTGCTTGGAATGCAGAAGAGACGGCGACCGAAAAATCTCACGAGAAATTTCTACCAACGGTCGTATATGGTTCGCTATCCCGTACTGGACTCTGTCACAATTTTTGACTAATGAGAATTTTGATAAACGGCTATTGGCGCTTTGGAATGTGTTGATAATTGTTTCGAGATTTTGATTTGAATTAATATCGTCTTAAAAGCAAACGTGCTTTGTTCTTTTTTGAAAATTCCATGAGGCAAACATTTGTTTACCAAAAAACATTCAAACGAAGGATTTTCATATTTTTTTAATAAAGATGAACTGTATTGGTCACTAGCTGCTAATAGTGCAGACCATCCAGGATTCAAATTCACTAATGATTTATTACATAAATAAAAGTTAAAAACTTCCAAAACTCATAGCAAGAAAAAGTTCCATAAATAGATATTCAATATTCGATAAAAGTGGCACAAGAAAAATGCATTTATAGTTTGATTTGCCACAGTTTCCAATTTGATAACTTATTTCCAATTAAGAAGTTATTTGTTGATGATGCTACTTTTAAAAAGTTCAGAACAAAGAATTTTGGTTCAAAGTTTGGGCCAAGAGTTAATGATCCAGTGTGTTTCTGTGTTCATTTCTCCAGAGTTCCATCTTTTTAGCTTCTTTTATTTTCCTGTTCAAAATTTGTTTGCAATAATACTTGCTTTACTTAAAATTATACATTTATTTTATAAATGAAACCCAGAAGTGTTGGCGGTTCAATTTATTAAATGAGTATTTTAATGATACAAAAATGATGTTGAAAATTGTGTAGGTACGATTTATATGAGTTACAATATACAGCAATTTTAAAATAGAGAAGTCCTATATTTTTCCATTTCATCTATAATCTGACTAATATCAATGATTTGTGACCTGACATCAGGATTCACAAATTTACAAAAGCTGCGATGATATGCCTGTAGTTTAAGGAAAATTATTTTAAGAGCATTATACGCGGTTCCGATATGAGCGAATGATAAAAGTACCTCTTCATTAAGATCTTGTAATGATTGTTTCCAATTCTTATTGAAAATCTGTGCTATTTTCGGCGCTTTTATCGCCATCTCCGTTAGTTCTTTTATATTTACTTCTTTGCAGTAGGTGTCATTTTCATTTACAAACTGGACTATTTCTTTAAAGTAGGTAAACAATATTTGGTCAGAATACTCGTCTGCTTTCGGTATTAATCTGGATCTAAACAATTCTGTATCTTTTGAGTGTTCTCCTGTTGTTTCCGAGATGGTACGAAGGATCGCGTCGTAATTGTTGATGTAAAAGATCACCCGGTCTTGGGATTTTGTAAAAGCCTCAGCCACTCGTTGAATTAGTGATTCAACTGCTTCTTCTAATTCTGTTAATGATTTGCTAATAATCTCGTTTGGGTATTTTTCGCCGAGCCTGATTAAGGGTGCACTGAAATCCGCGAATCTCGTCGCAACCTAAAAGAAAAATCGCAATTGTATTCAAATGTTGTTACTGAAAAAAGAATATTTTCTTACATAATGCGGCACTGGCACGAGTTTGAATTTTGTAATATCGCATTCTTTGATACTCTGGATGTGCGACCGAAGAATGGATTCAAATCTGGAAAGTAGTACATTCTCCAGAACATTCCAATGATCCTCTAGAGCTGAACCACAACGTTTGCGGCACAATATTCTATATCTTTGTACCAGTTGATAACATAAAAATATTGATGTAGCGTCACAACGTGAAGAAATGTAGGTTTCTAATTTTTCCTGAAAAAAAAAATCAAAAAAATGTAGAAACAAAGGTGTTGATTTGAAAATGATTACCATAGAGAATCAAATATTTTTACTTACTTGAAGATAGGTAAGAGTCTTATCCATGATGTTTTTGTACAAATTTAGAGCCTCTTCATCTTTTACCATAAAATATTCATTAACAAACGAATATTCTTTACACGTGTGGTCTATAAGAGCACAATGGACACTTCTAAATAGTACCTCAAAGGGAAACTAAAAAATTCACAATTAATTAATAATTAGTAACACATAATACAGCATTTACAAAATACTTTCTTTATAGAAATTGTGTTCAGTTATAAAAAATATAAGAGCTATTAATAATAATGATTGCGTATACTTGATTTGTTTAGTTTGTCGAATTGGAGTGATTCTTTTAGTTTACCTTGTTCGTCGTTTCCGCTTCTGGTACCATGATCGCGGCTTCAGGTTGTGTTAAAATCTCTCCTCGATGACCCATCGAGAACAGAAGTGCTTTAGGGTCAGCCAACATCTCGTTTGTGGAATCTGCTTTACCCATCATTACATCATCACTTAACAGGGTTTCATCACATTGTAACTTAATGATTTTCTTTTCGTACGATTTAAAATAAGACAGATAGTTTTTACTTATTACAGTTACGTAATTCTGCTGAATTTCTTCAGCAGTCTTTTTCTCATTGAATAACAGAAAGTCGTACTGCCATTTACATTTCAATAATTTATCATACGGTATCTTATGGATGGACATATATTTATGAAATTTAGAAACCGTTTCGTGGATGTATTTCTTTATTTTTGAATTGACCATTTTCCATAGATCTTCCAAATGGTCGATCAAATCTGGAGACGTTTCGATCCCCTGAGCACTCTGTTCTTTAATATATTGTCGTTTATTTGCAAGTAGTTGCAATCGACTCAAAAATTCTTTATCGGTCTCGGGTAATCGCATTAAACCCATTAAAGTTTCGTGGAGGTTTATGTCATTCTTCAACTGGTTCATCTGCTTGGCGTATACTTGCTTTGCAGTTATTTCGTGGTTCATTTCGATGGTTTGCTTTTGTAAGATTTCGATATCTTCTCGTATGTCCAAAATGTCATTATTAAAATCTAAAAGCATTTGTTCCATCTTTGCCATAGCTTGATCGTAACAAAACACGTGATCGAGAATCCCCGCTAATCTTTCGCACTCTTCCATACATTTTTTTTTAGCTTCGTATTCAGCGGCATGAACCTGTTTTTTTATTTCTTGTGAAAATTCTCTGAGTCCTGTCAAAGAGCTTAAGATTTTTGCAGCTTCTTTGCTCTTACTCGGTATTTTCCTAACGGACCGAGGCTCATAACTCTCGCAAAATGAACTCATTTTAAATTAATTATCAAAAGGTGGACATTATAAATTTTTGAAAACCCCGAACGAAATTACTAAACCCTGACACTTGGCAATTTCACACCAAATTATTGAATTAACAAATTCCGTCACTGATACTTTAAATGTGAATCCAGTCTTCTTGATCGAAAATTACGTATGTCAGGTTTTTCTGAAAGAGGTCGTTCATACAGGGCGACATAATTTGTTCAATATTAATGTTTTATTTTATATTGTTACGATAGTATGTACAGGGGCTTAGTTAAATATCGCCGTATACACAGAACTTTGTTTTTATTTAGTAAACTCTAACATTATTTAATGTTACCTTAGCGAAAGTTTCGGGACAAGGTCGCGATCGGATAACAAATAAACATTTTTCTTTGAGTAATCAAAATTAATAAACATTGGGACCTTTTTGGTTGGGAAAATAAAAACAGATTGAATTAGTAAAAACAACCCAATTTGTAACATTATGGAAAACTATTGATTTTAATAATTTCTTTATTTATTTTCGTAGTGGGTTTAAGAAATGAATCAGTTCTTCTATTTATGTTGCTTCCAGTAAAATGAAATAATCGTTTCAGTACCAAATGAAAATGACAAAACCACAAAACCAATCGTTTTGATTAGTGTTTTACAAGAAATAAAAGTTAATTTAAGTGAACATCAACCTCCCACGCGATCGCCACATTCCATCTGCTATCTTGGTTATCCATCTAAGACATATTTCAAATTTTAGAAGGACACGGCGCACCACAACTACATATATAAAAAACAGGTAAACATGGTGAAATTTGATATCCGAGATGCTACTACATTGATGAACCTACCGTGGTTTTATAAAAACTATCCAAGTATTGGATATCTATAGATTTTGGATTTTATCGCTAAACAGGTTAGATGGTTAGGAGTTAGATGAAAGTGATAAATAGTTGGTACTGGTCTTCTAGTTTTTGACTAAATTTTAATTCAATCAAAATTTAATAATAGCTCGGTGTAAAAATTACATTTTTTCAATACAGTAGAAAACGATAAATTCGATAATAAACATTAGTAAATATCAGACTCGCATAACAAAATTTGACTGTTATATCCACTGCAAAAACAAAATCCGGTATAACAAATACACTGATTTCGAAATTTAATAATAAAAATAGGAACTTAATTAACATTAAGATATAAGCAAAGAATATGAAGAAAGTCATAAAGAAAAAGAAAAATAAGGATATGAGGCACAAGGACCAAGCTAGAAGGAGAAAAAAATAAAAGGAATAAAAATATTTAAGAAGAAATATTTTCTTTATGTAAAAGAAATATAGTTGTTTTTTAAATATTTTTATCCAAACTAAACGTGTATTAAATATTACTAAATATATAAGTACAATGTTTACATCAAGTATTTAATGAATATTGTTTATATCTTTCAAAAAATAATATTTGCTAAATAATATACAGTAAATATTTTTGTCTGTGCGTATACAAAATATTCAAGAGCTTAGGCATATTATATAAATATTTAATAAATAAAAAATGAAAATTTTAATAGTATCAAAATTTAAAATGTCTCAATTTTTTTGTTTTTGGATATTTTCACCCCTTCTTAAGATTTTTTATTTAAAATCAAATTATATTAAAATTTGTCAAAATTAATTAAAATCTCGATATCAAAATCGAAAATTTGGATTTTTTTAAGATTTCTGTTTTTAAAATAAAATCCATAAATTTCAACTTTTAAGTCCAGACTTCAAAGAGTCCAGATTTTGAAGTAGAACACGAGATTTTCAAAATTTTTGACTGAAAATCGATATTCATTAAAACATCGAACGTAAAGTAGAGATTTAAAGTAAAACAGAAGATTTTTCAAAATTTTTTGCATATTCAATAAAATCTCGATTTTAAAATAAAAATTTATCAAAATCTCGACCGCATATCGAGATGTTTTTACTTGAGACTTATTCAAATCTAAACTTTAAAAGCCAGATTCTTAAAAATTCTTTAAAATCGAAATATAAAATTCAGATACTTTTATAAACTGTACCAGTTGAGTTATGGGGTTAAAAAATATTGATCTCACTAGGATAGTGGAGGTAAATTTACGCTTGTTACTATAAAAATAAAAATGTTGTCATATTTGTCCGGTTTAGATTATTCAAGGTGAAAAATATAGAAATTAATTTAACCCACCAAAAAAAGATAAAATTGAATACCCATACGAAATGACACCGTTTATCTTCAATCTAAACATCTAAACTAAAATCGTCGTATGGTATATGAGAGAAGATACTGTAGAATGCAGGAGCGCATATATTATCTTTTTTAAGTTTATTTTTATTTCTACTGGCTGGCTACCTTGGCATATACAGTTTCAGTAACACTATACGTCCATGAATCACCTTCAAAAACTTTTGCAATGTGCACATTTTTATTAAACAATTCAATTTAAATAAATAACATGTTAGTAAGATTATTTTGTTTATTCTTAAATTTGAACAAGAAATTTATTGAGGTTTTATTCACGTGTTGGCACCGCTACTTGTCAACTATTTTTGTTTCCAATTTTTGGCCTTTGTGTGGACAATTATTCAACTCCATGTTGTCTGTTGGCCTTAGATTATTCAGCAGGATTATTTCTTATACTTTATTTTGTTTCTTTATATAAGGCACAATTTACATATGGTTTATAAGCAAAAATTTTAAAAGAAAAAATTCAACTGTCCAGAAATTTGGCCTGCCAGTTTTAATTTATCCAAACGTGTTAATTATATTCATAATAAAAGTTCATTTTTGTCAAAAATAAGTGAAAAGTCAAAAGAACTTCTTGAGTTTCTACGTCGGCAAGCCAAAATTTAAACTCACATTGTGTAAGTGAACTCTATTAAGTGCTGTAACAATTATACCTGATTAAAACACGAGAATGGTGTTTGGCCATAATTGATAAATTGATAATTAACAAAGCCAGCTAATATATTGTACACTTAAACCAGTAAAAGAACAAGAAAATGAACAAAGAGAATCTAGGAAGTACCAATGATCACTTGGGATGGCAATGTTTATAAAGGGGATGGTAGAGAAAAAGCAAATAAACTTGGTGGAGACTAGAGACTAGAGAAGAAATGGAGAAAATAAAGCCTAAACCTACGGATACATTGGCATCAGGTTATATATTTTATTACATACGATAAAATTTACAATAAATAAAACGTTAATGATGTTCATAATTAAAGCTAACGTCAAAATTTTGGTCAAAAATAAGTGCAAGGTGAAAAAACATTTCTTGTGTTTTCTTGTGTTTTCTTGGATTAATGTGTCAAATAAACAAATTGAATTCCCCCAAGAAAATGACTTTCTACATTCCATTCCAGAACTTAACTTCACATTTTATAAGTGAACATCTATTTCTACGAAGTGTAGCAGCATTTAAAGATGTAGCATAGTAAAAAAAACTATTTGAGTGGTCAATTATACTAATTTAAACAATTTATCCTAAATTTCTTCTATTTATAAGTATGGCGATTACCGGAGTTGAGTTGAAATTTTGTGAAAGTTTGTTCAAAGTAAAATTATGATGCAATTTGTTTACAGAATTTTAAAATTAATAAAATTTAATTGTAATATATTTAAAACCCTTAATTTATAATTAAGTATTTGTGAAGAAAAAATTTAATATTTTACCAGATTTCTTAAAGTTATCATGAGCACTCACTATTTATTATTTCTTTATGTTGTTCCTTTAGCTTCCAATTTTATTTTCTATTTTAATTTACCTAGTATAATTTTATTCGTAATTTAATCTTCTCTAAAATCGCGTGTATTACAATTGGGTTGAACAGCTAATGTTTATCGCTCTAGTTTGAGATTTATTGGAAAATATGATTAACGCTTTGAAGATTTACATTTTATTTCAGAGTCGCACAATAAAATAACTGGCAGAGGTCGCTGGCGGTTTAAAAGATCGCGTAAATATCGACCAGCGCTCAGTGCATAAATTTCAGGAAAAGCACAAGCTCTCCGTTTGAAACATTCTCGATTTATTGCCGGCCAGTAAGTTATAAGAAGCCAAGAAATTGCGGAATTGCACGACCGAGTCCGCAAATTGTGTATACAACGAAATATACGTACGTTTTCTCGCAATTCTCTTTTCAGATAAATTCAAAATCAGCGTGGCTACCTTCTGATTGCTTTATTACAATTTATGGCATATCGGCTACTTCCCGTATCAAAATAATAATGGTAATAATGTAGAATAATATGAATTATCAGGATACAAGAGAAAGTAATTCGTTGACTGGCTCTCGAATCCATAAATCTGTCAACCATCTTGATTATTAATGATTTTCTGTCAGTTTGAGCTCAATTGTTTGGGCCCGGTCCTGCTCTATTTATATAAAATAAATGCCCCGATAATGCGGTATAAATAATTCAGTGTTTGGGCCAGATTATTCAAATACTCCACCGAGCCATTTATATCGCTATTATGTCAGGGGGAGAGTAGCAAGGGAAAGTAAGACAACTAGCAGATGGGCAGGCTATTCCCTTTGCTCTTCCCGGTCCTTTTATCCTTTTGGAACGCTCATCGTCGAATCATACAACCCCTCTTGAGTTGGCATAACTGGAAATACAATGTCAGCCAAGACTGAGATTGGCTATTTTCTTGATATGCGATATTTAATTGATCATATTAAGATCAACAAATTTAATGAAGGTGTAGAACGATTAATTCATTGAGATCCATCTATACGATCATTTTTTATATCATTTAATTGAATAAAAACATTGGTGTATGGTAGGATTGATCCGTTTGTTGATAAACAGTATCTAATTGATCCTGTCAACTTTAGAGATTGAATAAACCAAAATATAAAAGTTGAGATTGCTCATTTTATTTATACATTATATCTAATTGATCACTAAATACAGTAACAAAGTTGAGATTTATTCTTTGGCTGATAAATAATATATAATTGATCATATTAATCAAAAAATTAACACTGAGAAAGCCAAAATGAGATATTAATAAAAGTTGAGACTTATCAATCAGTTGATAAACAATGTTTAATACATCATATCAACTTTGAAAATTGAGTAAACCAAAATATAAAAGTTGAGATTGATCTTTTTTGTTGATACGTTAGATCTAATGTATTACTAAATATTATCTGTATTGGTAATATTTAATTGATCATATCCACCAAAAAATACAGAAGAAACCAAAATTAGATGTTAATAAATATTGAACTTTACAAAGTCAATAAACCAAAATATAAAAATTGAGACTGCTCATTTTGTTGATACGTAACATTTAGTTGATCATTAAAAATATTAACTAAATTGAGATTTATTTTTTTTATACGTAACATTTCATTGATTATATCAATAAAAAAAAATCAAAATATAATGATAATAGATGTTTGATCAGATTGATCAATCTATTAATAAACAAAATTTACTTCATACCAACTTTAAAAATTGAATAAATCAAAATAAAAAAGTTAATAGATATTATCCATTTTCTCAAATGTGGGGATTAGAAACAATCAAAATAAATTGATCACCAAATATATTAATTAACATTTATTCTTTTGTTAATATGTAATATCTAATTGATCATGTCAACCTAAAAATGACAGAGGAACTCAAATTATGATGTTAATAAACAATAAGAAGTATTTAATTCATATTTACTTTAGAGATTCAATCAACCCAACCATGAAAGTTGAGAGAGCTCATTTTTTGTTAATACTTTCTTTTTTCAATTGATCACTACTAAGTTGAAATTTATTCTTTTCTTGATAGGTAATAATCAATAGATGATATCAACAACAAAAATACTAAGAAACACGAAAAATAATGTTAAGGAACCTTTAGATTAATTTATTTGTTGATAAACATTACTTATTAAATCATATTAACTTTAAAAATTAAATAAGCCAAAATTCAGCAGCTCATTTTGTTGATACGTAACATTTAATGGATCACTAAAAACATCAAGTAAGTTGAGTTTTTTCTTTCTGTGTAATAGCTAATATTTAATTGATCATTCGGACAAGAAAAATACTTGAAAAACCAAAATTATGATGTTAATAAATGTTGAGATTGATCAGTCTATGGATAAACATTATTTAATTCATATAAAGCAAGTTGGTATTGCTTATTTCGTTGATACGTTACATTTAGTTGATCACCAAATACATTAACTAAGTAGAGATTTATTCTTTTGTTTTATTGATCATACTAACCAAAAATATACTGCGGGGATCAAAAAATGATGTTAATAAATGTTGAGATTCATCAGTCTTTTGATAAACACTATTTATTTCATGTAAATTTAAAAAAATGAATATCCAACATACAAAAATGGAAATTGGTAATTTTATTGATACGTTAATTTTAATTGATCACTACTAAGTTGACATTTATTCTTTTGATGATAGGTAAATACTTAGTTAATCGTATTAACCGAAAAAATACCGAGATAACCAAAATATAATGGAAATAAACGTTGAGATTGATCAGTTTGTTGATAAACAGTATTTAGTTCATATTAAGTTTAAAAATTGAATAAACCGCTGTGTAAAAATTGAAATGGCTTATTTTTTTGATATGTTACATCTAATTGATCAC
This sequence comes from Hermaeophaga mercurialis, assembly GCA_951812935.1. Taxonomy (NCBI): domain Eukaryota; kingdom Metazoa; phylum Arthropoda; class Insecta; order Coleoptera; family Chrysomelidae; genus Hermaeophaga; species Hermaeophaga mercurialis. The sequence continues at coordinate 3,109,538 of OX638363.1, forward strand.
CAAATATAATAACTAAATTGAAAGTTGTTCTTTTATTAAGTAATAGGTAATTTAATTGGTCATATCAACCAAAAAATACAAAGGGAACCAAAATGTACGTTAATAATCTTTGAAATTTATTATTTTATTGATAAACTATATGTAATTTCAATAAGAAAATTAAAGAGCGTTAATATTAATTATTTAATATTCAACCATATTTAACAGATCCATATTAACCTAATAAACTAAAATATTTTGAGATTGATTGTTTTATCAATAATTTGTATTTAATTGATCAGTAAAAGTATTATTAAACGCTAAGATTGAGTCTTTTGTCCACAGTACCAACTTAAGAAATGGGGCACACAAGAAAATTAAAAGAATTAATAAACATTGAGATTGCTCATTTTGTTGATAGGTACATTATATTAACAAAGGTTGAGATTGATGGTTTTATTAGTAGACCGTATCAATGTTAGAAATGAATAAATCAAACTACTAGCATTGGTTATTTAATTGATCACAAGGATCAAGGATTGTAATTGATTATTTATAAAGTTATAAAATTACAACTTTTTAGCTATATACGCAATACAATATTAAGACATCACTGTTGTTATAAATGTGACAAGTGACATTAATGTAAGAATTACAAGGAAGCACATGAGTCAACATTACGAAATCGAAGAAACGTCATTCACATATTATTTTAAGATGCAAAGAATCCCAAGAACGCAGCAAATTAAAATCCGCAATAAAAATAATTGAGATAGATGGACGAGGGTTATGGGCGTTTCTCACTAAACACCAATTTTCTCAATTTCACCATCGTCGGCAGCAGATTCTCGGGTGCCAGAGGAGGCGTACCAATCACCCATGATGATGTAGCCCCTAGGGGGCACCTCGGTAGCCGGCCCATTAGACCCCCTATAAATATTGATCACGTTGGCTTAACCTTAAACCCACCGTGGCTAATTACCCATTCATCAACGGTGTAATTAGACAAAAAAATATCCTCCGCCAAGTGATTTATACACTATGTGATGGTTTTATATATTTCATGGTTGAAATATCAGTTATTTGAAGGATTAGCTCCAATTAGGAGAGAAATACATTTTTGGTTAGCACTATCAACACATATTAGTCGGCGACAATTATTTATTAAGGAAGAATACAAATATATTTTTGTTTGCCAGATGTCGCAAAATATTGGTAATAATTAATAGCAGCGATCCTTGAACTAAATACCGTGTTACAAGTGTTTGGAATGGTATCGGGTGTGATTGGCAGCCCTGGTGGTTGAATAAACTTTCGGTTTTGGTGTTTCCTTTTCCTGATTGACGTTCTAACAAAACAACCAGTCAACTCCAGAGATTCCCACTCTCTCGTTTTGTCACTATCGCGGCCTACGGCAGAAAAATGGAAGTTAAATATTCCTGATCACAATATTATATTTATTAACGAAAGAAAATTGTATAATGTATTACAGTGGAACAAAATCTAACAGATCAAAATTAATAAACGAATGTCAACAATTCTAGAAATATTTAATACCTCTTAGATGGTTCTCTGCTTCATTTTGACAAATGACATTTTATGTATTTCCTTGTTTCAATATTGACAATATTAAATACCTGATAGAGAACAATTGTGTTGAACGTGAGTTATGAATTATTTTTTGGTTGGCCCCTGTACTGGATCGAGGAGCAACCGACGGGGTAGATCTGAAATCGAATAAGGGATGCAACAAACCTTCGATAATAGTATCCGCCATTTTGTCTGATGGTGGAGACGTGTGACCATCGATTTGGGGGGTATGACGACACCGAATCCGAGCAGAGAGAGAAACTAACGGGGAAAATTGCTTTTACTCTTTCCAACGATGTAATCTCATTTCGCAGAGCGGTTTCTCTTTATCTTGTTTCTGGAAATGCGCTTCTAATTACTGGATGATGTTGTTTTAATCTTTTTTATGTGTTGCCTTGAGTGAAAGATTCGGTAGACACGACGGAGTAAAATTTATATAAGTACAGGTGAATTTTGTATGGAAACATAAGTTGTTCCTAGATATTTAAATCATTTCATTTGTTCTAATCTTTGGAGTCCCACAAATTGTGAAAAATCAGAACAAAATAAATCTATTTTATCGTCATAGTTCTTGTTGTTATTGTCGGTTTAATTTTGTATATTGACTTTCAGGTATCATTTGATTTGGAGCTGAATGAATTCGTTACTTTCATCTTTATAAAATACAAGATAATTGATCTATGTAATATTTATTAATTGGTTAGTTCAGTAACCACATTTCAAAATACACATAAATACACATTGTGTATTTCTCTTCTCTATTTGTATACTGTACGATTTTATATGCGATGTAACATTTATCTACAGAGTGAACTATAATCGAAGATCAGACTAATACATAAATATTTTGTGAATTATTTTCGAAAACACTCATTTTCAATCATAGAAGAAATCATGGTAAAATGAATAAACTTTAATGAGAATGATGAAATTACAAACATCTACATATTAACAATAAAACTTTCCTGTGTGGATTTTGGTTTGACATAAAAAAACTTTTCAATTTTACTCAATTTCTTGAACTTAAATTAAATTATAGACCACGAAAAAATAGTTTTAAAAAAATCCACAACAAATAAAATTAAAACGACAAAAGAAAAATTATTTGAAAAGCTACAAGAAAGCAAATAATCCAAAAATATCAAGGAAAAAATATTCTACAAGATCAAATTTCAGAAAAACCATGTAATATTACAATTGTTTGATATTTTGGAAAATAATTAAAGACAAATCCCACGAAGGAAATTGAATGAATAAATTGAAAAAATATTTAAAAAACTCAAGGAAAACACATAATTCAAAAAAAAACATTTACATGAAGAAAAAAAACATCTAACATTTTTTTTTAAATCTCAGGAGAAATTTTGAAAAAATAAATAAAAAAATACAGGAGAAAAGAAATTCAAATCAATAAATTAAAAAATAATTAAAAAGATATTCAAAAAAACCATTGAAAATCCACAAGACAATAGAATTTTTTTTTAAATATCCCAAATTTTGACATTTTTTATAAAGTTGATTGGTAAAATATTTTAAAAATTTACGAAATAACAAACTTAAATTTAAGAAAATGTTCATTTACAATAAAAAACAAATTGACTAAATTAAAACTCCGAAACGGAAATTAAAAATAAGCTAAAAATATCTATTAAAAGATTTTATTAAAAAAAAAATAAATAGGGAATACGAAAAATATTTTTCAATTAATGAATATTTGTTGTTTCTTCGTTTCGTAAATTTATCAATAATTAAAAAAATTTAATATTATAATTAAATATTGAATACAAGTATTTAATGGACAAAGATAATTTTTTCCTCTTTTGACCTTTTTTAATGAAGCTTTTTTTAATGGCATTTTTGGCATTTTTAATTTTCTCTTAATATACCGTAATTTTTATAATTGTTTTTAAAATAATTGTTAAAATTATTGAAAAATATTTTAAAAATAGTGAGATGTACGAAATTAGAAAATGAGATAAAATCTGTGTAATAGAAAAAAATAGTTTTGTCTAAGACAGAAAATAATTTTCGAAATGTTAAAACTTACGATATTTTCTTTAAAAAAAAAAGAGAGTGAACAAAAATTTTTGTTCAATCAATGAATTTTCTTTTTAAAATTTCACTATTTTAAAAAAAAATTTCAATATTTTCAAAAAATATTTTTTGTGAACACTCTCAATTTTATTTTTTAAATTGTATGTTTAATTCTACTGGAAATTTTGTTAAATTTTGTCATTTTTTATAAAGTTAATTGATTTTACTAGTTTGAAAAAAAATTATACATTTAAAAATATTGATTACGTTTATTTAATAGAACAAACATTTTTTTTGTGTATATTATTGAACTTTTTCAATAGAAACTTTTTTAAATGGGCTTTTTAAAAAATGGAAGAAAAACGCATTTTTGTAAAATAGCCAGAAAAATCTGTAAAAATCCAGTGGTAATATTACCAATTCATGGCGTAAAATTTAACAGCAGTATTTTTTTAAAATATAGAGAAAACCTTATAAAAATACTATGGAAATGTTACCAACTCACCGCGTAAAATCGAATAAATCGCATATCCAAAAAATAACATCAACATGTGTAATTAATACACATTGTGTTCTTTATTTTATATTTCGGAGAACATTCTACCTCCAGTCTTTTAAAATTATTTATTTTTAAGGAAGTTGTATTTTTTGTATTTTTCAATACAATTCTTACAAAAGAAACCCGTTCTATACGAAATAATTCAGCGATTACCACGCACTCTACTCTGTAAACTTCCATAGTGTTGAACACACCATAGAACATTGTGAATTCTCCGAGGGCCGAAAAAATAGGGTGCGGTAAGGGTGTTGAATTTGTTGGCAAAACTGATTTGCAGCCTCCGAGGGTCGTAATTACATTCTGTTAGAGTCTGTTTGTCCTTAGAGGGTAAACTATAGGGTTATGAGCGCATTATTTGAGCTCTTTAATTCGATAGCTCTAACGTTGTACTACTTTTGTTTTATTGGAATAATAGTCGTCGGATCTTTAATCGAAATTGGGCGATTACATCGTCGGTGGTTTAGAGAAAAAAATATAATTATTGTTTCTTGTATTTATTCGTTAATTTATCTTGTGAAAAATATTTGAACTTTTAAAAAAAATCCTTCGTTATTTTTAATACAATTAACTGATTTCTACAAGAAAAGTTCTTGTGTTTAAAAAACCAAGATATAAAAATGTTAAAATATTCCTGTTGATATTGATTTTTGATTCAAGATCCAAAAACTGAAAGAAATTTGAATTGAGTTAGTAAAACAGCTCATAAAACTATTATATTTTCTCTAAACAATAATATCACTCTGTATATCATAAAGATTTATCAATTAACAAATCTAAAAGTTTTTTAAAAATCATATGAAGTCATTTCTCACGGGTCCTGCCCAATAGGAACTCAATAAGAACATCAATCATTTTTATGTAAACAAATGTTATTTTTTTTTATTTAAAAAAAAATACAAGTTTAAATAACTTTACAAAATCATTATACATATATTGTAATACTTCTTTGGGTTTAGTAACTTAACCTACTACTTCATTTATGTCGTATTTTGTCACTCAATAACCCTCTGTCAATTTCTTCCTATTTATATACTTTTCTTGCTTTTTGGACGGTACTAGAAAATTCTCCACGTTTTCCAGAATATTTTTGACGTTTTCGAGAATTTTCGGGAAGATTTTATTAGTTAGGCTAAAAAAATAATTGTAAATAACTTGAGCTAAACTTGAGTAATCATGAAGTGTGTGAACAAAAGTACATGCACTGAGAATGATAAATATATATATACATATATTAATATTTTACTGTGTATTTTTTAAAGCCGTATACTCAATTATTCTAGATTTGTCTAAAAAATATTAATATATTCGTGAATTTAAAAACATACTATGATTTTTTCGGAAGTAAATACATAAATTTCAATTAACAAAGAAACTTTGTTTTTATGATAATGTATGAAACAATTTTCAGACTAAATACCACAAAATTTAATTCATACATTTTTATGAAACCGTGTTTTCATTATTAATTGAAATTTGCCTAAAAAACCCTATCATTTGTTGTATCTTTAAATTTTTATTTCCTCATTAACCGTGCGATTATTAATCCGTTCATGGAAAATTTCTCTTTAATTGATTTGCAATGCACCACTTCTCCATAAATTCCATAAATTTAACCCACCGCAAACACATTTTATACAACACGTTTCCCCATCTATTAGTATGTGCGACAAAAAAATTATTAGAACCGCGCATAGTCGATGTGTATATCACAAAAGCAATATTGCCAAAATAGTTTTGGTTGAGATCTTATTAGTTTCTCACTTTATTTCATGTAATCAAATGAGAAGACAGACGTGTTTGTAGGTAGCGTCTTTGTAGGTCTCTATATTTTTTGGAAAACGTAAGGGGTCAAGTGTTTTGAGTTTTGAGAAAAAGTTACATGATGACGTTGACTCTTAATATTGTTAGTAATGATATTTTTTCTTGTTTCAGGTGAAAAACCTTTCAAATGCGAATTCGAAGGTTGCGACCGGCGCTTCGCCAACTCCTCGGACCGCAAAAAGCACTCTCACGTCCACACGTCGGACAAGCCCTACAACTGCCGCATCGCAGGCTGTGATAAATCCTACACGCACCCCTCATCCCTCAGGAAACACATGAAGGTGCACGGGTGCTCCGGGCGCTCTCCCCACCACTACGAGAGCGACGGCGAAGAGTCTAACTCGTCATCGGCGGGCAGCATATCCGTGGCGGCGTCGCCCCACGTCCAGGTGCCGCCCCAGGTACCCGGCACAACCTCCTTGAGTGACTGGTACGTTTGCCAACCGACGCCCCCGGCGCCCGATCCCCTCGCCGGGTTGGGACACTTCGGGAACCTTCATCATAGCGGCGCCGCTACTGCGTATTGATTCGTTGACCTGGAATGGGAGTTCGACAAAGTAAATGGGTTGTTCGGGGCAGATATCACAGATCTAGGTTCGGTTATTTTATGAATCTCTGTTTGAAGGAATTTTAGACTAATTTTTTAACTAAATAAGTCGGTTCTTAAATTCATTGTGTAACGATTCGGAATAAAATTGACAATGCATAATACTTGTTTGTGGCTGCATTACAGATTTAAGTTAAATTGTTTTATTTTTAATTTTGGCATAAAGTAATTTCCAAGTAATGTTTTAACAAAAAAGAAGGTTCTTAAATTAAATGTATTATTTATTAACTTGGTAAGAGTCAGATAGTCAAATATCACAGATATAACTTAAGACATTTATGGATTTTGGTTTAAAGCAATTTTAAAGTGTTCTTCGCAGTAAGAAATATCAGTTCTTATACTGAATTTATGATGCATTGACTTGAGAAGAGCATTTGGTAGAGTAAAAGAATTGTTTGAGACATATACGTTTTACTTGGCAAATCTAGCTCCCAATGTCTAAAAATGCAGTAACTATTGACTCTTCCGCTTTTTTCCCCATTTTTCATAATAGTTGCAAATGTAATACTTTGAACTACAGGATTACTGATAATCTTAACAAACGTTTGACGTACGAGATGCGCGAGGTTAGAGTGAGAAAATATTCGGTTGACAAAGAAGGTAGTATACGCTTGGGTAAAAATTTCTAAATTATACAGTCAGTCATATGCAATAGAAATGACCAGTGCAGTTAAGTATACTTGTTAATCGGACTGGCCGGATCCCTTTTGCTACCGCGCATCGAATTTATATATATTGCTGATTTGGGAAATCCGTTTGGCAATATAAACTGGTTATTAGTTCCATATAATATCAATTCTAGTTCAGTTCCTTCATGCAAGTTGTTTTAAAGCAATTTTAGCAAAGAAAGTATTAAAAGTTTTAGTTTAAATTTGTAATATACTTATTAACCTGGAAATAGCGTTTGGTAAAGTAAACAGATGATATGAGTATCACAAATGTTCAATTATGTATTGATTATAAGATTAGAGCATTTTTATACAAATTTTTTAAGAAAAATTAGTTGTAATTTGAACGTAATGTTTACTGACTTGGGAAGTGCGATTGGCAATATAAATAGAATATTAGTTTCATCCAAGTCCAGTTCCTCACTGTAGGTTGCTTTAAAGCATTGTTGAGCATTTTTAACAAAGAAAATGTGAGAAATTAATCTTAAATAAATTTATAATGTATTATTGATTTGAGAATGGCGTGTGGCAAAGTAATGAGATTTTATGTGCTACTTATAACAAAAGTTTAACTGTTTCAAGATTATTGGTTTAGAACACTTTAAATTGGTCTACAAAAAAGCAAAGAGTTTATCATTAAATTGAATTTTTCGTTTACTGCTTTGGAAAAACCATTTAGCAATAGTTTCATTTATTACAGCTTTATAAATGGCGGTTTTATACATACAAAGGTTACTTTTATTATTTTTAATTTTATAATTATAATTTTAAATAAATTTTTTATAACAAAAATTATTAAAAATAATTCTTAAATTAAATTGGATTTTTGTAGCATATTTGGCAAATAAAAGGGATTTTATGTATCATGTGTCAAATATAGATTGAATTAATGATATTTAAAAAAAGATTTAATTGAAAACTTATAAATAAATTAATAGTTTAAGTACTTAATTAACACTATTGAGGCGTTACCAGGTTTTAAAAAATGGTACAATCCATCGAAAAGTAAGAATTGAATAAAAAATAGCCAAATTTTGAAATAAATGACGCTGTTTTCAACAATAAAATGTTGCCAATTTCAGATTTAATTATTTGAGTTAAAACTATCTTTAATAAATTTAAATATCAATTTAAAATATATTTAACAACTTAGTAAGCATTTCATATTAAAAAAATCGGGAAGTAATTTTTTATATTTTTAAAAATAATTTTTACCTAGATCTGTTATGTATTTTCATAAAATATGCTTTTTTACTGTAAAAAACCCAATTTTTCTATATATTTATATATTGTGATTCTCGCTTTGAATATTCTCTAAATTATTATTTTAACCTTAACATTACTTCTAAATGGACCTTGAAGCTCCTTAAAAATAATTTTTAGATGAACATTTTTTTTAAATTAGCGAATATTATTTAACGGTTTTTTTAAATTACCTAATTTAAATGTTAATTTCATTATTCCATATTGTCTCATTAAATGATCGAAAGTCACCGTTATTTATAAATTATACTTGATTTATTATAACTCGTAGTTTATGTCAAAATAAACTTCGAACTAGCCGTTAAAGAGTTAATAAATCATTATTATTGGCAGATAATAATGTCCGATTTTACGCTGTTATATTCAAAGAATATTTATTTTATGATAGAAAATGAAAGTTTATCGGAAATAGTTTTTTAAAGGACTTCAATGTAAGTAGTTTTTATTGTAAAAATTGTGAAACCGACTGTGGATTTTAATTAACATGCGTGCAATTTTATATATTTTTCATCATTTTCTTTTCGCAAAAATTTATATAAAAATAAGTATTGTTGTGGAATGTTTCAGATTTCCTATAGAAAAACTTATGTTTCTTTTAGGTCATTTTTTTCGACCTATATGTTTATAAATGAATATACGCTGCTGCTAAATATTGTACATTTTGTATAAATTATAAGGTTTTAGTTTTATGGCTACAGAAATGTGTAAAATAAAATTTTAAACTTGTAAATACTGTTTGATCAGGGATCTCTGTATATCTATATGATTATAAAATTTATTAAAATATATCCAAATATATATATCATTGGTTTTCATTTCAATCATCTAATCACAAATGAAAGAATACCGAAAATTCGATTTTTTTACTAATTTTAGGCAGTTTCTATGATTTATGGTTAAAAAAAACTAAAAAACATATCCCTTTAATTTAAGAATTTTTTAACATTGCAACACAAGATTTTTTTGGCTTTCGTTTAAGACTACTACAATTTGTCTTTTTTTCAATTGTCACAGATATTATGCAACAAGTTATAAAACACAACATGAAGGCTTGTTTCACAAATTAAACAATTTTTAAATTCGTACCTGTGAGAAAGATGCTTATTTTGAAATTAAACCAGGAGTGCCACAAGGTGATATACTAGGTCCAATACTCTATACAAAACGATATGACCATGTTTCTAATTTTGAATAGGATACATTCAAAATTTTGCTGGTAATACCGAATTTATTTTTGTAGGAAAAAAAAAGACTGCAAAGAAGTTCCAAATTTACATATTAATAAAATTTCAAATTTTTCACATAATTTCCGTTGAAATGAATGATATCGAGATTCCACATACTGATTCAAAAAAATATCTGGCGTGAATCTCACTGCACAACTACACCCTAAAAAAGAAAAGAAAGAGCTTGAATCAAAATTATAGGGAGTTTTGTATTCAAATTCAAACATCTAAAATGAATATAAATAAACAAAAAACTCAAACACATATTGTAACACCGAACTAAAAGGAAGTTTTACCATTATAATGATTTTTAATATTAGTTATTAGCTACATGCAACTTGACGATACTTATTTATCAATAAATAAGTTAATAATTATAAATTAAAATTGAACAAAAATTATATTTATGAATACACAAAATGAACTCAATATTAAATAACTGAGTTTCTTATTCTCCTGGAAAATTATTCATTTCAATTGAATTGGTAGTATGAATATTCCAACACCAGTACAGCTTGGAAACTTGAAGAAATCCAAATAGTAATTCGTGGCAAATTTTTCTTCTAAATAAAATTCATAAATAATTTGTGTAACAATTCGAGTTTACATTTGCATATTTTTTTACTACTTGCAATTCCATTGCAATTCGATCTATTAAAATCACAATTTTACGACTTACATTTCGAACTTATTTATAATCTAAGTCACAATCTAACGTTCTTATGACGAACATGGTTTAGTCACAACTGACTTTGTTTCTAAATCAAATCTTATACAAACATACCTTAAAAAACAGCACCAAAAGTTCTTTCATATCTTTAACCTTTTTGGCCTGTATATTTTTTATCCTTTCCTGTTGTTTTACTGAGAAAAATTGTACATGTCCAAAAAAAGATGCTCAAACTTTTGTTCTACATTGTCCTTGGTATTCCTCGAAGTTCAGTATCTCATGTAATAAAGAGGTTTAGGTACTGGTTCTAACTTATGACTGTCTGAACAAGGCACACCAAAAAACACAAATTCTATTGAAGCTCGATTACTTGGTTTGGAAATTCCAAGAGATCTGGCAGTTCCAGCTACAGATTTAGCTGGAAGGTTAGCAACTGTTTATGAAGCTTTAGTTTCATCTGAAACTGTTCGTAGAAGACTTCCTGTAATATGGTCTCACGCGTACCCGTGACAGACCCTCTATTGGAGCTCATGGGCAAGAGCTTTTAGAGTTTGTAGATAATATCCCATATTAATCATTGACGATATTATTCACCGGAGGATCTTCAAAAAATTTGAACCTGGTGGACGATATGGTCATGTAGCTTCTTTCCTATGGCACAATTCGATGGTGGAGACGTGATGGTATAAGTGGTATTTCTTTAGAAACCTGAACGGATTAGGTGAGGGAGGTAAATAATGCCTAGAAGTGTCTAGATGAACATATGGTTTATAGGTTTTTTCTATTGTTTGTATTGGAGTATAATGCTCTTATCTCAAATAACTCCCCGGTACTTTAATGATGTTGGCATTTAGGTATTCAGATATAGCCACCCCGAAGTCCAGTCTTGAATTCAATATAGCGTGTATAGGAAAAAAGTCTTTGGCAAAACTATAGTGAGCCTGAAACAGTGGAAGAGCCGGAACAAGAGTTGCTCAATCAGTACAAACAAGTGGCTCAAAATGAGGTTGTTCCGTTGATCCAAAATATATGGATAAGAATGATGGCTATCATATGGGCTCTGGAAGGAAACATTCATTATAAGTGTTACGTATCAGGTTATTGTTTTAATGGATATAAGAAAAAATCTAAATATTATTTTCGGGGGGTTAACTTACTACGTAACATGGTTATTGCAAATTCAAGAGGCCGAGGAAAAACAATAAAGATTTATTTATAAAAAAAATTACAAAATAAGAGGGTAACTTACATCTTTAGAAAACTAATACATTTAATCGCAGGGGTAGGCACTATGACGTCTCGGTCTCTTGAGTTGACTCCCCCCCAAAACTCTTTTAATTTTCAAAGGAAGAAAATCCCAATGTTTAATAGAAACTAATAAAAACATTTATTTACTATCCGATCCCGTCCTTGTCCCGTAACTTTGGTTCACGTAATATTAAAAGTGAATGTGAATAGTGAAACTTTTTTGAAGGATTTCATTATTATCTGGACTAAAACCAGATTGTGTTATGATTCGTAACAATTGGAATTTTTAAAATTCTTAGTTTTTGTTTATTTATTAAAATAAATTATTGTTTATAATGAAATAAATTATTAGCCTGTAATGAAGAATAAAAAAAATTATACTTGGTAATACATTTACTTTGAATATTTTCGTTAACAAAACAAGAACCTCCTTTATTATTTACGATTGTGAGTTGGGACTAAAAAGTTTAGTGCACATGCTTTGGTCAAATGATATATGGTGCAAAAATATAAAAAATAGTAGGTATCCGTTCACTGATGAAGATATTCTAATTAGGAAGCGATCAGTAGCGTCTCGTCCGATTTGTAATAAGTATATAATGATTTATCACATAACAAACAAAAAATTTGCCCAGATTCCCCAAATGTAAATAAAATTTCTTTGACAGCCTTAGAATTTTTAAATCATAAAATAGAATTTATTAACAAATAATTTCTAATAATAAGTATTGGCAGTAAATAACCCAATTAGGATTGAAAACTTATATTTAAGTCAATATTTCGGTGAAAATAAATTATTTGTATGAAAATCCGTCCCTTCTCTCAATTTTATCATGATCATAATACGAAAAATGATATAAAACTTTTGGATATCTCCTGGATGTCGTGGATATCCATTAGACGCGTTTTAGATATATGTAATGTGTAAGTCATCATTAGTATATGTAGAGCGGCTAATAAGAAAGTCATTTAAATGGGAAAAAACTGCATATTTAAGAATCAATAAAATAATATACCGAAATTGAAAATATATTGAACGTATTCGGATATATCTATAAATGGGATGGGATGATTAAAAATTTATCTCAACTGTCAAATTTGACACATTGAGATTACACTAAAAAATTGATTCTATAATTTTATAAAAATATCTCTCATCTGACTTTTTGATTATTAGACGGATTTAGACAACTGTATATCGGTTAAAAATTAGTTGTTTAGTGCATTTAAAATTTTTGAATGTTTCAGTTAACTGTCAAATTTGACATTGTTATTTCACTAGAACAGAGTATCTATAATTTTATAAAAATATCTCTCTTTCGACTGTTTGATAATTAGAGGAATTTGACATTTTGATATTTAACTAGAAACGTGTATCTATAATTTTATATAAATTTTTTTCATTTAACTTTATGATTATTAGACGAATTTCGACAACTGCTAATTAGTAAAAATTAGTTGTTTCGTCCATTTAGATTTTTAAAAGTTCCTGTCATTTGTCAAATTTGATATATTACGACTTTTCAATTCGATAATAATATCTTTAATTTATTTTTTTGTTAGACAAATTTAAACCACCGTAAATAGGATAAACAATAATGGATTCATCTATTTAGATAAATGTTTCTTCACTTGTCAAATTTGACATAATGACATTTCACTTAAAAAGTGAACTCAAAGTGACTCTTCAATTACGTAGAAATATTTCTTATTGTTTTAGTTATTAATCGAATTTAAACAAATTGGTTCAAAATTAGCCCTTCTATTTGGATATTTAAAAGTGTCTGTAAACTGTCAAATTTTTTCCTCAATACTCAAGAAGGTTGTGATTAATAATTTCTTGCTTATCGATATTCGAATGATTCTGTCATTCGTCAAACTTGACATATGTACCAATGGTTGTCATATTTAACTTAACAACTATAACCGAATTAAGTGATATTCCTAGTAATTCCTTTTTTATCGATTAATTGGGAGCCGCTACTGTGTAAAAGAAGGAAGGCCCGTCTTTTGTTACGCGGAGCGGTTAGTAATTGTGCAGGAGGCCTCCCACGCATATGATAACGAAGAAAACTGTAATTAATTGCGTGGAGTGTGAGACGGACGCACCTGTACAGAATGCGCGCTTTTTATGGATTTACACCTTTATGTTCTGTTACGGTTACGTCATACGAAAAAAATAAACAGCACATGGTGTGTTCGAATCAATGATTTATAGTTTCTAACTTTCGTAGATTAGATATATTTATTTTTGGAGGTGAATAAACGTCAAAAATCTTAAAGTACAGTAAACTTGGTAGCGCCACTGATTTTTCATAAAAAATGATATTGTAATATTATATATTAGAAACGTTTAAAATATATTGCAGGAAGGTTTAGATCTTTGACTATAATAATAATATAGTAGAAATTATCAATAAATAAACAAATTTCATTAAAATTACACAAAAATCAATAATTTTTCATGTAGGAGAATGACATATGGAAACATATTTTTTTTATTAATAATAATGTGTGTGCAATAATATAAAATATGTTAAAGTGTATGTGTTTAACGTTAAACATGTAACACAATAATTTCTTTAATTATTGTTTGTAAATTAGAATTTTTATTTTATTTCTGAAGTATAACACAGAAAATTGAGTAAATGTAAAGTTACAAATCTAAATGTGTCAAAATTTAAAAAAATGATTCATTTCATGTGTAATAGTTTAAATTATATTGTTTTATATATTGAAATTACCAAAAAATACTTGTTTGGAAAGAAATATTGCCGATATTTGATAATAATTATACCCAGGAATTCTAAAACATGCTCACAAAGATGTAATGAAATCTCATATAAAAAGTAATGATGTAAAGTTTTATTACACAACATTTAAAGAAGATCAAATTTTATTAGAAAGTAATGATATTCTTGTAAATAATAGTAATTAACAATATTAAAGCATTGTAAATTATTCATTTATTAAAATTTCTAGCATATTTGCTAAAAAATAATTTGCCTAGAGAGCACATCGTTGACGGCAGTACATTTGGTGGCAAAAATGTTAAATTGTTTTTAAGTTGTTCCTCTTCCAACACTACACGCCGTTTAGGCCCGTGGTTTATTTATTTACATCTCCTCTACCGCCTTCACTATCTTCCTCCACAACGTCCTATCTTGCGCTGCTTTTCTGAATCCTCCTTTTACTCGTCCAATATCTCCCAACACTGCATCCAACCATTTCTTTTTTGAGCGATCTCGTTTCTTCTTTCCTACTTCTCCTTCTGTTAGAGATTTTTGTGTATGCCTTACTTGCTGCATCCTTTCTACATGACCCAGATCTTTTGCAGCTATTTATTATACCTTCTTTTCTATCGACCTTTCGCTGTTTTAATCCCTCCTAATATTTTTCTTAATATCCTTCTCTCAAACACTTCCAGCTACATTTCATCTTTTTTTGTCAGTATTCACGTTTCACTCCTATACACCACTATCGGTCTTATTACTCTTTTGTATATTCTGACTTTTGCCGCTCTGGATAACTATTTCGACCGTATTAGCTTATTCAGACTACCTGTTGCTCTGTACCCCTTCACGATCCTCCATGAACTAATTTACTTTCTCGATGTTCTATGTTCTACGTTCTATGTGTCGATAATTGTTTAGTCTATTCCTAATGATTGTTACCAGTACCTTGTATACCACATCCAAAAGTGATATTCCCCTGTATTTATCATAATCTGTCTTGTTTCCTTTTTTATGAATCGGACAAATTATTGCATTATTCCACCTTTCGAGCATTTTCTCCTTTTTCCAGATGTTTTGAATCATTCTATAAATTATTTGTCGTAGGTAGCTCTTTTCCCTCATATTTAATTATTTCAGCTGACATTCCATTCTCTCCTGCACTTTTGTTATTTTTTAATTTTTCTATCTCCTCTTCTGTGGGTACTTCTACATCTATTGGTATAGAGTATAGAGGATTCACTTCATGTTCCGATTGTATGTCTTCTTCTTTTAGTAGCCCCTCAAAGTGCTCTAACCATCTATTTAATTTCCCCTCGATGTCACCTATCAAATTTCCCTCTTTTTCTTTGCAATATATTGCTGCTTACTGATAGTCCGTACCCTTCTTGCTTCTTGGTAAAAATTCCTAATTTGTTTATTGACAAAGTTGTCTTCTATTACCCCCAATCTGTTCTCCATCTCTTTCTTCTATTTCTATCTGTTTTTTTGTTACTTTTTTGACTTTTGCATATATTTTTTTGGCCTCCTTCTTATCTTTTTCCAGCATTTTCATTTCGGCTCGGCTGCGTTTTGAATTGCTGTCCTACAATCTTTATCAAACCAGCTTTTGTTTTCTCTTTTGTCTTGCATTCCTACCAGTTCTTTCGCTGTCTTCAATATGAAGTTTTCTATTTAATTCCATTCTTCTTCTATAGAAGTCTCAAATTTTTCTGCCAATTGTTTTTGCATATCGTGGTTCTCCATTTTTTGTACATCACATTTGGACCGATTCTTGCTGCTCTTCTTCTTCATTTGAGGCAGCTCTTGTTTTAATTTAGCTATTACAAGGAAATGGTTTGTATTCGCATCTGCACCTCTATATTTTCTCACATCATGTATTGACCTTGCATAACCATAAAAGAGGACAAACAATTTTTAAGTGCATAGAGTGTAATAAAAACAAGGTTACAAATAATGGTGTCATAAAACTAGGTGAAATGCTTAATTTTGACATGAATGGATTTTCTTGAGTGATAAGAAAATAATATTTTCAAGTCTTCACGCTGATGCTGGTCCATAATAATCATTGTATCGGGAAGAACTTCAAGGTAAATAATTTTCCCGCCTATGGTTGACATTTTTATTTGTTGGCATTTCATAGAAATCTGGGTTGTTACATATAAGGTCTCGGTTGAAAATTTATTGATTGCGAAGGGACGTAGCTTTGTCTAAATCGATTTTTTTGGGTTTGGTAATTAAAAGACAAATTTTGCGAATAATATGGCCTCTGTTGGAATGTAAATGGCTTAATTTGGTTCTTTTGAGGTTTACAGTACGATTTATTCGACTAATTTCTGAAAATAAGAAATATGGTCTTCTCTAATAACACATTGTAATGCTTCGATTAAATTTGTAGGCTCCATACAACCTATTGCTGTTTAGTATTTCTATTCTAAATTGCTAAACTTAAATTTTAACCCCATTTACGAGGTTCGTTTAATATATATACTTGGTAATGTTAAGAAATTTATAAGAAATGGCCAATAAGAAATTGGCCAAATCAAGTCGTCTTAATCAACCACACTCGCATTTTTAAGTATTTGACTGATTTTCTATGGTCTTAAATAATTCTCCTTCTAAGTTCTCAGGTAGTAGCGTTTGTGATCGGTTTCTTAAAATTTTAATTTTTCTTTTATTTAAATATATGGCATTTTGGAGACCGTACATAAAGAGTGAAATATCGCAAGATCATGAAATTGCAAACAAACAACTAATGACAATTAGGTACTTAAAAATAAAGATGTCGACATACCAATGCAACAAGTTGTTTTAAATATATTCGAATGTTTTAAAAACTAACTAACAAAAGAACTACTGTTATCTACAAATGTTTATTTTTAATATTGTAAAGGAAGCAGTTTTTTTAAATTTGGTTTCAAGAATGATTTTTTTTATTTTTCGATTAAATTTAATCATAGTTTTCGCTAAGTACGGTATGGATTGTTCACCCTCTACACGTATACACAATTTTTTTTTCGAAATCGATTAATTTCTCCACATTTTTTTGCGATAAAAAAAATTTATTATCGAATCGATTAATCCCGTAAAACATTGGCTGTAAGATAAAATATAATTTTTTAGCACCAAAACTTTTTTTATGCATGTTTTTGTAGCAATTTATTCTTAATATACCAAACATACATCCAAATTGTTTAGATGCAAACTTTTATATTTTTAGAATGTTTTACATAAAACCGTATACTAATATTCTTTATCAAAATATACATGCAATCTGTTAATAACTAAGCACGTGTTCTTGAAGATCCGTTCCCTCTTTCCATCAGTTTATTTTTTGCAATCTAATCACGTTCCTCATTACAATTATAACGATTACCATTCGGTTTTGATTCAACGACAAACGTTTAATTGTCTGTATCTGATTTTGAAAATTTTAATGAGACGCGAACCATAACGATTGATTAAATGCAACTCATTGTTAGTTAAAGATGCTGTGTAATCAAAAATAGTCGGGTAGTCGGTTTAATTAAATACGTTTACTCTAACAAAACAGTCACGTTCAGAATTCAGTTAGTTTAAAAAATACAAGCTTAAAACAAAAACAAAATAAGCAAGGTCTAGCTTTTAAAATGTTCTATTTCGGTTTACAAGATCGGCTAAGTATTGTATTTCTATTCTATATTGCCCTATTTCATTATTTAGCTACAGTCTCCAAATCTCCATATTTTTAAAGAAAAGAAAAATGACCATTTTAAGAAGACAATCACTCACACGCGCTACTGCCTGAGAACTTAGAAGGGGAATCATTTACAATCATAAAAACTCAGTCGAATACTTAAAAATTCGTGTGAGATTGACTTGATTTGGCCAACTGAACTTTACTACCTCAGATATCAAGTGATTGTACGTGGTATATATAATATTTATATGCCCATTTCTTATAAAGTTCTTAACATTAAGAACCTCTATCTATGGTAACTTTCGGTAATTGTTAGGTCGATGCGATCAGTAAACATTTCTACAACTTGTTACCGATTTTCTCTTTTTCTGTTGATTTTCTTATTTGTTTTTTTATTGAAATCCTCAATTTTCAGTCATTTTCTTCTGTGTGGTGACTTGTTCTTTTTTTACATATTTGCTTGGCTCTTCTTCTGGGTTCTTTGAAAACCTCCCTATCTTCCTCTGTATTGTGTATTAGGGCATTGCTTGTTACATTTCTATTTCTGAGCTCCTCTTTATATCGAATGGATTTTGCAGTGCCTCTGTTATTGTTGTTTGTATATGTTCCCACTCAATCTAAATATTCTCCGATTCTTGCGTTTCTATTTATCCTGTACTTATTTTGTTCTGTAGATTATTCATTATAATTTAGCATTTGAAGCTATCTGTACTAAATCTTTTTATGTTGCTCTATTATTTCCTATAGACGGGCATTTGTTGTTTTAATTTTGTTAATACCATGAAATGGTCTGAATCAGCATCCGCCCCTTGGTTGTTCCTTACATCTGTGATGGTACTTTGACAAATTTTTTCCACGAGTACATGGTTTTTGTTTGGCCATTTGGTCAAACTCATGTTATTTTATGAATGTTCTTATGGTCGAAGCTAGTACTCTTTATTAACATGTTTTGTTCTATAAAATCGAATACAATCTTCCCGTTTTCGTTCACTTCCTATTTTGGAATTCAGATCTGCTGTTACCATGTTTATGTCGAACTTTGGCTTATTTCTTAGCTTATCATTTATTTCCTCATAAAAGGCTGCTTTGGTTGATAAATTTTCCTCCTCTGATGCGTTGATTATGGTCAGTTTACTATATTTTTCTCTAATTCTTAGTCTGGATATTCTAGCTTCAAAATTAGTTATGTTTGATTATATCCTTATTTGAAATAAACCTAAATAGTTCTCGAATATTTGTTTTCACTGTCGCTATTTTAGAAGATACATCATTTTATGTTACTTTGTTAATTACATTTTTATTTCGATTTTGGAGGGCCAGGATATCTACATATGTTATATTTTTTCATAATTTCAACCAGCTTTCTTAATGGTCCACTATATACATCTGACTTTTCATGTACCGATTATTAGTGTTTTTTTACATTTTCTTTCTGCTTCCTTAATTACTTTTTGCGTTAATCTTGATTGTTGTCGTTTCGTCATCTTTCTTATCAATCCTATCTGTAGCTTTCTTAAATTATTTGAGTCTTCTATGGTAAATCTTTCACTATTCCATTTCATTTTGGTTCCATAAGATAAAATAAAAAAATATAAGTATATATGTAGATTGACATTTTTCACCTTTGTAAAAGCAAAGAAAATATTGTTACTCATTTATGAGTTTCTAAAAGTTTGAAATAAATATTCGTAACAACTCTTTTTATGGGACAGTTGTAGCTTAACCGTAACGAATGACTATTTCGAAAAATGTTATAAATAAAAGCGCTCTTTAAAGAATCTATGATTCAATCTTTTATTCTTTAATATTTCACTTTTCAAAATCCACTATAATTTGAAATATACGTACGTAACAAACCTTCGTTATAAAACTATTTTTTTAGTTGAAATTAATAGATTGAATGAATCAAGCTGAAATATTATCGTTTTTGAAACGAAAACTTATTGGTTATCCGTTGGTAGCATGTTTCTACGGAATGAAATATATGAAAACCCAGAGCTAAGACAAATAAACGTACGAGCCGTACCGTATTTTATTATAATCATACAGGTAAAGTTTTTTTGATAGTCACAAGATAACGTGTTGGCGCACGTTGTAACGACTCCAGCAGACGCCAGGCTACATTCCAAAACCAAAATCTTCTTCTCGTTCTTGGTCTCGGTCCTGGATGACCATAACAACTGTCATATCTTTAAGTTATGACTGACTCTCATTGAGGTGCTTTTATGTTTTTGATCACTGTTTCTTCATTCATGATTCGGGACCGGTTATTATCTGATTATACGAAATATCAAAAACGTCGCTTGTTCCGGTTTTTTTATTGGACAATATTTAAAATTCTTGAAAGACATCTCCTGATATACATGTAATTGTATGTAATTGACGATTTTTCAATACAAACAGGGGTCATGTGATACCTCTTTTGAAAAGTCTCCGAATCGTCTCTCTAACTCTATAATTATTCGAATATTTATTTCTACAATGGAAATATAAATATTTGATATTTATAT
This sequence comes from Hermaeophaga mercurialis, assembly GCA_951812935.1. NCBI lineage: Eukaryota > Metazoa > Arthropoda > Insecta > Coleoptera > Chrysomelidae > Hermaeophaga > Hermaeophaga mercurialis. Next base: position 3,130,124 of record OX638363.1, read on the forward strand.
CTAAAAAATTTTTTTCTTCAATTTCAACGGTAAATTTTATTTTTGGATGTAAATTGTTAATAAAATCTAATTTTCTATCACTACCTGGAAAAACCAGCCAATAAATAATCGACATATATTTACCAAAACAATACAATTCTGAAGATATTTGAATCAACATTTTTTGTTCCAAATATTTGCCAAAATTGGTGATATTGGACTATCCTTTATTTTGAATATAAAATGTATCACCAAAAACAAAATAATTTTGATTTATACATAAATTAAATAGGTTTAAAATTTCGTTAATTAAAATTTGCTTAATGTTTTTTTTCTAAGAATTTAGCTATTATTGGTGTACATTCACATAGTGGAATTTTTGAAAACATATTACTAACGTCAAATGAAACCAATTTAATATTTTCATTTAATTTATGTGTATTCAGTTTATGTATAAAATCTAGAGTTTCCAAGAAAATAACAGGAAAAAAATGGAAGTGGAATAGAAATACAGATAGGTCGGAAGTGGATTTGAATTAGTACAAATAAATGGACAGGTCAAAAAGAGTCAAGAAAATAAAAACAGAGGAATTGACTGATTTAATTAGAATGGAAATGGCAATGGAAGTGGTAATGTAAAGGGCTGTGGATAAAAAAAAACGGTTAATTAGACAATATAGGTAGTACAAATAGGGAGAAAACAATAAACGAAATAATACAGTAAGGTACAACAACAAAGATTTCAAAAGTGAGTGCGGATAGAAAGAACAAGAAAACAATAAGAAAGTAAAATAATGTGAAATTCGGAACATATAAAAAAAGAACACTACGAGAAATAGGCAAAATGGAAGTAAGAATGGAAATGGAATATAGTAGATAAATCATTTAAAGATAAAGTAATAGAATAAATGATAGAATAACATACATAAGAATAAGGAATACATTAGGAAATATTTATGAAAATAGATAAAATAAAGTTGACAATCCCAGGACAGATAAGAAGAAACAACTTAGAGTGTTTGAAAAACCAATAGAGTAAAAGAAAATACTAAAATGAAGTTAAATCACAATTAGAAAAGGAAACAAATAGGAATATATAGGGAGAGAATGGAAAAATGTAATAACGAATGCGAGATATGGATAAAAAACAACAAGAGAAGCTAGAGTAAAAAGAATGAGAACAGTAAACATATGATAATGAAAATTAAAAAAAAACAAAAAGAAGAAAATAGACCATTTAAAAAAATGATAAAATGGATGAATATAATAAGAATACCCAACAAGTAAAAAAAATGTAGAAAATAAGGAATATCACGAGAAAAAGACTAAAAATCTTATAGAAGAGAAAATAGTAGAAGAACCTTTTGTGGAAGAATTTAATGATATTGTAAAAGTATTAAAAAATGTGAAAGCAGCAGGATATAATTAAATTGAGAACACGAATTAATAGGAAACATGTATGATTTAATAAGAAAAATATGACAAGAAGAGGCAATACCTAATTTTGAGAATTACGGTTATAGCAGAACAAATTTGTTAAATACAACAGAAATAGAACAAACAATCAGACTTATAAAAAGATAGAAGAATACCAATTTGAAGATGTACCATGCTTTAAGTAACTTAGGACAACAAAAATGATAAAAAAATGGAAATTAATCAAACATTTCAATAAGGATTATGAATGATATAAAGAAACAATGAAAATCAAAAAGAAAAATAATAACACAAAACTAAGATACAAAACACTAATAAGGCAATTGGTGATATACTCAATTGAGGTTATGAGACAAATAAAGCAGAAAAAAACTCAGGATATTCGAGATGAAAATAATAAGACGAATATAGAAAATATAAGATTGTAGAATACAAAATATGAACATATTGGAAGCAGAAGATATATTCAAAGCAGTAAAGTCAAAAAGAATTAGATAGTTTGGTTACATAAGTAGAAAGACAGACGATGACATTTTAAAATTTATTACAAACTTATCTAACATACAGAATTACCAATTGCTAATAGTTAATGTAACTAAATAATACAGTTAGTACCGAAATGACTGGAACGATAATACGTTTTCTCTCTTTCATAAAGTGTTTTTTATCATTCGCGTGGATTCATGTATGACCTCAAATATTCAGGCTAAATGTGAATATTTAGCTGTATTTAAATAAGTCATCAAATTAGTGTCTAGTCTGATGGATGTAGGGTCTACTTTTTTATTTGCCAACTTGATATCAACATATTTTGAAAATCTGTCATTCTGAAACTTATTAGTTGTCAGTCAAATATTTATCCGAATCCTCGGCGTTTTTATAAAATTGATATTTTCAAGAAATTTCGAATGCCTAAATCTACTTCGGAAGATCTTCCAAAAGAGGAAGAGCTCCTTCATGAGAAGGACATCCAACTACAAAATAACTTTGAGAAAATTCAGACATTGGAGGCAGAGGTAGATGAATTAAAACATGCCATACAAATACTTGAGACGAAACCACAAGCGACAGATGAAACCGATTTCCAAGAAGTAATGGTCGGTTACGTCGAATTTTTAAAACGAGTTTTGGCTAAAAGTCTAGAATTGGAAACCAAATACACCATGACTGAGACACACATAGAAAATGTCGAGTTCTCCTACAATCAGTTGAAAGAAAAAATTGAAAATGCGAAAGAAATCACCAACGAGTTAAAAAATAACGAAGACGAAATGAAAAAAAAATTAAAAAATTATAGCAGGAAAGTGGACGAATGGGAACTGAAAATTAAAGACTTGAAAGAACATGCGGAAAAGAATTTAGCCAAGGCGAAGTTGGAAATGGTTACTAAAGAAAAAGATCATTTGGAAGAAATGGCCAAACCGAAGTCCGAAATTTTACAGGAGGAAGCTAAAATTGAGGAAATGGAGATGTTGAAGAATAATTGAAATCTTTCCTTAAGACGCCATTAAGGAATGAAAAAAATGAATATTTTTTTGTAAAGTTTCTGTTTATATTTTGTTTTATTGAGTTTGATCTTTCTAATTAAAGAATATCACTAGAGTATGTATAGTCCGTATTATTTGCTTTTTTTGACATGTATTGACATGTGTTTTTTCCAACGCAATTTGGCAATCAGAGTAATATGTGATAATATACAAGTCTAGAAAGTATTTAAAAAGACATAGGCGAAATGTTAAGGAGAATACCAAATATATCTATACAATCAAATAACCAAGAGAAAGGTGTCCCCTCTCGAACGAACTAGAGGTACGGCCACGTAGGTACGTTACTATCAAATTAACTGGAACCATGTATCCCTACTTCAAGATATTAGTAATACATTCTTTCTCTTTCATAACGCGTTCTTTATCATTCGCATAGATTCGTGTATATCCTTGTATAGTTAGGCCAAATCTGAATATTTAAATTTATTTAAATATGTCATCAAATTATTATCTAGTCTGACTTTAGACCATATATAATCTCTGGACCGAGTATGTGCGAGAGAGAACGGTCATGAACATAACTAGAGAGAAAGAGAGAGAGAGAGAGAAAGAGAGAGAAAGAGAGAGAAAGAGAGAGAAAGAGAGAGAGAGAAAAGGCAATAGAAGGGAAATTTAGAACGCCTAAATCTACTTTGGAAGATCTTCCAAAAAAGGAAGGAGTAGCAGAATACCAAGAGATCCTTCAGGAGAAGGACGTGCAAATTAAAACCAACTTAGAGAAAATTGAGACATTGGAGGCAAAGGTAAAAGAATTAAAACAGGAAATACAAATACTTGAGACGAAACTACAAGCGATAGATGAAAAGGATTCTCAACAAGTAATGGGCGATTACGACGATTTTTTCAAAAGAGTTTTGACTGAACGTCAAGAAATTAACACTAAAGAAAAAGAACATTTGGAAGAAATGGCCAAAGTGAAGTTCGAAATTTTACAGGAGGCAGCTAAAATCGAGGAAATGGAAAAGATGTTGAAGAATAAATTGAAACCTTCCCTTAAGGCACCATTAAGAAATAAAAAGAAGTGAATATTTTTTGTAAAGTATTTGTTTATATTTTATTTTATTTTATTCAGTTTGGTCTTTCATTTTTCGTTCCAGTTGTTGATAGAATTGACAGAATATATTTTTAAATTATTGGTGGCTGTTTTATTGTTATTATCTACTAATAAAAGAGCAGTATCATCAACGAAGGTGGTAAGAATATAGATTTCTAATTAATAAATATCACATGTGTACAATAAGTATAGAAATAGACATAACACTTCTTTTTGGTACTACAGAAATAATAAAAAGCATGGGAATAAATAAATACAAAGGCAGAAGGGCTCATTAGATTGTATTATTATTTTCATTATTATTATTTTTATAGGGTAAACTAAAACTATTTAATTAGTAAACTACAAATTATTTTAAACTTAGATTGAAGTGAATTGTTCTGCCTCAAATAAAAAATTGTACAAATATACATCGACCGAAAAATACCAAATAAACATCATCAGTCTATATTTGCGGAACTGAATATTACCTCTCTGAACTATTTACTTTAGAATCTCAAGTGACCTATTTAGATCTGACATATCTCTAAAATTTATTAAACAATACCTATAATAATGGAATAATCGATTTGAAAACCTAATCTCTTATTACTGAAAACAATATAAAAATCAAATTTAGTGGCTTTTTCCTCGTTGTCATTTAAATTAGAATAAAGTATATGACACCTTTCGTCAAATGTGCCCAGTGCTTGAAATAAGTTATTATTTTACCAATAACATTATGCATAAATAACAGCACTCAACAATTATAAGAAATTAACTTGAGTACCTATCTGAAGATAAAAGAAAATCAGGCCGAATAGCCATGGTACCTGAGAACAAGAAGAAGAAGAAAATTATATGATGTGGTAAGGAAATGGCCTCGCATATCTTGGAAAGATTGTCACATTTCCAATTGGCCTCCTTTAGGATGATAATTCTTCAAAAATGGTAATTGTCATACAAAACAGTGGGCGTCTCCAAAGGCAATTTCTAATCTAAATACTCAATACTCCCAGAAGAGAAGAAGAACTTCTTGATTTGAACTTCCTTTGTCTATTTAGAAAAGAAATATGTATCATTTCTAGAATTCGTGCCAAAATCAACATTGTGTCTTCAAATCCTTATAACTATACAGAAAATAAAATTTATTTCATATTTTTGACCCATTTGGATAGATTTTATTATTAAATATAATTTAACATTTCCCTAGTTTTTTATTGTATTATATATTATTACTATATATTTTTTTATAATAATGCTAAAAGTTCTAATGTTAGAGTGTCATATGTCAAAAATAACACATATAAATAAAAGATACGAATATAAAATGTAAACCAAGAATAATGCCTCTAAGTAGAAAATGACAACGTATTAAACAAATAATCTTTTTAAATTCCCAATAAATACTTCTCGAAGAACTTCCAGCGATTACTCTATGTCTTCATTCATTAATTTCGAAAATAAAACCAAAAAGAAGGGACATGCACTGCCCATTAAGTCGAAACTTTCCAAAACCATACTTCATACTTCGCGTCGGTCGTACAATATTATTTTGTTGGTAGTAGTGAATCATGGTTGCCAACGTCGGTGAGCCCCTGCGCCCCCTTCTGGGAGAACATCTCGTCGCAGCGGGGGCCGTGTCTGGACAATGCGTTCTTTCAAAGAACTTATTTTTTACAGTGACGGAGACTAAAAATTGTTTACACCCGAAATTCAGTTATCAAAAATCAATCATTAAATCACATACGCCATAAAAATTGCATCCTTAACATATATTGACATATTAATTTGGTATTTTGCACTTGACATGCGATTTCTTATATGAAAATTAATCTGTATTTACCAGCTTTGAAATAATATTTTTGTTGGATTCTAAATTGATGTTTTGTAAATGTCTTTGCTAGCTTCAATAGAATATGTTTACTATTATTATATTATTTTCTGAGGTTGAATCGCTGTCTACTAGCTTCAAATTAATCTAATAGAACAAATTATTTCTAGGTGTATAGAATAGAAGAAGATGAACTCGGTTTTGTATTATTAAACTCACAAGGAAGGAACCTCTTAGCTTATTGTTTGTAACAAATATTTCTGATAGCTTCAAAATAATGTAACGGTTTAGTTGCACAGTCCAAGGCACAGAAAAGGATACAAAAACCTAACCTAGCCGAACTGAACCGAACCTAACCTAACATAACCTAATTTAACCTAACCTAACCTAGCCTAGCCTAAGCTAATTAGTGCAGAAGTGATAGTTTCCCGAACATTCTCTAAAATGCCAAGGAGAGGCTGGAAAACATCTAAGACTTTCCGAAACCTTCGAGAAAGCAAAAAAGCAGAAAAATGGGATGAAACTGACAAAAAAAAAGAAGTGGTGAAATAGTCAAAGTAGGACGAACGAGAACCCGTTGGTTGTATTTTTAGGCATTTTGGTGAAGTTGGTAATAATAATAAGTTCACTCAGCTAATAGAACATTTTTGGCAGTTAAATGAGCAATATAAACAAATTAAACCTTACTACTTGTTTGATGGATATATTCTAGACCATAGTTAAAATATATTAGCTTAAAAATGTTCTTATATTTTTTCGTAAATAGAGAATTTTTAGAAAGGGAAATACATTTATTGAAAACGAATTTAGCCCTGGGCCCCCGGCACTGGAATTTTATTCGCTCTGTTGGCAGGCAATAAAGATGGAGAACCTAATTTTCGACTGAAATATACCCTATTTATTATACACTTGCCAATTTACCTCGTTTTGTTTGTTGGTTTTGAGTGCTTTTTTCTTTATTTATCATTATCATTTTTATTAAGTCTATTGTTCGCCCGCTCCAAAATTATTTATTGCTAGTATACAAACTAAAACTAAAATAGAACCGAAGCTAGAAATAGAAAAAAAGTAAAAAATAATTTAACGAATACAAATTTATTTACTATTTTCTCTAAAAAAAACCTTAAGGTTTCAACATACTATCAAAGCATTCTCTGATCTTTACCATATGGTCGCTAGTTGTTATTTTTCCTATTGTGGTCAAACACTTCCGTACGTCGGCAATCTGTTGGTTGTTCAGGTTAGCAGTAGCCTTTGGACAACCTTTGTCGAATAATTCGAGTTTCAAGGAGCCATCAGAAGTAATAGCTTCTCTTTTTTCTAAGACACATTTCCAGAAACACCGGGTCTTGTTTGTGGTTTTGCGGGGACGAGCGAAGACGTCGGACTCCAAGACGCCGGTTTTTTTAGGAATTCAGCTGTTTCTGGAGGAATATCCTCTGTAGAAGACAAAGGAATCTAGAAGAAAAAGAAGATATTGAATTAGAAGTAGATAGAGTTAAAACTGAATCTGATGGTCGACGTATTTTTATATGTGAAGTGAAGATGTTTGTCCATTTCTCTAATTCTATCTTCATCTTCTCGAAGAAAGTATGTAGAGAAAGATTTCATTCTTCTTCAGATAAATCTTGCATTGCCTTTTTCCCTTTAAGATTTTTTTTAGGTGCCTTTTTAACCGGAAATGCTCACCTTTTAACAATTTTAGATCCTATTTAGTTATTCTCACCTGTTAAGGATTTTATCAAAAACTCGGGAGACATAAAACTACAAAGACGAACTTTTTAAAAAAATATCAGGGATTTATTAGTAGAAACGATGGTGTTAATAGTAGCAGAGTAGTTGATAGAAGAAGAACATAGAAACAAGGATGATAGAATAGATAAGGATATATTCGAAACCATATTGAATATATCTTAGGGTTATTCAAAGTTTCTTTGACACAGATGAACTGTTATTTGTAACTGGTTGTTAAGTTTTTAGCAAATGAAAGTTAGATGGTCTTATTAAAAATATTTTGGTTTACAAAATCTTTAAAATCAGGCTGCAAAACATGCAATTTTGGATAATATTAATAATAACACACAACTACGAAGCAAAATATCTTTTAATTGTACGAAATTAAAATATTACGTAACTAATAAAATTGCTGTGCAACAAAACACAAAAATTTAAAAAGACTCTTCGATCACTTATTATCTTAGGTATCATAATAAAAAAAATAATCCAAACCAAAATAGGTGGCTCCAAGTGGTGACAATTTAGCATAATTAAGCCCAAGTAGACTTAACGATCGCAACCAAATTCGAGCAGATCTGATCTATTGAGCATCAAAAAAAATCTGTGAATTCCATTTCTCGATTACAAGAAGCTGCTAAAAGAAAAATTGTAAAAAAAACAAGGAACTCTCGCATATACCCCCAAAATGTTGACAACTTCTCCAGAAGAAGATAATCTAAAATTAAAACAAAAGAAAAAAGTTGAAAGAGATAAAAATAAAATAAAAGTAAAAGTCAAATATTTAAAATTGAACCAAAAACAAAATTACACTGTATGATGTTAATATATCAGAACATGAAGGAAAAGAAAATGAGATATGTAAAGTATGCGGAGAATTTGGAAAAGCAAAAATGTGGTTTCGGTGTGTAGTTTGCAGAAAGTGGGAGCATAAAGAATGAGGAGGTCATAATGATTATAAAAATTTTATATATGATTTTTAATAGGTATACTTCATCATTATTCAAGAGGTTTGGTTAATTTTGAATTAGGTTCTTATATCTTCATAAATATTACTTTTTGTTTTACTGTTAGCAATTTTTAAAACGTTATTCTTAAAATGATGGATCATTGGTACAAACCGAACATGGGGTCGGTTCTACCCGTAATGTCAGGTTAGATAAGCCACTTGTAAAATATTGAAAAGTAGTAAAATTGTCCATAAAACGTTAATTAAACTTCATTGTTATTTAGCTTTATGTTAGACGATTACCTAAAGATTCATAAAATGTCTCATAAATAATGAAGTTTCGATATGTTCCATAAATATGGTGCATTAATGGTTACGTCACAAGTCGTGATAGCCATACTTGTTAGTCTATACCCTTAGGCCGAATTGGATGACTCTGACGTCATTAATGCCCAATATACTCAGTTGATGTCATTTAGTCGAATGACAAATCAGTTACACTAGATTAGTACGCCGTCACCAGTTACATTAAAGACGTCACGACTCATCCAATTCGGCTCCTTAGTATAGAATGCACAAATAAATATAATTATGTGACGTTATACTAATAGGCCATATTGTAGCCTCGATCTTAAATAATGAGAGAACATCTGAAAATCTTAAAAAAATGTCGGCTGGCAATATTGGAACAATTGTCACTGTGTCTGTCAGATGATAGACGTTTCGGTAAGTCAGTTTTTTTCCTAAATTTTTAGTATAATGTATAATGATAATTTCGTTTTGCAATATGAAACCCAGTTCGAAACAGGCTTCTCCTCACTCAAAAACAATCACTAAAATTTCTCAAATTTTCAGTAACTCCTGGAGAATGGCCTAATTACCACTGGCATATTTACTTAAACATTGAATAAATTGCAATCTTTCAGAACTCTACGTAATCTATGTGGCTCTACCCGACCTGGTAAAAACAATTAAACAGCCGTTTAAAATCATATGCAGAAGTTTCTGGAAAACTGGAAATAATTGGAGTTGAAACTAGCAAATCAATTAGTCACATTTTCAGTTAGGGTACAGTCACAGAAAAATTTAGTTGGAAAACTTTCGCTCTTGGTGATCCCCTGCACTTGAAGTAAATCATCCAGAGGTAATTAGAGCATCTCCAGGAGATACTGAAAATATGAAGAACTCTTAGTAATTGTTTTGACAGATGATTGGGGAGAAGCCTTTTTTTGAATTTGGTATCGTATTGAAATATAAAATTAGTACTATTTACGTAAAATTTGAACAAAAATTAACTTATCGAAAAGTACGTCTGTCTGACCAACACCACCTAGAGAAAAAGGTCTAATAAGACCTAACAACCGATCTTGTCAATAAGTGATGAGGAATCATACATATTGGCTCCGCTCGTCTCTGTAAATAGGAAAAATTCTGAATAAATTGGCCCAATCATCACAAAAAGTCAAGTAAACTTGAAGGGGAAGTTTAGAAGACGAAAGTTTTGTAACCAATTCCCAAAAGATCAATTGGTGTAAACATAGTTAGCTCCAACTCCCTGGAACATCTTTGTACCCCCAAAAAATTCGGCGGTAAGTTAAGACCAATTTATTTGGATTTAATGGAATAGGTTTTAATTTGGTGATTTGTTACAGATTTGCCACTTTGCCAACGATATTTTGTGTGAAACTGCTGAAATTAATTCGAAAACTGGCCTGATGGGCAGTGCAAAATTCTTAAAACAAACCAAGTTTATCATCAACCGCATTAGGCAGGCTTCATTCTTATTATCGCGGAACGGAATAGATCGGAATGAAATGGAACGGAACGTTACATCTTTTGGACTGAAAGTTTTTTCAGTTGTTGAATGAGTTCCATAGACGAAAACCAATTGTCTGCAGTAAAATTGGAGTAACGACGTCAGAATTTCTTCGTACATCGTAGATCTGTTATATATGAGCTAGTCGATAATTTTGTCTTCAACATATTGATCAAAGAGTTTGTCAAAACGTAAACAATTTTAACAAAAACGCAATCTTTTTTTACTCTTGATTGAAGTTTCTCCAAGTTATATCTTATTTCTGACCACTGGCAACATGGCTTAGCGGTGTTACATTGAAGGAATGAGTTGGACGTCGCTCCGGTTTGACAGTACTGCAACAATATGACGACGTTGCTGAAATAGTTAACACAACAGACAATATTCTTGTAATCGAGTGTATTGTTTTTGAAATGTTATTTACTGTTTATTTATTTTAATAAATGGCAGGTACCGAGACTGCTTGAACCGATTCTTGGCTATAGAAACCTTTAACACAATTTGGTGGTACTTCGTATATTCATCTTCTAATTCTTCGTAGTCTTCTGCAGAATCAGAATCTTAACTTTTGCCTAATCAAGAATTTGTGGTATATTTGCCAACTTTATAGTCATCATCTTTGATGTTTTCATTCTCATTATCAATGTTTTCCTTATTTAATCACCTACATGATTTTTTTTATAGTCCTGCGGTCAGGTTAAGGCAATTCAAAATATATAAAAAGGCTTTCATTTGTCAAATACGATATAAATTTCATATCTGAGTTCAATTATACAATGATTTTTTATTGAAATATTTTTATATTTACTGCTCCAACTAATATAGCCAGGACGAAAATAACAAAAAATTTGGACATATTTACTAACTATTATTTCTAACAGCAGTGATAAATGTGATTTACTACAATTTTATTTATATAAAAATATTGCTCATTATGCTATTGATATTAAATTATGTATAAAATTAAATTAATAATCGTTTATTATTAATTAATTATTAATTTCCTGTACGTTCATAATAAATAAGTGACGATCAAAATATTTGGAAATTATTTATTAGTTCTAAATAATTTGAACTGTATTATTAGCATTTATATACAGGTATTAATGTATTTTTAATATAAATATAATTATTTCATACTTCAAAAATGGGTCTTTATTTTTAAACTGAATGTTTCAAATTTTTCTCTCACATGAAAACCTCTGGTCTAATTTTATGTAATTATAATTAAGTTTTTGACACTGATTTTTATTTTTATCGGATTTCCATGAAGTTTTTCTCATTTTTCTCCTACTTATTTTCCATTATTAGTCATAGTATTTTATCTTCTACGATCAAATCAGTTTGTTTCAATTTTTTTTCCGATTTTCTGCCTATGAAAATGCCTCATTTTTCTTTATTTCTTCAAAATTATTTTATTTTTCTACCTTTAACTAAGCTATTTTTTATAAATTATTTTAAATTTTATGACTTATTTTATTGAGTTGTTTATGACGGAGAAGTAAACCGTTTTTTCATTTGAAATTTTTATTGTTCTAAAATATCGAAAAGATCGCTATATAATATAATTTATAAATTTTTTGTTAATAGGGATCTTTTAATACGTTAATTATTTGGACAGTGCAGGAAAAATATATAAAAAAATACACTAAGGGTTTCTTTAGTTATGATCCAAAAATAAGAAAATTTGATAAACCCTGTATATTTTAAAGTGATTTTAACATATATGATAAAATTCGAGAAAATTATACATTGTTATTGTTTTCAAAGACTACCAAATTATAAATAAATATATTTATTTGAGAATTTCAATGGAAAATTTTGAAAAGATACCTTTTAATTTGATAAAAAAAAGGAATGGTGTCAAATGAGCGTTGAGTTCATCAGTCTGTATTCCTGTTCATATTCTATTCTTGAGTTAATAATGACATTTTTATAATTTTCACTATCTGGTGCAAAACTTTCAGATTCAGACTCACTCATATCAACGCATTTTCTAGAATCTAAGAGAAATTAAAATGATTTTGCTAATGTTTTTGAGCAAACAGGTAAAATACTAACTAATCCTTAATAATTATATTCTCGTGACAAATGAACTTTAGGCAAGGAGAACATTCTTGCAAATTATTAAATGCTGTGGAAAAAACTATTTCTTAAACAGCTGTTTGTAATATGGAAAATGGAAACGGAACTCATTAACCATTAGTTTTTCTAGAATCACCTTATTTACCAATGAAACACCCCCAGTATTTTTTTCTATGAATGAATTATTGAAGGTTATTTATATGAAATATTTTGTTTGTAATATTCTAGAATCTAAAATATAGGCAATACGATTAATATTTAAGATATGACAAGGCAATTAACAATTTAATGGCTTATAACTTTCTTAATTGAGTTATCAAAAAGCTTCATAAAGATAGTTTTATTTGCCATAAAATTTAATAACCACAATTAACCTCTAATCATGTTGTACGTACTTGAGGCTCTTTACAAATATATGTGCAGGAGCCTTAATATCCAACGACGTTTAAAAATTGTGTTAAAAATATTTCAAGTTCTTGTATAGTTATTTATTTTATTAATAGGATATGAGCATTAATAACAACATTCCTTTCCGGAAGTTGTAAGACGAGTCGATAACAGCATATTGTCAACAACTGTAAATGTTGGTAAATATGAATGACATTTCTAATTAATTTATTTGACAACCAGCGAATATTTTATTTAAAATCAAAGAACGATTGTGTAATAGCAGTTATTTTTGATATGACAACTTAATAGTTTGTTACAAACAACATCAAATATTTCAATTTCTCTTAGTTTCTATCACTATGAGTGAGTCTGAATCTGAAAATCTTGCGTCGGACATTGAAGATTGTACAACGAAAGCAATTTCGTTACTAATGCCCCCAAAATCACGAATAAAATATAAACAATCTTATGAAAGTTTTAACAAAGTTGTGTAAGGGAAAGAAAATCAAAAGTGAAACGAAAGAGAAGGTGTTACTTGTTTATTTCGAGAATCTAACTAAAAATAATACATTTTCAATCCTTTCGACATATTTATTCAATGATACACGCGATAAGATCTACAAAGAAAAATGAGAATATTTGCAAATATACTCAATTTCTCAAGCGAAAATCCGAAGTGAATAAACCCAAGAAAACAAACATTTTAAGCATGTTGTAACTAAAATTTTACAAAAACCTGACAATGAAGAGTGGTTACTAACAAAGGATTCTTTATAGAGTAATACTAAAAATTATTAATTTACATGATAAATAACAATTTGTAGGTAGTTTTCATTTTTGGACTTTGTGAAGGAGAAATAGATCTATAGATCTATCTAGATCTGTTATATATCATTCAATACCTAACTCAAATGATTTCGATAATAAATTTTTATCCAAGTAGTCATAGATAAATTACTTCTATAAACTATACGAAAATTTGGTCTTTTTCAACCCAAAATATTTCTTAATACAGGGAGTTTTTGCTCTGTCCAATTTATTTACTATTTGTGTACACCTCTTTTTAGAAACATCACAATTCTACCCTATCGACCATATCAAGCGCTTTATTCATATCTATAAATCTGCCTTTGATATACCTACTCTCTATTTGATAGTATTTATTTATTATTCAGTGTTCAAAAAATTCAACTTTACATTGATTCTATGGCAAAATTGAAGTGGATTTTTCATATAATATTTTTTGTTATGATTTTACTTTCCCTTAAAGGGGGCTCTTCAAGTTAGTTTTAATTTTCTTAATAATTAAAATATATTTTCATGAATTAATTACATTGGGCATTTTTTCATATTCCTGGGTTATTCATAATGTGGTAAAATTAGAAATCCCTAAATTAATTAATTTAATTTACTTTTTTTTTTCGAAAATATAATGTACATTTTTTTCAAGAAAATGGAAAGTTTTAGAATCGATAGGTGACCCCAAAAATTTAGTTTTTAAGGTATGCCTTTATGTGACAACTGATCCTTTCAATTCAATTTAATTTTGCCATTTATATTTTTTGAACTGTATTTCCGGTCCTTCTAAACTTTTATTTGAACTATATTTCCGGTCGTTGTAAACTTTTATGGCAAAAATCAACGTGGAGTTATTTCTATAACAAAAATAAATATCCTGGTCTATGAATTGTTGGTGTTTCCACACTCTGGGGATAATTCAGATCACATGATCGTTTATAGGATATGGTAGATATTTCATTTTCATTGTGTCTCAACTTTTATTTATTTAATATCTCATTAGACTACCCGACACGACAATAAATTTCGTTCCGCTAAATCATGGTATAATTTTTAATTTATCGTCACATTAAAGGTTGCGCTTCATTAACGAAAAGAATCCTCAACCAAGTCTTCTTCGTTTTTGTGTCCGTAATAATTTCGATTCTTCAAAAGAAATCGACAGTACTTTTGGACACTTTTTTATTAAATTTATTCTGCAACTTTTGTACCAAGCGAGCATAAATCTCAAGAATAACGCGATAAGTCAAATCGTATCTCCAATCGATATCATCGAATATAAGTTTTAACGTCTACCGTTCCATTCTTACCGAAAAATTATTGCTAATAAAAATTAATGTATCTCTATTGTTGAGCTTATATTTTACCAGATTTCAATCTCTAACACTTTCAACAATCCTTTAATCTTGCATTAACAAACAATGCGCATAACATTCTAAAAAAATCACATATATCAATGTTATTTTAACCAAAAACATATTCAATTATTAAGTTTGGTTTTAAAGAAAAAATTTCATAAAACTAGTCGAATTAAAAAAGAAATGTGAACTATAACTAAAAAATTTTACTGTTAAGGGTAAACTTCGTTTAAAGACAAAATTCATGGCTTATTTTGTTGATAAGTTAATATAAAACTTTGTGCACGCTAGCAAAATTTGTGTAGTGAAGTGTTTCACCTCACTTTAGAATGAGAACAAGCAACATTTTTTTCATGAACTTCAACATCCACATTTTCCAATTCCTATCGATTAATACCAACAGGTGGCACCCAACAAAACACTCATATGGTTCAATTATATAATTTTAATAAATCAAATTCAACTTTTGAATTAAATTAGACGTTAATTATATTAATAATCATAGTAATTGTGATTTTTATATGCTCTATTTTTTATACAACATAATCATGCATGCACATTTTATATTTGTGGATATTATCTGGATATTTTATGGATATATGTAAAACGTCTTTTAGTTGTTTAAACTGAGTAGGTTGTCTTGTTTTACATTTGATTTCAAACCTCGGTCCCTTTTCTTCTTAAGCACAAGCTGGTTTTTTGTTCTTGCATTTAAACTGATAATGATTAGTTAAATTTGTAGGTTTCGTGTAACCCTTTTGGAAACTTTGGTGTGTGCCTGGTCTATAAGACAGACTTACGAGATGGAGATAATTAATATGGATCCGAACGATGCTCACATTCTTTAAATTCTGAACACGAGAAAATATGTCTTAGAGACGGGCGAGCGAGCCCAAGAAACGAGTCCTTTAATAAATATTCAAATTTGACCCGTGATAAATTTTAAGGTTAACTTATATACCTTTTAAAAAAGACAACATATTAATTCGACAAATATTTTTTTAATATGATGGTTATGAGCCATCACGGGACTTTTTTTTTCAAGGTAATCATTGATATTTACTGTGGGAACACTTGAGGCATCGTTCACGTGTACTTGTGTTTAAAAATTCAACCGTGAAGGAATTCTGCAAGATTAAAACAAGTCGAAAATGACGTTCAGTATGCTGGATCTAAAGAAAATTGCTGGAATTGGCAAACTTTTTATTAAACTTTGGAAGACTTAAATTAAACATCATTTTTGAAAAAATATTGATATTGGAATAGGACTATCTCAATTGAGATCAGTGGTACATTTACAGTTATTCTTGATTTTTTACAAAACGAAATTTCCGTGTCATTTATTTGATTTTGTTTCAAGCGGCGTGCTACAAGGATCTGTAATAATAATGTTTTCACCAATAGATCTCATACTTCTAATTTCAATACTTCTTTCTTTATTTCTCTTCTTCTTTGTTAGTTATTCGTTTTCTTCTATTCATTTTTCCATGTTTGCATACTCTTTGTTGTTAGCTTCATCTCTTCTAATGTCTTCTCTCTTCTTATTCCGACCTCTAACTATTTGCTTTATCCATTTTCTTGCAGCCTACCTTTTCTCTTCTTTGTGTTACTTCTTGTTTCATGTATTTTTCTTGTTAGTCTACTTAGTTCCATCCTCATGAGGTATTCGTACCAATTTAATTGTCTCTTTGTTATTTTGCTCATTACTGGTATTTGTTTATTCATTTCTCGTATTGCTTCGCTGCTAACTCTATTCCATTTCATCCTTGCATCTATTTTCCTTAGATCTCATTTCAATTCCGTTTTTCATGCTGATGTGTTTCTTCTTTATTGTCTAATTCTTACTGGCGTATAAAATTGTTGGTACAGTTATTGTATTATACACCCTTAACTTCGTTTCTTTGGTTAGCTCCATTTTCCTATAATTGTCTTTAATGCATGGTACAACATGTTTGATTTTTTGCTCTGTTTGCTAGTTTTCTTCATCAGTAATAATAATTCCTAGATAATAAAAGTGGTCACAACAAAGTTCTGTCTCTTTCTATGTTATTTTTGTACTATTATCTTCTTCTTCATTTATTATTATTATTTTACTTTTGTCTGTATTAATTTGCATTTTTCCATTTTTATTTCTTCCATTCATGGGTGTAGGGTTTGTGTTCTATTGAAAGTAGGGCTGGTGCAAAATGCTTTCGCCCTTAAGTGAACCCAATGCAAACTCCAATATTCCCAATCGAAAAACACTATTAAGGGCGAAAGTATTTTGCACTGGTTTTGCTCTGCTACGGTCTCGTCGAGAATGGATTTTGCACGACTGTTGCACTGGTGTGCAATTTACCAATCGATAACACTATAAGAAACATCGTTAATGCTTCTTGGAGTTCTTCACCAGGAATTCCAATTGAGGACAGGCAAAGTAGAAATTAAAGTTTTGAATCATCAGGTTCTAATATCTCGTCTTAAGGGAAGCATACCTTTGGGCTTGTGCATAGTCTACTGATTAATGAAAACCAAGCTAGAGTGTAGTGTGTAGTGTAATCATATAAGTGTAATGTACTAGGTGTTTTGGAAACATTGAAAGTAGTTTTGGGAAATTCTCGACTGTGCAAATGTTAATTCGACAACCTTTTAGGCATGATATTCAGCAATAAAAATGTAATTAATTGATCTCATTAAGAGCACTGTGAATAAAAATTGCAAGTATCTGCTTATTTTGCATTTATATTGAAAAACCACTAGGTGCAGGTAACGGTTTAACACTTTTACAATTAAATTACAAGCAATAATTAACTTTAACAGTCAAATTGCATGTTAAGTTACTGCATTCATTTTTATTTTATAGCTTCCTTTTAATAAATTCTGTGAAATTACCCGACCACAAATTCGCCAGAGATAACTCTATGTGACAAATCAGTATTAATTTTTTTATATAGTTTAACACTATTTAAAGAAGAATAAGCCGTAGAATGGATCATTGACAAGAAAAAGAAAAATCCCACACCAACTGTAACCACTCGAACATTCTGAACATCGAATCCAATCAGAGTTTACACGAGAGTTCACATCGTTCTATTCATCTCTTTCTACCCTAATGAATTTATGACTCGAGACAAGCTTTTGTATTTATTATAATAAGATGGGGATCGTGTTGTCTGAAATTCCGCATATTATTTATGAGTTCTGTAGCGTTTCAATTTAACCGGGTCGTGGTCGGCCACTCGAGGAATCCAAACCCAACAACACAAGAAGAAGAAAAAGCAATGCTGCCGAATTACCTCAAATGTTTATTATTGTTACACTTAAATGTCAAGTGACACATAACTGTGTACACCTATTTTTTTTTTCTGTTCAATTTTAATGGTTCGCAAAACAGCTTTCAATATTGATTTGATGTACGTGAGTAAATCAACCAAAAAGAAGATGATATTCTTCAATCCGGAAGACTATAAAAACGGTAAGAAAAATCTATCGTTAAATTCCCGATGTTTGACACAATTTTTTAGTAATAATAATAATAATAATAATAATAATGCACTGTTGACCAAATTTGCCAGTAAAAGGGGCTTTTGAACTGCTCCAAAATCCAAATCCTACCCCCAGATTGTAGTTCATGTCATTGGAAATTTCATGGTTATAAAAAAATTTTGCATTGACGGATCGTTTTATCGGATTGATCGGCTGTTTGGTTTGGCAACACTGTAAAAGAAGGCAGAAGATCGGTGGGCGTGTGGAAGCAGACTAATAACAAGGATATACTTATTAGATTATAGTAATTACCCCTCCTTGGAAAATATATTGGCTCGAAGAAAGCTCGTTAATTTCTGTTTGGATTTTTAAATTGATGCTAAGGAGGGAGTACCTCAGGGCGCCGATATCGGACCCTTGTTATTTACGTTATTTATTGGTGACGCTCGACACGCGACATCAAATTTTGATAGCACCAAATCGGATTCATTCTATTGAGAAACAGTAACGCTATTTGCTACAAATGTCAAAGATTTTTTTTTATAATATATTACACTATTTTAAAAAATACCTCATTTCTCATATGATAATATATTTCGCACCAATCTTTTTCTTGTTTTGAGGTTTTTTTAGATGATTCCAGGTGCGGCTTTGGCTAATAATAATCTTTTTACACTAGTTGTCGATACATAAAAATGATCAGTCATCAACCAATATTCTACTACACCGATTCCCATATTTTTCTTAAGGTAACAAAAATATGGACATATGAATTGGCTTGGGATTCTTTAGTCCAATCAATATGTAAATTTTCCTTTTGTCCACCTACTAAGATTTCTAACATTGGGCAAAAATGCCAGAAAGTCTTTTTCCATTGCGGTCGTAAAGTACTTCAAAAACTTTCAATAATGCTTTCTTCCTATATCTGTTCTTCTTGTAAATAAATAAATATTACTAATTTCGAGGAGCAAATTTACACGAAGTTAACCTACAATCATTATCTAGAAAATGTATTCAAAAATTAAAAACTGGGCTATTAAAAGTCAAACGAACTTTTGACAAATCTTGAAGACTGAATCCAAAGATTTTTAATTTTTGTTTTTATTAATATTTGATTTTCTTTGAAAAATCATCGCCTAATACACTCTATTTATTTTTTTGGTTCCATTGTTGATTTTTGTTGTCCAAGTTCTTTTAGTTCTATTCTTAAGTAAATTTTCACATACTCAATTTTTTTAATAATTTCTTTTTGTTCTTTTCCTATATTAACTTGATTTTAGGATTTCTTTAATTTACTGTAATTTTAAATACTTCAAAAATATTTCACTGTTTTTTGAAGATCCATTTCTTTTCAGTCCACTTACTTACGTCTTAAATGATAATTCCTCATTTCTAGTTTTTTGTTTTCTTTATCAAAAGCCTTTTCCAAAGCTGTAACACCAATATTTCTTTTCTTTTCACCCTAACTTTCTCAGTATTTATTTTGTAGTCCTGTATACTTCCTTCCCCTTTTTCTAAATCCACTTTGGGATTTTTCAAATTCATTCTCAATTTTTCTATCTATAATTTAATCATCAATCTTCATTTATGCATAAATTATATTTATTTCTCTATAATTATTAAATCATATCTATTCTTCTTTCTGTAAATTGATACTATTAAAGACGTTTTCATGTATATGTTTTTTTTTAACTGCAGTATGTATTTTTTGAGGTAATTTCATTCCTGATCATCCACATTCCTAAACTGCTGTTAATTTGTCCATTTGTAGTGCTCTTCTGTTTTTATTTCTTCTATTACCTTCTTTGGTACAGCCATAGATATATGTTTCGCTTTTCGTTGTTTTGGTTCCTCGTAACAACCTCTATTATTTCCATCTATTGATTATTTCATTATCATCTGTTTACCTTTTTACACCAATATTCCTTTTTGTGTTTTCTCTTTCCTAAGTTAGTTCAGTGGTTTATTTTTCCTTTACAGTCTCTTTCTATTTTTTGATGCTTTTTCTATTTTCTTTCTATTTCATAAATTTCAGTTATTTTGTTATTAAGATCGTTGTTCAAAACATTTTCTTTAACTCTTACTTGTCTTTTTATGCGTTTTATACATAATTCCGTTTATTTCATCGTGTAATTTTTTAACCCTTACCTTTGAAGTCTTCCCTATTTAGAAAGATCTTAATATTATATTTTTTAAGAAAAAGATTATTTTTACAAATTTTATTTTTAACATTTAATACCAATTATTAAGAGAATTAATATAAATTTTGTTGGACTCACTTTGTATATTTTATATTAGATTCATGTTGGTTCTAAAATGGTTTCAAGATGGGTTCAGATTTCATTTAACTGGACCAGCATCAGCGTGAAGACTTGAAAATATTATTTTCTTATCGCTCAAGAAATTCCATTCACGTCACAGTTAAGTATTTTAACTAATTGTATGTCACTATTATTTGTAACATTGTATTTATGCACTTAAAAATTGTTTGTCCTTTTTTTAAGGTTATGCAAGTTCAATAAAAATTTGATTAATGAAAAAGTATTGACATATATCTAATTTCAATTAAATTTGTTTACTTATTGATAATTTCTATTATACTATTATTATACTTAAAGATCTTTCCTACAATATAATTTGAATGTTTCTGATCTATAATATTTACAATATTTACTTCTGCTATTTTGTTTTTTAAAAGCAATAATGTTGCAGGTAAATTTTTAAAACATTAGATATATCTTAATATATAATAATTGTGCCTTTTAACTTCTGACAAATATACGAGTATTCTGTTGCTGGCCCTCTTCTCTTCGGTCATTACGTTTAATAAGCGTTTGCAACAAGCAAATGATTTAAAGATACGTAGTTGCACATATACCATGGCAGAGTGCACTCCAATCGATCAGGTTAATTAGAAACCGAACCGCGCGGGACACCCCGCCGTGGTTCCACCCATCCCCTGCGGTTTTTGTGGGCCCCATCCGTGCCCCCTCGTTGCCCCCTGGCCCCCGCGTTCCGCACAGCACGCGCCCCTTTTCTAATTAGCGGAATATGTTAATAATTCTACATTCCTAGCATTGTTGACTTACTATTTTTTTTCTACGGGTTTTTCGGCTATTATTTATGGCTCTGTTGGTTTTCGTGCCTTAGGAATTCCAACCGAAAGGGTAAACATTTTTTCTGGGTGATTTATGGACTAATTTAGGGTAATTTAGTGTTGATTTCATCAATATTACTTACTAAAATGAAATTCATTGATATGGTGTCATTTTTAAAAGTGTAAATAAAAATTGGTAAATTAAATTTTAATTTATATTTATTTATAGAAAGAAACGAGATATGCCAAATCACTATCACATATTAAATTTTTTTTAAATGCAATGAAAATAAACTAGTCGTGTCCCAACATTTTTTTATTAATTTTACAACAAAATTTATACTAAATACTAGCAAAATCAAATAAATCTTACTGTAAATCAATCACAAAATACAATTTAATAATAAATTTGTTTCTGACAGACTTTTCAAGGTAATATTTGTACATTAAGATATGGCGACATCTTAAAAAATGTTTATATTATACGTTTATTATTTTATTAAGCAAAAAATTTCTGTGCTGATCTTAAATAGTTATTTTAACTTTTAATAAAAATTATTTGTAAAAAAGTCATATAAATAAAATATAATTTTTAAGAAAGATGCTGGTAAATTTGAACATTCAGCCTTTTTTAATATTACCTTGTATAAATAAATTCTAATATAATAAATAATCAAATATAATTAATTAATTTTACAATCTGGCAGACCTTTTAATAAAAATAGTAATAGTAACTACTAACGTACTAAAAGAAAATGATCAAATTTCCCAAAAATATATATATATACAATATATTTATATTTTAGCAATAATAAGAAAAACATTATTTTAACACATTTAAAGCCTAATTATATTTATATGTTATAATTATAACATTAAAATTAATGAAGTTACCACCTGAGTTAATTTTCCACATGAACAAACCAGGCGACATTAACAATAAGGTCTCGTGGTGCAAAAATATATATTACTATATTTATAAATGTCTACATTTGATTTAAATTTATTTTTATTTAAAAGATCATTTGTCTTAAATATAGAAAGTAGAGCTTTTTTATGTACTAACCAATAAATTTGGCAAAGTGTATTGTATCTAAATATTTTAATGCAAAACTAACCAAACTGTAATAGTCCAGTACAATTTTCAAAAATTTTCATAAAGTGTTAATTATAAAATTAATGAAAGTAGTAACTAACTTATTCTTTACAAATTGTATTAAACTGTTTGTTTTATTTTTTGTGTAAACATCAGTTTCGTGTAAGCGAGGTAAACGCGTCAAGAACAACGAGAAAATAAGAGAAAAAGGTAAAGGCTATTCGAAGAAACAGCCATTGCATGTTGTAGAATATTGGCAATTATCTTTTGATGAAGCTGCGTCATATAAAAATTAATCATTTTATAAGGAATGGTATCCAAACACACAACACCTATAAAACCTTAAGTGGAATCGATTTGGTACTAAACCAGAGTTGCCAAATTTAAAAAAATAAATGTAATAATACTTCAGTTTGAGATTTTTTCAAAAATATTCTTCATATATTGTAATTATATTTTTTTTATAAACTTTATTAAATCTTGACGTCAGGTATTTCTACATTTTTCTTTTTTTTTTTTTTTCTTAGATAAACATTTAATATTTGTAAGGGGTATGTTAGGTGTATTTTTTACAAAAATAAGAGAAATAATCCTTGCTATTTAAGTAAGTACAATTTTCAAAACACCCTATTGAAAATGTAATTTGATGCATGTCAGTGTTTTGAAAAGCCTAGAAATTTGCACAAATTAAAATTAGGTTATTTGATATTTTTCACAAAACACTGTCTTTTTTTAATTATATTTTGAGTCGTATATTAGCAATTTTATTCTTGACGAACAAAATGAAATTTGCTACTAGACATTGAAATTTCAAAATAACAAAAAAATAACTAAAACAGCTATTTTTAATATTTTTCCAAAAAAATTTTGACAGTTAATCTTGAAAATAACTATTTAAAAACGTAAATTACACATATGCATACGCATATTTAAGTTCTTGTTGTTCATTAGAGCTAATTTTAAGCTCGAAGATAAAAAATCATGCAACTTGTTTATAAACTTGATGTTCGAATCAAAAAGAAATGTATGATGCTTTGAAGTATTTCAAAACCAAATAAAAATCCATTGTATCTAAACTGACAAATAAGTCTTGCTTTTAAAAATGATAAAAAGTGGCCGTTTTTCAACTAATTTTTTACCAATTTAGGATTTCAAATTACTGTCAAGTATACTATATTTGAATATTAATGGAGAGAAAATAATGGTTCCTCACACACTTTAAAAATACTTTTCATCTGATTCTAGAGAAATTGCAACAGACTCTCTATTGATATCAATCATGCTTAAGTCCCACTTTATTTCTCTATTTCTATAATGGGATTAGAGTTTTTTTTATTAATTTTCACTTGTTACTTCAGATATTAACTTACTGAAGAGATTCAAAAAAATATTAGTTCGAACAAGGTAACCTTTAACTTAAGCTCATATTAATTCTATCAGAATAAGCTCACAATGAAAAGCGAAAGATTTAAATTCCACATTTCTTGGCTATTTTTCCAATTTTATTCTTCTTTTTGTTTAAAATTCAATTTAAACAAACTAAAATAATATCCAACACATTTTTCGTTGTACCCTGCATAATACTTCCAGAACATTTTATCCAGAATGTCATGGCTTTTTATTTTCAACCAATCAAAACTTTATTAAGATCGCACCATATAATTGACCAATACAAATTGATCATCCTTACGACGCTTTCTTAAATTTCCAACTCACAACTACGCAGTCGATCGCCATCAACTCAAAACTTAAAACGCACATTTTCCCCCCTAAAATAAAGCTGTTGCTCACGGCAAACTAAGAAAAACCAGTTAGAGTTGTATTTATAGTCTCAAGTTAATACATTTAACGACTCATCAGCAAAAATAGTTTTTGACCCTAAATTTAAGTTGTGAATTAGTGAAAAGTGAAAACTTTGTTCATAGTGAAGCTAGAAAGTCTTATATTATACAGTATAAGTATTTATATATTAAGTGTACTTTCTAGCCGTTTTTTGAATAAAGTTAGTAAAACTACTAAATGTACCATTTATTTTTGAATGGTTGAAATCGAGTATATTTAGAAAAAGAAGCACAAGCGTTTTATGCGCGACTAATTTTGCAACATTCTAACTCCTTACAATCCATCTATCGATAATAAATCATTACGCCGCGTATAAAAACATTCCTTTTTTTAGCAATTCATCAAAGACTATATTTTCAGAAGTTTACCGCGTTGCAATTTCATCATTTTTCCATTCAAGTCATCTAGAACAGCAACTTACCCTTAAATAAAAAATGTTTTTATTGTTTGCCTTAGTTTGTTGTATTCTTCTGAGTTACTGTCTTCTGCAGCATACAACTGCTTCAAAATTTGATTTAAAGTTCAAAGTTTATCTCAGCTTGTTGTGGGTAAATCAGCATCGTCAATAATGGCATGTAAAACTTTATCCAAAGCTAGTATTTGCTTGCTTAGAAAAAATAACTGTTCACAAACTGCACTGTTAAAAGAATCATTAACGTTGCCTCTTATAATGTTGGTCTGCTTGGTTTTAGTTTTGATGATGTTAGCACCTCATTTTACCTCCTTTAAAAAATTAGATATCGTAAATTTTCCATATCCCATTGCTTTTGATGACATTTTTTGCACTAGCAATTCATCATTAAAAATCATCTCCTAATATTGCCAACAAAATTAGTGAAACACGTATCGAGAAAAGTATTTTGATTTGGTGTTAAGTGGATCAATACTCAAGCAGTATTTAAGGGATTTTGTCATATAAAATAGTTGTAACCATTTGGTACAACCTTCTTTTCATGAGTGATAAATGGTCGAAATTTTAACTGGTGTATACTCTTAAGTTGCTTCCATTTTTACTACTATTTTTATCAAAAACCAAATAATTGCATTTCTATAAACTCAAATAAAAATATCAGTTTAACAATTACACTAATCTTGTATAAAAATATCCTTTCTATTATAGTTTATGAGTTGCGTTAATCCTCTTAGGCCTATTGCTATAACATTTGAATATAGTACATTAATACGATAGTCACACAGTTCGTCAATTAAAATTTTGATAGTCAAATAGTTCGTTTTCTGTTCACGAAGGATCTTGGGTTTTTGGTTTATTGTTTAGAATTTAATGCTATTTGTTAAACATTGAACAGGTCGTGTAATCTGCGTCAAGTCAATTCATAAAAATGGTAAATGTGTGATGATTCTTGCGTAATCAATTTAATACTCCGTGATATCGAAGAGTTTCTTCCTCTTAAACAATTATATCATGGGTTGAAAAGTTTGAAGAAACTAGTCCCTCATTAAACTTCAAACATAGAGGAGAAACAGGGCCTTTTACAACAGATGCACACATTGAAAGAATGAAAGAGTTTGAGTAGCATTAACAGATTGCCCATAATGATCAGCAATTAAACATGCTTTCATACTGGATAATAGTGACACATCCTTACCACGAATTTTCCATAAATACCTAATTTTTCACATTTACAAAATTCAAATATTCCAGTAGTTGAAACGTTGCGATATGCTGGTTTACAGAATTATCAGCAAAAAAATATCGCGACCTGTAAATGATCAATAAAACTTTATTCACCGAATGTTTTAATCAAATGAAGCACATTTTCATTTGAACAGATATATAAATAAACAAAATAGCCGATGTTGGAATGATCAAAAATCAATTACATACTTCAAAAGTTGAGGTATGGTGTGCACTCTCATTATCTGGGATTATTGAGTCATATTTTTTACAAAACGATAGAGGAAACAGCACAACTGTTACTAAAGAGTGCCACACACACACATATGGTTTGAATATTTCTGATACAACTATCTAGGCTTCCGGAAATTAAGTTTTTCCAATAGGATGGCACCAAAAGTAATTACTATGCTACAGATTTTCACCTCTCTTTTCCTTTAGAAGGATCCAGCTAGTTAGGGTCGTCCAGCAGCAGCTCAATTAGATTTTTAGTTAATTGGAGAGTTCAGGGTACATAACTAGAATAATTTCAGTTTAAATGCTTCTTACTTCTAGGTTTTTATAAAAAATCTAATAACTTACTTCTTTAGAGAATTAATTCTGGTAAGGATTGGTACCAGATCTTACGTGAACTTCCTGGATGTCAGGTAGCCCTCTAATTAAGCATGGTAAGTCAAGGCTGGGCTAATGCAGCTAATAGATCAGCTGATCTATACTATGAAGTAGTGGACCTGATAGAGCAACTATTTAATGATACTCTCTAGTTATCAAAGAAATAGGTATCCAAAGCAGATTGTTGGCGGGTTAGTGAGTGAAGCAGTAGCGAAATTATCTCCAGATGATGGAAAAGATTAATGCTCTCAACCTGTAAGATCTCCAGATTTTTTGTTTGGAGATTTATGAAAAGCAGGCTGTACATTGATAGACTGTAGACCATACTGGAATTAAAAACAAATATCAGATAAGACGTTGCATTTATTCAACCTAACGTCCTGCTTCGACTGAAATTTAATCAAGATTAGTAGAATTTTTACATTGAATTGGCTGTAACTTACCCTACCTTATTTCTTAAAATTAAAATGACATACTTGACTCAAATTCGTATTAGAAATACTTATAATAAATGTTTGAGAAAAAAAAATAATTTTCCCTCTTTACTGGTAGCTTTGCGCAGACGTAACGCGCAGTGTCTCTAGTATGCTCGTCGATCACGTCACATCCCTCTTGTCATTTTTGAGAACTCAATGAGCATGTAAACATGCCTACAACAATAGAGTCTTCCACTAAGTATGAAGTGGGGATTGTAATTCGATCTTCTATGGAGAGCAATTCAGAACAAATGAAGAAAACTATTGTCTCTTCTCGTTTAAAAAATAAAGGTTGGTTTTTATTTCCATTTGAATTAGAAGCTCAAAGTGACATTTATTAAAAGTCTCCTCCATTAACAGTTTCTAGTTAAAAAAATTGTACATTACCCTGTAGTCGCCTGGTACATTTCCTTTTTCGTCACGGCTCTTAGAAAAAAAATTGTTCTAACACACGAAAAAAATCTCTTTTCCGCCCTAGTTAGGAAAATCCCCTATTAAAAGTTTTTCGTGTTGTTTACTTGGCAACGTGGTGACGATATTTTACTTAACCTCTCACACACGCGTACCAACTGCACAATGAAAAACGTGATGTGCTGCGGTGGCTGGCTGCTGCATTCTTGGGATTTTTTTATGACCGTAGATATTCATATTGGTTGTATTAATTTCATTTTATTTTACTATCGCACGACTTCTATAAATTCCCCACCCGAGGTTGGATCCTTAAAAATCGAAAGAGATGGCGCCGTCATCGTCTGGCGCCAATCAAAACTCGGCACAAGACAATCAATTCCGTTCGTCGCTTATTTCGATAATTGCTTGAAAAACACAGTGGCGTAACCGACATACGGGCTTGTAAGGGTAACCTGCACTCGGGTTACCTTATTGTTGATTATCTTTTGACTGACATCGGAAAGGAAATTAACCTGTTAGTCATTACGAATCTCTCAAGAGCTCAAAAAAAGTAATTAAATATTTTTCAAATTATTTTTCGATGTAATATCACAAACTTGAAAGGAAATCTTAAGAAACTTAAAGTATTGCCAAATTCGAATTATGTGTATAATATGAAGGACTAATAGAAATAATTACGGATTGTTAATATGAGAAAAAAAGATAATGACTCGAAGTGTTAATTTAATGACTAAATATTGAACATAATAAGGATCCGGCCACTGCTTTAGATGGTCATCAATTTCACTATTTTCAAACTCAGGAGCGGATCTATTAACAATGCAAAACAATGAGGCTTGAAAACCAATATAATAGCTGAGAGATACATAGAAACATCCTAAGAAAATAAAAAACAAATAGCTACAAGAATTCTGGGGGACAAGAATTTTCAAATGGACCTATCAAACAGTAATCACAGCAGTAATTTGGAAATTATTGATTCTTCAACAGAATAATCTAGGTATAGAGTGAACTTGTTTAAATGCACAGTTACTAATGATTGTTTTCAAATTTTATCAATAAATAATAAATTTTAGTTATAATTTCATTAACCAACTCACTTTAAGCATTCAATACCTAACTCAAATGAATTTGATAAAAAATTTGGTCCAGGTAGTCGTAGATAAAACAAAATTATAAAGTGTATTTTCCTTCTTTAGAACCAAGGGATTCTACTTTATATAGATTCATTTTTTAATCTAATTTCTAAATGGGTCAGAATTCGAATAATGGTTAAATGGGAGGAAGAGATACAAACTAACGAAACAAAATGGTTTCCTGAAATATAAAATTTGACGAACATCCCCAGAGACATCTGAAAAAAATCTTGTTTTTTTGGATATTTGTGGGATTATCGGAATATTTTGAACTTCGACAATTTTGTTTCCTGAGTTTGTAACTCTTCTCTCATTTAACAAATTTTCAATTTAGACCCTTTAAAAAAAGATATCGCTGATAAAAAATAGTTACTGTGCTTATGCCCATCAATATAAACTACAGTAAAGTTGACCTCAGGAAGAACTTAGAGAACCATCCCCAAAAGCATCCCAAAAAATACAGTTTTATTGAAAAAAGATTTTAGTGATTGATGATGCAAGATCCAACATTAAATTATGTTATTGTATTTAGCATTACCCAAGTTAGAACTCTGATGTTATTTAAAATGATGATGATTTTCTTAGGTCGCTTTCCTTTATGTTTCTGAATTAATGTGACGGTCAATTTGATAACAGCATTGGACAATCTGAAACAATAAAAAAAATGTTACTAACGGTGACAATTAGAAAGAACACTATTTAATTTAAAATTAGTATATGTAAATTAACGAATAAACATAAATTGAATAATGCACCATATTTTGACGTAATAAAAAAAATTTGGAAGGATTGATTTATTTTGGATGGTACAAATTAATTTGGATGACAGATCATAATTTGAAATTGAACAAATTCAACTGTTTCATATGTTACTTTCGATAAAAACGAATCATATATAACAAGTTACATACAGTGGGTAACAAAAAATTTTTTATTAAATTTAATCACGTCTGAAAGTGAAAAAAGTACTCTTAATCTAAAATAGTTCGACATATTCTATGAAAAGCTATACCACTTTAGCTAGCTTTTCTTAGTTAGTCGTGAGCAACAGCTTTATTACAGAAGAAAGTGTAACTTTTGAGTTGATGGCGATCGACTGCGAAGTTGTGAGTTGGAATTTTAAGTAGGCGATGAAAACAATTTTTATTGGTCAGTTTATGGTGTGATTTTAGCTGATGTACGATTGGTTGAAAATAAAAAAACCATTAGATTCTGGATAGAAAGTTCTTGAAAATTAATACGAGGACAACGATATGTGTGTTAGATATTATTTTAACTTATTTTAAATGAATTAATGTTAAACAAAAAGTATAGAATTAGGCAGATAGTCAAAAAGCATGGAACTGCTTTTCGTTGTGAGCTTAATCCGATAAAGTTAAAATGTGCTCAAGTTATATTGCTTAAAATAACAGAACTATTAATTTATGAGATGTTAAAAATCAGACTTTTTATCTTAAGTAACAAGAAGAAATTAACAAAAAACTTTTAATCTTATTATAGAAAATATATGTCACTAGAGATCTGGTAATTTCTTTAGATTCAGATGACAAGTCTTCTATAAAATAATATAAGAAACCATAGCGTTAATATTATTTCAGAAGTTCATTTCATATTTTCAATTATTAACGTCTAAAATAATATTGATTGTTATGTAAAAATTTTTGATCTATTATGACGATAATATGAATGGAGGATTAGTTGCTACCATTTTAGTACGGATAATGATTTTTTTATTTATTTTTTTAGCTTATTAATCATGACGTGTGAGTATACTCCATAGTTGGTGTAATTAAGTTAATTAACTTCCTCTGGAATGATCCACTTGCATTTAATATTTAAGTGGATTATTTTTAACAATTATTTAATATTTCCTTTAATATCGCAAAAATGCAATCCAATGAAATTTTCTTTTTCATAAATAATATAACATGATGGCTGTGCACTAGCATCAGCGTTAAGTCTTGAAAATTCTTGAAAATGTTATTTTGATACCACTCAAAAAAAATAAATTCATGTACCAGTTAAGTATATTAACTAATTTTATGTCACTTTGTTTTTATAACACTTTATGACCTGAAAAATTGTTTGCCTTTTTTTAAGGTTATGCAAGTTCCATAAAAATTTAACTAATGGGCAATGAATTTCCTCTAAAGGTTTTATCAAACAATAGGAACAACTTAAAAGCATTTCGGAGATAACCATCTGGGGTAAGTCAATACATTCAATTCATTTAACTTTTTTTAATGTCATAAAATAAATTTCTACAAATTCATTTTTTACTAGTTTGCATAAATTGTACTAACTTCAGCGATTTATCAAAAATTTACCGCAGTATTTACAGCTTCGCATCGCACAGCACATTATTTTATGAAAATGTTTTAACAAATATGGTAGAAATTTCAATAAATTACTAATTCACAATACTTGAATATTCTTAATTACTATTATTTATAAGGATATGATTACTTTCTAATAAAATTTTATCATTTTCTTTAAATTTTGTGTAACAAAACTTTACAAAACAACTTTCTATATGAGATTTCATTACAACTTTGTGAGCATGTTTTCGAATTTCTGGGTATAATTATTTTCAAATATCAGCAAAATTTCTTTCCAAACAAGTATTTTTTGATAATTTCAATGAAAAAAAATTAAATTTAAACTTTTGCACATGAAATGAATCATTTTTTTAAATTTTGATACATTTAGATTTGTAATTTCGCATGTACTCAATTTTATAAGCAATAGAAATTATACAAATTCTAATTTACAAACATTAATTAGAGAAATTATTATATTACACGCTTATTGCTAAATGTATACTGTTCACTTTAACACATTTTGTGTTATTTCACGAACATTATTATTAAAAAAAAATATGTTTCCATGTGTCATTTTAGTGCATACAAAATTATTGATATTTGTGTAACTTTAATGAAATTTGTTTATTTATTGATAATTTCTATTATACTACTATTATAGTGAAGGATCTGAACCTTCCTGCAATATAATTTGAATGTTTCTAATCTATAATATTACAATATCGTACGATTTTTTACTGTAGTCGACGCTACGCCTCTGGTAGCGAAGCAGAGTTAACTTGATCATTTTCGTTGTCGTTAAATATGATTGTAATTGGTTCCCATTTGTGTATAAGCAAAGCATACATGATAATTATGGACAGCATCGGTTGCTTTCGAATATTACTGAATAATAAAAACGAACGACAGTAACATTTTTGTCTCAGGAATTCTCGTGTAGGTATAAAATTCGAAAATTAAGCTTGATTATGGATATAAGGAGGTTTTCTCAGGCTCCACTGCATGTCGTCTTATCTATTTTGGTTTGCTGTAATAGGGAATGTTTATTTTCACTTGATTCAAATTTTACATAGAAATGAAAAATTTTGAGAAAATCTAACACGTATTTCTATTACTATATCAACAACTTCAAAATTATAAATTAAAATATTTTGTCACTCCTTACAGCAGAGAAAGGAACTCTGCACCAATTTATTCATTTCATTATTATTTATAACATAAAAAAACTGTTAATTTTAAATTTATTACAGAGACAACAGTGGTTTACTAAATTGAAACTATTATTGACAATTTTTTGACAACTACGTCAAAGCTAAGTGGGGTAAATTTAAATTTTGTGTTCATTTATGAACGGATATGAATTTACCATATGCAAAAAAATATAAATTACTTGAATAGTCAATTCCATATTGAATTAATAAAACCCATCTTAGATTTTATAATGTTTACTTGTTTTGTTTATGGTTTCGAATTTGATTTTTGTTATTTTTATTTAGAATTTATATTTTTTGTTATTTTATTCATTTATTTGATTCACGACCAATTTTCATTTCTAATTTTTTTTTATAAAATTCAATAGTATTTTTAATGCGAATTATATTTCTCAAATAAAAATCCAAAAATTTTAAATTTTCATACCATTACAATTGGTGCCCACTTGGGACCCAAAAAATTACAAAGCCCCCAAAATTTTGCAATATTTCATACTATTACAATATTGTAACAGAATTTATATAAAATCTGATTATATTTAAGAAAATATGTAAATATTTAGCAATATTAAATCAAGAAATATAATGCGGATTTTAAATTATAAATAAATTATAATTTTTCAAAAAACCGAATATCTTCCGAAAAAACTCATGTGTTCAGATATATAAAATTAATAGCAATTTGTTTGTAAATCCTATATTAACAAGTTCACATGACTTGTTTATTTTTGGTATATCGTCTAATTTGAGTAATTAGTGTTTAATTAAATTTAGAGTTTTAGATATTGAGTCTAGATTCATATGAAATTATTAATTTAAAATTGAACATTAAGTTTAATAGAGAAGTATATTAATTGATTTAATTAGAATTTTAATTTGATTATAATTTATAGTCAATTTTATAAAATCTAGTGGAAATTATAACAAAAGCTTTGTAACATGTTAAACAGATTAAAGAAGAAAGTAAGTTTCAACGTAAATATTAATTAATAAGTGATAAGATGTTTTATTAAAAAACCAAGGTTGTTTGAAAATAAATTTTATATGAAAATTAAATTCCATAAAGGTTAAATTATAAAATGTTTCTAAAGCTTATTATTATATATGTGAACTTAACCTCAAATTTTTATAAAAAATGTGAAAGTGATAACTTTTTTGTTTGCTTTTGGAATTTGCCTGGTGATGTGTATTTGTCGGGAACCACAACAAAATTTGGATTTTCAAGAGAAAATTAATCTTTTGTCCAACAACACATAAGAAAACAACGTGAAAAGGTTTTGCTACTAATTGGTTTTACATTTGCTATAAAGACATAAGAGTTGGTTCATTGAACTAATAATTATTTAGTCACAGTTTAATGACAATTCTGTCTCATTTAAATTTAATTGCAGTAAACTTAAATCTCAAATTAGTTTGTTATTAACTTAAATCTGAATTTTCATATCAATTTTAGAACCCCAAATATTTTACAACTAAAGTTGTACATTTAGGTTGAATTGCGTGTTATGTTGGCATACTCCAAATTTCTATCTTCTAGAATATTCTAGAAGATTTAATAAGGAACGAGTTGGACTTGCCTTAAGTTTTTTATCGCTAGTTTTATTCGATTTCTAATTCCCGCTCACCCCAATTTATTTATATCATCTTTCACCAAACTCTCTTTGTTTCACATCCGTTCTTGTCATATTTCACAATTTACAACCATATCTCTGATTCATTGACACGAGCGTATGTCGCGAGTGATCCGAGGGGCGGCCGAGGGTAGGAAATGGCTCGGAAGAGGCTCCATCCACCCCTCAGTAATAACAAATATACAATGACTCGAATTGCACGCTCCTTGACTTCGGCGCGAAACCAATAATTTACGGATAATGGCACAAACGATTAACTGAGATTTCGATAACAAAGAGGGAAGTATCAAGTTGGTAAATATAGATTAAATATAAAATAATAAAAAAATGTTTTTGTAAGCATACATGCAAATTTCAAAAATCTTAATGATTGTTTCAAGCTTACTTTGTGGAATATATCTATTTTAAATGCAAAAGGTAAAATCTACTTATCTTAAACAATTTTCATAAGAATATCTAAAAAGTAAATATAAAGGGATAAATTATACTTATCTGAATTTCCGTAGTATCACAAAGGTTTTTAAATGATATTTTGTCGACCAGGTTTCGCCTATCCAGCATTGTCAAAGAGTGACATAATATTGACAGATTTCTTATAAGCGTAAGTTACTTCAATACACAAAGGTCGATGCTTCTAACAGTCGATTACTTTTTGCTTTTGCCTTTGCCAAAAATCCCAATTAATGATGCATTTTATAGTCAACAAGTTGGTATGTTTTTTTATTGCATTCATATTCGATACAAAAAACCAACTTTTTGGATGGAAGACAGCAGGAAGAGGATCAATCGAGGTAGGAACTAATTTATTTTATTTACATTCCTTGGATTATGATTATATGCAAATTAGAAAGAGGTAAATGGGAGCAATCCAGAATAGAAAAAAGCCTGTTCAACTTTTATAAAATCAGCAGTTTCGTCCGAATTGAGAGGACCCGCAGGATCTGCAATGGTATGGGAAGTTACTTCATGGGACTACCCTGATCATTGATGAGGAGAATCCCAATCAAGCTGTAAATGTTATTACTATAGTATATACAGTGATTAATTAAATATCGCCCTGTAGATAAAACTTATTTTTTATTTAACATTTTCTAAATTACAACATTCACTGTTTATTTAATATTACGTGGGTGAAAGTTTTTTGGGCAAGGTCGCGATCGGATAACAAATAAACATTTTTGTTAGTCATCAAAATTAATAAATATTGGGATTTTCTTGGTTGGGAAAATAAAAAGAGATTGGAAGTCAGGTTTGGCATCTCGGATGATCGAGAAGTTGATTGTGCCTACCCCTGCGATTAAATGTGTTAGTTGTCTAAAAATGTAAGTTGCCCTAAAATTTTGTAAGACTTCTTTTTATTCATAGATAAATAAATTGTTATTGTTTCACTCAGCCACTTTAATTTACAATAAACAAGTTTGGTAATAGATTAAACCCTCGTTAAGATAGTATTAAGGGTCTTTACATACATTTATTTAAAACAAACAACATAATATTTAGTTGTTTTTATACACTTTTTGTTTTTATCTTTTTGAGATCTCCTTTCTTTCATGTTTTATTTTGGAGTAGTTCTTACTGACTTCAATTTTAAAATCTCCAAATTAAAAAAGGCAGGTTAAAATAGTTGATTTAAGGCACTAATTAAGCCACAATTTAAGCAAAACCCGAGAAAATTCTGATTTCATGCCAGAAAAGCAAGCAAAAAAAAAATAAAAAGTAAAAAACGATCTTACGAGAGCAAAACTTTAGGATTGTTAGAAACAAACCAAAAAGAGAAAATGAAATTTTAACAGTTTTAAAATATTTAACTGATTGCGCTGTACATGTTTTTGGTTAATAACTCAAAAATTAATTATACAGATATATCGGGGTTTATATTATTACTCCACAATTATTATCTTCGGAGATACATGAAGAAAATGTCGATTTGTTTTAAAATTTTACTCATTAATAAAAATGAAATTTATTACATGGTGTTCACACATAAAAGAGTAGGCATCAGTAATTTTTTCCATGCACTTTATTCTAATTTTACAAAGAGGAAATAAATGACCACCTATTCTTTATTTTGATACAATTTTCGATTATGTTATTAGTTTTTCCATTAATTTGGGCAGTTTTTTAAATGATATTGATTAATTTTTGGACAATTCCGTTAGTTTTTCCTGTATTTTAGACAGTTTTTCAATAAATTTGGACAGTTTTCGGCTTGATTTTGAAAAGTTTTTCCACGATTTTTCTTTTTTTATACAATTTTAGTAGTTTTTCTTTCATATTGAACAGTTTTTGAATGAATTTATTATTATTATTAGTTTTGATTTAGAATTAATTTCAATAATTTTGATTCTTTTTAGAGGAAGCTAGTAATTAGTCCCGACATTTTTATATAAAAAACTATTATTTTTTTTAAATTCTGTAGAATGTAAATTATTCAAAATGTGATATTGTATATTTTCCAAAATAAGGTTAGGTTAATTTTAACCATTTTCTGGATCATTTTGATTAACTTTTGGACAATGTCCTTCGTTTTTCTTTCATTTTCAACAGTTTTTGAATCAATTATGAGCAATCAGGACAATTTTTGAATCATTTTTCCAAATTTTTCGACAATTTCATATTGGACAGTTTTTGAACCAATTTGGACAGGGTGTTCGGTTAGTATTCACAAATTTTTGCAGTATTTTGATTAGTTTTCAATCAAATTTTGACAATTTTTTGGGTAGTTTTTTCGCATTTAGTTTTTCTGAACAACAGACGTATCCATAAAATTGAGTAATTTCTCCGGAAAGTAGTTAATACTAAAAATTTTGTATGTGTTCACTTTCGCCCATTCCTGCAAAAGGCAGTGTTCCTGCGATTTCGTAAAGTGAAATATTGAAATAATCATAAGGAAACCCACAACACTAAAGTTTATGTTTTTCTTCAATTTCTATAATTAATCTTTCCTCACTCACAATTATCAATAAATATTGATATTTAGCCTACATTTTACCTGCATTTATTGCCAAAGATACTCATGGAGGCCCAACTGCTGAACTGTGCTGAAATAATTGCGGTTTACTATCAATAATAAATATTTATTCCAATAATGGTGTTAACAAAATGCATAAAAGCCATTAAGTACTGCGGCATGGGATTTTTTTATGAATGGTTTATTGCAACTTTCATCGTCTTCTACCAATTTCAAGCAAATATTACTGTTTTGACGAATTTTTAGACGAGGCAACCTATACATTTGAGGTGAAAAATTACTGCAGGAAAAATCGTAAGCAATATTTATTATTTGTGTGGAGTCCCCGAGCTCCCCCCGAGTTCTTCGCAGCGGGCGCTAAGTGTGTTTCGAGATCAAAGCCTCAAAACACATCATCACGACCACGGCCGTTTATGAAGTACTACTACTTAAATTTTCCTCTAGTTGTTATTCATTTATTTTTCCTGCCTTCGATTCTTTTTGCCCTTTTTTACAAGCGTCGCTAAGTGCCTCAAACGATCGAGCCAATTATTCTTTATATATTTTTTTCCGCGACGATAAATCGAGGGTGTTTGCTACTAGCTCTACAGATTTGATCATTGTAAATAAATGTTAACTATTTATTGGATCTTAAAGAGCAAAATCATACTTAATATAAAAACTTCGACAGGTGCCGCCAGTTTCGTCACTTGGAAATTGTTGGCATCGAAGCCGGTGACATTATTTCCACATTTCAAAACTGTTGATTTAAACGAGCGCCGATTCAAACAAATATCATCGAGAACATAGTAAAAAGCGCTATAACATTATAACATATGTTCTCTGCTACA
The DNA here is from genome assembly GCA_951812935.1 of Hermaeophaga mercurialis. NCBI lineage: Eukaryota > Metazoa > Arthropoda > Insecta > Coleoptera > Chrysomelidae > Hermaeophaga > Hermaeophaga mercurialis. The sequence goes on from OX638363.1 coordinate 3,167,819, forward strand.
CCGAACGAGGTATTTAATAATATCCCGCTCCCTTTTTCGTTGAATACCAATAACATCGAAGTTGGTAAAGACAAAACATCAACGCAAATCAGTGACGTACACAAATATAAAATCATACACCAGAAATAAAAATAAAAAGTAATTGCAATTAATCAGCAAACAATCCAATTAATTTCAATAAATATAAAGTATCTAAAAGCTATCAAATGCCATTCACAATTAGTTAGAAGTACAATCAACCAGAGATGTTCACAAGAAATCAGAAGCCTTAAGAAACAGAAATGTCCTGATTGTAATGTTTCAAAAGCGATTAGAATTGATCAGAAGCAACTAAAAGTAATTAATATTATTTATATATAATCAGAAATGTAATTAAAATTGTTCACAAGTAACTATAACAATTCATATGCAATAACAGTAATTTCTACAAGGATTTAAAAATTAGTAGTAGTAAGTAGTAGTAAAAGAAGCCAAAATTTTCCATAATCAATTGTTCAGAAACAATTAATACTTATTAAAATTATATACATGCAATATCAGAAGTGTAATTAAAATTGTTCACAATTAATTAGAATATTCCATAAACAATAATAGTCATTTCTAGAAGTAATTAGAAGTCACAAGTAATTAGATTGATCTATAAGTAATAATAGTAAGTTTAAGTATTTATAGTGTTCACAAGCAGTCAAAAATACCCATAACCAATCAAAAGTGCTTAGAAACAATAAGATATGTCCTGATTATATTAATGTTTCCAAAAGCGATTGGAATTGTTCAGAAACAATTAAACGTTATTAAAATTATTTACATGCAATCAGAAGTGTACCTAACAATGTTCACAAGTAATTAGAACGATCCTTAAGCAAAAATAGTAATTTTTACGAATGAACAAAGAGTCTGTAATAAATAAAGTTGACAAGCAGCCAAAAGTTTCCATAAGCAATCAGAAGTGCTTAGAAGCAATCAGAAATATCCTGCTTATATTAATGTTGCCAAAAACAATTGAAATTAAGAGTCATTAAAATTATTTACGTGCAATCTGATTAAAATTGTTCACAGGTAATAAGAATGATACATAAACAACAATAGGAATTTCTACAAATAGTTAAAAATATCTACATAGAGTCTATAAGAAATAGTGTTCACAAGCAGCCAAAAGTATCCATAAGCAATCAGAAGTGTTGATAAACAATCAAAAATGTCCTGATTATATTAATGTTTCCAAAAGGGATTGGAATTGTTCAGAAGCCATTAAAAGTCATTAAAATTATTTACCTACAATCAGAAGTGTAATTAAAATTGTTCACAAGTAATTAGAATGATCCATAAGCAAAAATAATAATTAGAAGTACTCCGAAGCAATAAAAAATATACAGCTTATATTAATGTATCCAAATGCAATTAGAAATGTTCAAAAACGATTAAAAGTAATTAACATTATTTACATGCAATCAGATGTGTAATTAAAATAGTTCACAAGTAATAAGAATAAACTATAAGCAATAATAGCAATTTTTACAAGTTTTTAGACATGTCTACCAGACGTCTATAATAAATAATGTTCACAATCAGCCAAAAGTATCCATAAGCAATTAGAGGTGCTTAGGAACAATCAGAAGCGATTAGAATTGTTCAGAAGCGATAAAATTATTTATAGGTAATCAGATGTTGTTCCAAAGGAATCAGAAAGATGGAGAAGAAAGAAGAGTAACCAAAATCAGAAGCATCTACAAGTTATTAAGATGACTTCAACTATAACTGATTTTTATCTTTTTTCAGTATTCGGAGGATTAAAGGATACTTTTCTTTGATGGGTCCGCTACTGTTTGTAGTCGAATATCCGATTGCTGTTAGCTATTATACAAAGTCTTTCCCACATTCGACGTAGTTGGCGTTTAGATAAAAACGGTGTCCGTTTTATCCTTTAAAGGATCGGATATTATCACTTTTTGCCGGTGACTTAAAACCGATATAAAATTAAATTTGCGGTCGAGTTTACACTGTAAAACATTTAATGGTATTACTTTTTAGACACCAGAAGGGTTTTAATATTTTATAAAGTAGATCTATTAAAATAAAATAAAGCGAGTTTTTATCTTACTTCTGAATCGTTATCGTAAATTGTAGAATTTTACAATACAACTTTTTCTAGTTTTATTTAAACGGCTATTTTTAATGGCATTAATGACTCATTATTTGTCTGTCTTTAATAAATACTACATTTTTTAATAAATTTTTAGCTTTATGTTATTATTTTTATTGAATTCAAGCGATTAATGAGAAGTCATTATCAAACATAAAAATTTTGGTATTTGTATATTCTTCAAAAAAAATCAGAATTGCTTAGAAGCAATTTGTAGGCTCCCTAAGTAATTAGTAGTCTCTAATTTCAATTGGAAGTGTCCGGTTAGCGAACAATTAAAAGTACTTTCAAGCAATCAAAAGTACATGCAATCAATCCGAATCGCTTAGAAGCAATTTGTAGGTTTCACTAGCATTTAGTCTCTAAATTCAATTAGTAGTGTTTTATTCGAAAGCAATTAAAAACAACTGGTTAGCGAACAATTATAAGTAGGACTTTTAAGTTGCTTACGAGTAATTGCAAGCAGTTAAAAGTATGTGCAAGCTTTCACATTTGTCTAGAAGCGTTTTGTAGGGTCCACAAGCTATTAGAATTTTCTAAATTCATTAGAAGTGTCCGGTTCGAGAGCAATTAAAAATGTCCAGTTATCGATCAGTTAAGTAGAAGTATTTGTAGGATCTACAAGTATTTAAAAGTCTCTAAATTCAATTATAAGTTTCTTACTCCAAAACAATTAAAAGGGTACGGTTAGCAAATAGCACTTTTAAGCTATCAGAAGTATCCACAAGCAATTAGAAGTATCTACAATTAGTCAGAAGCACGTACAAGCAATCAGAAGTAAGTGCAAGTAATCAGATTTGTCTAGAAGCAATTTGTAATATTCACAAGTAATTAGAAGTTTCCAAATTCAATTATAAGCGTCGGGCTCGAGAGCAATTAAAAACATCCAGTTGGTAAACAATTATAAGTACTTTCAGGTAATCAAAAATATCTCCAAGCAATATCAGTAGTATCCACAAGCAATTAGAAGCATCTAAAAGCAATAGGAAGTGTGTGCAAGCAATCAGAATTTTCTAGAAGCAATTTGTAATATCCACTAGTAATTAGAAGTTTCTAAATTCAATTAAAAGTGTCGAGTTCGCGAGCAATTAAAAGTATTCAGTTAGTGAACAATTATAAGTACTTTCAAGCAATCGGAAATATCTTCAAGGAATCATAAGAATCTACAGGCAATGTGTAAAAGAAATTTGTAACGTCCACAAGCAATTAGAAGTTTCTAAACTCAAATACCATTGTCCGGTTCGAGAGCAATCAAAAGCAATCAGAATCGTTTAGAAGAAATTTAAAAGGTCTCCAAGCAATTTAAAGTTCCTAAACTCAAATAGAAGTGTCCGTTTCAAGAACAATTAAAAGCAATCAGAAGTTTCTACAAGCAATCGAAAGTTTCTATAACCAATCAGAATCGTTTAGAAGAAATTTACAAGGTCCACAAGCAATTAGAAGTTTCTAAACCCAAATAGAAGTGTCCGTTTAGAGTATAATTAAAAGCAATCAGAAGTCTCTAGAAACAATCAGAAGTATTGTCACGCAATCAGCAGAGTGTTCTAGCAATCAGAATTGCCTAGAAGCGATTTATAAGATCCACAAGTAATTGTAAACTAATTAGAAGCATCGGATTTGAGAGCAATTAAAAATGTCCGATTTAGCCATTAGTATTTTTAAGCAATTACAAGTTCCTACAAACAAAAATGGATGTCAGGTGTAATCAGTATTATTTACAAAAAGTTCAGAAATATTCACAAATAATTAGAAATATCTACAACTGATTAGCTTATCTACACGGTATCAATTACAATAAATAATCGAAACGATAAATAGAAAATAAAAAGCAAAGATAAAAAATATTTATTAAATTCTCCCTTGGACGCCTAACGCCTTTGAGTTGCATTCATAATATTTTGGAAGCAGTAACCTGGCTCTATGAATGTCATAAAGTAAATAAAATCGAGCTAATCAAAATACAATGGAATATTTTATCATAAACATATGTCCAGATTAAGGTTATGAATTTATGAGGTACCACTTTTGTGTCTAGATATAAATGTAAATACGTCTACAAAGCAGGTGCCTCTTGGGCCTTTATGTCAAACCAATTGTCAGGCAGCTCGTGAATGTGTCCAACGGTTTAATTTTTTATTAATTGACATTATCACTCTTTATCAGCTTTGGTTTCTCACAAATTAGGGATTAGATTCAAAAAAATGTGAGAATTACACCAAAATAAAACAGTGCTTAATTTATTTGAAAGATAAACGTCCAATTTGTAATATGTTATTTGGTTTTATTTATATACGTGTTACCCTCCTATTAATTAATGTATTTTAGTAAAATGCGTTTCGAGCTTGACGTGAGCCCCCTTCAGGTGATACTTTCAATTTTGTTAAAAAGAAAAGTAAATCACTTGTAAGGTTTTAAAATGGTGATTTCAAAATTTAATCAGAGTTAAACGAGAAAAATTTTAATACGTAATTTTCATTTATTTTTGGTCTATTATGTCATGTTACCGTTATCGTTATTAATTTTATCACAAATTGTGCTTAGTTAAAATTTAACAGAAGCTTGGTATAAAAATGCCAAATTTGGCGACAGTTTGTTCACTATAGCAAACAACAAGTCTAATTAAAATCCAGATCCGACAGAGCAAATGTTAACGTTTTCGACTCAAAAATAACACTCTATATTATTTTGAAAATATAGGATGTTCTAAAAAATTGAAGTAATTTGATTTGGATCAAGTTTTTTTCAAATTCTCGAATTGGTGAGCTTCATTTTTTCGTTAAAAATAAGATTAAAAAAAATGTATCTAGCATAGCAATCATTTTTTGTGGTAAAGATACAAAAATATTTTTTTATGTAATAATCAAATATTTCGTACAAGATTGCTTCTATGATGTAAAAGATTTATTCTACTTTAGAATTAGTCTTGGTTATAATGAAATGTATATTGTAATTAGTATGTAGTTTAATAAATTTAAAATTTTTATCAAGAAAGTGTCAATATTTTAGTTTAACATATTCTCATTTCTTTATTATTCATATTCTTTGATTTATTAGGGCAAAAATTATAGAATGTACAGAACTTAAAATTTATATTTTGTTGAAATGTGTGTGGTTTACATAGATTTGCCTACAGGCAAAACCAGTTGTATAAGTAGATTAAATCTTTTACATTTTAATTTATTAGAAATGAAGATATGAAACTTTAATTAAGTCATTTTTGCATGTAGAGTGATGTCAAAAAAAGTTCTTTTTTTTATTTTTATTTGCAACAAATTAACACTGTGAATATATTCCCCTATACAGGGTGTCCACGAAAATAATGCGAACTTTTAAATGGTATGTAAAACGTGTCATTACATCATTAGTTTACACAAAAATTCACTTTAAACATTTACTTAAAAATTTATACCTGGCAACACTTCACGCTTTTAATAAAAATATCTGTCATGTAACCATGGAATATTTACCTGATAAATCATAAAATTGTGTTAGTTTGGAGATGATTCAGATCGTTTAATCGATTTAAGTTTACCGGTTGGTAAAGTAGTTTCAATTATTTAGGGAAAAATTGCATTTTATTCAAATCAAGAATATAACGCCATGTTAACTAATCTAATCCGCGATGTTTTGTAGTATTGTCTCAAAAAAATGAATGAATTAAATTTAGTGACTTACCCCAGGTGGGAATTGTTTTCAAGTTGTTCCTATTCTTTGATAAAACCTTTAGAGATATAACATTGTCGATTAATTACATTTTTATGGAACTTGCATAACCTTAAAAACGGACAAACAATCTTTAAGTGCATAAAGTATAAAAAAACAAAGTTACAAATTGTAGTGAGAGAATATTAGTTAAAATACTTAACTGTGACATAAATGGATTTTCTTGATGTTGGTCCGTAACCATCGTTGGCTGTATCGGGAATGATTTCAAGGTGAATAATTTTCCTGCCTATGGCTGACATATTTCAAAAGTAAGACCATTTTTAGCGTTGGCGTTTACAAAATACCAAGTTTTATATTTCTCGTTGTGTTTGAAGATTTTTTGAAGAGTACAACTCTAAAATTTGTGTACAAGAAATATATTGGATTGTAAATAATCATTATTAGAATTAAATGAAATCTGAACCCACCTTGAGATCATTTTTGAACCAACTAGAAAAAAAAAAATAGTATAACAATATATTAACAATAAAATTTACTTACTTGAAAATCCCACTATATATAAACTACTGTTTTAATATATTAATAAAAATTGCTGTTGAATAAATGTTGTTCTTGTAGAGTGATATTTTTCAGGTGAAAAAGAACCGTTACACTATTTGGGAAACAAATTGCCATTCGAAGTAACAAATATCGCCGTTTTTGCAGTTCCAGAAAAGGCGACCGATATGAAAAGCTACAGTTGTCATGTGGCACCTGTCAGTCAACTCTGAAAGACGACTAAGACCACCCATAATCCTTGATTTGGGTAACCCGTCCACCGAGAAACTAGACAATACATCATTTCAATCTAGGGTATTGTTCACAGCCGCATCCAATTTTGCACCAAACGAATATGTGCCTTCTTCAAATTGGATTAATATGTACAGATACTTTAAAAACAGCTTTCTTTTAAATTAGTAATGAAATATATAAAGACGATTAATTTTGTGCTATTGTTGAATAATATAAACCCAAAACGGTCGATTTTAGATAAGGTATCCCATTTGTTCGAAACTGTCTGACGTCCTAATACATCTGCCTCAAAAAGCCATAAATTATGTTTCACTAGACTGTCCAAAATATTTTTATGGTATCGGTGCCTATACAAACCGTTTCTACATTTTTTTCTATATATTTTTTAAATGACTACGTTGACTTCATGTCCTTTTCCTTCTTAAATATACTGCGCAAAATAAATCAAGGACCACTGTCAAAATTTAAATTATAAAAGAATCATTATGGTAATTTTATTTTAAATTAAAATAGTGCATTTCCAGTTCTATAAAAGTAAAATAAACAAATTATTTACCTTATAAGATAACTTTTTAGAATTGTCGGAAATTGAAATAAATTTCTATAAAACAAACTGATTTTCACAATTTTTAAACCGATTCAAATAAAGAATTTGGTAATGAACTGATTTTGTTTATTTTGACATTTAAAAATATTTTCTGCAAAAATTTGAATCCACCCAATGAATAAAAATTTTTTGTATCTCATTTCTTATTTATCATTATTTATGTATTTCTCCTTGATTTTCGTTTGTATTCAAATATTGTGTAAGTTAAAAATTTATAAATAAAAACCTCAGGATTTTTGCAAAGGTCATTCCATCGCAGAAATAATTATTGATATATTAATTTCTCTGTCCCCCCATTGTTGAAAAAAATCCACTCAATTTTAACGTATAATACCTTAAGGTCACTTATATTCAAAACCTACTTTTTACCATTACTGATTTTTATTTCTATTTAAACTTTTGACGCGTAATTAAACTAATCGCTTTCGATTGATGGGACGTCCCATACAAAATGGTCCAGGACAGTTAATCTGAAGACGACAATGGGCCTACCACCGTGAAAGTACACAAGTTCGCTATCTACCAAATTGAAATTAGGAATAGTCTTGTTTTCGAGATAGCGATCAAATGAGGAATGTCTACAAGTTCGATGCGGTCGGACACGTGGTGGCTAAACATCGAACACCTGGACTAGAATTCGATGTTAAAATTGATGGTAAATTAATGGGCAATCAAAGAAAAGTAATATGGAAAGGAATTTCGTTAATTTATCTTTCGGAGTGGATGAACAAAACAAATGATATGGCATTAATTTTTTGCAAAATCGAATTCCAGATCAAGATTTACCAACTTGTGATTCTTGTAAATATTTTTGATGATTTAACACCAATACTCGAATACGAATACTTTGATTGACTGTGAATATTTCTGATTGCTTGCAAACTTTTTTTATTACTCCTGGAGAATTCTAATTACGCTTAAATATATGTGATTACTGAAAGACATTGAGAATTATTTATGGATCCTACTGACAGCTTTCTTCCAATTGCCTATAAAGACATCTGATCAATTATGAACTCTTCTGATTGACTATGAATACTTCTAATTACTTACAAATTTCCTTATTACTTCCGAAGAGTTCTAATTAAAATTAAATATTTCTAATTGTTCATAAACATTGGAATGTTTGTGGACCTTAACGATTGCTTGTCAACACTTCTGTTTGCTTATGAACACTTGATTGGCTGTGAATACTTCTGATTATTTGCAAACTGTTCCTTACTATTTCAGGACAATTCTAATTGCATTTAAATATTTCTGATTGCTTATAAATATTAAGAAGTATTTGTGGACCCGACCAATAGGTTTCTTCTAATCGCTTATGGAGATTTTTGACTGCTTATAGACTTGTACTAGAACCGTTGATAACTCTTCCTAAGACTGAGCACTGTTGATTGGTTAGGAAGTAACTTATTGTGCTTGTGAACACGTCTAACAGACAAGTTGGAAAACATTCTATTATGGTTCCTAAATACTTCTGATCGACTGAGGAGACTTCTGCTTATTTTTCAAAACTGTTGATTGCTAGCAGAGGTGCAGAGAGTTTTAATCGTTTATGAAAATTTCTGCTTTTTGTCATTGCTGGTGAATACTTCTAATTACTTGCGGAAGCTTCTGACAAATACCACTTACAATTAAATGTATTAATAATTCTAGTTATAATGCTATTACTATTTTTTGTAAATTCTGATTTGAGAGGAATCCAAACTTAGCTTTATATCCGAAAAAATTATCATACAATACGATAGATTGGTGAAAGATAGCGTTGGTAGACGACTTTATAAAATGTAAAAAGAAGTCCCGTGGATGGCGGTGCGCGCATTCTTGATCAACTGATAGAAATAAAAAATTATCGTACTATCAAAAATAATGTGTCGCGTGCTCCGCTGCTATCTGGGCATTCCATCTCTCTAACGTTCAATGAATTTAAAATATTAGCTTTGTTTTCGTTTTTACGTGACTACGCCATGCTAAAAAAAATGTCAAAGCTATTTCACATATTGTTCAATATTTTTTAATAACAGAAAGTACTTTTTCTACAAATGGAATCGTAGTTGTTTTAACGAAATAATACTAAATAATATCATAATTGATTTTGAACAATTCTGATGGTTTGTGATTTCTTCTATGTTCTTGTGAATACTTCTAATGGTTTGTAATTTTAATTAATTAATTAAATTAATTATAATTGATCATTGAGACTCGTGATTTCTTGTAGAAACTTCTAATTGCCTGTAGATGGTTCAGATTGCATATAAAGGATTAAGGTTAGTTGTACACATTTGTAATTGTTTATGGAAACTTCTAATTGCTTGTCGATATTTCTGATTGCTTGTGGATATTTCCAATTGCTTGTGGATATTTCCAATTGCTTGTGGACATTACTGTAAAGTTTTATAAAGACTTATGGACACCCTTAATTGCTTATAATCACTTCTGACTAATAAACTTTTCTGATTACTTATTATGAATACGTCTAATAAATAGCTTGATGATTTATAATTGTTCCTATTAGCTTCTGGATAATTACTAGGACTTCTGATTGCTTGTGGAAACTATAGTTGCTTCTAAAGATTTCAAATTGCATGTGGACGGTAGAGAAGGGTTGTGGAGATTATTAATTGGTTTCGGAAAATTTTGATTGCTTGTGGTGACTTTTGAGCGTTTGTGGAGATTTTTTATTGCTTGTGGGAACTTATGATTACCTGTGAATAGGAGCAGCTTAGAAATGACTCTTTAATTGTTTCTAGATACTTTGGATTGATTAGCGAAACTTCTGATTGCTAGTGGAAACTATAGAAATTTCAGATTGCATGTAAAATATTCAGCTGGGTTGTATATATTTGTAATTGCTTGTGGAAACTGCTGATTACTTGTAAACATTTCTTATTAACTGTGAACTTTTACTAGAGCCTTTGAACCTTTTTAATAGCTTGGTAAGGATTCTTTAATTGTTCCTAAATAACTCTAAATTTTTAATTGTGTGTGGAAACTTTTGATTGATTATAGATATTTCTAAATGCTTCTGGATGTTTGTAAGTGTAAATATTTCTGATTGAATGTGAAGGGTTCAGATAATTTGTATAAATTTTTTATTGCTTGTGGAAACTTCTGATTACTTGTTGAAACTTCTAATTACTTGTAGGTTTTTCAGATTGCATCTGAAGGGTTTAAATGAATTGTATAGGTTTTTAATTGCTTGTGGAAACTTCTTATTGATTGTGGAGATTTCTAATTACGTGTAAATTGTTTGTAATTTTCTGTAAAGATTTCAGATTGCATGTGGAGAGAAGGAGTGGGTTGGGAGATTTATAATTGTTTATGAACACTTATGAGATTTTAAATAGCTTACATATATTTTTACTATCTTGCGGAAAAGTTAATTGATTGTAGAGACTTGTAATTGCTTGTGCACAGTTTTGATTGCTTCTAAAAACTTCCCATTGTTTAAAAACTTCCTTTTTGACGCTTCTAATTTTTTGTGATTACTTGCAAACACTTCTGATTGCTTCTGAACACTTTTTATTAATTGTGAACACTCCTGATGGATTATAATTTCTTCTGTTGAAGGCAAAGATTAGTTATGGAGATTTTTAATCGCTTGTGAAATTTTAGATATTTTTAATTGCTTGCGCGAAAACTTCTAATTGATTGAGGAGACTATGATTGCTTGTGAAAACTTTTGATTGCTTGTAAACACATTTGGTTGCTTGTGAACACTTTTGATTATTTCTAGATACTTCCCATTATTTACAAACCTCTCGATTTCTTTTTAACGCTTCCAATTACTTGTGCAAATACTTCTTATTGCTTGTGAACACCCATTTTCAATTGTGTGGATAATGAATACATACTCCTGATTACTTAAATATTCTTGGTTACTTGAATATTCTTGGTTACTTATAAATACTTGTATTTGCTTGCAATACTTTATTATTTTAAGACTATTTCGATTACTTGTGAGTGCGTGCAAACGCTCTTGATTGCTTATGAACAATCCTAATCGCTTGTATATTACTTGTTTTTATTATTGTCATAATTTTTAAATCGATTATTTTTTTTTAAATCCATACATGATAATATAATTTGTCTGGAATGAATTGGCGTTTTGGAATTCGTTTTGTATAAGAATTACGAAGTGAATAGAGTTCGAGCAGGTAAGTAAGAGCAAGATTAATGACCGGTTCGATCTGATTCGATAAACTAATGAAGTATTGTGTACCAAAATAACTTACTCGGTCTGCCCGAGCTCCGACTTAAGCCTCACCAACAAATCAGACTTCGACCTATTGGCATTGTGTACTCGTATCGGCCTACATAATTCCAAAAAGGAAAGGTATAAATGGATATTTCGGGTTGTAATCCTATTAAAATTGATTTTTAAGTGATCAAATTTTAAACGGATTGCAAGAAATAAATGTAGTAGAAAACACTTGTTAAATTTTCAGAGGGGAATAAAAGGGGTTGCTTTGTATGGTTGTAGAAGGCGAAAGTTAAAAACTGCATAAGTGGTCATTCTTGGTTATTAACATTCTAAGATTTTAATTCATTGTTAAATCTAATTGAAATCAATTTTCGAATTTGGATTTGCCGTTTATTCTTAAAGAAATTGGGGTAGACTTTGAAATAGCAATCCATGACCTGTGTATTGATGTTTTTAAGGAAGTGAAAATTGTAGGGTAGGTATCATGTTGCAAAAAAAATGTGTTCAAAAAAATTCCAAATCTAAGATTAATTATCGAATATGAGGACTCGTAATCGAAAATTGGTTGTTATTATTTAAAGTTGTTTTTTTTAGAATACATCTGCTCAACCCTAAGGATGCTATCCAATTTTTCAATAATGAGTTGTACTACCTAATGCCAAATTATCCAAAAGTGAAAGAATTTCGTGAACAAAAATTGTTTTAAAACAAATTGACTAATTTGGTCTATCTACCTAAATATTGTTAGCAGAACGAAAAATGCTTGCCAAACGTTTACATGCGAGATTTAGTTCTTCTTTTTATTCATATAGTCCAGATATCTTCAATTTTACAAAATTTTCTAGAGATTCAAAGAGAAACTTAATAATTAGGGGCTGTGACGGTGGAATAAAAAAACCTAGGAACAATGTGTTAAAAACACCGATTTTAAAAAAGAACATTTAGAAGCTTATAAAGCAAATGTAATATTGAGATTTATGTTTGTAAAACTTATTAGTTAGAGAATTTACCGAAATAAAGTTTTTATAGAATGCCTAACTTTACTAACCTGATACTGTTTTCAATGAATTCTTGTTTTTGGACGTTTAGTTACTTGTTGTTGACAAGCTAATTAACAGTTATAGTATCCTAAGCATTTAGTATTTTTCTGATATTCAAATTAATCCTTTAATTCCTAAAACAGACACTAGTGATCGAACTCGTGGTAAGGATTAAAGACTACTTTGGTTACTGGTCGAACTCGGTATAGTATTTCTATTCTAAATTGCAAAACTTTTAAGAAAAATGTTAACTCCATTTACGAGATTCATTCAATATATGTACTTACTAATGTTAAGACCTTTATAAGAAATGGGCATTTAAATATTATATATACCACGTATAATTACTTGATATCTGAGGTAGTGAAGTTCAGTTGGTCAAATCAAGTCGTATAAATCAACCACACACGCATTTTTAAGTATTTGAGAGAGTTTCTGTGGGCGTAAATCATTCCTCTTCTAAGTTTTCAGACAGTAGCGCATGTCATTGATTATTTTTTTTAATTTTAATTTTTCTTTTCTTTAAAAATATGGCTTTTTTGAAACTGTAGCTAAATAGTGAAATATCGAAGATGAGTATATGGTGTTAATCCCCTTACAACCGATGTGTTTTAATGTTTTATTAGTGGAGATTTGGAGCTTCCCACAACACCTTTTAAAATCAGGACTGTCATTACTTAAAAAATAGACACAAGTACTAGACCTAGTACTCTACCTTAAGTTACTCACAATACATTTCGTATAAATGCAGAATAATCCACAGTTTCTAGGCTAAGTAATACTAAACTGTCTTTGTGACAGGTACAATTTTAAAATAGGGTAAATAAACCGATGATGTTAAGCAAAAAATAATCAAGTCTTTTGGGAATAAACGGGGAATATGGCCTCGTGTGTATGTGTGTTTGTGTTTGATAGTTGACATGGGGGTCCGCGATAAGGGATAAGGGAGTATCGATTGCCACGCCCCCTGCTGGGAAGTGTCGTCATGGAGACCGCGACAGTGTTGTGGGGGACCACAGTACACAGCACAATGTACACGAAGAACCGACGACAGGACGACAGAGGACAGGAGAGACGATGGCGACGCCAACGCCGCGACGCTAACAATATTCGGTTGCTCGCGACGCTCGCTGTCACAGAGGACGGTTCCAAGGATGATATCGCGGTATAATTCAACAGTTTCTGCACAAATAGAGACGGTAGAATCAAAAATTGGAAATTTGTAATATTGCATTTTTAACATTTAATTCGAATCAACAAAAATAAAAGAAATTTTATAAATTTTGTTGGGCGCACTTTGTATATTTTCTATTAGATTCATGTTGCTTCAAAAATGATCTCAACGTGGGTACGGATCTGTAATAATAATATTTACAATCCAATATGTTTCTTGTATTTCGCTCTTAATATTTCTTAATTAAACAATAAACATTAAACAACAAAAATGGAAATGAAAAAAAATCATCAAATCAACGAGAAACATAACGTCAAAGCTACAAATTCCTTTCGAGATTCAATAATGATTATAGACCAGCATCAGCGTGAAGACTTGAAAATATTATTTTCTTATCACTCAAGAAAATCCATTCATGTCATATTTAATTATTTTAACTAATTTTTGGTCACTCTTATTTGTAAATTTGTTTATATAATACTTTATGCACTTACAAATTTTTGGTCCTTTTTTTAAGGTTATGCAAGTTGCATAAAAATTTAATTAACCGGCAATGAAATACTTCTAAAGGTTTTATCAAACAACAGGACTTATTCGAAGATCTGGGGTAAGTCTCTAAAGTCAATGTATTTAACTTTTGTTTTAAGATTTCCAAATAAATTTTAGAATTTAATTTTTTTTAAGATTGCAATCAATTCTCTAAGCAAGTGAAAATTCGAAGAAAAACTGTTAAAAATCTGATATAGTATTTATAGTTTTGCGTTGCATAGCATATATTTTATGAAAATTTGACATTTTTAAAAAATATGGTAGAAATTTCAATAAATTACTAATAAATAACTTTTTATATGAGATTTCATTACATCTTTTCGAATTTCTGATTATAATTATTATCAAACATCAGCAAAATTTCTTACCAAATGAGTATTTTTGGTAATATTAATAAATTTAATTTAAAATATTAGACATATAATGAATATTTTTTTAATTTTGACATATTTAGATTTGTAATTTTACATGTACTCAATTTTCTATGCTATATTTCAGAAATAATATAAATTATAATTTACAATAATTAATTAAAGAAATTATTGTGTTACATGCTTAATGTTAACTGTATTACTAGTCACTTTAACATAATTTATATTATTTTATTATATTATTATCCATAAAAAAAATACCTTTCTATATGTCATTCTGCTGCATGAAAAATTATTGATATTTGTGTAATTTTAATTAAATTCGTTTATTTATTGATAATTTCTATTATATTATTATTATAGTCAAAGATCTAAACCTTCCTGCAATATATTTTATACGTTTTTAATTATAATATTACAATATATTCGCCTAAAAAACCCTCTTTAACGCCTATGTCTTTGGCTATCCATACACAGATGTTTTTCAACAACAATAACCTCAACATTATTTATGTGATGGTTTCATAAAACCGACCAAGACGGTCTTATTGTTTGTCTTTAATTATTCTCCAAACCACGTGGGTGAATGCGGTTATGGATACTCGTATCATCGCCGGCTATATTTTCGGCCAGCAATAAATCAAACACCCTGTGAATATGATTCATGAAAAATATCCGTATTGTGAAGACTTTCAGTTTTATTTTTGGTAACCATAGGAGAAATATGATCGCATTTTTTAAACAAAATAGATTTTATTTATTGGTGTTCATGTGGTCGTTTGTGGCAGGAGAGGTTAAATTATAGCCAAATAGGCCTCATTTAAAGTATGAGTGTTGTTGTTAAATTGATGAAAGGGTATATGTAAAAAAAGCAAGAAACATGCAGCCCAAGGCTCGTTATTTTCTCTTCTATTTCTTCGGTACCCTCCGGACTATAATTTTCCACTTTTCTCTATCTATGGCAGATCTTCTTCTATTCCATTTTATTCTATGTCTTCCTCTGTGACTATTGTTCCCTGTTGTTGTATCTAAACAAGGCTGTTATCTGCTTTAGAATTTGTCTCATTCCATTTTAATGACACTTGACAACTTTAGTTCATTAAAAGTATTATAGAGTTCTTTATTATTTCCTCTTTCCCACGTACTTTGTACCTTTTTCTCCCTCTCATTTCTTATGTCATATCTGACGGCAAAAATTGAAACATACCATATAAGAATTTTAAAAGCTTTGGAAAACTATGGAAATTTAGGTATAATTTATCTCTTACATTTAAAATTAAACAATACAACAAAAAATTTTATTCGTTGCCTAATTCTTTAATTTTCACTTTGTTATCATTACATTTCTCTTCTGATTTTCGTTTCCCATCTTTACTATACAGGCATTTTTTCCTAGTTTTCGTAAAAAATGTATATTTGCTTTTAACTATAGCTCTTGTTTGATTAGCCACTTCCACTCCTAACTTTTGTTGGTCAGTTTCCCCAATTCTTATCCCACTTATTATATTGATCATTTTCTATTCTTTCTAACCTATTCTTTATTTCTTTGATTCCTATTTTAATTACTACATCTTCTTCTTTGAGAGAATTATGTTGGTTCTTCTGTTTAATACGTTCTTCTTATATCCGGGATATTTTTCATTTGGTTATTTTTGCTCTAATCTCATTTCCGCTGTTTTATTCTTCTTTTTTAAATACTGGAGAAACAAAAAAAGAAATGTGTCCCCTCCTTTATATCCTTTATATCCTTTATATTTTTAGTTTAAAGTTTTAATATAACTTTTTTCTAATTCAACCGCTTAGCAGTAAAATTATATTTCAAATATTGAGAAAAATTAGACAACTAATTGCGCCTATATCCTATAAATAGACAAACGCATAATTTGGCAACCGTGTTGATCTATTTTTACAGGTTATGCTTTCGGTTTTCCATTATAATTTTTCTCGTTCTCGCCTGACGTTCACAACGACCTAGCACACGTTCTCGATAGAAGTTGAGTTACTATCTGTACAGCACCGTTTGCGGAAATTGTAAACAACTTGAGTCAAATCTGAGTAATCATGGATGGAGTGTGTGAATAAAAGTATTTGCACCGAGAATGATAAAAAAAAATTTTTTTATATATTTTACTGTGTTTTGTTTAATGCCCTAGGTTCAATTATTCAAAATGTATCTAAAAAATATCAATATATTCGTGAATTTAAAAATATACTACGATTTTTTCAGAAATAAATACAGAAGACGTGCATTTTTTCGGTAAAATTTCATTTGACAATGAAACTTTGTTTTCATGAAAATGTATGAAACGATTTTCAGACGAAATCATTTGTCCTACGCGCCCGTGGTTTTGTCACAAAAATTAATTAATGTATTTTTATGAAATCACGTTTTCATGGTTAATTGATATTTGTTGTATCTTATAAATTTTTATTACCATTAACGTTGTGATTATTGATCCATTTTTGGAATCTCTTTAAATCATTTTCCTTGCACTACTTCTCCATAATTTTAACCCGCTGTAAACATGTTATTTTATACTACACGTTTCCCCATCCATTCGTATGTGCGACAAAAAACTTGAATATACTTTTTATTAGAACCGAGCTTGTGCAGTGTTCTAGTCGATGTGTATATCACAAAAGCAATGTTGCCAAAGTAATTTTGGTTAAGTTCGTATTCGTTGCTCTCTTTGTTTCATGTAATCAAATCATAAGAAAGGAGATCTGTTTATAGGTAAATCTACATATTTTTTTGAAGATGTAAGCGAGCAAGTTTTCTGAGTCGGAAAAATGATAATGTTGCCTTTTAAATGTTTCATTATTTTTAGTAATAAATATAGTTTGCTGGTATTCTCATCTCCTGCAGGTTTTTGTGGCTTTCTAGATGTCCTCTTGCTTTTTTGAAGATTTCTTCCATTTCGATGGTTTTATCCATTTAAACCATTTTTTAGTTTATTGTCCTGCTCAAGCATTTTTTAATAGTTGTTCGATCTGGCTGTGTTGTTCGTGTCGTTAATAAAGACAGGTCGTCGTACGACACTGGTTGTCCGTTGCAGAGATTTCCATGTAGTAGGCTGGGCGTCTTGCCGCACGTGTCGCCCTTCTGGACTTGATGTGTGTACACAGATTTAATGAGGGATTTTATGTGCATTACTCTTGCCCTACTGACTTCTCTCTTAGCCCAACATTCGGGCCCTGACTCTGGCATTTCATTCATAATAAAATATCAGGCCCAATAACGCATATTTATCTTTTCTATTTGATTTCGTCATTGCTACCAGTCCATCGTTTATGTTCCAACTCAGATTTAAGAATTGATTTGTTGTTGAGGATGCTCTTGGCAGCTCACAATTTAAAAATCTCCGAATTAAATATTAATGTATTGTTTTTGAATAAATAAATATATGAAAATATCTTAAGGGGGTTTTTACCCATTACTTAAGTTGGTTAATGGAAATTAAAGAGGCTGAGTAAAAACAATAAGAACTTATTTATCTAATGAAAACAAATAAATTATAAGGGAAACTTACACATAAAATAACTAACACACTTAATTGCAGGGATAAGCACTATCAACTTCTCGATCATCCCAGAACCCAAACTTGACTTCCAATCTCTTTTTATTTTCCCAACCAAGAAGACCCCAATGTTTATTAATTTTGATGACTCTACTAAAAATATTTATTTAATATTCGTTGGCGGCCTTGTCCCATAACTCTCGCTTACGTAATGTTAAATAAATAGTAAATATTATAATTTGGAAAACAAAAAATAAGTTTTATGTACAGGGCGATAATTAACTAAATCCCTGTACATACTATCGTAACAGTATTTACTTTTTATACGAGTGCGCGGTAGTTGCTTATTTTCAACAAGCGGTTTAGTTGCACTTTTCCGCACTGGTATGGAAATAGTATATTTATTATAGATTTAGTGCGGAAAGTGATAATTTTAGCAGGAGTATATCTAAAACTAACGAGTGAACCAGGAACAAAAATTGAGGTTCAATCTATAAACCTAATTGATTCTACACAGAGTGTCCGCGAAAATAATGTGCATATTTATGGATGAGGTATAAAAGCGTATGCAAAATAAAGTTTTTTTTCTAAAATTAACCGTTTTAAAAAAAATAAAAATTAGTATTTTAGATCTATCCAATTATTATTTACGGAAAAGCAACTAAAGCCGGCAACACCGATAACTCAATCAAGTATAAACAATGGTTTTTTAATTGTTCTAAAAAGGAGTTTTTATTTTAGTACACTTAGATATTTAGAATGGTTGATTACAGAGAATGTAGAACAGTGAAAAGTGTATTCTCGGCAATTATTACACATCCGAACGACTTCTACCTCTACTTTTTTTAAGTTATACACTACATTTTCTAATAAACTTTGGAATACTGATACAAAACATCGCGGATTAGATTAATTAACATGTCGTGATATTCTTGATTTGAATAAAATGTACTTTTTCCCTGAATTATTGAAACCACTTTACCAAAGGATAATCTTAATTTTATGATTCCTTGGTTACATGGCACATATTTTTATTAAAAGTGTTAGGTGTTGCTACGGTTACATTTTCAGATAAATGTTTAAAGTGAATTTTTGTGTAAACTAATGATGTTAGAAAAAAATGTTATTAGAATATTTTGTTACAAATGACACTTTCTACATACCACTTAAAAATATGCATTATTTTCTAGGACACTCTATAAATTGTGAAATTCGTGTAGTTTAACGAATTTTATGTAGGTACAGAAAAACTTCACAACTGCTGTTAACAATTAAAATTATAAATAAACGTAAATATAAACGACTCTCATTCCGTTACGTCGAACTTTACATTTGACTATTCTCCCAGTCAGCTTTAATGCTTTTAATGTCGAGATTTTATTAAATGTCAATTTTAAAACAGAAATTTAAAAAATATGGAATTTTACTTTTAAGTCTCGACATTAAATTCTCGTGTTTTGCTTCAAAATCTCGATTTAAAAGCTGATGTTTAAAAAAAAATCTGGATTGTAAAGCAAAATTATTAAAATCTCGTATTTTTTCCAGATCTGGTTTTTAAAGTCGAGATTTAAAAAAGTCCCGATGTTGAAGTTGAGATTTAAAATAGTTGATTTTGGATTAAATGTTTTAAAAAAACTCGCGTTTTACTTCAAGATCTCGACTTTTGAATTCGAGATTTCGACAAATCTCGCAAAAACATAAAATAAATCTTTTTTACTTTCAATCTTGATCTTATAGTTATTTTATTACATTTTAATGAATCTTAAAATATTTCATGTTTTTCTTCAAGATATCGATTTTAAAAATATAGAATTTTACTTCTAAATGTCGACTCTAAATTCTCGTATTTTGCTTCAAAAGCTGGATTTTAAAGTTTTAATAAATCTCGATTTTATATTAAAAATCTCAAAAATCATGTTTTATTCTATATATTTCGACTCTTTAAAGTCAACATTTCAAAAGATTTCGACTTTAAATCCTTTTTATTTAACTATAATAACTGATGCATCAACATATCAGGGCCTCGTAAATAATTAATACATGTAATCGCAGGGGTAGGCACTATTAACTTCTCGTTTATCCGAGAATCCAAACTTGACTCTTTGAACCTCTTTTTATTTTCCCAACCAAGAAAACCCCAATGTTTATTAATTTCAATAAAAATGTTTATTTGTTATCCGATCGCGACCTTCTCCCAAAACTTTTGCTCACGTACTATTAAATAAATAGTAAATTTAGTCATTTGGAACGTGTAAAATAGAAAATAAGTTCTATGTATAGGGCGATATTTAACTAAATGTCTGTACATTCTATCGTTACAATATTCTAGAAGCTCTCACAGCTGTCAGCACTTAGGTTAGGTTATCCTGTCTTTTCCTGTGCATTCATGCAACCAAACTGTTTCAATATTTTTGTTTTATCAACACTCATCAAAATGCATCATGCTTGAATGCACGCCGTTATTTCTAACTAAAAATTTTAAAAATAAATCCTCGCATCTTAAGTATATTATTTTAAGGGCCTGTAATAAACAGAAAAAATGTAATGCAAATGTTGAAGCGAATTAACAGAAAACAGATATACAGATACCGATTACCTGTTTAGAAAATCTGTGCATGTAGGTATCTAATAAATTTCAGTAAAACACTAAAGAAATAAACCCAAAGTGTGACTGCATACGAATTTACCGATCGAATAGAATTTTAATGTAAATATTTTCGTTAAATTAGGTAGAAACCAGGATAGGCGTTAGCCCAAATAATTTTTATTAATTAAAATAAACGTCAAGTAGTAAAATATAGATAAATTTTATCAAAAATCTGTTGTAATGCTTGAATTGTGATTTTTTTAAATTGTATGAATATTATTGAAAACTGCGTACCAATATCTCTTTTAGTTCTCGAGTTACTATTCCATTACCATGTGTGAATTTATAGGCGGACATTCTGTATTATATTTTGAAAAATCTGAGATAAGTGCAAAATTTCGCCACAATATGACCACACGTCTTCTTATCCTCATCCTTTATGTCCCTTTCGTTAGAAGGGCCTGCAGCCAACCAGGGCTCGAGGCCAAGTTAATTGGATTATAAATTATATCGGAAAGTTTTTCTTCTCGGGGTGAATTTATGGCTCTCTTATTTATTTATTGGATTAATACATGTAACATATTACCAACACACGAAAGATATAAATAACTGTAGAATGTATGGTATTAATTTACTAGACTGGTTCTTTATATTGCGTTATATATTGTCCGGTGATGTAGTGGAACTTGGCGATAAATGGACACCGAGCGTATACGATCGAATTTATTTCACGGCCTCTTTCTTCAAAGATCCACCGTCCGGCGTCTAAGGGGTTCTAATAACAAAACATCCATCATTTTTGCGTTATATACGAGATTAACCATACTCAATAACTTTGTTCATTTTCAAAGTCTTATCATAGTCTTACCAATATGATACAGGGTATTCGCCAAAATAATGCATATTTTTAAATGGTATGTAAAACGTGTCATTTGCAATAAAATATTCTAATAAATTTTTCTTCTAACATCATTCATTTACACAAAATAGCACTTTAAACATTTAGTCGGAAATTTATACGTGGCAACACCATAATCATAAAATCAATCATAAAATTGTATTAGTTTGCATATAATTCGGATCGTTTAATCGTTATAAGTTTATCATTTGGTACAGTAGTTTCAATAATTTAGTGAAAAATTATATTCAAATCAGGAATATCAAGACATGTTAATTAATCTAATCAGCAGTGTTTTGTACGAGTGTTCCAAAGATTGTTGGAAACATGTGGTGAATTACTTAAAAAAAATAGTGGTAGAAATTGTTCGTATCGTGTAATAATTGCTGAGAATAGATTCTACACTCTTCTACATCTCCTGTAATCGACCATTCCAAATATCGTGATGTACTAATACAAAAACTTATTTTTAGAAAGTTTAAAAACTATTGTTTACACTTAACTAAGTTATCGGTGTTGCTAGCTGTAGTTGCTTTTGGGTAAATAATATTTGGATAGATCTAAAATATTAATATTTATTTCTTTGAAAACAGCTGACTTTAGAAAATTTTTTTAAAAAAAATGTTTATTCTACATACGCTGACACACTGTATATTGTTACAATTTTGTGTACGTTTATTTAAAGAATATCACAAGAATGCCTAAAAATACACTACACGTTTCTTAAAATGATTAAACGCTCCAAATCATCTGTAAACGAACACAATTTTATGATTCATCAGGCAGATATTCCTCGGTTAGAAAACACATTTTTATTAAAAGTGTGAGGTGTTGCCACGTATAAATTTTCGAGTAAATGTTTAAAGTGAATTTTTGAGTAAACTAATCATATTAGAAAAAATTTAATTATTATTGTTTTCGCGGGCACGTTGTAAACAAAACAAGAAGGTTTTTTTTTTATACAAGTTTACAAATAATATTAAGAAAAAAGGATTGAAAAATATGTGGCAATATTTTAGTCTATTTTTAGCAGGTTTTCGGGTTCTAGAGTCTGTCCAAAAAATGAAATTATACGTTTCTACCTTCATCAGATATTTTCCGTATTTTCCGAAAAGAAACTTCACTTTCAGAAACGAAACATGATAATTACAAAGAGGAAGAAATGATCTCACAAAATTCGCGTTCAATCAATCTGGACAAAACTCGAATTGCTTTATTAGATTTTTTTTATAGAAGGATTTATTATAACGTGTTAAACTAAGATTTACCGAATATAATAATATATAATAATTTCGTTTTATTAACAACAATACTATATTCTATCGTTACTCAATTTATTCCTGAAGAGCGCTTTATGGATTACTTTAGATATCTAAACAAGTGCCATTTTTGACTGTTTATATATATACATATCTCTCTATACATATTGATACCAATTAGATGTGCGGATCAATTTTGAATCCGAAATGGTAATGGAACGTTTCGATTTTTTGGTCCTCCTGTATCTTTTTCGATTTCACAGTGCACACCTCTTAGTTTCTCTTTGTGCGTGCGTCGTGCCGTATCTGTTAGTGACAACAACCATCATCAGGGGCCAAGTCGGGGGCGTAGAATTCCTCCTCTTTTCGCTGACGCGGCGTACGATCCCCAAAAGGAAGAGGCCACAAGGAGGGAGACGCTCTCAGCAATTGCTTTATATGTTTCGGAAGGAAGTGGCAAGTCCGGAAAACTGCGTGTGACTTCGACTATGACCTTCGATTTCGATCATATTGTTGTGCCAAAATTAGTGACACTATTCAAACTACTACTTAGTTCAAATATAATTAGTTTTGTTACACTGACATTTGACTTATTCTTAAATATTTCATTTCATTTATAGCTCAAGGTTGATAGATTTTTTGACGTAAATGTGACATTTTATTTATAAATTTATTAATATTGGCTTAATTTAAAATATTTGATCATCTATATTTAACAATAGGTTTGATTTAATCGAAAAGTTAAAACTGACATTATGATAAATTTGTTTTGATATATTAACAGGTGACAGTTTATTTCTGACATAATTACAGTCAATCTTTTTATCCGATCTATAAAATTTCTCATATAATGACAACCTGGCGTTATTATTATATATACAGCGCTATACGTCTTCTAGGCCCTTGGCTTCTACTGGCCTTAATTTCTATTTTTTTCTACCTCTTTGAGTATCTTTTTCTACTCTTCTCTGTTCTCTGCTTTGCTTTTTCAGTTCTCTACTCCCACTTTTCTTAATCTGCTGTTACAACTTCTAACTTTTATCTCTTGGGTCACCCTTTCTTTTCCTTTGTTCCTCTCTCCTCAAGCAATTGTTTTTGTAATCTATTTGGGTTCATACGAAATACATATCTACTTTTCTGGGTAATATAGAGTTTTCTATAAATATCTTTTAATTCGTAATTTTTTCGTCTTCTCCGAATTTCCTATTTGTTGGCATATTTTCTCTGTCTTCATATATTTTTTATTACCATAACTACTTTTTTAATAACTGCTAGTCCTCCTGCTTTTAATAGTTCACCTGTAATACCATTCTCAACTGGGCTTTTATTGTTTTCCATTAAATTAATTATCTCTTCTATTTCCTGTTCTTTGGCTCTTCAATAATTACTTTATCTTCTCCATTTTCCTGATACCCTGGTCTTTCTTTTTGCTTATTTGATTTTAGTTCCAGCATGTTTTCAAAATATTACGCTCACTTCTGTTTTTTTGTTCCACTTTCCATTTCTGCAATACTTTGTTTGGTCATCTTTCTTTTGTCTGTCCTTCTTTGCTTCATAAGAGAAATTTCTTATGTCGTTATTTTCGCAGTGTTCTTCTAAGTTCCTCTATTTCTCTTTCAGGAACTCTCTTTTGTTTTTTTTTGGTTGAGCCTTCTTTTCCTTATATCTGTTCTGGTTTTCTCTTGTCTTGTACTATATTAACTTCATTTCTTGGCACGCTTTCTTACATTTTTCGTTATACCATTCTCCTCCTGGAATCTTTATTGGGTTATCTACTACTCCTTGTGTCATTTCTATTATCGTCTTCTCTATCTGGTTCCAGCATTCTTCTATATTATCTGCTATTTCTTCGTTTTCTATTCTTACTGTTACCTTTTCAACAAAACTTTGTTTTATTTGCTCGTCTTCTAAATGATCACTATTAATGTCTTACGTCTTTTACGTCTCTATCCATATAAAATTTATCTGATTTCCGATCTTTCCACCTGGTGAATTCCAAGTCGTCTTGTGTATATTTTTATGATCAAAATTCATACTGATTAGTTTCATACTGTACAGTATTGTATCATTTTTTTTAATTTTAATTACTCTCTTTATATAAACTCTTGTTCTCTGTAATTTTCCTATAACATTCTTCTCTGCCTACTGTCGTATTGAAGTCACTAATTTTATGTCGTATTTTGGAATACTCTCTATTAATTTTGCTACTTCTTCATAATATCTGTCTTTTGAATAGAAGATTATAACATACAATAGTCACAAAATGCGAATGTTTAACCCAGAATTATACACAATCAGATTGTAGAGCCATACTTTGTTTTTAAATGTATCAGGTCCTCAATATCTAGATCTTTTTAAGGGTTATCTGTTGACTGAATCAGTTTTTCCCAATAGAAATATTGATCCTGTGGTTCCAGCAAGATGCCCCTCACATATACTAACCTTTTCATGTACGAACCAACTTAAATAAGATTCTACGAGGTAAATGGATAGGAAGGAGAGGATCAATAAAATGTGCACTAAAGCCTCCAGGTTTAATTCCTTTAGTTAGTTAAAAATCAGATGGGATTTCAAATTTTTGATCACTTTGTATCAAATATTTTTTAATACCATAGCATAGAACTTGAAAAGTTAGGATAGGAACATGTAATCCGTTTTTATTGATTTTCAACGTTTTGGCTGTTACAGATATTTAAATTAAAAAAAATGTGATTTTCAGGTGGCTGTAGATCCTTCATTAAACATAATACACGTGAAGTGTGATACATTGTTGAAATTAACTCGGCAAGAGGTTTATAAAAATGTAAAAATATACAGGGTGTTCCACTTAAAAAAACATTTTTTTTGTCTAGCACTGCGTTCCTGAACACACTGTATAATTGGGACTAATTTTAAAATGTGAATCTTAAGACTTTTTGTAAAATCTTTTTTCTCGTTACTTCAATAATGCCGCACCCTGTATATGGTTTTTAACATTTCATATATTTTTTGACATACTGACAACACAGACTTAGCGTTTCAAGTAATTTTTAATTATTATTATCATCACTTTTAGTGACATCATTTCTAATAATTGAAAAATTTTAAATATACGCTTATCTCGGTTGCAACATAAGGTTAATAAATTTTTATTGACAGTTGACAGGTTTTCTTTTGACACAAGTGTCGCCGTTTTGACAATTGACACATTACTACAATCTTGATCAAGTCGTCGGCTCCAAAAATTTCTGACATAACAAGACAAAAAAAATCCGAACTCTACATTATAACTAATCATAATCATCCAATTCGACATTCCGTAAAAAAAATTATTTCTTTTCAATTTTAGATTACATTCAGATAATTAATTGTCCGACAATGGCAGGCCGTTTTTTTATCTTCCTTTCGCATTCGGACCCACACACTTGGTACTCGCTGGCCGTGGTCGAAAGCCAATAATGGGGTGCATTGTTCATGTATAAAAGGCATTTTAAATTCACAATCGACCGAACTATTAGTATTATTGATGATCTCATGTAAATATTGATTGATGAATGCCCACCTTTCAGACCGCCGTGACGTCACTGAACGGTTCTAGCGGCGTTGCCAACCGCCCAAAAATTACAACTCTAAAGAATGTTCAAAGTTATAAAAGGATATAAAGTTGGTAAACTTTCATTCTGACAAATGACAGACCGTTTTTGATTTATCACAACCTCTATTAAATTGATCGTTTGGCCGTTGTCAATAGTCGGTTGTAAAATTATAGATGGTTTTAAATAATAATGACTTATTGTTTTAAAATTGTCATATAAAATTCAATTTCTTGACAGTACATTTTTTTTTGTTTTTGGTGCTATGTGGGTAATTTTGTATTAAAAAATTTTGAAAACCAGAAAATAAAAAACAAAGCAAATGTTTTTCATTTATAAAATGATTGACCATAGAGCATTCGGATATTCATTACATATTTTCGGTGGATATCTACGATATCTAATGGATATTTACGAATATCTGGAGACAGTTTTACTAATGGGATCGCTCTTCAAAAATATTTAATCACCTATTTCTATTTAAATGTATCTTCATAAATATTCTTATTATGAAACAAAAAAAGACTTTTCCTGCTGCAGCTTTTCAACTGCGGTTATTCCTATATTTGTGGACATTTACGCGATATTTGTACTGTGTGTGTAATTTTGTCAGAAAAATTTTTGAAAAACAAAAAACTAAAAATCAAGCAATAGTGTGCTGGCAAATCTAGATAATTTAGATAATAAGTTTTAATCACGTGTTTTGACTAGCAGTATGCGATAAAACCAAATATCTAAAAGATTATTGATTCTAACATGTTGTAATAGTACCTATTAATTAATATAATTCTCATTGGTATACATTTTAACATTAATAAAAAAAATGATGGATAAACGATAATATACAATTAAAATAGATTATTAAATAAAAGTGGCCTTTTAAGAAATATTTTATTTTACCCTATGTCAAATACTCAATACAGGAAAATGTTAGGTATATAAAAATTGCCGCAGTTATAATGAAAGACATTTTAAATCTTAATGTTATCATAAATTTTAACGATATAAAAAACATTTCAAAAACCAAAACTTGCCTATATCAACATTATTAGACTATTCTTGCAAATCTAGATCAATTTAATTACATAAACTTGAAGCGTTATTAATTTTAAATTAAAGGACTACATTATAGAAAAGTTCTAAATTTCAACTTAACTTTACTTTTGTAGAATATGTCAAATATGAGGATAACAAAAAATAATATAATGGTAGTAATGTATGTAATACTTATGATTGTATCAAACTGTCAATCGTCAAATTAAAGTTATTAGTGCTTTTTGACAAATCTATATACAAATGAACCAAATAAAAAGATCATTGACTCCAAACATGTTTCATTTTTACTAATTAATTAATTTCTCATCGGTACACATTTTAATATTAATATTATTAATAAAATAGATGGACATAAGGAAATATAAAATTAAAATTGATTATTAGGGAAGAGTGGTCTTTCAAGAACTCGATTTAATTTCCCAATTAGACAGAATAACCATTAGTTACACCGCGTTCATATTTCAATGGCATTCGACATTTACATGATTTAACTTCAACGAACAGGCCCGGATTTGTTGATATTCTTACGTAGCGGGTTATTTTCTGAATAAATATATAAGCAAATCTAAATATTATTTTCGGGAGGTTTAACTCACTACGTCACTTGGTTATTGAAAATTAAAGAAGCTGAGGAAAAACAATAACAAAATATTTATCTTTAAAAATAACTCTCACAAAAATATTAGGGCAACTCACATTTTTAAATAACTAACATATTTAATCGCAGGGGTAGGCATTATCACGTCTCGAGCTCTGAAACTTGAATCCTCAATCTCTTTTATTTTCGAACCAAGAAGACCCGAATGTTTATTAATGTTAATGACACTAACAAAAATGTTTATTTGTTATCCGATCGCGACCTTGTCCCATAACTTTCACTCATGTAATATTATATCAATTGTAAATGTTATAATTAGGAAAATGTTAAAAAATAAGTTCTATGTACAGGGCGATATTTAAGTAAATTTCTATACAAACTATTGTAACAATATTTGAAAAGTCCTCTTTACCAATTACAAAAAAAATGTATTCTAACTGAAATTAAATAATTAAAAACTTAAAAGGTTATAACTTTGGTTACAAGATGGCTGAATTAGTAACGATACGTTAAAGTCAACAATCCAGCACGAATGAAAAAAGAAAATGTTGGAAATAGCACAATTAAATCTGTACCGTATATATTTGTTATCGATAAATAAATAGGGTACATTAGAAAAGTAATTTGAACTAATGAATTGTTATCTAATTTTGGGTACTTTAGCCAAATATGTTTTTTCATTTGCTGTCATGATTTTTCTAGGCTCAATCTCTTTAAATCATTTACATAGTACAACAAAATTAAGAAAGTATGGTTTCCCATTTTAAAACGACAAAATGTGTATGAAGACACGACACTCAATTTAATAGTTCTTCTTCTTCATTTCCAAATTGGAGGCCTCAGCTACCAAAGCTATTAGGTTAATATTATTCTTCTTTCTTCAGATAATTGTAAATTAAGTTAATTTACTATGATTTTAGAATTATGTTATTTATACGCTATTGGTAAGATAATGGGTTCTTTTAAGCACTGAGCACATCTGAAAATTGCAGTTTGATATTAGAAGCACTTAAAAAACTAGAGATAAACTTAATGGGCACTACATATTATTTTATATCTTTCTCCGTAGTTACAAAGGCCTGAAGAACCAATATTTATTTTATGTAGATGAGCTTTGATGGCGCAGTTGTTGGCACGAATCCTAGAAATAATGCATATTTATTTTCTGAATACATCAATGAAAGATGAAAATCGAAGAGTTCTTCAAGGGAGTCTAAACGTATTGAGAGTACAAATTGCCTTTGGAAAGGGTGACAGTTTTGGATATTGAATGCCATTTCCTCAATATCGTTTTTTATATTGGATCACCCACGACTCAATGAGAACCGGCAGGAAATGTGGTACGTCTAATACTTCCTCCAAGGTTTGAGAGGGTATTTACTTCTTCATTTGCTTTGATGAGATTATGTCCTGGGATCCAACCAATTTGTATCTTTTTATCTTGATTTTTAAATCGTGTAACAAACTCTTGGTTTTTAGAATAAAGCAGTTGGAAGAAGAGGAACAGTTCCTTTTGGATGAGCATTTAGAATCAGAAACAATATGTATATTGAGTGACTTTCTAAGCTATACAATTTGCTATCCATGTGGATGGATGCGGCTCTGTGCCGGTCGAATCCTGTGCTCGCTTGTAAAGAATGCATTTATCAGTGAAACGGTGTATTACGTGGACAGGTGCGGATCATGCTACCTGATTGGTAAGCCCGAGGCGACTAATATTCCGTCTATTCCTATTGGTTGTCTCACTTTTGTTTTACATTGCCACCATCATGTAGGGCGTTAGTTATTTTGATTCCACCGTGTTGTGCCACAACACCATTCTTTCATTCCTCTCAATCACTACTAGCTCATTTTTTATTCGGTTATTATGGACAAGCCGGATTTATTGTTCTATGAATAAAATCTATAATTACCCGGACTTTTACTTGGAGGTTTTAAAGTTTGAGTTGTCAAAAATAGTCCTAACATTAATAGTAAACAGTTTGACACAATCGTACATTTGACATCTTTTTAAGTTATATAAGTAGGTACATTTTTGCTACTCTTGGTATTCGACAGAATTTAAATTTGTGAAGTTAAGTTGAAGTTTACAATTACAATTTACAAAGAAAGAACAAATTCAGAAGAAGAACAACAGGAAAATGCAAAAAAAGAGGGAGTCATGAAGAACAAAAAGGAAAATTCAAAAAAACGATAAGAAGCATAGCATGAGAAGAGTTCGAAAAGAGAAAACGAGGTATAGTAGGATACCAGAAACTGCTCGTAGATGGAGAAATATGGAAATGGGACAAATAAGAAGAAAGGATCGAAGCAGTTATTGATAATACAGTGAAGGATCCAAAAAGCTAAAATTAACAAAAACAAGGGACAGAATGAATCAATGATATTAACAAAGTAAGAAAGGTACTTAAGAAAGGTCAGAAGAGTAACGGAATTGAATAGAATACAAAATTATGAAATAGGAAAAAATTTAGATATAGAATCAATCGAGCAATTTATTGAAGAACGACAACTTGGCTGGAACACCTTCAAAGAATGAACAACTCAGTCCAAGTAAAAAAAAAATGTGGGGATTGTATCTAAAGACACCATAAGTTAAAATGTAGGAATATTGTTAATTTTTTCAAAATATCAGATAAATTGTTAATATTAGTTTTGTTAGAGTGCTATGATCTCCAAAACCTATAAATAGATAGAATAGAATAATTTTTAGTGGAATATCGTCAAAAAAATTTTTAAAATCAAAACATCCTTCGTTAATAATTGTATAATGGAAATAGAAAGTTTGTACATAACCAAAAAAGGAAGATTATAGGATTGAAAGTTTTAATTTCATCACAAGAGATGAATTAGTAATTACTGGAATTCCTAATTTTCTTTGAAAATTATTATGTTTACTAATGTGAAGAATGTATGTAAATTTTCAACAAATTTATCCATAACCTAGAAATCCGGCGTGTGTTAATCCATTAAAACAAGTAAAAACATTTAATAATATTTACCTAGTAAACTGTTTATGAAAAGATAACAGGCCTAGGGCTCCAAATTACAAGATCATTGTTAAATTTTTCATTCGACGAAGAACTAATGCGTGTTCCATATGACAATTGACACAAAAATCTATATAAACAATTCAAGACAGGACCGTATCTAAGAACCTATTTAAGTATCACGTATAACATTTTTCAGTTTATATATTTATTAATATAAAAAATATGTATAGTGTAATTTCATTATTATAAGTTAAATTATTTCATTTCTTGCACCTTACATTAACATTAGATTTTATATGTTCTCTGAACTCACCCTGAAAAATTAAAATAATTAAATAATCATAAGATTAAAAAATAAAAAAAAATTAAAAAAAATACTATTTACAATATACATATTTTTGTTTCTTCCATAATTAATTTTAAATTTTGTGAAGGGGTCATGATATTACAACTTTATAATCGAGAAATTTTAACATTGTGTTATAAAGATATTATATAATAGACATGGCAGTTGACAGTTGTTTTATTGTGTCAAAAAAGATCTAAAAAACTTAAATTTCCCTTTGGACAGCGAATAGTACAACAAATCCATAACTTTGACATATTTTTATACTATCAATCAATAATTCTAAATATTTGGTTTTTTAAATACTTATAGTATTCTTTGTTAAAACACACGATTAATACTTTTTACAGAAATATTGACAGATGTCAAAAAAAATGGTTATTGTCATCTTTCAGTTGTCAATATGACGACCTTATGGTTGTTATTTATTACATTTATCATGTCAAAATAGATACCATAAGTTTGATATTTGGCTTCCTTCAGTAGTTGACATATGTTAAAATTGGACATTTATGTAAGTTGAACCTCTGAAACTAGAACATCCTTAATTTAGTAGAGTTGCCTTTTGACAGATGTCAAATAAATGATTAGCGAATAAATGTAATACAACTGAATTTGTATAATCTAAATTATCTACATTTGCCAGCAACACTATTGACTTGATTTTTAGCGTTTTTAACTGGGTTGGTTTCTCATTTAAAGTTCGGTGTTTGCTTTCCTGATTTTTTTTATTTTTATTTTTTTCAAAAATGTTTCAAAAATTACCCACACAGCGCAAACATCGTCTAAATGCTACCCATGATGTCCAGAAGATATCCACAAATATAAAAATAACCGCAGTTGAATTTAAAGCAGTAGATTTAGTTGATGTGGAATGAATATGTGTTTAATAAGTTTTCATATTAAGTATATCAATATTTTCTGTTGCAGGAAAAGTAATTTTTTATTTCATAATAAAAAGATTTATAAAGAAACATTTCAATAGAAATAGATGGTTGAATATTTTTGAAGAGAGCGTTTATTAGTAAAACTGTCTACAGAGATCCGTATATATCCACATATATCCACTACATATGATGTATATCCACCAAAAATCACTTTTGGATATTCATTTGTTCTATGGTCAATCATTTTATAGGCGAAAGCCCTAAGATTTCTATTTCCAAGTGACACATCTATTCTAACAGCAATTTTGATAACTATCAACAAAATGTAAACCTAATCTTACAATGATAATTTAATTTAACTCTAAACATCTAATTAATTTATTTAGCACGACCCATAACTTCTAAGTGACAGATACTGTAGATATAAATAGAGATATCGGATCTATCTGGCTTAGACGCGATTTTAAAATGAAACAACGTTTTTATTGGCATGTTAATCCAGGTTTAAATCCCTTCTCGGTGTTTACCATTCGATCCGAATCCGGTGCCGAAATTAAAAACTGCCCTTCGTCCTCGTCTCTTGTCTCTTCGTCACTCGATCCCGATTTTAATTAAATTATCCTGTGTCAGAGGCAGGACTCGGGCTGTTAGCGCCGGATTACGGGGATTTAACTTTTGATGATATTGATATTGATATATGCGGAACGCGGCCCACGACAAAAGAAAGGCACGAATGATAGATCGCATTAGATTGTTATTAAGTTTGTTTGTTGCTTAACTCGCATTTAGGATTTGTCTCTATACTGTAACGCGAAGTTTAATTAAACTTTTGGGAATGGGGAAGGGGGAAACTTGGCTTTGCACGTGATCACTTTTTATAAACACATATACAAACAAGCTCGCTGTGACCAGAGGATGAAAAAGAAATAGACAGGATGAACGTTGGATGTGCCAAATATATTAGCGTAATATTGGACCATAGACTTTATGGGCAATCAATGTAGAACAAACACGAGCCCGGATGAATCACCTTACAGGAAGAAGAAACAATCTGAGCCTGAAGATGAAAACACTGAAGATACAATCCATACTAATCCCAACAGTGAAATACGCATCAATGGCATAGAGACACCTAGCGAAGAGCTACAGGATGAAACTACAGAGACAGTAAAACGTCTTTCTAAGATCAAATTAATTGTTTCAACTTTTACTTTATGGAAGTTATTCATAAGAAATATGGAAAGATAAATAATACTTATCTTGAATTTCCACAATTATCCAAATTAAAAACAACTTGCAGAAGATTCAGGCCTTGGAGGCAGAGGTTCAAGAATTACAACAAGCCAAAATAATACTTAAAACTAAATTGACAGCGAGTACCATAGATGAACACAGTTTTTATCAATTACTGTTGAACTACGACAAATTTTTCAGAAGAGTTTGGACCGAAAGAGAATAAATGTTTAATAAAAACGTAGTCATGGACATGTACCTGGAAAATTAGAATGCTCTTACTACCATTTGAAAGAAAGATTACAAAAAGCGAAGAAGATCATCTGCGAGCTGAAATATTACGAAGACGCGATTAAAAAAGAATTGGAAGAGTATAGAAAGGTAGTGGACGTGTGGAAAAAAATTTATAAAAAATTCAAAGAATATTCGGAAAAGACTATAGCGAAGCCAAAATTGGAAAGAAAAAGAAAATTTGGAAGAAATAGCCAAACTGAAGTCCGAAGTTTTACAGGGGAAAGCTAAAATCGAATAACTCGAGAAGATGTTGATTAAATTGAAACCTTCTCTTTACTCGCCATTAACAAATAAAATTAGAAATAAATTATTTTTTTTTGTAAAACATTTTATGTTTTATAGTTTGATTTTTCGTTCCAGTTGTAGCTAGAGTTGACAGAATATGTTTTTAAATTATTGGTGGCTTCTTCATTGTTATGGTCTACAACTAAGATAGCAGTGTCATCAAAGAATGTAGTAAGAACATTGTTTTATAATTAAAGAATATCACATGTATACAGTAAGTATATAAATAATCTAGTAACACTTCCTTGTGGTACTCCAACTTTAATCTCTTTTAGATCAGAGTGAGACTCTTCTTGATTGGTCTGAAAGTATCTGTTTGACATATATGATTCAATGATATCTGAACAATATCTCGGGAAGAAAAGTTTGTTCTTGTGGTTTAAGTCTTCGCGCCAGACTTTAGCAAAGACAATATAGAGGAAAATATTAGCATAAAACCTTTTTTCATGTAGCGATTTATCGATTATGTTAGTGATTCTATTTACTTGATGGATGGTTGGGTGATTATTTCTTTTCTACTATTAATGGTTTTATTCTTTTGAGAAGTTTTTCAAACAGATTTGAGATAACATACAACAGAGAATTCGGTCTGTATGAGAATACTTCTTCTGATGGTTTACCTGGCTTCGGTAGCATTATGAAGAAAAATTATAATTTATTTATCTAAAGAAAACAACTAATATAAAATATCAGAACAAATTACACCAATAACTGTTTAATCGCAGGGGTAGGCAGTATCACGTCTCGATTTATCGAGCCCCCATATTAAACTTACAATCTCTTTTTATTTTTCCAACCAAGAAGACCCCAATGTTTATTAATTTTGATGATTCTAATAAAAATATAATTTGTTACGAAGGGGGATGTAACAAAATGCCCATTTGTCCCACACTTCAAAGTTTGTTCCACTCTTTCAGTCTATGTTTCAATTAACTACCAATTAAAGGATAAAAAAACAAAAATGTCGTCAAATATTTACTTTATTTTTTTAGTAAAAAAATTCAAAAAATTGTGGTGTCGAGTCGAGTACACTGAATAGTCACATTATCCATTTGGTTTGTTGGTCTTTTGTGGTCGATGTGTGCAATGTCGGGCTTGTAGAACACACACAATTCGGGTATAATCAGGAACACGTGCCTGATGACTCTGATGAGAGCCATTGAATTGACAAAATCACAACGAGACGAGATGCCAACCGATTACGATTACGATTTGGTTTACTATTCAATCAACTCTATTCGGGGGGGATAAACAATTTCTCTCTAATATAGCGCGACTCTATCAGTGCGTTTATCTGAGTTTATGAATTCGGAAATACTTACCCATTATTAGTTGATTTGTTCTAAGAGATGTAATTTGGGGGAACATGGTAATTAAGATCGATATTGTTTATTCAGTGTTACAAGTCAAGTTTCTTTTGTGAAATGTTTGAAAGTTATACACCAATTTTAGTTAACATTAAAATTCCCGCAAAATCTAATGATTAGTTAACTATTATGGCAACTAATGGGTACAATTTAAAACTATATCAATCTAATATCAAATTACCCTATAAAAAGTGAGCGTCAGAGAACGTGTTATGAAATAGTGAGAATGCGTTCAAATTTCCCCTCTAATGTGTTGAAATGGGCATATCAGAAGTGGGAACATCGTTCCAGTTAATTCAATTGTAACGTACCTGCTGTTATGATGGTACCTCTAGCATAGCGGAATTCGAGAGAGTGGGGACATATTATTGCGCGCTGTCTCGGTTATCTGGTCCTTTATTATGATTCGTATTCTTTTACTCCTTAAGATTTTTGCCTCAAGAATTTTAGATTCTTTCTACATCCGTATAAGGTCCACTAACATCAACTGATTAATAAAAATATCATCTTTTTTTATTTTAGATTTTATTTAATTATTATATATGGTAATTTAAGCATTTAGGTCAAAAAGTCTTTGTTTTTAGTACCCAATTTGATTCATTTTAGGATTGTAATAATCAAAAATTATTGAAGCAAAAAAGCAAACACATTGTATAAAAAAAAATAAAACAAAAGTGAGGCAACCACACAGTTTTAAATGAAATTGAGAACAGGTTTCAAAAGGATTGTTTGGAAAACTTCAAACCAAGTTGATTCCAATAAATTAGCGAATTTGCTGTATAAACCGTGAGGCCATGTTTAACAGAGCGAACCAAAAATTAGGCTCTCATCACGTTTTAAATTTGACATTAATCAATCATTGGTCAATCGAGCTAAAGGAAAACTAACGGGGAGAGAAAGTCAAACTGTGAAATAAAAGATGGAACAATTTAGTGAATTTAAAAAAAAATATTAGATTTTTTTGTTAGACTTTATCTTGGCCTTTTTTTTCACAAAAATAGAGATACAGGTCTGAAAATGAAGGTAGGGTCAAATGAGCTTTAAATCTCTTTTCACTCATTAATTTACAACTTTACTTAATTCGGAAAGCCGTATCATTTTTGTATAAAATCTTGTTTTTGTAAAAAGTTATATTTCATTTATCTTTAAGATATTGGTTAATAAAACTATAAAACATTCATATTGGTCACATATTTAATAACGAAATAACTAGAAAACTTTAATGATTAAGTTCATTATAGGATGAGAAGAGTTAACGATAGATGTAAACAAAACGAATAAGACAAATAAAAAGAAAACCGATGTATCTGTGAGTCGTAAAATAAATCAAATGGGGCACTAAAAACGCTGACAACTTATGGTCACTACACACCGAATATTATAACTCTTTCGATTCTGGCCGTTTATTAAACCCTACATATATTTAATTTTATTTCCTTTCCGAGACTATTGTTATTGAAATGTTTGCGTTAAACGTTTTTACAGCCTTTAGTCAAATATATTCATGGTCATTGTTGACTCCAAAAATTTTAGAAATCAAGTTTTTTTACAACTAGTGATAACAAACTTTATTTAAGAGGTAATTTTAGTTGGGTTTGAATAAGGGACCTAATACTAATAGGAAGGAGAATAAAATATATTCGAGAATCTGGCAACTCTACTTGTACAACAAAATATAGTAGAATATGTCCAGAATATATCAGTTTTTTCCGATTGTTAAAATCTTTGTTCGTTTATACATTGTGTGGTGTCACAGAGTCTGTAAAAGCAAGATTAAATCTGAAAGCTAGTCATTTATATTTTTCTAGGAATATTTCAATAAAAGTACTTAAAGTTATTTTCAAATTTACAAATTCAAAAAGTCAAAGTCAAAATACAAGCCGTCCTGAGAATTATAAATCTTTTAAATAAAAGGGTTCTTTCGGAAAAACAAAGAATTTCAAAATCGACTAACAGATGTTAAATTTCAGTTTTAAAGGCATATTACTGAAAGTCTTTAAATTACATTACAGATGAGTTTTACGATTGTAATTGTATAGAAATAATGAACATAGTTGGAGAAACTGAGCTGCATCTGGAAATGTTTTTACGGGAGTTTTCCTTCCATAAAAAACGATGTTGTTCAGATTGTTATCCCATCATATAATTCTCCGAACAGAGGAATTGTAATTTTCACATATTTATCGCCCAATAAATACGTAGTATTCTACCCATCTGTCCAATCGTTTTTGTGTGTCTCTTATTATTAGTCCATCTGTACTTCTACATACTAATATCTTGTGTCCTTTTCCTTGAACCATGTTCACCTCTCGATAAAAATTTCTTGTTTCTTTATTTTTGCAGTATTCTTCAATGTCTTGTAATTATCAGTTTTTCTATTACGTTCTACTATATCTTCTAATTCAAGAGTTTCTCTTAGTTTAGATTCTATCAGATTCTGTATCTTCTGGATTAGATCTGCATTTTTTTAGCCTTGATATTGAATCTTTATATTCTTTTGTTTTTAAAATTCTTATATGTGGCCAGTTGTTGTATCTTTGTTGGTTCTTCTTTTATTGACCTTCTTTGTAATTTTTCGACGAGTATATATATAATCTATTAAATTTTTAGTTTTTTCATCCGGTGAAATCCATGTAATTTTGTGATTGAAAACTGTGCTCATAATTACAAAATTGTTTTGTTCTGCAAAATCTCTTAGGACCTTGCCATTTTCGTTTCTTTTTAGATTTTTTCTCTTCCTATTTTTACGTTTATATCGCTTGTTACTATTTTTACTTCAAATTTCAATATACTCTATACTCGTGCGCATACATCATCATAAAATATGTTCTTAACTATTAAATCTTGATCTTCTGATGGAAAATGTACATTTACTATATTAAGTTTTCTATATTTTCCTTGTAATCTTAGTAAAATGCACTGTTACTGAGCTTAACTCTTTATTTACAATATAACCTATTCCTAAGAATCTATTTTCCTTTCCACTGTTTAAAAATACAAAATATTAGTGCAACGTACATATTTAAAAACCAACACGTTTAATCGCAGGGGTAGGCACTATCACGTCTCGATCTCTCGATCTCCCAAACTTGAATCCTCAATCTCTTTTATTTTCGAACCAAGAAAACCCAATGCTTAACAGTTTGGATGACTCTAATAAAAATATTTATTTATTATCCTATCGCGACCTTGTCTTAATATTTTCCCGCACGTAATATTAAATAAACAGTTTTTTTTTAGATTTGTTTAAACAACAATCGAATTTAACAATACATTCTTTGAGCTAAATTGTTGATATGGAAAAGGGAGTAGTTACTTCTTATGATGTGGTGGGGCATCTTATTACAGGTCAATTGACCATTTTCTTTTCAATCTTCGTTGTTTGTGTTCTTGCAGAAGAAACAGCGCCAAATTTTGTTCTATTTTCTTAAGAGTTAATAATTTTATATTTGTTGTTAGTGTGTTATCTGGATTGTTATTATTTATAAACTTTGTAATGTATTGATTAAAAATGTTATAATTTGGAAAATGTTTCTGTGCACAGGGCGATATTTAACTAAATCCCTGTACCTATTATCATAACAATATAAACTTTGTTTCTTAGCTATTCCCTAATTTATCCGACTGGTCCTCGTAGTTTGCTATAGTAAAACTGACACTAAGAGATAGTGAGGCTCATAGTTCAAGAAATTTAGATATTCATCAATATTGGATTACATTCTATCAATAGCTATAGATGACAATCAATAATACTATCAGTAATTAAAATATTGGCAATAATACAGTTAACTGTAAGTCGTCCTAAACTTCAGAAAAATCTAGAGATTCAACAATATCGATAATTCAACATCAATTATACTGTCAGTATCTTAAAATAGTGCCATTGTAAACACTATCGAATATATATAAACTCTTCCTACACTCTCAGCCCCTCCTTGTTTTTTGTTAATTATCATTCTGGAAAAACAAACCAAATCCCTACTGTTTTTCAACAAAAAAACAAAACCCGTTTGCCCTTTTGGCATCAGATATGTTCGACTTAAAAAAGTCAGTGCTCTTAAAAAAATACTCTTATCTATTATACTATTCATAGACCCGCACTGGTAAATAATAATACAAATTTTGGACCTAGTGGGCGGGGCACCACAAAAATCCAACACTGAAAAACTTTTTTTGAACTGTCAGCCAGTGGTGTAACCATAAAACGGTAAAATAATTAAAAAAATAAAAGTTTACATGCAAAAATTATTTTATTGTTTTTAGAAATATTCACATTCTACATACGTTCAAACTGATTATTAAAACACTTGTTCCATTCAGAAATTGGTATGCTTAAAATATGTGTTTTGAGTGCATATCTCCTTCACAGAAGAAAAAAGGTTTACCACACGTTTTATTTTTAATTGTATGAAACGTAAAAAAGTTCAATGGTGCCAAATCAGGATAATGGTACGGATGTGCCATTATTTGTAGTTTTGGTTGCGAAACTGTAATAATT
Source organism: Hermaeophaga mercurialis (assembly GCA_951812935.1). NCBI lineage: Eukaryota > Metazoa > Arthropoda > Insecta > Coleoptera > Chrysomelidae > Hermaeophaga > Hermaeophaga mercurialis. The sequence continues at coordinate 3,207,756 of OX638363.1, forward strand.
TTCTTCGATGTGCTTCTTGACCGTATACATTTTATTTTCAACATTTATTTATGAATCGTATAAACTATCGATTGCTTTATTTCTGGTTCGTAGGAGTAGATCCACGTTTTATGACCGACCAGTAATAATATGATTGATGTGTTTGGAAGTTCAGTTTTTCAGTTTTTTCTACATTGCTTTGCACCAGTTGACACAAACTTGTTTTTGAGTTATGGATAGTGGTATCCATGAAGAACAAAGTTTTCTCGAAGCTAAATGAATAAGCAAATTGGAATGAATTAAGGTCCCAGAAATGTGGAAAAATTGCTGAATGACATCGTATGTCACATGACTTTCTTCTTCAATCATTCCATGTACAACATCAATATTTTCAGCAGTAACTGATGTTGAGGGACGTCCTTCCCTTCATTGTTCCTAATGCGATATACCCTCGTTTTTTAAGAGAGCTTCAGCACAAAATACAAAAGTTAAACCTTTCATTGTTGTGTTAAACCATAAATAATAACAAGTATATTTACTCGTGGAAATTCAATTTTTAATCTGCTACGTAAATTTTATGAACACACAGAATATAGAGGGACAAATATTTTAACAATTGGAAAAACTAAGAGAATGTACTTGTGTTGTATAAACGGGGTTGCCAGATTTCTGAGTATATCTGGCTGTCCCTCGTAGTTATACGGAACAAATACTTTTATAAAAATTATATATATAAATTTTGTATTTAAATATTAAGATAACATAAAAATGTTTTTATTTTTTTTGACAGGAACAAACTTAAAAAAATATTTTTGGTAAACAAATTACCTTGTAGATAATTCTATTCCATACAATCGAAACGTCTCTGTGGTTCGACCTTTATCACTCCGAATTAACTAGTCTTCGAATTAAAAAAATGAATCGGACACATGTCTAGAGACTGAATTCAAATTTTGAAATATATATACTTTGTGCCAGTAAAAATAAAAAATGAGCATGTTTTTATGGGTAAATTATTTAAAATGTCTTAGTGTACATTTTATGATTAGATAAAATGAATCTCTAATTTTTATTCACCAGATATATTTTTGTTTGTTAAAATAATATTTTTTAATTAAATCAATTAAACAGTGTCATTTGTTTCTCTTCTTATTCTTATTGTTATCCTTATGCCATTACAATGTGGTCAATATAGTGCATTGATATCTATTAGATGTATCCATCAGGATAACAAGGACATTCGAAAAAAATAAAAAATCTGGCAATCCTGCTTGTGTGAATTATAGTATAATATGTCCAGAATCTGGCAATTTTTTCCAATTGTTAAAATCCTCACATATTTCTGAATGAGGTATAAAAACGTGTACAGAATAAAAATATCTTAAAATATTTTTTTTCTAAAGTCAGCCATTTTCAGAGAAATAAATATTAGTCTTTTAGATTTATCCAAATATTATTTACCAAAAAGCAAGTAAAGCCGGCAACACTGCGACATTTGAATAACTGTTTCAAGTTCAATGCTGATAATAAACAATAGTTTTTTAAACGTTTTAAAAATGAGTTTTTATTTTAGTATAACCTAGATATTTAGAATGGTCAATTACAGAGCATGTAGAAGAGTAAAAATGTATTCTCAGCAATTATTACAGATCCGAAAAATTTCTACCACTACTTTTTTAGGTAATACACTACAATTTCCAACAATCTTTGGGAGACTGATACAAAACATCACCGATTAGATTATTAATTAACATCTCGTGATATTCTCGATTTGAATAAAATGCCATTTTTCATTGAATTATTGAAACTGCTTTAACAAACGATAAACTTAAATTGATTAAGCGATCCGACACATCTACAAACCAACACAATTTTATGATTCATTAGGTAGATATTCTTCGGTTATATGACACATATTTGTGTTGCCACGTATAAATTTTCGAGTAATTGTTTTTGTATAAACTAGTGGTGCTAGAAAAAAAATGTATTAGAATATTTTGTTGCAAATGACACGTTGTACATGCTATTTAAAAATTTGCATTATTTTCACGGACACCTTGTATATGTTGGTAAAATGAGATATTCCGTTTTAGCTTTGAAAGAAGAGCCCATTTTACTTACACTTATCTCAAACTTTGGTGGAAATTCAAGATAAGTATAATTTATCTTAACATTAAAGTTCTAATTTTGTTTGTAAAATTGCTTCAATATTAACACACATTAACACTAACACAATGATGGAATAAGAATTAAAGTGCGACTTGGTGATATTGTGAAAATAGTTTTGTTCCATTTTATCTACATATCCCGTTTTAAGCCCACTTCTGCTAATTATCTCCATTTTCATATAAGTTCAAACAACTATCAATATGTAATTAATCACCGCGGGGTAACGTATACTGGCACGAGTTATATATTTCTTGGCGCCCTTATCTGCGTTCTCCGATCAGAGACACCCTTGATATATTTCAGAAATATTATAACAAAAGGAATAAACATTTATCATATTTTTTACGGTTTTCATATTTCACTGTTCTGATGCGTTTTGTGTGTCTTGACTTGAATAATTTTGAATAATTTTACATAACCGGAGCCCCTTTGGCATTTTTTTTTTAGGTTTTTCTCGGTATCGACTCATAAATTACCGAAGATTCTGTTGGAAATTCATTTGATTTGGATTAACAAAAGGAGAAATTTTAGAGAATTAATTAAATTTCCAAAAAATGTGTCGGAAATAGAAAGAACCCGTTGTATATACATAAAAGAAATTATTTGTTTACCATTATTATGATAAGGTTATTATTAGTGACCAAAAAACTAACAGTTGTGTTATTAGATTTATGAGCTCAAAGTCAAAAATCGCAAACACGGTGAAGATTATAAAATATTTTTATTGTCTAAAAGTTTGCGGAAAATTTTACTTTTCCGCGTGCAGTTTAACTGAAAAGTATACAGGGTGTCCGTGTAAACATACACATGTTTGTAGATCAGGTATAAAAACGTATGCAAAATAATGTCTTTTTTTCTGAAGCCGTTTTTAAAGAAAAAAATATTGGTATTTTAGATATATTTAAATAATATTTACCGAAAATCAACTAAAACCGGCAACACCGATAACTCAGTCAAGTATAAGCAATGGTTTCTAAAAATAAGTTTTTATTTTAGTACACCTGGATATTTAGAATGGTCGATTACAGGGAATGTATATTATATATAATATATATATTTTAAAATATGATATTTTATAAGGGTCTGTCAATCATTTCCTCGCAAAGGGTGCCGAAACCAATGAAAATATTTAAATAAAAGAATATCCATTTTTTTTCAATAAAAAACTGTTACACTTAGAAAGTACTTTAATTTATACAAAGTATTCAATGTTTATAATACATATGTTTATCAGGTGTAAGTTATCCCCACTATCAGCTTTTTTCTACCTCACCAGAGACACCATTCTAATCACTTCTTCTATACTATTATTCTTTATATGTATTGATGGTCTACATGGCTCTATTTTTTTCATAATATACATTGGGCTTTTCACTACTAAAATATTTGGACTTATGTTTAAATATTTTTTAACCGCATCCAATCTTTATCCTATTTTTTCTGTTTATCATAATAATGTCAATATCTTCATGCCTTCTTGTATGTCTGAAATCAACATTCTTAATTTCTATATTATTTGTCTTACAAAATGTGTCAAAAATATCATTCATAAAATATTATCAACTATTATACTTTTTGATTTATCTAATTATTTATTTTTCTTAAATTCCTTCATTTTTTCAACAATTTCTGCTAACTTATATACCAGCCATGGTATAATTCTACTATATTTTTTTCACATCAATCCGGTTTTCTTCTTAATTTCTTCTTCCTTCGAAAGAGGCTAATTTTGAATTTTTGGTTTTGAACCAAAAAATTTTAATAAGCTTTTGTGATTTAATATAAAAAATACAAAACATTTTATTAAGTTCTCAATTTATTGACAATATACAAATAAAAATGACAAATCTATTATTCAAACATTTTATAAAGAATATAAAATTATTTGTCTCTGTGAAATTGTGTTCATTAATTTAAATTTAAAATCTTGTTGGTAAATAAGTCTTTAGTTTTAATCTGCGCATTACCAATTTTTTCATGAAGGTCTTTGACAGTTCATTTGGATGGTGCTGTATCCTATCTTCATATTTTTGGCCGAAGTCTGATACTTCTTCCATCACAGTTGGAATTTGGAGATAATTTCTTATGTAATTGTTTGTTAAAATTCAAGACACATTGATTATAATTCTTAGAACTTTTGATGGAAATCATTCTAGAATCTCTAGTTTGGAATTGGAAGTTATCCCTAATAGTTGTATTTTATAGCTCCACTGGATTTGTAGAAAAGGGTTTTGTTTGCAGCGAAAGTAGTAATTTTCAATCTATAAGCCAGTATAAACTATAAACTTTTAGACTAAATTGTTTCTTTTGGTCCGAATATGTTTCTTCTAGCTTAAATATCTATGTGCGTTTCTAAATATTTCGCATCTTGTTGTTGATCAAGTTGATAGTTATTCAGTGGCACTAATGGCCAATTTCCTTTTCGGTTTGTTAAGGTTATATGCAATGAGATCGTTGCAATTGCTTGTATACGCCATTTTTTAGCCAGTTGGATATTGTTCAGGTTCTTCTGCAGTTTTTGTGATGTCTGGTTGGGGTTTTTATAGCTGATAGTGCGGCAGTGTCATCGGCGTATGTAGCTGTCCGAGAACTGTACCTTGTGGAACTCCAGATTTAACACCATATATACTTTAATTTATTAGGCATAAAAGCGTGTAAATTTAGAAGAATAAAGAAAATCCTGAAACTATTAATTTTAATTTCTTCGAGAATTCCAGTAAAAAATCCGTGAATTTGAATAACACCAAATGTTAAACTTAGGTTAGGTCCAGTTATTAAAGACAATTTCGTTTTAAATAACATTGTAACTAGTAATTAACTACAATCAACAAATTCTTTTTCTCTATAGCTACGCATCTTTTGACATGTTTTTGGTAACGGTTCTCCAAGTTCGACCCACGATGACCTCCACAATAAATTATATTCAGCAGAAACAGGGCAGCCACTTCTCAACAGTCACATATCTTCTAAATGGGTCAAAATTAGAAACTTGGTGAAATGGGGAAGAGACGCATATTAAGAAAACAAAATGTTTTCCTGAAATTCAAAATATATCAAACATCCTCAAAGGTACCTTGTTTTTTGGATATTTGTGGGATTATCGGAATATTTTGAACTTCAGTAAACCATATTATTTGTTACTCCAATATGCACCTTTTCTCCCATTTAACCAATTTTCTAATTTTGAGTCTTTAGAAGAAGATATTAACGCTGTTAAAACATAGCTGCTCTGCTTACAACCAATATAATCTACATTAAGTTTCATCCCAGAAAGAATTTATGCCCGATTTCTCCAACAGATCCTAAGATGCGATTTAGCTAAGATTTATATATATTTAAGACCGACTCAAGTTGACGTTACGTTGTACAGTACATTTACGCTCACAATCTTATTTAAGTTATAATCTGGGCATGTATATATTTGGCAACGTAGCGGTGAGTTACTAATATTTTTTTAGAGTTGAATGTACTGCATTTTTGACATAACATTCCGGCTCGCTTTTTCGCATTTGCTGTCCACTGTGTTTTGATGAATTAAAAAAGAATTTGCGGTTATCTTTAGGTATATTTCTAAGGAGAAAGTCGACAGTTAAGAGACAATTATAATATTCTTACCATGTTTTTCAAAAAAAATCCAGTAGTTGGTCCATTGAATTGTTACTAAAAATATCAAAAACGATAAAATATCGAGTCAGTCGTAACACATTTACTTACAAATTATGAACATATTCCAATTATGATTCTATCAGATCTGATATCTAATATTTTATTATATAATAAGATCATCCACTTCGTCACCCGAAAAGTATTAAACTTTACGATATATGTCAGAATCTATTATTATTTAGATTATGTTCTCCGGCTGAATTTAAGGTAAATGGTGATTTGAGATGTGAGGTAAACTTAAGCTGAAAGTGATGGTGAATTTGATAACAGCATTGGACAAATCTAAAACAGTATTAAACTTTTTACAGACTGTTCTAATAAACATGAATTTGATTAAAAATCCATATTATTTTAAAATATTTCACTTGTTTGCTAAAATTTAGTAGGAATGATTTATTCTATTTTGCACAAATTCATTTCGATGATAAATTGTTTCATATAGTTTATCTTCGACAAAAAAGAAACAGTTCTAACAAAAATATTTTTATTTAATTTAATAACTAACATCTTAAAACTAAAACTACTCCTAACCTAAAATCTAAGAACACCTAATTCTATTTTTTTCATTTCTCTAACCCTTTCATTCTCACCTCCGCCTCCCCTGTATTGACTGTTGGAGGACATTCAGCAACATTTCCAGCGGCTGATCTGGATATACTTCCAATACTACCAGCAAGAGCTGGCATTTGGGAACCAACCCAGACACCATCCCAAACTGCTTTAACCTCTTCACAAATACATTATGATCTATTAGGTCGGCAAAAAATGAGTTCATGTCTCTCTCCCTCATAGTTGTATTCCACAACTCCAGTGGCTTTGTAGAGAAGGATTTTGTTTGCAGCGAAAGTTTCATTTTTATCTAAATATGTTTCTTCCAGCTCAAATTGTGTGCGTTCCTAAATATTTCGGATCTTGTTGATTAAGCTGATGGTCATTCAGTGGCACTGGTGGGCAGTATCCTTATAGGTTTATAATGAGATCGTTGCAATTGCTTGTATACCCCATTTTTTAGCCAGTTGGACACTTTTCGGGTGATTCTGCAGTTTTTGTGATGTCTGGGTGGGTTCTTCATCAGTTGCGAATGCGGCAGTGTCATCGGCGTACGTAGCTGTCCGAGGACGAGACCATGTGGAACTCCCAGATTTAACAGGAAAGCGTAACGTGTAGGTCAAAACATATACTATAATTTATACAGGCATATATTTAGAAGAAAAAAAACCCTGCCACTATCAATTTTATTTTCTTCGAGAAAACTGGTAAAAAACCGCTTATTTGAATATAACCAAATCTTATCCTTAGGTTAGGTCCAGTTATTAAAAACAATTTCTTTTAAATATTGTCATTAGTAATTAACTACCATAGCTAAGCTCCTTTTAACATGTTTTTGGTAACGGTTCTCTAAGTTCTCCCTGAGATGAGCCTCACTCTAAATTATATTCGGCAGAAACAGGGCAGCTACTTCTCAACAGTGATAATATCTTCCAACGAGTCAAAATTAGAAAATGTATAAATGAGAAAAATCGCTTATTAAAGCAATGAAATGTTTTTCTTAAATTCAAAATGTGCCGAACATCCCCAGAGACATCCGAAAAAAAATCTTTTTTTGGATATTTGCGGGATTATCGGAATATAATGAACTTGAGTAAATCATTTTATTTATTTCCCCAATATGCATATTTTCTCCCATTTAATCAATTTTCTAATTTTGACTCTTTAGAAGAGATAGTATCTCTGTTGAAAAGTAGCTGCCCTGCTTATGCCAAATATAATCTACAGCAAGCTTGACCTCAGGAAGAACTTAGAGAGCTGTTCCCAAAAACAACTCAAGTAGTACAGATTTGTGGACGAAAATATTTTGGTGATTGGTGATGGAAATTTCAATATTCAATTACATTATTGTATTTAACATTACCTAACATGGAGTTTTGATGGAATTTAAATCGCTGATTTTTTTACCAGAGTTCTTAAAGAAATTTAGATCAAATTTGACAATGGCAGGCAGTTTTTGAATTAAGCGCTTTATCGTTTCTTTACACGAACAATTTTTTTACTTTCGATATTGAAGGGGATGATTTTCTTACGTCGCTTTCCTTTATTTTTCTGGGTTAATGTGATGGTCAGTTAGATAACAGCATTTGATAATCTGAAACAATAAAAAAATTGTTACTAACTTTGACAGTAGAAAAAACATTAAATTTATAATTATATGTAAATAAACGAACATCATCGACTCAGACAGCCTCTTCCACTAATAAACATCAATTTGATAATGCACCATATTTTGGCATAAAAATTTTACTTGAATTTATTAAAATTTGATAGGATTGATTTATTGTTGTACACAAACTAATTTTTATAACATAAAAATTTGACAATAAGTAAATTCGTCTTCGAAAAAATAGCATGATATATAAAAAGTTATAAATTTAGCCACAGGATCTTTGTGGCTGGTTAAACGAGTACTACTTGCTTAACAGTAAAAAAGTAAAAAAGTTCTCTTAATCTAAAACAGTTCGATATGTTTTTATGAAAATGTATGTGCCATGTTAATGGAATAAAAAAATATTTTAAACAACAACAACAACAAAACATCTATTAGTTACCCAAAGAGCTGTCGACCGGTCTTTTTGCGCAAAATATTTGATTTCTATAGATGTTCAACATACTCCCTTCTCCTGTACGAAATATAAATGAATAATGAATCTTTTCCCATAAATAAACAAGTAAATATTCTCGGCCATTAAAACTGAACTACCAATTTTGACGAAATATGAAAGTGCGAAAAACGCAAAATAAAAGTCAAGAAAATTAAGAAAGGAAACACCAAACTTTAAAAAAAAATCCATCCCAATTAAAAACGCTAAAAATATATATCAAGATATATAAGAACTGAGAATATTCCGGCTTATATCACAAAAGAAAAATTAACAATTCTTTACATCACTGCAATAATTGAATAATTAATAAACGTACATAGGTATTGACAACTATAATAGTATGTTTAGAATATATGCAATTAGGTGTTTAGCTCCGATATTTCGCTAAAAATATAGAATATAATGATCATTAATCATTTTATAAGAATTCTCCACGCTTGAAAATATATTATTGGGTAGGAAAACCGAAAGAAAAAAAAGGGAGTGAACAAAACGCGGTGCCAATCTGTCTACCCTAGTCCTCAACAAATGACAGCGATTCCAGGAACACCGTCTTCTTTAAAACAATTTATCTGATAATTCCTCGACACCTGCAACACGCCATCTCTACGCTCCAAAACAAAAGGAAAGAAGTGTGAGAAATTCTTTCTTTCCTTTTCTTCCTTTTATTTCGTTTTCTTTATGGTTGTTTACAAATGACACAAGCCTCGCTTTTGTGTAACACTTCTCAAGCTCTGAGGACTATTGTCCGCCCAATAGTTTATCTAAATGATGTGAAACACCTTTTTTTACGTAATTTAGGACTGTGAGAATATTTCGATCTACCTGTTTCCCTACAAATATTTAAATGATAGATTGGGAGAACATGACAAGTGAATATAATTTTGCAAATGATTATTTTTATTAATATGAAGATCGCTCCAAAGGTTTTCGACTTCTCACAGAGATGGCGAAAATGACTTAATATTTGTCAAATTTAATGATGTACTGAAGAATATTCAATAGCAATTGACATCCAGAGTGACATCTTATTTGCTGGTAGACCTTAATATGGATATCCAATGGACGATCAGGTTGTCCATTGGAAAATTTGATATTTTTTTGATTATATACAGGGTGTCCGCGAAAATAATGCATTCCTTTATGGGGGAGGTATAAAATGTGCTATTGATTAAAAAAGTCTTATAACATTTTTTTGTAAAGTCAACGGTTTTCAACAAAAAAATAACATTGATTTTTGTATACCTGGTATGATATCTACAGTAAATTTACTAAAGCCGACAACGCCGCCTATTCTGAAGCGCCACGAAAAACAGCTGATATCTGGCTTTAATAGGTCAGTGGGTTGGTTTTATGCAAAGAAAATCAGGTGTCTTGTTTTTATTGTATTCGATGATAGCTAATCGCAGTAAATACGAGTAAAAAACTTTTATTTTTGTAATAGATAAGAAATAGTGCTAACAGCTGACTTTGTATCTTGAGAATTTGTTTAAAGTGAACTTATTTTCTTGCAATTTAATTGAGAAGTACTATCTTTATTTTAGAAATAATGACCTTTGAAATGTTTTGATTTTTGATTTTGATAAATGTGGAAAATTTAATTAGACTAGATACACAAAATAACTTACCATAACGTCAAGCTACATTTAAGGCATATCGAAAAGTTTAGGTTCAGCGACTGCGATATTGTTTATAAAAAATGTTCAAAATGGTTTCCATTTGCACGCACACACGCATTAACGCGGCGAACCCAATTTTCATTAATATCATAATTGAATAAATTATGACGAATTGTATCGGCTGCTGCGAAAACGCGATTTCGTAGTTCATTCTCTGTTTCAATCTCAGGACGATTATCATACACGAGGGACTTCATATGACCCCAGAAATAATAGTCCATGACATTTAAATCAGGCGATCTTGGTGGCCATAAAAATGGTCCATTTCGACCAATCCAACGGCGAGGATAATGATCGTCAAGAAATAATTTTACAGCTCGAGCAAAATGTGGTGGTGCGCCATCGTGTAGAAACCACATGTCCTGACGAATGTTCAATGGCAACTCTTCTAGTAACCCTGGTAAAACATTTTCCAAAAAGTTTAAATAGCTATCTCCACGTAACTGTCTCGGTAATTCGTATGGTCCTATCAAAGTATGTCCAATAATACCAGCCCACATATTAATGGAAAATTTTTGCTGGAAGTTTGTTCTACGCGTTGCGTGTGGATTATGATCATCCCAAATATGGCAATTGTGGAAATTCAAAACTCCCTGTCTCGTAAAAGAAGCCTCGTCTGTACATAATATTTCAGAAGGAAACAAAGGATTTCTGGTTGTTTTATTCTGAAACCATGTACAGAATTGTAGTCTCCTTGCAAAATCACCTTGATGCAAATCTTGCACCCGTTGAATGTGGTACGGATGTAATAGTTGTTCTTTTAATGTTCTGTGTACACTAGTTCTACCAACATTAACTTGCCTTGCGACAGATCGTACACTCACTGTGGGATTTTGGGCAACAATATCTAAGATATCCTCCTCCACTGCTAATACACGATCCGTGCGATTTCGACCACTAGTTTTTTTAGGAATTACACTACCGTTTTCCAACAATCTTTGAGACACGGAAACAAAAGTACGACAGTTTGGTTGCCGCCTATTTGGGTATCGTTCATTGTAAAGTCTTACAGCAACACGACTATTACCCTGTGATTCACCATAAATAAGTAGCATATCGAGGTACTCGCGAGTTGAAAAAAATGCCATCTTAATATTTTTACATTAATTTGTACCATAAGCACCTAGATACACCTCCCAACGTTAAAACTGGCAGTGGCATCTAGTAAGTGACTAATTACTTATGCTTGTGACTACCAAAATATTAAATAGTTCCGATTCTTTCTATCTTCGCGGTGTTGTCACGTTGTGATTTCCGAAGGAAAGTTTATTGATCATTTTTGTGAAAACTATTGATGTTAGAAAAAAAAATTATTAGAATTTTTTGTTGCTAATAACACATTCTACCAATCCTCTAAAGGAATGCATTATTTTCGCGGACACCCTGTATATATTAATAGAAATGTAAAAATGCCGGTTTAATAAAAAAACAGCAAACTTTTTATATAAAGTAAAAAATAACAAAAAAATGATATACTTCCGTTTCAATTCCTGGTAAGAGTTTCCTTTAGGTCGCCCACATGTTATACACCACTGGATGCGTCTCGTCGAGTAAATAACGAAAATCATATTCATATTTCGGGAAGATCCATATTTTTCGAGTTATGGCCCAAAATGTGATACAATTTCACTTCTTCAAATCGGCCCCAATTTCGATAATTTTTTGTGTACACACTAATTTTATTACACCGAATACGAATCTGAAATAATATGTTTGCTTACTAGAAAAAAAGTTGATTAATAATTTAAACTGAGTAATAACGTTATTTGTTTGACTATTCATACTGTCACGATTTAACATAACAGGTAATGTCGTTTAGTTTTGACAATGTTGCCGGTTTTACACTATTGAAATACATGATTTAGTGGAATGAATAAAACAAAGAAGCCAATATTTTAAGGTAATTCGTTCGCTCTTCTGTCTTAGCTTAATAGACAGGAGAAAAACAAAGATACCTATATTTTAAAACAATAATTGAATAAGTGTGTTCATCCTGTTGTCTTAGCAAAATTTGGTGTAAAAGAAAAGTAATTTGAATATCATGTTTATTATACTTTTTCCCACAAAATGTATAATTAAGTATAATTTATCTAATTCATATTTATTTTAAATATAATATAGATTAAAAAAATGTTATTCTTGATATATTATCTCATTTTTTCATACAAATGTTATACGCGTGGATTTGTGATCGGACAGAGGGGCGAGTGCGCCTTAATATGTGCATATTTGTTTTATTTATTCCACTAAATTATGAATTTCACTGTAAAACCGGCAACACTGTCAAAATGAAACGACATGACCTGTTGTGTCAAATCGTGACAATATGAAAAGTCAAACAATTACTCAGTTTAAATTATTAATAACTTTTTTTCAGTAAACAAACAATTTTATTTCAGATTCGTATTCAGTGTAATAAAATTAGTGTGTACACCAAAAATTATCGAAATTGGTGCCGATTTGAAGAAGTGAAATTGTACCACATTTTGGTCTATAATTCGAAAAATATGGATCTCCCCCAAATATGAATATGATTTTCGTAATTTACTTGACGAGACGCATCCAGTGGTGTATAACATGTCCTTGTCCGTGTGGGGGACCTAAAGGACTACAGCCAAACTCCCTTTTCAATCAACAACTTTTTAATTTATTGTTGAAAAACTGTAATAAAGTCATCTTATCTCACTATTTTAATATAAATATATTAATTTTACCGTAATTTGTTTCACACTATTTGCGGAATTATGTACCGTGTTAATGGGCGACTGAGACATGCTACTAAAAACGAACGAGCTCTTCTCACCGGTATTGATAATCTTGTTTTCTAGACATTTGGGGTTATGTCTTCTACGAATAATGTTATTTGTTTTATCACTAATGAAATATTAATTTCCCTTATTATACTGAAATGAGATTTCGGAAGAAATTAAATATTTAGTATTCAACTCTGAAGTCATTGTTTCAATTAATGTATGAATCAAATTAGTTGAAATTCTATTCTGGATCCAGGATTTCAGGAATTAAGTAAAGTTCAATAAATATATAAAATTATTTCTTCAATGAAGATAACTGTTACTTAATAATGTGAGGTGAATTTAATAGTTTGAATATTAAAAAAAAATGGAAAATGTAAAATAAACTTACATGTACGCCGATACATCTTGCTGCTGTGCTTGTAGAATAAAAATGAACATGTTACTTGTTTGTAGGTAGCCAAGTAAACAAAAACCAGGCTACTTTCTTCGGAACAATTATAACTTTTCAATAAACATTTGAAGTTCATTCAAACTAATTTTACGTATCGTTATGGTAATTAAAATAAATATATAAATAGTAGACGTCAAAAAAGTTGCCATGGATACCTGTACAGTGGAATTTCGCAATTTTCAGGGCACGTTTATACAGGGTAGGTCTTTCAAAATTTTAATCAGTTTAAAAGAATATCCAATATCAATATATTAAATATCTACCTCAGGTACAAAGAGATGTGAATATAGAGAATATAAGAGAAGAACAGATTTAGCAGAAAAATTTAAGGAAAATAACAAGGCACAGATGAAAACCGAATTGGAGTTTACGAAGAAAAAATTCTGTAGAAAATCAAGTTATATGAAAGCGAAATTTGGAAACTAAATAAAATGGAAAATACGTAACTTGAGATATGGGAGAGATTTTTGAATAGAAAAGAACAGAAAAGGGATAGTTTAGAAAAACAGAAATAATTGATCTATATCACAAACTTTCAATAACAGCAAAGATAACAGCACATAAAAGTAAATGATTGGGACATGTTGAAAAACTACCACAGAAGATTTAAAAGGAACAATAAGAGGGTAGAAAAAACGACCAATAAACAAATGAAACTTCAGTAGAGGAGAATTTAAAAACTTCTAAAGTTAATAACAGGAAGAAGAGAGTTCCGACAGAAATTTACGAAAAATCCTTAACAAGCCTTAGGTCTGCAAGAAAGACTTCTAGAACGATATAAGTTTTGTTGAAAATTAATTTAAGACAATTTTATTATTATGATGGTTTACCAGATGATAAATAAATCTAATTAATTGAGAATTACAACCAAAAAGTGTTTGAAACAAATAATAAATAAAAAATTGCATAAATATTAATCATTATTCTATAGACCGAGTGAACTCGAATGAACATTAATTTCATCAGTCTGTATTTATGGAACCAAAAATGACATCTCTGAAAAATTTAGAATCTCAAATGACATCTTAAAATTTGGCTTATCAGTAAAATGTATTAAATAATCTTAAAATTACAGAATTTAAAAATTTCCTGTGATCTTATAGGAAACTACGATAAATCGAATAGTATTCTCAAATAAAAGCATAAAATGATTTAAAACCCCAACTTAATCAAAAAAATGTACGGATTAATCGATTTGTTGTAAATTTAATCTGTTTTAATTAGTATTTTCATCAAATTATAGTAATATTATAAAAACATACTTAAGTGCAAAAAAATCGACTCAGCAATATGCTCGACTATTAAAAGTATAAATATACAGTGGACAGATATTGTCGTGGCGAACGACGCTCTGAACTGGCGCAGACAGAGACCACATAAAAGTAAAGGACACAGCTAGTGTACACTACGCGAAGCAAGTTTCGTTGTAATGGATTATAGTAAATTTAAATGCTAGATATTAAGAATTAATGGCTTTTTAATTTACGATTGTCGAAACTACCTCTTACAAATATAATACTAAATGTCTTATAGATAATATTTTAATAACCGTTATTCGAAAAATACCAAGAAGTAGGTCTACCTACTTTTTTATAATTTTACGACTTCAATGTATGAATCAGGTAATCCTTTATGTGAGATAAGGTTTAAATATTCTAAAATATGCCAAAGTAATATTAAATAAATTGGTACCTAATTTTATTTTATAAATAAGCCAATCAAATATAAAATAAACAAGACCTCATTTGTAACCTGTAGCTTCTTTAAACTCCGATAAAATGGTTGGAATAATATTTTGCGCAGTTAACATAAACAAAATTATCTTTTTAATATCCCCTTATTACCACATTCATCTATCGCGTTGACAATGTTAGGTTTTCATATTTGCTTTATTGGTGAAGAAAATTGAGAGACATATTTGTTGTCAATCTTTTTTTTCTCCTCGACTATCCTGGAAATAGTTCTTTTGAAAAGGCTGGTAGCTGCTGCAACACGTCCTCCAACATCTGAAAGTAGTATTAACGCTTCACCAAATTCCTTTTCTTTCGTCATTAACTCTAGAACATTGGTCACAATTTCCCTCGACTGTTTATTGTACGTCCTTTAACTTTACTTTTTAATTCCATTTTTGAATACTGAATTATCTTAAAAGAACAGATTTTTAAAAATGTTAAAACAATTAATTACAACGATTCAGTAGTAGACAATAAAATGACGGGCGAGCGAATAAGAAATAAATCTGAAAACTTGTACTAATAGTACTTCGGCATCGCATGTTCTGAAGATGTTGTTGAGACGCTTACGATTTGCCACTGCGCATACGAGCTCCGATTCCCACGAGAAGATCGGTCTACTGTACCCACACGACAGCATTCCAAGTAAAGTGCAGTACAGTGTTTAAAAGTATAATAATGGTGGCAATAAACTTACCTTTATTGATTATTTTAATAATTTTTAACAATGTTTAACGCTAATGACACAATGCAAACATGTTTCTTGCGTTGGCCAACTGATATCAGTCGTCGATCCAAGGAGCAAGATTCGCTGTACCAAAGTATTGGTGCAACTTTGTGCAAACAGGTCCGGTTCTAATCAAACGGGTAACAATTTAAACCACGATTATTAAGCTTTCAAACAGTTCACTGCCATTTACTTGGAATACTATTGTTGTGGATACACATACTCTCAAAATCGGGCCTATTGTTGAGTCGATTTTTTGCACTTAGGTGTATATGTGACATAACAGTGAAACAGATTTCTTTTATTTTCATTATATTTGAAATACATTGATTTAGTAAGAAAATTGAAATAAAACTAAGCCAACTTTTTTAAAATTTTTTAATGGACGAGGAATACGATATCTAGAATGGATATTGGATTGTCGAAATGTCGACTAGACGTCCAAAACATGTACACAACAAGACAATTATGATATCACATATTTTATAATAAAACATTTCTTAACTATTAAAACATAACTTTATCAATTTTTTTTAAATTTATCAAACACTATAGAATGGTTAATAATAAAAGGATTCTGAGAAATCTGTCAAAAAATGTGTATAAGAAATCTGTCCACATTATGATATCCAGCAAATAATAACAATTTCAAGAATTTAAAAAAAACAATGGATGTGTCTATATTCGAAGATATTTCTTGGATGTTACGGATATCCTTTGAATATTTTTACTTGTAGGTACATCGAATCTCCAAAATACGTCAAAAATGCACATTTGCTACATTCGTAATTGTATATAACATTAGACACCAATCAGTTATTGTGTTTTTGATATCTCAGTGTAATACCTTCTAAATATTAATTTTTTGTTCACAGGACCCCCCTTTTTGGCGGCCGACTGGTTTGAAGTAATTTCGAGTCTGATAAACTGTTTTTAATTGCGTAAATGGAGCGAAACCGAGTTGTTTTAATCCCAAAGCCGCTAAAGGTTTTAATAAACCGTCCCCCAGCGATGATATGTTTTAATAACCACCCCTTGTACGCGCGATGTCACCAGCGACATACACGAGTCCCATGGGGAGTGTCGCCTGCGTGAGAAAATGTTTTTAATGGAATTTTCCCAATTTATTAGACGTCGATATGATTACGAGTTTAAAAATAATTGATAAGCTGAGATCAGTTTCAAATCGAAATTTAAATTAATTGGAATGATCGTCACTCCAAAAGGCAAAAAATTTATGAGGATTAAAATTAAATGATTAAGGGAAGAAGTATGGTCCATTATAATATCATGGAGTGGGCGAAAATGCAAGGAAAGAAGAAAAAGATAATTTATTAAAGATATTGATATATTGATATAAGAAAATATATAGAAGGGAAGGGGAAGAAACGAGAAACAATAATGGGAACAGAATTTTAGATATAAGCATTGAAAATGACCGAGTGATAATAAATACAAAGATTAGATATAAGAAGATTTACAAATTTACCAGGAAAAAATCGAACAGAAATCAGATGTCGATCAATGATTATTTTCTAATTGTATATATCAACTATACAGGCTTTGCTGGATCTTAGCTTCTATATTCTCTACTACTTGTTTGTAGGTTTTTTATTGGTTGCACGCTTCCTTCAATCATTCACATTTACATCTTTTAAGTAGCTTTGAACTTCTTGCCGCCATTTTTTTCTTCGGTCGTTCTCATTATCTTTTAGTAATTTCTGCTGTGGTACATCTCTGTTCTGGTATTTGAAATATGTGGAGCAGGCATCGATATCTGGTACTCTGTACTCAGTTTTTCCTCATATTTTTCGTCTTCCGTACAGGTTCATTATTTCTTTATTTGTAAATCATCGCCATTTCCCTTATCTCCTTAAATAACTAACACATTTAATCGCAGGGGTAGGCACTATCACGTCTCGATCTCTCGAGCTACCAAACTTGACCCAATCTTTCAGTTTCAAACCAAGAAAATTCCAGTGCTTAATAATTATGATAAAAGAGAAAAGATACTTTGAAGACAGAACATTGAACCAACTTAAGACTCAACTAAAAAGTGCACAAAACTTTTGTCTTCTGTTTCCTCAAATAATGGCAGTGGTGTGAAAACAAAATGGATGAAATTAAATGTTTACAAATATCTCTAAAACCGTCCATGGAAGTAGTGTTCTCAAAACAGTAATATTTTATTACACTAATAGTTTACGATATACCAATAAACAACATTGAAACAGGGAATCACCCTGCTGATGTCTCCAATATGAAATTTATAGTGCGATCATTTTTTCTAAAATAAATTTGAATTTAAAAAAAAAACTGTAACAGATTCGAAAAACCACCATATATTTATTTAATTAAAATTTCAAATCGATGCCATGTCTTTACTTTGTTTTACAAAAATTATTTATTTCTATTATATTCGTTGAAATAAATTAACTGGATTTCGAAAATAAAACGAAATCAATTTTTAAAATGGGAAAATCAAATTTAAAAACTATTTCGAAAGTTAATTTTTTAATTTGTATTTTGAATTATTTCTTACAATCGAAACTCGTGCCGCCCTCTTTGAGAATTTATTGAAAGTAGTAACTGAATTTGGTAGATATCATGATTTATAACTCTCTTACTCAGTAGATGTGGCAATATGTCGAATCATTTGTTCTATACACATTTAACCAAAATAATCAATCGTTTTAATTACAATCATATTATTTCTTCTCCATTCTTCATTAAATTATTTGGCCAAGCTCACGTTTTGATATACAGTCTCTGAACTAGATGGGATATTACAACTCTGTAAACTACTTTGCGTATGACAAACAGGATACTCATGTTAAATATTTAGAATTATTGGGCAAATAATTTATCACGAACCTTTTATCTAAAGTGACTCTAAATGGCAAATGATCTTTATTTTCCCATTGTCGAATTCACTATCTCGAAATAAAGTAATCTCATTATAAATAACACTTTGCTACAATAGTCTAAACAATCTTGCAACTGTTCAAAATAATTTCTGGCAACGTTATTTTAAACCATTTTACACGATATTATAAGTGTCGAAGTCCTTTGCTTTATACCTGTTTCTACGAGAATTTAGACCAAAAGAATTTTTTCTACACAATCTCTGTTAAAATTTCACCCAAAAAACACTCGCATTTCAATGATCTCATGATTTCAAAATAAGCTGAAATTGTTGATCGTCACCCTCAAGCAGACTTCAATTGAGTTGCGACATTTTAGATACTTTTATTTTTACATAACAATCTTCAATACTTAAGAATAATTCAATTATTTTTTATATGACCTAAACGGTCATGGGAATCGGGAATGCCTGAATTCAAAAATTAGAGGAATTTATTGAAAATCTTCATTTTAATGGTTAAATTTGACAAATATTCCTGAAACATATTAATTACTAGACAAATAAATACTGAATAAAACTAGACTTACAAAAATATGTACAATAAAGTCTCCTTTTTATTTTGTTTTTGAAAATTACTTTTTCTTAAGTTTTTTCAATATGTGAGTACCTCCAATCACGTTCCCTATTTTGTTATACATGGCGAAGCTGGTAAACTAGTACCAGAAAGCATTTGGTGAAATTAAATGGTAGATGGTGAGGATTTAGAAATTATTTTCTAACTTTCGCTACCAACCGATCTATACATCTGGAAAACTATCTCGATTCGTTTATGCAACTCGATGTAGTCCATGTGCCATATAAAAGGAATAAAAGGCTTAAAAAAGTAATTGATGATGAAAATAGATGCAAAGTGTTAGAGATCAAATGACTGAATGGAAGTGTAGTGGATCCAAACACAAAATAAGCAACATATTACGTGGCAGATGAATATTATACATGTTGACACTTGCATTTAGCAATAACCAAAATTTTAGATTTGACGGAATTCCAAATGGTAATGATTATGTTTACCAAAATCCTCTCAGTACAGGATTGATAGAGGTGTGTCCGTTTTTATGTAATTTGTCAGTTTCTTTTTATTTTCCGTCGTAAAATATGAGACTATCTTTTGATTTCGGTTCTTATTTCTTTTTTTGAATAGTGTTTTAATCTGATGGTCCGTAATTGCGTCCCATGTAAAAGACTAGAAACTTTTTTAAAAACTTCTTGCTTATAATTTTTGTAAAAATTGCTCGACTCCTTGTTTCCAACCAGGCTTCTCCAGTTCTCACCATTTTCTTTGTGGAAATTTGGCATTTAAAATATTTTGAATCAGATTCTTTCTAGCTGTAACCAAATTTTTCCGATTGACACCAGATTTATCTTCGGAAAGTAAACATTTGTAAATTTGAAAGAAAAGCTAAAAATTTTTGTATTTTAAATTTGTAAATTTTCTCGTTTATAACCTGGCTTTCCCGATTCACACAATTTTTCTATTGAAAAGTAACATTCAAAACGTTTTGAATCAGGTGTTTTCTAGTTGTAACCATTTTTTTAGGATTTACACAAAGTTAATCTTTGTAAAACTACCTTTTAAAACATTTTGTCATATTCTTTCTGTATGCAACCAAATTTATCTTCGGAAAGTAGACATTAAAAACATTTATAAATTTTCGATTTTTTGTTTCCAGTCAGACTTATTCGCTTCACACCATTTTTTTTATTGAACACTGACATTCAAAATGTTTTGAATCAGATCCTTCTATTTTAACCAAATTTTTTCACATTAACGCCACATTTATCTTTGGAAAATTGACATTTAAAACATTTTATAAATATTTTCTTGAGACAACTAAATTTTTCAGATTGGCACGAGATTTACCTCTGGAAAACATTTAACCCAGTTTATTAGATTCTTTCTGGTTGCAACCAAATTTTTTTTATTATCACCAGGTTTATCTTTGGAAAGTAGACCTTCAAAATATTTGTAAATTTTGATACTTTGTTTCTAACCAGTTTTTTCGGTTCACAACATTTTTCTGAGATAAACTGATATTTAAATTTACTTATTTAAATTATATCAGACTTTAGTTATCCCAAAAAATTTTTCGTTGATTGCGTTAAGTTGCCAAATTTCTGTAAAACTAGGGAAAACATGGCTTTATCAAATAGTATTTGCATAAATAAATTTAAACATTTCTATAAATAATTTTATTCTGGTAATACATAATAACTTGCGGAAAATATTAGCACTTCATTTACTATTTGTTTTTCAGCAACATCCTAAATAAGGCAGCTTACTCTTTTTTTTTTCGTATCTACATATTATCTTTATTAAAACTACTGGTTTTTACAAATTAATATAAATAATAAAGTTTATTACATTATTAAGACCCTGATGGCGCATCTTACACATCAAAATACACGCGCGATCGGCCATAATTTTTGTTTTACTTACAGTTTTCCCAAAAAAAAAAAAACAAATGTTAAAACCTAACTAGTACAAAATTATGCAGAATATTTCAATAAACCTAATACTCCTGTATATTTAATATACGAAATACTTTTATTATTAGAATTCCTCACAATTTTTCGATGGCCGAATTATTAAAAATGACTACTATTGTTACGTTAGGCTATCAGATATACCGATTACTCCATTTTTTGGGATTAACTGTATAAAATCTTTATTAAATAACTCCTTAATTAGAAACAATCCAATAATTTTTATTGTATATTTTTTACAGTGTGATCCTTAAATGTTGTCCGTAGCAACCATCGTTTTTAAAAGGAATTTTCAGTTTTAAGTAAAGTTAAATTAAGTACCATTAAAGAGCAACTAATTTCAATTTTAAATTATTGTTCTTAAAATAACATTGGGAATTAAAATTATTTTATATACATAGAATATACCCCTCAATGATAAAAATATGACATTCATGAGACTGTGGTTCTATACATCTTGAAGATTTTATACTACTCAAAACAAAATTTATAAGTTTATTTCCATTATAAGTACTTTTAAAGTCTTTTCAATGCAAAAAAACATTATTTAAGCCTTAAGATTCCCATTTACAATTTAACTATCCCCTTAGCACCGAATTTTGATGGTCGCCAAGCGGGAAACATCGGGGACCTCACTGCTTCAAATTGTATAATATAAATATACACTTTGTATGTTTTTTTTTAATTTTCACAGACACATAGAACCCGCATTCTTCCTTTTTATATAAAAAATCACCGACGTGTTCCTAAATTTAGACCCATCGGCGTCATTCCCCGCCCGTGACGGCGACTTCTTTCAATATGGCACCATCAGATTTAAGAGGATTCAAAATTGGTTCGTCCACAGGGGAACCAGGGGCGCTAACTTCAAAATCTTCTTTTTTGAAGGTTTCTTCGGGTTTAGGATTTTCGGAATCGGCAGAAGGCTGATCGTCCTCTGGATGTTCTTCTTCTTCGGGGATCGGTTGGGAGACTTCTTCATCGGACTTCGACGTTCTGTCTGAGTTTTCCAGGTTGTTCATGTCCTGTAACATAACAAAATGATATTTTAAACCAGTTAGAGTGATGTAAAATAAGTTGAAAATGTTATTTCGGTTTAGGATTTTTTAAAACATATGCAAATTAAGAGCGACTTACTTGAGCTCGGACAGAAACAGCACCATTAGTTGGAGAGCCATCTTCGCCGCACGGCCTTAATACCAGGTACAATAGTAAATCAGACAAAGAAATTATACCTAATACTTTGTCTTCATCATCTACAACAACTAACCTATGAACCTGCAACAAATAGGTCATAAGTCAAACGTTAAATCTCAAGATCTTAACATGTCAAATGTCAGTTGTCATGCGTACTAACCTCAGCTTTAACGATTTTTTCCATAATAGTATATAAAGTTTCATCTAATTTACATTTATATACACCCTCAAACCACTCGTTTCTATGCTCATTCGCCTTCCTCAACGACACATCTAAATCGTTGTAAGTTTTTTCTGCCGCTAAATTCTACAACCAAACAGATATATAAAAATTAGATACATATTTTCTCTCGATCTTGTTTTTCTACTTACAATGACATCAAACTTGGCATAAATATCTACTAGTCTTCCCTCAGTATCAATCACAGGCAAGGCGGATACTCTCCTTTCCACGAATTTTTTTAAAGCTAAAATAATGGTTGTCTCTTCGGAGGCCATCTCGATGTTGTCGTATGAACCAATTCGGAGTTCCCGCAGTGTTTTATGCATGTAACTGGGTTTTGGTAATTCATTAATCTGTAATCACGAAAAAAATAGAATCAAAAACTCCATCACACATTAAAAACTTACACAAAGTCATACGTCTAAAACGTCAAACTTCCAACATGTGATTGAAAATGTCAAAAAGCATGTTTAAACACAGATTCGACAAATAAAAAATAGAATACAAGCAAGGAACCGAGCATATTGGAGCTACCATAGGCTACGCGAAGAAGAAAACAATTTTGGAATATTTGAGAAAAGGATTTTAAGAAAAATTCTAAGACCAAAGGAAATCAACGAAGAATACTGCATGTTATGGAACAGCGGAATAGCGTTAATAAACAAGAAGGTATAGTTAGACACAAAAAATCAAAAAGACTGAGATGATATGAACACAACAATTAGAAGAATAAAGGATTGGAGACCAGCACAAGCAAGAACAAGACGACGCCCAAAATAAAGATAGGAAGACCATAATATGGAGGATATAAAGAAGCTAGAGGCGAAGAGGAGGTAAAGAAAGAAGTCAATGGTAGGAAGAAAAGTAGTGAAGTGATAGACAGAGCAAAGAGACAGAAGCAACTAGGAGCACAAAAGCAGCAGATCCACTACAAAGAAATGGATTGCATAGGTCCAATATATTCCATTGGAATTTTTGACCGATATATAAAATAAATTGTTGAAAAATAAATTTCTCATAAGAATCAGGTACAAACACCTCGGGGCAGTCATTTTGAGGCTCCAGGATCGATGTCAACCATCTTCAGGAAAGTCACGAAAATGTCAAGAAGAACGTCTCAAACAATTTTAATAGTTTAGAAACAAGTAGAACTATTGCAAATCCAAAACTTGATATCACCACCACAAATGTCACATTAGACGTTCAAAAAACTTTGGAAACTATTTATATTCATTTTGAAACAGTAAATAGTATACTTACATACAAAAATAAAAACCTAAGTATTCGTTTATGTGTGAGAATATACAGTACGTTTCCGGTTTCTGGATCAATGACGGGCAATCTGTGGATCCTGTTGTGTATTAAGGTTTTTATGGCATCATAGAGTGAGGCGTCTGGTCCAATATTGATTAGAGGTTTTTTATCTTTCAAAACGTGCCGCCAGGTGTCTAGTTTATGTTCCTCGAGTTCTTCCATTTGGACATCTGGAGACTTGTAGTACATCCTCAAAATTTTTATGAAATCCGTTATGGTTAACATGCCGACGAATTCTTGCTTGGTGCTGTCCCATAGTGGTGCTGCCCTGACACCTAAAAAAAAAATAAGAACTGTATATATTAAACATCATTTTACATTTTTAGCGTACAGATACTTTTATCAAAATAATTACGATGATGAAAAGCGTGCAAGAGTTATTTACGGCTACAAAACAAGTAAATACTTTAACTCGAATTTAAGGCATAATTCAGTATTACATTGACTTTCCTTTGTAAACAGAGCCATTTGGAATTTTCCATTGCATTGCTTAGAGAAAACAAGAGCTATATTGAGTTATTTTGTAACATAAGAGTAATTGATTTACTTTCTCTTTATAGAATGATCTACTTACCATTATAAACAAGGGCAAAGAAGGCCTTTTTGACTAAGAGCTGTGTGTCGAAAACGACTAACTTGGCAGATGTTGGAATGAGGTCGTAACATTTGTGGAATTTGAAAAATTTGACAAATATCTGACTCTCGTCCTCCTCTGAAACAAACAAATGTTTAAAATATCAATAAACGTCCAGGAAAATGCACTTTAATTCATTACATTTGCAATGATTAATGCACAGCAGTTGGTTTTTACGCAAATTATGATAAATGATTTTCCTAAAAAACAATTTTTAAACATGCCTATATAAAACATTTTTAAATTTTGCTGAGTTGCGATCTAAACTTCCGGAGTTTCGCAAATTATATACTCAATAAGATATTGTAAAATTTTTCGGTTGGTTCACTTTACAAACCTTTTTCTAAAATTTCAGCTAACCAATCCTTGTACGCCTGCGAAATATGTTCGAATTCCTTAATTTCCTCGATTCTATAAACCTCCTCGTCTTCGTGGGGCAACAAGATCGAAAACTGTCCCGAATAAACGTGAAGACGGATTGTCTTCGACATGCCCGTCAAAAAGGCACATCTTAACCATCAATTTGACACTTCCAAACTGTCAGGCATTTAGATATTTTGGTATAAAGGACGCGCGCGAATTTTTCGATTGTTTAAATTTATTCTAACATTAGGCGATAAATTTTATTAATAAGTGTAATGAGGAATGTTTATAAATCTGATTATTATTGTTTCTGGAAGACCGCGTTATTTTGGAGATATTTCTCAATGTCTCGCCCTCTATGATAAGTGGCTTCTTTAGGAGGTGAGATGTGCACAGTAACTCAACTACTGAACGTAGCCAGAAGCGGTCTTCCGGAAGCAATAATCATCAGATTTACTTACGAAATTCAATCAAGTTTATAAATTATAATAAACCTCAAACGGAGACTGTTAACTAATTTCCACTTAAAGTAAAATGTTTAGTTAAAATAGAGTGTTCCAGATTAAAACATGGCTTATTGTGAAGTAAGCCATAATAGACCTTTCCTGATAAGAAAAAACCGGGTCAACTATATTCAAGTGCACCTCCCACTACCCTAAAATTTCTCATCATTCTAGTAGTAACATATAAAAGTTACAATACGTCAAAAGTACTAACAAGAACTGGGGCAACAGTCTACATCACCCAGGGAATATTTCAAAACAGGATAGGTGAATTCCCCCCAATTTAGTAGGTGGATTTCATAAATATATCAGGTATCTTCATGAGTCAACAGAGAATATTATATATAACATTTCCAGTGCAACCATCGATCGGTATACCTAATTAGAAATAAATGTTAAAGGACTTACAATTTGTCATGAAAGTAGGAAACCATCATCATATCGATTCACTAAATAAATTACAGTTTGAATCTCAGAGAACATAAAATAGGTTAAAAGTATAAATAACTACATTGTTTATTACTTTTAAAAATTAACTTGTATAACGAAGTTAAATTCAATCTACCAAATTACAGTAATTCCAATAAAAATAAGAAGAACAATCACGTTTAAGATAAGGAAGGGGTAATGAGTATATTTTTGGAATACTCTGCATATTCTTAAAAATAATATTGTTTAATTTTACGGTTAATCCCAGTCGTGCATAAAATTGTTATACAGAACACAGAAAACTATATATTTTTACTCGATAACCAATAGAATGCATTAATTCGTTTCCTGTATAGAATTTTTAATGAGTTGGTGTTTTTTAACAATAATTTACATGGAATTTATATATCAACAGTAGGACTAATATTACACGGTGAGTCTAAGAAGCAGTATTTCGTCTTACCTCAGAAATTAAAAAAAAAATCTCGAATGGTGTTTATTTTCTAAATGTTTTTCTATTAACAATAACTATTGTTGCCAGTAAAAATGTTATTAAATTAAAAGTAGATTATACGATGTTTGTTTAATTAAATAACCAGTTCGACATCTTATATTTCACTCCGTACGATTTATTACTTGCAATTATTTAATGTATTATATTTGATTCACCGCGTATGTAAAATGGTTAAAGTTTTAAAAGAAAATACTATCTCATTAATAATTTGTGGCTCACTCTATAACCTTCAATATTTGTACCAATCAATAGACAAAAATAAACTAATAGTGCAGCCGATATTGCCTCTAATAATATCAATACTGCGCCAAACAATTTATTTCATTTCATACAACCGCGAAAATAGAACCGTAATTAAAAATTCACTAAATTCACTAAAAAAACCTATTGTAAGTTTTAAATATTTTGAAATAAAAAAGTGTCACCTTTCTCACAAAATCTATGTGTCTCTTTACCCGCAAAAGTTAATTTTTATTTTTAAAAATCTATAAAATCAACTTTAAAATTGTACAGGATTATAAATTAGATATTTTAACACAACAAATGACAAACGCTGTAACTGTAAAGTCAGTGTAATAATAACATTAATAAAACGAACCGTTCCCTGCCAAATTACCGAACGATCTGTATGTCAACAGTTCTTGCACATTTCCAGTAAATTTCAAATTTCTAGCAGCTCGTAAACAACCGCGACCGTTCCGCCTCCTTTCGGTGACAACACGAACTAAACCAAGTGCGAGCTCTTACTAAATAGGTTTTTTTTTTTTTCATATAAGCCGCTAAATGAAATAATAAAAACCCGATCGGTGTTACGTCGAGATGAGTGAAGATCAACTGAATGGGAGGCAAACGAGTCAAAATAATAAACATGTGAAGTTATTATTGGATATGGCGAGCCAAGATCTAATGGCTATAGGCAGCCAGAGCTAATCGTTTCGTCTGCATCGGCATCACGGCATGTTGATGCTTCATAACGTTCCAACTTTCATGCCAAAACCATTCCGAACGAAAACAGCTGAGACCTCATACAGGGTACGCCGAAAATAAAAATAACCAATGGTCTACATGGTTCATTGGATCATGAGCTAATTTGACTTAATTCCCAGTTTATTACTGGCTGTTAATATTTATTGCTTTATTTCCAATGAAATAATTAAAAAACAACCGTTAACAGGTCGATATATAGACAGGTGTCAAATGTCAGTTGTTACGTCATTAGTTGGCGGGAATTCGATAAACTGTAGATGTAATTACAACCTTTTGTTAAGATCGTGTTATCTTAATTCTACAAAATGTCTTTTTTTTAATGTTATTGTTAGCTCTTGAGGTTTGAAAAAATTATGGGAACAAAGGGAATTGGATGAAGAAATGAACATAGTGAATTGTTTTTAGGATTTTGTGGAGTGCATAGTTTAAAAATTGGAGGAAGATTTTTTACACGTAAAAAATGCTTATAGACTTCAAGGAATACTAAAAAAATGGAAAAATTTTGTCAGTACCCAATGTCCGAGTAGGGAATAATAGGATAGATATAGATATAAAAAATTGAGATAATTAAAGAGCCACAATAAAGATCTCCTAGTACAAGTCAGATGTCATATATGTCAATTCAGTTTTCATATGTCAAATGTCAGCTGTCATATAACAAAATATACATATGACATAAACTGTCAATGTAATTACAAAATTGTTAGCATGTTGTTGAATCTCGTGTTATTTTAATGTTACAAAAACGTCTTTGAGATTTTATTCCTTCTGTTCGAAAAAAAAAAAAAAAGTTCTTTTAAAGACAAACTATTCTTTAGTTTAGACGTTGACAAATTTGAAGTATATTCAATTAATTTCATTATCATAAAAATCGATTCTAATTACAATTTTTGTTTAGTTTCCGATTCACAAACCTCATTTAATTCGAGTCACATGTCACGTAGTTCACTTGGCGTTAAAAATTTATAAAAACCCGTTTTAATCTTGACGATGATCAAAGTAATAAGAGACACGATTTTTCTGATTTTACGTTAGATAAAATGGTTTACGACGAGGGTAAACAAATGTCGGTTCAAAAAATATACTCCGATGATTACTTTCATAATTAATAACTCAAATATTATGAAAGCACATTAACGCTTTGCGATGTTGCCAATGGATTTTTTTAGGTCAGTTATACTAATACATTTATTTTGGTCTGGATGTTTAAATGATTCTAATCCTGGTGTCAAGTTGTGCTAGTAAACATATTGGCCAGGTTTAATTCTTAGAATATACTGCCAATTATCGGTTCATATTTATAAAAACAAGAAATAATAGAAAACAAACTGCAATGTTTTATTAACTTGAAGCATTGGAAGTGCCGCTATAATAATAAAAAGGAAGATAATCTTTGGACTGATGCAAGGATGCGTACTTAGCCCCATGTTGTTTTCGACCGTCATAGATAAAGCCATAAAGAAAGCAAAATAGAGCAATACAGATGAGATATGTAAAGGGACAATACTAGTAAAATCAGAAAAGAATAGAGGCCTTGAGGTTGGAGAGATCAATGTCATTAAAAATCTTATTTCATTAATTTTTCAAACAGAAACTTCTTTTATGATTTTATGGATGGCGCAATCTGTGTATATTAGTTTGGTAGAAACGAAATCATGTGGAAAATAGTCTAAGAAAGCCAGTCACGATAATTTTAGGAAAGAGGAATGATATATTAAATTGCTCAATATTTAACATTCAACATTATTTATAGCATATATGAACATTAAGAGAGTAAAATCCTTGAAATGTTTTGCCTTAAAAACTAATTTGGTTAGCAAATCATAGCACGGTACATGCGGTAAAACTTTTAATATTTATAATTAATTCTAATTTTTTCTTGATTTCAGTACAAAACTTCTACAATTCTACGACTATCATATTAATTGACTATCTTTCATTGTTACAGCAATAAGCCTAAGAGGATCAATACTGTTATAGATATTATTATTATTATTAATAATAATAACTCTCAAGATATTAGAAAAATTTTGCAATAATGTAACAACAGATGGCATCACCTCTAAAAAATTCAGAATAAACCAGGGCTTAAAACAAGATGATCATTTATGGATTGTACTAGAAAAAATTATACGGGAAAATAAAGTAGAGTTAGGAGAACTTATATATCACCAGAGGAAACAAATTATGTCACACGCAGATGACCTAATTTTACTTATCTATATCTATATCTATATTATATGGACTAAAAATAAACCAGGGTGAAACTAAATATATGGAATCACAACAGAAACAAGAAGTTGAAAATAAAAGGTAAATGAAAGGGAATAAAGCTGTAGGAACCTTAAGCAAGACACTAAGGCCAAAGACTACTAGAAATTTAAAAAAATCATTTTTCAAAATATTACACAAAAAAGAAATTAGTATTTTTTGAAGAAAAATTTATATTGTAACCTCAGACCCACATCGGTAGACTGGTAGACATAGCAAATTACAAAAAAATACAGGCATGTTTATATATGAAAAATGTAGTATGAATGTTATAAAAAATATCCAACTAAATAGAACTTACCTAAATCCGATATATTAACTTTTTCTAAGAATGGATCAACAACTGGCAACTGAAATAAAATAGTTTTTATTATAAGTCAACTCCCTTTTATATCTTGGTTATTAATTTTAGCAATTAATTTAATGACATAAATATCGGTAATGGAAAAGAAAGAAAGTTATTAGGAGAGAATTAACTCAATTATATACAAAATTACTGCCCATTAAATAAAGGGTCAAACACGTCAATAGAATATAAATTAGATATTTATTAATAAATTTTTATTAATGATGGATTGGCACCATACAAAGATATTTATTGCATTAATATTTAATATAAAAGTGTATGAGGGGCAGTCAAATGCAAACCCAGCACACGCTAAAAAAATATTTTTTTTTATTCAAAATTGTTGATATATTTATCCTACCGGGAGACGAGACGATCAATTCAATCAGTTTTATTAGATTTACTGAGCATAGGCTAACGGAAAATTATGAGTGTAATAACTTCTTTTTAAAGTGGTGTTCATACAGGTGAAACAATCAATTTTATTCTAAATTCAACCGATTTCGACTGATTAATCCAATCTGTTTCATATTCGTTAACAAATCTATCGTAAGAACCACATTTTTGCTTCCGCTCGGCAAAACCAATACAATCACGTGGTGTCATACGTACTTTTACAAATACACAACAACCAAAAAACCTACACATATTACACTTGTAAAGACGCTGGGATGGAGAGTACTTCTTTTTTAAAGGGAAATGGACTGGAAAGGGAAATGAAAACAAACATGAAGATTTTTTTGGTGTCGGAACTATGAAACATAATATGTGTGCAGCATTGAAAAATATATTTTAATCAATTTTTGAAAATAAATATTATGTACTGTCTTCCTTGCTGGATGCCAGATTCAAAACTGCTTTTTTTGACAAGGATAAAAGAGACCAAATGGAGCTTATGTTAGTTAAAGAATATGCCCCTGGCCCGGATCAAATCCCTTAACACGAAGAGTCCGGATACGATAAAATCCCCTTCAATAATACAAAAAATATATCACAAGAAAACCGTATGGAACTATGTTGATGAAATAACTGATGTTTCAGCTTGCCAGCACCAATTGAAACCATTCAGCAATAAAAAATCTACAAAAAGAGCTCAAATTGGAGAAGAATGAAAAAACTCATCATTACCACATAATTTATGTTGAGTTTTTTTGGTTAATCCTCTATACCACATTTGAGACCAATAGAGAACCTTCTCTATCTATGTGAATATATCATTAATTACCAGAAAAAACGACCAAGTAAAATGGTGACAAGAAACAAATATATTGTTTCCGATATTATCTAAACTTGCGAGAACAATTTTTCGCTACACCATCAACGAGAGTCTACAGTGAAAGATTATTTTCATATATGGGAAATGTTTGTTAAGAAACCAGAAATACTAGTTCTTAAAAATGCAGAAAAATTGCTTTTTTGCATCATAATTTGAAAAAATCAACCTTCAATATTAGCGGATAAAAATGTTATTTTATTTAGTATTTGGTTTTGCTAAAAATTTTTATAATTTCATTTACTGTTTATTGTTAAAAATGCTGGACGAACGTACTTTTCACTACGCTCACCTACAGAGAAATAAATGAACAATTCTGTGTTTCTGCCACTTTTGCGATTGTGTTTTATGGAGAGTATTCGGGTTTCATTTGACTGCCCCTATATTTTATTGTGAACATTTTTTACTACTCACCCCCCTGGAGTCTCTGAATAATATGGCTGCATGGTGTGGGTCCAAAAAGGCGTCGGACGCCCTGTGTATGTTAGGAATGGGCCCAATTGATTGTCTACGTCGTTCCGGATCCAATGATCTCTGACGTAAGTGAGCCCCTACAAGAAACAATATACAAATTAAGTAAAAATGAAAAAAATAAATATGGAAATGCACGAATAAAATAAATAACTTTAACCATTTTCACCATTTAATATAGTAATATTTAACAATACATATTAAAAAATATATTTTTCATCCAGAAACTTATTTATTATTGGAAATGGGATATTTTTGGAGAGTGCGATTTTTTTATAGAACACTGCGATATTTTTGTTTACCGAACTTAATATTTTTAAACGTGATGTAACATTTTCTCAGGAACTACTTGGAGTTATCGAATTTATAATGTTGTAAAATCTGTTTTATTGTTATGATAAATGTTATTTGTTTTAATTCCATTTTCACAATCCAAAATATGCCCAAAACAAATAAAAATTCGAAAACAGAAAGTAAAACCTCATTTACATATTTTAAACAGAATATTTACTTGGAAAACCATTTACTACTAAGATATTATTGTGCTCACTTCTTTCTTAGGCCATAAAAGTAACTAACTTCTTTGTATAACTTTTTAACACTTGGCACACATCTTTACTTCAAATTGTCCGAATGATCAAGATCAATCAATTTCTAATAATAATTTTTTATAATCATTTTCAAAAATGACTAATGTCCAATAAAAACAAGTTGTTCTAACACAATATTAATCACTATTATGAATAAATAAAAGATTCCTACGCAGGTTAATGGTTGTAAAAAACTAGTAATTAAAAACAATATTATATAGTACCGCTGTTTTTGTTAAAACAGTTTTAATTAAATAAAGTGAAAATTTCCGTCATCCTTGAGAAATAACAATGAAATATTCTTATGAAAATTACCGATTACTATATTTTTTTTGAACTCTGGAGTTTTGTTTACATCCAGTATCAAAATTAATGACTAAGACAAATTTAGATTTTAAGCTGTAAAAAAAATTTAGAGAGAAAAACAAAGTTAAACAACATATTCAAAATTATGTAAATTATGTGTAAATCTGTAATATTTATCTTAGTTAATAGTATGATATACAAGATTCTAGAATATAGACGATTATATATTGTTGAATTAAAATATACAAGGAGTGCCAATTATCTCCTCGCGGGGTGTATCTGGACAAAATAATTGTTTAATTCGGTTCGAAAATTCCTATAATTAGAAAATAGTTTCATTTATACAGAATACTACAGGTAAAACACGTATATTTTTATAAAAAATATATTTTGCAAATCTGAAAACAAAAATTTGGCTTAAGTTAGTTGTCTTATTTCATCCATATTACATAATGATTAGATAGAAAGCTTACGAAATATGAATAATAATATTAATTATATACAGGAGTTTCATTTTTTGACATTTAAAATTTCTTATGCTGTAAACACTGTACAATTACGATAATTATGAAATATGGACGAAGTACGTTTAGTACTCAAATTTGAAAATGTTAGATGTAGCTTTTTTGAGAAAAATTAATAATAAATAAATACACTTAGGGGTGATTGATCAGGATGATATAATAACCTACAGGGCGATTATTTAAATACAGAAAGTATCAATTTCTGGTAAAACTGGAATTAGAAGAACAATCAATATTATTCTTAATTTTATATACAGGATGGTCCAAAATTTAAACTTAAAAGTAGACGTGTAATTTGAAAATAATAACAAAAAAGTGTCTAATAAGGCATATTTATATCCTGAAGTTTTTTCTTGGAAAAGTTACTCTTGATGTATTATCCCAAAATAGATCGTTTTTAAGAAATTAAACTCAAATATTTTAAGGAAATTAAATGGACAAACAATCAAATATCCACTATTGTCTGTTTCAAAGCCTACTTGCCTTATTAGACACTTTTTATTACTATTTGCAAATTGCAGTCTACTTTTAAGTTTAAATTACTCGAAGATGGTGCTATTTATTTTATGGAAACGTATCAAGACTACTTTTTTGCGTAAAAAAGGGCAGGAAATCTTAATTATCAACATTTTTTTAAAACTTAAAATTTAAAAAAAATATGACCGCCAAAATTATTCCTTAATCAGATGGGACAAAATGACTAATAACATAAAATTAAGTATCTTTATTTTTAGATGTAAATTCCATTTTTTTAACTTTTAATTATGTCCAGTTCTATTAATAGATATAATTATAAAAATACGAATATTTACGTTTATGATATATTAATAAATTTATTTAATGAACCACTTTGTTTCTACATAAATTCTTACGATTATACGGTATCAGCTAATTGTAAAGTCCATTTTATAGATACACAAAATTAATAAACAATAAATTTTAGTTATTACTACTTTATTGATTCTTTGGTCATAATTTCAAGCATCGTTAAATTCGACACAGGATTTTCAACTCTTGATGTTATTTTATTGAAATTATGTATATTTGTTTTCGCTCTGATAATAAAGATTTGATCATAATCTGTGGGATATTTATATAAACGGTGTTTCGCAGGAAATTTGTATCGCTTGCCAGAACACGTTGATGGGACCTTTATCGGCGGTGTTTTAATATTTGCGTCAATTTGATATTTAAATTGACACAAAAATTATAGTCCAATTTTAATTACTTAAAAAGTTAATAAAAAAATGTGTTAGATTTCGCATTGTCGGTTAAACTTAACGGCATCATCTCGAATTAGAAGCGGTTAATCAAAGCGTTGGAAGAATTTTTGATATTATTTTCAATAAATCTATTTTTTTAACCGTCGTTAGTGTCAAAT
Source organism: Hermaeophaga mercurialis (assembly GCA_951812935.1). Classification (NCBI taxonomy): domain Eukaryota; kingdom Metazoa; phylum Arthropoda; class Insecta; order Coleoptera; family Chrysomelidae; genus Hermaeophaga; species Hermaeophaga mercurialis. Next base: position 3,242,309 of record OX638363.1, read on the forward strand.
ATCCATTTTTACGATTAAAATAAAATATATTTCATTTTAAAGCCGGTATATTTTCAATAACCGTGGAAAATGTAGTAAGGACATCGTTAAAATTTGTTCTATAAGTAGATTTAAAAAATTGGGCGTAACACACTGTATATTATAAAATATTTTGAAATCCACTAATTTTTTTACACAATATTTCTTGAAAAAATGTACCGTTACGAGTAAAACATCCTGTGTTCATGAAATTTATTTCTTCAAATAAAAAATGAAGCATTTTATTAGGAGGTGAATTTTATAAACCCTGTCATTGAAAGTTTTTGATCGTTTTTTAATAGATCGTTCCATTTACATTTAGTTTTAAAATTAGTATTGATATTACGAGCAAATTAATTTTTCAATTTAATTAAGCACAAATGCATTATTGATTTAACTGTTGGTCTGTAATTTATGGTAATGTATTATTTAATTGCTAAATAAAACAATTAGTGAGTGGTTTCTCACAAATCAAACTTTTATTCAAAACATTTGCTTTTCGTAACATTTTTTTTGCATACTGCAAATAAAGTGGAATATTAAAAACAAAATGAAGTCTTGAGTAGCAGAACTTTTTTTGGATGTCTGTATTCGATTTTAATTTTTTACTTAACATATTTTTTTCAAAAACAAACTTAACTTTCCTGCCAAATTTTCTAGAAAATTGTAATAATTGTAATAATATGACGGCGTTAGTAGGTTAACGAATATACCTTTTCAAAAAGATAACATAGGAAATAATTTAGTAAATTAATACTTGAAGTGCTGCACTTGTGTGCATTCCTTTACCATTTTCGATATATTTTCATGCAAATTCATCAATTTTTTTGTATTTCCAAAACAAATAATGCATTGTTGCCAAATATATTAAAATATCCAAACATACACAATTTTGGTGAAAAATATTTATTTTACACTGTCAGATTTAGCAAAAATCTACGTTGCCATTTCTCAAAAAAAAATCATGCTATCAGGTTCTTAATATTAACAGAAAAATTAAAACTGAACTAAGTTAGGAACTGTTTAATAATATAATAATAAATGCAATATTGAATAAAAATATTTGTGCGTTTTATTTTACAAAATACCTTATGGTAATAATTCGTAGAAGAACCACCCAAACTGCCTAATTTGTTCGTAAAAAAAAAATCAAGTTTACCTGCGTAGGAATAATGCCTTATACGAGCAGCCATTTCGAAACAAACTGCCACTTGATTTGCCTATTTTTATCACAAAACCTCGTGTATTGCCTATACGAAAGGTTTTTTATTGCACTATTAAAACAAAATACAATACCTACTACGCGACTCGATGAAAAGCGTATTATTACTATAGATGGAATATCGAAACGAGATAAAATGAGATAAACAATATTTTTAGTTACATTATATCTATGCAAATTGAGAATTGTTGTTGGATAAATACATACACTACTTATTTATACTGATGTAATTTTTATGGCAAATTTAATTTCGCTGGCAAAAAATATTTTGATAATATGGAGCTCCTAAACAACATTTAATCATTTTGTTATTAAACGAAACGTTTAATAAAAATAACTAAAGACAGTAAACACATTTAATCAATAAAATGTTTGAGTTGGGACAGTTAAGTGTAAATTTAAAAAAATCATTTTTCAAAATTTATCTAATATGACGTTTATTAGATTGCAAATTGTATCACCACGGAAGTGGAATTTAGGTTAAAGCCGCTTAAACCCAATAATAAAGCGATTATTATTACCGCTTTTATATTTTATACCGAATTTTAAAACTTTATTCCAGTATCTAAAGCAGAATTTTTTTATGAAACAGACATGTTACCAGCAACACGTTCAATAAAATTTTTCTATAAGTTCCAGATAAAAAAAATACGTTTTCTAAGCTAATATGTTGTAATGGTAATTTCAATTTAAAAAGAAATATTATTTTAAATACTTAAAGTAATATTTTATTATACATTTGATCTTTTATTTATAGAAATAAAATTACCAAATTAAATTAAAATTTATTACAGAAAATTATATTCAAAATAAACTAAAAATCAAAATTAAATTGAAAATATACAAACATAAAACACAACTGCAAACGAAATCAATCTTAACCGCAAACAAAATGAAATATAAATGAAAATTAAAAATAAACAGATTCTCTCTTTCTCTCAGGGCAAGTTCCTGTATTGTTTGTTAAATCCACAAATATTCTTAATTTGATATAACATACATAAAAATATTGAAATTATGTAAATTTTAATGTTGCCGTATTGCTTCTAACAAATTGTCACTAGGTACTGACAATTAATGCAATCTTCCTTTTATTTATAGCTAATTAATAATTAATAGTTTATAACACAAAATAAAAAATAAACATACGTAGAATGCTTTATGCCTTTCGGCTGCGTGGTTTAAATTTTTACAATGTCCCTGTCGTTCAGTGAATTTGGGTTAAAAAATTATCCATTATTCTGAAAATCGACAATAATTCTGTTGCAGACAAAATTGGAGAAGCTTCCATTACAAACACGAATTCGTAAGTATAATTTACAAAAACATTAAATACTTTAATTAATCAAAAATAATTCCTATTTGTGGGTTATGTTTATTTGTAGTCATTTTGATATTAGGTCATTAAAAATTATATTCAAGATGTTAAAGTTAACTTGAGGAAGGATGTTCCCAAAATGTATGAGGACTTATCCAATTTTTTTATAATACTGATTACTTGACAGTTTGAAGTAAAATTTAAAAAAAATATTTGATAAATTAACAAGTTTAAATTCCTTGAATTGAGATTACAAAACATATTTTCCATCAAATATTTACTTAATATGAAAATTCAACCTTTATATCTCAATCTAAATAGTATAAATCACACCATTAATGAATGCTTCTTACTTAAGATTTTTATTGAGTTTAGGAGAAACGTGTTGTATATATTTTTTCATTGCAATAATAAACACAATAAAACCCGATCTAATAAAATATAAATTAATCAATTCTACATATTACAGTTTTGTTTTAAACATAATTTGTTCCAAAATAAAAGTACATTATGAATTTTCAAACTTCCTGTGACATAATACTTATGTTTTTTAAATACTAATTTTATTTAATGTTTTTTAAATCACAAAACAATAGAGCTGTTCACATAAATTTTACATCTAAATTACCTTTAATATAATACATAAAAATTGGTGAAATTAATGTTCATTCACAAGACATTCGGTCTCAATGAAAATCTTCAAGTATATTTGTTGATTTAAACCTAAGAAAATATTTTGTTTTTTTTTTTAATTCTATTTTTCATCTACTAAGTCTACCGAAGTTGTAAGATGATTAATTATAAATGAAAAATCCACTCTCTGAATACTTGAGGTTAACATTTATCTAGAAAATGTTGTATATCGTGGTGACAGAACAACAGTTAAAACAGTTGAATTGATATTTTTAGGTTGTGTTTAACAGATAGAATCCTAGAATCGGTTTGGTTATCAATATGTTTGTTGTGGTTGATTTATTGTTATCAATCTTTGGTCTATTTTGCGGCCAGAATTTTTGTGCAATTTGAGAAAGAAGAGCAATGCTCTGTGGATTTCCCACACAACCTTTAATTTCCTCATCGTAATCTGTACGTGTTTTAATAACCATTAGAAATGTTAAAATTTTTATTGTTATATCACTGTATTAAGAAAGAATAAATATTACCAAGTTGGTCAATGTCAATCTTTAATTACTTGGTCCTCTTGTTTTTTTGATGTAATACATTTCTAAAAATGACCATTTCTTTAAGTTTTATTCAAATTCAAGTACAGTGGTATAAGAATAATTCATTACATGACCGATGATTCTGCAATGCTGACCTAGAGCACACATTTTTAATATTATTTTTATGTTGTCATAGTCGTTTTCTTAGTTGTTGTAAAGTTTGACCTATATACACAAACTCACACGAGAAGCAAGGAATCTTATATATAAAATTGACTAGCATTTCTTTTGGAATGTTATATTTGGTTTTACTAAAAACTGTACTAATTTTTTATTGAGATCTTGACTTCATCGCCCTTCAGTAAATTTATTAATTTATTATTGACACCAGGGATCAAGGGAAGCGAAACCTACATGGCTCTCACTTCATCCACACTATATAATTGTTAAATCAGAATTAAATATAAAAATAATAAATGAAAATTCTTAAGATATTTGTAACTGTTCTAATCAATTTTATTTTAGCTCGGAAATCTAATAACTAAAATATATACATATTTAATTAGATGTGGAAATTTAATAAATTTGGAATAAAACATTTTTTTGACACGGTTGTCAAACGGCAAAAAAATATCCTACACATTATTTTCGTTAGAACAGGTTCTCAATTATAAATTTTATTTCAATCTCAATTTATAATATTGATTGATACACAGGGTGTCAGCCAAAATAATGTAAATTTTTAAATGGTACATAGAACGTTTCATCAGTTTACACGAACATTCACTTTAAACGTTTACTCGAAAATTTATACGTGGCAACACCTCACACTTTTAATAAAATTATGTGTCATGTAACCAAGGAGTATCTAATCATAAAATTGTATTAGTTTGCAGATAATTCGGATCGTTTAATCGTTTTAAATTGGTAAAGTAGTTTCAATAATTTAGTAAAAAACTGCGTTTTATTCAAATCAAGGATATCACGAAATATTAATTAATCTAATCCGCGATGTTTTGTGTCAGAGTCCCAAAGATTGTTGTAAAATGTAGTGTATTATCTAAAAAAAAGTAGGGTAGAAATCTTTCGGATTATGTAATACTTGTTGAGAATACATTTTTCACTCTTCTACATCCACTGTAATCGACCATTGTAAATATCCAAATGTACTAAAATTAAAACTTGTTTTTAGAATGTTTAAAAAACCATTGTTTATACTTGACTGAGTTGTTGCTAGCTTTAGTTGTTTATCGGTAAATAATATTTAAGATACATATTAATATTTATTTCTTTGAAGATTTTGCCTATGTTTTTATACATCATCGATAAATATGAGTATTATTTTCACGGACACTTTGATATGATATCCGTAATTCGTAGCAGAATATAAAAACTGGCAAACATGCACTTATTTAAACCGCGTGTCCCGTGGCTTGTATGTTATAATTTAATGTTTGTATGATTATGTATAGTGTCCCATAAAAATGTTGTTTAACTCTACAACAAAATTGCATACGCCCATGAAACATCCTACAATAACGTTATTTTCAAGTGTCTATAGTCTCAGCTAATCTAACGCCGTGAGTTAGTATCACTTTCATAATCTCAGTGTAATTACAACGTTGTCAGTCTCTATTAACAAATTTAGATTGTAGTGGCAGCACTTAAATATATCTAAAGTTAGTGAGATAGTACAATCAGTAAAGAATAGAAAATAAAGCTTTCAAATCACATCCATTAATACAAGATAATGAATAGGAAGATGATTAAGTGTAAAAACTACAAAAATTGATTGTAAAAAATAAGCATATTTAGTATGAGGTATAAAAACGTATGAAGAATAAAAATGTCTTATACATTTTTTTTCTAAGGTCAGCCATTTACTAACAAATAAATATTAGTATTTTAGATCTATCAACATATTATTAACCTAAAAGCAACTAAAGCCGGCAACATCGATAACTCAGTCAAGTATAAACAATGGCTTTTTAAACGTTCTAAAAACCAGTTTTTATTTTAGTAAACCAAGATATTTAGAATGGTTGTTTACAGTGGATGTAGAAGAGTAAAAGATGAATTCTCGGCAATTATTACATGATCTGAACGATTTCTACCACTTTTTTTAGGTAATACACTACCCAACAATCTTTGGGACACTGACACAAAACATCGCAGATTAGATTAATTAACGTGTCGTGATATTATTGTTTTGAATAAAATGCTATTTTTTTACTGAATTATTGAAACTACTATACTAAATGATAAACTTAAACGATGAAACGATCCGAATCTACTGCAAACTAACACAATTTTATGACTCATCAGGTAGATATTCCTTGGTTAGATAACTCATATTTTTATTGTGATGTGTTTTCACGTATACATTTTCGAATAAATGTTTAACGTGGCTTTTAGTTGTATGTAGAACCATACTATTTAAAAATATGCATTATTTTCGCGGACACCCTCTATATATGGTAGCTCTAGAGGGCATTTGTTAGATATTTTTCTCCAGTCTCGTCTTCTTTCTCCACCTTCGAATTCCTAGTTTCTTTAAGTCACTTTCCAGCTCTTCTAACCATCTCCTTTTATATCATGCTATTTTCTTTTTCCCTTCATTTGTAATTCTATCTAAGATATCTTGGTCGTTCTATTTCGATTTTAATTCTTCTCTATATTCGCAGCTTTTGATTATTTTGATTTCAAGTCCACCCTTCATCTCCATAAAAACTGTGGTCTTGCCTTTTTACATAAGTGTTTAAAATAGTTTAAATCTAAAATTACAATTAATCAATAATCCACAGCCCATTCTATTCCACAACTTCTATGCAACGTTTTGGTAAATTATTTATTTAATTTTAGACACAAATAATTTTCAACCAGGTTCTCCTATTTTGAAAATTTGTCAACTGTGTGGAGTTGTGATGTGCTAAAATTGTTTAATCGGTGACGTGCAGCAAATTTCAGTTGTACATGAAACTAGCCAATAAAGCTTTTTTTCTATTATGGAATTAACTGACTCGGCTGTGCTTGTTTAGACTTCCCATATACAAAAATGACTAATGTATGCAGTCGTTAGTTAAATAACAACCATTTTTAACGCTTAAATGCAGTCATCAAAAATGCAATAAAATCAGAGGTCATTTCTTTCGCGCAGTGTGCGAATATTTATCGAAAATTCTGTCGACCTTGTCTTAAAATTTAAAGAATCAATTAAAATAAAGCGACAAACTGTTTTAATTTGAACCGTTTGGATAAAATTTATTAACATCTAAATGACCTATATTCCCCCAACGAATAATTGCTTTGTGTATTGCTGATACAAAGTGAGTCAAAAACAAGTTTATTAAAGGGAAATTTCACTGTATTAATCCGAATCTATTATATGGTCGAATGTAGGGATTAAAAATAATTTATATTACAAATTAATGAATCTACAGTTTTTTCCCATTCTTAATAGTACCAGCTACTTCTTATTTTGGTCTACGAAGTCTACTCCAGATGGTATTGAAATGATTATATCCTCAATAATATGTTTTTTTAATAGTAATTAATGAAATTAAAGGTCTTGTTAAACGTACTTCACAAGTTATTATTTCGAGTTTATGCTTATTAATGAGAATATCATGAGACATTAATGAATCTTTCTTATTATTAATAGTACTTCAAAAACTCCCAAATCCCATTTTGGTGTACTAAATCATCTCCAAATATTATAAGAACATATTTTAATTATTAATATGAATGTATATTCATTAATGAGTTTTTTTATGAGAAATTAATGAATCTACAATTCTTTCTTATTATTAATAGTATTTAAAAACCTCCAAAATCTCTTTGTAGTGTATTAAATTGTAGTTATTAATATGATTGTATGCTCATCAATGATTTTTTTTTGGACAAATTAATTAATTTACATTTCTTTTTTCTTTTTTACTACTTATAGTACTTTTCAATTTTCCATCTAAAATTGGTGAACTATATTTTCCAAATAAATAGTGTTTTCTAATTGTTAATACGGTGTATCAAAAAGAGCATTGATTTCATCGAAGTTAGCAATTAAGGAAAATGATGTCTAATCAATTATAAAATAATTTCTTATAACAAAATACATCTAACAACTGAGCGAGTATATTGAATAATTAATAAATCGATTTTGGCAATTCAATGCGTTATTTAATCAGAATATCAAGAAACACTTTGGTATAATTTGGAGGTCCATTACAAAATAAGGAATTAAACATATCTGGCATAATAATTGTTATAATAATAGAACAAAACCGGATTCTTAAAAATATATTTTTTTAAATTCTTGATGCATTGTTAATAATTAATAATGAATTGGCATTGAACTATTGAGAAAAAAAAGCAAAGTTATAGTACAAAACAAATAACGAAAATACGCAAGTTGTTTTGGTGAGTAATGAAAATTAAGCCGGAACTAGGCTATCAATAAAATCGCATTTACTTTGTATTCAAGCGGATATATAATGTTCGATATTTGAATTGATTATTTATTAGTAAAATTCTTAGATTGCAAATCCCGATTCGGCACGTGGCGAATCGGCTTGACCTTAAACGGGTATTACACCTTGCGATTATTTTTCTTGAGTTTGTTTTCGACCATTTTTATATCCTGTAGGTTCAACGCAATTACAATAAAATCGAAAAATAAATTATTTTCTAGCGATTTAATGTAACATTCCGTTAAGCGGATATTACTGCAATGTTTTCAAACAAATTTTGTTGAGCCAATAATTGATTTATTGTAAATTAATGAATCTAATTTTGGATCTGATTGTTAAAAATGGTGACCTTTTTTAGTCTCTTTTTTTATGACTTAATTGTCCGAATATATTTTGTGTATCAGGATTTTAGTTATTAAATTGATTAAATTACTCTGTAATGTAAAATGAGTTTTTTATGAGCAAATAATGAATGGTCAGGTATTTTTCATAGGTAGTGGATCAAAATTTTCCCATTCTCATTATTCATTTTTGTGTGATATATAAATTTATTACATGGTAGGATTTTAGTTATTAAAATCACAAAATTTCTCAATAATTTTAGTTTTTTATAAATTGATTCTATAGTTATTTGTCATTGTTAATAGTTAGCAGATCACATTTTTTTCGTAATAATGCTCATAATCATATAGAGCAAGAGTATCCCACTTCGGACACCAATGTAATTAGTTATTAAATCTAAACTATATGTACATAATTAAAATTCGACAGGTTGACATAAAACAGAAAAATGTAAAAGAAAATAATCTGTTTCAAAATAAGATATGATGCATTTTGGCTCGAGAAATATGACACCCTATTTGTACTGATTGCCATTGGAAGAAATGTACAGAGTATCTTTTATGACATATTATATATCGTAAAAGTGTTTTAATAAATCTAATAATACCCCTTCACAAGTTTTAGTCTTACTTTTAGTAATTTCTCGGTTTTATTGGGAATTAAAATTGCATTCTTTCTTATTATAAATAGTATCTCAAAAGTTCTTATATTTTTGAATACTAAAACAACATAATATAGAGTAACAGTTTAGAACTATAATATAGGGTAAGTTTGTTAAAAATGAAGTTACTTAAAAATGAGTCCTTTATAAATATAAATGAAATTGTAGTTAGTTCTTATTGTTACTAATAGTTCAAAAATATTCAAATGATGCTAAATTTACGATAGGATTTTAATTGTTAAATGTTTTTGTTAGAAATTAATTAATCTCAAGTAATTTTTTACTGCTAATAGTAAATTCTAATGTTACATCTGAATCCGTTATCTGATATGATTTTTTTATTAGAAATTGTAATGAATCAATAAAATGTATTATTAGAATTTAATCTAAAGTTTTTTTCCATGTTGATAGCACTTCAAAAGTTTTGCTGAAGTATACGTTTTATTCTTATTATTATCATTATTAGCTTATTCTATCTAATTTTTACATCAAATATTTTTCTATTAATTTTTATTTATGTAATTGATAATTTAAAATTAATTCTGATGGTGTGTTTGGTGCTTTACTAACTTAAAAATGTCAAGAGCAAATAATAGTCGACCCGTTCATTTTTCTATTCATTTAACTCCGACATATCTTGAAATATTATCTTGCTTGCGCAATTTTTATATCACCTTGATAATAAGTTTTAAATATCTTACATCAAATGCTAAATGGAGAATATATTGTATTTAATTTCAGTAAATGAGGTGGAACATTTTTTATTTTTGATAGAAGCATAAAGATGTAGATATTAATATTGTGAAGGTCAAAAATAATGGATAATGTATAAGAGAGAGATAAGAAGTACCATACGCTCTAAAAATGGATCCTTGAAGTATTTTGCTCTTAATGATTATTGTTTGAAATTTAAAGGGCGTATAAGTAATAAAATAACTGCAGCTAAATTATCATTTTAATCTTACCTTCCTTCAAAATACTGTCGTATATCCTGTAGGCATCATGATCAGTAATCCTCTTCTTAGCATTACAATCCAAAGATTTACTCCTAGCCCTAAACTGATCCCCTTCTTCTGTATTTTCACTTTCGCTATGTCTCCTGTACCCCCCTTCAGATCTCCAATGCTGTATCTTCTTCCCAAAATGTTTCATCAACTCCTGAATGGAGTGATGGTGATGGGTCTTCGCGCCCTGCGGTTTGGGAGAAACGCCCAATTCGGGTTTCGGTTTCGGGGAAGTACCCGGCAAATCTGGTCTGTCCGATTTCGTGGGAGACAAGAAATGATGGGTTTGTTCGACGCATGGGGACTCCGGACAACTTTCGGTGCTCACGTGTGTATTGTAGAATTCGAAATGGTGATGACGGTAATGCCCGAAGTGGCCTAATCGCGATGGGTGAGCTGGATATTCGTGGACTGTGTTGTACGGTTGGTAGCTGTTTGGGGCACTAAAGATGTTGCTGAAGCTCTGCATTTTTATATTGTCTTTGTTGATATTGCACGCACTTACACCATATTTTAGTTTATTAATGTTTGTGTTGAATTATGTTAAACGGCACATGGTTTTTAATATTGATGAATACAAACAATGGGCTGAGTCATATTATCGATTTAAGCAGCAATGATCTACAAATTGTAAAGTAAGGATGTATTTTATTTAAAATTACACCTAATTTGAAATAGAATACTTTATCGATGTATCAATGGGAATTATATTTCACCTGTCAAATTTCTTATCTGTCAACCGTCAATTGTTGACTGAATGAAGCTACATATACAAAAATTAGCTTTGTTTTTTAAATCTACTATAAATACCCCCCTCCCAAGAAATAATTGATTTTTTTAATCTTTTTACTAATCCATAAAAAATAATAATCATAATAAAAAAACCAATAAACGTAAATGCAAGGACGACAACAAAATTAAGTGCCGGCTTTATTTTTTCTTCATTCTTTGTAAAAACATTTACTTGTAATCTAATTTTATTATTCGATATTCTCATAATTCCTATATTTAAAAATTCTATATGTTTTAGTTACTTTTTAATAATTATCGATACTAATATTTCAGATAACATCGACATATACTTTATCGTGTTATTTACGTTGTTAAATTATTTTTTATTGATATTCAATAACAAATTAAGGTTCAATATTTTCTATGATGTGCTTGACCTGATTACAGAAACGAAAGCAGTAATTTCCTTTGATTAACATACTGATCGTGCAGAAATTGCACCTGTTCAAGAAGTTTCCAAGAAACATTTTTTATAAATAGTACGACCAATTTTATTAAGGAAAATTTATAATCAGAACGGATGTAATAAATAGTAAATACAGTTGTTCCAAATGAAAATTAGTAAATACGAAATTATTTTCAAATACATAAGCTAGATCACCACTATTCGATGATCATAAACCACTAGTGTTTATAGAAAATGTCTAATATATGGTATCCGTATGACTATGGACGCATGGAATAAATACACACTATTTCCAAAATAGACGAATTTCCAAAAAAATCGAAAAACGTCAATTTTAATTTTTAAAGGGACATTTCATGATGTACATCTAAGAGTCGTTACGTCACTCGTGTCACGGGTAAATGACGCACTCGACAAAAATTATGTATTTAGTTAAGTAGTATGAAATTAGAATAATTGCTCATTCATTGAACTAAAACATGCAAAGAATCCCTCTAGGAATAAAACATCGTAGTGCCTTCTACTGTTTTCAGTGGTTCAAAAAAAAATAGAAGTACATTAACTGATAAAAGTGGTAATTGTAGTATCACTAAAGTGTGTGATATTGTTTACTTAAAAATATTTATCAGTATAATCTAACAATGAGGTTTACAGAAACCGAACAAATCTAACTTTTAATTACGATTGGCTGTAGAAAAAATATAAAATAAAGACAGAGGATCGTGATTTATTTAATGCTAAATATCCCTAAATGAGACGCTCTTTCTCAACCAACAATTGGCAAAATTGAAAGTTTCGAGAAATGGGCGATGTTAAAAATCTTCCCAAAAGTGGTGTAGAAAATCAATTCCCGAAACTCAAAAACTTGACGGTTACAGTGCTAAAAAAGGGAAAACTGGCATCCGTACAAAGTACATCTGGTCCAAGAGCTGTTAAAAGATGAGTTTTATAGAACAATGTAACAAAGACCTGAGTTTCAATACAAAAAGTACTTTTTTCAGATGAGCATTTTTTTTTATGCTCAACGGACAAGTCAATGTATCGATACTGAGTAAGTGAAAAAGTGAAAATCCAGACTGAATGGAAGATTACTATATTTTTCCAGTTCCCTACTTCTATTTTTCTTAAATTTGCTGTTACAGCTTTTTTCTTTTCTTCCTCTATCCTGATGATTTTGTAATTTATTTGGGGGTTCATACGAAATAAAAATCTCAATCAACTGATTTTCTTGGTAATTGAGTTTTCCATAAATGTTTACTATTTTTTCGGGGACTCTGATCTCTCTCAACGCCTCATGTACCCTTGTTCTTATGATCCTGTTAAATTCTTGTTGGAAGTCGATAAAGAGCAACTGCTACAAACCTTGATCATAATTGACACTCTGCCATTGTTTCAAGACAAAAATTTGATTTGTTGTGGATCTATTCTCGCTAAAACCTCCTTGGTATTCTCCTAATGTTTCTTTGCTAAATCTCTATAGTCTATTTGTTATAATTTTGGCTGATTCTCTGTATGTTATATCCAATAAGGATATTCGTCCTTAATTACTACAGACTGCGGCATCCCCCTTCTTATATATCGGAAAAGTTACAGCATCATTCGATCTGTTTGGCATTTTTTCTCGTCTGCCCAAATTCTGTATAACCGTAGTTTTACTCTCTTAATTACTCCTGGTGGGAGCACCAACTGGCTTATATTGTTTTTCATTACCTTAATTGTCTATTATATATCCTGTTCCTTTGGATCCATAATAATTACTCTATATTTTCCATTTTCCTGATATAGTGGTCTTTCTTTTTGCACTTCAAGCAGGTTTTCAAAAAATTGCGCCCACACTTCTGTTTTTTCTCCCTCTTCATCTACTAGTGCTCCTTTTTCATTTTTGCAATATTTTATTGAATTAACTTTCTTTTTTTGCCCTCATTTGCTTCCTTGTATACATTTTTTATCTCTATATTTTGGTAGTTTTCTTCTAAAGTCATCAATTTCTCTTCTAAAGGAATTCCCTTTTGTTTTTATTATTCTTCGTTGAGCTTTCTTTTCTTTATACCTCTTCTGGTTTTCTCTTGTCTTGTACTACATTAACCTTTATCTTACTTCATTTTTTCTTGGCACGTTTTCTTAGATTCTTCATTATGCCATTCGCTTCCTAGGATCTTTTTTGGGTTACCTAATACTTTTGTTTGCGCTGTTTCTATTATCGTTTTCTCTATCACATATACTCTTTCTTTTACAGTTTTTTATATCGAACACTTTTATACATCTGTGCTTTCCATTTGGTTTTCTAGGCAGCTCCTGTTTCATTTTTACTAAGAAATGGTCACTATCAATGTCAGCTCCTCTGTAGCAGTCTTTTATGTCTCCTATATGCTTTCTTTCTATCAATATATAATTTATCTGATTCTTGATCTTTCCATTTGGTGAAATCCAAGTCGTATATTTTTATGGTCAACATTTATATTACTTTTATATTGTACTCTATTGTATGAAGAGGATCCATCGAATGTGCACTAAAGTCTCCAGATTTCACTCCTTTAGGCAATTTGCACAAACAACCCCTGATGTTCTCGAAAACGTTAGGGAAAAATTTATTGCTCAGTTTTCCCATTGCATTTTTGCTGAAGATGATAATTTTGATGATTATTTATAAATATAATTTAATAGTATATTACTACATAAATAGTTATTTCAAAAGTCGTCTATTTTGGAAACGATGGACATTTTTATAGATAATCTTCAAGCTTGGCTATGGGGTCCAGTTTATCTCCTTTTCTAGTAGAAATTTTCATGAATAATTTAGAAAAGACGTTTGTGTCACATCCTATTTTTAAACATAATTTACTCTTTTATCATAGATACGTAGACGATTGTATCATCCTTTTCAAAGGTTCAAAAGACTACGCTTTAAATTTCCTTGAATTTATTGACACGTTAAACCCCAATATTAAGTTTACCATAGAATGTGAATTTAACTTATCTTTACCCTGTTTAGATCTTTTGATTACTCGCCAAACTTCTAATGCTACTTTAGCCTTGAGAAAACCCACCACCACTGATTGTATGATTAACTTCAACTCCAATCACCCTATGTCCCATAAACTAGCTGCTTTCAATTTTACCGTCCATTTTCTCTTCCTTTGTCGAAATTAGCTTTCAACTCATCCATTATTTAGTATATATTTATACAATAAATTTTCCTATAAATTTAGACTTTCCTTCCACATTTCACATTGTTAATAATAAAGTTTTTCACTTAATTTTTTCGGTCCATTATCTTACAAAATCCAAAAATCTTTTCTAAATTCAACATTAACACAGCTTTCAAAACTCAGAACAAATTATGCAATAATAAAGATCTGACCCGTAAGTTGCACAAATCAGGTGTTTACAAGTTATCTTGTGCCTCTTGTGTAATGGTTTTTATATCGGTCAATGCGGACGAAGATTAGAATACAGATTCAAAGAACATGCTTATTATATCAACAAATACTCAAATACAGACAACTCTAATACTCCTTCTTCATTTGCCAATAACATTCTTCTTGAGAAACACAATTTTGATAAAGACAATTTCAAACATATCCACCAATGTAACAAAGGAAATAGGTTGAATTTGTTAGAATTTTTATAAATTCATCTTGCTTTTTCTTCAAACAGTTCCCTATGTTTGAATTAACAAATTCAAACTTCCAGACCTTACATATTTTTGAATTTGGATTTCACATAATCATTTGAGTTTTCTCAACGGTCGTTTTATTTTCATTTCATCTTTATAAATTAATTTTAGTTTGGCAACTTGTTGCATTCTCACATCCAACTCTTTTTTTCTTCTTTTGGTTTAATTTTTCACTTAATGTATTGACCCATTTCCAAACAGTTAAAGGCCGTTCCTCCTTTTTTACCCAATTTCTAACCTAAGATGACATATGTCATTTATTTTCGCTTGTGCTTCTAGTGATTTTCCTTTACCGTAATTCCTTACACATTTTAAGTTTCAAACGGTCTCAACCGTTACTAATGGTCATTTTTACCTTCCCACATAGAGTGGGCTGTTAAGGGTGTTTATTACAAGTTGTGGTTTCTTCCACACTTAACAATTATTTGTTACTTCTCCTAACCAAGTTAGTTCCCAGCTTTAATAAGGATGTTTTTAATTTAGTTCCCCTCTTTTACCTACTTTATCTTTTTTACCAAAGGTTTTTTGTTTTACGTTAACATATTGTTGGTATCCTATTATTTTCCCTATCAGTTTATTTGGGAAGTTCAAACGTTTTATTTTGTTGGGTTGGCCTCTTTTGAGGTACTTAAAAACGATTCTACTGTTGTTTTTTCTGCCATATGTCTTCCCTCACCACCATTGAGAATTAAAGAGCAATAGTAATTCTTTAAGTGTGTTATTTCAATTTAGTTTTTTGCATTTTTAATATGGTTCAAGTAATTCAATTTACTTTCATTTTCACCACTCAATGTTATTTGTTTCACCTGTTCACATGTAATATTATTGGAGTTTGTATTTAAGTGTTTTAGGTCTTGTTTGTTAATCATTTGTTGATTTTAAATCTTTTTGTATTTAATCTTTTAGACCTGATGATGGTTTTTTACCGAAATTAGTCTTCAACAATTTGTTATGCTTCCATTTATTAAACAAATTTATGTGGTAACGATGTTGTGTTGATTGTTTCTCCAATTATATTTATATTTAATCTTTTTATTGAATTTTAGTTAGAAACAAGTGTTTTGCCTCATTTATATATTATTCCTGAACCAGCCTTCAGGAATTATAATGAATCTACACAAGCTCTAATTAGAATTTAGTTAGTTATTTTAGGTGAAAAATATCCAACATCTAGAAAGCTAAAACGCGATTATTATGTAAATAACAAAAATGTTGCTAATATTAATATTAATCGTGGGCAACATCACGAAAACAGGTAATTTAAAAGTACGCTTCTAATTACTGAGCACTTAAAATTTGAAACGATAATTTACCATTTGATGTATATTGATTATACTTATTCAATATTTTTCACGGACATGTCGAAACTGGACTGTGAACTTTTTAAATGAAATTTAAAAGTAAATTAGTCATAAGTAATGGTAATTCCAATTAACTAGGATACTGGTTTTTACTAACCAAACTGTGAAAATTATAAAGGAAAAAATATTACATACGTCATTGTTAAACGAGAACAAATTATGGGAAAAAATATCTATCATTAATTTGATGCAACTAAAATTAATTTTACTGGCGTTTAGATTTTGAAAATAATTCTATAAAAAACGTCGCTGGTGTGTTAACGAGAACCCCCTTTATTTTTATACAATCCATAAGTCAAATTTATTTATTTTTGATAAATGTGCATAGAAAACGTTTTTTCGACAAATTTTGACGATTTTCCATTATTTTAGAAATTGAAAACAAACTTTTTATCAAATACATTTAAACGTGTGTGTTGTGCTAGTCTTAGCACCCCCTTTTACTTGTGGTGTGTACCTTAACTGATTTTTAGTTATACTGCTGTAATGTTATAGATTAATATTGAATTATTAGTAGATTAAAGCGTCCTTCATTTAGGGTGAATTAACGAATTAAACCAACTCCGGGCTATATTTAGAACTAATCCAGTATATTAATGCAAGTAAACAAATATGTAGTCTGGTTGTAAATAGGTCTTTAATTGAAATAAAGTACGCAATTACGGGAAATCGAATTAAAATCTATTTTAAAACGAGAATATTTTTAATAAAAAAATAAATAGGTGCCGTTCTCAGTCCGTCAAATAAATATTTGCCTGCGTCAAAGTTTATGAGAATATTAAAATAAATTAAATTGAAATAAACATAACTGTATATTTATTTCAATAAAATAGACCAAACAAACAAAAACGTTAATAGATCGTTAAAGATTTGTTCACCAAAAAAATATTTTCAATTAATTGAAGCTGGGAAAGTAAAATTGTGGACAGTTACAGGTATCCAAATATTCTAAAATACACGGAGAATAAACTAAAAACCCAATGAAATGATTGAAAATCGAAACAAACCAATGACAATGAATCTATTCCAATTGGCATTGTCCGAGTTTTAAATTTTTTTGTTCTTCCGACCTGGCACTAAAATGTAAACATAAAATAGATCACAACACTAACACTTATAATAGGTTACAGACAATCAGAATTGAATTTAGAAAATTCTGTATTTATTTCAACAAATAAACAAAGGGAGCAACCGAAAAGAAAAGTTTCGAGTGTTTTAAGCAACCCAAGAAACATTGCACATAATTTAAACTTAGTCATTGAGATGTTAGTAATTTACAAAATTTTGTTTTAATAATTTAATATTAAAAATAATAAGAAAAACTCAAACCACCAGTAAATGAAATGACTTTACTGACTCACAAGTATACAAATTAATATTTTTCCAAATTTTTAAATGTGTACAGGCACAAACAAAAAATAGGAATTTTAATCAAGATAAGTACCCTTTAACAAATGAGAGATATCGATGAAAAGAAAAAGAGAAGTTAGAGTAGAATGGATGAGAATTAATGAAACATATAATTATAAAAATTAGAAACAAATAAGGAGAGAAGGAAACACATTTAAAAATAAAAAAATTAATTGGATGGAAGAAAACGAATCAAAGGCAGATTAGGAAATTAGGAATATGAGGAACAAAAGACTGAAAACATTATACAAGAGAAAGAAGTAAAATAACTTTCAGTGGAAGAATTTAAATATATTATAAATGTTAAAAAAAAACGAAAAAGCTGTAGGATCTGACGACATTTTTAATGAAATCATAAAAAATGGAAGAGAAGAAATAAAAGAAAAAATGTATGAAAAATAAGAAAGAATTGGCCAAAAAATATAAAGCCTGATGACTGGTTTTTGGAAATTATAGTACCAATTCTAAAGCCAGGAACAAGCAACAACTACAAAACAATATCTTTATTAAATAAAACATACAAAATATTAACATCAGTTATATTAAATAGGCTCAAAACTAGAAAACGAAAGAAGAAAAGAACTCTGGAGGAAAATAATAAGGAGGATATTTGGCCAAAAGAAAATATACGACGAACAACACAGAAGATTGATGAACAGAGAAATAATAAACATATCAGAAGAAGATATAGATAAAATAGTAAAATCAAAAAGAGTTAGACGGTATGGTCATATAAAAAGAAAGACAGATTATGAATATTATAAACTGGACTCCATAAAGTGGGAGACCGAAAACACGATGGGAGGACCAAGTAATTTAGAACATAAATGAAAAATAAGAAAATGAACGAGGCAAAGAGGCATAATAAATATTAAGAGTGAAGCAGTACAAGGTGGAGAAGAGCGAAAATTCACTTTACTACCCAAGTCAGAAGAGATTATTCGATTCATAGTATCAAATTATCATTATTATTATTATTGTTTATTTGTTCCTTCTAGCATTTAATATTATTATTATTGTTGTTGTTAATATTATTATTTTTATTAATACTATTATTATTATTATTATTATTATTATTATTATTAAGTACCCTTATTTTCCACGTTAAAAAAACTATCTATTTAAAATTAAAAAAACTACAGGCGTGTAAGGAAAAAAAATTCGTATATCTTAGTAATTAGCGGTAAACTTCTAATTTGATTTTAAATCTGAACATTGTTTTTAATTATAAACAAATTACCTTGAGAGGTTCTGTATTTTTGATCAAATTGCCATTTTTTTGCTGTATCTTGTATACGTTTATAAATTTAATGATTTCAACTTAAATTTCATGTATTGCTCCAACTTTTATGAAGAATACAGTTTTCTGACAAATGGTAATAAAAATTTTGATCCTAAAAGTCACACACTCACTGTATAATTTGCATTTTTTGTGTTAATGATACTAAGAAACATAAGATCTCAATTTATGGAACTATATGCAACTAGTAAAGCGGAATTAAACTGTTATATATAGCGTGATTCTTTAATATTGTGCGAAAAGTTGACGTCTGATTCCTTAGAATTAAAGTTTTTTTATCTAATAAACGCTTTGATTTATTTTACTAATATTTGCATCAACCTGTATTTTAAAAGTTGATTGGTTTATTATTGTTCTTTATTTTTGGTTATCTGTTCACTAAATACATAGTTTTTACAGAAATTAACTTGTCACGAAATTTCGCTTATCAATAATTCTTTATCGGCAACATTTTCATAAAATATTAACTCTTTGTTAAAATTACTCTAACGTAACTTAATAAGTCATTTTATCGTAAAATTTACTAATTTTTCTGGTTTTTATCACTTGTCGAAATAAATTTTAACTTTGAGCTATTTTTAAGCTACGATATAATGTTTAAAAAAAATATTAAGTTATAGCTGACATTTAAGCGTATGTTTGAAAAAAATAATATACAGTCTCCACCTTAGGAAATCAATTTCGTGATAAAAACGAATTAAGCTAATTCCCAACGCAGGAAAATATTTTTGTTTGTATCATAAATTTTAAGTAACTGTTTGTAGTAAATATTACTTCATAATTAACTCTGAAATTATTCTTCAATAACCTATAAAGATTGCTTGGCTTGGACTGTTGTATTTGTTCTTTTTTATATATTGTTTTTGATTGCAAAAACAGTTGAACTAATTATTTAAATATAATAAATTGTAAAATATGATTGCTCTCCCTTCACACAAACCGCCCTTTAAAACCTTCCAACCGATAATTTTGTAAATACATTTATTGTTCGCCTATTTCTGGTCACTAAAACATGTTTTCCATGAACGTAAAGTTTTTGTATTGTGCAGAAAATCGATACGGTTGCCGGTATTTGTCAAAAATATTCCATGAAGGGTGTACACAACCAACACAATATACCTAATTTATTTTTACCTGCAACTTTGAATAGTAAAATTTTTTTCAAATTGTAGACAGTATTTTTTCATCTGAGAGAGGGATGGAATATTTTACTTTTTAAATCTGTATAGTTTGTAAACATAAAAGAAATTTGTTATGCGAGTTTGAAACACGTATTGAATTGGAATTTTCATAGAGCAATTTAGGAATTTTTATAAATTTTATACCAGGTATAGGAATATTCGGGGTGGTTTTCAAAATTCGCCTTTGTTGAATTTGAATAATACAAATTTTAATAAATTATCGTCTCTTTGTACATCCCTAAATTTATATGAAATCACCTTGTCAAACACTCCTACATAAAACCTTGTTAAAATAAAAATAACAAGACAGGTCAATGTTTTCGTATATAGAACGTGTCATTTGTAAAAAAATATTCGAATACATTTTATTCTAACATCATTAGATTACACAAAAATTTACTCGAAAATTTATAGGTGGCAACACACTTTTAAAAAAATTGCATGATATTCAAATCAAGAAATATCACAACATATTAATTAATCTAATCCGCGATGTTTTTTATCAGTGTCCCAAAGATTGTTGGAAACGATAGTGTATTACTTAAAAAAAGTAGCGGTAGAAATCGTTCGGATTTGTAATAATGGCTGAGAATAAATTTTTCGTTCTTCTATATTCCCTGTAATCGACCATTCTAAACATCTAAGTGTACTAAAAAAGTTACTTATTTTTAGAGCGTTTAAAAAACCATTATTTTTATTGAGTTATCGGTGTTGCCGGCTTTAGTTGCTTTTCGGTAAATATTTGGATAGATATAAATTAATATTTTTTTCTTTGAAAATGGCTGACTTTAAGAAAAAAATAATACTAGAGTGAGTGTGAGTGTATGATTTGGGATTATAATTTTTGTTCTTGTTAATAATAAATATATTTATTTTAAAGTCTAATTTTCATATCTTTAATAAGATCTATTTAATACCATTTATCATAATAGAAACAGTAAAAAAAGGAAGAAAAAAATAATTTTATTCACTAAATGTGATTGGAACTAACATTACTTTTCAATCAATTTTCTTTAACTAGTTATTAATAAATGTTGTTTAATTACTAGGAACGTTTGTCTTCTAATCTTATTTTACGAATCAATTTAGTGTCGGCAATTATCAAATGTACTTCATTTTCTATTGTTACATAAAGCAAAGAAAATGCTAAAATAAAATTATAGGAGACAATAGAAAATTAATTGATTTATTATTTTTTTAAATCGATCTGCATTAATACATAAGTTATTTTAAAACCGACAAACAACAAAATAATGATTAACGTAAGATTATTTAAATATTGGAAATAAAGCAATTCTGAAAGTCATAGCAAAAAAGTAATTTGACATTTTTTTCTTTAAAATTTTTCAGTTTAAAAAGTTTATCATTTAAATTGGTGAGGGACAACAACTTACAATTCAGTTTTTCCGCTCTATACAAATCTAGAATTTTTTAAAATGAGTTAATACATGTACATTCTTCGTCCGAAGTGTAAGATGTACGCAAAATATCAAAAAAAAAATATTGAGTAATTCAACAGTTATGGCCGCATGAAAAGTTGCGCATATATAATAAAACTGTAACTCGGTTATGGGAGCCAAAAGACCATTATTATATAGTTATTTAGATTCAGCTAGATGACCTCTATCTGGCTCTAAAATATTTTCCTTTACTTATGAAACACCCTATATATTACTTTTATAGATTAAACTTTTTAAAAATAATAAATTGTTAAAATATGGAAAAATATAATGCGATACCTGGTATATAAAAACTGATTAACAAGTTTTTTTAATTTTTTTGTTAATGGGACGAATTCTAATAACTAATAAAATTTAAATTTGATACCAAAAAGCAAAACGCAATCAATATTCTGCGGCCCTATTCTCCTCACGCGGGACTAGACCATTCATGATTTTCAATTACTAAAATATAAATGGAAAATTAATATTAATTATTTAATTTGGACTAACCTTTTATTTATTTTAAAATTTATGAATGGCACAAAAATTAAATAAAAATATATTTTGGAGAAATTATGAATAAATCAAATTTTGAAAATAAGACGCATTTTTATGATTATATCAGTCCAAGTATAAATCCCAATAAAAATAAATAAACACCTAAAGACAGATATTAAAAATTTCTATTTCCGCATCCTTACGAAATAAGTAATGGCCACTTCCGCGTGTTAAATTAACAATGATTTATTTACAAAATAAACAAAAAATATTCTACCGATATTTACGTCACAACTTTGACCGATTTCCATGAATTTCCAGCAATACGTTGGCAGAAATTTTTTTTCATTCGGACACGACACTGAATTTCCTAGCCGAACAAGTTTCCCAGAGTAAACATAAACTAAAACGAAACAGAGACGTTTACTAACGAACCTTCTGCAGTAAACCACAACTGTCTAGTCAAGGTAGGAAGTTCTTTTAACTCTCGGAGCGATTGTGATCGCGACGTTGCCGCTACGTCGACTCCAAAATCCCGGAAACAAAAAATTGTGTTGGGGCCCTTCAGCGGGTCTACAGGGACGCCCGGAATGCGCGGAAATTCCCAGGGAACAAAATACGAACCATAAGAATGGCTAAATGTAATTCATCAAAAAATATGCTTAATGATTCTAATCATAATTTCCTGCACAGGAAAAGAATTCTCTGTTTTTAGTTAAATATATGGATTTTGAAGTCAGTTGTGAATTCTGAGATTTAAGTGATAAATCGCTATTTTTGGATTGTAAGACGCTATTTTGAATTTAGTCACTAGTTTTGGATTTTAAGTCGCTATTTTTGGATTTTATGTCACTATTTTTGGATATAGTTACTATTTTTGGATTTTAAGTCACTGATTTTGCATTCGGTTGAGTCATAAATTTGATAATCAATACATAAAAATTTCATAACCTGTACCTAAATAATCTGTTCTCAAAATAAATTCCTTTCAACTATATTGCAAATATGATAAATAACATAAGAGTTTAATCATAATCTTATGCAGAGGTAAATAATTTTAAGTCGCTATTTTTACATTTTAAGTCCCTATTTTTGGATTTAGTCTCTATTCTTGGATCTTAAATTGCTATTTTTGAATTTTAAGTCGTTGATTTTGTATTCGATTAAATCATAAATTTGATAATCAATACATAAAAATTTCGAATATTAACGCATAGCCTGTACCTAAATAAAAAATTCTGGGAGGGAATTCCTTTCAACTATGTTGCAAATATGACAAATAAGAGAAATTTTAAATTTTAAACAATAATTTTGAATCTAAAATAAATATTGTAATTGTAGGTAGAATTTTAAAAATCATATCACAATTACGAGCATTAAAAAAACGTTGTTAATTAAATTAGATTTTTTACAATTCAACCAAAATAACATATTTAAAATAGAATTTACAATTTTTGGGATGTAATTCATTATTTTTCATTTCGATTAAGAAATAAATTTAAAACCCAAGTAAATTTTTTTTATAGTTCTTAGAAATTAAGTATTTCACTAAATAAATATTATTATTATTATTAATTATTGCAAATAATGGGCAGAAAGACTTCAATAACCAATTAAAATAATTTGTTGCTGTTGTTTATGAAAAAGGCTCTTAGGTAAGAATTTTAACAGTTACATTAGTCAGAAATTTTAGATTCACTAAAAAACACTAAAACTTTTAATCTGTATCGGATTAAAAATCTCCTCGGTTAAATATATGAAATGGATGTTTTTGAAATGTTAGTAAATTCCGGATTATTGTATACAATATGCAACCTCGCAAAATTAACTTACACTATTTCTGAAATACCCGATAGGAATGATCGGATGTCCTTCCATCTCTCACGTACACACTCACATAACAATTAAAAAACATTGTTTAACCTCGTTAGCCACTCAGTCTTCGCACCTTCTAATTTTTTCGTCTTACGTGTTTATTGTTGCAATGATCGAGATACTTTATCAGATAATCAATCCATTGTCGAATATTATTTTATTATTAAAGATGCCGATATATTAAAGAATGGATACTTGACGGTTTTAGAGAAAATTATGAAAACAAAAATATTTTTAGATCTATAAATTGGATCATAAAATTGTAACGCACTTATCAAAATTTGTTTTAAGTATCATAATGTTTCCAAGAATTCTCATCAAGGCATTTTAGTCTTGTGGACGATAGTTACGAAATAAATTTAGGATTTCTGATCTAGGCATTAATGACTGGAATCTTGAAATTCAAGAAATAATTTAAACCAGTCCTAGTTTAAATTTCAAAACGATGTTATAAGCTACAACAATTAAATCTTGGTTCATAATAACATCAATTAAAACATTCTGATGTAGACATTGGCATTTGGGTCTTATTTAGGAATTCTGGTCTAGGCATTATAATTATGACTGGAATACTGTGATTCTGGCAACAATTTAAAGAGTTCTGGCTTAGATTTCAAAATGATGCAATAAGAATAAACATTTAAATTATTAGTGGCATTAATTAAAGAATTCTGACATACACATCGGAATTTTGGACTTATGTATGATATAAACGAAATAACTTTAGGAATTCTGATCTAGGACTTACACTTATGCCTTGTACCTTAGATTTTTGTGATCTTTTCAAGAATTCTGACAAAGACATTGGACATTTAATTTTGTGTATGAAATGTAGGAAAAAATTTAAGAATTCTGAATTAGGCCTTATACTTATGAAGCAAATCTTAGAATTCTGGCTTAGATGTCAAAATTATGTAATAGGCATCAACATTTAAATTTTGACGCATATTAATGGCATCAATTAAAAAATTCTAATGTAGGCATCGATATTTTGATCTTATATGATATTAACGAAATAAATTAAGTAATTCTGATCTAAACATTATACTTATGTCTCGAATCTTGGAATTCTGGCAATATTTTAAAGAGTTCTGGCTTAGATTTCAAAATTATCATCAACATTTAAGTCTCAGACCATATTAATGACATTATTTCAAAACTTCTGATGTAGGCATTGGCATTTTGATTTTATGTATAATATTAACGAACTAAATTTAAGAATTTTGATCTAAGCTTTTTACTAATTCTGACAATAATATAAAAAATCCGGACATAGACTTATATAATAAAATTATACAATAGGCATCAACATTTAAATCTTGGCTCATATTAATGGCATCAATTTAAGAATTCTGACATAGATTTTTGAACTTATGTATGATATTTACGAAAAAGATTCCAGAATTCTAAGTTTAACGATATACTTATTATTAAACTTTAAAACTCTGTCTAAAATTTCAACTTGTTTAACTCAAATTTCAAGTTATAACATGCATAAAACATATATTATCTTAATGAGATGGATTCAAGAATTTTGACTTGATTATTCTAACTTCTAATTAATCTAGCAATTTTGATATTTTTCCTCCAAATTATGATCCAAACAATAGAATTGGCGACTTATTATCCATAATTAAAAATCAAATCAATTATAGTTAGTTTAAAAACAAGGTTTTAGAGGCACCTTGTATATACTTCCTACCCGACTAACACACTTAGAAAACAGGTTTATAAAGGGCTACAAAATACAACAGCCGGCAATAAAGCAGTAGACCAAATAATAGTCTTCGGGGAACTTTTCAAGGGCAACGATGCAATATAAAATTTAAAGTGGAGAAATGCTATAAAATGCACCAGAGGAAGGAATGGGTTAATAACGCTTTTATAATAAAGTTTATTACCAGATAACCTTTGTTTTGTTTGTAGGACGTTCTATATTAAAGTTTTAGCTGAAATATAATATATATATATAAAATGATATAACTTTAAATACCTATAACTTGAATAAAAAACAACAATTATACGATTAAGTAGTTTGTTTGTGGAAATAAATAATGATCATGATATTCTATAGAACATAAAAATATGGTAAAGTACTAAAGAAACCCATACAATAGATAGAGAATCAGAAAAGAAAGATTATTTGTTTTTAAAATCAACCGGTCTTATTGTAGCTATTAATAAACATAATGATTATTAATTATTCAATTACAACTTTAATTGGTAATTACAAATTTAATACGAGCTTTAGCTGTTGCTTATTATATAAATAACTATTTTATAATTTGATAATAGTCAAGGAAATGTAAAAATAATACTTTTTTTTTGTATTTTTAACATTACAGATTTTTTTCGATTTGATTTTTAAATTTCCCCAACGATATTTACGTAAATTTAATGCACGTGGCAAAAAATATCCATATTTCAAGCGGTAATTGCTACGGCACATTCGACTTTTAAATGAACAAAACTGAATTTTAAAATCTTACAATACAACGTGACTCACAGAATTTACTAAAAACAAATAAATCATTTCAATGGATTTATTTCAAAAGTATATTAAATATATTTCGTTGACTTACCATCTGCCTGGAGAGTACTATAGGTTAATCTTGTAAATACTTCATTTTAAAATAAAGAACAACAGGGTCGTACTTGAATATCTTGAAATGACTTTACTAAATTCCTGGCAGACATTCAAGTACGACCCTGTTGTTCTTTAATTTAAAATGA
This sequence comes from Hermaeophaga mercurialis, assembly GCA_951812935.1. NCBI lineage: Eukaryota > Metazoa > Arthropoda > Insecta > Coleoptera > Chrysomelidae > Hermaeophaga > Hermaeophaga mercurialis. The sequence goes on from OX638363.1 coordinate 3,269,177, forward strand.
AGAATTTACCAGATTAACTGATAGTACTCTCCAAGCAGATGGTAAGTCAACGAAATATCTTGAAATTAACTTTACAAATATTATTTCTGAACTAGTATATTGTTGCGCAGTAAGTTTCGTCTCTTAAAACTACCCTGTATTTAGCTCTTCATAGTTTTACAGAGAGAAAATATTTTTTTTAGTACCTCAAGGCCATATTTGAGACGTTCGGTTTTTCAGGACCAAGATACATATCAAATACGTTGTCCTTTTTGTAAAGTGGGTCAATCAATAAATTTTGTAAGCTTTGAAATAAGGTTACGCAAAGCGCAGGTTAGGGAATCCACTTGTCCTAGGCCTTCAATGTTGCCGATTTCATTCGAATCTCAGATTACTGAGACTGAATGAAGACGATAGATATTAATAGGACATCAATTTCATTTCTATAAATACACCGGATTTATATAAAATTATTATAAATAGAAAACGATTTTATAAAACGTAATAATGTCGTCAAGATCATTGCTTATTCAAATGGTTACACTTTTGCTTTCTAAGTAGTGAGGTAAAAGTTGTAATTAAAAATAGGTACACGATTAATTAATAAGCGATCGATTAAATAACTCGACCAAATAACCGTTTTAGGTTCAACACGTTCGCTGCTATACAAGTTAATAATCAGCTTTTTTACACAAGGTCTTAACACATACACAATTAAAAAATAAGTATCATTAATGAGTTAAATTAAATGTTACGCATTGTAGTATAAAAAATATTTTTTGGTGAAAATAGTTTAATTAATCGGAATCACATGCAAAACAATTACTTACCAAGTTGTTGTTGTTTCTGAAAACAAAAAGAAATAAAAATTAGTATTATATAATTATCTAATTTATATAGAATACGAAAACCAGTTAAATTTCAATGTTTTATTGATTTAAAGATTTGTAAATTTCTATAAAATAAGCGACTGTTCAAACATTGACTAATATAAATAGTGATATTTTAAATTGAAAAATAATCTTTTATACATAATTTTTGTAGAAACAACATAATCCAGGTTTTATGTATTTAATAATCTACAAATTTCACATAAATGTTCATTTTTTAAAAATATCTTAATTTTATATATTTAAAGTGAAACTTAAAAGATTCCGCTCAATAATTGGTATCTTCTTTATAGAGGGTGTTTTTAAATTCATACGAAAAAAAATAGTAGGAGGTTTTCCCTATAAAAAAATTTCTCAGCGCAACGTTCAAAGAGTATTCTGCAAAGATGGAATTCAAATTCAGTTTTTTTTTATCAGATCCGAATCAATGTAAAATCACGAAATTTTGGGGATTATATACACTCTTAAAGAGGTAATTATGGGTTTTTTTACTATTACGATTATGTTACATTTATTCTTTACATCTCTAGTTTTTCGCAATTTCAATGAACTTAATTTCAAGTTATTAGTCCTATGGAAAAAAGCAATAGATAGAAATTTCTCCAAATTTTGTTGATTTTTCTTTCATCAATATTTCCAGTTTTTTTTTTATTTATCGCTCAATATTTGGTGTCTTTTCTATCCATATTAAAAAATCGTTTAATATTGTGAATGTTTTTTTCTATATTAAAGATTTTTTAAATAGATTTAATAATCTCCAAATTTAAAATAATCGCTTATTAATTAAAAAATAACTTCATTTTGCATGATGTAAAGCAACATTTACAAGATTTGTTCATATTTTGAGCAATAATTCCATTTCTTTTAGATTTGTCGCTCAATATTAGGTGTATTTTTTATCCATACTAAAAAATCGCTCAACACTCTGGCGTGTCTTCTTCTATGTTAGAAATTTTTTAAATGGATTTAATAATCTAAAAATTTAGAACCATCTCTCATCAAGCAAAAAAATATCTTCATTTTACGTGATGTAAATCAAATTTAAAGAAAATCATTTTTTTTGAGCATTATTTTTTTAGGTTTATCGCTAAATTTTGAGTCCTTTTTACCCACACAATAAAATCTAAAAACTATGGCGTGTCTTCTTTTTCTCTATTGCTGAATATTCTTTGATATTCTACTTTTCAATAAAACGAATTACAGTTTAAAGATGGGTTGGTATTTTTATTTAAAAATAGTTTTTAGTGAATTCTGTTTTTCCATTTTTTATATTTGCGATACTATAGAAAAATCGCTCTAATTCCAATTGATAAATTTACAGGCCGGAAATATATAAGAAGTAACAATAATAAATTTGGTAAGCTTTACAAAAGGACCACCATCAGCATCACTTAATCCAATTTCCAAAGATTATCTAATGATAAATTAAATATTTATTGATATAAAATGAAAACGAACAAAAAATCAAATAGAATTATATGTCATTTATAGTTTTCGTAATATTATATTGCGTTTTTATCATTCTAGTTTCTTATATAATATTTAATCACTCCTTTTCTCATCATTAAGGTTCATTTCCACAGATCCGTCTTTGTCAAATGTGATTAAATTTATTAAAAATATTTTTGTTACACACTGTATATTACTTGTTATATATGATGCGCTTTTATCGAAGTGGACCATATGAAACAAATGAATTTGTTTATTATCAAACGTTGCCAAAATTAATTTGTGTCATCCAAAATAAATCAATCCTAACAAATTTTACTGAATTCAAGTCAATTTATTAAGTCAAAATATGGTGCATTATTCTTCAATTTATGTTTATTAGGGGAAGATGCTGTCCGAGTCGATATAGTTTGTTAATTTACATATAATAATTTTAAATTAAATAATGTTTCTAATTGTCACCGTTAGTAACATTTTTTTTATTGTTTCAGATTGTCCAATGCTGTTATCAAATTGACCGTCACATTAATCCAGAAAAATAAAGGAAAGCGACGTAAGAAAAGCATGTCCTTCATTCTCAGAAGTAAAAAAAATGTTCGTGGAAAGAAAGTACAACCGCTTTAATTCATGAACAGCCACTGTCAATCCTAAATTTGAACTAGCTCCCGAACTTCGTTAAAAAATCACCATTTTGAATTACATCAAAACTCTAAATTGGGTAGTGCTAATTACAATAATGTAATTTAATGTTGTATCTTCCATTACCAATCACTAAAATATTTTTTTTCAAAGCTTTGTATCTTTTGAGATGTTCTTAGGAACTGCTCTCTAAGTTCTTCCTGAGATGAAGATTACTGTAGATTATAATCGGCATAAGCAGGGCATTAACTTCTCAACAGCGATCACATCTTTTCTAATTGGTTAAAATTAGAAAATTGGTTCAATGGGAAAAGTTACATATTGAGGAAACAAATAAAACGGTTTACTGAAGTTCAAAATATTCTGATAATCCCTTAAATACCCAAAAAAACAAGATTTTTTCAGATGTCTCTGGAGATGTTCGACACATTTTGAATTTAAGGAAACCGTTTTGCTTCCTTAATATGCGTCTCTTTTCCATTGATCTAATTTTCGAATATTGACCCTTTAGAAGATATGATGGCTGCTGAGAAGTAGCTGCACTGTTTCTGCTGAACATAATTTATTGTGAGGTTCATCGCGGGTGGAACTTGGAGAACCGTCACCGACAACGTCTCAAAAAGAACTGAGCTATGGAGGAAAAAATTGGCGATTGTAGTTAACTAGCTGGTACAATAATATGAAATTGCTTTTGATAATCAGACCTAACCTAAAGCTAGATCTGGATTCAGATTAGTGGTTCTTTACCGGAGTTCACGAGGAAGATCAAATTTATATTGGCGGGGTTGCTTTATTCTTGTAAATTTGCACGCTTATATTATTGTAAAAATTACAAGTATATATGGTTCCACCTACACGTTACGCTTTCCTGTTAAATCTGAAGTTCCACACGGTCTCGTTCTCGGACAAGCGAAGGCAACGCAATCAGTGCTTGTAACCTTTACAAAACGAAAAGGAAATTGCCACCAATCCACTTGAATAATCATCAATTTGATCAACAACGAGATGCGAAATATTTAGGAATGCACATAAAAAATTAACCTGGAAAAAACATATTTTCTTCAAGAAAAACTAGGTCTGAAACATTATAATCCAAAGAAAATTATTGGACCTGTGAAAGAAAGGAAAGTTAACTACTTGGGGCACATGATCGGAGGACCTAAATACCGAGTGTTGCAGGAAATATTGATGGGTAAGATTGAATGAAAAAGAGGACCAGGAAGAAAACAACGTTCATGGCGCAGAGATATCAGAAATTGGTGCAACATACGTGATATAGCTACCTTTATATGAAAACAGCGCAAAACAGAAAGCTTAAGAATAAACCAACCGAACAGGTGACCGCCTACACGCTCTAAGCGTATAGCATTTTAAGAAGAGAACCCTTTTCTACAAATCCACTAAAATTATTGAATACAACTATGAGGGAGTACTACCAATTCCAAATTAGAAATTATTGAATGATTGCCATCAAAAGTTCTAAGACATATAACCAATGTGCCATGGATTGTAGCAAACAATTACGTATGACATGTTCTCCAAAAACCAACTGCAAAGGAGGGAGTGCCAGACTTCGCCCAAAAATATGAAGGACCCAGAACCATGCAAATTCACTGTCAAAGACCGTCATGAAAAAACTTCCAAGGGGAATATTAAAACTAGAGACTTACCAACAAGGTTTTAAATTTATATTAATGAACACAGACAAATAATTTTATATTCCTATAAAATGTTTTATAAAATATATTTTGTGAAAAACTATTTTAATTTGTAAATTGTAAATAATTAAAAGCTAAAAAATACTTTTGAATTTTTTATTTTATTCGCAGTAGCTTCATTATTCATTTATACTTCTGCAAGGGAAGGGAGCATGTTAAAAATCTAAAGAAATAAAATATTGTTAAAAAAAATCTTGGATCCATAGCTCTTTAGGAGGCCAATAAATGTGTTTCTGTTTCAAATGTTTTTTATTTCCACTTCCACTAATTGGTCAATCTATCATATTAATAGCCCATATACCTTTTCATAAAACATATAGAACTATTTTAGAATGTGGTTAAATAGACATAACTATTAATGTTTTACTTAGTTTGTCGATCAGTTAAAGACAATTCAAGTATGCAACCTTACAAATTCTTATAGTACTTTACTATTGGCCGTAGTATAATTCGAATACGAACTCTGGTGTAAAAAAAGTGAACCCTTCAAAGTAGTAACATAAATTAAAATAAACCATAGTTGTGCTGAAGTTGTTTTCGAATTGGGTAAATTTGTTTGTACTTACTTTACCTTTACTATTTTGTAATGAAAAGCACAAGAATCATATTTACGGATATTTGTTTTACTACTTTGAAGATTGATGACTGCGCCCTCTAACGAATTCTACTTTTCTCAATTGTTTTTTCCTAACTCATCAAACAAACCCTTGAAATGTCTAGCTTCTTGTCGATATAGCCCAAAGTCAAAAATAAGAAAACCGAATGATCGTAAGTAAGAATTTACTTTGAAAAGTTATGATTCTTAGTTGTTTGGCGAATAATTGATAATTAAAATAATATATTCCTCTTTTTGAATCCCCCAGATCTGCACCCGAGCCCAGTTCAATTGGACAATTCACTTTTCAACCAACAGTGCCGGAAGTATCGATGATTAGTACTACGAAAACTACCGTTGACGATGTTTCCTGTGGAAAAATAAACACCGACAAATAGAAAATCGTTGAATCCTTCCTATTTATCCGAGGCACAACCTTGATCCTGTGAGCGGTAATGTATTTATAGTCCTTAGGTAGGGTGCTAACGTGGTCTAAAGACTCCCGGGCTGGGGCCGGCAACAGGAACATCGAGCTACTCAATCCACCAAATGACACTTCAGGCGGAGACACAGGAAAGGGAGTCAAAAACCAAACACAGAAAGGTAACAGAACAGCAGGACGCAGGATGCAGGATGCAGGATATGGAGAAACCAACATATTTAAACAGATACAAAGTGAATAATTTACAAAGCGACTATAAGACCAATAATGACATACATGTCAGAAACGAAACCAAATACAGTCAGAATACAAAAACTCTTGGAATAGCATTATTTTTATCAAACATAATATTCAAGTTATACTAACAGTACAATAAGACACTTCTGCGGCTCTTCATTTCTTTGTTTTCCGTTTAGAGCAAGAGCATGATTTCCGAGGTCGAGGATGGAACTTGTAGGGAACTTTTCTGCTTTCGCAAATGAATTCTCGTCTCCCGTTTGGACCCATTTTCCGCCATAGTTTCGCTCCTTTCACAACTATATCCACTGCAGAGAGTCCTTTAAAATTGGCATGTACAACTCTTAAGAAATTTAAGAAAGGATTACGCTTCAGTTTGCCTCTTCTTAAGTTAATATTAAGTGTTGGTTTTTTACTTTTTTTTTACTTTTTTTTTACTTTTTTTTTACTTTGTTTTTTACAAGTACACGACGAACTTGTCCTCGATTTTGAGCTCATTTTTTAACGAAAAAAGAAGAAATAGAAAATCAAAATTCACAACAGAACTGTGTTCCAATGGGATGTAAAACTTTACAAGCACAGTTTGTAAGGAATCACATCAGATTCGAAAGTTCAGTTCTGCAAGGAAATTCTTATTCTAACGTTCTGTTCTCTAATAAAAAAGGAATTCTGATACAAATTCACCGAATTTTGGTGAATTTAGTGAATTACGTAAGCATCAGTTAAATGCATTTAAATCCAACTATATCCAAAATGAATTTGAAAAAATGTACACGGCAAATATTCCTGACAGAAAATTAGACTTTGGTCTCTTATATTTTAAAACAACATTTAATAAGTCCGAAATTATTCATTGTGCGAAAGAAATTGCCGAATTATCCGATAAACCAGATCAAGTTGAAGAGACTGATATAAGATATAATGATTCTGTAACATATATTTATAATTACAAAATAAAAACATCCGCAAACTGAGTGTTTTAAACCATATTTGTCAACAGATAATAGATTCACTATGAATTTTATCCAAAATACACCAAGCATATAATTAATTATAATCCCACAAATACAAATTTTGAGACTCAAACCAGTACTGAAGAAAACAATATTCACTCAAAAGCACCGCAGAATAAAATGGATTATGAACCTACTAATTAAAAGTACAGCAGAGTAGAATAAGCAGTTGCTTTCATTTCAGAAACAGGTAGGAATATAGCCAATATTTTTATTTTATTTTTGCGTAAATGTACAGGAAATATTTGAAATATATATTATTATATAATGCAAAAATCACTAATTATTTTTCCCGTTATTTTTGAAGATTTATAAAAAACACTAAGCTTTAAAAATATTCGCTACAGAGTTGGGCTTTCATTCAAAAAATAGGGTATAGTTTGGTTGGAATTATACTGTATACTTTTTGACTGCGATAACACCATAATTATCCCGTTGGGTATAAAATGTTCCAAGTTAACCAACGTAAAAATATTTTTTATATACTTTGTTGACTACTTTAAAAATTTAATTTTTATTAAAATGAATAAATTAGTATTTCAGTATCCCACTAATTTTTATTGTTCAAAAAAGAACTACAGTAAATTTTTTAAAATTGGACTTATTTCGTTACTTATGAAATCTACAATTTGGGACTATTCTTATTGAGTTCCGAGATAAAAAAAAATGTACATCTAAATATTTTTTTAAGATAACTGCATATTTAAGGCATATAGATGCACATTTATCTGTAGTAATATTTAAAGACCTTGTTCTTGTTTCAAAATTTCATGCTGATTTTATGCGATATATAATTAAAAATGACAAAATGACAATCTGGACTATAATTAGAAATAAATATTTGAAACAAGGGTACGTTTTTATTTCATTTTTCATAATATTCATAATATTATTGAGAAATCTAAAAAAATTCAAAATTTTAATTATTTTAGAATCCCCATCCAAATTTCGAACATTGTTTATTACTTCGAAAATCTATTATTTTATTACTGATTATTATTGTACGGATTTAACCATTAATTAATAAATTTTGTACGACATCCATTTAAAATTTTGGTCCAGTTTTAGAAAAAAATTCCAGGTTTTTTTTAGAAAACTCGCTATTTCCTAAAACGTATTCAAATAAATCAAAAAGTTGATTAAGAGGACTATTAACAATCGTTTAAAAATCTAAGATACTGATCATTGAAAGGGAAAAACATCGAGATGGTGTGTTAAGCGAATAAACATTTTCCTTGTATTAAGTAAATATTTACACAATCTTATAACAATCACATCTTGATGTGTAACACAGTGGGCGTATTTTTGTTAAAAATGACACACATAACGAGCGTTTTTTATTTATAAAAACGGAGTTTAAATAAAGGTGAAATTACATGAGTCCTGCATTTGAGCTGTTATCTTGGAAGCTTATGTTATTATTAAACATTTGCGGAATTTTATTTTCTATATCATTTTTAATAAACATTAGTTGGATAAAATGATCATTGCTGTTTTTCTAAACATAGAAAAAGACTTATTTATAGAAAAAAAAATACAAAATTTACAGAAAATGTCGGTTGTATAATATTCCCGGACTTACTTAGGAAAAATGAAATAATACTGGGTGTTCTATTTAATTTAAGCAAGAAAGTGTTAATGATATACAGCACTGTATACATATATATAAATTTCGGAATAACGACCAATGAAACAAACAGTTGCTTAAAGGGACCAATCCGAAGCATTCACTTTACTCTAGGTCACAATTTTTGGATAACCCTGTACATTTTAATACACTTTTTAAACACATAGTGGAAATGAAAGAAGGAAGGTGATTGAAAGCAACATTGAATGAAGGGAAGTACGTAGAAAAAGAGAAAATGGTGAAAAGCACTTAAAGAAGGCATAGAAGCACTACGAATAAACAACTGTGAAGTTGTTTAACCAAAAAAACTTTTTGGAATGCCACTCTATCTATACAGGATACATACGTTAAGAAATTATATAGATTATATTTAATACTTCTAAAACGAATTAACAGTTTTGAAAGGAGTATCAATTATGGGGCGAAAATATTCTAATAGCGTGTTTAAATTATTTATAAAAAAATAACAAATAATTCAGAAATGGTACTTAAAATACGAAATAATAACTGAATGTTGGGACCATCCATCAATCACTCCATAGATCGATTATTCAGGTTCTTGGCGAAATAAGCTATTTGAGTTTTTATTACTGTTTAAGTGTATATACAGATTGTTTCATTAGAAAACAGAAATAATTTAACAGTGAATTTAAGTAGTTCTTAATATACCGAATTTAATGGGTCAAGATAATATATGGTGATTAATTTACTTTATCCATTTCTTTATCATGAATAACGAAACAGGCCATTATATTGTTTCTGTTATTTGATACACATGTTTATTTTACTGACCAACGAATAACATAATGACCGAAAAAAAATTCAAATATCCCAATAAACTATTGTAACACTCATATAATACGCTCAAATTACGAGTAATTAGTAACATTTTAGGAATAAAAGTGGTCGTAATGTCCGAAATACCCTGTATAACTTATTGAAAAGAATGTGGCAAAATTTAAAGTAATATATGGCGCATACTGTTTAAGTAAATATATATTCGGAAATATGAAACAGCTTGTATAAATGAAATTAATATTAAAATCTGATGCGTGAAATACTATTGTGTTAAAAATTATTTTTAAACAAATTTTATTTTCTGACAAAAAATATAGATTAGATCAATTTTTACATTTTTGGATTTTTTACAAACATTTTTCTTGAAATTTGCATTATTTTCCATAAATAGAAATAAATGATATTTTTATCAATTTTTATCACAAAATTAACATTTTGTTTCCCTAGGAACTACGTCTATTTATACCGTACTGATTCCAACTACACTATCCCGTATAGAAAATTTAGAACTAATTCCCGATACCAAGCAACCCTACACTAAGAAAACGTTAACCTTACAGAATTGTAATTGGTAGCAAAAATTTTCAACCCCGATGCCTCCAAACTTCTGGGGTCCAAGGAATTGCTTCTCTTTTTGACATAACGAGAAGGCGAATCTTCTTCTTTGCTTTTGCTGTGTATCCACTTAAAGTAATGCGACATTTCACGCAGGAAAATTATTCATGGAGTCACATTTTAACAAAAACAAGGCCGTATTAGTTCACGAGGAATGAGTACGCACAAACACCTCTCTATGAAAATAGTGACTGAACATTACAATATAATCGCTTACGGTAAGTAACAGCGTTAAGTCTGTTTTGTTAGATAATTTATTGTTTTAACACCGGTATTGTAAATTAAATTTTGACGACACTGTGTGTTAATAAAGATTATCTGATAATGATTATCGGATTTTTTTTTGATCGATCATGTGCGAAAAATAGCTTACGCGGGTAATTCTGGTTAGAAATTTAGAGTTTTATAGTGTGTTAGTGGTCGGTTATAATTATATTATTTGTGATAATTGCACAAGCACTAACAATGTCAATAAACATTACTCTTTTTAACATATGTTTGTTGTTTGCCTACGAATCATTAATAAAATTTGTACTAGGTGAATATTTAAAATCTCCACAAAGGTAAGAAAAAAAAATATACAGAGTGATCAACTTATACTCCGAAGTTTGATATCTCCCTTATCATGAGAAAGAGGAAAGAATGTTTTAAATAAAAGTTATAGAAAGGGTCAAGCTTCACATTTTCAAATTATTTCTCATAAGGTCACAGCATATCAAAGTTATGTTTTTTTAATGGAATACCCCGTATATTTTTACATTTTTATAAACCTCCTGCCGAGCTAATTTCAACGTATATAACACTTCATGTCTATTTCATCACATTTTTTTTTTATTTAGAGGTATGTCCCTGTCCTAACTTTTCAAGTTCTATGCTATGGCAATAAAAAATATTTGATACAGAGTGGTAAAAAATTTGAAATCCGATTTGATTATATTGATTCGTATCGGAAATATGGAACACCCTATATAACTCAAAATAATTTTAAATTGTGTATCTTAAATCTCTCTACCACTTCCGTTTACAAAATTTAATTTTTGATATCAATAATAACAAGGGAGTTATTGAACTTTATCGTAAGATTGGTATACCCTTTATATAGTCATCTGAAGAAATCGGTTAAATAGAGAAAAAGCTGTATAATTAGTACCCAAAAAAATCAACAACGGTGATTACCTGTTTCATTTAAAATCAAAAATTTAAGAGGAACCATTTTTTTTTAAACCAAACCGTTAAAAATCAATAAAAACGGCTTACATGTCCCTATACTAACTTTTCAAGTTCTATTTCAAATTTTTGATCAGTCTGTATCAAATACTTTTTAATGCCATAGCATAGAACTTGAAAAGTTAGGATAGGGACGTGTAAGTAGTGTTTATAGATTTTTAAGGGTTTGGCTGCTACATACATCTAAATTTAAAAAACAAATGGGATTTTCAGGTGGCTGTAGATCCCTTATTAAACATAATAGACACGAAGTGTGATACATCGTTGAAATCAGTGGGCAAGAGATTTATAAAAATTTAAAAATATACGGGGTATTCCATTCAAAACAACATTACTTTGATATGTTGTGACCTTATGAGAAATAATTACAAAATGTGATTTCTATAACTTTTATTTAAAACATTCTTTCCTATTTCTCAAGATAACGGAGATATCAAACGTCGAAGTGCAAGTGTGTATTAATATTTAAAACAGCCACCAGTATCGTTTATAAATACCCAAAAAAATTTAACAGACATTAAGTATTTAAGGACTACTTAACAACTGCTTGCATATAAATAAATTGCAGTAAAACTTAATATACCATAAATAATGACTGATGTTCTTGCAAAAGGCCCTATGTTGAGAAATAATTTTGTAATTTATATAGTTTCAAATCCTACTTTAAATACAGAATAAAACACAATATACATGGTGAATCATAAGTAATGGACCAAATTGTAACTGTACATTCAGAAAGAAAAAATAATAATTTACTGAACAATAACGAATCTAAGACCGCTTCTTTCTGAGCTACTAGGTGTTAAAGTTGGAAATATAACATTTATTTTTGTCAATAAATCAGCCGTTTTTCTAGACACATGCCTCATTTCTCTAAATAAGTTATACATAGTATTCGGTATGTTTCGAAACGTTGGTCATCCATAAAATTAATTTTATCTTGAGACAAACTTTGATGTAAATATTAGAATCAAACGAAACAAAAATTATAAAACAAGTGTTCGGAGAGCCAACATTCGTTCCCGAGGTCCCAAGTTCGAATCCTCGCATGGGCATGGATGTTTGTAAATGTCCCACATTTTATCATTTAATTTCACATCGACTGGACAGTTGGTCACAAAGAGCAATGCCAATAAAAACCAAATAAAAAATAATACTTTTGTTGATTATAACGAATTGGATGGTACACATCAGTAATAAAGGTAACAATTCTGGTATTTTAATTCAAAACAGAACCCAAAAATAGAAAAGACGATAACATTAGTTGATTTTAATACAATTTTAACTAAAATATCTTGAAATGTTGTTAACATTAAGTTAACTACTGCAAAATGTGGAAATGCACCATCCAACCACATTTTTATTTTTAGTTGTAATGAAAGATCTCTCAAAATTTTGTATAAGTCATTGGTTAAAAATTTAAATACGACTCACCATTTAAATTTGGAGGTAATTAAAATTTATTTCAAATTCATACTGCAAATTCCTTTCTTTATTTAAATCATAATTGTCAGTTTCCTAAGCGTTACTATTTCGCCAGTTAAAAACTCTGGGTCTGGTGAAAGTTGCTTCAACAGTAAAATAATTTCATTCAGAAATGCTGGGTCATTATTCTGTTTCATTGTGAGCCACTGACAAAACTCAATTGTAGAAGGATAATTTCTTTGAAGAAAACTTTGTAAATGTGTAAAATTATACAAGTACACATTGTTCTTGTGCAAAATTGTAATCCCGGTTATTAGCCTATTCCATTAGTTACAAATAATCGATTTGTGCTAACTTCAGCATTTTGTGCAACTCTTTTATCATATTCGTTTCAATTTATTCTAATATTTAAATCAAATAAATACATGGTAATCATGAGAAAAGTGTCAACTCGATGGGTGCCGCTATTGCTGATGAAACCTGGATTCGCCGGGGACGATAAAACAATGAATTTTTCCGGGTGAATCTGCTCCGAAAACGGTCCCATTGGCCAAAAGGCCATGAACAATTTTTTGATTCGGAGGGAATAATCATCATCAATTTTTTTGCAGAAAGTAAGAACGATCATAGAGCTATACTATAATGAATCGCTGGACCGATTTGTTAAGAAAAAAAGTACCGTTTCACCATGATAACCCGTAACACCGTACTTGACCGACCTGACTCGTTGCGACTTTTTTCTGTTCTCCAACATGAAAACATAGTTCAGCGGAAAATTCAGCTCAAACGAGAAGGTAAGCACCGAGACAGAAGTGTATTTTAAAGAGTTTAGCAAATGTTATTTTTTGGATAGGTTAAAAAAATGGCAAGAACGTATCAACCTAAAAGGAGATTACGATAAAAAATAAAAACAAATGTGAAAAACTGGGCTCTTCATTCCTAACAAGGGTCCTTATTAATCGACTCTCATCAAATTGCTGCTTGAAAAGTATTCAAAGGTCTTTTTTATAACAAAAACCATTACCGTATTTTATATATTATATATAATTTAAGAATGGGACTAAATATAATTTCACTGCAATTCAATAGGTACAGCTATAAAAACCCATTTAAGATTAAAATGGTCATGTTTAAAGCTGCCTACTAGAACGCTACACCAGTAGTGGTGGCGGATATCACAAAATTTTATAAGGTATAATAATTTACAGTGCATGTAATAATAGTTAGCGTTAAAAATTCGGATTGTCTCGGCTAAACATCTGCAATATTGCATATGTCTCTGTAGTCTACACGGCCAAAATGAAACCGATTTCTCCCGAGTATATTGTATATCTAAGGTATCCTGTTTCCCCGCATGTATCGTTAATGCTATGGCACTCATTGTGTGCAGCTTTAATCATGTTTACCACTGAATCATATGGTTTTGGTTTTTACCAGTTTCGACTCAAAGCCAAATATTTACAAATTTAAAGTGATCCTTAGCTTAATTAATTTTGCCCAGTATAATATATGGGAAATCTGAAGGGTTGGCCGGGGTACATTTCTTCAATTTCTTACACATCAGTGAGTAAATGAAGCTTTATATTTTATATACAATATAATGCAAATATATAGAATAAATTCAGTATTTTAAAAATAGATGACTTGTGAAATAAAAGTAATTAGCATGATTCAGGATTAGTCGTCTATGGTTGAAATAATGAATGTATTCCATACATTTGAATAGTACCGTGTTTACACTTCAAATAACATCACTTCATTGCATTAAACAAAATATTTATTTCAAATTAGAAAACTACAAGTTTTTTACAATTTTTCGAAAAATCTTCTAAATTAAAACATAAATTATTTTTCTCCTGTTGAATTCCACTTCATAAACGGAAACTTTTGGTCAGGTGCAAAATTTGGCGAAACTACGCAAAATAATCTCTTATTTGCGTTTGCAAATAATATTTGCATTTGCAGTTGAAAGCGATATTTCGCTAAAATTTCATTATTTCAGATAGCATACTGGTTTTTCCTTGTAAGAGCATTTAATTTTAATGCAATAGCTTTAATTTATACTGTCTAATAAAGCTCCAAATAAACGACAGTCACTAGACAATATCAGTACAAAATGATAAAGATTTGTTTTAAATTTTTCCAATGTCTAAAGCCTTTCCGATCATTTTATTGCTCTCATTAAATTTTCCACAATTGAATCAGATGTAATCTTTCCAAATTATATATGGTGGACTTTTTCCTGAATCAGTCATCACGATGACCATGTGGATTTTTGTTAATATTAAATAATAATCAGCTCAGTGATTCTCTTCTTACTCTTTATATTTCAAACTCAATTAAAATAAATCTAAAGGCTCCAATTCTTGCACCTTCAGGGTATCATATATATTACCATTCTGTTTAGCATGGACTTTTTAAGGATTTCTAGGTATTTTTTTTCAATAAGCTGTAGCATTAATCGCCATTTATTTTTAAGTTGTCTCCACTTTGAATAACCTCAATGCTCTCCAACAGCACTCTACAAAAGTAACATTTTTCTCCTTATTGCTCCTGTCCGACCAGAACAAAAATTAAATCCATTGTTACAGTCACCTAAAATAAATTACTGCATTTAAAAATAACTCAAAATGGGATATCTAAAAATTTAAACTTGTTTGCTGTAATAAGTAATAATCAATAATTCAATTTACACCATTTATACACATAGAAAGAACAGTCTGAACTACATTATGCACATGGCCCTTAATTATTTAATCGCTTTAAAGTAGTCATTATAATATTATTATTATTATTATTATTATTATTATTATTATTATTATTATTATATTTTACTAAGTACAAAATGTCAAGTGATTTAGGATATATAAAACCTACCAAGAGCTATGACTAATCCGAGTATTTTTCTCATTCCAAATGATTTCCACATTAAATGATTTCTTGCAAATTTTAAGGGTTATCCTCGATTTAATAATACACATTTTCTGACTTTAGCTGTATTTGAGAAAATTGAAGTGTTTTTATCTGAAAATTTGTTCAAAATCATGTTTGTTTGTTTCTTCCCATAATTTGTGGAATCTACCCATTATAAATATAAAAGATAAATTATGCTTATTTTGAATTTCTACAGTTTTCCAAAGCATTTGTAAAAATTATGTGACTTAAGTTTAGCACTTTCATGCATCATCTAACAGTTGATAGAAATTGACAGATTTCTCGTGTACATACTTAATTTCCCATTATAAACATTGAAACAATTACATCTGGGAACTTCAATTATTTTAGATTACCCTTTAGACTAAACATATAATATTAAACTATTTTTTTTAGAAATTGAAGAATATTATTGCTTAGAAAATTTATAATTATAAAAATATATAATTCATACTGTATATATGTATTGTCTGATACTGATTGATTCGAATGTTTATAATGTGAAATCAAGCACGTACATGAGAAATATCTCAATTTTTGTGAAATGTCAGACAATGCATGAAAGTGCGAAAACATAAGTCATAATAATTTTTACAAAAGCTTTGGAAAACTATGGAAATTCAAGATAAGTATAATTTATCTTTTATATTTATAAAAATAATTTTGTAATATCTTGTATCCATAAAACAACAATGCAATGTCGGCTTTAAGATTTATCTGGACTTACTTAGGCCATTTCTGTAGTAAACTTGAAAGCTGTACGTATTATTTAATGGAAATTTCGAACATTTTGGTGAAAAATTATAATGTTTCGCTAAATATATTTTTGCATTTCTATTAAATGTACTTTGCATAAAATTAACGTTAATGCTTTTATGAATAGCTATATTTGGCAATATTATTTTTTTGTATAGAACAAAATATGTAACATGAAAAATGTTTAAAAAAAATTGTATACATTTTCTAACCCTTGTCATTATTAAAAAAATCATTAAAATTGAACGAACAAATTTTTACTTGAGAATGATATCCAAATTTCGCTATAGACTCAGTTACGGACCAAACTTTGTGAACAAAAGATTAGAAAATTTTGTATATTAATTCTAAAAACTTTTATATATTTACCATAACTATTTTCATTATATATTTATAAATAAAAAATCTATTATATTGCCAGTTCCAAACCTGGAAAAGTGTGAAGGAAAATAATATTTTTCATGTGTGTAATATAGTTCGAATTTCATTTCATTTTTGTAAACTATTTTCAGGGTACAAATGTTCATTATTTTTTATATTAAATAATGATCCATAATCCGATGTAATCCTTTTACAACTTCTCTTGAAAAGTCCCAAGGTGTACTTAAATATCTTATCGAGTATAATAAATAACTATAACTGCATTGTCTCCATAAGCTTCGCTAAAGACCTAAAAAATATTGATATCAAATATAGATATATATAAAAAAATTATAGATATAGTTAATACATTATTTATTCAATTATATTTTACAATTAAATGCCTTACATGCTAACTTATCTTTTTCAATATAAATCAAATATTTATTTTTATAATTTTTAGAAAAAACTACAAAAAAAAAATAATTACTTACATTTGAAACTTTACGTTTTTCAAATTGGCACTAAAAAGAAGTGGTGATTGTGGCACTCGAAGAGAAATGGCAGTTGGAATTTAACAAGAAATATTTTGCAGAAAATCCTGAAACTAGTATTATACAAGCCGCTTTTCAATTTAATGTTTCAAAAACAATATTATGGCGAACTCTAAAAAAGCCAGCACTGCTCCATTATTATTTACAGAGAGTTCAAAAATAACTTCTTAGAGTTTCTGGCAAGAGAAACTTTTTGTAAAAGAATACTAAACTTTAGATTTTTCTAAAAAGGTACTCTTCACTGAAATAAGTTGTTTTACCGGTCACGGTATCTTTAATTTTCGAAACCAACATTTTGGAGCCAATCAATATTTGAACCATCTGAATTGCTACATTTGAATTGCCGAATTGGTTAAATGGTCGAATTATTTGCATTTCTTATAAAAATAACTTGTCATTTTGGAGGACATTTAATATCCTTCAATTGCACCACTGAATTAGAATAGGAATACCCGCTACAATAAAATACCCACCCTCATCTTCAGATTTAAATCCATTATGAAAAATATAGTTATTTTACAAATATTCCTATGCTGAAGTTTAAAGAAAGACGATTTTAATGCCGCTGATAAAATTCGTAGTATCCTTTAGTTTATCAGTTTATACGGTACTACAGACACTCTAAAATTCATGATGTTATTACGTGAAACATTACAATATATATAAAATGTAAACTCTATATTTGCTCATAATTTTAGCTCAACCTCAATTATACGCAAAGACGAAATTTCAATGAAGTGGCTCTGATCGTGCCGGTCTCCCAATTACTTCAAAACACTGTATAATAATGTTTTATTTACACGAATGTTCTAATATTTTTAATTTCATTTTTGGCTCCCTTCCTTTACGAGTTGTTTTGCGCTTTACAAAATAGGATATATGTTGGATTTCAAATGAAAAAAAAATGTTTTCTTTCTTTGTTCAAATTTCTGGTGTAAACAATTGAATAATATTTCTTTTTTAAATTAACTCGTAATTTTAAAACAAGCTAAATTGGTTAATTACCACCCTACAGCAACTATTAACTTAGTTGCAACATTTTGGACTGTTTTATTTTTATACGCCACTCGTTAATACTATCTCCAGCATTCCTTTTTATGAGAAAAACTATTTTGTATAGATTCACTAATTAGGCACACAGTCAAAGTTTCTGAATGATATGAACTGTCGTTAGTTTTTTTCTATTGCAGATTCTTTCTTTTGACTTATTGTTCAGTTCTTGTGTCACGTGTTTTGTATTGAAAAAAAAAGGAATGGGCAAAAAAAATTTTAACTGAGATGACCGGAATCTACAAGGCGTTGCTTGTGGAAAAACAAGCTTACAACCAAATCTTTTTTAAAAGCAAATATAACTAATAGCTAGGCAAACACGATCTTTCAGTTTCCAATAACGTAAATATCTTGTCTTTCATTAAATCAATGAATAATATTTAAAAGAGCAGATCTGTTAATTACTGGTAGATTCTCTTAAAATTCTAAGAGATTGGATGGAGGATCAGATATTTTATTACTTGTTTAAAATCCTAACAAGAGTTTTCATGTAAAAAATATTCGAAATACAGAAGAACAAAAGTTGACTACTAGGTTTGTGTTTATTAGAAATAGTTCAAAGAAATTAACAAACTCGTAGAACAAAATGGGTGACAAGTGGATCGAAGAAAGAAATAAATATGGACAATTGTTATTGCTTCAAGATATTGGATAGAATGAAAAGAAGTATTTTAAGAATTATTTGTGAATGAATACTTCCTTTTATATATATATATATATATATATATATATATATATATTTTCTAGGTATTTAAATGACATTCTTGTAAATTCTTAAAAAAATATTTTGAATTTTTTAGTAATATTATCTTCGTTTATAGAGAAACAAGATATGCACATACCATTTCAGCTCACTCGTTAAAGAACGATAAGTGAAAAGTAAAAATATCTTTTTTAATGTTCAGATTTTTCTAAAGATTTACCAACATCATCTAATATTTACTTGGATATAACGAGAGTTTTTAAAATATACCTGAATGAAACGGAACCAATTCGAGTATCCCCGATAAAATATTCCAAAAAAAAGTTGTCTTTTTAACCCTTTTGTAAAAGCAGAAACATGTTTATTCCATAAACCGTTATAGCATTAACTACTCCAAACAATACCAAATAAATTGATCAATTTTTTTCTCGGCGTATAATTCTTTTACCTTTTTTCTATCCTCCGGTGGGACGCTGACGTGCGATCTATTCCTGAAAATGTCCATGACTTTGGTCATGGGACTGCGACTAGAAGAGGCAGCGGTTACTGTGTGGTAATACTGAGTGTCAGAACCGTCTCGAACTGGATGGGCCGAACCGTCCCTGGGCGCTTTCGGTCTTGAATGCATGAAGCCACCAGAATACTAAAATAAAAATATACAGGTTTAGAAAGTATTTAAAAAGACATAGGCGAAATCTTATGGAATAAAAGAATACGAAATATATGTATGTTATATATATATATTTGGAAGCCAAAGATAGACGGTAGATCAAATAACTATTTTAAAATAGTTGCCAGAGAGTCACTACAGACAAGGATTGAACATGTACATTCTTTCCATAGACTTTCTAGAAGCATATATTTTAGTCGATAGACAAAAATTACTAAGGGCAATGAAAGGAATAACTAAGAAATTGGTAGGGCTAACACAAATGCGTCTTAACAAGACAACCGGAGCAGTAAAGGTAAACAGATAAACATCGAGATTTTTCGAAACAAGAAGGACAAATGAAGAAATAAGGTTGCTGGTTGATCACCAGCAATAGTGCAGGAGGTCAAATCCCAACGAATAAGATAGCTGGAGCATATAGGGAGAATGTCGGACAATAGGCTAACAAAATTAGCTATAAACAGAAGAAGAAATGAACGAACGAGAAAAGGGGGAGACCAAAGAAGAAATGGATAGACGCAGTCGGAAATGACCTGAAGAAATTAGTAGTAAACAAATGGAGAAAAAAGGCCAGAAATCGTACAATTTGGAAACAAATTGTCAATCAGGCCAAGAACCTTGACGGACTATAAGCTCTTTTATATATATATATATATATATATATATATATATATGCTAAGGAGAATACTATAATAAAGTAATAAACAAAAAGGAAAAAGGAAAGTATAAACGAGGAAAATGAGAAGCTTCCAACTACTATACTAACTTTATCTTTTTTCTTCTCCTTCTTCTCTTTTTCTTCGTCGTGAGGAGGTGTGGGCGATGGGGTGTGTGGTTTTCTGAATATATCCATGACTTTGGTCATGGGGCTGCGGCTGACTGACGCCGCCGCCGTCACTGTATGGTAATATTTCGTGTCGCTTTCATCATCTAAAACAGGATGGGCGGAACCGTCCCTGGGTTTCTTGGCGTGTATTAAACCGGTGTGCTACAAAGAAAATGCATCATCAATTTTTTTACTTCTTTTTTTATATAAACATCTTTTTTTATATAAAATATCTTACCACCATAGCGCTTTTCATAGAAGCCATAAAAGTACTGCCTTTTCTCTTTCCAGCATCGGAGTTGGATCTAATTAAAATTAAATACAAAAACATCATTTTATTATAATCACAGAAAATATTGGGATATATTTTACTCTTTCTCTTTAATAGAGGAAGTTTTATTTGTAGATTTTTATATTTATTTTAATACTTGCCTGTTTCTGAATCCGTGTTTTTTGGGGCTGGAATCGACAGATCCGCGTCTTTCAGACGAACTGGATCTAGATCCGGAACCACTTTTCGATTCTTTCTCTTTCTTCTTTTTAGACTCTTCCTTGGATTTGTGTTTTTCGTTTTTGGAGCCCCATGTTCCCGACCTGGGTCTCGGCAAGTGCGAGTCGTCCAATGAGGTTTGAGTCAGGGGCTGCGAGCCCAAATCCTTTAGAAAAATAAATATATATATATATATATATATATATATATATATATATGTGATTTGTAGATAAAAGGAAATGTTTATAAAACATAAATCTCGTTAAACAATACATCAAAAAGATTTAAAAACGTTAAATAATTTGAAATATAGGAATGATAAAAAATACGTAAGAAATTTTTAAAAAATTTAGTAAAAAAAGAACCGAGTACTGAAAGATGTAAAAAATATAATAAAATTAATAAAAATTAAATAAACTAGAAAAACAATTTAGTTTAACAAAAAAAAATATGACGAATAAAAATCCATTTTTTTGGAACAATACGAATATTATTACAGTAATAGCAATTTCCTGAGTAAAATTGAATAAAAAATGCTAAAATAAAAGAATTACAATAAAAAATTCAAATTATGAAGTCAACATTTACGCATATTATAGAAAAAGTGTAGCCATTTTATTTTACTAGATAAATACATTTGAATTCCAATGCATACAATCAATTTTCCACAAAAATTAAATTTGAATTTTAATCACCTTTTGTTAACATTATTACATATAGCTGTTTT
This sequence comes from Hermaeophaga mercurialis, assembly GCA_951812935.1. Classification (NCBI taxonomy): domain Eukaryota; kingdom Metazoa; phylum Arthropoda; class Insecta; order Coleoptera; family Chrysomelidae; genus Hermaeophaga; species Hermaeophaga mercurialis. Next base: position 3,290,901 of record OX638363.1, read on the forward strand.
GTTCGAATTTTATTAACCAAATTATCTAATCACATAAATAAAACATACATGTTCTGTTGTAATTTTACAATAATCAAGAAATATTGAAAAAAATATTTTTCGAAAATTGTCGTGTAGTACCTTTCTTTTAGAAATCCAAATATTTCTCCTCTCTACCGACATATTAATTTATTTTAAAATATTATCTCACGTTCACGCTATTATTTGTAACTAAAATAAACGTAAACTGAGAATAAGAATCTACTGTCACCTGCCATAAAACTGGAAAAACACTAAGTATTACTTACTCAAAACAATTGAATTATAATACACTGCACAATAGTATTATTCACTGCAATCCTATATTATGTGATTTTTTTTAAATAGACTCATTTCACATGCGATATTTACGCGAAAATAAGATTTCTCTCGTTAATTTACTGCTCAGAAGTCGACATCTAATCGTATCATAAGTGTTATAAAGTAGAAAAAAAATAACTCAAAATTCTTTAGTCAAAATTAAAGAAAGTTCTTTCCAGAACACTCCTTCGTTATTAAATTGTATATTTTGTAATAAAAACAAAAACCGTTTCTCTTTCATACATGACTATTAATATTCATAGTGTTTTTTATATATTTGTTTACCATTAAGATACTTGTATAATGCAATTATAAAATGGTCAATGTGGATTATCTCAGCTAATTTTACGTTGTGATTATTATTTTGATGAATTGTCTGTCACTGTAATTATTGTCTTGTTGAGTCTCAAGTTGTTTTAATTACACAAATTATTTCTTTTAAGAACGAACACACTGTAAATAAGCAAACTATTTAAATAGTGGAAACTAGGTCTAGACCAACTATAACATTTTTCAGAACAAAATTATTCATTCTTATCTTTTCCAGAAAGCAAATTCAAACGTCTTTTCTGACATACGGCGATATGAAATAAAGTTAATTACCTATTACTCATTAAACAAATATTTGTTCTATTTTTTATTATCAATTTAAAATATAATTTTCATGTTATTTTTTATTAGATAAAAATAATAGCAACTATTCTTTTTTATGATTTAAAGTAATAGGGGCCTTTTCACGAACACCACTTAAATCTCTGCTTACAAAAGTGTCATTTATTAATAAGTGAGACTTAAAGATGAGGCTTGTTGCATCATACCGTTTTTATTTGACAGTTTCGCCGAAATTTACTTTAATTCTAATTTCACCTTGGAAAAAAGTCGGTGGGACAAATAAAGAAGTTCCTATTTTTTATTTACTTTATAATAATGATAATAATTAATACTAACAAAGTAAACCAAACACTGATAACATTAAAGTAAAAAATTACTGTCTCATAACTTTGTTAACAAAAATGGGCGTGGTGTTTAAAAAAAAATGTTAAAATATCAACAACTCATCATTAAGTAGCTAAAGATACCCAAAAAGTCTTATACAACTCAATGGATCTGTAAGTAGATAATCTCGGTATACCCTGAGAAAACACAAATTATCATTGTTAATTATCCTCATGCAATAACTCGGTAATCTTTCTCATCAATAATCACTTATTGCATCCTTTTCCTACAATTAAATATTTAGGCATCACATTGGTAAAAAACTAAATTTCAATTTACATACAAAGACCAACAATAAAGTCAAATCAAGAATCAAGCAGTATCCAGTCTCGACATAATACCATAATCAAGAAATCTCAACATCAATGATAACCAAAAGCTGAACAAATATTTACAGACTATTTCTGGAATATGGACATATGTTAAGAATGAATGTAAGAAATCTAGTTATGTTAAACTTGGAATTAGCAAAAGGAAATCATAGTATGAGTATTCAAGTACTTTTCATTTATTAAGTGCTCAGTCCACAAGTACAATATTATAATTGTACTTCAATATTTTAATTGTACTTGTAACATTTAAAACATAAAACAACTACACAAATACATTTCAGAGTATTCGAATACCCAGAAACATTCTCAAGTATATGAGATATGTAAAAATGAGTATTATTATTGGGTATAAAGAAACAACATTGTGAGAATTAGAATAAAATAAGAGAAAATTAAAAACTTGTTGCTAGCCCACAATATACATTCTCAAACTTACATCAGTGTGACCTTATAAGAAAATATATTGCGGAGAATGTGGAGTAGCTTCAAGTTTTTAATTTTCTCTACATTTTGCTCAACTTAGAGAAGTAATGAACATGGAAAAAAATCAAAAGGAAATGTTTGCAAAAAATTCATACTGATGACCTAGGCTAACAAGGAACCCAAAAACCAAAATAAGCTGAGAAAATACGACAAAACATTACCATACCTCATGAAGAGACCAAATTTTTATTATTATTTGTTGATACCTCATAGATTATTCAATAATTGACAGTTTTTTAGTGTTGTTGTCTTTCAAATTATAAACGGTAATTAAAAATTATTCTAATATCGCAAAAAATCTCATTACTTTGAGGCGTATTGGATAATAACTTGGTAAAGAACATTTTATAATTATTGTTTTTATTATAATACAAAGTTTATAGGACTTGAACTGTTCTTTGGCATGGCCAGCAGTACGGCCAATAATATATTAATAGACAGAAAGGAAAATCCTCATGTACTGGCCCGGCCTTTGCTGATTTCTAACTCTTCAAAGAGCAAAACTATGCAAATTCTAGAATAGAGTAAACGAAATCTTCGCATTATGAATTGATCACAGGTCGCTGTTGGATTCGGTACTACGTGAAAGATATAATTCTGAATCAAAATGCACACAGTTGTTTCTGTGGTAATGAAATCGAATGTGCAAAGGGCATTATTTAGAATCAAAGTGCCTGAACTATTTTAAATGTATCCATGATTTTAGGGAGGTTGGTTCGAAAGTGACCAGTGGACTTCTTTAGTACCATAGGATTGAATGGTATTTCTAACTTTAGGGATGCGCTACAATACTCTCGCACAGGAAGGCAAAATTTAACCTAACTTAGGGGTTTAGCACACAGTTCAAAGAGAAAAAAACTATTTCCTCAATAAATTTAATTAAATTAGTAATGTTATTTCTAGTATTTCTACTTCATCTACAAAAGCGTCCGCGTCAGTAAAATTTTTTATCTTCACAAGTTATTATATTGACAGTCAGGTAGACTTTCCTTTTTTTAAATCATAGTTAAGTCAACGCAAATTTTAGAGTGATCCTTAAATATTTAAATATGCCTTAAATACTAAGTAGCGTTAGTGTCAATGTTTTTTTAAGATAATTACAATGACTATTTCAGAATTATTTTTTGTTGGTGCTATATCACGAGCAGTAAATAACAATTATATTCGGAATGTTATTTACAATTGCGAAAACAGTAAATGTTACAGAATAACTTGTAACATTGGATTCTTCGTTAGAGAAACTAAATTCAAAATGGTACTATGAACAGATATTCAAGATCCAAATAAAAAAGAGAGATTCTTTCTTCTAGGGAGACTTTATAGCACCGCTACCATTCAACTGTGAACCGTCAACTTCTTCAGTTAAATTTTTAACACGCAAGTACTACCAATTTCATCCTGCAAGATCGGAGATCAACTTTAGAGCCTGTAACGGTCATTTTGACAAAGAAGCGAAGTTTGAATAAAGAGCTTTCCTTAATTTTTTTTCTACTTTATATTTAGACGTCTTGTATTTTTTGTTGTAGAAACTGTTTTTGGTTTACCTTTTTGACCTCCGGCCTTTTAACCCAAACGTCTTCGGCGCTACCAACATAGTCTACAGTAGAACTACTAGAAGTCTGGCTTTTCATAGCAATAAGCGAAGAATCAAAAAATTTTGCGTCATAATGAGGGCTTTGCAACGGCGATCTAAAAATGTTCCTCACGGACGGCCTCACGGCGTCTTTGGACGGAACACCCAGTACGGTATTGGCCATTCTGTATTCTTTGTTTCTGGCAAATATTTTGGCGGCTTCCGATAATTCCTTTTTCGGCTCTTTCTTTTCAGTTTTTGTATCATTCTCGGTTTTAATGTTCTCTTTTTCCTTTTTCTCTTTTTTGGTCTCTTTCACTGTTTTGGTTTTGGTTATCACAAATTTGTGGGTTGGGCCACTGATCGTATCTATCACAGACGTTTTGGATCCACTTGATGATTCCGACAGAGATTTATCGCTACCTAAAGTTTAAATAATTCAAATTAAGCAGATTAAAAAAAAACCCTTCCTTGGAATAACTCATTTCATAAAACGAAAATTGGACATTAAAGAGAAAAAATGAGGTTTTGGGATCAAAAACAAAATATGACATTTAGGATCAAAATACGACAATTTGGGATCAAAAGATGACAATTTTATAAACAACTAATTTGTAGAAAACATTTGACATTTTAAACCTTTACGAATGAAATAAAAAATTTAATAGACATATCCGAGTTACGAAAAATGTGACATTATAAAGACAAACATCAAATACTTTAGGTAGTAAGTTTGAAGATCAAATATGTTTCTGTTAAAATATGACGTACTGGACATTTTAAGCGGAAAATCTGATCTGCGTGACCAGATCCTTCCCACGAGACATTAGGTAGGTTTTGAAACAAATATTTTCTGGAATGGCGTGAACAGGATGAGGCACTACTAATAAAATTGGGGAATACAAAATCAAAAACATCTCTCGTGGGACAATTTATTTCATAAAACGAAAATTGGACGTTTTAGATATTTTGGGGTTGAAACAAGTCCTATGTAAACAATGAATCTGACATTTTACCTAAAGACTAAAGTTTAAGGCATTACCGGATTTAAACATCAATTTGGGTTCATAAGAAGACAATTTCATCAACAACTAATATTTAGAAAACATTTGACATTTTAAACCTTTAAAAAGAAAATGAAAATTTAGTAGACATAGGTATTAGGTTTGAAGATCAAATATGTTTCTATCAAAATGTAACATTCTGAAACAATATATGACATTTTAAGAGGAAAATCTGACCAGCGCGACCAGAACCTACCCAAGAGACAGTAAGTATTTTGAAGCCAATATGTTGTAGAATTGAGTGAGAACGGTAAAGCACTGCAAATAAAATTAGTGAATACTAAGTCCCAATAAAACAATTCGGGTGTAACAAAAACCCCACAGATAAAAAATTATTTTATTTTTGGTAGTACGTGTTATGTTAAAACTAACCGGAAATGGTGTCCATATTCGAGGGTTCCTTTTTTTCCTCATCCTCATCCTCCTCCCTACACTGGGATAGCCTTCTTGCAGCCATGGTAATCTTTGTTGGCAGACTATTGCTGTGGTTGCTGAAGTATCTATGTAAGAAATTGTTGCTATCCTCTTCTGGCGTAACGAAATCCTTCATTGTTCCAAACGGTGACGACACGTTGTGGTTGATGGTCTGCACTAAGTCGCCCTCAATGTCGCTTTCATCTGACGAAGAGGTCACTGTTGACTCCTTTTTGGAATTCGTGGACTTTAAAGGTTTAGGAGAAGATTTGGAATCTTCCAGAGTATTATTAGTTTGTAGGGTAACATGTGTGTCCATCTGTATTGATAGCAAACCAAGGTGATAATTTTCATTAACAATAATTAAGATAATGTAATGATATGTATCTTTAACAAATTATTAATGAACACTCAATCTACACACAAATTTTTGCATTTTATATAATCCCTTGTATAACAAAATATTGTTTACAACACATGTAAATTCAATATCTCTGTTAATGATTACGGCATGTGGGTGTTTATAATTTTCATTCAAATTAAAGTGGGAAATGATTCTGTATCCAATCAATGTGACATACTGGACGGCATAAAAGTTAGTTGCTTATTCAATTGAGTTAATTAGGTACTTAATGAATAAACATAGGAACAAAATTTTAAACAGTCACATGCAGAATTTATATATCTAAGATATATGATAATATTTAATCTAATAAAATGACAAATTAAGGAAAATGTGAAAAAATGGTTTAAGTACTTCATTGATGATTCAAAACATTACGTTAATTTTAAGCTCAAAAATACACAGAGTACAATTTGTAAAATAAAATATTTTAATATTTTATTTGAATAGTCATGTTTTTTGTCAAAAATAAGTGGTAAAAATAATGTATTTTTAAAGTATCAAATTAGTTGCTAATTCTAGTGATTTTAGTATTGCTAATGGGAAATAAAGAGTAAATATTGACAAAATATTATCTGTATGTCAGCTTAACCAATAATGAGTTCATAATTTTATTGAACATTTTGATATTTATAAATAATATGTTTAAAGATTCTATAAATTTAGTACTTCTATTAGCATAGATAATAATGCAATTAAATAATTTGTAATATATTATAATAAAAATAAGTAGGCATTTTAGGCAAATTTGACTTTTTAAGATCAAAATTGAAATTATTGGATCAAAATATATAATTTATGATCAATACATGATATTTTAGTCAAAATTTGTCATTTTAGGATAAAACAAAAAATAACAAAGGACATTAAATACCTTAGCATCAAAATCTGGCATACTCTCAAAAATACCTATAACAATTTGCGATGCATATCCAAAAAAAACTTTAGAAACAAAATGAGACGTTTCAAAGTCAAAATGTAATATATCAAAATAATAATCAATCCAACAAATATTTAGTTATTATTGATATAATTATATTTATAAATAAGTGTCTTTGAATATTGTATTAATTCAATATAGCATAAATAATAATGCAGATGAATATTATTTACATTAAATATTCCAATCATGTTTCTGCATAAAGTACTATGTAAATGAAGTGAATTACTCAATTTAACCCATTTTAGCCTCAATTAACTTACTTTTTCCATTTTTTTACATATCAGCTTGTTACCTTAACAACCAAAGTAGTAAAAAAATAGACACGTTAAATCCTAGTTTAATACAATCGGAACTAAAATTATAAAATAAGCCGCCCTTTGCTATTATTTTTGCTGCTTTAAAATTAAACTGACAAGTTTATCAATGTGCAAAAGTAGTTCAAATGTACCAAAAATATTGTTCTTCATATGAAAATAACAAATAAAAATATAAGGTTATATTTGGGGTGAGATTTAGAGAGAAGACTGAGAGTCTGGATGCTCCTATTCAAAGAAATGACAATATGTTTATTCTTATCTGCTTGTTGATAACATTTGTAAAAATGAAAGTCATGAATATTCAATTTAAATAACATTTTACTTTGTATAAATTTGAGCTGACGATTAAATACGTTTTTGAACAACAAATTAAGGCATATAATTAATACAGATTAGATTTAATGAATAGTTCATGATTTAAATAAGTGACATATTTAGAGGTTACCTTTGGTACTAGACATTTATTTGAGCATATAAATATGCGTAATACATCCCACAGGCTACATAAACCACTTTTTTTAACTAAAACAATCAATGAACGATCCTTATCGGGAAAATCTGGATGCACATATCACTTCACAGGTTTGTATTTAACTTTACACACTTTTTATTTTGTGAGAAACTATATCCACCTTGCGTAGTTATCCACTATTTTTAGACTAGTAGTTGAACATGTGGTAAATTAAATGACTAATTTGCGAACTATTAACTGACAGCACTTAAATAATTAATAGTATTTTCCAAGAATCCTCATATTCTCCATTAAATGGAAATTTTTAATTCACCTGCAAACACACAGGAGGCAACAATGTCGCTATCAGCTGATTGTTTATTAAAAATTGCACTGGCTAACCTACCAAAAACACGATCACACAAATAAACCCACAACAAAAACTTTGTCTGCAGTAATATAACTGGTATTTATGTATATTTCTAAAAAAATAATAAGTTTTATTATTGCGATACACAATATATTTGTCATTAAATTATTCTACTGTATCTCAGTTTTTTCGGACAAAATAATTAAATTTTCTTATTATCTCAAATACTAACGTATGGTTATACATTTCCAGTTTATTGATAGATGACAGTTTCCAGCGGGTACTTTCGTTTGAAACCGCGGTGTAGGAACCACCAACACTAATATAAGTTTTTTTTACTCACCGTGCATTCGCTGTTTTCGTCCTGGCTAAAATCCCACGAAGGGGCCGGCGAAGCACATCTACTGTTATTTGTTGTTGATAATCTAGATTTATATGGCTCCGTTTGGGACTCCTCGTCTGAATCTAACGTATGGTCTTCTGGAATACTTGCAAACGGCTGTCCCCGATGACGAGAAACAGGCGATCCTGACTCCAAATGACATTCTGCCCCGCTGTCATTTACTACTGTCACATTAAAACGGCGGACGGATACTGAGCCACTTCCGACTAAAAAAAACTTTTTATTTATAACCGGTGCTAACTGATTGTGCAGTGAGAACGAAGCCAACTTAATAAAATAAATAAAAAAGAAGATGAACGTCAGGAATTGGGTTATAAATTTTCTGTATTGTAAACAATTTTAAAACAAATGGGAATGGGTAATTAAATTATGTCATTAGCGATGGTTGTTATAAAATGTAATCCGAAGCAAATATTTAAGGTTAATTATTTATTGCTGTTAGTTGGTGATGGTAGGAGGGGTTCAATTAAATGGATATAAATGTCTTGGAGTTCAATTTCGTGGACTTTGTTGATTTAAAAAACGTATAAAACTTACCTTGTCGTGGCTGACGAAGCCACGTTATTTTTTGAGAGGACGACGTTTTTGATATTGCTTGAACTGCGATAGGAAATAATTAGTTCAACTTATATCACCTTAATAAATTAAAAATTTCACCAAGGAACTTCATATCACACACAAGATTATATAGGCCTGGAAACTGAGATTTAATTTTGTTAAATAATGCCCATTTTTCGTCAATAACTATTTGCTAATTTCTTAAGTATGGAACAACCGAGACTGCAACTTATATGAAAATACTTTACTATATTTATTCCAGAGAGTAATTTTCCTTGAATGATATATAATGTTAATTATGTAAATAAGTGTTATTGTTATGCTTTTAGCAAATCAATATTTTAAAAAATATTATGTTATGTAGGTAGATTGTAAAATATTTAAAAAAATGTATATTAAGTACATTAAGACATTTAATTGAATTTAATTCATAATAATGTGTAGGAAAATATTAAAAGAAAAGTAGCTAAGTGAAGCGAAATATTTCTAAGCCAAAAATAAAATAGACAAACAACATAAAATTTAGATTAAATACGAAAGATCAAATATTTCCCTAATCTAATTTTAGAACAAATAGCAAAATAATAAATATTGTTGCGTGTGCAAAAACAGTACAAGTCGGGATAAAAAATCACAGTTACGTAAAAATAGACGACCTTAGTGTTAAAAGTCAAAGAGAAATGGGCACTTATTTAACTATCTTTTGAATTTTCCACTTGTACCGCGCGATTTCCGCTGCAATTTTTGCGGAATTTTCATCAATACCGTTTCTTTTCAGAATATTTCAGAATCAACTGAAACATTCAATGGCGCTCCTTATTTTAGGTCACTACATTGTTGCCAAACATCTCGCAGTTCCCGACACTATAAATTTTCCACAGGTACAAACACTACAATTTTCTCACAGTAATGTTATTACAGGAAAAAAGCCATTGGTTTAAAAAATACGAAACAGTATTTTATGCTTACAAAAACAAAGCAGACTGCTTACAATATGAAAATGTACCAATATTTACTTTACCTATCTTCATTAATTACATTTAATTTTTTTTGTAATTTTTCGTACTAAAGTCTGTATCCTAATTAATAATGTAAACTTCGACGTCGAAAGTGACGATATTTGTTTTCATTTATTTATAAATACATTGACTAATTTATTAGCACTTTTTTGTACCTTGAACTAAAACCAGCGCGAATTAATGCAGATGTTAATGTTACAAGCATCAAAATTAAAGAAATTAAAATGGAAAAGGCGAGATTAAGCAAATAAATAGCAGAAACACAAAAGAAAGAGAAATGCACAAATGCTTGCTTAATTTTTTAGAGTGGAGTAAAACAGTTAGATCCAAAGGAGCTAAAAGCGGATTGGAAAACCTTGGAAAAGCTATATTGTGTTTGATTATAATGTAACATTGACGGTAAAATAATTTTAATACGCTACGCTGTATTCAATTTGTAGATACTTAAACATTAATATTGTTTTCCGTTATTATTAACAAAATTAATAGTTTATTAATATTACAATGCGTTTAAAAATTTTCACGATTTATATTATAAGATCTCAACCAGCTTTAATACTTATCGTTCAAAATCTAAAGAAATCTCGACTTTATATAAGAAATTCGTGTTTTTCTTTAATATTTCGACTTAGAGTTGAGATTTTAAAGCATCTCGCTTTTTAAGTCCAGATTTTATTAAATATTTATATAACATGAATATTTTAAATACGTAAAGAAACGAATATTTACTCTATGTTATTTAGCAAATATTACTTTTCAAAGATATAAAAAATATTCATATATTCATATTTGATATAAATAAAGTAAAGCAAATATTTAATAAACATATAGTCTGGATACAAAATATTTAAAAAAACATATATTTTTTAATAAAAATAAAATATTTACAAATTATTTGGTATTATCGGGGTCTATTTTCCGATATATAGTAAAAAGTGAAATAGTCACATTTTTCAGAAACAAAGTTTTTAATTTTGTTACTCGATAATTAATTAAGAAAATAATGTTCGTGGCGCTATTATTGATTTATATTAATCAATCTGGGACAATCTCATTAATCTACTTTTCTAAATAATTTTAAATATATTTCTTTACATCAGATTTAATAATGATAGTATGTACAGGAAATAAAATGTTGTTGTTTCATTCAGCCTCTTTAATTTCCATTATCCAAGTTACGTAGTGGGTTAAAACGCCCCCTGAAAATAGTATTTAGATTTGTTCATAGACTTATTGAAAGAAAACAACCCAATACGTAACAATAACATTGAGGGATAAGGGAATTAAAGACAGAATAATTCAGTGAACTTCTTAACAGTAACCAATTACCAAAAAATTCCTAAGGGACTAAGGAACCACGTGTAAGAAATTTTCTGCTTTCTGAAGAGAGAAAGAACAACACTTTTATCAACTGATGTTCTTCGAAATTTTGGTTGGAACCGGCAACGCGGCGATGGAATTTTGCGGTGCCGGCGTGACTAGCGCTGAAATGAAATAAGAATTGATTGCGATTTGGCCGGCATCTTCGTCGCGACGCGAGGCGTCGCGTGTGACAACATCACCGTGCCCGCACCCCCCTATTTACGACGAAATAGAAATGGAAAATAACCGTTGTAGGTACATACAACATTAATTATTCTATTAATGGCAATTGGTTCACCCAATATTTTTTATTAAGTTGTAGAGGAAAACTACTCGAGAAGTATTATTGATGATGTTCAGCTACAGGTCAACTGTTGCTTAAAACCGAGTAAAATATTTATGAATCAATGCATTTTGAATTTTATAATTAAGTGTCATTAAGCACAGAATGCGCAAATCATTAAAAAGTGCAATAGTTGAAATTTTCTAAAAAGATTCATGTTTCAATTTCACGAATTACAGACATTTTTTAAATGACTAAAATTATATGGTACGATTAAATTACATAAAGATACAAACCTATGTCAATGAACCAAACAATAAATTAGCAGAAATGCTCAATAATACTTTAACTAATTTTTGTTACATATCAAAATATTCAGTAAAAAAACTCTTTAGCTTTAATACATAAACTAAATACACATAAATTCAATGAAAATACAAAATTAGTTTCATTTGATGTTAGTGTTATGTTTCCAAAAATTCCTTCATGTGAATATATATCATTAACAACTAAATTCTTAGAAAGAAAAAACATTCACCAAATCTTAGTTAATGAATTTGTAAACCTATTTCATTAATGTATCAATCAAAATTACTTTGTTTTAGATGAGAAATTTTTGTATTCAAAATGAAGGATTGTCAATGGGTAGTCCAATATCACCAATTTTGGCAAATATTTTTATAGATAATTTGGAACAAAAAATTTTAGATTCAAATATCTCCAAGAATGTGTTGTTTTGATATAGATATATTGATGATGTTTTGGCTGGTTTTACAAGTAGTGATAGACAATTGTATGTTTTCTTTAATTGTATTAACAATTTACATCCAAAAATAAAATTTACCGTTGAAATTAAACAGAAGAGTTCTATAAATTTCTTAGATATAAATGTCAAAAGAAGAAACTGTAATCTTCAATATTCAATTTATCGTAAACCAACTTATACAAATATAACTATTTCTTATAACTCCAGTCACCTCATGTCACATAAATTAGCAGCTTAGAATTCATTGATACATACAATAATGGCTGTTAATTTTTATCAAATGTAAAACCTAAAATTAATCATTTAAAAAAATCAGATAGTTACAAACTATTTTGTCCGGATTGTCACGCCATCTATGTTGGCCAGACATTAATAAATTTTAAGTTACGCTACTGTGAACACTTTGGGAGCAATCTAAATCCAGTGGCGTACTCATTGTTTTTTGATAAAAATATCCCCAATAAGATTCCTGGATTTTTGACTATGACAAAATATCTCAGTGTCTCCAAATAAAGCATTGATGCACAACATTTAAAAAAAAAATATTGAAATCGGTTAATAAATTCAAATACTGTGGTGGTATTTCTAATTTAGATCAGTCAAACAGCATGTCAATTAATGTGTTTCTTAGTTGGTCGGTAAATAAAAACATCTGATTTTCATTTTTTTATGATTTTCTTACATTGTAAAATTTTTGAAAATAAACTTCCCCGCGCCGAATTCTTGATGCTTACGGGACGGTTTTGGCTTGTTTCAGCCCCATTAATCTGGTATTGATTGTGTTTAAATAAAAAGCTAAAATTAGGTAGTTCTTATGTATATTTATTTATCCTTAAACGGATTGATAGAGTTTTATTTAAATAAAAAATATAATTTATACTTAAGAATAATTAACACAATTAAGTCTTCCAAAATATAAGTCAATAAAAATATCACCTTAAGCTTTGATCTTATCCATTTTTATGTTTTCAAATGTGTTATACGTAGTTGAGTCTTGCACATCGTTATTGTTTGAATTTTCAGTGTTATTCCAAGTCTGCACTTCTCCTGAGGCGAAGACGTCATAAAATATGCCAGTGGCTAAATATACCCCACTCGCTATGCAGAACACTAAAGTCCATAGTTGTTTTTCACTCTAAAATATTTTTGAAAATAAATTAAATATTTATTTCTTTAAGAATAAAGTTAATTATTTCATTCATAAAATAAATATATAGGGTGTACTAGGAGTTCGTACCCAAAACTTGGGAGATGATATAGGAGCTAAAAATAATGATAGCAATTCACATAAAATTTGTCCCTTACGCCCTTCGTTAACGTTTCTAAAGGTAAAAATTAAATTTTTTTTTTTTAAATTCCCAATTTATTTGCAATCTGTAAAATGGTATACAATAAGCAAATTGTTTAACAATATTTATATCATGCAAGAAACTTCCCATTGGTAGTTCCTTAAATCTATAATTAGTCACTAATTAGGTATAGTTGTGGGAGTCAGAAGTTCTTAATCCTAGAACCTAGAAGTGAGATCATAGGAGGTGTAGCGTTTGAGTCTTCTTTCTTTGCGCAGTTGGTTGTGTCATGAGATCTTGAACAAGTGTATTAGGATGGAAATTCAGTCTTTCTTTGTATTTTTACAATAAACTGTGATTTCTGATTTGACTGTTTTTATTTGAAGATCTCGTGCGATGATGTAGTTTGGAACGAACCACGGAGCATTCACAATAGATAGGAGCACTTTAGATTGGAACATTTCCAGAATTTCTATGTTAGATGTAGATGCTGTACCCCAGAGCTGAATACCATAGGTCCAGATAGGTTTCAGGATGGCCTTATAGAGTAGTAGCTTATTATTTATTGATAACTGTGATTGCCTGCCGATTATCCAATATAGTTGTCTGAGCTTAAGACCAAGCTGCTTCCTTTTTGTGAAAATGTGTTTTCTCCATGTTAGTCGTCTGTCGAGATGCATTCCTAGGTACTTGGCTTCGTCGCGTTGTGGTAGTTGATGACCATCGAGTGTTACTGGAGGGCAGTTTTCTCTCCTGTTTGTAAATGTTACCTGGACTGACGTAGTAGTATTTGCTCTGATTCGCCAATTGCTTAACTAGTGTTCTATTTTGTAGAGATGATTTTGCAAGATTTGTGATGCCTGGTTTTTGTCCTTGTGCGACGCTAAGATGACGGTATCGTCTGCAAATGTTGCTGCTAGGCTGCTATTACTCGTAGGCAGATCAGCTGTGTATATAAGATATAGTAATGGTCCAAGTACACTGCCTTGTGGGACTCCAGATTTAATTTCATAGACGGATGTTTGTTCCCCGTGATGGTCTACTAGGAAGTGGCGGTCTGCAAGGTAGGATTTAAGGAGTAGGAAATAGTTAATGGGTAATGCTTTTCGTAATTTGTATAGGAGTCCAGGATGCCAAACTTTATCAAATGCCTGTGTGATGTCCAAAAATGCTGCAGCACAGTACTTTTTGTCTTCCAGGTCTTGTCTGATTTTGCCAACTACTCGATGGACTTGCTCGACTGTGGCGTGATCTTGCCTGAATACAAATTGGTGATTGGGTATCAGCTGGTTTTGTTCAACTATTGGTTGCAGTCTGCCAATTAGTAACTTTTCTAAGAGTTTTGATATTATCGGGAGCAAACATATGGGCCTATATGACTTTACTTCTTCAAGAGGTTTTCCAGGTTTTGGTAATAGAATAATTTTTGCAACTTTCCATTGGGCCGGGAAATAGTTTAATTTTAGGCAAGCATTTATTATAAATGTTATTAGTTTTACTGCGTTACGTGGTAGCTCTTGGAGAATTTTTGCTGTAATAATGTCATATCCAGGGGATTTTTTTGGATTTAGTTTATTAGTAATAACATTTTTAATTTGTTGGACTGTAAATTTTTTTATTGTTCCAGTTGATAAGGTGTGTCTTGAAATGTATGAATTTCTGCTTCCGTGTCATCCATGGGATTGGGTGGAAATGGTTGAAATACCTCTCGTAGATGACGGCCAAACAAGGATGCTTTTTCTTTGCTGCTTTTGGCCCAATGTCCATCCTCTTTACGAATGGGCGGGTTAAAAACTTGGGGACGATTTATCTTTTTTGTAGCTCTCCAAAGGGAATATTCGGTGGCTTCTGTTGGTGTCAAGTTCCTTAAGTATTGTTCTATACCATTGTTTTTATAATCCTTTAGGAGTTTTTTCAGCTCTTGCGTTGCTATATTAAGTGTTGTTTTGTCTCCAGGGGCTCGTGTTGTCTGCCATCGTTTACGTAACTTCCTTTTGTTTATTACTTTTTCTCTAATTTTGCCAGGCAACTCATCGATGTTACTATTTTTGTTTATTTCTGGTATGGTTTGCCAGCAACATTCCTGTATTATTTTTGTTAAATTTTGGGCTGCTTCGTCTATCTCTAGTTCAGTTTGTAGTGATATATTTAGCTCCAATCTTTGATCAATTAGTTCACGAAAATGGTTCCAGTTCGTATGCTTGTTAGTTAGAAACGGTGATTTATTTAGCAGAATATTAGTACTGTAAATAGCACAGGTGAGTGGTCCGACGATAGGTCATAGCAGGATTTTGCTTAAAAATGGATGTTTATTTATAATCGTTAAACTACTTATTTGAAATAAATTCAAAAATTAACCATTTATGGACACTATAAATGCGCACTTTTTAGCATTTGGAACTCAGATATGGACTAAGTTCAATGGTTAATGAGGAAAAATTTTTCATCTATGATTTTTTTAATATGACTTTTTAGTTTCAAGTTTTTAAAAAAGAACAGGTTGTCATAATAGTTGGTGGATACCATTCTAAAAGCAGTATTGTTTCCAATAAAGTAAAAAATATGGGTTAGTACCATTTTAAATATTCGGAAAAAGCAATGTTTGGACTGAAATATCTTGAAAATTCTTATATTTTTTGAATTAGTTCATGGAACAAAATCTACATAATAATTCTTCAAGATGTGCTATATTTGAAAGATCCTTCGGTTAAGAATAAAAATATCTGTATTCCTTTCCAAAAAATCCGGCCTGGGAATTTTTATTCGTACACCCTCTATAGGTGAAACACTCTGTATAATTTGCTTACCTCTTTATATCCAGTAGCGGCTATAACCAAGTCAACTATAAGTGGTGATACTAATGAAAAACAATTAGATATGCTGTTCGTTAGGGCCATTAAAGTGCCAGCGTGTATTGGCGATAAATCAATGTGGTTAACATTATAACCAGAGTAAATCGCCGAATTAAATCCCACAGCAGTTGTCAATAAAAATATCGCAGCCACTGGTTTGGATGCGTCAACAAACGTCAAACAAATCAGTGAGAGGGATGGTATAAACATACCTAAAAAAATTGAGATTTGATATAAAATATATTGAATGTCGGTGTAGATCTTTTGGTGTTGTTTGCAAATACCATTGTCAATTTTCAATATCACTACAAGTTGTCAATTGTCATTGTCACTATTACTTTATTATGAGGAGCAATATTTATAAATATTATTACCAATACTGTTGAATATTTTTCTGCTAGTACCCGTCTTAACATAATTTTTGACTATCAAATAATCTGCAATTGGTCCCATAAATAAGCTCAAGATCCAGTTTACTAAATAGGGCAGTGAAGATAATGTACTGTTCTGAAAATAAACGTAAATTTATTATTATAAAAATCTGAAATACTGAGAATGAAAAAAATACGTACAGATTTGAGATCAAATTTCAAAATTTTGTTTAAATACGATGGAATTTCGGTAAGCAACGTCCAAAATCCCAAATTTTGGCCACAATGGGAAATTAAAATTGCCCAAAAGGGCGCTGACGTGAAAATAGCTTTCCACGGAGTAGGAACCTAAAAAACAAATAAATATGTTGAAATTAAAAATAATAGATGAAAAATCAATTGACTGAAGAGAAAAATAAAAAATACAGATTGTTTGGAAGAGGGGTGCAAAGCTTTAAGGGGAAGCTAGCAAAGGCCATTTAGAGCCGTTTCAGCTGTGGTTGTCTTAGACGAAGACTGATTATCTTTTTTTTCTAATTTTTAAGGTGTTGGCAAAGAGTCCCACAATTTTACAGTTAATTGCTAATAATGGTCAGCTTGAATGATAAGTGAATTTTGTTTTATTTAATTTAATTAAAGTAATATGTAATCAGTTTAACAAATAATGTTCTAATCATCTATGTCATTATCCATTTTTTAGAGACATTTGAAGTTCACCAAAATTTTCAAAAATTTAAGAATACCGTTTTTGATTGAATTTTTTTTTGACAAACGGAGAGAGCTCTTTTTGTTCAAACGTCTTTGAAAACATGATCACTTTTATGCTCGAAATAATAACTGAGTTCATTTCTAAAATTCATGTATCAATCAAGCTGGCAATAGTTTTAAATGGTCTAAGCTAGCTTCTCCTTAATACTTTGCACCCATCTTCCAAACACTCTGTACAACATTTAAACTCTAAATCACGACTCACATTATCTGGTTTTTCTGCAGCTACAACTTGCTTTTGTTCAATATACTGCCTTTCAGCCAAAGAAATTGTTTTGTGTTTTGCAGGCGAGTCAGATCCTATAATAAAGTACAACAAGGCCCAAGCCATTCCTAAGAGCCCATACAAATAAAAAATTGTCGGCCAACCGTACTTCGAATTCGATATGTACCCAGCTAAAGGCAGTGAAATAACATTTCCTAAAGGCCCAGCTAAAAAACGAATATGAAACATTAAAAATAAACAAAGCAGAGGGAAGAAAATTTTTCATACCGGCATAAACGAAGCTTCCGATCTTAGCCCGGTCCTGCAACGCGGTCCAGCTGCTCAAAAGCGAGTGTGCACAAGGGAAAATAAATCCCTGTGTTAACCCCGTGATAACCCTACAACCTATCACTCCCATGTACCCGGTCCATCCTCCTAAAAGGGGGACCAATGCGCAAAATAGGGAACCAATGAAGACTGCTCCTCCAAAAAACCATTTGGGGCCCCATTTTTTGATCAGTTGGCCCGCTACCACTTGGAAGCATATGTAGCCCCAGAAGAATGAAGAGAGCATTAAGTTCTTGTAGGGTGCCCAGTCTGGGTAACTCTGGAAATAATCAATTTCAGTGGTAAGTTTTATTTTTGGATGCAAATTGTTAATAAAATTAAAGAAACTACCTAATTCTCTATCGCTACCTGTATAATCAGCCAAAACATTATCAACATATCTATACCAAAGTAATAGATTTTTGGAGATATTTGAATTACATTTTTTCTATTTTTTGTTTCAAATTATCTATAAAAATATTTACCAGAATTGGTGATATTGGACCATGCATTGGTAATAATTCATTTTCAATATAAAATTTATCATCGAAACAAAGTAATTTTGACTGATATATAAATTAAACAATTTTCTAATTTCTATAATTAAAACTTGTTTTTTTCTCTTAAGAATTTAGTAACCATTTGTATATATTCAAATGGAACGATTTTTGAAAATATAGTAATAACATCAAATGAAACTAATTTATTGCTTTCTTTTAATTTATGTGTATTAACTTTTTGAATTAATTCTAAAGAGTTTTTAACTGAAAATTTTGATATGTAACCGTAATTAATTAAAGCCTTATTCAGCATTTCAGCTAATTTATTATTCGGTCTATTAACATCAATAACCACAGGTCTAATTGGATTTGTATCTTTATGTAATATAATTGTACTATATAATTTTTGTGCTTGAGGATTTTTTGAATTAGGTATATGTTTCTTATCATAGTCGTTGAAAAGACGATTTGATTTATTAACTAATTCCCCGAAATTATCTGAAAACTTTTCAGTTGAATCTCTACTAAACATTTTCAAGTAGATGGTTTGGATAAATTTGTTTATTTTTGTTTAAATTGATTGTCGCACCACCTTTATATGATTTCGTGATGGCAAGATCATTTTTTGTAATTTTGGCTTTAATTGTTATTAAAATTAATTTCTTTGTGAATTTTGACAAGTTTCATATTTTTACTTAAGTTGCAAATGTATAATTCAATGATACATAGAGCAATTTCAATACCACTGGATTTATATTATTTTGAAAGGGAAATGAATATAATAAAACAAATCACTACCTCTAATAATTATCCATTATATCTAATAAATAGGTTGATTAATAAAAAAGATGAAAAGGTTGCCCTTAAACTTATATTTCCAAAACAACCTAAAGAAATTATATAATACAAAGCTATTACCTATTTTGGAGATATTTCAAATAAAATATCAAAAACTATATCTCGAATAATATCTTCGGTAATATTTTTTAAAGTAAAGAATAATGTAGGTTCATTTTTGACAAAGGCAAAAACAAAATTCCTAAATTTAAAAAAATAAGTTATTTTTAAATTAAATTCTCCGGGTTATCTATATTGACTAGACCCTTAGAAATTTTGAAATCAGATATAATGAACACTTAAGAACTTATACATTAAAACAACCAGATAAGTTACATTATGCAAAACACCTCATTCACACTAAACACAAATCTACACTTAACAAAACAATATAAACAACAATGGAAATCATTCATATATGCGATAAGAAGCAAGAACTTGATTTTTTGAAAGAATTTGAAATAAAAAGATATCTACGATATCCTCAATGTATAGCACTAAATGAATAAATATATCTGGGAAGTTTACCATTTTTAGATTGCCTTCTGTAAAACATAATATCAACCAAATGTTTTATAAACTCAAGAATATGTGTTCAAATGCTAAAATATTTATAAATTTTTGGAAAATCATGGAATTTTAAAATAAGATTTTTTATCTTTTACATTTATAATGGATAGATTCTTCAAAGTAAAGGAAGAAACAATTATTATAATTAATTACAATATAATAACTATCTTATTTTATGGCAGATGTAAATTATTTTCAGCTGTATTTTAATATTAAATCGGGGTAATTATTAATTTCACCGACTCACTCTGTATTTTTTACTTACAGGTATACGCTGATCAGGAGTTTTTTCGGCCATCATTGGAAAAATTGCAATACTAAGTATAGACCTCATTCCATAAGCAATATTAACAACAATAAACATCATCACATATTGAATATGACGGATCCCAAAAAAACTACCTAAAAATAAAAAACAATAAAATTCACTGTTTTTAATCGTTTCAACCCTAACACACCCACCTTTTGGGTTCTGGATTTGAGTATGGGTGTCTACATTTTTTAATTCTGCATGGTTTGCCATTATACAATAAACTTGTACTAATTGTTACTTATCACGGATTTTTTAAACACAATGCTCGTCAACAATTCTGTGTAATAGTGTAAATTAAATACAAACAAACTTTGTATATATCGTGATTTGCAGATCCGAATTCTAAATTCTAGTGGAAAAACCTGATTTTTTAATTGCAATTTTTATTGCTCTATTTTCTCGTTAGAATCTGATATTAATCTTTTCAATTTAAATGGGAATTCTTAAAAAATTTCAATTAAATAGAAAACATAATATGTTCGTATGAATGGTCATGGTGACCAAGGTCGATTAAAATTCTACCAATAATACATACCCACATGTAACTAATGAAATTTAATGTACTTCTTATTTTGAAAAAATCGTTTGTAATCACGTATTGCAGTAT
This sequence comes from Hermaeophaga mercurialis, assembly GCA_951812935.1. NCBI lineage: Eukaryota > Metazoa > Arthropoda > Insecta > Coleoptera > Chrysomelidae > Hermaeophaga > Hermaeophaga mercurialis. Next base: position 3,311,616 of record OX638363.1, read on the forward strand.
ATTTATGTTTAACATTTAAAATAATGGACCTAGAGCACTACCTTGAGGCGCACTTCAGAATATTCTGAACCATTCATAAATTTATAATGGATATTCATGAGAATATCTATTTCAATTCGTAGCAATCTATAAATTATTAATGTTAATATATTTTCTGAAAGGTCTAATAGGTCTTTTAAATGAAATGTAAGTAGATAACACTTTTACATTAATTTTAACTGTATTTTAAAATATTTTTTATTTAAATATAATACGGTCCTTGTTTCTGTATATCTTGGTACTAGTTAACCAGGGGGAATTTTTTACATTCATTAAATTTCCAATTAATCAAAAAATGTCGGAAAACTCTAAGGTAAATAACATATATATTATTCAGGTGATATCTTATCGTTAGTTTTACATAAGACCCTGACGAACATTCTGTAAACCAAAAGTCATTGTTTACGAGTATTATTGTGGAATGAAAAACAATATTCTCCTAGAAAATAAAAATTGGGGGAAAAGCTGCCGTAGTATAGTTTTGTTTGAATTATACCGTTGACGTTTTGACTGCAATAAAACTGTAATTATCGCTTTGGGCATAAAATGTCCCAAGTTTATCCTTTTTCGGGCAGAACCGGAGTACAAATTTTATTTACCTGCATCACCCCTAAGTATAACATTATTTTAAGTAGGTATAAATTCCTAATAATATAAATAGCAAATTGATTTTTATTAATTTTAGTTCTAATTGGTTTTCAACAGAGTGATTTTTGTTATGGTAGTATTTGGTTTATTGGCGAGTGATATTTTTTGTGTTAGAAAGGGCGTACATGGTCATGTGCTGATACTGGAGCATATTGTAGTAACACCACTTTCAGAAGTGAAAAAAGAAATTAATTCAAGTGATTTCTTCAGCGGAGAAATTTGTTTTAATAAGAACTTCCTTATCTTCGGTAAAGGATATAGTACGGAAATCTGTCATTCTCAGAAAAAAGCTAAGAGACTCTGGAACATTAGAAGTTTTGACGAGAATAGTTTGGATTTATTAAGAAGGAAAATTTATCAAATGTATGAACAACAATCTGTATCTATCCTGGTTTCCCTAAAAAAGAGGCTGACCATCGATGAAACAAACGCTTCTTCTAGTAGTTCAAGCTAAAGAAAAATATGCTTTCATTGGGTTTTAACTATCAAAGAATTGATAAAAGACGAACAGTAATGGAATCTCAACGTTTACGGGAATGACGTTATAAAAATTTAACGACTATTAAACAATATAGAGCAGAAAATCGACCAATTATTTATCTTGACGAAAATGTCAAAACAAAGCTCCTTCAAATAAAGGCAAAAAGATAACAATAATACAGGCAGATTCAGAAAATTGTTTTGTTCCGAACTTTTTTTGCTTTCAGCTAAAAACATAGCAAATTCTTTTCTAGATTTTTGAAGATTGGTTTGAACGTCGACTTTTTGCTATAGTCGACAAGTAAAATAGATTCCTAATTCTAATATACAAAAGCAGAAATTCAAAATTTTATGATTGGACAATAGTTCATATTTGAAGAAACTTTTTTAGAAGTATTAAAGAATTTTAAAATTAACGAAGAATACGTGTCTGATAAACTTGAAACAGAAAATGGACATACAGTGTTGTGCTTTCCCTCCTACTATTGTGTATTTAATTCTAATAACTAATACGGCACCAAGTCTAGTACCTCTTTAAAATTAAACGCAACGCCTATGTTTGGCTAACGTGTTTTTTCATTACGTCAGAAATAACAAAGAGATTTGGTAGCTTTTACCAGATATAATCTAATAGGTATTTTTTGATTACGTCCAAAATGATCTATTTTATTGCGGAACGAGTTGAAATTACTTCCACATTAGCCAAACATAGACGTTGCCTTTCCTTTTTAAGAGATATTAGACCTTAATTAAATTAAGACTTTCTTTTACGAACATAGAGTTAATATCGAAAGAACCATTCTCCACAAAAATAACAATGTATAACCTATGCAGATTATATGGTACTATTAAGAAGGTGAGAAACAGAATTAAAGAAAACGTTCAATAATTTTGAATAAGGAGCAAGAAAATATGGATTAAAAATTAATGAAACGAAGCTAAATATATGGTGAAAACAAGAAGAAATTAAAAAATATTAGAGAAAAAACATACTGCTTTGGCGAAGTGAATCAGTATTTGTCAGTATTCGTCATAAACAGATACGAGGGATACCAAAAAATAAAACAAAGAATGGGAAAAGAATGCAGAGCAGCAGGATCTGTGAAGGAGATGTTGAAGCTGAAGAAAGAATCCTTTACAGTTAAGCTAATACTTTACAACACAGTGACATTTCCAGCAATAATGTATGGCTGTTATGGATATTAAATCAACAAGAAACAAACAAATTGGAAATTTAGGAAAGGAAGACATTAAGAGGAATATTTGGAGGTATAAAAAAGAACTAGGGAGTTTGCAGAAGACGAACGTATGACGAATTAAAACATATTCATGGAAAACCCTTAATTATCCAGAAAATCAGAAAACAAAGTCAGTTAGTTGTAGTCGTATGAACCCAATTAGATTACAAAAACATTTGATGTAGTGGAGGGGAGGAAAAAAAAGAAAGGGCGACCCAAGAGAAAAAAGTTAGAAGGTGTAAGAGCAGATTTAAGGAAACTGGGAGTAGAGATCTGGAAAACCAAAGCAGATAACAGAGAGGAGTGGAAAAAGATACTCAAACTGTTAGAAAAATTTAGAAATTAAGGCCACTAAAAGCCAAGGGAGTGTTCAGAGTGTTCAGTATGTAAAGGTGATTATTTAAATGCTTTTCCTTTTATAAAAATAAATGAAATAGAAGAAACTGATGAAACTGAACAAATTTAATTTCTGTAATTTTTAACTAAATAAAAAAACAATTTTTATAAACCATTTTTTGCATTGAAATTTATATTTTTTACTATGAACTTTCAATACTATCACAACAAAAATATATTTATGAAAGAAATAATTTCTGCATAAAATTAGTATATTAAGTTTGTATTGTAGTAGATTATATGAATGTGTAATTTATTTTATCGTTGAATGTATAGTAAGAAATTTTTTGAGTAAACATTTTGATATACTGTATAAATCATACAAAACAACACATTTTATAAAAATTCTCTCAAAGTAATTGGATTCCAAGGTTTTTATATTTAATGAATTTAATTTTTTATTTTAATGAAATTAAGGACATAAACAATAAACAAGTTCAGAAATAAAACAGAAATTCCGAATAACATTTTTAGATTGCTTAGGTTGTTAATTTCACCCCCTTATAACACATTGGTCATAATGAAAAAAATTCTATAATTACCTCCTTATGAGTGAATGTAAACCACAAAATTTCAAGTTTCTACATTAACTCGGATTTAAGAAAAAAAAATCGACATTAATTCCATCTTTTTCGGAGGTGATATTTCTTAAGGGAGTTTTATTAAAACTGAATATTTTAATTTAAAGATTTATGGATTTTTGACTATGAAAAAATATCGTTATGTATCTTAAAAATAGGAATAATTATTTGAAACCTTTTTTTCCAAATAAGGTTGTTGATGCATAGTATTTCAAAAAAAAAAAATTGTTGAAATCGATAAATCGATTAATAACATCAAATACTATGGTTGTATATGTATATAATATTTTAATTTAGAAAAATGATAAAGGTATTATAAAACCGATTAACTCGTTTCTATTATCCCCAAAAATATTCAGTTAGTACCCACAAATTTTCTCTGTGCCAAAATTGTATATTAAGATTTTTAATGCTTAATGTAATCGAAATTATTTTTGCTGTAGTTTGCATATTAAATAGTGGTTTGCCACTCTCTTCTCAAAAGGAAAAGGTAAAGAAAGCAAAATTATACTGAATTCAAGAATATTTAATGAATGTATCTATGATTTTGAATTATTTATTGTACTGATATTTAAAGCTGCTTCCAGACACTAATGATTATTTTTGAACTTGCAAATCGTGAGTGATATATTGGATTTTCCATTTCAATAGAACATAATAAAATAAATCTGATAGTAGGTATAACCTGAGCTTATAAAAATATTCTCGTTAGATGCATTCTTTTAATAACAATGGAAAAAATTTAATACTGAAACTAATAGTTTATACAAAATAAAAATCACAGGAAGACTATTATTTAAAACAAGGTTATAAAAAATAATAAAATCGCATTGAACTTTTTTTACTATTATCCAACTACGCAATAATCATCTACAATTGTTATTATAACACCCGATCATCCGTAACTACTCAATATTTTGAATATCTACTAAAACCCAGTTATAAACTTTTTTACTTCGAATTCCAGAAATTTAGCTGGTTCCAAAATTTATATTCACAGACTCACCCTGTATAGAATCATTGATTGGTATGACCAAGGACAGTATCTCCCATATTCTTTGAGATCCAAAATTTTTTTTTAAATAGGTATTTTAGCTTCATATTTTATAATTAGTTACAAATATGCAGATTGTTTGTAATATCGTGCAATGATTACATTTTATAAATGGAAAAACCTGTATTTGAATTCCATTTTCTCTTCATATTACAACAATATTAAATTGTAATGGGTTATTCCGGGTATTTTAAAAATTATAACAATAGTAGAAAAATACTTGGCATTTTGATTATGGTAAAAATGTATAAGAATGCTTCATTTTGATATTATTGATTAAATTGCATATAGGGTGAGTCAAAATAAGAATACAATATTTTCCCAAGTTTTGTAAACGGATCACTCTGTATTTTACATCAATATGATGTTTATTATATCCAAATTTGGCAGTTTTTATAGTTGAGGTTTTCTTTAAATAGAGATTTTGTAAATTCGTTTAAGTGATACTGTTTTTAGAATTGGATTTCTGTCAGTGTTATTTACATTTAATCATTTAAGTAACAAATTTAATATATAATGTTAAATAATTAACTTTGTATTATTCATTATATTTATTATAAATAAAAAATATCTTCAAAACTGCTAAATTAGGGTCTAAAAAAGTGAAAATAATTATAGTAATAGAACATTACAACAATGATGTTATACCATTTATAAAATTGGGAAAATATTGTAATTAATTACTGTGTATGTATAATAATAACTATTTGTGATCATTTAAATATATAGGGTGTCCATAAAAATCCTACTTTTAATATAAAGAAAACAACCGATTTAAAATTAATAGTTTAGAATTAAAAGAGGAAATATTTCCTCTACTAGAGCGAATGTCATTGATTCTTTTATTACAATTATTATCAAAAGTTTTGAATGTTACATTGACGAAATTCTACATGTTAAAGTTATTTTACTTACTTGGTTTATCAACTTTATCTTCGACTTGCTGTGCGCACATTTTGTAAAAAAAAATCGCTGTTAAGGATCGCTTAATACCGAAGTTGTAATTTTCCAGAGATCGATCGAAATTGAGAAATATTAGACTTTGAATTGACAGATAGTGTATTGTTTAATCGCTCTTCCAAACGCAGTTGAAGGAACGGCAAGGAAAGTTACAATAATGAACATTTCCCGTACTTATAAGGCACGTATAAATTGCTTATGTAATTCAATAAAACATAAAACTTCAAGTTATCAAACCCAGGCCAGGGGTTATCGAAATTTAAACAAGTTTCATATCACGACATTAGTTATAAAAAATATATTTGGAGGAGTTTGGTGATTAATTATCGACGTTTCGGATGACCGTTCGCGACCTTCTTCAGACAATAACTGATCGCCGACGACCTCCTACCTTTTATTTATAGGTATCAATGTTATATTGTGTGAAATGGAGTATAATTTACGCATTAGTAAATGTATTAAATAGTACGCTGGAATATTTTAGAAAAATAAACCAACCGTTGACACAGATCGATTTTTAAATTCATCTTAATCTTAATTATTCCAGTGCACGGTTTGCTTACATTTTTGGTAATTTTCAGGGTTCGGAAAACGGTTTATATATTAAATGTCGCCCCAGTACAACGTAACTATTTGTATGAAAAAGTATTACACAAGCACTGTTTATCAGTATATATTTTATTTCTTATGTTTATCTTTCTGCGTAAATACCGGCTGTCCAATGAAATCGGGAAGAAGGAAATTTATATTGAAATTTAATTTATTTTCTTTTTATGGCTTTTTGGATTATGGAAATAAATGATAAATTATACAGGATTAATTCTGTCATACTATTTTTATTTTTATGCTTTTTGTATTAATAAATTGTAAAAGAAATATTTCAAAATTTCATATAATGCTTATTGTGTGAAAGGCTGCTGACTTTCGACGTTAATTTATTCTTTGTTGTATTGAAAATATATTTGTAAGTAGAAAAGGACCTCTCATGGTCGACAAAAGTTAAAGTTACATATTTAAAATAACTAAATCGAATATGATTCCATAGGAACAATTCTGTACTGAACATTTACCAGGGAACCCTAAGAATGAAAAATTTTATGTTTATGTATTTCTCTTTGATGTTTTTTTGTACTCATACTTTTTTAGTTATTTTTTTTTCATTTTAGCATCCAAATACATTTCTTTCAATTAATAAATATAAATTAAAATTTAATTTAACAATTTTTATTTCCACTCGAAAATTAAACCGTTTCAAGATATTTTTTATAATAAACACTTTAACATAGTTGTTGTGTTTCCATACTGGAAAAATAGTATCAATACTTCGTTTTCCTGAACATGCCAATATAACAAACTACAATAAAATTAGGCTTTTTCTATAAGAAGCATGCCAAACAATAATTAAAATTAATAGCAATAAAGAAACTAGCATTATTTTTTATTATCAACCAAAAAAAAATAGTACGTTACAACTTATTGTTTTATTTAATTAACAGTAATCACCAAATTGAATATTTGTGGTTAAATATAGGAGTTTCAATTTAATTGAATTTTTAATACCTCGTAGACTTATCTACATTTCAATATTGCGACTCAATATTTTTCAAATATCTACATTTAAAAGTTCTCGCGCAGTAGTTAGTTTGTATCCCGGTCAGTAAGAGGGCGCAAAAATCAGCATCGAAATTTTTTCATTGAGATTATTTTCTTTAAGTATAAAAGATCTCTGATCTGTGGTTGAGGAAATAACGCTCTTAAAATTTTCTGTAGCATGGTTGCCCCAAAATGAATTAAAGTATCACTAAAAAAAATCTGCTATGGTTTGTAACATTTTACTGCTAAAAACTTGGTTCATTTTCAGAATGGGCCGTTTTGTAAATTATTGCTCAATGGACTGGCACAGGTATTTTGCTCAATTACAAATTTTACTTAGCAAAAACCACAAATGATGTTAAAAATTATTGAAAGCAGGTTAAACTAAAAATGAACTTTAATTGAATTATAAAAGAAAAACATTCTTAAAATCATATTAAATAAAATTGTTTCCATTGTAATATTAAAAATAAATAAAATGTAATAAATCTGTAAATAACATTCGTCATGTAAAGGTTACATACTAAAAAACTAGTTCTTTGGTTATTTAAATAATAATATACTTTATAAATTTTCGGAACTCAAATTCTGATGAAGAATATTCATTGAGTCTAATAATAATGAGGTGTAAGGGAGGTAACGCAATATACTCATCTTCCTTTTTTTTATGACATGCTCATTTACTTTTGTTAGTTCTAAAATTCTTTTAATTATTTCAATGTCCGATTATACATCATCTCTTTTTTTAAAATTCGAACATATTTAAAACAACATGTTGCGTTTGTATGTGTAAATCTGCATTTTTTAATACATAATTGTTATTATTTGTTTGTGGAATTTCGTGATCTTGCGATATTTCACTATTTAGCTGTGGTCTTCAAAACGCCATAATTTTAAAGAAAAATTAAAATTTTATGAAGACAATCACTCATACGCGCTACTGCCTGAGAACTTAGAAGAGAAATGATTTACGACCACAGGGACTCAGTCAAGTACTTAACAATGCATGTGCGGTTGATTGAAACGACTTTATTTGGCCAACTGAACTTCACTACCTCAAATATCAAGTGATAATACGTGGCATACATAATATTTAAATGCCCATTTCTTATAAAGTTTTTAACATTTACGAGTCTTATATTTAATGAACTTCGTAAATTCAGTTAAAATGTAAGTTTTGCAGTTTAAAATAGAAATACTATAGTCGCTTTCACAAGATCAAGTTATCAAAGTTCAACTTGCCTAAAATTCTCGAAATATACTATTCAAGAGTAATAATAATAGGTGTTTTTGTGATTAAATGTCTGATTTACAACACATATTTGTAAAATACCCATTAAATTACAGTTTGAAAAGTTATAATATATTAAATATTTTTTTAGAAAATAAAACCAAGACAACATTGTGAACAGCACTGCTACCCTATAAATCAATTATTAAAAATTCAGAACAAAAGTAAAGTAAACATTCATTATTAAAATATGAAGAGTTAATAAGATTTTGTAAAATTATCGAATGTTGAAAGTGCATATAGTATTACTTTACTTAAAATTTCTATTAAATAAATTTGATACAGTTATTTTGAAATTAGCGATAACAGTAAGTACATTTAATTTATTTTTGTTATACTTTAGATAATGCTATTTATAATAAATAACATAAAAATTTTTATACTTCTAATTGTTTTGAGTAACGAAATATCAAACAGTTTGATGTTTAACTGCGTTTTACAATAGTAATTAGAACGAATCGATTTATACAGAATGCTCCAAAAATGTTGTAATTTGAAAAAAAAATTAATTATATCCAAAACGAATATACATACACAAGGTGTACCAACCTTACGACAAAGTACAATTAACTCTCTTGTTATCACTGATTTCAAAATTTTGCAAATGGAAATAATTGAGAGATTTAAGATAAACAATTTATAATTATTTATCCCGTATATTTTTACATTTTTATAAACCTCTTGCCGAGCTAACTTCAACGATGTATCACACTTGATGTCTATTCTGTTTAATAAAGGATCTGCAGCCACCTGAAAATCACATTTTTTTTGTCTGTAGCAGCCAAACCGTCGAAAATCATTTACATGTACCTATTCTAACTTTTCAAGTTCTATGCTATGGCATTAAAAAATATTTAATACAAAGTGATTAAAAATTTGAAATGCCATCTGATTTTATTGATTCGTATCGGAAATATGGAACGCCCTACATAAATCAAAATAATTTTAAATTGTGTATCTTAAATCTCTCTACCACTTCCGTTTCAAAGTTTTTGATATCAATAATAACAAGAGAGTTATTGCACTTTGTCGTAAAATTGGTACACCCTGTATATAGTCATCTGAAGAAATCGGTTAAATTGAGAAAAAGCTGTGTAATTAGCACCGAAAAAAATCAACAACGGCGATTACCTGTTTCATTCAAAATCAAAAATTTGAGAGGAATCATTTTTTTTTCAAAAATCAGCTGCTGTCTTCTCCTCTCATTTCTTTAAATATGTTTCCAATTATTCTTATAATTTTCTCCCCTCACCCTTATTTGTTGTAATGATTTTCTTATGATGTTTCTATCTATATCAAGAACTGCCCTCAAATCAACAAATATTAGAAACATTTTCTATTTGCTTATCTGTTATGTTTAGTATATGTATGTTTTCGTTTGTTTGTTTTCCTTTTTTGTATGCCACTTGTTCTTCCCTTAGTGTTTTTTCTACAACTTCTCTTAACCTGTTTCCAACTATTTTGGTATATATCTTAAAATATACTTCCGATATACATATCGCTATGTAGATAATGGAATTTGCGTATTCTCCCTTTCTACTATAGATAAAAATATCTTGAGGCCACTGTATTTTCTCTTCCCGCTAACCCCTTCTATGTATGTCTAGAAACCATTATTTACTTATTTTCAAAATATAGTAATTTCAAAATCAAAATAAAGACCAAAAATTGTGACTAAGATCTTGAAAATCTTCATAGTGAGTAAAATTGGTTGTCTAAATTAAGTAGCAATGACATCAGACTTACAGAGTAGTGAAAAATTGTAGTAGATACTTTTGAGCAACCTAAAGAGCCGAATGAAAAAATTGAAGTTAGTGAGTAGAAAATAAGAAATAGGTCATTTTTTTCTCCTTCTCTCAGCAGTCGTTGAATTCATGACAACGTAGGTTGTTGGTAAAACAAACACTATAGAAAAAAAAATTGTCAACGTCTCAGAATGAATTGAGCTGTTACATAAGTGTTCCCAAAATGTTTTTTTAACAGTGAAAATTGGAATTGGGAATCTCCTTCAGGTTTTAGCAAATAGCATCACCTGAAGAAGTCCATATAATGGAGAATTCTGATTTTTACCAATTGGACAATAACAGCAGTCAACTAGACGTCGTTTCTACTTTGACGGTTGATACAAATGATGAATATACTAATGAACAAATGATGTTATCACGTCCTGAAGATGCTGTTGGTACTAGTGGAGATACTGCTCCAAGTAGTCTTCATTACGGAAGACTACGTGAAAACGCAACAACGGTCAGTTTTCGAAGATTTATATATATTAGAAATTTATGGGTTAAACCTGTACCTGATGTTGCCGGGAGGTTTAGGAATGTATCGCCAACATTTTTCAGGAGTTTTCCTGGTGCACGCTCAAGACTCACCCCTTGGCTAAATAGAGAACTTAATGCGATACTCTACGAAAATAATCAGTTAGTAATAAGGTTAGTAGACAGAATTTTGGGCCATCTACTTCATCATCACATTTACAGTAGAACATTCCGCAATTTCCTCCTTGAATTTTTGGATAACAAAACGGACCATTTCATTCATGAATTTTTTAATTTCATGAGATCACCTTTTGATATGGTTCGTTATGACAGACGTATAAGATATTCAGAACGTCCAAAGTCTCCCTATGTTGTCGAACTACCAGGTGAAGTATCTGAAAATGAAGTAATAATAATTGGAAGTAGCGATCCACAAGAACCCATTGTGATAGATTTAGTTGAATCAGATTCAGATCAACCGGTACCTGTCCCAGATGAGCCTCCAGCCCCAGTTTTAAATTCAATTCCAGAAAATAGTACGGACACTGATATTGGGCCAGCCCCTATGATACCACTTAAGTTGTTCCTTGAAAAAATTAGAAGGTCAAGAGAAGTAAAAAGAAAGAAAAGATATAGGAAAAGAGCCAAAAAATGTAGGTCGAGTTCCAAAAGGTATAGGTCAAGTTCCAGTTCTAGTGGCAGATCAGAAAAGCCCAAGCGAAAGAAAAGGGTAAAAAGAGTCAAACGACTACGTCTCGCTGTTACAGAAAGTGATTCAAATTATAATTCAGATTCTGATGATGACGAGATTCTTTCCAATACCTACAGTCTCAACACAACCACAGAATATTTAGAAAGTGAAAATGAACATCTAACTTATAATGAAAACATCGCGAGTTGTTCTAACTTTAGCTCGAATTTAAATAACAGTAACAAGTTACTTTACCTTACGCATCGCTTAAAAGAAGAACCTCCGGCAGACCTCGATGCTCCTACTTGTTCAAGATACATCAACCCTCCTCCTATTGCCTGCCCTACAAGTGAGGAAAATCAATCCAGCGAGGATGAATATATTCTTGGGCCCTAAGTAAAGAGTGAAATACAGTAAATCAAAACTGAACCGAACAAAAAAGGAAAAGTTGAAAACCTTGTGAACGCCTGAGGAATACAATAATCAACAAAGGAACTCAAGTAATACTATATACGCTTATCAACGTATAGATTTTTTTTATTTTGAAGTAATGTAGTTATTTATTCAACTAATTTTATATATTGTTAATGAATATTTTGTAATTAGTGAATTTTTATATTGTCAATTAAAAAAAATTTTGGTTTCAATAAAATTTAATACATTACAATGAATTAAATTGATAGTTTTTAATGAAACAAATGGTTCCTAATGCATTTTTATACAAGTTTCGCTATAGAAATTTGGCCTGAATATATAAGGACATTTCACGAATCCATGCGAGTGATGAAGAAAAGGTTATGAAATAGAGAACGAATTACTAATATCTTGAAGTGGGGATATATATATAGGTGGGAATATCGTACCAGTCAATTCGATAGTAACGTACGGGCAGTCGTGGTCGTACCTCTAGTTCAGTCCAGAGGGGACACCTCTCTCTTGGTTATTTGGTTGTATTCATAAATTTGGTATTCTCATTAACATTTCGCCTATGTCTTTTTAAATACTTTCTAAACCTTTATATTATCATATATTACTCTGATTGCCAAATTGGGTTGGAAAAAACATGTAAAAAAAAATTTTGAACCGAAAGATTAGTTATAAGGTCATTTCTATATTTAGTGTACACATGTGATATTCCTTTATTAGAAAACGATGTTCTTACCACCTTCGTTGATATCACAATGCTATCTTAACAGTAGAGAATAACAATAAAACAGCCACCAATAATTTATAAATATATTCTGTCAACTCTATCAACAACTGGAACGAAAAATGAAAGATCAAACTCAATAAAACAAAATATAAACAGATACTTTACAAAAAATATTCATTTTTTTTATTCCTTAATGGCGTCTTAAGGGAAGGTTTCAATTATTCTTCAACATCATCTCGAGTTCCTTAATTTTAGCATCCCCCTGTAAAATTTCGGACTTCAGTTTGGTTACTACTTCCAAATGTTCTTTTTCTTTAGTAATCAATTCCAACTTCGCCTTGGCTAAAGTCTTTTCCGCATGTTCTTTGTAGTCTTTAATTTTCAGTTTCCATCCGTCCACTCTTCTGCTATAATTTCTTATTTTTTTTTTCATTTCGTATTCGTTATTTTTTAACCCGTTGATGATTTCTTTCTCATTCTCAATTTTTTCTTTCAAACAATTATAGGAGAACTCCAAATTTTCTATGTGTATCTCAGTCATGTTGTAATTGATTTCCAATTCTAGACGTTTAACCAAAACACTTTTTAAAAATTCGGCCAATACTTCTTGGAAATCGGTTTCATCTGTCGCTTGTAGTTTCATCTCTTGTATTTGTATGGCATGTTTTAATTCATCTACCTCTGCCTCCAATGTCTGAATTTTCTCAGAGTAATTTTTTATTTCGATGTCCTTCTCATAAAGGAGCTCTTGGTCTTCCTTTTTTGGAAGATCTTCCGAAGGAGATTCAGGCATTCGAAATTTCTTCAAAATATCAATTTTATAAAAACGCCGAGGATTCGGTTAAATATTTGACTGACAACTAATAAGTTTCAGAATGACAGATTTTCAAAATATGTTGATATCAAGTTGGCAAATAGAAAAGTAGACCCTACATCCGTCAGACTAGACACTAATTTGATGACTTATTTAAACACAGCTAAATATTCACATTTAGTCTAAGTCTAAATATACAAGGATAACATGAATCCATGAGAGTTTAAAAAAAAAAGAGAGAGAGAGAGAGAGAGAGTGAGTGAGAGAGAGAGAGAGAGAGAGAGAGAGAGAGAGCAATAAAGGGGGAAATAATCAGTAGTGTTAATATTCTGAACATTTTCTAAACCTGAATATAGATTTTAAATAATAAAACACCTTTGTTTACAAGTAGATACATACATATATTAACAAAATACATTTTTTAAAAATCACTAGAATATTTACAAACTAATACGATGTCTACAATTTAAAAACCAAACAGAGGTAATCCACTTTGGTGTTAGAGATAAAATATTTACATTGGTGAAAATATATTGGGACTACTGGATAGCACTTTTTTGAATTGCAAACTTGTAAAGATGCAGCTTCCTGTCTGGAGATTCTCTATTAACTCGAGAATGATGATGATAAATAAGAGCAGCAATTGGGCGAAATTCATCAGGCCAGTCTTCGCAACAATTTAAGCAGTCTCCCACAAAATATCGTTGGCAAAGCGGTAAATCTGTAACAAATCACAAAATTATTTATTTGTAGATATGTCTTAACAGCAAAATAAATATATATTCCTTATAGTTTTACCTGCTAGAAATAAGAATTATAAAATACATTGTTAACTTACCGCAAAATATTTTGTGGGCACAAAGTTTTCCCTAGAAATTGGATATGACCATTTTCGTATTATTTCTTCACTTTTGGGGCTGTGGATGTAGGTAACATCCAGTGACTGCCAGTGGCACTCTTCTAGCTTTCACTTTCACAACTTTCCCTTCTAGTGTTTACTTGACTTTTGGTGATGACGCTGGACTAATTTATTCGGAAACTTGCAATTCTATTTACAGAGACGAGGGAGGCCAATTTGTATGATTACTCATCGGTTATTAGGCCTTGTTAGGCCTTTTTGACTAGGTGGTGTTGGTCAGATAGACGTAAATTTCGATGAGGTAATTTTTTACTATCTACTTTTACATGAACAATGTTTCTCTTTGCCAAATCCAAACTAAAGTTTGATTGACCGCTTCCCTTGATTTTGGTGACATTGTGCAAATTAACAATATTCACACAAAGGTTTGAAAAAATTAACTCACCAAAATGTACGTCTTCAATCTGACCTATACAATAAAAAATTTTCAATAAAGCTATTACTAGGTAACATTTTTTTTCAATTTTCAGATGTTTTGTCATTATTTATATTATTTTATCAAATTGCAATGTATAAAATATTGTAAAGCAAAACGGTATATTTGTGAAATTGATGATGGTATATATAATGTAAAGAGCAGAAGACAGATTTAAATTGAGAGGCCCGCTAGGGTCAAAAGTAAACTAATTGCCCCACAATGCTGGTGAAAATTAATAACATCAACACTTGTTTCTAAAAAGGAATCCCCAAAAAAATCAACAAAAAAATAATTATCCATTCTTTAATTATTCATGGAGACAAACGTAATGGTGTAATTAATATTATATTTATATATATAATAAAATGTATAAATAAATAAGGACCCAACAGATAATAAAACTAATGTGGATGAATTGAGGTCAAAAACTGGACAATTCAAAAATTTTATCATTTAGAAAAAACCAATTTTACTTTCTAGATTAAAATAAATGTCCCAATTTCTTAAGAAACATATAGTAATGATAATAATATTTTTTTACGAACGTTAAGTTTCTGTGCTAATCCTTTACCGAAGATAAATAAGTTCTTGTTAAAGTAGACGTGTCAGCTAAAGTATAACTTGAATTAAAATCTTTTTCCTGCAATGATTGGTATACATTTTAAATTATTTATTTAGCATCGGAAGATAAGTGTGTTCTTCTGAAAGTGGTGTAACTATAAAATGCCCCACTATCACAACAAAAAATATCACTCGCCAGCAAATCAAATAGGGATCCAGGTAAAAAAATTTTGTACTCTGGCTCTGTCTGAAAAGGTGGTAAGCTTGGAACATTTTATGCCCAAAGGGATAATTAGGCTTTTATTGCAGTTAAAAGGTCAAAGGTGGTACAATTCTAATCTAACTATACACTAATTCAAAACATTTCATGAGAAAGTTTTAGATTTTTGAATTGATTTGAAGAGAGTTGAAAAAGCAACATTAGAATAGAAGACTAAAAAAAATCAGATTTGATGAAAGTTAATCAGAGTATTAAAAAACAGATTTTTTAAGAGCGTGCAGTATAAATTGGTCATATATTGTATATTCGTATTATTTTACTATTTAAAAATTTCTTAAAGGCTTTGAAATTCCTCTGAATAGAGTGGGCTGGAAACTCAACAAAGACGAGGCCGCTAAACGTATAAAAATAAAGAAGCACTCATTGAAATAAACAAAGTAACCTATGTTTAATTGTTTTTGATTTGCGCTGTATGTTATTTTATTTTTTCCTAATTAATTTGTTAAAATGGATCATTTAAAAATTGAACGGTAAGAGTTAAGATAAATATTAATTAATTACTTAATTTTTTTTCTTTTCAGATTGGTACACTTAGATTTAAAAGGTGCCCCTCCTAAGCTGAATTATTTGGAAGAGGTATGTATATATAAACTATATTATTAAAGTTCTGCATTAATTAAAATCTTTTTGATTAATTAATTATTTTCTATAGTCGCTCTTTTAAATAAATTTTACTAAATTCTAATAAGTATAACGAAAAAATAGAGTAATAAAATTTAACTGTCAGTATTGTCAGTTTTTTGATATAATCGTATTTCATAATATGACGGGACTTTTGGGGGATCATATAGAATGTCTAGATATTCTACAAAATATTTCAGTCGTAAACGAACTTTGTGTAAAAGGTACACCTTTTTTAAAGTTTTTTTTTACAAATATTCCTTTGCAAATAGTGGCTGTAAATTTTAATATTTTTTAGTATACAGATATTTCAGAAAAGTACAGCACAACAGAGTTATGCTTATTTAAATGGGAGCACTTCATATTTTTTGCAATCCAGTCATTTAGCCAATTTCACCGATGGCGGCAATTGGGAATTAAATTGAAAATATTTTGGAGTTCAAACTCCTAGTGTATGAAAACAACCAAACATAGCGAAAATCTTTTACATATGCTACAAATCTTCAATTTGCAAAATAATTTTGGGGTTAAAGAAATATCATTACAAGGCTCTTAAAATTTTATTGGTGATCTAGAAGTCAAAATTTTGAATGTGTCAGTTAAAAAAAACATTCGATATGCCGCATCGTGTAAGGAGCAAAATATTTTTAAAGTATAGCCACTTCGAAAAAGTACCTTGGTAGAAGTAAAGACTATTCTCTTGCACATGAAATGCTGTGTTCATAATGCCTGTTTTAATACTTTAACAATAACTTATATACTGCGGTATTTCGTTGTAAAACAGTTATTTTTCAATATATTATTGCTATTCTTGAAACACGACAATTTTGTTTTCACCACCACATAAAAAGTATTTTTTTTGGCATCTAGACAGCCTCTTATACATAAGTGTGTTATAAATATTTGTTGTAGTTTTTTCCATTTATTAAATCTATTGGAGCTACTGGTATTTTGCTTGAATGGGAAGACACCTTTCCTTACTCCAAAGAGCTTGAGCCCATAGGAAGCTTAAATTCTTTCACTGAAAGCCATTACTCTACACAGGAGGCTTCTAGGATTTTAGATTTAGGTAACCAAATACACGGATGTTTTCTCAAATCCATTAAACAAAATTGTCTTTTGAATTTCTAGCAAAAGAGTCTGATTTAACCGTGATACCTTTAGTACAAACTTTTGGTCATATGGAATTTATATTGAAACATGATAGATGGAGCAATTTACGTGAAGTGTCAGATTATCCTAGTTCAATGTGCCCCAGCAAAAGTGAAGCTCTACCACTTATTAGAAGTTTAATCAATCAAATAGTTTCATTTCATCCTCATCTGCAGTATATTCATATTGGAGGAGACGAGGTAAGGCAAACAAGTTAAAATAAATGACATGGAGTGTTGTCATTTCGTTTACCTTGTAATGTAGAAAGATTAACAAAATTCTTCTCTGAGAAGAGGGAACATTTTTAAAAATGTCGTTTTTAGGTTTGGCACATGGGCTTCTGTGCAACGTGTAAAGAAAAAATACAAACAAATAAATATGGAAAGTGTTCATTATATTTAGACCACATAACTGCAGTGACGCAATTTATCAATAGCACTTACCCAGATCTTAAAATAATAGTTTGGGATGACATGTTTAGAAAGATTCATGAGAATATACTACAAGGTAAGTTAAAAAAATAATTCTGCCTTTGTTCATTTTTCCTTATTTTTTTTCTAGAATATAATATCGGAAACCTAGTTGAACTAATGATATGGCAGTATGACTCACATATGAATTTTTTTAATGATCCTAAGCTTTGGGAAAAATACGCAAACTTTTTCCCTAATATTTGGGGTGCATCGGCTTTTAAAGGGGCTACAGGCAGCGCTCAAATAACGCCTGTAGTAATACATCATATTGAAAATCAGGAATCATGGCTTCGAGGACTCAACATTCACAAGGAAAATATAAAAAATTTCAGAGGGATCATTTTTACTGGGTGGTCCAGATATGACCATTATGCAACGCTGTGTGAATTATTACCTTGTAGTGTACCATCACTTTGCATATGCTTAAGAATTTGGTTGGAAGGAAAATATTCTCAAGACTTAAATAAGTAAGATATAATTCTGATTATCTGGTTATTAAATACTTTTTTCTGAAAAGAAACACTCCATGTTTCCTAAGAATTTTTACCATTTTATGGCTAATTTGAATCGGGAAGATAAAAATTGGTTAGAATCGTATTTACCATTTTTTACGCCCTATTTTAATTTTTTATAAAAAAAGACTTCTAGTTTTATTATCTATAGAAATGCATTCATAACTTTTTCTCAAAATATAATCATATAGAAAGGGAGCATTTCAATTTTTTACATTTGTCTAATAAAGAAACATTCTCATATTTTAGTATTCTAATTTTTGTGGCTTATCTCAATAATCTATAAGAAAAGAATGTTCATTTTATTGCTAAATCTAATCGTCGATAGAAATAGTCATATTTCACAAATTTTAATCATATGGAAAAGAAATCAGTGTTAATTTTTCGCTAATTCTATTAGTTTGGAATCGAATGTTCTAATTTTATTGCCGATTCTAATGGTTAAGAAAAGAATAATTATAATTTTCTTGCCGAGTCTAAAAAAGAAGCATACCTATTTTTAACCAATTCTAACCATACAACCAAGTATCGACTTCTTTTCTATGAATATATTTACTGTTCAAAGATTTTTTTAGACTTTTACCAATTTTTGTAGATCTGTTGGAAACTTATTGGGATACAAAAACGATTTCCTCAATAATGCAACTTATCAACGAATTCCTTCTTCGGAAACATTTTCTTTTCCTGGTTCGAGAGTATTGGTTGTGATGGAATGGTTAGTTTTTTATAGAAACAAATATATGAATACCGTCAATGGAGACCAGTATGTATCTTACTTTATTAAAAAGGGGAATAATATTAGCTAACCAAAATTACGTTTTAGGTTCCAATCTTGGTGTAATTCTTGGCAGATTTCAAATAATTACACAAATCCGATGCAGTTAGACTCGATTTTACCTGTAATAAAAGCGTGAGTAAAATTTAGCGAGTGGTAGTGAACAAGTAAACTTTTATTTATATTACGTTTTTAGATTACTGGCAGAATATGCTGTATTGGAGGAGAATTTAAAGGTAAATTTGGATCAAATCTATTATGAACACACAGTGGAAGAAATAATAGGGACTCTTTTAATTCCCATGAAAGAGCATTTAATCAAATTAGAGTGCGATTGTGCTTTGCAAAGATCAAAAGGCTGTATAGTGAAACCTCAAAGCACATAAACAATTTTTTATATTTCGAAATGTTTATTCTCTCGAATTATTGTTGTGAATACACAATTTTCAAGTTATATACAGACTTTTATTTCTATAAATATGGATAGTTTGACGTGATATACATTTTCAAAGCAGCTATTAGTTGAACCCTTTGTATTTTCTTGTTTTCGCCCTGAAATACAAATGGATTAACTCCAGAACGCAGCCATTACTCCAACCGAAACCGGCTTGGATGTGATATTCCCCACCACCACCAAAGTGACCAACGCTCTCTGCGCTGTACTTCTCAAACATGACTTTATTTTCGTGAAACGCTTTGATGTTGGATTTCACCCACTTGTAAGCCATATCTTTCGCCAAATCTTGGGCTTCTGGGTCTTTACTTTTATCCAAACCTGGAACAAATATTAAAACAAACTGAAAATATGTCACTAAAGTAGCGTTCTCGTATGTAAAATGGTTAAAAATAAATGCCCGCTACAGAATGAATTTGATTTTGTAGATATTCCCAGCTAAGTAAGTATTTCATGTCATCGCTTCTAGCGTCTTGTTCATCGCTTGACTGACTGAGAGAATATGGATGGTTTTAGTAAAGTATCCTTTACTACTATTGTTCATGGAAGATTATAGTGTGTACTCTTAGTCATTAAACAAAATTAGGCGCGGGTGATCTTCCAGTTCTCCTACAAAGCATGCTTCGTTCCATTAAGTGATTGTTTAAAGCGCTGGTTAGTTATAATTTTAGATTATAGAGTTATTCTCATGTTCAGGATCAGGTTTGTGATTATTTTCACGATTCTCTCATGCTCATGTTGGGAAGATTTTCAGGTTTAAGTTCAGTAGGTACGCCACCATTCAAACTTTCGCCTTGATAATAAATTCAATTGGCAGGAGCTCAAGCATTGCCCCCGTGAGGGTGCTTTTCATCATCGCACTAGTAATGCTGAATCAGGTTAAGCTTTGGTTCGAGGTTACATAAACATCTTGTGCATTCAATGTATAATAATTATCACGCCAAAGTATTATCTTCAAATATTTGAAAAATAGTTTAATAGTACTTTTCCATTTTTAGTAGGTTGAATAGAGCAATAAAATAAGATTGGAACAGGATATTACATGACCCATATTTTCATATATTAGGTTACATGACTTGCAGTATCATCTATTACACTGCAAAATATTTTTGAGATCAAAGAGTATTATTAATTGTTACAATTAATCTAGTCTTTATTGGGAGTCACTATTCTTGCTTCGAAGATAGCAGACATGCCCAAAACTTGTAAGCACGTAACACAAACTTCATAAAAGAAGCTTAAAGGAGATGTTTATAATACTTATGATTTACATTTCCAATTAAACTTCAACCTCTTCTCTATGTCAGAAAGAATTTCTGGATTTGACGATTCTTATATTTGTTTATTTAAAAAAACGAAATTTAAAGAGTTAAAAGTACAAAAAACAGATTTTAAATCATGAACTGGTGTGACATCATGTCGCGCTCTGTAGTGGCTATAGATGTAAAATCTTGTAAAATTGTTGAGTATCAATTGATTTAAAACCCCATGGAAATGATTTGGAACAAAATAGCCAGAACTTTGCAGAATTCAAATTTCTTATACTAATTATAAATTATATTATGACAGTCTTACCTATAATTATCAAATTTTGATAAGGTGACCAAGCGTTTGGAAAGTCCCATTGTTGCCCTGTGGGAAATAATGAAGATGGTATTCCTCCTCTGTAACGATCGATACCCATTTTTTGTAAATATTTTACAGTTCTTTGTCCCATCATTTGCCTCTCTTCGTCTTCAAATGCTCCAGCCCATAATGGTGTTAAGTTACTAGCCCAAAAATACCTCCTTGGCTTTTTAAGTTTTATATCGTAATCGTACCTAAAGAAAAAAGATACAAGTAATTTGTTCCTTTAGGGACAAATTGTCTAGTAATGTATTTTTACGTACCACGTTCCATCTTGCTCATGCCATAGAATGGCCTTGATACTTTCTCTCCATTTTTCCAAGTTTGCTAACCAAAATCTTGCTGATTCGTCATTTTGTAAGATTAGGTGGAATTTATAAAGGGCTTTAAAACCTTTGAAAAGAAAAGCATTTAAATCCACAGGTACATTTCTTCTTGTGCTGATCATGTGTAGTTCGTGTGTTGGTTCTCCCCTTTTGTCGAACATCCAACGACTGGTGAAATCCCAGCCACTTTCTGCTCCGCTTTTCAGATCTATGTAACACTCGTACTACAAAAAAAGAGTCATTATTTTTACAAATTTAAAGTATAATAATTTCTAGTACTTTTTCTTCTTCAGTTTTGTGTTCGGAACAGGTTTCGATATCTTCTAAGTATGACTCAGGTCTTGGAGTGTCACTCTCTGAGTCATAATGTGCTAGTTTGTATTCTTTTCCATCTTTTTCTATTTTCGTCGCCCTTTTTTCTAACCAGAACATAAGTTCTTTATCTAATGTATGAATATTATTTCTCAAAAATTCGAAATCTTTAGTAAATTTCACGTAATCTGCAACCATAAGACTGACAAGCGGAGGTTGCGATCTATTTAAATAATATATTCTGCCTCCGTTTGGAATAAAACCATATCTTTCGACCATGGAAAGTAAATTTTGGACAAGACCTTTGGCTGTTTCAAACATGTCACTTAATAATAAACCCTTTAGGATCCAGTACGAGTCCCAGTAGTAGTACTCTTTAAATCTCCCACCGGGTATAATAAACGGATGCTCAACGGGTATCAAGGAATGAGTATCTGGGTGATCAAGAACATGATATGATACTTTTCTTGTTAATGTAGGCCAAATATCTATGATGTTTTGAGCGAAATTTCTGACTACGGGGTCTGAGATTTCCTTAATAATTTTTGGTTCTTTCTTAAAATCCCTCGGATAAACTTCGTCCAACTCTCCGATAGCTTTAAAATTTTGATAGACGAATTCTTGTATTTGTTCTCTTGATGGATTATCATCATTTTCAGCCATTAAGGTTTGGAACTTTTTTAAGGTGTCATTAACTGGATTTATCATGGCCATATCTACGAACGTTTTTGAATCATTGAAGATTTTTGCTGTTTGAACTACATGAAGCAGGTCTCCTTGGCAGTATATTGGGCTGTAACATGACTGCTTGTGTTGTGAAATTGAGAGATGAACAAGAATTAGAGCTGTTAATAATGTTAATAATTTCATCTCTAAAAGGAAATGAAGTTTTAATATTTTTATGGATGCTGATTACATTTTTGATTCTTACCATTTGAAAAAGTTTGTTGTGTTTTTAAATATGTTAATGTTCATTGATTTACTTAAATTTTGTGAAAGATATGGAAGAAATGAAAATTGACAGTAAATTGATTAAGAAAGTCAAAGATTTTGACAGCATATTTGAAAGAAAAATGAACGATTATTTTATTTAAAACTGGAGCCAAAACATTGTTAACTTTAAGTACGAAAGCTGCTATTGGCCGAGATTTTTCGAATTGTTTTGTATTTCCGATTTGGTTTTCGTGAGCTGACTTAATGTTGTCCTTAAGATCAATTATTTTTTATTTTAAATTGATTAAATATCGCTTTTATTTCTGTGATATTCCATAGATACCGGATAAGCATGTTGGTTGTTTTCCTGTTGTGTGATGTTCTATGCTGGGCTTTTACTACCCTTTGATTATGAAAATGGAATAACTGGAACTCAGATTTAGTTATTATTTCTGTGGGATTTTTTCTTCTTCATCATTATATTTAGAAACGATAGCACGAAATACTTGTCTATAAGTAAGATAGGATTCCTAGTACTTAAACAGTTGACATTGTCTGTTCGTCTTATTAAATTTAAGAAGCTCATGTAACCTATAAAACTATTTTTGTTGGTGTACTAACCATGAATACATCTGTTAATAAACTAGTGAGTTTGAACACAATTATCTATATCTGAGATATCCGACAGTGTCCGTTTTCCATGCTGTAGAATTTGCGCCAACTCTTTTTTTTGTGCCATATAACGAAAGTCTCATTAACTTATCTCGCCCAAAGTTTTGGTCTCTTCTTCTTTTAGTACCTGAATATTTTTTACTAAAACACAAACATGACACTAAACCAGAGAACATCTGCAAATTGTACAGGAGCACAAAGAGTACCAAAAATTGTTCAGATAGGAATAGTTAAAATAATTGTAAAACAACAAAAATCTAATAGAAAAATTGTTTAACGAATACAGGAATTAGATTTTTAAAGAAATAATAGGGAAAGGTTCGAAAATATAGGATTGGAAATCTGTATTTCAAGGGAAATTTAATATAGCCCTGTCAAAATTACCATTGAACATGATCATCTAAGTCGGTTCGAACACTTAATAAGGAGAGAAGACGACATCTCAATAAAACAAAAAAAATAGGAAAAATAGAAGAGAGATAGACCGAGAAAGGCGTGCGAGCTGCTACCAAGAAAAGATGATTGAGGTGAGAAAAATGTTAGCACAGATGGAGAGAGCCCTGTGTTAAAAAATATCAGAAAACTTAACTATAATATAATTCTACAACGAAAGATATGAAATCTAGGATTAAGTAATTAATAGGTATACACTATACACTATACATCTGATAAAGTAACCGAGATCAGCTTCTGTCAAGAAGAAGAAACTACATCAGGAGTTAGTAGCAGAGTTGGTGATACCATTTGGAATAACAGGGAGAAGAATATAGGAAGGCACATAAAAACAAACAAATTGGAAATAATTTGATACAAAATATGTGTTAAAGAGTCATTTTGATAATGACTGGAGGAATGTAGGAATTTAGTAAGAGAACGATGTAATAGAAGTGGGTGCTTGCTCATTATCATAATGTAGATCACCACAGGTACTTTTGTAAAGGTTTGCCGAGCGAAGCAATAACCTGGTTCTTACAATAGATTTGTTAATGAAACACGTTGGATTAATTAGTCGATAGCCATAGTGTTTTAATAAGGAAAATCGGACCAGATTATCAGGCTTTCAGACCTGGAGCTCTGATTCTGGGGGACGCCCAGTATATAAGTATACTTATAGGTCACTCAAATCACAAAGAAACTAACTGAACTTTTTCTAACTTATTTTTTGGGTGAGGTAATGTTGAAAATTACTAATAAAAATGAAGAACAACGAGTGAATTTACAATACATCAAAATAAATTAGAAATTTGAATAATTTTTAAGTCTCTCCGAGTTCTTAAGTAAACCGTTTGACTTTATTAACTAATTCAGAAAAGTAACGGCAAATCATAACTTACAAAATTTAACAACACTGAAAATACTTGATCACGATGGTACTTTTCGAGACAGATGTTCAACTACAAGTGATTCCCGAATTCGTCTAACTTTTTAAGCTGAACTTTTAGAGATTTTTGTTGTTACCGATTTTTTTTGACTTTCGGTCGTTACAAAACTAACCATGACCCTCAATTCAGAGAATTATTGAAGGGATAACAATTTGAACAACAACTTTTTTTACGAAAGGAATCAAATCCCTAAAAACCTTTCAGTTGTAAATTCAGGCTTCTCCAACTATACCCATTATCTCTAAATTATAACCGTAAAACTCATCTGTAGTATCATTTGAAGCGTCAACTTTTAGTAATGTGTCTTTAAAAATGAAATGTAACACCTGTTATTTGATTTTGAAATTCTTTGTATATTTTTCCCGAAAAAACCCTCGAGGACCCTTGTATTTAAAATGTTTATAATTCTCAGGATGGATCGTTTTTTCGGCTATTGAATTTGTAAATTTGAAAATAACTCCAAGAACTTTTATTGAAATATTCCTAGAACAATAGAAATTTAGATTTAGAAAGATTTGATTTTGCTACAAAGTCGGCACTGTTCAACGATAATATTATGTGGTAAAACAACTTTCAATTATAGATATACAAAATAATATAAAGTTGGAGTGCTAATAATAATATGACTTAAATAACGAGTTACTGATATATTTATTACGTCGATATTCCTAAAAAATGAGTAAACGCTTTGTAATATATCAAAGAATAATTTAGAAATTACTTCATAGTTATTGTTTTATGATAATGTTCCTTGTCATTATCGAACCTGCTACTCGGCATTTCAAAATGCTTGGTTCGATTAAGAGTAAATTGCGAAACGATCTTTTCCTAATAAATATGTGTTTTACTTTCGGCCGTTTAAGTAATTTAGTACCATGGAAATCCAAATATGCAAAGATAATTTCTATTTGCGAACCCATTATTTTAATTCTGATGATAGGTAAAGTACTTACCACGAACGCTAAAGATGAGATTGGTGATAATACAAATCTTAGATTTTATACATTCCTTGGCTTCATAATGATTAGTTTCGCTTATATGCTGTTACATTTTATTTCGTCATATTCAGTACTGGTTCATTCACAGAATTGGAAAGAATTGACATATAAAATAAAATCTCTGGAAAAAAAAGTGAAGAATAATAACTCGTCTATGATTTATGGATTTTTGGATAGTTTATCCTACTGTACCGTTTATATAATTCAATGGCTATACTTGATACTAACAACCCCGAAAATTTCTTATATTTATTGCGTATTTTTAATTTTAACATTTAATAAATTTATCACAACAATTGTTTTAACGATCGGACTTACAAAATATCTAAATACGAAGTTGTATTTGTTACGGCAACATCTCAAATCTGTTAAAAAACCGAGGATGACAATTAGTAGGAATAAAGAATTCATGGATATCACTAACATTACACTTGCCTACAAAAGAGTTCATTCCATCATTGTAGATTTTAATTTAATTTTTGGTCATCATCTGTTGGATATAATATTTATACTGTTTTCTGAATGTATCTTTACTTTATCGTTTTTCTTCATCGTGGGCTCCAATAGTTCTTTCGAAAATGGTTTTATAATATTATTTCTAGGAAGCCACTTGGTAAGAAAGTACTTTTTATATTATCGGGTATTTAATAATTTCATTCGCTTGCTGCCACTTTTCCTTTTAGCTTTACATATTCTCATACCTTTCATCCTATTATTTGTTTTTTTATCGATTAAATTATCTTAGGTTGATTTGTCTATTCTTTTAGTTTAAAATTAAATCCCCCACAATAAATATTATAATCTTATGAAGATTTTCGTATTTATTTAATATATAGACAATAATAACAACCTGTTTTGTTTATTTTAGTACTTTATTGTTAATTGCATAATATCCTGTGAAGATACTGAAAATAGTGCTAAAAAGCTGGAAAAGTTCTGTAGAATACTGCAGATGGAAGTACAAGATTTACATATCAAAAAGCAAATAAATGATCTTGCTAATTTTATATCGACATTACCTTTATCCTTTTGGCTTTCCGGATATTTCAAAATAAACAGAAAACTCATAACAAGTATAATCAGTGGAATCACAACGTATTTGATTATATTTATACAGTTTAAAATGGATGAGTGTGATTAGTGTTGATTTCTGTTAGTTTATGTTTTAATGCACCACAACACTTAGAATGAATTCGTTACAATTATTTTTGCCAAACATTTTAGAGCAAATAAAAATAAAAATTAAAAGTTTGTTTTTTACTTGTTTTTCCTTAAAGTATTTACCATTGTTAAAAGGATTTTATTGTATAAAAAATATTAAGATGGCCTTGTAAGTAAGACACTTAAATTGATAATTTTATCGTCAAATTAGTACGTTTTTAAAATACATACAAACTCATGGAAAAGAATACCAGTCCACAATTACCCAGAAAAAAAATATTGAAGAAAAAAATTAAGATTCAAATTATATCTAAAGTGGATTGAAAGATAGAAAATGATATAAAATCCATGAAAGTCACCTTACGAAACCAAATCTTATAGACCAATTTGGAAAACTGCGGAAAGTCGAGATAAGTATAATTTATCTTTCATATTTATTATGAATAATTTCCACAAAGTAAGATTTGAAACAAGTAATTAGGTCTTGTATTTTAAAAAGATAACTTCATAAAATATCCAAAATGTGTTGGAGTTTCGTGCGGTGATATGGACTAAGGGGTAAATTAAGAGAAATCACATTTATGGTTACAATTTTTTTAATGAATTTAAATCATCATATGAACAAACTAACTTGGATATTTGTGTCTATTTTAAAATCTGCTTACTAATATAGGTATTTGGTTGTAAAAAATGTAATATTATAAAATGTATTAAATCATTACATGTATTTCAAATCAATATTTATTTGTTAAAACAGTTAGGAATTGACTTCAAAGTAATTAATATTAGAATTAGAATAATTAAAAAGAAATCGATAATGGATATTCACGAATTTAAAAAGATTTTTCCAACTAATTTTACTTGAATGAAAATTTTATTGTCACATAGTGTCTATTTTTACTTTGATTTACTTGACCTTCGAATGGAACTTTGGTTCAATTATTATAACATATACATATTTACGTACATTTAAGTACGTCTATTTACGCCTCTAAATAATATGTCTTAAAAATTGTATGTATAATATGTCTGAAACAGTCAAATGGGATTTTTTTAATTAGTTTGCCAAAAAAATTATTCTTCATAAAAATTTCTGATCACATATAAATCAATAATTATGAATTAGTGATCAACATTATTTCAATGGAAATTAGAAGAAAACTACCATCTAAATAAATACAATACAAAAAAATTAATTATTCAAGATCACAATCCTCTTCACTTTTCGATTTAGAATCTATACCCAAATTAATAATAAAATTGTCCCTATCTTCGTCTATAACAGTTTCTGTTTCCATAAACTTTTCTTCCCACTTTATCGCGTCATCACTACTTTTTTCCATTCATTAGCACTATTATAATTTTTCTTATTAACGAATGTCGTGCTTTTCCATCAAAAGTTTTCCGTTCGTTTTTGTGTTTCTTCAACGAAAATCCATTCATTTTGTTACTTTCCGAAGAAAATCTGGTGTATCCTGTTTCTTTAAATTTTCTCAGAATGTTCAGCATTGTAGGCACAATTTTGTCATTAATAAATGTATTCATAATTATTCTACGCAGCACTTTCTTATCTGCATCGTCTATGTCGGTTTTAGGCTTATATTTATTTTTAGTTTTTTTTTGGCGATGTAAAAGATGAATTGGTACCAGCATCTATTTCACTTTTTTCCTTGACAATTCTTCGAATACTTCTTTCAGAGACCCCCGTTGCAGCAATAATTTATCAAGTGGAATTTTGAGACACCATGAAGCATTTTTCTTCCACCATATATTTAAAAACATTAGCGATTACTTCGCTAATTTGACTGTATAAAATATGATTGTTCAATTTACTTTTAAAAGCCACCGTTAGCTAATTCGGCACTGGACTACTACGTTTACATTACATAAAGTACTGATTAAAGAGCTCTAAAAGGTTATGAATTTCGTGCGCATCTCGAGGACGGTACTTCTCATCGGCCACTACTCGCTCTGTTTTGTTGTAACTATTTTCACTATATGTACGTATCTAAACCAAATAATCAATAAAATTTGTAATTTCTAGGTTTAGACATATTTTGTTCAATTACTACTGGTATTAAGTTTGATATTCAGTATAGTTCCATGGAACAATTAATGTGTGAAGAAAGAACTATTAAATCATTTTTTTCAAACAAATTCCATTTAATTTGAAAAAAAAATAAAACTAAAACGTTCATTAGTTTAATTGGCAATCGTTTTCAAAATATGTCAAAATAGGTTGTAACATCCTGTAATTCGAGACTAAAAGGAAAAAGTAGCATTAAGGAAAATAAAAAAAAATGATTTATTTAGAACTATTTTCACTCTAAGCTTTCCCATATTTCTACATGAGCTTTTAACCTAATTTATTTTTTTATTACTGTATTGTTTTCATTAAGTAACATTTTCATATTATTAAGGAAACAAATGCTGGTAATTTATATGGACGAAAATTACCAGATAGCCATTTCTATATATATTATACTTGAATGATTAAAATATCGTTGGCAAGTATGGTTGAAGCATTTACTTATCCGAAGGAATCTTCTAATCATGATGTTGTACTTTTGAGAGTGTTATGTATGCTTAGTGCTCTACTAGGAATGACACCATGGGATCATGGCAAAAATATATTGCAACTAATACTCATAATTTTAGTAATAATTATTAGTGTTGTCAGCATGTATTTTGAAGTACCGTATGAGACAAAGGACAAAACGTTAAGATTTTTGTTTAGTCTAATGGGATTTCTAATGGGTGCCCTGCATTTACTCGGGATTTATGAGATCGCTAAGAAAAGGAAGGCTTGGAAAAAAATTATGGACAATCTATATACGGTTGACAAAAGAATGGGTCGAGTAAAAGTTTCTATTATTTCCATGTTCCTAAACATTTTTTTCTTTATATTTGCCATAATCATCTCTTTTACATTGGTGTATTATTTAAACACTCAGTTTTCTACGGATATTCCACGTATTTTGATTGGAATCTGGACATTACATAAAATTTCAACTTTTGACATGTTAATCATTCAAATATTAAACGTTCTGTACAAAAGACTAGATACCCTCAACCAAAACACAACAATATTAGATAAAAGTACATCAAGTATTTCAGATAGAATAGAATTCATGTTAAAAAACTTCAAAAAAATTTACTTCGCAGCTGAAAATTTTAATAGATATTTTGGAAAATACATATTTGTACGGATTTGTATAATGTTTCTGGAGCTGTTAGGACTTTCTGAATGTATTTTAAACTTGATTTATAATAACGAATCTGCCGATATTTTTCTGATTAGCTCTGTTCTCTATATACTTCTGAATTTGGTAAGTATTGAAATTATCGTTGTAGTGGTTATTTGTTTCATCGTTTTAAGTTTATCGTTTGTTAAAGTAGTTTCAATAATTCAGTGAAAAATTGCATTTTATTCAAATCGAGAATATCACGATATGTTAATTAATCTAATCCACGATGTTTTGTATCACTGTTTCAATGATTGTTGGAAACGTGTAGGGTATTATCTAAAAAAAGTAGTGGTAGAAATCGTTCGTATCGTGTAATAATTGCCGAGAATACATTTTTCACTCTTCCACATCCCCAATAATCGATCATTTTAAATTTCTAGGTGTATTAAAATAAAAATTTATATTTAGAACGTTTAACAAACCATAGTTTTTACTTGACTGAGTTATTAGTGTTGCCGGCTGTAGTTACTTTTCGGTAAATAATATTTGTATAGATCTAAATTTGAAAACGGCCGACTTTAGAAAAAACATTTATAATACATTTTTATTCTGCACACGTTTTTTTACATCATCCATATATATATATATATATATATATATACAATATGTCTCAGTAAGTTGGAACCATATGGGAAACTTTTTTATTATTAATTTCAGGAAAAAAAGTTATTCTTTATAAAAAGTTCTGCATTATCTAAAACCTAGAATACAGTCATCAAATATCAAATTTTTTCAGTGGTATACGAGGTTTGTCGAAAAATGTAAATTTTGCTCAAGAGTAAAGTACCTTTATTTTTGACAATATCGAAAAATGTTACTAAAAAAAGTTGATCAGAATTAAAAATTACGTTTAAATATGCAAGTACATCCATTTAATTTAAAACTTCAGATTATTTTATTTTTTACTAATATTTCTATTTTGAATGAACATTTATCTCTTGTGATTACGAAACACATGATAACCTTTTAGTTTTTCGATGTTTTCTAATAATTTTGCAATTAAAACGCGTAATAAGTGCATATTCATTTATTTTGCAAATAATAAAATACAAAATTTTATTAATGTAAATGGATGTACTTGCATATTTAAACGTAATTTTTAATTCTGATCAACTTTTTTTAGTAACATTTTTCGATATTGTCAAAAATAAAGGTACTTTACTCTTGAGCAAAATTTACATTTTTCGACAAACCTCGTATACCACTGAAAAAATTTGATATTTGATGACTGTATTCTAGGTTTTAGATAATGCAGAACTCTTTTTATAAAGAATAACTTTTTTTCCTGAAATTAATAATAAAAAAGTTTCCCATATGGTTCCAACTTACTGAGACATATTGTATATATATATATATATATATATATGTGCATTATTTTCGCGAACACTCTATATGTTCTATTTTTATTTAACAGTCCACTATAGGCTCCAGCTGCATCAGGAAAGAATCAGATTCAATTGTAACATCAGATTTTAATATATTTAGCTATATCCTCTTGAGTATTTATTTTTCTTGTCGTTGGATCAATAATTTAGTCAACAGCAATTTAATTAATTTACATGTTTACACCATCTAATATCCAATACATCTCATTAAAGTTCAAGCATTGTCTAATTGAACATAGTCATTTAGTAATGTTCTAACTCTAGCAAAATGTGTTTAAGGAAATTTAGAAAATTTAGTGATATATTGTTTTTTAAATTTTATTACAATTTTGCATCACTTTTTGGTATAACACCTTTAAATTTTTCGAAAAATGGATTATTGTATTACATTTGTTTCTTAATTGTTACTGGTTATTCATTGTTAGAAACAATGCTATTTGTGTATTCATGTTTCTTAAATGGAATTGCTTCTGGACAACATATCCAACTTTATAACGTGTTGTTTTGTGTATTGATAACCTTTTTTAATATTACTTGCTTACGTGTATTTATTTTTTATAAAAACTACTGGAAATCATTACTTGCAAATATATATTTGATTGATAACCTATTGGGAAGGGCTAAACCCTTGTCTAAGCGTTTATTGTTGCAGGTTATAGTCAGTTTCTTCTTTTCATTTATATATCCAATAATAATACATTTTTCATATTCCAATGATACGATTAGCACCACTGAGTGGTATATTAGTCAAAACACATTCGTTACTTTTGCGAAAGTTATTCTGGTAGATATTCTATTTCTTTTAATTACAGTGTTTCTCAGAAATAAACTAAATAGCCTTATTAAAATGATTGATATGGCTGTAAAGAATAGAAGACAGGATATATTAGTTAGAAACAAAATCATTGTTGAATTAAAAGGAGTTAAAAATATTTATATACTTATCCATGGTGTTGTAGAGGAAATTAACATTATTTTTGGCAAGTTATTGCTGTTAAGAATGGGCATAAATTTTGTTGAAATTTTGTTCACCTGCCAATTTATTTTGTATAATAAGGAATTTCAAGGTCATTATTTTGGGATTTATATGTTTCTACAGGCTCCGTATTTGTGTACGAATTGTGTAAGTTTCCTTTTTTATATAATTTAGATAATTATAGAGGTGAACGATATAAGAGTTATAAATGGTTAAATTATATAGAAGATACTTATTTTAATGACCAATAGTCTATTCTCAAATTTTAGATCCAATGAAAAATGCTCTAATATTGTAATATGTATTGAGGCCACTATTCATTTTATTTAATATGGACCAGTATACTTCTCTAACTAAACTACATTCATAATTAAGAGTCACCAAACGTAGACAAACACGATACAAATACGTGAACAGTCTCTGAAAATTTTATTGCCGATTTAAAAATGTGGGGATTTTCGCTCATTTTCTGCCTTTCACGTGGCGAGCATGTATTTTGCATTTGTTTACCCTGCTGCATCTCAGTTTTCAATATATTTTAGATCTAGAGAGGATATATCTTAGTGGCTATAATAATTCCTATAATTGTACAAAATACAAAATATTTGGGACATTGATACAAAACATCGCGGATGAATATCATGGTAGAAGAAAATATATGCAATTTCTTCTAAGAAGAAAAGAAAACCAAAGTAACGTATGGTGTTACTACGATAGTATAGCAAACTTAAGGTTGCTAACACTAGGTGAAGAACATATACATACAAGAATCATTATCTAGATTATGGATTCTAGTTAAAAAACACAAATGAACAAGACCTTTATTGGTTAAGGTAGAAAAAACAATCCATAGTTCTGTTAATATATATTCTAATTTAAATCTAATCTAAGAGAACAGATTGAAACTATTTTATGCGTCATCTAATTCCAACCAATATGTGTAGTTGTATTCTTATTTTGTATACTTAACCAGTATGTCGTTCGATCTTCATCAGATCTTGCTTTGAGATCCTGCAAAAGTTACAGATTTAGTTTAATAAACTTCATTTTTTAAACATCCTCAATACCACTCTCACAATTTTGAAATTTCAAGTATTTCAAGTGCGACATATCTGCAAAAATGAAACAATATACAGGGCGTTGTATATAGACATCCAAAGAGCAAATAATAAACGTTTTCAGATTTTTTCTACTTTGTAGACTATATAGTTATATTATTTTTTTTTAGATTTTTGTGCTACGTTGGATAATATCCTGCGAGGATGTCGAAAAAGCTGGGACCAAATTAGCGGTGAAGTGCAAAGTTTTGCTTTCCGATATAGAAGAGCCACGTTTGAAAGAACAACTTGACGATTTGGCAAATTTTATAACGGCTTTACCACTGCGTTTTTCAATAGCTGGATTTGTCGAAATAAATAAGCGACTGATACCAGGTCTCTTGGGAGGTATCACGTCTTATCTTATTATATTAATACAGTTTAAATCGCAAAAAGAGTGTGAATAAATTTGCTGCATTAAATGTTGATAAGCAATCTTTTTTTCAATTTTTACCTTCCTTTTCCTGAAAAGTGAATAGATGTTTAAAATCTAGTCATTTTAAACAAGCTCAAATAGTTTTTGCTCAGTCGGTGTGTTCTTCAAACAAATTATGACTCAAAACGACTCAAAACTTTGCTGATAAAATTTTTAATTAATTAATGGCATTGTTCCTAATTTGACTATTTGCGATTGTACTTTCTTTCCGTGACTAATTTATGGATTGACACCTCTCAGTGGAACTTCCCTTGCAATATTTTAGAAATATTTTTCGAAAATAATTTAAGTTAAACTTTGACAAAGATTTGTTACGACCCCTTTGTAGACACTAGCTTTTTGTTTGAAACGTTCAATACATTATACATATGATACATTATATTTTTGTTTTTCTCAATATTCGAACAGATATATCCGTTAAAACTATAAATTTTCATGTTCTTTTAAGAATTTAATTGTCTCGATTCTTTTCAAAATTGCACATGTATTTACCACCCTGTTCGATTCTAAATTTTTAATTTCAGCAAGATATATACATAAATTGCAATTCTAAGAGAAGACATACAAAGTAAGTAACAAAACCATCGAAACGGGAGATAAACGAAAAAATTAAGCACAATCAATAGTGAAGGAATAAAAAGCAAGAAACTAATCAAATGAAGAAGTAAAAATAATCATTATTCGAGAGAGGAAAGAGAAACTGCAGAGAAAAGATGTTAAAAAAACAGAATTTGAAAAGCAGAAGTACAACAGCATGAGTAAACAAAAAAATAAAAGGGAAATGAAAAATCAAATAAATGAAAGGAGTAAGAAAAAAGAAGAAATAACAAGATAGAAGAAATGTAAATGGAAGAGGATAAGTAGAATAAGCACGGGCGGAGAATATTTATAAAAGCAAAATAAACAACATGAACAATAAGAGAAAAAGTAAAAGATGCAATACGAACCGAAAATTGTAGTTCTTAGTAGAACTAGGTTAATGTTAGTACTCTTTTCTCTTCTCTCCATTACTCCATTACTTAGTAGCAAGAATTCTTGGTTGTTTTGTTTTCTTTCCTTCTTCTTTTCTTCTTCCGGTATATGACAGATGTCGGATCTGACTTTTTATCTTTTATTGAAGTTGGTCTAGCCGGTGTGTGATTTCATAAAAAATAAATTTTTAATTCTGCTTTCTTTATTTCTCCAGTTTGACATTTCTTTTTACTTTTTCGGATGTTCTTATTTTCTAATTTCCCACTATTAGTGGGTTCATTTTTGTGGATCCTGGTATGGAGGTTATCCCTTAGTCCACACTCATTATGGTACTTCCCTTTAATTGCCCCTGTAAGATTTTTCTTGCATTACTCCTTAAGCCTCACAATGTGTGGCCAGAGGTGCCTCTTTTGCCCATTCTGACATCTTGTTGGATGTCTTTTTGCTCCCTTTTGTTTAATGTTAACAGTCATTGGTTTGATCTCTGCTTGTCTCCTATTCTCTAATATTGGTCGTTCAGGTGTGCGGAGTGGAATGGCTTGCTGACATTACTGACCCTTTTCCTTAACTTACCATGCCTATTTACCCCATTTCTCTTGGTAGTTGATGGTAGAATTTTATTATCCCTCCACCGTTCTTCAGTAGTCACTTACATTCACCAAGCATTTTATAATGCAGTTTACCGTAAATGGTCCTTTTTGTCTAATCGCACACAGTTAGCCCAACATCTTGATGTTGGTTTTAATTTTATTTTCAAGTTTTAAGTATTTTTCATGTTTTTCGTTTATTCTTTAACAATGTTTTAACTTTATATTGTTTATAAATTTATTTCATGGCCATTTTTCACCAATATATTGATTTCCATTCCTGTTTTATTAAAATTAGGTAAGTTTGGTAGTATGTGTTTAACATGATAGAATTGCATTGTACAATTTTTGTAACTTAGTTTTAAATTTTTTCTGATCTGAAGATGACTTTAATAAGATGAAACTAGTTGTTTTTGATTATTAATAAAAATTGTTATGGTATGATTTTGAGTTTCCTTTGATCATTCCACGCACATTTGAGCAGTATGTACGGAAAAAAATTTTTTTTTCCAAATTAACTATAATAGCAAAAACTTGTCATGTTTTAGATTATTTTCTATATCTTATAATGTATATTATTAGCTTAAACGTCAAATTTAATATTCCTTTTATTTTTCTTATAAGTTATGTTTTTATACAAAGCGAATTGATGCTTATAGACAATCTGGTAGTTGCAGTAACAGAGATCTCTAGTGAGAGATTATCAATACTAATTGATTTTTGTAAAGTGTTTTCATTGAAGAAAAAAATACCTGAAAATGCCTTATGGGAAATTAAAGTTAGTTACAAAAAGTTTTACGATGGTATCCAAAGTTTTAATGGTTTGTTTGGAAAAATGATGGTGCTAAAATTATGTGTTCATAGTGTGAACAATTATAAGTATTTTATATTTAGGGAAACTTTTCAATATATTGTTTTGATTCCCTATTTTTGAGCCCATTTTGTAAGTATATTTCCACCTAGGACTATCATCCTGGTTCTAATTAATATAATCTAATAGCTATACCAAAATAAGCATAATTATCTAACACATTCTGTACAAAATTGAATGAAAAAATTCAGTCGTTGCAGAAATATTAATAAAAACTTTATTTTTTGGCGTCTTCTTTAGAAAGTACTTGGTTACTTAAAAGAGATTTCAGGATCTAACTTAATTTTAAATTTCTCCTTTTACAGGTAAAATAATGACAGCAATAATAAAAATAAACAAAAAATTAATTAATTATTGACAATGTTGTAAGGTCAATATTTTTGATGTCCTTTTTCAACATGGCCTCACGGCTTATTCTATAATTTTGCAAGCTTGGTACCAAAGTTCTCTAAACAATTTTTTAAAACATCAATATATCAATATATGAAGATATCAATAAAATAGCTTATCCACAATTAAATACGAATTAAATATTAATTATTAATGGTATTAGGCTATTTTTTAACCTTAATTATTTGACTAATACTAACACGCACTAATAAATGAAACTAATTCTTAATTCCGAACCTCAATATATTTTTGTCAGTCATTAAATGACATACAATATGAGATCTGTCAATGTAGATATAACTTTTTTCAAGTTATATTATTTATTGGCCACTTATGTTTGTGTTATTCCATGCAATATCAAGAAAAATCAATACAAGTGTATATTTACATGTATTTTATTCGGTATTACATTACTGGCTTTTGTACACGATTCTTTTTCTATATTAGAAGTAATGGCTAAGGAAATACAAATATTTTATTGCTTAATTATTACTTTTTCCACTTGTTTTGTAACAGTTTCATTTTACGAAGCAATAACAAAAGACGAAAATTTTAAAGAAATCTTAAACAGTATCAACTACATCGATGGAAGATTAGGAATTATTAATTTTTCCAAATTTTGCGTATTTATAAAAGTTATTCATTTTTTTGCTACGTTTGTTCTAATTATATTATTCGGAGCTTTCATTTATAGGTATGATATAGCAGTAATTTCTCATATAAATATAGTTGTCATGCAAAGCAAAATGATAATTTTAAATACATTACTAGTGGAATTGATAGATATATACAAAATCAG
The DNA here is from genome assembly GCA_951812935.1 of Hermaeophaga mercurialis. Classification (NCBI taxonomy): domain Eukaryota; kingdom Metazoa; phylum Arthropoda; class Insecta; order Coleoptera; family Chrysomelidae; genus Hermaeophaga; species Hermaeophaga mercurialis. The sequence goes on from OX638363.1 coordinate 3,349,151, forward strand.
ATTGCTGCACTTAATTGATTTTGTCGAATCTTTTAAATCTAGAGGAAAATTGCCAGGTAATATTACAAGTGAACTTAAAATTATTTACAAAAATTGTTTTCTTGGGGTGCAAGTATTCAACGATATGTTTGGGAAAATAATTTTGATAAAAATATGTCTCCATTTTGTGGAATGCATGTCAGTTTTACAGAGTATATTATATATGAAAAATATTAAGGATCCTTATTTCAAGAATTATGCTACTGATTTTTTCCTGTTTCCTTATTGTCTACTTCAATTTGTAAGTATTTTTAGATTTTATAGTGTGTTCATCGTTGCGTGGTACTTCGGAAATTTGCGACCGAAAAATGGACAAACAGAGGCTGAATAGCATAAAATAAGATTAGAAAACAATACTTATTTGAAGTTCAAGTACCACGCTATGATGGTTATGTTATAGAATATCTTTTCCATTGTGCTTTTGTGATTTTTTCATATTTGGTACTTTTGTAACTTATATTTACTGGTTGCAGGAGAATCTGTACTTTTTCAGAAGTTATTGTAAAGTTGCATGACTATATTTTCTTTCGTAATAGTTTGTAATTTTTTACATAATTAATAGAACAAACTGAATAACACTGACAATATAATATCGATACCTAGAGTATCGATATTTTTAAGAATAATTTAATGATATTTTCAGCATCAAAATATTTATATGTGTAGTTCAATATGAAACAGGATATAGAGAAATTTTATTCTTCAAAACGTATGAATATGGTAAATTTTTAACTAGCGTTTGGTTCAAATTTACTTTTTTGTAAATGTACTTATAAAGTGGCAAATGGGATCTTGGTGGAGAGAAAAAGTCGTACTGCACTTTATCAGGATCTTTGTAGTAGCAAAGTAGAAACTGCCACCATACAGTTCCATTAGGATGGTTCCGATTGTTATTTTATCGTAGCGAATACTTTAAAAGACATAACGCTTGGAATTTGCCACTTTGTAGATGGCTAATATAACATAGAAGTAGCAAAAGGTACTTTGAGATACATAGGTACCATTTTGAATAAGAAAATCTAAGAAAATATTGAACAACACCAACAGATATATTTTATACTTCTTTTCATTAATTCGTTTTCTCAGATTTTTACAGTCTTCAAAAAGCTTTTTATTTCTCTAGGAAGTATATTCTTCTTTTCTTTATTTATTTTCTTAGATTTCTCCATTCTTTAAAAAAGTTTTTTATTTGCGTATTAAGTAGAAATTCTTTTCTTTTTTATTTAAAAGTTGTGTTTGTATGTCGATGTTCTGCTATCCATAGATCAGAGTTGAATTTACTTAATGCACAATTGTTTTTATATCATTGGTAAATTACTATTTCTAATTAAGTTAATAGTATTTTCCTGGACTTGTTTTTTTAAATATGAACATCGTTATGTTAGTTTTTTACATCATTTAGCTTTACAACATTATGAAACATAAGATTAATACAGATATACAGTTCTTTAAAATTTACCATGCATTGGGTATTTGTTTCGGAATTCTACCATACACTTTTCAAAAGAATAAGTTTATATATATTTTGACATTTATTTTTGCGATTTTACCTACAACAGTATACCTATACACAGCTTTAAATGTGTATATAGAAATTCGAGAGGATAGAAAATTTTTCTCAATTCTAATTATAACTGTCTTGACCATTTTTAATATTGTTTCATTTTATGAAGCATTAACAAAGAAAGAAGATTCTAAACAACTCTTAATTACTATCGACTACATCAACACCAAGTTTGGGAAACTTACAATGTCTTATTATTTTCTATTAAGAGAATTCTTACATTTTTTAAGTTTGGTTGCATCGCCTTTCGCACTTATTCAATTTAAAGAAGGAAGAACTAATTCAAATAAATTTTTTCTTTCGAGCTTGGCTATTATAGATATTAAATTAACGTTGCTATGTGTCTTAGTAATTGAAATAGCAGCTATTATTAACGTTCGTTTAAATGTACTTATTAATTGTTTACAAAATACTATATGTGGTGAAACGTTATTCAAAAATCAAAATTTGGAAGATTTAGAAATTGTTTATAAAAAGTGTTATTATGGAATTCAAGCATTTAATAATTTGTTTGGTAAAATGATGATCATAAAAATGATGCAGCACGTCACACAAGCATTAATAGTTTGCAAAATTATAATATCTATTCAAGATGATAAAGCACCGTTTGGTTTTGAGACTCAGGATTACTTCATATTTCCATATATGTTATTCCAAGTTGTAAGTGAATTATTATTCCAATCTCACTTAATTGAAAAACAATTATAAATTAAAGAAATGGGGATAATTTAGATATTTTTTTTCTTCTTCTGGTATTTTATTGTTACTAGTGGATAGTGACTAATTGACAATTTAATTTTAAAATTATTTTTTTTATCAATAACTAGACGATTATGGGAGCTGTGCATAAATCATTTGGGCAACATTTTCTAAAACACTCGCTTCCAGTCAAATTTATATATATAAGTAAACTGAGTAGTTTTTAGTAAATTTAATTAAATATTTACAAGATTAACAATATAAATTTTCCAGTGTTCACAAAAAAACGTTTCACTTTTATTCACTTCACAACTTATCTTTTATAGAGTTTTAATTATTTTTTCTGATAAGGGTTAAATTTTTTACTTGAGAGTGTGAGACAAAATCATTTGAATGGACAATAATTAGAGATATTTGTTAATTTCTTATTTGCTGGCGATTGACAACTTTGAAGACTTAATTTGATGATGAACAATAGGCAACTGCTAACAGAATTCTTAACGTTTGTGTTTAAATGTCATTTAGTTCTATTAATGATATTTACATTCCAATATATTTCTTGTACATACATTTTCATAAGTGTTTTACTCTTAATATTTCTTACAACTAATTAAACAATAAATACTAAACTTATAAAAAAATATCATCAAAAACTTTTGAACTATGTCAACCATAGGCGGGAAAATTATTGACCTTGAAATCCTTCCCCATAAAATGATTTTTATGGATCAGCATCAGGGTGAAGACCTGAAAATTCTTGAAAATATTATTTTCTATCACTCAAGAAAATCAATTCATCTCACAGTTAAACATTTTAACTAATTTTATGTCACTATTGTTTGTCCTTTTTTAAGATTATGCAAATTCCATCAAAATTTAATTAATTAATAGTATTATTTCCAGGAATATGCACAGCATATATTTTAAGAATTTAAAAAAAAAGTGTGGTTGAAATTAAAATATAACTAATAAATAACTTTTTATTTATCATAACATTTTTGTTGTGGGTATAATTATTATCAAATATCAGCAAAATTTCTTTCTAAACAAGTATTTTTTGATAATTTCAATAAATAAAACAATTTAATTTAAACTATTACACATGAAATGAATCATTTTTCATAATTTTGACATATTTACATTTGTAATTTTATGTGTACTCAATTTTATATGCTATACTTACAAATTCTAATTTACAAACATTAAGTGAGAAGACAGAGAAATTGTTGTGTTACATGCTTAATCTTAAATGTATACTGATCACTTTAACATATTTTATATTATTGCACACACATTATTATTCCTAAAAAAATATGTTTCCACATGTCATTCTACTGCATGAAAAATTTTTGATATTTGTGTAATTTTAATGAAATTTGGTTATTTATTGATAATTTCTATTATTTTATTATTATAGTCAAAGGTCTGAACCTTCCTGCAATATATTTTAAACGTTTCTAATCTATAATATTACAGTATATATATTTAACTTTACCACCATCGATTACAAAAGCGAAGGCGAATGCTTAAAGAGGAATAGAAAGACAAAAGGAAAGAGAGAGGAAAAATAATTAAAGAATGGAAAAACTGCCCGAATCCACCAAAAATAATAAGTTGAAATATTATGATTAAATTCTATCAATTCATTAATTTTGTTTGTATGGCTCTTAAAATGACGTAACCATAGTTAATTATATAATAGCATCACATGTATCTACAAGTGAAATTCGTTTTATCTATTACAGACAACAAAAGATGAAGCCTCATAAAAATAAAATAAAATTTACAAACAAAAACATTTTGTTTATTAAAATTTATTATGTGCTGGGAATTTATTTTGGTATTTTACCGTGTACTTTTACAAAAAATAAAATCAAGTGGACTTTATCGATTATATTTTCCATAATTACAACAGGAATGTTTTCATACACATCTTTTATTATAATAAAACAAATTCCCAGAGACGACATATTTCTCCCAAGTTTAGTTACAGGAATTTATTTGAGTTTTAATATTATTTCGCTTTATGACTCATTAACTAAAGGTGAACAGTTAGAATACTTGAATACTATCTTCAACAACAGCAAGCAACTTAGAAATAGTTCTATATCTAATTATTGTCTAGTAAATAAAAGTTTACAGATTATAAGTGTGTTTGTAATTCCTGTAGTATTTATGGTGTTTATGAATAACATACGTTTTTCAAGTAAATGCTTTATTTTAAGTATTACCTTAATCGATTATAAATTTTCTTTAGTCAATGTCTTCGCAGTGGAAATAGCAGAAATTATTAAACTGCGCTTAGATATTTTGATTAAATCAATACAAAAGGCTCGATTAGACAACAACTATCTAGAAAATAAACACATTCGGAGTATAAAAGAAACTTACACAAACTGCTATTTTGGAACTGAAGCTTTTAGCCAATTATTCGGAAAAATGTTGCTTATAAAAGTGGCCGAACAAATTGTCCAATCGTTGATAATTTGTAAAATCATAATAACTATTCAACATAAAAATCAAGAGCTTAGAAACCAGGATTATTGCATATTTGCACATATGGCTTATCATTTTGTAAGTGTATTTTATTTTCTTCTTGAAGTGTAAAAACCATCAAATGACTTGCATGATTAATAATGTAATTTATTAATGTTTTATGAACGATTATAAAGAAAATAAGAATAATCCCGTTTAAAAATTACAAACAAATCTAGCGGATGTATTATTTACGGTTTTTAAACGCAAATTTAAAAAATAAGGAGTTTTACAACAGATTTTGGGTGTTTATTGTAACGCAAATGACAAGTTCAATAATTTTATATATCTGCGAAATCTGAAGGGTTGCCACGTATATGTTTCTTAATATTTGGGTAAATCAGTGAGTGAGTGATTGAGGTATCTAGCTTTATATTTGTTTGAATAGCACTTTCTTCTCGGTTCTGTAATTTTCTCCTAGTTAGTATCAAATGAATGCAGTCATTTTTTCTATCAATACAAGTCTGTAAAATTTTCGGCGCACCCCGCAGCTATTATTGTGGTAGAGATGCTTCTATATTTTGTAACTTACTAAAGGAAGTTCCCATATACAGTGTGTTTACTTAAGTTGGAACCATATGGAAAACTTTTTTTTTATTGTTAGTTTTATGAAAAAAAGTTATTCTTTATAAAAAGTTATGCATGGTCTAAAACCTGAAATACAACCATCGGATTTAAAATTTGTTGAGCCGTATACAAGGTTTGTCGAAAAATATAAATTTTGCTCAAGAGTAAAGTACCTTTATTTTTGACAATATCGAAAAATGTTTCTAAAAAAAGTTGATCAGAATTAAAAATTACGTTTAAATATGCAAGTACATCCATTTAATTTAAAACTTCAGATTATTTTTTTTTTTATTAATATTTCTATTTTGAATGAACATTTATCTCTTGTGATTACGAAACACATGATAACCTTTTAGTTTTTCGATGTTTTCTAATAATTTTGCAATTAAAACGCGTAATAAGTGCATATTCATTTATTTTGCAAATAATAAAATTTGCATATTTAAACGTAATTTTTAATTATGATCAACTCTTTTTAGTAACAATTTTCGATATTGTCAAATTTAAAGGTACTTTACTCTTGAATAAAACTCATATTTTTTGACAAACCTCGTATACCACTGAAAAAATTTGATATTTGATGACTGTATTCTAGGTTTTAGATAATGCAGAACTTTTTATGAATAATAACTTTTTTTCCTATAATTAATAATAAAAAAGTTTTCCATATGGTTCCAACTTAAGTAGACACTGTATACGATTTAGGGGTTAAAAATATTTATACAGGGTCCACGAAAAAATGTACATATTTATGGATGAGGTATAAAAACGTATGCGACATAAAAATGTCTTGTAAATTTTTTTCTAAAGTCAGCCGTTTTTAAAGAAATAACCCAAGCAACACATTTAGTACATTTACAAAAAAGTAAATTTGAACCAAACGCTAGTTAAAAATTTACCATTTAAATTATTCTTAAAAATATCGATACTGTGGGTATCGATATTTTATTGTCAATGTTATTCAGTTTGTTCTATTAATTATGTAAAAAATTACAAACTATTACGAAAGAAAATATAGTCATGCAACTTAACAATTACTTCTAAAAAATTGCGAATTCTCCAGCAACCAATATTTTTGTCCGACACTCAATCAAAGTATCGATATTTGAAAAATCGATTTTATCTATTGACAATTGACATGTAGTTGTAGGTTAATTTAGAATTGTTAGATGGCTTATTGTTGTATGTAATTAACAGGTAAATTAAGTTTCGCTTGGTTGTTTGCTGTTTTTTTCAGTTTTCTATATAAAGTAGATGAAAGTATACCAGACAAATTAATTTGGAAGCCATTTTGTTAAACTTGATGTTACTAAATAGTATAATGATACCGTAGGGTATTCCAGAACTATAAAGTACCATCTCTTGTAAGTCTCAATTTAGTTCCACAAATTAGTAACTGCCTCAAAGCTTGGCCGTTTCAAAGTAGTAATCTTTTGAAAAGCTATTTTAATTAGTAATTTTAATAGTAGTCGGGTAGTTCCATTAAATTTAAAAATGTAGCAAATAGGTAACTACTACACTTTTTCAACACAATAAAGTTATTAATCTTTTTAAGTTAAAAAATAGCTAACAGGTTTGAAGCATTTACTTTCATAAAATTCCGGTTTCTATAATATCTGTTCCTGATACCAAATGTGTTGCTTGGGAAATATTAGTATTTTACATCTATCCAAACATTGTTTACGGAAAAGCAACTAAAACCGGCAACAGCGATAACTCAAGTCAAATATAAACAATGGTTTTTTAATCGTTCTAACAATGTTATTATTTTAGTACACCAAGATATTTAGAATGGTCGATTACAGAAAAGAAATATATCAGGCGTGAATACCAAAGTTTGGGCGAACTGTAGGTCTTTTCAATCGCGATATTGTTTTACGAATTTACAAATGTGGAGTTTCTGTGGAGTTTCTAACTTATTTAAAAAAAAAACAATGAAATACGACAGTTAACAAATATTTAATTCAAGGTCACTATAATTTTACAGGTGATGAAGGTATTAGAAATTACATAATTATTGTAATGTTCGAACGGCAAACCTTTTGATGCTTGACAATTTTCTGACCTAACAAAGAATTTCCTAAAGGTCTTTGAATAAATTCTGGCTTCTTAAATGGCAGTTCTGATTCTATATTCCAACTCTCGGCAGGCATTGAGGCAGGTCTTTATAAAATACAGATAAATCCAATGTCAGTGCCAGTCACTTAATTGAAGAAATCCTGTCAGGAAATTGCTTAAACACCAACTGTTTGCAGATATATTCTTTTCCTCCAGAACCAATACAAAATCATTAAAAACGTAACTCTTTTGGCTCCAATTAATCTAACATAGTTAAAGTTAACTCAAACGATATTGAATTTTTAATAACATTCAATGTCATTAAAAAGTCAAAAAGTAAATATTTCTTAAAAACCATGACAAAAACAATTGAAACTGATATATTACGATGGTTACTTAGCAGTTATTAAAATACATTTTTATTTTCTTATAAAATATTAAATCAGAGACCTATCAACTCCTACATTGATGGGTTCTTAATATACGAACAACGAAATAATTATTAGTATTTTAGATCTATCGAAATATTATTTACCGAAAAGCAACTAAAGCCGGCAACACCGATAACTCAGTCAAGTATAAACAATGGTTTTTAAACGTTCTAAAAATAACTTGTTGTTTTAGAACACCAAGATATTTAGAATGGTTGTTTACAAGGGATGTAGAAGAGTAAAAGATGTATTCTTCTACTTCTACTTTTTTAAAGTTAAACACTACATGTTTTCAACAATCCTTTGGACACTGATATAAAACATCGCGGATTAGATTAATTAACATGTTGTGATATTCTTGATTTTAATAAAATGCCATTTTTCACTGATTTATTGAAAATACTTTACCAAACTATAAATTTAAAACAATTAAACGATCCGGAACATCTTCAAACTAACACAATTTTATGATTCATCAGGTAGATATTCCTTGATTACATGACACATATTTTTATTAAAAGTGTGACGTGCTGCCACGTACAAATTTTCGAGATAATGTTTGAAGAGGATTTTTGTGTAAACTATTGATGTTAGAAAAAATGTATTACAAAAGTCTCGTGCAAATAACACGATACCATTTAAAAATACGCATTATTTTCTCGGACACCCTGTTTGTAGGATAATAGCTTTGACGTAACTTTACATATAACATAACATACTCGTACAATTATAAACGTATCTGAAATGTAATTAACTCGCTTCACGTAGTATTAAATTGATTAGAAAATTACTTTAAACATTACTAAATTAACTAATCATGCATAAGTTATTACGAAGGAACGTTATGAGAAAAATTAGTTCTGCACCAACTTTAATCCAAACAAGATAAAAAATGTCTACACCTGTTTTAAAACTATATAATTCCAAAATACAACAAAAAAATTCGAATTTGGATTATGCGTTTCTAAAGTTTTATTTTAAAATGGCAAAGATTTGTTGCTTGGCCCCATGGAGTTGTATTAACAAAAACCGAACTATTATGCAAGTAACTCTCATATCAATATTGATACTGCTTGGAATTTACAATACCATTATAAAATTCAAAGAATTGTTTGCACACGAACAAGTAAATTCACGTGCTATTGCTATTTTTTTAATATATTCAATGTTGAATTCTCTAGTGTGTTTAATTTGTTTAAGTGGAGTATTATTTGGAAGAAAAAAATGGTTAGATCTGCAGGAAAATTTACAATATCTTAACACAGTTCCAAATCAATTTCACCAACGAAAAATTATTCTCTACTTATATAGTCCACTGAAAATAATAATTGTACTGATTATGTGGCTTTGGTTATTTTTAAAAACAGAGCCTAATATTATTTTAATTTTTTTCAATTCGTTTTCTATGAGTATTGTCATTACCGTCGATATTTTAGTCATCGAGATAACAAGTTATTTGAAAAATAATTTGAAAACCTTAAAGAAAGTGTTACAAACAGTATTAAATTCGATATGTTACATATATACTGTTAAAAATGAAGTTGAAAAAATAATAATTATCTATAAAACCATATTCTACATAGTATGCAACTTTAATTTAATTTTCGGAAAATTAATGGCAATAATAATTAGTCTTAATTTGGCTGGTATTATGATCTGTTTTGAGTTTGTTTTGTATGTTGTATACAATAATCCAGAAACTTCTATTGTGCAATATGCTCTGGTTGTTATTTATTGCATGCATTTTGTAAGTACATGATAATTATTTGATGTATCCCCTTCAGAATATTTTTTATGCGATGCAGTGTGAAATATTTATTCTTGCTTTAATATGGAGTATGCTATTATTACTATGACCTAATCTGTAACGATACACAACATTTATTGAACAGTATCTTTTTCCATACTCAAGTTATCATTCGTTATAAGCGAAATTATTACTTAAATAGAATCATATAAATTTGACTACGTTTTTTAAAAGTAGACTTACTTATTTACAAAATAGCGAAAATCCCATGCCGATGACTTTTTCCTTTCTGGAGATATCTTAAAAAATATCTTTAAATGTCGATTAGTCTGGTTAGCCTCAATGAAAATTAACAAATTTAGTCTGGTTAGAAAGGTCTTATATAGAGCATTTTGTCGTGGCAATAAAAAATTTAAATTTAAATTTCTCGTGAAATGAGAAATATAAATTGCACATTCCAATGATAAATATTTAAATAATAAATGTTAATAGTTAATTAAATTAATAGATCATAAAACACACACACACAAACATCCATTACTAAATTAAATAAGCAGAAATAAAAACAATAACTCAGTTAGTGACAATTTAATTCCATTTAATAGAAGCCCTAAGAATATATAAATCGATATCTGACCCTCAAAAAGCAAATTTTGAACTTAATTTCATAAAATTTTATTTTCGAATGACCGGATTGTGTCCATGGAGCCAAAAATATAGAAATCTAAATAATATTAAAGGAATTATTTTTGTATTATTAAATATTTATGGAGTTATTCAGTTGATCTATACAGGAAAAAGTTTATCATTAAATGACGTACCGCTTTAATTATATTTTACTTAGACGATATATTATATTGTTTTTTATGTTTTTCTTGTATAAATGGAATATTATTCCACAGAAAACTCTGGATAAAGTTTATCCGAAACTTGGAGTTTATTAACAAATTAAAGAACAAAAATTTCCCAAATTTCCTCCAATCAATGCTCTAATATTTGCATGTACTTTTATCATGTCATTGGCTACTCTATTTATTATTATGGATAAGTTCTCAACTAGTACTTTATACTTAATTTGTAGAATTTGTTTTATTGTTACCACCAATTGTTCAGTTATTTCAATAACAAAATACTTGAAAATGCGTTAATATACGGTGAATGATATGTTGAAAAATGAAAAATTTAACTCGCTCAATAAAACAATAGTGGTCAACGATATTGACAAAGTGTCGATTATATACAGAAAAATTTTTTACATAGTGTACGATTTTAACAAAATTTTTGAGCATATTATGGTATTTAGAATTAGTATGTTGTTTAGTAGTATAATGACCAACTTGGAATTTATTTTGTACATTGTTTATAACGATTTACATCCTAATCTGTTGCAGTATTCTTACATTACTTTTGTGATCTTTCATTATATAAGTATTGATGTTGTTTTCGAATACATTTTCTTGCGTATTTTTAAATGGTATGTAGAACGTGTCATTTGTAAAAAAATATTCTAATACATTTTTTTTCTAACATCATTAGTTTACACAAAAATTCATTTTAAACATTTACTTGAAAATTTATACGTGGCAGCACGTCACTCTTTTAATAAAAATATGTATCGTGTAACCAAGGAATATCTACCTGATGAATCATAAAATTGTGTTAGTTTGTAGATGATTCGGATCGTTTAATCGTTTTAAGTTTACCGTTTGGTAAAGTCGTATCAATAATTCAGTGAAAAATGGAATTTTATTAAAATCAAGAATATCACAACATGTTAATTAATATAATCCGCTATGTTTTTTATCAGTGACCCAAAGATTATTTAAAACGTGTAGTGTATTACCTAAAAAAGTAGTGGTAAAAATCGTTGGGATCATGTAATAATTGCCGAGAATACATTTTTCACTCTTTTACATCCCCTGTAAACGACGATATTTTTAGAAAGTTTCAAAAACCATTGCTTATACTTGACTGAGTATTCGGCTTTAGCGGCTTTTCGGTAAATAATATTCGGATAGATGTGAAATACTAATATTTATTTGAAACCGTCTGGCTTTAGAAATTATTATTATATTTTTTTCTGCATACGTTTTTATACCTCATTTATAAATATATCCTTTATTTTCGCGGACACCCTGTATAGTAAAAGAAAACTGAACAAATAGCACGTATGAAGAAAAAGAATTACGGTCACTAAAATGTAAATATATTAATAACTTTGGCTAGCTGGTTTTGGATCTGTAAATAATTTTCTGATAATATTTTTTAATTAATAAAACCTGACCGCCCTTCAGATTTCAGAACAATTCGAACTTCGTTAGATTCAACCTCACCAAATTTGACTTGAAAACTGCATCAAAAAAATTAGTCAGTAATTTCGAGAAAGTAAACCTCCTTAGACATTTAAATTAATTAATTAAAAGAGTAAATGAATTTTTATCAACTAGTTGTTTATACATTTCATAAACAAATAAAATAACCATTTCTAAATTAGTAGTAATTTAGAAATGTGTTTAATATGAAAATGAATATTGTGACAAACATATTTACGACTTAGACGTAGAAATGTATAACTCCATCTCTAATTCTAATTTAGACCTTGTATTATTTAAAAATGTCATCAATTCTGGGCGTAGCCCCATGGACTCATAAAAATAACACGCAAAATAATGTTCAGTTAATAATAATGGCGGTTTTAAATTTTTGTGGAACTTTTCTTTCAATTTACAGAGTTTACCAATGCATTTTCTCTCATTTGACACAAATCAGAAAAATAATTGTTTGGCTTATGTCATTAGATACTGTAACAAATTGTTTATTGTCTGTAGCTTCCTTATATGGTTTATTATTCCACAGGAAAGATTGGGCTGAGTTTAACCAAAATATCCAACTTCTTAACAAAGTAACCAATTCTGACAAATATTCAAAATGATTTCTAATTGTAGATCTCATAATATTTATAATAGGATTTCTAGTATCATTGGTCCATGTATTATATGGGGATGAAAATAGTAGAAAAATTAATGTTTTAGTTATAGAAGTTACAAAATATTTAAAAAACATATTAAAAACATTACACGATATGTAGACGAAGACAAAATTTCAATCAATGTCTTGTAAAAGAGCTTTTATAAACCACGTTGAAAAAATAGCGACTATTTATAAGAACGTATATTGCATTGTATGCAGTATTAACAAGATTTTTGGTTATTTAATTGTAATAATTATCGGCATCAATTCTGGTGGAATTTTGGAACTCTTGGAATTTGTTTTAGATATTACATATATATGTTGAAGAATCCGTACGTAAAACGCAATATTTTGTGATTTTGTTTTTAGGTATCATTTTTGTAAGTCTCGTAAAGGGCATTACACTGTATCAGGTGGAGACATCTTGCAAAAAAAAATTATAACAAAAGTGGCTTTGAGAAAAACCAGGAAATTATTTACAGAATTTCAGGTCCACCACGGAATTGAATACCAAAAATTAAAAAAGGAAAATTTTCCAAAATTTACCTAACTCAGGGTATTGGAAATACGATCATAATATTCTTCAAAAAATTTTGTGTATTTTTGGTTTCATAAGTTTTAGTTTGTTTTTTCAAATAAAAGCTGGGGGAGAGTGGGTACCTGGTTATGAAAAAATGCCTATAACTCCGATTCTGCTTAACTGATTTTTGTAATGTTAGGGTTATTGTAATGAACTTTTTTCCACTTATTAAATAATTTTAAACTCTGAGCAATCTTACCAGAAACGTGAATGCTAGAAGGCGCTGTTACGTTTTTAAAAAGTAGGGAGTTTTTCTTAAAATGTCGATTAGGCTGGTTAGCCTCAATGAAAATCAACAAACCAACCCAATCGACATTTGAATAAAAATTCCCACCAATTACATCTTTCTCAAGATATTTCCGGATAGGAAAAGTATGATTATATGGGATTTTTTCGGTATTTTATTGATAATTTAGTTACCTTTTAAAAACGTAGTCAAAATTATGTGTTTCCATTTAATATTGCCAAGAAAAAAAACAATATCTAAAAAAAATGAAACAGCATGCTCTAGCACTCATTGGTTAGATTTCTCATAGTTTAAAATTATTCCATAAATGGAGAAAAGCTCATTCCAATAACACTAACTTAATAAAAATCGGTTAAGCAAAACCGAAGTTACAGGGATTTTTTCATAACAAGGTTCCCACTCTCCCCAGTTTTTATTTGAAAAAAACAGACTAAAACTTGTGAAACCAAAAGTACGCAGAATTTTTCTAAGAATATGATGATGTATTTTTAGTATTCAATTACGCCGTCTAGTGGTGTAAATAATTTCCAGGTTTTTCTCGAGGTCACTTTCGTTATAATTTTTTTTCCCGAAGCTGAGCTTTAATCAATTCTTGAGATATGGCCGACGTACGTTCTTAGTTGCCCACCCGATACTTGTTATTTTTAGGAATTTTAAACTATCAAAGCTCTCACATTTATTAATATATCATTCATATTTTTAATGAGGTGTTTGTTAGACGTTGGTTACATAATAATCTAAATAAACATTTTTTTTGTTTCAGTATTTTGTCGTTCGCTGCATTATCTCCTGCGAAAATGTCGAAAAAGCTGGAATAAAACTAGGAATACTCTGTAAAATTTTGCATTCCGAAGTTCAGGATATTCGTATTAAAGAACAACTCAACGATCTGGCCAGCTTGATAGCATCTTTACCGCTAAGTTTCTCACTTTCAGGGTTCTTTAACATCAATAAGCAACTGATACCAAGCTTATTGAGCGGCATTACTTCTTATTTAATCATACTGATACAGTTTAAAGCTGACGAGAAATCAACTTAGTAGAGTCATAAGTTGTAATTATAGATTAGAGATAAATAAATTAAATTATTTCAAAAGCAAAACGTATTTTTATTTTACACACTATCTAATATATAACTACAAATGTATTATTTAATAACTAGATCTTTATTGTTTTAGTGATATATCGAATTGCAAAATGATAACCAAGTAATTAATAAGCGAAGAAAATACAACATTCAAACAACTCTGATTGAAGTCAAAAAAACCCGCTGCGGAAAATGTTGGCTTCCATTGTTCAGCATACAACGTCAATTCGTGGAGTTTTTCTTTCTTCGTAGTGTCTTTTTCTTTTTGTTTAAGCTGATAACAAGTGTTTACTATTTCTCTTCCAATTCTTTCCACCGATTCACAAGTCATGGCTAAGAATATTAAGAGAATCTGAAAAAAAGAGAAAACATCAAAGACTAGAGCGTCTAATTACTATATATACTATAATAAAACAGTAAATCTTTCCAACGGAATGCATACACAAAAAATGTAATCTATAAATTTATCTTCAGCAATAAAAAGTCCACAGTCCACATTTTTATTCAAACGTAACTTTGTTCATGTGGTTTTTAAAAAAACTTTCTCTTCGAGCAATACAATTATTAGGGATTTAAATCCCTGTACTAATTTGCTTGGATTAACGACCACCTACCGAAGAATTTACTAATAGTTCTCTGAATGCAACTGGCAGCTCAACGAAATATTTTGAAATGAACTTTACTGAATTCCTGGCAGACATTCAAGAACGACCCTGGTGTTCTTTACTTTAAAATGAAGAATTTACAAGATTCATTGATGTACTCTCGAAGCAGATGGTAAGTCAACGAAATATCTTGAAATGAACTTTAACAGAAATCTGCCCACATAGCACATGGATATCCATTAAATTTATTTGGTGAAATTTAGTGGATATTTAAGAATTTTCGAGGATATCAAATGGATATCAATTAAATAGGAAAGGGTACGTTATACAGGGGGAAAATAATGCGCATATTTATGGACGAGGTATAAAAATAAATTTTTATTCTAAAGTCACCTGTTTTCAAAGAAATAAATATTAGTATTTTAGATCTACCCACATATGTTCTAAAATAAATTTTTATTTTAGTACACCTGGATATTTAAAATGGTCGGTTACAGGGGATGTAGAAGAATCAAAAATGTATTATCGGCAATTATTACCCCTATTTTTTTAGTTAATACACTACACTTTCCAACAAACTTTGGTACACTGATATAAAACATCGCGGATTAGATTATTTAACATGTGATATTCTTAATTTGAATAAAATGCCATTTTTCACTGAATTATTGAAACTACTTTAACAAACGATAAACTTAAAGGGATTAAACGATCCAAATCTTCTGCAAACTAACACAATTTTATGATTCATCAAGTATATATTCCTTGATTACATGACACATATTTTTATTAAAAGTGATGCCACGTATAAATTTTCGAGTAAATGTGTAAAGTGAATTTTCGTGTAAACTAATGATGCTAAAAAAATGTAATAGAATATTTTGTTGCAAAAGCCATTTAAAAATCCGTATTATTTTCCTTTTAAAAGTCGTTTTTGTTATTAATTCCTATTAAATAAATTTTTATTCTAAACCTATTCCACACTCTTACTTACAAGAATTACGCTTGGTGCCAATATGTTTAATAATTTAATCCAATTGTAATTAACTTTTAGAATGGCTAATATGGCGGTAGGTAAATAAAACATTACGTTTTTACAAATCAAAAATATTTGCCATCCAAACACCGCATTCACGCCGTTAATAATTCGACTGATTTTCTTCAAACATCTTGCAATCGGTTTAACATTGTATTCTAAGAAATAATTGTGAGGATTGTTTCGCTTTTCCAATAACTTGTACTGGATATACTGAAGTCTTACTTGTAAGATATTAATAACGGAAACAACAAATACAGAGATACAAGTTACAAAGACGATAAGAAGATTTATATTACTATGGCGAATGTCAGAACAGAATGTGATAAAAATTAAAACTCCTATAGAATAAGTAAATAATATAGCAGGTTTCTTATAAACTTGGATCATTGTTTTATTGGATTTAAAACCCACATTTTTAATCAAAGATTCCAGTTTTTCGATATTATGTATCATCTCGATCCATTCTTTTCTGTAAATAATGTTGGGAAAGATTACACAAGACAATCTCACAGAAAATGTTGATAACTTCGATATATTGACTACTATATTCAAAAAAGAGTTTATTTTATCCATAAACAAATATGAAACAGCGGAAATTAACAAAATAAATGAGAATATATATAATTTTTCGAAGCCACTGGCTGTTTCTTCTAAACTGGGTATGATGCCAAGGAATTTTAGGTATTTACAAAAAAAAATGACAGAAATATAGTCGTTTTGTTTGACTTTCTTAAATAAAAAAGCTTTTTTGTAAAGCTTGAATGGTATTTTTGTCATGGTTGGCGATCTAAAAAAGAATTAAACTTGCGTATCTACAAATCAAACCCAAAATAGGAAACAGGAAATTAACGACTTTTGGTGGATAAAGCATTCTTAAAATCATCGAAATTATTTCCTGTTCTTTCAATAATTTTTATCATATAAATCAATTTACGAGTTAATTAATAATGATATATAATAAAAGGCAAAACAAAAAAATTGCCCAAATTTTTTAACGATCAATAACTTCAAAAAATTCACCAATAAAACGGGTAGTAAGTTTTATAAATATTCCAGTATCTTTTTTAGCCAAATTTGTTAATACATTACTTAGCAACTTATTTAACTATAAACCTTAACATACGATTAAAAATTCTATAGATTTTAATAAACATTTAGCAGAACTTAACTTGCCTATCTATTCACTTATTCTTAATTAATTTTAATTAATAGTAATATTAACTTAGCAACACATGATATTATTCAAGAACACTTAAATTTTGCTTATCTCAAGATTCTTTTGAATTTTATAATAAAATATAAAAACAAACGATAGACCTTTTGTTTGGTATATAATAATGATAAAGACGAGAAAAACCATAAATTAATTTTTTTAAATTTAACTGTACGTAAAAAAACTTAATGAAATAAAATTCTTACTTTTTAGAAAAGCAACATAAATCGACCACATAATAACTTTTTCCAACCATCCTTTCTAACAAAAAAATGGTCTCAATTTATTGTTATGTATATAGACTATTTAATATTAATATTACAGATACAAATTTCAAACAATAAGTAAATATCCTAAAATAAATTTATTTCACAATAGTTACAATTCTAACATAATGCAAAAAATAATACACAGAATTAAAACAAAACAAATACAATCAACAACAAATAAATCTAGCTCATAAGTAATAAGTTTATTTTGGAAAGTGCGCTAAATATAGTCTAGGATCTCCGGAATTTCATTTCATAATTAGAGATATCGCAGGGATGATAAAAATGAAATCAAATACAATACAATACAATTAAGGATTTCCAATTATGACCTGTATAGAAGATTTTTTCAATGGTAGTGTATCTAACCTAACCAATGCTATAAATAAATAATTACTGTATCATAAACTTGAGTTTTATAAGCATTCTACATATTCTAAATATTATTTTCATTTTTTATTATTTTTTCATGTTTAGTCGATGTGTTGCATATATCAATACAAATATATATTACTAATTATTTCCCATTATCTTCCTCACTACGCCTCTGATAATTTTATTTATTTTATTGCGTTTATTTAGCATTAATATTAACAATTACAATAATTTATGTTTGAAAGGATCATTTCTTTTGTATTTTTCATTTTTTAATAAATTTTCCAAATTAAAACCAAAAATTTTTTTAATGGATCATTTGGCTAATTTTTCAGATCTCTTTGTAGCGTTTTAATGGACTCTTATGTAAATGAGTAATTTTTATCTGACTTAACTGAAACTGGTTCAAGATCATAAAAGATTTCGTTTAAAAGTTTCTTATTTTTGTTAAATAAACAATAAAAAAATCGACTAGTAAATCTTAAGACAAAAATAAGGATACAATAGTATTTCAGGTTTCGTTTTTATACTGTTTTCATAGTAATCACTGTTATATAATTTTAGTTCCCATGTCATATTTTTATTTTATTTTTTTGCCGATAATTTATTTAAAAATTCATATAAGTACTCACCATATAATTGGCTGGTCCTACCATAGAAGCAATCATCGTCGTTAACGGTAAAGAGTAATAAAAATACATCACAAATAAGGTACAAGCCAATAAAAACATAACACAACTACGTACATATAAATAGACTTCCCATCCAAAAATTGTATTAAAACTCATAATAACTTCGTTAGATATTCTCAAAAATTTTCCCACGTAATTATAATCAAGAGAACAAGAATTTCTGTTTAGTAAAGTTTTGGTTAGAAGCGCATTAATACACATAAATCTTGATTTTATCAATATTATGCAGTACACATAGAGCAAAGAAAAGAGGCATATAAAAATATTTATGCACTCTCGGAGATTAAATAGACTAACATTCAACACAAATACGTCAATATTAATTGTTCCTGCCATTATTGCGATTAATACGCACATTATAACGAAAAATTCGGTCAAGATTTCGGTAAGTGATCTTTCAAACTTGAAATTTAAGTGAGTGAAAAAATCATCCAACTTATTTAAATTTTTCACAAAATGAATCCATTTTTTTCGGTATATAACATTAGGATTAAAAACGCAGCTCAGGCTAAATAAACTGCCAGAAATTTTAGCTAAGATACTTCCAACTTCAGCTATTCTACGTGGCATAGAAATCGATCTGTAAGTTAAATACATCTGGAATATAAGAATATTGAATAAAAATATTTTTCGGGATAGAGAAACTTTTTTTGTCATTGTGGGAGTTAATCCAATAAAACTCATGCATTTAAAGATGTACTTTAAAATCGTTTTTTCCATTTTGAAGATTTTGTAATATTTAGGGCCCTTTATTTAACTGTGAAGAATCAATTACAAATCTAGTTAAAGTTAACCCAAAGCGAAAATTAAAAAAATGATTAACAAGTTGTTTGTGAATTGTCATTTTAATTAACGTTCATAAAATAATTTCCTGGGTAGAGCGCTATAGTATTAAAAAATGTAATAAACAATTGGGGCCGCTGGGAATGGGCGTGTATCACTTTCAGATGGGTGGAAAACACAGCAAATTATTCATCATTTGCACCTAATCCTTTTTATTATACTGTAACAACATGTTTTGATCTTCCCTGATAGCAACAAATATTTTTTAAATATTTTCTTTATATAAAAGCAATATTTATTTTTTAAACATTTATTATCCAAACTAAATATTTATTAAACATTTGCTTTACACTATTTATATAAAATATTTAAAGAATATTCTTTATATCTTTGAAAAGTAATATTTGCTAAATAATATACAGTAAATATTCGTTTCTTTGCGTATACCAAATATTATATAAATATTTAATTATTGAAAAGAATAAATAAAAAATGAAAATTGTAATCGTATGAAAATATAAAAATTTAACATCACTCAATTTTTTATTTTCGGAAAATGTTTCACCCCATCTATAAGAATTTTTTAAATCTAATTTGTTAAAACGTCTCTTTGAAGTCGAGATTAATTAAAATTTCGATATCAAAATCGAAACACGGATATCTGTTTTTAAAACCGAGATTAATTAAAGAGTCGAGATTTTGAAGAAAAACAAGAAATTAATTGTTTTAAAACCTGGAATCATAGAAATATTGTTTTTAAAGTCGAGATCTTAAAAAATACGCAATTATTAATATTGTTGTTTGATTCATTAAAATATCAAGTTTAAAGTAGATATTTAAAGTAATACAGAATCTCGACTTTTTAATGAAAAATAATTGAAATAATTGATTTCTAATATTTTTGTTCAAAATTTGAGATTAATTGAGCTTTAAATCGAAATTTAAAGTAAAGCAGAAAATTTTTCGAATATTTTTGCATGATTCACTTTAGTTTATTTTAATATTGACTTTAAAACAAAAATCTCGACTTCATAGTAAAATAATGCAGTCCCACTATAAATACTAAAGTATGCATATATTTGTTAAATAATTTGATTGATAAATCGCACAGATGAACAATATGAAATAATTTGTCAAGAATCTACCAAAGTCTGAATAAGACTATTCACCAATAAATATACTTCGTCTAAGAAGAAAACCGACACAATTTCAGTGTGAACACGATGATGTTATATTAGACCTAAAATCAATTAGAAAGTACAATTTTTTTAAACTCATTGATAGCATTCACTTCCTTAAAAAATGCATTTGAAGAGTTGAAAACTTAACGACGTGTTTGGCTTTTCAGTAGTACAGTATTTAGTTGCCCCAAAGGACAATTGATAAAATATTGTAAATATTTACATTGGAAACGATTCAAGAAATGAAGCAGATATTGACGGTATTGATTTGTTGAATAGAAATAACGTTTTAAAGATGCCTTTAGAAAATGGGGTTAGTGACTCATATGCCCTTAGCAATATTGTTACGTATTGGGTTGTTTTTCTAAATAATTGAACTTACATTTTTAAGATTCATTTAAGATACATTTAATCGCAGGGTTAGGCACTATCAGCTTCACGATCATCCGAAAACCCAAACTTCACTTGAAACCGCTTTTCTTTTTCCCAACCAAGAAGATCCCAATATTTATTAATTTTGATAACTCTAATAAAAATGTTTATTTGTTAGCCGATCGCGACCTTGCTCCAAAACTTTCGCTCACGTAATATTAAATAAACAGTGAATGTTATAATTTAGAAAATGTTAAATAAAAAATAAGTTCTATGTACAGGGCGATATTTAACTAAATCTCTGTGACTTAACACTATTACAACTAATTAAAATGGACCTATTAATTTCAAAGTATGTAGTTACGCAAGTTTTAAATTACTGATTTTTGAAAATTGTAAGGCACTATAAATGTGCCTTTTTTTTGTGCACTACAATAATTGTCCAGATTAATATGCCTTTCTATAAATCTTGCTGGGAAAAACAGGATCGAAAAGGGGGCAGCATTGTTTGTTTTAGATAGCACATTGACAAAATATTCAAAACAAATTTTAGTTGGCATTATTTTTCCATATATAATGCTTTATCGTCGTCACGCAACCAGTAGATCACAAAGTTCGTTCATATCTGACTATGATTATTTATAAAAAATTAATAAATAGACAAGTGATTTGTTGAATATGGATATTTAATGCAAGAAAGAAATACATTGTTTTCTTATTGGTCGTTATCACCAGTCATGAGCTAAAATTAAGGAATAATGAGAAAAATGTGCGCAAATTAATTACATAGAACAACAGAAGTCGACTTTAAGATATCGAAAATGTAAATAGTAAATGTTGTCAATAAGCAACGAAAATAAATAAATAAAAAGCGCAAGTAGGTACTTCATCTTTTTAATTTAGCACAAATAATTTTCAATAAAAATAAATTCTGTAAAAATTTTATTTAGTAAAATGGCACATTAATAAACATTGATATAAAATATTAGTCGACGTTTAATTTGAGTTCAATCCTTACCAACTTAGTACAAAAAAACTGCCAAAAATTAAAACCAAATCAAATAATTTTGAAAACCGCCCTGTATCTTTACAAACATGTTATAATTTTGGCAGTTTTTTATGCAATTAGTATTCTTAAAAATGAAATGCTTTCTCTAAATACTTATGATTAAGTAATTAATTTGTTTATTTGGCATAAAAGTATGAAGTAAAAAGGTCTCATTTTCAAAAATAGAGAGCAACTTAATACAAAAAACTATCAAGAGCCGGTTTTTTGTTAATATAAATCAAAACACAGTGTAAATAAACAAAGATGATATTCGATACTAACTTTAAAATTATATTTTTTCCTTTAAAGTAAATTTGTTCAAGAGATTAGTAATTCTACATAAAAAATACTATTTGAATTATCACAAACTTTTCATTTAATAATCCAATAGTTAATTTTAAACAATATTTAGACATAATTCCAAAAATCTGGACAACTTTATACTTGTTTCTACAAATATAGTTTTAGTTTTGAGAAAATTAACATATCTATAGATTAACAATGTTGCAGCAGAGTGTGGTTCTCATTTTTATTTTATTAAATATTTCCTAAAGATGGATTGGGGTTTCCATGTATAATTTAACAAAAAAAATGAATACACAATAGGAGAGGACCAAATGATACATGAAGCTTTTCTAGTCAGCAAATTTAAAAATATTTTAGTTAGATTTTATAAGAAAACAATTAAGTAAGTGGGAAACTGATATTGGATAAGGCGGATACGTTCATTTTTTTCATTTTCCACTAACTTATATAACATTTTACTAACACTTTATCCTTTTCCGAATTTCTTAGTACTAAACGGTACAATCAAATTCCACGAATTTTAAGATTTGTTATTTTAAATTTTACATTTATAATGGATAGATTCCACATAGTAAAAATAGAGGCAATCATTATTCTTAAAATGCACTGGAAGCAATATGCAATTTGATCAAGAAGTCGTAGTTAACAGAGGCGATAAATTATTTAATAGTTAAATTATAAGTCACAAATTAAGAATTATAATATGGAAGATTTTAGTAGACGTTACTAACTCTGCTACAAATTATAAAGGAGTAATATTGCACAAAGCCATAATAAAAAAATGATCTTAATCTTACATAACAACTGGTATAAAGCATCAAAGAACACATAAAGGAGTGCTTATTATACAAATATTGCAAAACATACACTCTAAAGTTAATAGAAAGTTACAAAGTAACATATCCAATATAAAAACTTATTTGGAGTATTTTTCATAATAATTTATATTAGGAATATGTTTTTATACCGGCATTTAGTATAATCTTCTTAGATACAATTGGCAGTATAGAAATAATATAATTCTTAGATTTTTGATGTAAATACTGCAAATATTTTTATAATACTACTTTCTATGAGCAATCAATATAATATTTCAAATGCTAAAAAGTTCTTAGCAGTCAAATATTTAAAATAGATTTTGATATAACAGATACTTTTGAATAATAATCTCAGCAAACTTAAAAGCCATGAAAATCGATATTAACATTTCTATTTTTTCCAAATTTGTCACACTCTTCTAAGAAAATAGATTAAAAAAATAAAAAACTAAATTATCACTTTCATTATAAAAATGAAACCTTTCCACTCTTCTCAGTGTCCTATCACGTTAAAATTCGTCATGCCTGGCTAAGGCTTCCCCAAAGTCGGTTGCTTGTGAACCTACAAACAAATCGTACTTTGTCAAAACTTCTTCTTTGGTTAATTGTTCATCAGCGTCACTGTCCGCTTCATAAATTAAATGACGAGCTTCAGCTTCAGCATGGTCAAAGTCTTGGGGAATTATCCAGTTCTTTACTTCTCCTTCATCCATAAAACCGTCGCCGTCTTTGTCGCGGTAAGTACTGAATTGTTCTCTTTCACTTTTAACCCAATCGGGTTCTTCTTCATTTTCTTCACCTCTGAAGTTATTATTTAATGTAATAATTATGATAAAAATGTATTTGTTATTAGTTATTACCTATACATGTCTCCAATATATTCCTTTAAAGACACTTTACCATCTTTGTCTTTATCAATGTCTTCCATGGTTTCTACAACAACAAGATCTCTCATATATTCGTTCTCTTCTGGATGTAAAAATGCAGCAAATTCTTCTTTAGTTAGGGCGTCGTCTCCATCTCTATCCGCTGTTTGCCAACGCCTTTTGTCCCTCTTTAACATATTTTTGTAAGAAAACCCTAAAATAATTTTATTTATATAATAGGATTTTAGTAGTAAAAAATATAGATGTTTACCTTCATTATCTCTATCGAGTTCAGTTTGATCCATGGTATCTAAAAATCCGTATACCATTTTTTGGTATCTTTCCCATGAGAGAGTAGGGTTGTCATCTGGGTTTTGTTGTTTCCATTGTCTGTCTACATCTTCGGTAATATATCTTTTTTGGGTAAATCTTATCCAGTCTTTAAGTTCTTCTCTATTGATAAAGCCGTCATTGTTCGAGTCTATTTTATCAACAATCAGACTAGAAATATAAAGATAATTTAAAAACAATTATTATTTTAAACAGAAATCTAACCAAAATAGTATAGAAAAAATTACTAAAATGTAACTTTAGAATCAACTATAAATATAAAGGTAACAAAACTGCATTTTTAGGTAATTAGTGTGTAATAAAAAAATTATTAAAGGCTGCGATTTTTGACACCTTGTAGATTTGAAAAAGTTATAATAATTACAAATATCTTCTACGCATTTTTTTTATTTTATAATTCTTTATTTTTTTAGTGATAGAAGAAAGGAGGGCATTGCAAAATATATTAAGAGAAATTCAAACTTTAATATTTAGTTTGAATACAACTCAAAAAATTATATTATATTAGATGATGAAAAAAAGCTAAAAAAGATCTAAAATGCCATGAATTTGGTTATTGGAACATCAAGAGCAATCTAAAAAACACAAAAACGATAACAGGGAGAAGTGCTCAATAAAACAACTACAAGGAGATAATTTAATGAAAACCTACTATGTTCAAATGTCCGAAATCAGTAGAGCCACAAGAAGTAACTAAAGCTAAAATTGTTGCTGATTTAGTACTTCACAAATGAGAAAATTTTGACATTGAAATGTTATGTTGACACAATCCTGGTAAGTAATTTAAAATGTAATCATATCTAGTAATAGTATATTATTTAATGAGCACGTAATAGTAAAAATTAGTGGAAAATTAACTGCACATGCTAATGAAACATTGTTCTTTTTCTACAGCTATTAAATACTATTTTTGCTGCTTTTCTATATTTTGAATAACGTACTATTTCACAGTGATTGACACACGTCTTGAAAATTGATACAAAAATGGTAAATTACCCATTATATATATTTTTCAATTTAATATTTAATAAATTATTTTTCACTTCGCATGAACTATTTTTAGGTCAAAATAATTAAGAGTGTTTTGTTTTCTTAGAGATAAGGAAATTCCGTGTAAAATTCATAAACTTAGGATGAGATAACACAAATTTTCAATAGATAATTATACTAAAACAACTAAAGCTAATGAGAATATATGTGCAATGGTTTGTAAAAGTCGGCTTTTGAATATTACATGCATGCATGGCAATCCTACATACCCAAGTCTTCTTTTACTTTCTTCAGGGGGCAACTGGTCAAATGTTTTCGCTTCTTCAGCTCCCAAAAATGCCTCATGATCATATTCAGGGTTATGATGTTCATTTTCAAAATGTTCTTTATCACTTAATTCCCTGTTAAAAACTCTATCTTCGTGCCCTTCTTCTTTAGGTAACCCTAATACTGAAGTAAATAAAAGTACAACAAGAAAATTTTGTAGTTTTCGGTCCATTTTAGTCAGTCTTCCAATTGAAAATGAAATAAAAATGTCTTGAAATTAAATTAGCTCAGATTTAGATTAAGTGAGCTGCGTGGCTTAAAATTATTGGCTGATATGATCAAGTTTCACTACTTCCACATCATCAAAAAACATAAAACCCAACACCCACAACACTTCTTTTCAAAAATGTTAAGTCCACTGTTAAATGTTAAGAAGTGTTGCGTCTGATTTAGCCCGAGAACTTACAATTGAAAATAGATTATCTTTTTTTGGCTTGAAGAAACTCAGTTTTTCATCTCTCTTTGTTAAATCCAGAATTAAATCCGGTTCTAACACTTGTCTAAGTCAAATCTGTGATTACCAACATCAAAAATGTAAAACCTCAACTGATTAATTTTGGCCTACGATATAGACAACCCAGCATACGGCTAACTGTAATATAGGTTGAGAGATCATTATTTTAATTAAGGAGAAAAGTGGTTATGGAATTTAAAGTGAAATAAAACTCTTCCTAGTGCCACAATCAATTACATTTAATTAATTAGAATTTGGCTACTAGTTTCGTGTTTTAAATACCCATTATTAAGCCTTATTAGTCTATAAGAATCGTTGCAGTGAGATATTTTTTAGTAACTTTTAAAACTTTTGCACCAAATAAAATTTTGGTGAAGATGAAATAATGATTTGGAAAAATAATAATATTCATGTATAAGGGGTTGGTGTGAAACATCTTAGACGCGGAACTATATTTAGGTCTAAGGGCTTCACACCCTTTGTTCTTAATCATTAATACTTTTCTCAGTCGTTGGTATTTCCTCTTTACCCAAATTTAATTTGGTACAAAAGTTTTAAAAATTAGTTAAAAACTTTTCATTTGTACAATCTTCAGATCATCTAAAAATTAGATTGTTATGTCACTTCTTTAAATAAGCTATTAGATTTAATTAGCTCTCTTCATCCATCTATTATGTTTTCTCCTTACACTTCTTCCATTTTTCACCTATCCTCTAGTTTTTCTGGTGCTGGACAAGGGATTTTATAATCCCCTAAGCTCATTTTTTATGTTGATTTATTAATAATATCAATTCTAATTTTAATTCAATTTCCTAATTTCTTTTATTTCTCGTACTAGTACAATTTTTTTGATGATAGGTAGTAATCAAATTCGAATTAATCAAATTGAACTGATTAAGGAACCAGGTTATTTTATTAGTAATTAAACTCCAATTTTGTAAATGCTAAATAAAAAAATGACATTTTATTAAAAATAAAATAAATGATACGATTTTTTATTTCAAACAAACTTGTAAAACCTTAAATAACTTTTCACACATAATTAATTAACTGGCTAGTGCCATTTTTTTCTAGTGAAGTTTACAACAGCAAAACATCTTATTTTTTTAATATAACAAAAAAAGTTGGGCTCATTTTGTATTTAAAAGATTAGATTGTATACTAGCTTTTTTGTTTGGGGAAAGAGGATAACTTGACACATTCTCCGATTTCAAAAGAGAAAGGTGTAAAGGACAAATGTTCATGGGGATTTTGTACGTAATTATTGATACGGAATTATTGGCCGTAACATCGAAGAAATACGATACCGGTAATCGTATTAGCGGTTTGAATAATACAAGTAGGAAAATAGGACGGTCCCGATTTCAACGATTTTGAAACATAAAGATTTAGAACTTAGAAACCCGAAAAGCAAAGCACCTTATTAAATATTTTCCAACGAGCACTAATTTGTGCTACGTGGTATTTAGATCAAGAAATACGGATTCAAATATGCTTTTTTAGAAGTTTGTATATTTCATTTAGTAGATAACTTAAAAAAACAGTTGGCCAAATGGGTGTTTCTGGGATTTCCATAGCCCTGAGCCACGGATCAGGATATATGCTCACTTTAGTTTAGGGCAGTTTTAGACGTTGAGATATAATAAAAGATGTTTTCTGGAATAATCATGATCATCTTCAGTAAATTTTGCCCAAGCTTTAGTGTTGGGATTAGTTAATATTTACGTGTTCCTTTAATTCTTTTGGACCCGTGGAGGATTTTCTCTTTATTTTGACATAAATTTATATTGCCAAGCACGGCCCTGGATCGTGTGTAAAAAAAACGGTTGATAAAAATTATTAAATTATTCAGCAAACTGCAAACGTGTTGCAGATTAACCGGCCCTCTCCTGAATAAGGACGCAGTTTCCTTAAGGGTGTAATAGTAAAAGACGACAAATTCAGCAACAATTACAATTTAATAAAGATAAACAAAAGGTGCTCAACAAACATTAAAAAATATATAAAAATGATAATAAAAAGTTCTTACCAAGGGATGTTCTTGAGGGGACTCATGGCTCTTATGGCACTTAGGCACTAGGTAAATTTTCCCCCCATCACATTTTACCTGTCTTTAATTGTTATACACCACTTCAGGTTATAAAATTTGTTTCAAAGTCTTTGTTTAAGTTCTACTTAATAGGAGATTCTTTTTTGATCAGAATTTAGTGATTTATGGTGACATCACTGGTCAATTCGATTTTGGATCCGTGGGATATGCTATTAAGGTCAATTTGTTGCAAACATGAAGACAGTTTATTGTTTTAGAAGAACATAATATGTTAGAAGTTGATTGTTCTGTTTTGACTCCTGAACCTGTTTTAAAAGCTTATGGCTATGTTGAGCGATTTGCAGATCTCATGGTAAAAGATATAAAAACGAGAAAATGTTTTAGATTAGATCATTTAACCAAGCCCATTTAGAAAAAAAATAGCAGCAGATGAATAAACCATTCAAGACACTAAAGATGAATGTCAAGATGTAGTTATAAAATTAGATGGAAGAAGATAGATTTCTTGGAGCAAATTAAGCTGTGGAGGGCTGTGTATCGGAGGATTTTGGAGTGTGCTCCATTCTAGAAAGTTTTTGGAACAACACTTTGAGTGACACCTTTGGTTTCAGTTACCGCTCTCTGAGACATCACTTCCTCCATAAGGGAAATTATTGTACCACTCTACGTATCAAACCATTTAACGTAAGGCGCAATGCATGATAATATTTAAAACAACAAATTACTTTTGCTTTAATTAATTATACAAAAATACGAAACAAAAATGTCTGTCTAGTTATATGAGTCTCATCAGCAGAGTTTTTTTTTCTAAGGCATTCTTAGAAATACCATTTAAATTTGGCTATGTATACATATACAAGGATGTTAAAACATCCGTTCTTGCGTGCCATTGGGCCAAACCTTCCAAGAAAATTGTCCTGATTGGTGATTGTTCCATTTGGGGATTATAAGTTCAATATATTTGGGTAGGTCATGAGTACTTTCAAGAGTTGAATTCGTGGATTAGCCTTTGAAAATTCTGGTGGATGCGTTTGGCGGATGCTCTGTTTTGGAAGCGCCCGGTACAGCGTTTTGCAAACTCAATGTATTACGGAAAATCCTGGTACCGTGCGTAGTATATTTACGTCAGGCTCTGGACGGTGAAATACTCCTTCCAATCGGCGCGCGCTAGATAGAATAGCAAAAGCGTCGAAAACGAATCAGCTGACAGTTGCTGGCGTTGCTACTCAGATTCGGTGGTGTCTAATATTCCGTACCGGGTCTCTACCTCCTCCTCAATAATGACAATATATACAGCGAATTTAGTAATATTTTTACGGGATTTTTCGTAGAAAAACTTTTTTTTGTATTTTCGTGTCGAGTTTTAGTCATAAGTTGCGGGAAAAATGGGAGAACGGGAAAGGATAGCCAAAAATCCTATAAGGGTTGGCTTTTACGATATAGAAAGGACCATTGGCAAGGGGAATTTTGCTGTTGTGAAGCTTGCCAAGCACAGAATTACTAAAACAGAGGTAGGTTCTTCTAATTTCATATTTCTAATATACAAATCTTGAACAAAAACGATAATGTCTTGTTATAATATCGATCATTTTTCATACATTGTCATTAAGGCACACGTGCTTAAAGAAACTTATACTTTTTATTATACAATAAAACTTTGGGTAATCCTTTATTACATCCAATTTCTTAAGATAAACCTCTGTGTATTTTTTATGATTATAAAATTGAATTTTAATGATTAAAATTATAAATTAAATATTTATATTTGTGTTCAACCTAGCTTTGGTCTCATATTTTTAAAATATTTGTTTTTTTATAAAAATCATTGAACATTTTAAGAATACTTTAATCATTCCTTATTATAATGATATTTTTCGTTCTACCTAATATGGTCATCTATAAAGTATCATAATTTAATAACTTATACATAATTCGAAAATGCGAAAATATACTGATATGCCCTTTTCAGCGAACTTTTTAGTTTTGTTTCAAGTTTTTGCTTACCTATATTGTTACATTGTCTCAAAATTTGTTGCAGAACAGAAGCTTCACATGGTAGCTTAATAATACATATCTTTATTAAAAACCAAAAAAAAAACGTTGTCTGAAATAATATGTATTACCTTATTTAATTACTTATTCACTAAATAAATATGAAAATATAAATAATACTTATCTTGAATTTCCACAGTCTTCCAAAGCGTTTTAGTATATTTATATTTCTACCTAGGTTTCGGTATCTGACAATACCATTTTCAAGATAGAAAAAAGTTTAACAAACAAATTAAAAACGTAAATAAATATCATGTCATAAACCTGACAACCAATCATTATGAGGCAATATTCTTCTTTTTCTAAAAATATATTTGGTTAGTATTATTTAGTTCAAAAGTAGATCTAAGATAAATGAACTTCCCGGGTTTAGTTGTTCATTCAATACTGCATATTGAGGAAATATTAGGTGTTTTTTATTTCATATTATTCCTCCAAAAAATCAAGTTCTTCTTTCTTGTCACTTATCTAGTTGTTTCTATCTATAAGCTCATAAGTGCTCACAGTAGCGTATGTTAAAATTTCTTAATGTCTGGCCAAGATGTTCTAAGAGATATAATTTTTGATATTTTGTTTAAAATATCTCCAAAATATATGTAATAGTTTTGTATGACCCATCATCTTTAGGTTGTTTCCATAGAGTAAGAGTTGAAACAATTTAATATTCACTAAATGTATGTAAATATAAACTTAAAAATTGGCAAATGCATTTTGGAGCATTTTTGGAATAATGTTTTAAACATTAATTATTTTATCTCTCGTCTCTCAGGTCGTTTAAAATTGTCTCTAATATTGCCCCTATAAAAAATCTGGCACATCGAGAAAATAGGGAGTCTATTCCCTCTATGATTACGTTTAATAAATTCCTCGCTATTAGAAAATAATGAGGTATAGCAACATCTTTAACTACCCATTTTTATAAAAAAGACGAGATGCAGTTTTAAAAAAATGTTAGGGCGCACAATTTAAATTTAATTTAATTATGAAAGAGTATTTTTTTTATAATGCCAGACACATTTTGGTACTTGACAACAATGTTAGTAAAACCTCGAAGCAAATCTAAGAAGGTTAGTGAAATCCGTATATAAACACCTTTTTTTCTAGTACCGACCGTAAAGTAGATACTTTATGCACTTTCTACTGTAGTAAAGTTTGACTTTAGAGCAATAATCCTATACTTAAAAGTGTAAAAAATCAGGTTTTCTTTGAAACGTTAATATAATTTTTTAATAGCAAAGATTTGTTCACAACTAGATTTAATTCTAGATCTGATGAGGAGTTAATAAGAAATCGCACTGTCAAGTGTCAAGCTAAAATTGACATTTGTTTAAAAAAGTTTATTTTTATAAGTCGTGGAAATCATTATTGGATTCTAATTCGTGAAAAAAGTCTCACTTCACACACTTGTTGCATAAATATCTGTTTCCATCCTCGAATTGTAAGATGTCAAAAATGTGATATTTTAAATAAAATAGCTTTTACCGTTGCAATAATTTTGTAAACATAAAATGAGCGTTATTTTTCAACTTTTTATAAAAGGCATTAGCATCAATTCACTAATTAGAAAAATGTTTAAATTTTAAATGTAAATAAAAAAAATTAGCTGTTCTGATTTATTTTATTTTATATATTCAAATGTGTGTTGTGAATAAAACAAATGTATTATTAACATTATTTCTTCTTTGAAAAACATTCCTTGATTACCTTAGTTACCAGAACAATCTATTATTTAATATAAATTCGATAAAACAGAGTTCATTTACTCTTGACTCCGTATAAATTAGCGATAACGTTCCAAAAAATCTACACTAGTAATTTTTAAATCAATTTGAATTTATCTTTTCGATGACACAGCAAAGATGCAATATTCGTTTTTTAATTTAAAATTGGATTATAGTAGTTCAAAGTAGAAGTTCATGATAAAATTAGAGATAATAAGGTATAGGAATTTGCCAATAGAATAAAATTCATAGTTACAGAGTAATCTAAATTTAGAATACCTACATACCAAAAGATATTGTTGGTTAAATAAATAGATCATGTACTTGATTGACCTAAATTTGAAGGATTTATGTGAAGGGTATTCTTAACCCTAAGAATAGTCATAAATTTGGTTAAAATAAAATTTGCTTGTTAAATTCTTCGATTAGATTGTTTTTTTATAATTATCTATGTGTTTATAGTAATATGTATTAATAATGTGATAATAATTCATAAATCACATATGTACAGAAAATAATGCGAATAATTATAGATGAAGAATAAAAAAGTATGCGGAAAAAATGTCTTATAAATGTCAGCACTGTTCAGAGAAATAAATATTAGTATTTTAGATCTATCTAAATATTATTTACTGAAAAGCAACTAAAACCGGCAACATCGATAACTCAGTCAAATATAAACAATGCTTTTTATTTTAGAACACCAGCATATTTAGAATGGTCGATTACAGGGGATGTAGAAGAGTGAAAAATGTATTCTCGGCAATTATTATTATTATTATTACACATTCGAACGATTTCTACCACTACTTTTTTAGATAATACTTTACACGTTTCCAACAAACTTTGGGACACTGCTACAAAACATCACCGATTAGATTATTTAACAAGTCGTGATATGTTTTATTGATTTGAATAAAAAGTAATTTTTCACTGAATTATTGAAATTATTTTAAAAAACGATAAACTTAAATCGATTAAACAATATGAATCTTCTACAAACACAATTTTATGATTCATTAGGTAGATATTCGTTAGTTACATGGTATAGGTATGCCAGGTGGGGTTAGGGCACATATTTTCTATCCCTACAATTCATTATAAAATCAAAAAACTATGCAAAGATTGTTTCATGTGGCGCCATTAGCCTAAGCATGGTAAACAACATTATCAGCAAAGAGCTGTCAAATTGTTTTCTTAAAAAAGTATCTGCATTGACAAATACATTTCTCTGCAAAATATAAACAATTAAATTACACACAAAACCATGCACAGACTAGTGGGCGTTTAATCACAAAATCTCAGTAATATTTGCTATTAATTGTCTACTAGCAACACCATTATTCAGGTGTCAGTAGCGGATAAGAAAACGTATACAGGATTGGGGAAAAGAGCAGATATATCCTATTTACAGCTTTATTAGTTGTACTACAAATTGACATTCTTTTACTAATTTACGAATGTGGAGTTTGATAGGTTTCTAATTTATTTAAAAAAACAATAAAATACGACAGTTAACAAACATTTAATTCAACGTCACTATAATTTTACAGGTGATGAAGGTATTAGAAATTACATAATTATTATAATGTACGAACTGCAAACCTTTTGGTGCTTGAAAATCTTCTGACCTAACAAAGAATTTCCTAAAGGTCTTTGAATAAATTCTGGCTTCTTAAATGGCAGTTCTGATTCTATATTCCAACTCTCGGCAGGCATTGAGGCA
Organism: Hermaeophaga mercurialis; assembly: GCA_951812935.1. Classification (NCBI taxonomy): domain Eukaryota; kingdom Metazoa; phylum Arthropoda; class Insecta; order Coleoptera; family Chrysomelidae; genus Hermaeophaga; species Hermaeophaga mercurialis. Next base: position 3,382,912 of record OX638363.1, read on the forward strand.
GGTCTTTATAAAATACAGATAAATCCAATGTCAGTGCCAGTCACTTACTTGAAGAAATCCTCTCAGGAAATTGCTTAAACACCAACTGTTTGCAGATATATTCTTTTCCTCCAAAACCAATACAAAATCATTAAAAACGTAACTACTTTTGGCTCCATTTAATCTAACATAGTTAAAGTTAACTCAAACGATATTGAATTTTTAAGAACATTCAATGTCATTAAAAAGTCAAAAAGTAAATATTTCTTAAAACCATGGCAAAAACAATCGAAACTGGTATATTACGATGGCTATTTGAAATTATTAAAATAAATGATTATTTTCTTATAAAATATTGTCAGAGACCTATCAAATCCTGCATTGGAGGGTTCCTAATATACGAACAAAATATAAATAAAGGATCACCCATTTAAAAGAAGAGCTGATGATATAGTATCTTCGAAATACGTCAAGTGGATGAGGTACTAAAACGTATACAGAATAAAAATGTCTTTTAAACTTTTTTCTAAATCAAGCGCTTTTAAAGAAACTAATATGAGTATTTTAGATCTAGCCAAATATTATTAACCGAAAAGCAACTAAAGCCGGCAACACCGATATTTAAAATTATCGATTACAGGGGATGTAAAAGAATGAAAAATGTATTCTCGGCAATTATTACACGATCCGAATGATTTCTACAACAACAATCTTTAGAACATTGACACAAAACATCGCAGATTAAATTAATTAACATGTCGTGATATTCTTGATTTGAATAAAATATAATTTTTCATTGAATTATTGAAACTACTTTAACAAACGATTAAACGATCAGAATCATCAGCAAACTAACACAATTTTATGATTCATCAGGTAGATATTCCTTGGTTACACGATACATATTTTTATTAAAAGTGTGAGGTGTTGCCACGTATAAATTTTCGAGTAAATGTTTAAAGCGAGTTTTTGTGTAAACTAATGATGTAAGAAAAAAATGTTATTAGACTATTTTGTTGCAAAAGACATGTTCTACATACCATTTAAAAATACGCAATATTTTCACGGAAAACTTTTATATACGGTATATTCTTTAATATTAGTTTTACAATTCTTACCAATCGGTTATCACTTCTAGTTCTAATTCAGGTATTTTTCCACTTCTAATTATATAATATTGTTACAAACGTTCACGTATTATAGCTATTTTAAAATATTCACTAAACATGTATCAAGGTACTTGACTCTATGCATTTTGCGACATTGATTTTACAATAGATGGTGATTAAAATGTACAATCAATTTCACTAATAACGTACTCCATTTAATTAATATGCTGTACCAGTCTTATCTACATATTTACATATATCGAGGTCTAAAAATGGACTGACAAAATTTTTATTGTTTACTTGGTAATGACCTAGGTATAAGCTTGCATTTAAAAACAGAAGACAAGGTTGAGAACATAAAAACTTTTAATGTTTAAAGGTCTCATATTTTGTGTCTATATTTCAATAAAGCTAATGCCATAGTATCAGAAATGTGTCTATCGTTCAAACCAAGGCATAGTATTGGCTTCTTTGCCCTTTTCGTTAATGTTGTTTACACAACATTAGAAAAAATATTTACATAAATTTCAATTAGAAAAATAACAGCTAAAAGTATCGATAAAATTAAACGTATCCTCATATAGTAATAACTTTTGATAACTGATAGATATTAGACTATTATGAATTGAGCATGATATAAACAATATTGCCATAATATACTATTCAAATGCTATACTTTATCTACAACTATTTACGAAATTTCGTTTTCACTATTATAAAATTTCATATTTGAACTAAAACTGTTTATTTAAATCTCTCACTTTTATTAAATAAAATCTGACATGATAAAAGAGGCTGATAACTAATATATCTCACTTTTTTAATTACACATTTTGCATACATAAAAATCTTTCATATGTTTAATTAATCACACGTAAAAATTTTTGTTTATGTATTTATATAAGTCAATCTTAATTTAAATAAAATTTTGTATCCAAACTGTTATTCTGTGACTTATAATATACCATATGTGGGATGAATCTAAAAAATCACGCAAATGAGAATGTGTTGAATAAATGTTATTTTTTTAACTGCACTTGAAATTTTAAGAAAAGTTAAACAATAATAATTAAAATAGTTATTACTTTATGGTTGGTTTTTAATGAATGGTAGTAATTAAAGCATCGCGAACTCTGTTTGACGTAATACATTCTATAAACCCCATCAATGCTCATAAATTCGTTAAATTATGCATGTAGACCTCAACTTTACAATTTATATATTTTTTATAGATTAATCATTAGATGAATAGTTTTGAATAAATGTTCATTTTTATCAAATTTGTCACACAAAAATAAATTCTTTCCGCGAAACTGTTTGAAATGGTCTATTTAACTATTGAATTAAGTTTAATATGGTTGGAAAAATGCCAAATGTAGGTAATCATAATTAAATTATAGGAATTGAATAAATAATATAACCAGAGTTAACGAGGAGAGAAATAAATAAATTGACAACCATTTCCTTTTCTTTTTTTAATCTTTTATATAATAAAAATAACGAAATATCTAGAAAAAAATTCAAGAATAAAGTAGATGTCATGTAGATATTCTGAAAACTTAACTTAGCAACGAAATGTTAAAATAGGGAAAATTTCTCACCTCTATTTTCAAAATAATTAGCTTTTAGTTTGGTACATATTTGCTTCATCGCTGTGGTATTATTGGACATCTTTACAAAAAAATTTGGGAATTGACGTTTCATTTACTAAATTTTTATACGTTTTTGAATTAATAACAGGAATTTTTTCTTATAAGATTTTTTAGGATAATCTTCGTTATTACCAATAAATCGCTTTCAAAACATATTTGGTAATAATTCAATGACTAAAGATATTGTAAATGAAGATAATATACCAAGGACTCATTTTAATTTGTTATACTTTATACCATATAGGTAAACTTGATTATTTTAAGAGTCACTATTTGTTATATTTTATTCCTTATATACTTGATCAGTTTAAGGGGCACTCTTTTAATTTACTTTTTTTATTCCCTATATACTTGATGAATTTAAGGGACATTCTTTTAATTTGTTATATTTTATACCATGTATACTTGATCAGTTTAAGACTAACTTTTTAATTTTGTTATATTTTATTCCTGACATAATTTATCAATTTAGGGTATACTCCTTTATTTTTTTTACCCTATTATTCCCTATATACCTACTTGATCAGATTAAGGGCCACTCTTAATTCATTATACTTTATTCTCTATATACTTGATCAATTTTTTTAATTTGTTATATTTTGTTCCTTACATACTTGATCAGTTTAAGGGACATTCCTTTAATTTGTTATACTTTATTCCCTATATACTTACTTCATCAGATTAAGGAACACTTTTATTTGTCTAAAATAATGATACAACTAAAACCAAAATCGTTTACGATACGTGATGAATAATTTTTCAATTTTTAATCGGAGTTTTAAAGATAAATGATATAAAACAAGTTATGATGGATCAGTATATATTAAACATCATGATGATAATTATTCATTGATGGGTGTAAATGTTTTCGAAACAAATCGATTACGTGTTCTTAAATAACGAGATGTAGGTACGTGGTGGTGGTTTCTATTGTTTGCTACAATTTCACGTTATATTGATATTTATGGTGTTCTTTAAAATTTTAATGAAAATTAGTAGTTCTCTATAATGCTTAATCTTATTATTAATATAATGATTACTATCTACAATAAAAATCAAATATTCAAAGTTTATGGTGATTTTTATAAAGTGGACAGCCGGAATGTACTTAATATTGAACCCTAAGGGATACCCGCAGTATTATTAAGTTTGTTTATTAAAGTTGAGTCATTTTATGCTGTCAATGCCCTGCTTAAATTACCAATTTGTCTAATTTTCTCGGTCATTTTCAAAAATATAAAAGAACTTGGTCCTACGAATCTGATTGTTTTGGTTGAAACATTTTTCTGGATAATTAAAAAAATCTTGCATGAAGATGGTACCAAAATGCTAAGTCATCGGGAATTTCAGTTCTTATCCTTAATGCTTGGCCGAATTTCTAAGAGAGCAATAACATTGGTTAAATTGATTAGCTAGATAAGATATCGGTGCTCCGTAATTATTTAAAAACGTACTCGGAAAACACTAAAAAAATCCGTACATGAAGCATTCAAACAATTTGTTAAGAACAAATAATACTTAACGACCTTTTATAGGTAGTTGACGTCAGACTGACGCAAGTACGTTGTGCGCCCATTCATTTATTTCGTGCTCATATATTAACAGTGAACCTGTTCAATTGTCATTGCTCACTTTCTTTTGTATTACATCTATTTTTAGTGATGTCGGACTTGCACAGAAAAACACTGGTGGGTATTGATTATTTTCAAGGGGTTTAGTTCCAACCCCCATTGAAAAATTAGGAAAATTTAAAAACCATTTTAAAAAGAAACATGGAGATCAAGGTCGGTTCCCGAAATATTTTTTTGGTCCCTTATTTCTTACCTTTAATTTCGCTTATTTTTTTGTTGTTGGTTTATTGTTTAAACTCGGATAAGTGGGGAATTTTTTAATTGTGTTTAACACGAAATATTTAAATTAAAAAAAAACTGATTGCATCTTCTAAAAGAGTCGATATTCGAAATGAATTTAGTTATGAAATCTTGCATAATTTTTTATTCATTATACAGAGTATCTACATAATTGATGGACAACGCTTGACAGGTAATATCCATCACAAATTGAACATAATCCCTATACTGATTGTAATTAATTTTAGATCCAGGGTGTTAAAATATTAAAGATTATAATTAAAGTCAAAAATTCAATATTATATTTTTTTAAAATTGCCACTGGTGGAATATTAATAACAAGGTGTCCGCGAAAATAATGCATATGTTTATGGATGAGGAAAATAAAAATGTTTTACAAAATTTTTTATAATTTTTTTACTAAAGTCAGCCCTTTTCAAAAAAATAAATATTAGTATGTTACATCTATCCAAATAATATTTAGCGAAAAGCAACTACTGCCGGCAACACCGATAACTCAGTCAAGTATAATAAACCATGGTTTTTTAAAAGATTTCTACCCCTATTTTTATTAACTAATATACAACACGTTTCCTTTAACTTTCTTTTATTGAATAAAACAATCTTGCAAATATTACTTCGTGCACTATTTCTTACGTTTCAATTTTTGTTATATTAACTTCGGTTGAGTGTAGCTTGAAATAATGAAAATCATAATAACGCACCAAACCAAGAAAAAACATGATTATTGGAAGAAATCAAATAATATTATATAATTTAACTTGTTTTCTTGTTCATATTATTGTGTAATTTTAAATCATTATCTTTAATAATAATAACGAATGATTTCTAATGTAGGTACTATTTTTCCTAAAGAAATTTCTAAAGTTTACCGGTATATTTTCTTGCTTTTCACTGCTCTTCATTGAAGGCGAAAATGTAAATTACATTACCAAAAATAATTAAATTAGGTTAAACTCATTACAATAGAAGATGTGGGTAATTATTTTTTATAATCTACATCTATATACAGGTTGTTACATTTGGAAAGGGAATACTTAAACTGCGAATACAGGTGACTCTTTTTAACCGAGATACAAGGTGATTTATGGATTACGCTAATTTATTTCTGGAATCATAACTATCGTTCCTCCTTGTATATTTTCTATATATCGTATAATTGCTTCACACTAAGAGCCCAAATGAACCACTGGATGGAAACAACACTCTGTATATCGAAATTTTCAAAATCCATTTGCATAATTGAACACAAACAACAAAATTAAAAAGAGTACATTAAATTTTTGTTCAAACATACTTAAGTGCAACAGTTGGATTGTTATTGATTCTTAATAATAAATTATTAAAACTATTGAATACAAACTCAATTTAAAATTATAATATGCATTATTATATGCATTGGTTTCTCTTTTTAGACCTGTAAACAATTGAAATTTTTGAACATTTTTTGAACGCCCTGCACATATTTAAAAATCGGTATTGCATTAATCTTATTTTTTAATGTTTTAGTTAAAAGGATTGAAAAAAATTAAATCAATTGTGTTAACCCTTACTTTGTGGAATTTGTTCATAATAAATATAAAAAGATAAATTATACTTTCCACAGTATTACAAAGCTTTTTAAAATTATATTTTCTCGACCAAGGTTTCGCTTATCTCGCGTTGTTAAAAAGTTACATAAGATTGACAGATTTCTTAAAAGCGTAAGTAACTTCATACCATAAACATTTCAACCAATCATTATCGAGCAATATGTACAGTAAAATTATTCTTTTCCTAAACATTTTATGCTTTAATTTTTCATATAGTATTGAACAACTAAACCTGGGAAGTTCAATTATTTTAGATTACCTTTTGGACTAAATATCTATATAATAATAATCAAAATAATTTTTAAGAAAAGAAGAATATTATTGTATATGTTGCTGGATATGTCACTCTTGACAATGCTGGATAGGCGAAACATTAGTCGAGAAAATATATTTTAAAAATCTTTCTAATACTTTGAAAATTCAGATAAGTATAATTTATCAATTTCATCCCAGTTAAAGCAATTTTATTGTCTCAAATGTACAAGAATTAAACAAAACTAACATACTAAATTAAAAAAATACAAACTACAACAATTGCTCAAGTATGCTCCATTTTAGTCTATAAAGATTAGTGATTTTAATCCCATAGACAATAATATCTGGTATTATCTATCGATAATGTACTTATTCTTCTCAAATAAACATAGAAACGAGTTTATTAAAATGCAAAAAGCATACAGGGAAATAAAAGAAATAGTTCTAAATATTTTAAAACGAGCAAGCAAATGTATACACTCTGTATAAATACAAGCAACTTTAGAAATACAACTAAAAATTTTAAACTCATGTTGTAACTCTTATTTATCAGTAAATATAGTTTACGTCTCAAACAAAATAATATACTTTTAGATTCTTTTAATAATTATTATTTTCTTTCCGTTTCAGGTTGCTATCAAGATCATAGATAAAAGCCAACTAGATGTCAGCAACCTGCAGAAAGTGTACAGGGAAGTTGATATCATGAAGAGATTGGATCATCCACACATTATCAAACTGTACCAGGTATGAAAAACACATTCAACTAAAAAATAATCGATGATTTAATGATTGTTATTACTGGTAATTTTATTTTTGGTTTGAAAGTTATTGAATCATCTGAGGAAATAATTAACTACTATGGAAAGTTAACATTGAAAACCTTCTTCTATCTTTATTGAATTGGAATAAATTAATAAAATTTTAGTATATAAATAACAGATTTTAATTCTATTGCATTTTTTATAATTTCCTTTTTATATAAAAGCTATTCGCTGTTAATATTATCGCCTTTTTGTATAATTTAATTTTAAACATTTGTTAAAAACTAATTTTACAATTAACACTTCTGTTTTATTTTATTTTAGTTGTTGTTCATATCCATTCCTTCCATACCACTTAAAGTTTAAAATTGATCGCATTAAAAGTGAAACTTTTAATTAGTTGTTGTTTTTCAAATAATACTTTTTCAGTTATTTTTCTGAATATATTAGAATAATGTAAACATTATAAAATCAAATTTAAAAGAGCTATTTAACTAAATCTTATCCAACATTGTAGGGATTTAGATTAACAAAATCTACAAAATTTTATCTTTACGATTTCTCTCTTTTTGGCTTTTCGTCTCCAATGTTCATTTTTTTTTCAAATCTTCTAAAACTGTTTCCCTTCATCTTCTTCTTGATCTGCCTCTTTTTCTCTTCATCTTTTGGTTCTGTCCATGCTATTTACTTTATTATTTTCTCTCTTGTCATCCTTTCTATATGATCCAGCCACTTAAGTCTCCTTTTTCTTTTTCTTTTTTTATTCAATACCCACGTCTTAAATCCATAGAATATTTGTATACAATATTTGTATGCTTAATATAGTTTAGTATAGTCTTAACTTTGACAGTCCAGACAAATGTTTCGGTCGTATTAGGTTATTTATCGTTTCTGTAATTTTATTTGCTTTCAAAATTCTCCAATTGACTTGTCTTTTTTTGTTGCCGGTGCTAGTTAATAAAATTCCCAGCTATATGAATTCATTCACACACTAGAATTCGTAGTGGTTTTTTTGTTTTAATTTGAATTTTCCATCTGTAGTTTGAGTTCCAGTTTCCATCAATTTGCTTTTACTTTCGTTGATCACCAGTCGCATTTTAGTCGACTCTTATTCTAGTTTTCACACTATTTCCTTCAGTTGCTTTCTATTCCTTGTAATTTGGTCTGTGTATCAAATAATCATTGGCTTTTGTAGAATATAGCTTTCTCCAGAGCTAGATTAAATAGTAATTTCGATATTAGGTCACCTTCCTTCAGACCCATTCCTATTTCCAATTTTTCTTCTAAAATCTTTACAGCTTGTAGTGTTTGTGAGAGTCATTTTTATCAATCTCGTTGATAAACTGGGTATTTTGAAAACTTTCAGTGCATTAATCAGGCTACTTCTGGAGAACACTAGTACTGGTACTTTATATTTTTATTACTTATCAATTATTATGATACTTATTTTTCAAAAAGTGTATCTTATTTTTTAATAGTTAGCCTTCTGGTGTAATAGAATTTAATTTTTTTTCTATGTTGAAATTTTTTTAACATGTTCATTTATTTTTGTTAGTCCTGTAATTCCTTTAATTATTTCATTGTCCGATTTTACAATATCTTCTTTTTTGAACATTCGAACATATTTAAATCAACATGTTGCGTTTGTATGTGTAAATCTGTATTTTTTAATACATAATTGTTATTATTTGTTTGTGATCTTGCGATATTTCACTATTTAGCTACGGTCTTCAAAACGCCACATTTTTAATGAAAAATTAAAATTTTAAGAAAACAATCACACCCGCTACTACATGAGAACTTTGAAGGGGAATGATTTACGACAACAGGAACTCAGTCAAATACTTAAAAATGCGTGGGCGGTTGATTGAGACGACTTGATTTGACCATATTATTTAAATGCCCATTACTTATAAAGTTCTTATCGTTTACAACCACTTATACTGGATGAACCTCGTAAATGGAGGTAAAATTTAAGTTTTGCAATTTGGAATAGAAATACTATAAACATTGATATCTGAGAGATTATATTGGTTCGTTGAAAAAAAAAAAAGAAATCTAGATCGAAACGAATTGTTTTGTTTTAAAACAATAAGGAAAAATAATCCGAGATTATGAATCAAAAAACGGGTAGCCACCAAAAACCGATATACCCACAAAGCCAGATCAAAATCTCTCGCCGCCGGCATCGCGTACAACTCGACGCTGCAGTTGCCAGGCGACGGTGACGTCATGCGACGCCTACGAGCGTCGTCGCAGTTGCCGTCCCGGCGTCAGGGGCAGTCAAGTTGAAGGTGGTGTTAACGAACTCCCAGGACCCACTAGATGAGTTTCATAATGCCCGATACGTTGTCTTTGAATGGAGTTCGAAGTTCAAATATTGGGAAAATGGCTTCATAAAATCTAGATCACAGAACTTTTCCTCAGAGATAACTGTATTTGTGCCGTTCGAAAAAAAAAATCAATTTTTGGTTCGAACCATAAAAAAAATTCATATTATTACATGCAAAAGTATTACTTATGCAGTAACGTACGTTGTTACAATAATAACGTTTAGCTTAACAAAACCAATGAACTTTATAAAAATCTTATCTTTATTATACCGGGCAGAATTTAAATTTTTATATGGTTTCTCAACACACATGGTACAACAATAAAATACAATTTTAATAACAACAAAGTGTTTCACGCGATTCTTGCTTTTTAATCTTTACTTAAAAAAGTTTGATTTTACAGTTCGAAAATCGTATACATATTTCTATTTGTTAATTAAAATATGTTCCACGCTCTTGCCTCGTTATTAGATTTCATTCCGTTATTTTTATTTGAAAACATTTCTGGATATTAATTCATTGTATTGTGTTGACAAAATTTACATTCAACTTTTAATATATGAATGTCTATTCAAAACATTGCCAATGTTTTCCCAAAATTAAAATAAGTTCAGTGTGGGTTGAATCAAACGCGCACAGGTAGTAGCCAAAATATCGAGATTTATTGAATATGTAGACAAAATATAAAATGCGTATTTTAATGATAAAATATTTTTATAGAGTCGAGGAAAAATAAAAGTGATAATAAAGTGTACAAAAAGCTTTTAATATACACCCTGTATACTGGTAAAGAACCGACATAGAGCAGAGGCATGTAGGGGAACCTAAAAATATGCTGATTTTACGCAACTTACCATTAGATTAAGTTGCACCCCTGACACGTTATAGGCCTAGAAAGTGGGGTTTCAAATTTCCAAAAAAATCAACATCTCAGTGATACTTGATACGTTGTGAGTGTACCAAGAACATTAATTGACAGTTAGTAGAGTTCAATTGTAGCATTCTAAAGGATTCATAAGGGATGATGCAACTTAAAATGTGACATAATTTTTTTTTAACCCTTTGGCGGACCTCAAAAGTTATTACTTTATTTTATGAATAATTTGGTTCCAAAACTTTTCTTACTCTTGTTATTTTTCAAAAAACTTTGTCGCTTTCAACAAAAACCCCAATAACTAAAAACATGCATTGGTTATTTAAAATAATCGAAAATTCTAAAGTTGGCTATGAAATCAATCATCAAATTTGACGATGTTGAAATAATAATTTAATAGAGAAACAAACAACTTAAACAACAAAAATAACATACAATTTGCACTGAGTTATTGTAGAAAGTGTTCAAAATATTCAGGAATTTCCTTCATAGAAATCTAACATTAATAGCATGTAAACTTGTTCGCTAAATGAAAATTTCCCGACCATTTTCAAAACATTCAGCAAATAATTAGTAAAATTAAACGATTTTTTCTGATCCTCAATTTTGACGTTTAATTTCATAGTCAACTTTTGGATTTTCGATTATTTTAAATAACACACCTACAATACGTGCTTTTAATTATTCCGGTTTTTGTTGAAAAATAAGGACAGTAATAAATGTTTTAAAACTCTCTATAAAATAAAGTAATACCTTTTTAGGCCCGCCAACGATTTAAAAAATGCTGTCACACTATAATGGACCATCAACCCTTATCAACCCTTTAGGTTCTTGGTACACTCACAACATGCATCAAATTTGGTTTTTCTACGTTTAACTACAATTGAGATATTGATTTTTATCGAAATTTGAAAGCCCACTTTGAAGGCCTATCATTGTCAACGGTGCAACTTAATATAAAGGTAAGTTGTGTTAAATGACTATCATCCTGTATAGCAGAAATTAGTCAATAATAATCGATTTTTTAATTGGTTTTTATTAAAGAAGTTTTCTTTCATAATATTTTTTATGGACTGAATGCCTGAATATTCTGTTCAATCTTCTTCTCCTTTAATTTAAACTAATAACAAAACTAAAGAAGGTATATTTATTCAATTAACAAGTCCTTATAATTCCTTCAACTTTGTATGAAATTTACCTACAAAGGAAAAAGTTCTTCATTTACAGGAAAGAAAGTACAGCGAGAAAACTTTATGCCAGTGGTAGCAATTAAATGTTTTTATTATGTACTCTAAACCCAAATCGGATTTTATTAAATCTGAATTACCAAGTTATAGTTGTTTTAAACAAAAATTCACTGAAACGATTGTCCTTCTTTATAGTTTTTCTTATATTTCTAGTCTGGTTTCTTCCAAAGTTTCGAATTGCTTTGTTGGTATTTAGTTTTGAAGTGAATTAAAGCAAAACACTAACTTAAACGATGATAAAGATGCGTTTTTCATCACTCAGTCTTTTCTAGCCTTCATTGAATTCTTGGAGATTTTTTCTAAGTTTGGAAATTTATTCTTCCTTGTGCTTCTTTACTGTATTCTAACCATGCTCTTTATGTTCCTATTTCTTGTTATGAAGAGTAGGAAACACTCATTTTTTGTCTTTCACTTCTTTTAGTTATTATTTTTTCAAATCGTTGGCTTCTATACTGTACAGTATGAAGGAGGCCATTGTCATATATATTTTAATAAATCAATTTCTGTTACGTCTTCTTAAATATAGATTTATGTATATAACAGACATATTTCGTTTTTTACTGTATTTCAGTTTAAAACAACTATGACATTAACGTCATAGTGTTGCCCAACGTTTGTTACCTCTTCAGTTTTGTTTGGCTAAGCAGTCTCTTTGCTTTGATGACGGAAGCTGTGACAACAATGAACGTGTTTGTTCTACACCTCGAGTGTTTAACTTTAGTATGTTTTGCTTTAATGATCACTTAAACGTTTAAAACGTCCTCACTAATATCCCGCCAATGGAATCGATCTCTCCCACATTATTTATGTTATAATTAATGGGTACTTACCAATTTCTAAATTAACACCATCTGAATATGACTTCAAATATCATCAAGCAAAACTGGAATTAACATTAAGATGATTTATGTCAATTAAGAGAGACGCTGGGAGTAAATAAAATATCTTTCTGTTAGAGAAAAAATATAAATACGAAATTTACGTGACTGTAGAAGTTATGGGGAAAAAAATTGTAATTGTTATAATAATTTAAATCTAATCTTTAAATTGTCTTTTTTGGAATGATTCAGAAATATGGACCGAAAAAAGATAATAAATGTCATGTTTGATTTTTTTTTACTTCATTTTTATACAAAAACTTATTATTTTTAAGGATATTTTTTAGCAAAAATAATTAATAATCTATTTTTAACATTTGATGTATTTTGCTTGTTATCCATTTCACTTGTCTTTTTTTTCTTAGAATGAACTGCAAGAAATTTAATTATACTAATTATTCGCCTGCTCTAATAACATGACGTAAGTTGTCTTCGCTGGCGGTGCTCAGAAAACCGGATATAATTTAAATAATTTATTTAGGTATACGTAATCTACAAACGTCTCTTGCGTATTCTTCTTTCCAATGTTCGTTGAAGCATTAAATTCTTAGTATCATTTGACATGCAGACAAGCAAATGACGTCAATTTCTTTCGTCTAAAGTTTAGTCGGGAGATACGAGAATTCTGTTTTGAAATTAGGATTTGCTGCATAATTTACAAGCCACTACTTACCTTACAATTAAGAAAAACAGAAAGATTTAAATCCTTATTCAGAAGCACATTGTTATCGAAAGGGTGGAAAGCTGTGCAATTTTCCTGAATGAGTGGAAGAGGTTTAAAGAAAGAAAATTGAAATTCCGATTTATTTAATTGGCTCCCAGACAAATGGAAAATTGCTGTCTCATAAATATTTATACGAAGAGCAATGGGAAACTAAGAAGATTGTGGCCAAGTAAAATGTTGTTAAAATTGTTGAATTAATTTATGAAAAGGTACTGAGTAGATTTTATAGAATTGATTTGTTTTTGAACGTTTTAAAATGCACGTATTTGAACTTAAAATGAGCACAGTAGATAAAAAAAAAGGTTAACAATACTCTCGATTGGAAAAACACTATTTGAAAAACACAAATAAATATGAGATTTCTGAATACAGTTTCCTAAGTATCTATTATGGTCCATTTTACTGCATTATTACGGCAACCCTCTCAAGCGAGGCTTATTATTATATTACATTACATACAATATAATAAAAAAATATTATTCTTGTATTTTGGAATTGTGGATACAACATCGATTCTTGAGAATAAAATTTTCCTTTGGTCTGATATGCCGTTTTTTAGAAAGCGCATACGTTTGACTAGGGTTGAAGTTTCTGGAAAGCAATACATATATGCAAACTTATTCCTTTTGAAACCCGTAATGTAGCTGAACTGCGCAATGGAAAATGGAAAAATCAATGGAAAGTAATAAGAAAATTCGTTCTTATGGGCCACTGTGGCTACATCTCGCAATATATCTCCTCATACGAGCACACAATAAAAGCGCAACAGATTGAGGAGATCTATTTGCTTACGGTTTTCCTTTTATATGATGATGACGACGAAAAGAACACGGAGAAAAATTTATGAGGAAATTAAATTTATTGAAGCAAGAATTTGTAGACACACTAGTAAAGCTTACAGGAAGATCATATAAGTTTTACAATCTAGAAATCAGATTTTGTTAACTTTCTTGAATCACTTTATAACTTCTCAAACCATTTTCTTAGGTTACCATTACCGTATTTATTATTTTATTAGTCTTTTAAATCCAAAACAAATGAGGAGAAGCCAAATGAAAACCGAACACGTCCCAGAAAACATATTCTTCCTAGTTGGCAATACTGTTGTTAATTATCGATACTGAGATCTCTGGGGTAGGAGAAATGCATAGTGACAACTCACAAGTACACACAGCTCTTTGTTTATTTCTCTGTAGGTGAGCGTAGTGAAAAGTGTGTTCGTCCGGCATTATAAATTGTGGCAAGCAAAAAAGGGCAGAGAGAGATGTGGTTCATTTTTTGAGTGCAAGAACATGAAATTTATTGTTGCATGTCTGCTGTGTATGACGAACACTGCATGTCATTCACAAGTGAGCATGATTGGCAGAATACATTCCGAGAATGGCAAGACGATTCTGGTAAAGTTATGATGACCTTCTTCTTCGAGTGCGGGGGTTCTTCTCTATTGTCGACTTCCTCGAGCTTGGAGCCACGAAGCACTATGAAGACACTTTGTAGAAACTGTAGGTACCATTAAGTCAAAAAATACTGGAATTCTGTGGGACAGAATCATCCTTTTACACAATAATACCTAGACCTGTACTATCAATGTCATGCGATTTAGAGATTTGACTGGAAATTACTTCAACGTCCTCCGTACAGCCCAGATATTTCCCCCTGTGATTTTCACATTTTTGTCAATTTAAAGAAAGAGATTCGTGGACGTTTCATTGGGACGAGGGAGTGCAAAAGTGGATGAGGTTGTAAATCCTTCAGCGACCTAAATTTTTCTATAAGACTGGAATTGGTCGTTTCGTATCCCATTGGGATAAATGTATTAACACTTCGGTTTTCATCTGACTGCCCCTCATATAAATAAAATATTTGTTTTCTTTTTCTTTTGCTCTGAAAATAGATAAATGACATAATGATCCATATTCTGAAGTCTGTTCCATTTATAGAATCCATGAATAAACATAAAATTGGAAAAAAACCATTGTACTAATAATACGAAACTCTAAAATCAGTATATATTTAAGTGCAGTAGCGCATCTACCTTAATTTGAAAGTGGAAATGGAAGTTTTATCCTCTGGTAAAACTATAAATGGGGTCGTAATATAATACAATAAATAATGAATAATGTTTTGGAATAAATAAGAACAAAAATGTTGTTTACGTCACACTCTACAAATATAGGTAAATATTTCTTTAAATTATACACTTAGAATTACCGGTTGTACAATTTATACAATACATCATTGCAAAATAAAATAATGATATGTATTTATTTTTGCAAGAGATTACAGGAGAGCAATTAATTCAAATAAAAGCGATTTTATGAACCAAAACATTGTTTATAGGGAATTGATCCATTATAAACATAAACAATAATTTTTAAATTTTACTTCAACAATCCGGATCTGTTTTATCTACCTAATTAGATAAGAGATAAATGAGTGAAGGCCAAACTTCATGATTAACGTCATATTTCCCTATATTTAATCATTTACAGGATATCGAAGCATGGATTAAATTAAATAAGCCTTACAGCAGCCCATATCTCATTATTCGCCGCAAATAAGAACATTTTTTTATTTTATAATCCAATTTTTTTTTGACACAAATAATAATAATAACCCAATATCTCAGATTATTAGGTTCCTCCATTTTCCTGTTAGTTTTTTTGGACCAAATTTTGTAACAGTTTGTTTTGCATTAATCCACTTTTCATCTAAATGATATATTTTTTTATTTGGATCCCAGGTTTCAAAATTTTTTTAATTACGTATCAAGTTAATATTTTTTTCTTTTTACTAATAGTTTGTCTATATTTTGTTTTCGAAATCAAAAGTTTAATTTGTCTAGCAAGTTTATAAACTGTATTTTGACAATTTTATCGTCGTTGTTACTGTAATATAATTTATGATAAAACTTTCTGGATATGGATAATTTATTTTTAAAGGAGAAAGAATGAAATATTTATTTCACTGCATTTGGCTAAATCACAAAATAAATAAATTATTATTCGTTTAACAATTGAAAATACACAGCCCAATTTTTATATATACTTCACCAGATATTTGCGGTTAATGCACTACTGGTGATATTAATGATAATTTCCTATCTATTTTTGTTTTAATTCCTTCGATATGGCCACTTTTTTAATCAATGATATGGTATTCTACTGCACTCCTTTTCCAATTTTAAATTAAATTTATACTGGATACTAACAATAACAAAGCTGATGTTGGAAATGGTATAAGAAACGCCTCACTTCAGTTTCCATTTTATCTGACCGGTTTTAAGTAATAACTATATTTTTTTGTTGCAGGTGATGGAAACCAAAAATATGATATACTTGGTATCCGAGTACGCTAGCCAAGGAGAAATTTTTGGTAATTATTATCTTTCATCTAAGTAAATATTAAATCAATAAAGTAAAATGTATTCTTTATTAACGAATACTTAAAAAACTAGTTTCAAACTGGTTGTCATAATTATCCCTATGTGAACAATGTAATGAATTATCTCTTAAATTTAACTAATTTACTTATACTTTTTGGCTGAGGTGTACCTCATTTTATCTAACCGGACGCTACTGCATTGAAACAAGTATTATTCTTATTATATTACTTATTACCATAAGCATAAAATTGGAATTGGAATCAACATAGGCGAAATAAAAATGGATTTCTTTACTCTGCCTAGTGAAACTTTGCAATCTCTGTAACAGATGTTAAACTTCCGAATTTTCTTGAAAACACTCGAATTGTGTTTTTGAAATATTCCCAGAGGAACTCCATTATGCAATTCTCACGAACTTTTTTCTTTGGTGTAGACTTTCAGAGAAGTTTTCAAAAGATTTCCGAGAAATGAATATTAAGAATAGGTCATCTGATTACTAAAACTCTTTGGATTTTTAACTGAGAAGTAATAAATAGAAAAAAGTAAGAGATTTGAAAACCCTAAATTTTCCAATTTTCATATAGAACGAATTTTTCTCTCTCTCTCTCTCTCTCTCTCTCTCTCTCTCTGAAGATTTAAGTTGTATTTCTTTTTTATTAAATGTTTCTCAGAGCTACTTACATTTATCCAATTTACATCCAATAACAGTTAAACCTTCTTAATGCTCTGGTTTTTACGGATGAAAATACAGGGTGATTCGTATAAGAACCCACACAGAGCAGGGACATGTAGGAGAACCTAAAAAATGGTGATTTAACTTACCTCTAGATTAAGTTATAGACCTTGAAAGTTGGGTTTCAAATTTCCAAAAAAATCAATATCTGTTATACTTGAACTTAGAAAAACCAAATTTGGTAGATGTTGTGAGTGTACCGAGAGCATTAATTGACAGTAAGTAGAGTAAAGGGTTGATAAGGGATGATGCATAAAATATGACAGAATTTTTTAACCCTTCGGCGATCTTAAAAAGTTATTACTTTATTTTATGGAGAGTTTAATTCTAAAACATTTCTGACTCTTGTTATTTTTGAAAAAACTGTCGGTTTCAATAAAAACTCGAATAACATAAAATACGTATTGCAACTGTGTTATTTAAAATAATCGAAAATTCAAAAGTTGGCTATGAAATTAAACGTGAAAACAGAGCTGTAATACGTGTTTTTGTAGAAAAATAACAAGAGTAAGAAATATTTTATAATGAAATTCCCCATTAAAAAAAGTAATAACTTTTTAGATCCGCTAACGGGTTAAAAATTCTGTCACATTTTAATGGTACTGCACTGTGTGGGTTCCTATACGAATCACCCTATATATCTCCTGATTTAAATTGAACTGAATAACCCGTCTCTAAAATGATTCAAATTCCTCCGCCCCTATAGCTAGCTAGGTCCAACGATTCCAATCGAAACTGATGTTATGTAGCGGCAGATTGGACGCCCACGCGTAACCTTGGCGCTCTGACGTCACAGGACACTACGATGCGTCGGTAGACGTCAGGGGTCCGGGATCACGGACGCACAACATGGAATAATGCGACCATGGACCAGAGACATAGAAAGCTATAAAAGTTATTTTCAACAACATGCGTTTAGATATTCACACATAAAATACGTATATTGCATTCAAGGTTCGTGGCTTTCAACAATTTTATATTTTAGATAACATAATTGATAAGGGATTATTTCTTTATAGTATATTAAAGTATGTATTATATAATTAGTCAAGAAAATATAAATAGTTTAATGTCAACTCAAGAATATGCTGTAGACCCAAGTGATTTTTCGGTATTATCGACTTTCTCCCCAAAAAAGATGCTGATGCTAATTAAAAAATTGTTTAATACAATAAAATTAAAATTCTACTAAATACTAGAGGCACGACCACGACTGCCGGTACGTTACTCTCAAATTGACGGGAATGATGTTACCACCTCTATATATCCCTACTAGATACTAGTAATACGTTCTCTCTCTTTCAGAACGCGTTCTCTATCGCTCGCATGGATTCGTCTATGATAAGAAATAATCAGGCCGAATCTGTATATTCATATGTTGTTTTGTTATTGCTTTACAGGATGAGTGAAAAATATAAATTGGCCGCTCATTTAATTTGTTTGAGGCGTAAATTTAGGAAAATACTAGTAATATTTGTACATTAAGCCTAAGTCGGTTATATTTTTTTCAGATTACATCGCTAGATATGGCAGAATGACTGAGGATCAATCTAGAAATAAATTTTGGCAAATTTTGTCAGCTGTAGAATACTGCCACAACCGTAATATAGTTCATAGAGATTTAAAGGTAAGTGTGAGGTACATATGAATCAATTTTCCGTTTAGGGCACTTAAACGAACTATTTCTAAAATATCAATATTTTTACACCACCATTAAACTTTCAACATTTTTCATCGATAAAATTTTTATATTAAAAAAAATAAGATACTAAAAAATGTTGTACACTTGTATCTGCATTGTATAGATATAATATTTCAAAAGTTAATATACAGGGTGTCCGCGAAAATAATGCACTTATTTATGGACGAACTATGAAAACGTATGCTAAATAAAAAAGTCAGATGTTTTCAAAGAAATAAATAATAGTATTTTAGATCTAGCCAAATATTATTTACCGAAATGCAACTAAAGCCGGCAACATCGATAACTCAGTCAAGTATAAACAATGGTTTTTTAAACGTTCAAAAAATAACCAAGATCTTTAGAATGATCAATTACAGGGAATGTTGAAGAGTATTCTCGGGAATTATTACACAATCCGAACGATTGCTAACACTATTTTTTTTAAATAATAAATACACAATCTTTGGGACATTGACACAAAACATCGCGGATTATATTAATTAACGAGTTGTGATATTCTTGATTTTAATAAAATTCCATTTTTCGCTGAATTATTGATACAACTTTACCAAACGGTAAACTTAAAACGATTAAACGATCCGAATCATCTACAAACTAACACAATTTTATTATTCATCAGGTCAATATTCCTTGGTTACATGACACATATTTTTTATTAAAAGTGGAGGTGTTGCCACATATAAATGTTCGAGGGAATGTTTAAAGTGATTTTTTGTATAAATTAATGATGTTAGAAAAAAATGTTATCAGAATATTTTGGTTCTACATACCATTTAAAAATACGCATTATTTTCGCGGACACCCTGTAGAAAGGACTGCCAATTTTTAAGACATCTGTTAGATTTTTTGGTCTATAATTCCATCCATTACAAAAAACAAATTTTATATAAATGGATAGTCTTTGGGTAAAATTGGCAGAAAACAGCAGTTAGCAGAAAATCGGGACTCTGTTCACGCCCCTTTGAGACTTTCCACAAATTTTCTATCTTAGAAATCCTCCTCTTTGTATTTAATGATGTCAGCATTGTGGGTTACTTGATCGAAAAAGGTTCTAAGAGATATCGTTAACCATTGGCGTTACATAAACTTGGTTTAAACAAAATTAAAGTAAAATCCTTTCTTTCTTTACACTCTTATCCTTATACAAAACATTAAGTGTAATTACGCCGTGATCTCAAAAACTGAGTCGTGTTTATAACTGATCAGATAAAATCAAACATTTGTTAGAAATAAGTACAAACAGGTTAATTTTAGATTTTAATTGGTAATATGGATTAAAATTATTCATTTACAAATTTTAGATAAAATTCATGGAAAACAATAAATATCTATTAACCACATAATTTGGGAAAGTTGTATATTTCTTGAAATCATGAATATTTTAAATTATAAACCCATTTTCATTAAAGGTAAATGCGGTAACTTAAACTGTATCTTAAAACAAATTACAAATTATTTGAAAATGATTCTTTGATATATGAAACAACCAAAATCTAAAACATTCTTATCCAAAAACCACAACTTCCAATTGTAAAATACACGTGTTAAAAAATGGACCGACCTTATCTTTTTTGAAGAAATACAGTAAAAAAAAACACGTAGATAACTGTAAGGAAAAGAAAATGCTTGGCCCATTTTCTTGGATCCCTGGCTTTACTTTATAAGTGGGCACACACGTGGCTCCAATATCAGTCGAGAGCTGCATTGAACTCTTTTTATATTAGTAAAAAAATACGATACGTTCGTCTTCACGTAATATTGGACTTTTATATTTATTGTATCGAAGCAAAAGATGAAAAATGTATTTAATAATCTTTTACCTTGTTGAATTTTTTAACGATTTTCTGGTTGGTTTGTTAGCGAAAAAAATAAATATGAGTTCGCTTAAATTTAATCACATTGATTTTCCAAAGCAGTTTGCAAAATACTATCACTTTGTTGGTGCTGAAATTTTAGCATTTAGAGGTATTTACAAATTTAAATCGACTTAAACAAATTCAATTTTGGGACACTAATAATTTTGAAAAAATTAGCTTAATAAATTATTATTGCAACTAATGTGGTAAGGGGTTATTAAATTATAAATAAAAGATAGTTGTTTTTGTAAAATTTTCAGATGACATTTTAAGATTTAGCTTATCATTGAAATTTATTGAATAATATAATAATTATAGAATTTAAAGATTAATGTGATGTCATATAGGATTATAATAATTTATATAGTATTCTCATTTAGAAACGAATAGTGTTTCAATAACCAATTTAATCAACAAAATTAATGAACTAATTGATTTGTTGCATGTTTGACCTGTTTTTAATTAGTATTTGTATTAAAATGTTGTAAAATTATAAAAAATGTATGGCATAATTATAAAAGATGATTTACTTAAATCGAGAATATTTCAATTAATATAAATTATTTAAGAAACTTCGTATATTCAGACTTGAAAGAAATATTTAAAATTACATAATACAAAGTTATTTTAAGTAAAAACATGTTCTATTATTTAAATTCAGATTATTGAATTTTGGTATTATAGGAAAATTTTATAAAATTAGTTGTCAAATTATAAAATTAAGCAAAAAGTCATGGGAAAATTTAACAGAGCTTTTCCAAAAATTTGACTGCTAAGGGTAAACTTTGTTAAAATAGTTAAATTTAAACCTTATTTAATTAATCAATTAATTTATCCACTTGTGATCAAAATATAAAACTTTATGTACACCTAAAAAATGTATGTGGTGAAGTGTTTTTCCGCACATCGAAGTGAAAACAATAATCATTTTCTTTACTCTGAACTTCAGAATCCACCTTTAATGTTAAAGTAAATTAGTGGTCAGATGAGAGTACAAAATAAAAATATATTGAAAGTACATTGTAGTACTTAAAAATATTCTCTATATCACAATTACAAATTGACAACGTCAGTTACAAGGGATGTAGAAGAGTAAAAAATATATTCTCGGCAATTATTACACGATCCGAATGATTTTTACCACTACTTTTTTTAGATTATATACTACACTTTCCAACAATCTTTGGAATACTGACATAAAACATCGCGGATCAGATTAATTAACATGTCGTGATACTATTGATTTTTCACTGAATTATTGAAACTACTTTACCAAACTATAAACTTAAAACGATAAAACGATCCGAATCATCAGCGAACTAACACAATTTTATGATTCATCAAAATGTTTAAAATTTAATATTTTCTAGATAGGAAAATTACGGCTGCGTGAACTCTTAAAACTTAAAAAAAAGATTGAATAGTTTCATAAGTGATCGATTATTTATATTAAGGGTAATTTAGATAATTTAGAAACCAACCTGTACCGAAGTAACGAAAATCAATAGTTCCTCTAAGGACAAATAATTTTGAAAGACCCTGCGTATCTTTCTAACTTCTCACTAAAATATTTACAGTACACATTTGTATTGTCTATTTCAGGCTGAAAATCTTTTACTAGACTCCAACAATAATATAAAAATAGCCGATTTCGGATTTTCCAACTATTACACCGTTGGCGGTCAATTATCCACATGGTGTGGCTCACCTCCTTATGCTGCACCTGAAGTTTTTGAGGGAAAGAAATACGTTGGTCCAGAAATAGACATTTGGGTATGTATCCGTAAAAAAAGTTCCATTATTTCCTTTCCAAAATTTTCCAATTTTTATTGTTAAGAAACTCTCTCCAAGAAATCAAAAATATTTCCAACTATGCTGTTTCGTATCTGAAGTCAGACTTTTTAGGTTATTTGACAATTCAACAAGGAAACAAAAGTATTTGATAGTCTATCCTTAGAACAAATTGAAAAATTTAGTTGGTCTTATTATTTTTTATATTTTTGCAGAGTTTGGGTGTGGTCCTGTACGTTTTAGTATGTGGAGCTCTACCCTTCGATGGCTGTTCTCTTCAAGCCCTTAGAGACAGAGTTCTTTCTGGTAGATTTAGGATACCTTATTTCATGAGTTCAGGTGAGTTATTTTAACATTTTTTACTAGAATGAGACATATTTAAAACATATTGGACCAGTGATGGAACTCTGGGGGACACCTTAACAAGATCAATAACATTTTTTTACTTGATTTTTATAAAATGTAATAAATAACTGTGCTGCCATATCTAAGGGTCACTCAACGAACCGTTAGCGCTAAAAAGGAAACTCATGCAACTAGTAGATAGATAATAAGATGTTTACTAAATAACTTGATTAATATTATCACTCTTATATCATGTTCATATCATGCAAATAAGTATATAAGTATATAAATTTTCGCAGACAGTTTGGCAACCCGAATTGCTGTGATAATGTTTCAATAAAAACTACTTTGCAAGTAAATTGAGAAATCTATTCGGGAGTTGACAATAATTTCATTACCATACCGTATTTTTATATAAGACTAACGTCAGAGATAAACCTAATATTTGAACAGTGGATTGCAATCTAAATAAGACATTGTTTACTTCTCAGTGTCACAATATTAGTGGTTCTAATAGATATGAGCGATTCTTCTGAAATAACTAAATACTTCAATGTGGATTAAGATAAAATGTTCTACAACAACACCTGACAAGTGCATAAAATAATCATTTTTTAATAAATGGAAAAAGCATTTTTGCTTTTATGTTTCCAATAGCTATAACAATTCCTCTAATCCTCTATTCCTAAGGAATTTTAGAATTTTGGTGGATATTAGTTTGGTCTCCATGTGAAAGAATATGCGTGGATGTTTCCTAGAACCTACGTTTCTCTTCTTCATACCTTTTGACTAGTTCGGTTAGTTTTTTTCAGCATTTTCAAAACATTTTGGATCTAATTAGACTAGAGCTCAGTGTTGAATTGGGCATATTTTCCAATATCGTGAATTTTCATTTGAATATAATTTTTTTGAATAGATATTATAATAATAACATAATAGAAATGATCATTAATTAAATAGATTTAATTAAAATTACACAAATATCAATAATTTTACATGCAATAGAATGACACATGGAAACGTATTTTTTTTATGAATAATAATGTGTGTGCAAAAATATAAAATACGTTAAACTCATCAATATACTTTTAATATTAAGTATGTAACACAATAATTTCTCTAATTAATGTTTGGAAATTAGAATTTGTATTATCACTGAAGTATAGCATAGAAAATTGAGTACATGTAGAATTACAAATCTAAATATGTCAAAATTTAAAAAATGATTCATTTCATATGTAATAGTTTAAATTAAATTGTTTTGTTTATTGAAATGACCAAAAAATACTTGTTTGGAAAGAAATTTTGTTGATATTTGATAATAATTATAACCAGAAATGTCTACCACTATTTTTTTTTTAGGTAATAGACTACGCCTTCTAACAATTTTTAGGACACTGATACAAAACATCGCGGATTAGATTAATCAATATGTTATGATATTCTTGATTTGCATAAGATAACATTTTTCATTGAATGATTGAAACTACTTTACCAATCGATAAACTTAAAACGATTGAACGATCCGAATCTTGTACAAACTAACACAATTTTATGATTCAACATGTAGATATTCCTTGGTTACATGACACATAATTTTATTAAAAGTGTGATGCGTTACCACGTAAACATTTTTTGGAAATAACGTTTAAAGATCACTTTTATGTATTTTGTTGCAAATGACACGTTCTACATACCATCTAAATATGTTAAATATGTATTATTTTCGGTTCATTATTTATGATAATAGAAAGAAATGAATAAAATTGACATCACATCACGCTGTGTATCGCTTATAAGTACTAACACGGCACTTATAAAATAATAATAAAATATATATTTGGAATTACCCTTGTGTCCCCAATTTACTATTAAAATATTTCAGAAGTAGTAGTATGAAACATCTTATCATTAAATTATAAAATACAATAAACTAAGATAATTATAATTCTACCAAATATCATACATATGAAAAATGTTATAAGAATTTTAAAAACATTTTATTTCGCATGGTGATATTGCAAGGTTCAGTTTATTGACCTGTTTTTCATAAGATCTACTATAATGATTTTTCTAAATTTGTTTTTTATCAATAAGGAATTGTTAGTGTTTTTTCACTAAGTAATAATAATTCATATCCTTCGGATATGTGTTTTTGGTTTAATTAATATAATAATAAAGATAAATTATATTTATCTCAATTTCCACAAATTTACAAAGCTTTTTAAAATATCGTTTCTCCGACTTAGTTTCGCTTAAATTGCATTCATTATCAAAGAGTGACATAAGATTGACACATTTCTTGTAAGAGTAAGTAACTTCATACCATAAATATTTCAGCCAATCATTATCAAGCAACATATTCTTCCATTCCTAAAAATGTTTTGTTTATTATTATATAGGTATTTAGTCCAAAAGGTATTCTAAAATAAATGAACATCCAGATTTAATTGTTCATACAATATTTATAGTGAGGATATTATAGATATTTTTTGATTTCATATTCCTCCAAAAAATCAAGTTCTTCTTTCTTGTCACTTATATGAAGTACCTCCACTGTTGTTTCAATTGTGTTGTTATATAAGTGTACGTTTGTGTTTAGGGTGAATGAGGTGTTTTTCGTATGTATGATGACTTAACTGGTTGTTTTAATGTATAAGATTGTAAGTGTTCACTGTACCTTATTTCAAAATTTCTAAGGGTCTGGCCACATCCAATTGTCTATCACTACCTTGTGAAACCAGCTAAAACATCATCAACATATCTATAATATAATAATATTAATTGTGATGTTGTTTCATTATAGTTATTATTCCATTAATCCGTAGCAACCAAATAAAAAATATGTTGAAAACACCATTGAAATGATAATAATTTGGAATAATCCCAATAAATAAAAGAATGTGCAGCATAGAAAATTTGGCAGTTTTCCTATTTCCTGTAATATGCTAAAACTATTTTAAAACCAAATAAACCTTAGGGAAATTAGACAAACGTTTTAAGAGTAGGTTCACGTAAGCAAGTAGAGTAAATTATTTTTGCATATGCCTAAGATTATACATGTATATAATCTGCAGCCCTCGCATAAACATTCATTTTATTTATCTACACCTCCGTAAAATTACATTTTTTAAGCCTGATTATGCAATTATTCTTAGAATCAACAGTTATTACTAAATCTTTATAGATCCCATTATTCATTTAATAATCAGAGATTAACAAAGTAATTGACGATAATGGAATCCTAGAATGTTTTAAGAATAAGCTATGATAATTTAAGTAAACGTTAAACAAAAAACTTCCTATAATCTTTCAATGTCAATTCGAGGTTATGAAAATCACGTAAAATTTCACAATTTGACCTATATTTTTTATATTTAAATGTAAGAACTCTTTATGCGTTAAACTGTACATAAACTATAAGAGATATTATATAATTTAGATTAAATTGTTATTTAAAAACAATATGTGCGTATATATTAAACAGCAAAAAGCGAGCGCTCGATTTACTTTAATATTGAATAAAAAAACAATACTTGTAAATCCTTTATAAATATGGTATAGACATCGTTGCGTAAACACCCACTACAAATACCCTTATAATAATTTATAAGGAACGGTTTCTACTTTTATTTAACACCTTAGAGTCTCTTTTTTAACGAGCACGTTTCTATTTTGCCTACGGTTTTCCATTAAAAAATAAACATTTTGCTAAACTTATTTCTCTAAAATTGGCAATAATTTAAATGAAAAAAGCAAGTTTTTACATAGTGCTAATAAGGTTTTATTACTTTGTTATTTAACACCTATATGAACGTAAATACTTATATTAGAAAAAATGTAATTGCGTTGAAGTTGACGTTGCGTCACTTCGTTTCGAACTATCTATTGATTGCCAGTTAAAAAAAAGTCTAATCGATGCTATTAATAATTTCTTTTTGCTCTTTAATAACGGCCTGGTTAAAAAAGATAACGTATTTGCGTCATTACTGTATTTATGATAATTTTTTAGCTAATATAAAAAGTAAATATATAGGTGTGTGATGGGACTTGATGACTTATCAGATTTGAAATGTACTTGACTCGTGTTTTTTAAGAGTACGAAAGTACATCTTTCGTTTGCTGGTTTTTGAATGGACTTTGGACGACGGGACTAATAAATAATTAAATATTTGAAGATTTATTCAAATTCAAATTACCCTATTAGCCAAGTCGTTAAGATTGGATAATTTGGATGTTTTATTGTCTGTGATTTTTTACTTCGTCTTTGTGAAATGTGATCTAACCAACAAAATACTTCAAATAAGATTTTTATTTAAAACAAGGGATAATATTATTGTTCCAAATGATTCCAAATGATCAGAAATTCCAATCAATACATTAGCTACCATCCATATAATCAAGCAAGTTTCTATACAAGATGAGACTGAAAACTACAAAGCAATCCACTGTCTTCCATTCTCGTACAAAATCTTCTACTACTCTTCTACTCTAATAATTTAAAAAAAATCAGGTATTTACAAACTATATAAATTGTCTAGATTGTAACTCCTTCCATCTTGGCCAGACCTTTAGGAATTTTAAAATAAATTATAGTGAACACTTACGATTTTATAGATTAAAACAACCAGATAAGTCACTTTACGCAAAACACTTCACTGACAATAAACACAATCCTACACTTAACAACACAATTGATACAACAGTGGACGTACTTCACATAAGTGAGAATAAAGAAGAACTTGATTTTTTGGAGGAATATGAAATTAAGAAATACCAAAAATGTCCTCAGTATATAGTATTGAATGAACAATTAAACCTGGGAAGTTCAGTTATTTTGGATTGCCTTTTGGACTAAATACCTATATAACCAATTTTTTTTGAAAAAGAAGAATATTATTGTACATATTGCTTGATAATGATTGGTTGAAATGTTTATGGTATGAAGTTACTTACGCTTATAAGAAATCTGTTAATCTTATGTTATTTTTTGACCACGTTAAGTAAGCGAAACCTTGGTCAGAGAAAATATATTTTAAAAAGCTTTGATCCAAAGGATTCCGAATAATCAGCTATTCCAATCAATAAATTAGCTACCATCAATAACACCAAGCAAGTTTCTATGCCACAGAAAACTACAAAGAAATCCAATGGAAGATATTACAAGAAGAACATACATTAATATACAAGAACCCTGAAAACTAAAGTGTAAGAATAAAGAACTATATTAACAAATTCGTAGGATAATTTAGCAAAAGACAACATCGTACACCGAGCACAACAGCAATAAGTAGCAAAAGCCCTAACAACATTAGTCAACATTTTTTCTCACACATTAACTCAAACAGAAGAATTATTACTATACAAGACTTAACTTTACAGTTGCTCCCAAATAACTCCTTGAAAGAATTTATAATAATTTAGCGCAGCCAGTAGCAAGGGAATTTTATAAAGAAGCAAACGAATTCAGGCGAAGAAACAACATAAGAAAAAAATACCAACCAATTTTGTAGAAATGATTGATGGAAAGAGAATATGCCCAAATTTCAAAGTACCCAAATACAGCAGAAAGTGTGATTTGCACGAAACTAAAGAAATACATTCTCTTTATTTCTGATCTTGCCAATGCCAATGCCAATGTTTTGGTAATTCTATGATCTTATATTAAATAAACAGACTATTTTCTACGACAACCTGTACGTTGTGGTTGTTTTGTCGATACATACTCTCTTCCATGATCTTTCATTCTAATTTCTAAAAAAACCTTTGGTTTGTCCTATATAAGGATTTTTTAATGAATATTGTTTAATTGTAATGCAGATTGATTTTATCAATGTGCGTCAACTTGCACTTTTTATTATTCTCGGATTGTATGAATATAAATATAAATATTTTCAAAGGGTCATTGTAATTATAATACTTAAGTATCTATAGGTCAGTTATCTGTACGTTCAAGCCCATTAAAATCGATCAAGTATCAGCAGCTTGCGTGAATATTAATATTTCCGAATCTAAAATTAACCTAATTAACTAGTTGTGAGGAAAAGCCGAAAATTTGCACATTGCTTAGGTTAGACAAACACACCGTTCTCGTGTCACTATATTATAATCTGATATTAGCTAGCTCCGTATGACGCAAAAGTGGTATTTCGGGAAACAAATTTATTTTCATAAACCATAAATAACCTTTTATTGGGAAAATATAGATAAAGAGTCCGAAATAATTTTTTAGATAAATATCGGGAAATTTTGCTTTTATCGCAGGTAATTCATAATTCCCGTCCAACTGAAATATTTATTGCACGTGACCGCATGAAAACAAACAAAGAATTTGATTTTAAAAACCAAATTTTATTTCCACTAAAACCATTGTGCGACTCGCAGAGAAACAATTAAAAATACAACACAACTTTTAATAAATCGAGACAAAAAAATGTCCAAAAGTTATTTAAATAATCCAGATCTATCTGCAAAGCTGCTATAGATTGCTATAATTCTGATAATAATATTATTAAATGTAATTTTTAGGGAAAAAGGATTTTAAACATAATTTAGAATATTTTTTTAGAAACATTCTAATTAGTCTGAAGACTAAAATAAATGGCCAACTCTACTAAAAATCTAAGTGTTCTCAGATAAAAACAAGAATTTAACATTTAGTTTAGAGGATGAGCCTATAACAATTTTAAATTCTAATAGTATAAATGCAGCTCTTATTATTTAAAGTACAATAATTGTTAATTAAAAAGAAAGATGTTTTTTTCTATGCATTTAGCATCTAAAAAAATAATGCAATTTCTTAGTTTCTCACATGTTGAAAATAAGACCATATCTCCTATTTTTATCTACAGAACTTGTTACTTTTGCATTAGAGGCGATATACAAGGTGGTCCAAAAACATTTTTGGTGTGATAGTTCATTTAAAAATAAAGGTACCTTTTTATATGCACTTTTTTCGAAAGCTCAATAATAAGGGCGATAGAGCCCTCTGTAATTGTATTAAAAAAATGGTTTTTTTAAAATATCTTGTAAATGAGTTTCAAATTCTGGACATAGAAGCTTTGCATAAAGATACTTATTTTTATGTTATTAGTCATTTCATCCCTTCTGATTAAGGAGTAGTTTTTGATTACGTTATATTTTTTTAAATACATAAGTATTAAAAAAAATTGGTAATTAAGATTTACTTGCCCTTTTTATGCAAAAAAGTACTGTGAATACGTTTCCTTAAATAGCACTGTTTTCAAGTAATTTAATCTTAAAAGTAGACGTGCAATTTGCAATTTACAACAAAAAAGTGTCTAATAAGGCAAGTAGGCTTTGAAACTGACAATATTTGATATTTGATTGTTTGTCCATTGAATTTCCTTGAAATCTTTGAGTTTTAATTTCTTAAAAACGATCAATTTTGGTATGATACAAGAATAAGTTTTTCAAAAAAGATTTGAGGGATATAAATACGTAAATAGTCAAGGCATACTTGACGCGCTAGCCTTCCATTATTGTCAATTTCAAAGCCTACTTGCCTTTTTAGACACTTTTTTATTTTTTTACAAATTGCACTCCTATTTTAAAGTTTAAATTACTTGAAGGCGGTGCTATTTATGGAAATGTATTCAGAGTACTTATTTGCGTGAAAAAGACGAGGAAATTTTAATTACCAAATGTTTTTAATGTTTATATGTTTAAAAAATATGACGTAATCAGAGGTATTTTCCGCCAAATACTACTCCTTAATCAAAAGGGTTAAAAAGACTAATAACATAAAATTAAGTATCTTTATCACAAGCTTTTATGTCAAGAATTTGCATTTTTTTTCCTATATAATTTTCAAGATACTTTAAAAAAATCATTTTTTTATATAACTTTAGAGGCCTGCATCTCCCTTATTATTGAGCTTTCGAAAAAAGTATATATAAGAAGGTACCTTTATTTTTAGGTGAACTATTCCCCTAGAAGTATTGCTCGACAAATTTGGATCACCCTGTATAAAGTTATGCTATTCCTCCTGTCTGGCCACCTAGCCTTGAATTACTCTAATGCCAGCAATTACAATTACTGCATTATTAATACATGTTTTCTTTAATTATCACATAATTATTTAGTACGTGCATAATTCAATAATTATTGTCGGTCCTAGAAATTACTAAATTGTCCACGAATGCCTGCAAAAAAGAATTAATTCCACATTTTTAATTATATCCTTCTCGTTGATGTACACCATCGGTAAACAATATTTATCGCAAAATTATTTGACGTAAGACTAAAGAATTCCTGTTGATAGTTGTGTGATATTTTTATCCATTTATCTCTTAAAAAATGGTTCTAATACTTCAACTTTTTGCTATCGGTATATGAACTTTCGGTACGTGAACTTTCGGTAGCAATGACGTACATTCACAATTGCATGGCGATAAATTTAAATTGGTTCATAGAATTATATTTCCATAAAGATTGTTATTAAATACCATCCAAATATATAAAGAATGTAAAATGTGAGTTATTAACAACGCTTTGTATGATAGTAGCTCTATTTCCCTAAGATTTTTGTTTTGAACTCCCACATTATCTGGAGATGTAAAACTATTCATTGGGGTACAAGAAGAAACAGCAGAACTGTCTATCAATGAATTTCTTTGAAATTATAATATTAATAATATTTTGT
This sequence comes from Hermaeophaga mercurialis, assembly GCA_951812935.1. Classification (NCBI taxonomy): domain Eukaryota; kingdom Metazoa; phylum Arthropoda; class Insecta; order Coleoptera; family Chrysomelidae; genus Hermaeophaga; species Hermaeophaga mercurialis. Next base: position 3,414,670 of record OX638363.1, read on the forward strand.
GGTAGTTAATAGGATATTCTAAACAACAATACCTTGATTTTCTAAGAAACTTATCCCGTGAACAAGGATCATTCTTTTAGAAAATTGTTGTCTTCTTCCGGTTTACAGCCAAATGAAAAAGTAGTAAATATTAAAGGAAAAGTCTACAATCTTTAAGATTGTCGCTTTGAGTTGTCACGACGTTGGGTCACGTGAGTTTGATACCTTTGAGTCGCGAAGATTAGGTTAACGATCGGCAATCGCAGACAACAAAGAATTTTTGAATTATTGGAAAGAAAAGGGTAGGTTGTTCTATTATTTGTGTATAAATATTGTAATATTACCGATTAGAAAAATTTAAAATATATCGCAGGAAGTTCAGATCTTTGGCTATAATAATAATATAATTATCAATAAATAAACAAATTTAATTAAAATTATAAAAGTTTTCAGAATGACACATGGAAACAATTTTTTTATGAATAATAATGTGTGGACAATAATATAAAATATTTTAAAGTAATCAGTATTATTTAACATTAAGCATGTAACACAATAATTTCTCTAATTAATGTTTGTAAATTAGATTTTTTATTATTTTCTCAAGTATAGCATAGAAAATTAAAAATCTAAATGTGTCAAAATTAAAAAAAAAATATTCATTTCAAGTGTAATACTTAAAATTAAATTGTTTTAATTATTGGAATTGGACGTAATGAAATCTCATATAAAAAGTTATTATGCAAAGTTTCGTTATACAAAATTTAAAAAGAAAACATAAAATTTTATTAGAAAGTAATCATATTCGTGTAAATAATAGTAATTAAGGATATTAAAGCATTGTAAATTAGTAATTTATTGATATTTCTAAAATAGTTGTTAAAAATGTCAAATTTTCATAAAATAGTCCATAAATACTGCGTCAGATTTTTGACAATTGTGATAAGTTAAATGATTGAATTGAATTTAGTGACTTACCTCAGATGGTCATCTTCGAACTGTTTTCAATTTGGTGCTGTTGTTTGATAAAACCTTTAGAGGTATTTCATTGTCAATTAATTAAATTTATATGGAACTTGCATAACCTCAAAAAAGGACAAACAATTTTTAAGTACCTAAAGTGTTATAAAAACAAAGGTACAAATAATAGTGACATTAGTTAAAATACTTAACTGTGACATGAATAGATTTTTTTGAATGATAAGATTTTCAAGAATTTTCAAGTATTCACGCTGATGCTGGTCTATAACAATCATTTTGTATCGGAAAGGACTTCAAAGAGAATAATTTTCCCGCCTATGGTTGACATATTTCAAAAGTATAACAATTTTTAGCGTTTTGGCGTTTCACATTTAATGTTTCTCGTTGTTTTGATGATTTTTTTGTTATTTTTGATTTATTTTTTGATACATGTAATGTTTATTGTTTAATTAGTGGTAAGAAATAATTAATATATATAATATTAATATTAATATAATAGTAAAACACTTGTGAAAACATGCCCAAGAAATATATATATAGGATTGTAAATATCATAATTACAGTTAAATAAAATCTGAACATACCTTAGAATCATTTTTGAACCAACACGAATCTAATTGAAAATATACAAAGTGCGCCCAACAAAATTTATAAATTTTCTTCTATTCTTGATAATTGGTATTAAATGGTAAAAATAAAATGTATATAAATAACTTTTTTCTTTCGTAATAAAATATAACATTACAATATATATAAATTGTGTCTGTGTTAAATAAAGCGATAGCTTAAAGAGGACTTAACAGACGTGTTTTAAATAAAGGTCATTCACTCCAGGAAATTTTACCAAAAATGAACAAATACATTTAAAATTGGAAATATAATTCTTAAAAATATTTACGATATGAGGTTTCACCTGTTTTTTGCTAGATCGATTTTAATAAAAACAAACATTTATTTGCATTTAAATAGTGGCAATAAAAATGCAAGATCCTACATTATGTTTATTAACTTTTTTGTTACCTATTAGAAAAACTAATGTTAATAGCCGGTAATTTAATTTAATTAATTAGTCTTTGCTTGTTTGGAATCTACTAAACATCTATAGGCGACCTTGTGGAATTTTAACCTGCAGTAATCGGAAATTCCACTTTAATTCTGTCGTAACTGTTCCAAATTAGAATTGTTTATAATTTTTGCCTAAGTAGAGAACAAATAATAGAATGAGGAGAGGTTTTCGAAAAACTGCCCATTTCGAAAAAAATTGTTCAGACCAAATGAGTAACGGTGATGCTGGATTATTATTTTCTATTAGAATCATGAAAAGACAACAAAAAATCGAATTTTACATTTTTATCAAGTTTTGGTTTTCACAAACACTTCCGGGTGGCACTGAAAGTTTAATTCCTGCACTTCATGACCACAAACGTGGTTTCTTAGGAGTAGGATGTGGTACTAAAGATAAAGTTATATATGTAATCTCTACTTTCTCCCATTTAAATTATCCAGAATTTTTTGGTACAAACACAGCTCTACTCAAGTAAGGATTGGATGTACTTTAAACCTGGTAGGTATGTTCAAGTATCAGTCTCACTTCGTCCTCTCAGAAAATATGCAAGACGCTATGCGGCAGACTATTTATTATAGTATATCAGACCTCGAACAACATTCCCTCCAAGTCTAGGCTCTATATCTAGGAGGACAGCTTTTCTGTGGCATTCGAGCTCAAAACAAGTGACGAGGATCCGACAGCCGTCAAAATATCCATATTCTAAAGTATCCAAATAACGATATTCGTTGGTTCTGTAAAAAAAATTGATTCCGCCACTGGTATCCAAACGCTACCCTTTCCAAATGTTCCAATCTTGTGAAAACTTTTCGGCACCCCCGGCATTCAGCTGTTCATCACTCATAGACCCTTTCGAAGTGCTGGTATTGTATCCCCCTTTTGGGGTAGGAGGGAACATTCGCCTGTTTGACGTCACAAATGCGTCATTGTAGCGCTGAAAGCAGCCATGTCGCACGAATTTTCGACGATGTTTAAACAAAAATCAACATCGTTTGCGTAAATCAAGAGATAAAAACAGAAATTAAATGTTGAATGTAGCTTGTTAAAGAAAAAAGCACGCGATTGCGTGGACACTATTATTTTTTTTAATTATTTGGTCTGACAAAGTAGGTATAGTAATACAGGGTGCCCGCTAAAATAATGTATATTTTTAAAGGGTATCTAGAACGTGTCAGTTGTAACAAAATATTCTAATAATTTTTTTCTCATTAGTTTACACAAAAATTCACTTTAAATATTTACTCGAAAATTTTATACGTGGCAATACCTAACACTTTTATTAAAAATATGTGTCATGTAAGCCAGAAATATCTACTTTATGAATCATAAAATTGTGTTAGATTGCAGATTGTTCAGATCATTTAATCGTTTTAAGTTTATAGATTGGAAAAGTAGTTTCAATAATTCAGTCAAAAATGGAATTTTATTAAAATCAAGAATATCACATGTTAATTAATTTGATTCTCGATGTTTTGTATATGTTCCAAAGATTGTTGGAAACGTGTAGTTTATTACCAAAAAAAATAATGGTAGAAATCGTTCGCGTCGTGTAATAATTGCCGAGAATACATTTTTTACGCTTCTACATCCCCTGTTATCTAGGTGTACTCAAATAAAACCATTGTTTATAGTTGTCGGTGTTGCCGATTTTAGTTGCTTTTCCGTAAATAATATTTGGATACATCTAAAATACTAATAATTATTTCTTTGAAAACGGTTGACTTTAGAAAAATAAATTATAAGACATTTTTATCTTGCCTACGTTTTTATACCTTATCCACAAATACGCGCATATTTTCGCGGACACTTTGTATATGTCGTTAGTAACAGCAATTAAATGTTTGTTTAGAAGTTGCTCAATAACTAAAAAACACGTGCCCATCGTATATTTTCCCTTAAAGAGGTTTTAGTTCCATTAATCATTAGATACTGTTAGCTCTTTGTCAATTTTATGGATTCTCGCTTTATATTATTTTTTACAAGATTTTTCCATTAAAATTGATGTCATAGTATTGAAACTTACAAGTTTGTCAAATATTCAAATCAAATCTCGAGGAGTTCCATCTGGTTCGATTCCAAACCAATTATTTAAATATATTTGGTCCTTATCTTTAAAATTTATTTTAGACTGCGAATCTCTCATAAGAAAAATGTTAGTATTAGAACCGAACAAGAGGTACAGTATTCAACAAATCAAAAAGCACAGGTGGATGCAAATGGCCGTGCCTCCTACTCTACCATCCACAACTAACATTTCAAATTCCCAACCTAACGAACAAATTTTAAGGCTCATGCAGAGTTTAGGTATCGACGGAACAAAAACTAGAGAAGTAAGTTACTAAAAATATTCCTCAGTTTTTATTAGTCCAAACACCTAGAAAGCTCAAATTACAATGATCAAATTTTAGATTTACTATCCTTATTCAGAATTATTTTACTTTTTAGTCAATTCGGTTGGGCAGTTACGATCATCATGCAGCTATTTACTATCTACTTCTGGACAAATTGCGAAGTCAGCTTGTTGGTGGTGAAAATCAGACTGGAGTCCGTGAAGCCCAAAGACGAAGGCCATCCAATGTAGCTGAACAAGCAATGCGTAAAATTTGCCGAGCGAGTACCACGGAAGATTGCCGAAGGTTTGTACTAATATTTTTTTTAGAAAACATCATCGCAGGTTCAAGTTCACTGAGTCCTCCATCTATCACCATTACAACCAAACGATCTACATGTTTCAGACATATTTCAAAGCTGTCGTTCATGTTACAATATATGTAGGCTTCTTTAGTTTCTGTTGGTGTATAACATTTAAATCGCAAATTAAAACTTGAAATCCATTGCCAATTTTTGACATTTTAACAGGAGGACTCAGAAGCTTTGTTGGGTAGACCTGGAAGACAATTTTCCCGACCAATAGTTGCAATATCTCCTCGGAACGGACTTTATGGTGGACACTGTATATATTGTCTTCTTCACAGGTTGTTGCACAATTCCACCACAGGTCCAACCGCCAGTAATAGCAAAATTTGTACGAAACCAAGTCGTACCTGTGATTCGCCACCCACTCACGGTATAGACGCTGCTAAGTTATTAGCGGCCACTAATAGTGAAGACGCATTAAAAATTTTAAATCAAGCTAGTTCGAAGACAACTTTTAGCATGTGTTCGGAAGCCACTAAGTTAATGTCCACTTTACAGATGTCCGCTATACCATCACCATCAGTAGACACATCGGTTTTTAAGGATTACAGTCCTCAAGGACATGGTATATCGTACTTACAAACCGGAAGTTGTCTGCCTTCTTTTGATATACCTGAGACTAGAGGATCCATTGGGAGATTTTCGATAAAGTGAGTATTTTCTCCGGAAAACGTTATTGAACAATTTTTTGCTGTATTTTTTTTTCTTGAACCCATTGTCATTTTTTATTCATATTTTTATTTTACAGTTATAAAAGCGCCGAAATCCAGACCCAGTATTCCAGTTCTACTGACGAGGGTGTAGAAACTGATTTGGAGGATCATCCCCCACGATTTAGTTATGCATCGTCAAATTCTTCGAGCGGAGTCATGACGAATTTCAATACATCGAAAAGTTTAAGCCAAAATTTAAGCTGTGATAGTAACTTTGAGAGTTTAGAGTACCCCCTAAGCGAATCCAGTGAGCTAGCCAGTAGCTTGCCCAGTTGTACTACGACAGATAAAAAACCGGAACCAGGTAGTTATCCCCTCTGAAACTCTTTTAATAAACTTACTTTTAAACTGAACTATATATGCATTTTATTTTTATTCAGTACTAACTTCTGCCAGTGCTATATCGACTTTATCAACTCACTACTCTCTATCTACAAGAGGCGTATTACAAAAATACAATCCGTTATCTCATATGTCCAGTCTTAAAACTACTAGAGGAATTACTAGATCTCCAGTGGATTTTCGAGAAGGCAGGAGAGCTAGTGATGGGCTAGTTGCACAACAAGTCGCTGATACTAGCAGAGTGGTAGCTTTCAATTCTCAAAAGTTTACTGAGAAGCGGAAAGCTAAAGGTAATAATTTATGAACAACTTTGTGGATTAGCCAAACTCAAACATATTTTTTATTTTCAGGTGTATTAGATATGCATCTCGTTCAGAGGGAGACTCAAAGACTGCAAACACCTCAATATGCAGTAAGGGAGGCACCAGAAGAAGTAACCCCCAGACAGAATCAGTACTTGCAGCCTAGACCGAACAAAAGAATCAGTTTACCCGACAATTTTAATTACACCAATCCTGCAGTCGAAACTGTTCAACTCCAAACTGCTATGCAGCATAGGTAGATAAATTAATTAATAATTTCTAACTTAATGTTAATATATCTGATTTGTTTTTAGGTTATTGCAGCAAAAGCGACAAATCCTGCAAAAGCAATGTGCAATGTCTCACCAACCGCCTCCTGTTCCAAATTTAGAAACAACTCATTCTCTGTCAAGGCGGCAAATGCTGCGGCAGGCTAGTTATAAAATAGCTCAACAGCAACCAGTTTTGCCTCCTCTGCCTCTGTCGGAAAGCGAAAGTAAGTACTCAGAACTATATCATAGATATTTCAGTAATCATACATAGTTAGCTAGTTTGAACGTCTTCTCAATTACCTCTATTCTGAAGTCTGCTCTTTTTTCTTAGATCATCTTCCAAGCATATCGTTCCACCTTTTTCATTGGATCATCTGCTCTATAGTTTAATTAGTCTACCATAACAGACAATAGTAAACGCACCCTTTACGTGTTGATGTCTTAGAACGTCCCAATATTAAACACTCTGAAAGTCTTGCAGAAATGTTCATGTCTTTTCTCCCTACAGTGTTCTTCTAAGTACCAATACCGATTTTTCTCTTCATGTAGTTGAGCACATTTTAAATTTTTTGATGGTTGGATTATACGTTGTTAGAGCTGATATAGAGGCATTTGCAACATCTGAACAACTCTAATATGTCCACAAAAGCATTGACGTCCATAAGATTCATTCATTGCTTGATATTTTTATGACGGTTGTTTTTATGGTTGCAGGTAAGGATTTGATGGCTTTCCAAGCATTGGTAGAAGGATCTGGGGAATCATGGAATGTTCCTAATTGTCAAATCACTGAACCGGTCTCACTGCCTACGCCATCTTGGCAAAGTGCTACATGGAATCAGGTATCCCAACGTTTGTAGTGCAGTGTTAACTATTTTGTTTAATTATTATTGAGTTCTAGTGCTTAGTTTTATAGGCATTATCAAAGCTTTATTAGAAATGAGAATTTTTTGGTTACAATCTTTGTTGTTAGCTGCAGCCAGTGTTCATTTTAAAAAAGTCTCACATTGTAGATTTTATGTTATGTACCAATAAAAAAAGTGGAAATGAACACTGTTTTAATTTGAGATTAATATTTAGAAGTTAAAAATTGCCAGCTACTGTAAGCTTTTGACATATGTAATCAAGTAGAAAAATGACCTATTTTCAAACAACAATTTTTAGGTAACGCTTTTATTAAAAATATAAAATAGTTGTTTGGAAATTGAGGTTTTAGAGTTTTTATTTTTAGCAAGACTGTATTTTAAGCAAAGTTATATTTTGAGTTAGACGCATTCCACTTTTGCAAACAAAAATATTAAGTATTATGACTAGTCCTGTATAGATTCTTGTTTTATCAAAACTTTTTATTTATTTTTGCAATTAATAGTTACTAGGCAATTGTTGTACAATTTGTTTATTTTAATAAATAATTCACTTAAGACAGTTTTGGCATTTTATTTATTGAGTGTTGCTGCATGTTTAACCACTTCACATTTCCGTCAAGAACAGAAAGCTAATAAAAAATGTAAGTATTTAAATTTTCTGGCTTCTCAAAAAAAAACGTACTATTATATATATTTTTCATATTTACATATGTACACTTATATTCTAGTAACAATAACACTACTATTTTCAATTATTTATAATAAATCTTCTAAATGTTGCTAATTTTTCGGCTTCCTAACAGATTTACCTTTAAATTAGTAAAACAAATACAGACAAAACAAGAGAAATAATTTAAATTGCTCATGTTGGTAGGAAAAAGGTATGTACCAAAACCAGCACCATCACCAGACGTTGCTTATTGTGATTATTTTTTAAGGTGATTTTCTGTATTTTCAGGGAACGCAGTTCACTTCAAATCATTTAACTGTTTGGCCTCCATTACTGCCACTACGCGAAAGCCCAATTTTAGAATTAACAGAGCAAATGGAATCTATGTAAAATTATTATTTTTCGAGAAAAATAATTTGCAGAGAGTCAAAGGGTTTCTGCCTTACTTAATTAAAAATCGATACAAATAGAAATAAAACTGATGGATAATGTTAAACAATAATTTATAAGCATTTTTTTTTTCGAAATATTTAGCGGCAATGGGAACCCTGAGCACACTGTGTGACTATATTTTTCTTTCAATTTTTCATATTGATTAATGCAGGTATTAAGTCATTTTTGCCTTAAAATTTTCGCTGCCAAAGTGGATTTTTGGAAAAATATTACAGAAATAGTTTTTAAGAAATGGGTATGATATGTTATAAAAGAGATGGAATATATTTCTTTTGTTTTAAACTGAAAACTACGAAAACTATATGTAGTTTAAAATTAGCATAACTTATGATGTTTTAAAGATTATGGAGTGTGAAAATGAGCGAGAATGAATTAATTTTTTTATAATAAAAACATTAAAATTGTATAGTATTTTATATATAATCTGTAGTGTATTTCCAAAAAATCCAGGTAGATACACTGTAGATACTTATATATGTTATTTCCTAACATTGATTTCATTTTAATAGAATTATAAAATAAATATATCATTCCTTAAGATGTAAAACAACAAATTAACACTTTAATAAATATTTTCATAAATATGAGCAAATATAATTTATAGACTAATACTAATAATAGTTTTTTTCACTTTAAATTTTGACTATAATGTTTTTATTAAATGCAATAATCCATTTTTTGAAACCCAATGTTATATACAGGGTGGTCCAAAATTGTCGAGCCATATTTCTAGGGGTCATAGTTCACCTAAAAATAAAGGTACTTTTTTATATACACTTTCGAAAACTTAATAATCTAAAATTGTATAAAAATATCTTGAAAATGAAGGGATGAAATGACTAATAATATAAAATTAAGTATCTTTATACAAATCTTCTATGTCTAGAATTTGATTTTTTTTACTATGTCATTTTCAATATATTTAAACAAAAACATTTTTTAATACAATTTTAAAAGCCTGTATCTCCCTTATTATTGAGCTTTCGAAAACAGTATATATATATATATAAAAAGGTATCTTTATTTTTAGGTGAACTATCACCTCTAGAAGTATTGCTCGACAATTTTGGACCACCCTGTATATTATTTCCAAAAAATCATTTTTGATTAAGTATTTTAGTAATAACATACGAGTTGTTCTAGATCTTGCTTATCGGAATTTGAAAAATGTATGATCGGGAACTTAGGAAACAAAACCATCCGTCAGGTTTAAAACTAAACATTCTACCTAAGATTAGAGAATATTTTAAAAAAACAAAATAAAATTTTGAACCAAAAATACAATAATTTTAAAATGAGGACGTAATCCCTTTATGGCCAGTTGTTAAACATATTTAGATTAAGAAGAGTGATAGGGAAGAAAAATACATTTCAACTCAAATATAAGGTTTTGGAAAATCGAAATAAGGTCAATTTAAAACACAATACTCAATTTTTTTGTAATGAAATAAGTAGAAAACGCTTTGAGTATAATGTAAAGTTTTTTAGGATAATCCACAATATGAAAAAATTCCACCAAAATGATGTTTCATTATCCTACAAAATTTCTACTCAACACAAATAGGACTGTGATGTTTAGATTTTAGAACTCAGTTTTTGGGAATAACTACTTCTGCCATGAACAAAATTCTTGCAAGGGACCTCGTTATTTTCAAAAATGCATATATTATTTGTTGAAAGCCAATATTCTAATATATGTAACCAAGAAACATTTCGAAAATAAAATCAATGTTTCAAACTGAGTATAATAGCATCGTTTCACTTAGTAAAAATCTAATTTCGTGAAATGATTGTATTCTTTTACTATTAATGTAATAATTGTATACCGGGTTGTTATAATATTGTAAAAACAAATCGATAATCCATCTTTGTTAATTACATTTTTGCGTTTATCCAGTAATTTTAGATATTAATTTATTTCTATTGCTAACCTGTTATAGTTTATGAAGCATTCCAATTGTATATTCAAGTTTTCAAACAAAGAGAAAATAGAGGTATTGGAAGTATTGGTTATATGCAATATATAGGATTGTTACTAATGTAATCAGGCATGCTTGTACATTTTAGGTAAAGTTAAAACCAAATCAGCATTTCACAAAAATAAATAATTCTTAACCATTATACAAATTTTATGTTTTTCCTAAAAAAATCAATTGCTACGTTTCAGAAAAAGTCTTTCAAATTGGTGATGCTGATTTGTCTTAACATCAGTTTTGAAAGTAGAGCTGTGCCAATATTATATTGTTAAGACTAGACACGGTAGACTTAGGATATTGAATAATGCAATCAAAAATATACATACAATTAAATATACTATTAATGAAATAAAATCGAAAATCAGACTGTAATAACTAAGATAATAAATCTGTCGCTATAGACTTTAGAATATGAATTCTGTAATATTGTTTTGACTCCGACATAATTTTTTTATTTTCTTGACTTTTTTAATAATCACTACTAATCACACATTAGTCGATAAAAAATGATAAGATATGAAAAAAGAAATTTTCTATAAAAATATATAAAAGGTATACAAACAGACGCTTCCTGTACTAATAAAATTATTTTATTAACTACAGGGTGAATCAACATTAATTGTAAATACTCCGAATTGCAATTACTCAAAATATGAAGATTTAAATCAAAAATCTAATTCGTTACAGAGTGATTTATTTAGGAGTAAAAAAATGTTTCCGTATTTCTTTGATAATTTTAGGATGGATTAAAATCAGTAAAAAATCATTGTTTGAACTCTTACTTTGTAAAATTTATCCATAATAAATATAAAAAGATAAAGTATACTTATCTGAATTTCCACACTATTACAAAGATTTTTATTTTTATTATATTTTCTCTAAACAAGGTTTCTTTTAGTAAGTTTTAGTAGTTTTGTTTAAGTGATTTGGGAAACCTTCATATTTTGAACACAGAACTTGCCAGGTAGAATTAATTAAAGCCAGTATCGATATACTTATAAAATACCTACATTACATTCTGTTAGTATCATTAATCATTATATTTTCTTTATACCATACATACTTTAAATAGAAGCGTATATAGGTATTTATTAGAAAAGCTAAAATTAATTTCATTATAAAATCAATCGATAAAATGTTCAAAAGTGGAGTAAAATTGAAACCATTTAATTTTAACCAAATTGTTACCATAATTATACAAAAATGTTGGGTCTATATTATGACATTAGGAAGGTATTAAAAATATTTAATCTTGTTTAAAAAGTTTTTACTTCTTTAACACTTTGTTGACTGTATCATTAAATTTTACTGAGCTCTTTAATGCAGAAACATTAACTCCTGTAAAGAAATTTGAAAAAATATCCAATTTTATTTCATCCATTTAGTAATTTTTGTATGCCACTCTGTTTAAACATAAAACCGCAGCGGCTAAAAAAAAAATTCTAAAAAAGAGTTTTTTATTTAATGTGATTCGAACTGAAACGTACATATATGGTGAGAGTCATAATTCCATCCCACTGTAACTTTTAAACAGTTAAAGATTTTGAAGTATATTTTGGTATGTTTGTATTAAAATAAGTTTATAATTTTTTGACAAGAAAATATTCTACAAATCTAAGTGTTGCAGTAATATTTTCAATAGGGTTGGGAAAACTTTTAGAAAATATGATTTACTTTCAAATGATTTCAAAATGGGGATTGAATTAAAAATGCAATTAAAATGATGTGCCACCCGACTCTTCTTTTTCATAAAAAATATTCAAAATTTCGTCCAACTGTCATTTGGAAAATTTTTGCAATTTTCTAGTAGCAATGTTTCTAATTTATAATTACTCTAATATAAACATCCAAATTTATGCAGCAAATTTCATCATTTACTCAAATATCTTAAACTAGCCGATATAATTATTTGATACCTACTTGGTATATAAAATTAGGCTGTTCCAAATGAATACAAAATTAAAATCCCTGGTCAAGATGTAAAATTACTCTTTTTAATGCACCTAAAAACAACACTCTGTACACAATAAAATATATTTAGATACCGAGTACAATTTATACTGTGTTATTGAAAAGCTGATACTATCATGATTCCTTCATTCCATTATATTATACTTCAAATAACTTAAATTTTCAGACACTCGTATCGTTTATCAACGAGTTTTTTTAATATATTATTTTGAGAAAATATAATAAATGGACACTATTTGATGGTATAAGAGTTAAATTTAATACTGCAGTAAAATATACGACTTACATTTTTTTTTCATACCATCATCGTAACTTTTGTCAACATTTTTTTTTGTTGGAAGTATAATAAATAGATATTTTGCTGCGGTTAAAGTTAATGTTTTTCATTTTAATTATTGTCCGCAGCTTGTATTACAAGTCCTAACCATTACATGTTCGGCCTTTTTATAATTTTATTTTCAATAATGATTATGAAACTTCCTGTTCGAAAAACAAAAGCTATTTCTAAAAATTTCTTAGATTTAACAGCCAACAATGATAAACAGACCATTAAATGTTTGTACAAATTAAATCAATAAATAACGAATGTCTTAACACAGTGTAACATCTCCAGCTTTTATGACGACCTGAATTCTTTTTGGCATCGAACTATCTGACAATCCTCTGAAATAATTAAATCCCATATATTTTGAATTTCAAGCCGGAAATCTTTTTCCAAACGTAGAATTGTTTCTCAATTTTTGTTTCATCTTGTGCCACGTTTTCAACTACCTTTAAGTTCAAAACTACCATATCATGGCCTCGAAACCAGTTTTTCGTACTTTGTGCTGTATGACAAAATGCTCCATCCTGTTGGAAAATAAAATATCTATTTCCAAAAATGTTTCAATACTTGCAATCAAATTATTCGATTGGTCTACAACACACACCAAATTTAGGTTTATCACTGAAGACACCTTTTACTCCTCTGCGTAAATAATGGTTTTTCTTCAATCTGCAATTATTTTACGTCGATATTTTGAAATTTAAAAACTTAAAATGCGCTTAAATTACCTTGTAAAAGCTGAGACCATTCTTCTGGTTCCAATTCCTAGTTTTGATCCAGTATTCAGATTACATTGAAAAGTTACTTCTCTGAAAATGCCCCTCTTATTGTTTTTTTTTTTTTTAATTTGAACCAACTTTCTTCATAAACGGTTTGTTACTAACCTTTTGCCTTTTACGTCCATAGGACCAATTTTACCATAATGTGCCCCGGAGACGATCAAGAAAATTGTCAATTGCAATTAACAATGGCATCATGCATAGAACTCGTTGACCGTCTAGGAGACGATTGATAGAAATTTTGATTGAAGGGCATTGATGAGAGCGATTGATAGTGAAACTATAGCAAAATTGACAATCGTTTCGTTAATTCCGCAGCAACCAAAGCATTTTTATATTATTATTGATGTGAAGATTGAAGCTCGGTGAATTGTATCTTCAATTGAAACTGTCAATTGCAATTGTCAATTTTAATTGATCGAATTATGATGGGCATTTAAGTAGAATTCTTTCCATTTTTACGCCCGAGGCATACTTGTTTTTGAACAAATCTCTGATTTTCAAAAACTTAAAACGTCAAAATTTCTAAAGACGCCCAAACATTAAATAGAAACTGTTTTCTTGAAAAAATATGAGAGCATTTTGTCTTTATGCCCTCTCAAGTAGTCAAAACATGAACAACTATAAAATCAAGGAAATTTTAAAAAAGTAAATAATTATCTTTCGTAAATATTGGAATTATAAATTATAAAAAAGGCGAAGATAGTGGTTGATGCTCATATATTACAAGAGCTCTAACAACGAGCGCATTTACAGCATAGACCGAAGGGCGCGGCGGAATTTTTCACTTATAACCATTTTTACAGATTCCAAATATTTTTTTGTATACAATTTATTATTGTTGGTTAATTACAGATATATTTTATTCCACTTTTTCTATACGGCATGTATCATACTTACATATCACTCACATTTCCCAATTTGAGTCATAAAATAATAATTAATAATTTTTAAAGTTAGGACAGAAACTTGTTGTAGGCAGTTTCATATAGACAAACTTTTACAAAGGCTTCTGAGAGAAAATTATTGTGTAGTTTAGCAATAATATATTTGTATATTTGTAATATGTAAGGTAATGATTGAATGATGCTTTTGTTGATTTTTTTTATTATTAAACATTAATGTTACTGAATAAATTAGTTTTAATACATGTATTCTTTTTAATTACACATCATTTGCAGTCCAAAATTAAAACGTACCACTTTTGGACTACACTGTATATTATTATTAGACATACGCAATAAAAAAGAATCGATTAATTCGATTTTTTAGTTTTATATCGATGTAATATCGAAATATACGATCTAAATATAAAAAGATGAAATATATACTTGCAGTTACTAATATTATTAATTAAACATGCTTATGTTTAATCCATATGCTTATTTCAATAATTAAAAAGAAGTACGGTTTAACAAATCTCTACTAATATTTTGAAGAAATGCCAATTCGATTTAATGGAAACTGTCATCTATTTAAATTCTTTAGTAGCTTTCAATAACATCCGCTAGTCTCGCTAGAGGTCAAACAGTAACGAAAAGTGGGCGATTAATTGTTTTTTTTTTGTTGATTTTGCAGTTGTTTACAATTTATTTAGTTTATTATTAAACAAATACCAACAATCACCGTATAAAAATATGAAAAAAGTTTTAAATAAAAAAAGTTCATTGATTGAATTACTCGAAAAACATAATCAGGTTATGCAGCACGTATGTTGACATCCTTAAAAATTCGAGCAAAAATCTTCTAGTACTTAATTTAACCTACTTTGAACAACTTCTGTGTACAATTTTTTACTTTATAAATTATCAGTGGAAAGTAGTAACTGAAGATGTTCAGCAAGAAGAAAAAGAAACCCCAGATATCACAGCCTACAAATTTCGAGCACAGAGTGCATACAGGATATGACAAAAGCGAGGGCAAATACGTTGGGCTTCCTTTACAATGGGCTTCTATAGTTGGCAATAATCAAATTTTAAAGTCTACAAATCGTCCTCTACCATTAGTAGACCCCTCGGAAATTACACCCACCGAAATATTAGACTTAAAGACTATAGTAAGAGGGGATCATAAACATGATGGTAAGATGGGGGCCCCACAGGTTAAGCCTAATGGTATAGTGCTTCCTAAAATGTCGAATGTAGCAAGGTCTAATTCTTTGAGGTCTTCCAGTCCTCCCAGGTTAAGAAGAGATCACAGGAATAACACAAATGTCCCCCCATCTGTACCAGAAGAGCAAATCATGCAGTATACTTCTATGAGGAGAGACCCTAGTATCAGTAAGTCTGTTTTTAGAATATATTTAAATTATAATATTACTCTGGTAATATAAAGTATTTTATTAGATTTCAAAACCATATAAAATAGTTTGTAAAATTAGTTCTCTTGCCAGTAATTTCAATATATCAGTAATAAAAGTTGAACCTCCTTAAGGTTACTTTGAACATATAACTGTTAGCTGCTCTAGAATATTTAAATGTAAACACAACACCCACGAATTAGTTAAATTTTTTATTGTGCAGTAAGTGATCTGACCTTTGTTTTATGGTTAAAAAATAAACTGTTACCACTTACCCTTGTTGGATATCTAAACAAAGGTTAAAAGAAGGTGTTTTATACAGTGAAAAATGTCATATTTGTTGCTTTAAATTTTTATTTTAGGCGGGATATAAGCTGGTAAAAACAAGGACAACTTTTTAGCAACATAAAGTAAATAGATTTATATTTTGTGCAAAATTATGTATTTTTACTTAAATAGAATCACACCAAAAACTACAATGTGTTCAATTTGAATTAGTATTTTTTTAAAAAATGCATAGTATTAACAAAGTAAATAATCTAGTACCCTAAAACAGAACCTTCCTTATATATTCCTATTTATAATTTATTTCTAGTACATTAATTTTTTATATTGACAAAATCAAATCCATACAATAGCTGCCATCATTATTGATTGTAATTCGCAAAATGTTCCTATTTAAAAATTCAACTATTAAAACTATTGGATAGTTATTTTTTTATTAATATAAACTACCACCTCATTCATTACACATTCCTATACTACTTCATAATGGGCTTATTTTGAAGTAAATTTCACAATTTGTTTTCGGGAGTGTCAAGCACCAGCTTACATTATTTCATTATTTTTGAAACACTTATTTCTAGTATGTCTCTCATTTGCCGTTTGTTCATCAATAGTAAGTAAACTAAATGATTTTTTGTTGTTGTTGCAATAGTTTTTATTAAAAACTAAACAATATACATTTAGCTGTTGGTATGGTGGTATCCACCAGAAATTCACTATTTTTAAGAAAAAATAATTCCTATCTACAATAGTCATGAACACTAGTAACATTTCCTATTTCTCGAAACTTTGACACAAAGCTAGAATTTTAACTTCCCAAAGTATCACACAGTAAAATTATTTACCATATTTTTGTATAAGTGTATCATTTTATTTATATTATGAGAGAAGTTTACTGTTTTCCCCTTTCCTCCATTTCCAAATAAATACACCTTGTAGTAAATATGATGTTCACTTAGGTAAACCCCAAGTTAGAGACAATTCACCTGCTGAACGATCTCTTAGCAATCATGAAATACCTAACCCTTATATGAACGGGAATATTCCTGATCAATATATGGGTTATCATTCTAAGGATCATCCTCAAATATCACCAGCGGGTTCCATGATGTCTTCAGGACCGCCCCCTATGGCACCACTGGCTCATATGGCAGCTCACTCGCATGGATCAAGGTTAGTTTTATATAAACCAACCCATTTTTTTTTCTAATTTTCTTCAGTCAGTTGCATTTTAACTTTTTGGCGGGACTTTTTGTTTAGACAAATATGTTTGACTTTAATTTTATTTTTAAATCTTTTAATAGTCATAGTGGGTCACATCAGAACCTTCAGCAAGTTGGATATCATCCTCCTCCTAGACACGATCAAAACCAGAACGTCAAAAACGGGATACAAGCTCAAATTGTTCACACACCTGCTAGCGCTGCTGGACAAGTGTCATCGAGTAAACATCATGAACAAAGGCTGACTCATGAACAGGTAATCACCGTTCATATTTTTTTTATTATTGGGAAAATAAAAGAAATTGGAAGTTTGGGTTCTCGGATAATCGAGAAGTTGATAGAACCTACCCCTGCGATTAAATGTATTAGTTATTTAAAGATGTAAGTTGCCCTAATATTTTGTAAGACTTGCTTTTATTCATTAATTTATTCATAGATAAATAAATTGTTATTGTTTAAACCCCCCTGAAAATAGTATATTTAGATTCTTTCATATATTTATTGAAAGAAAGGCAACCCAGTACGCAACAATATTAATTTTTATTTTCAATTCATAGTTCAGGGCTGCTCTTCAGATGGTCGTTTCCTCGAAAGATCCTCGCGAAAATTTGGAAAGGTTTATTAAAATAGGAGAAGGTTCTACGGGTACTGTTTGTATTGCTCATGACAGGACAACTGGTCGACAGGTGGCTGTTAAAAAAATGGATTTGAGAAAGCAACAACGAAGGGAACTTTTGTTCAATGAAGTCGTGATAATGAGAGACTATCACCACCCAAACATTGTCGAAATGTTTGACAGTTATCTAGTGAATGACGAATTATGGGTAGTTATGGAATTCTTAGAAGGTAAAATTCAGAAAAAAAAATGAATATGTTTCTTTATTCAATTTGTTTATTTTTAGGTGGAGCTCTAACTGACATTGTGACTCACTCAAGAATGGATGAGGAACAAATCGCTACAGTTTGCAAACAGTGTTTGAAGGCTTTGGCCTATTTGCACTCTCAGGGAGTTATTCACAGGGACATTAAGTCCGATTCTATTTTATTAGCTCTAGACGGCCGAGTGAAATTGTCAGATTTTGGATTCTGTGCTCAAGTATGTATATTTATACCAAAATGAATTTTTAATTATCTGTTGTTTGAATTGTAGGTATCTCAAGAACTTCCAAAACGAAAATCTTTGGTGGGAACGCCGTACTGGATGTCACCAGAAGTTATATCCAGGTTACCTTATGGTCCTGAAGTTGATATTTGGTCACTAGGAATTATGGTGATAGAAATGGTAGATGGGGAACCTCCTCTTTTTAATGAACCTCCCTTGCAGGCTATGAGGAGGATAAGGGAAATGCCTCCGCCAAAACTGAAGAATGCTCACAAGGTAAAATATAATGATATTTATAATATGATCAACAATAAAATTGAAAATGAGTAAATTAAATGAGTCAAACACACTGAAGTTGATTTGATTATAGAAAAATGATATAATATTAACAAATGTTTAAATTTATCTAAAGCTACATGATAAATGTCAATAATGGACGTTACAGAATAAAACATATTTCATGAATTATAAGGAATTTCTTAAACTAAAATTTATTAGTAGAACTTTAATTACATGTTTATGCTATTTCAACGTTAATATTTCATAAATATAAATAACTTTTCTTTGAATTTCACAAGATATACACAAAATAATAATAACATGTAAAGCTTCATTTTCTTTTATAAAGAAAAAAATAATGCAACAAATTATAAACTATGTAAAACCCACAAATGAACATTATACTTCAATTATGCAATAACCTAATTTTGCCACAAAATAATTCAGTAGTAAAATTTTTAATATTTAAGAAATATAACATGACAAAGAGACAATATGTGAAACTTCAGACTTTTCTTAAATTAATAATACATATCTGAAATAACAAAATATGTAAAAACTATCAGGAACTATAATACTTTCAGCATATATGTTAATACCATTTAATAGATTTATAATAAAATTTTGATATTTTGAAAAGGTTACATGTTTGATGAAAAATTTGTTAGTTCAATTGAAGTAAATGTTTTAACATTGTAGTGCAGTGCTACATGTTTTAACAGACAAAATATATAACAATGTTTATTATAAATTAAGAAAATAGTATTTATCAAAAGAGTTTTGTAACATTTTTAAATAATTGTATATAAATTAAAAACATAATAACTTTAAAAGAAATTGTTATAATTGAGTTTTCATAGTTTAAAATGTGAAATTTTAATAAAATTTTGACAGTTTGACGTAATTTTGTAAAATTTTATTAAAATTTTGACAGTTTGACTTAATTTTGTAAACTTTTTGGGATTAAGAGAGCCATGAATTCGCAAGTCTATAAATGACCTTCGAATTTTTCAGCGAGTCAGTCATTATTTGAAGTGCTAGCAGTGCATATCGCCGAAGTAAACAAATTTCATGGATATCTATGAAAAAATGTGTTTTAGTGATTTGTCAAATTTGTCACTGGTCTCGAAGTAGAGTGGAAATTTATCTTACTTTTCGAAAAGTAAAAAAAGGTAATCAGGATTGTTTTTTTTTCTCCAAAATTACATTTTTAACGAAATTATAAATATATTAACCGTTTTCAAGTGTTAAAAAAAAACAATCTAAAATGTATCCCAGACGATTACTGTTATTAAAAATTGTGATAAAAAACTCTTGAATCATAAAACAACAATACTCAACCTTAAATAATAAGTTTTTCAAGGATTTTGAAATTTCAATAAATTTTGGGAGCTGGTCGGCTTTTTTTATAGATAAAACAGACATCAGTGAAGAATGTCATGGTTTTCCGGCTACTAAAGATCTAAACTAAACAAGTCTTACATAGTGCGCTCGAAAGATTGGTTTGTTACTAATATAATAACTAAGGTATATCATTTTAATTTCATTGGGGATTATTTTAGAGCTAAGAGAATTTACGATAATTTTCGTAATAATAAAATAATTTCCTAATTTGTAACATTCCAATGCATTTTTTTTAATTCAATAAACTTATCTCTTATATGTTTTATAAGATTTCTTTTGTTTGATTCTTTTTATAATCAAATCAACAAAGTTAAACAGATATGATTGAAAATACGAAACAAAAATTATTAAAATTAATAAAAAAAATTTTTTGTGAATCAACACCTTTGAGACAAGTCCATTCATACATCATAATTATATTATTTATAATTATTACAATATATTTCCTCCATAATAGGGTATATTCGCTACTTTCGTGCTTAATATAATTATTCTAAAGATTCATTTATTTAATATAGGTTTCTCCAAGGTTACAGTCATTCTTGGATCGAATGTTGGTGCGAGATCCTGCTCAACGAGCTACGGCGCAGGAACTTCTTGCACATCCATTTTTAAGACAAGCGGGACCTCCGGCTCTTCTCGTGCCGCTTATGAGGGGAATAAAAAATTCCAGTTACTCATAGAAGTTGCCTTGGAATAAATAGTACGTCAGTTATCTGCTATGAATTGTTTATATTTGCTAAATTAAGGTAAATATACTAGTAGTTAATATTATAGCGACGAAAAGACGAAATTAGTTTTCACCAGAGAAACACTATTGTTTTTCATGGAAAGTATTATATATTTGGATGTTCTAGTTTTGAGTAAATGTCACAGTATGAAGTATTACTCAAAACTTAAGTTTATTGATTTTATAAAAAATGTGTAAATTGTGTTAGTAGTTGATAACAGAAAAACTAGTGTTTCTTTCTTAATTAATTAGACGAAACGCGAACAGCTTTGTCATTCAAAATTGAAGGTAATCCGTAGTTTTCAATCAAATTGGCCCCTTAATTTGGAGTAGGTATATATATATATAGAGAGTTGTGTACAATTACTTAAGGACCACCCTGTATAAGTGGTATTAATTAACATGATTTTACAGAAGTATCAACTACTAATTCGATGTTATTTACTAGAGCATTTGTCTCTTTTTTAATAGCTTACAATTTTTCTATTTATTTTGAACATATCGCAACTAATTTTATTTCTCTATGGTGGTCATATTCAAAATAGTTTTTTGTTAAAAAAAGATATTCTACATTATTTTTGTATCCTAAAAATGTATTTATTCAAAAATTGTTAGTTACTGTTTGTTTATTTTTCAGTTGTACATCGAATATTTTTACTGCCCTTCTTCAGAACATTTTTTATGAAGATAGTTAACTGGTTGATTTATTTCTGTTTTAACTGATGGTACAAATATTTTAATATGTCATTTTAATGAATTTAAATTCTCATTTGTCATCTTTAGATGGCATATATGACATAAATTGTAAGGTGACGTATCAGTTTGAAGTAATGGATTTTTTTCCGTTGATATATGTCGATATTTAATTATTATATTTTAAGTTTTTACTGATAGTTTTAGTTATACCAAATATTGTTTTATTTTCTTTATTTATCCTTATTGCTGCTATTCTGGAGCTGTTAAAATTGTTTTTTAATCAAAATTGTTTAATTTCTTCGCTAAAAGAAATAAGAATTAGTAGAAGTCATTTAGGTATCTTTGTTTCTTTTAACATCCTTATATGTGGTGATCTCATTTCATAAATTTTTTCTCATGTACTTACAATTGTTAATAATATGCAACTAAGTAGCTTTTCATTTTAATAATAAGCAACCTGATTCAATTTGTTATATTGCATATCTTGTCTTCACTTAAATCTATTTCATAAAACCCTTTTTAAGATATCGGTAAGCCTTTGTTTACCAGAATGTAGATAGAAGTGTTAAGTTTTGACGATGGTCTCATAGTGGTGAAATGCTACTGTCAGAAGTAACATTCACTAGATACCATGTTCAAATAATCTCGTATGAGCAGATAAATTTATAAAATTTTGATAAAATGACATTTCTCTAGAGATGAAACAATAAATCTTTCAATTCATAAAAAATCTGAGGCAAATGATAAATCTTGATAAAATCTTGGAAATACCCCAAGTCCCCTGACACTGCATTCTTAGTTACAATTTGCACAAGTAAATACAACATATAAAAGAAAAAACTTTACTGACTGTATAACTATAGGAAAGATTGTTAAAAAAATTATATTCAGACTCGTCAGATTCAAACTCTCCAGTTTCTTTTGTACCTAAATTAATAACAGGTTCTATGTCAGTCTAACCGTTTGTGTTTTTCCCAATATGAAACGATTAGCTTTTTAGTACGTTTTACGTATTTCTTCCACTGAGTAGCAGTAACATTATTTAAGGCTTCTGTCCAAATCTGAAATACATCTTCACGGGTTGTTTTTGTTGTTTTCATAATTTTTTCGTCTTAAAACCGTCTGCATTGTGACCACACCATCTTTATTGCATTATACTGGCAATGATAAAGAGAAGATCTTAGTATTTCTTCCACCTATTCAAATGGAATTCTTTTTTTGGTAGATTTTTACCTATAATTTCCTAAATCTGATGTTACATCGCATTTAATGGATAACTTATTTTCTTTTCTTCCAACCATTCTGCCATTTTAGCTTTACTCCAACTATAGCACGAAACTGGTTCCACATGCGCGAATGGTAATTTACTCGATTTTTTACTCATTATTTTATTTAAATTAAATTTAGTTTTAAATTATTACGATACCGCTATTTACATGTGAGCATTTGACAGTTTTGACATCCATGGTTATCGATATTGTCTGAAAATGGATTGATTATTAACCATGCAGAATAAACATATAGGGCATTTCTTCAGGAAAACATTTATTTAACGATTTCATTGTTACATGTTACGCACCATCATACATCTTATGAATCATTTGCTTCATCTTGTTTAATATTAGCGAATTAACTGTCGTTTTACATTTACTTACTGCATCAGACATCTTGAATTTTGAAAGCAGGGAAATACTTTTAGTATTCATTTTCAACGTCTCTGCCGCCATTTGCTTGTACGTTTTTCCTGTAGCGTCACAAATTGATTTATGGTTTTTAAAATATGAAACAACGTTAAATAAAGTTTTTGATTGGTCACTAAACCGTTTAACCATTTTGTTATTATTTTTTAACTATTAAAGTTTATATAGGCATAAATACATAAAATGTTTGGGACACTTCAAAATTATTTTGACTTTTCAACGTTCTTCAATGTTTTATATTTAAGCAAGAGAGAAAGAAAAAGGACTTGGGGTATTTCTTCAGATTTTGGAGAAAAATATGTATGTCATAGTAAAGGTCATTTTCAGATTCCACGATTCACTGTTTAAAAATTTTACGTACTATACCTGTTGGCAAATTCATATTTTATAATTAATTTTAACGCCAATTTGCCGTAACTTTTGACCACGGTAACCATCAAAAGTTATCTATTAACATTAAACATTTGGGTTTTATTTTTCAGCTAGAGAAATGTAACTTAACTTTGACGGAAGCGTTTCTACTAACAAATCCCAAATGTCATTTGTCAAACGCTGATTTGGAAAACATTTGATCAGATAATATTTAAACTTAAAAGTTTAGTAATCTGTAGTTCCAAGAGCTTTAATACATACACCCTTCACTGATAATCATGTCATTTTAATTTAGTTACTTTAAGCGTAGTAATATATTGAACAAACGACAAGTAGCAGGTGTCATTTAATTTAAACACGTAATATAAGCTTTTCATTGTTTCTAATTTGTATATATCTTAGGCATTTCGATTTTATTTGTTATCTATATTTATATTAACTAAAATTTATTATAGTTGTAGCTATATTAAAGCTTCCTTATGTGTATTTCAGCGACTACCAGTATTAAAAATTCGTATTTATTCATAGCCGTCCAAAATAGTGCCTTTATAAATATTTAAATCTAATTGAATTTTTATATGTCGCATAGGAAACTAATCTAGGATTTTTGACGTGATATTAGATCTAATGAAAAATAATTTAGGGCAACTAATCTTTTTGATGTTAAACCTTAATTATTTCCATAACTTTCAAAATTATCCAGAAACAATTGTCAGTTTCACATATTTACATTAGTTTTACAATTAACAGTTGCCATATGTCATCTGATATTTGACATAAGTCGTTTTGATATTTGAAATTTAACTCTGACACTGTCATTATTGATTCAGGATGTTATTAAGAAATTCAAATGTTTTTTTACTTCGAGATCTGTTTTATTATATCAGTTAATACGTCAAACTTGGTGTGTTTAATCAATTTTAAATAAATAATATAAGTAATATAGGGACCCCATTTACTCTTATATGGTTTGTAAACACAATGGAAATGACTCAGTCTTACCACATTAAAATATTAATTATATGTTAAATATATACGGCTACTAGTTTCGATTTTATAATCATCATCAGGAGGCCAATTAAACTAAATGAAAAATTATATAATGTCTTATGTGACAACAAATGTCAAGTGAAGGATATATAATTCACAATTATTTATTTAGTTTTTCTGGTCAGATAATGATATTTGTGTTTTTCATGGTCAACATGGTTCTTTTCTTAGTGTTGATACATTGGATTAAATAGGTGTACGAAAAATATTCATATTATCCTAGATTAGCTCTTGAGTAATGAACTCATTTAGCCAGACTCAGGAGTGTTATTATTGCAATTACAAATTAAAACATTCATACAAACACACTCATGCCCCGTACATTCGATCACCGGGATCGGCTTTTTGTCTCTTGTAAACCAATTTTTTCATCCGTTTCTCTTTTTTCCACCTTATATGTTATATCTCTTTCTTTCCATGTTTTTCAAAGTATTCTTGTTTATTGGCATTTGTTCTAATCATCTTATTTTCTCATTTCGTATTTTTTGTTTTGTCTATGAATAGCATCAACCTCTAGGGTTCTTAGCCTTCGTGTTCTGTGTAGGCTTTGTTACTATTTCCCGGCGCCACTTTAAGAACAGCCCTGTTAATTTGAATCCAACAGTGAATGCTGGAGTGAGAATCACATTTAGGGACGAGTACCAATCTCCCAACTTTTATTTAGTCAAATTAAGAAATCAATTTGAAATGGTTCACACTGGTAGTATCAGCTTTCATACATTTTGCCCTTTTCTTGGCACAGCCCTCTTTGTATAAAGATTCGAAGGTTTGCTTTGTTTCTAACTGAATTTTTTTGAGGAAATTTCTAATCATCTTATTTCCTCATTTCGTATTTCATCATGACTGGTCACTCCTTTTATCTCTGACATACTTCATTTTATCTTGATTGGTGAGTCATGATGTTGCTTTTTTACACATGTTTTGCAACTATTCGGTATTGCTGGTTATAAACCCTTAATATTATTTTAACTCATTTTCATTCTAAATACTATGTTATTCAGAGTCTAATATTTTAACATAAGTGTGAATCATTTTTCACGTTAAATTTTAATTCCTTTCTACGTCGTATTTTATTATTATTGTGGACAGTTTAAATGCCTTGTCCCTGCAGTTAATAATAAAAATAATAATAATATTAATACAGTTCAGTTTCTTCTACATTTTATAAAAACTTGATTCACAGTGATAGGATATAGTTTCATGCAATTTGTTTTTTTCGATGGCTCATTATTGCAAACACGAAATTTTCTTTTTATTGCTTTCTTTACGTTTTCTCTAAGACCCAAAAATATCAACAAGGAAAATTACTACCACATTAAATATTTTTATTTGATGTTAAATATTTAAAACTGGCTACCAGTTTCAATTACATCATCAGGCCAATTTGATTAAATGAAAAATTAAATATCTTAGAGTTTATAAACCTAATTTACGTCAAGAAGACATTAGACAAAATATTTTCTAGCTCTCTTTGCGTAAAGATACGAAGATTTCCTGGTGCTTTGTTTTAACTCGGCTCCTTTTCATTCTAAATACTATGTTATTCACTGCCTAATATATTTTACCATAAGTGTGAATCGGTAGTGACCTTTGAGGTTTCCCATGGTAGCCTAAATTACTGTTTGGATTTTTCTACTCGGTTTATATTCACATTATCATTTGTTTGTTTCCTTTTCTGTGAATAGTTCGTTCATTTTTCACGTTAAATTTTCTCTTTGACCCAAAAATATTAACAAGGAAAATAACTACAAACAAGTCTTAGAACATTAAATATTTTTATTTGATATTAAATATGTCAAATTGGCTACAAGTTTCGATTACATCATCAGACCAATTTGATTAAATGAAAAATTAAATGTCTTTAGAGTTTATAAACCTAATTTACGTAAAGAATACATTAGACAAAACCTATTTCACCTCTTTGCATAAAAATACAAAGGTTTTCCTACTGCTTTGTTTTCCACTGAATTCTCTGAGGAAATAAAATAACGGGTTCACAGTGGCAGAATCGGATTTCATACATTTTGCTTGTTTCTCTGCACAACTCTCTTTGTGTAAAGATACTCTGAGGAAATTAAAAACTAGGTTTACAGTGGTTAGAACTCGTTTCATTAATTGTGTCTTTTTCTTAGCACACAAAGATACGAAAGTTGCTTCTACTGAATACACGTAAGAAATTGAAGAAAGGATTCGCAGTGGTATGATCTCGGTCATTCATTTTTCCCATTTCTTAGCTCTCCTCTTTTTTCCTAAAGATACAAAACTTTCCTACTATTTTATTTCAATCTGACTCAATACTCTGAGGAAATTAAAAACTAGGTTTACAGTGGTTAGAACTCGTTTCATTAATTGTGTCTTTTTCTTAGCACACCTCTCTTTGTGTAAAGATACGAAAGTTGCTTCTACTGAATACACGTAAGAAATTGAAGAAAGGATTCGCAGTGGTATGATCTCGGGTATTCATTTTTCTCATTTCTTAGCTCTCCTCTTTTTTCCTAAAGATACAAAACTTTCCTACTATTTTATTTCTATCTGACTCAATACTCTGAGGAAATTGAAGACTAGGTTTACAGTGGTTAGAACTCGTTTCATTAATTTTGTCTTTTTCTTAGCACACCTCTCTTTGTGTAAAGATACGAAAGTTGCTTCTACTGAATACACGTAAGAAATTGAAGAAAGGATTCGCAGTGGTATGATCTCGGGTATTCATTTTTCTCATTTCTTAGCTCTCCTCTTTTTTCCTAAAGATACAAAACTTTCCTACTATTTTATTTCTATCTGACTCAATACTCTGAGGAAATTGAAGACTAGGTTTACAGTGGTTAGAACTCGTTTCATTAATTTTGTCTTTTTCTTAGCGCACCTCTCTTTGTATTAATATACGAAAGTTACTTCTACTGAATACACGTAAGAAATTGAAGAAAGGATTCGCAGTGGTATGATCTCGGGTATTCATTTTTCTCATTTCTTAGCTCTCCTCTTTTTTCCTAAAGATACAAAACTTTCCTACTATTTTATTTCTATCTGACTCAATACTCTGAGGAAATTGAAGACTAGGTTTACAGTGGTTAGAACTCGTTTCATTAATTTTGTCTTTTTCTTAGCACACCTCTCTTTGTGTAAAGATACGAAAGTTGCTTCTACTGAATACACGTAAGAAATTGAAGAAAGGATTCGCAGTGGTATGATCTCGGGTATTCATTTTTCTCATTTCTTAGCTCTCCTCTTTTTTCCTAAAGATACAAAACTTTCCTACTATTTTATTTCAATCTGACTCAATACTCTGAGGAAATTAAAAACTAGGTTTACAGTGGTTAGAACTCGTTTCATTAATTTTGTCTTTTTCTTAGCGCACCTCTCTTTGTATTAATATACGAAAGTTACTTCTACTGAATACACGTAAGAAATTGAAGAAAGGATTCGCAGTGGTATGATCTCGGGTATTCATTTTTCTCATTTCTTAGCTCTCCTCTTTTTTCCTAAAGATACAAAAGTTTCCTACTATTTTATTTCAATCTGACTCAATACTCTGAGGAAATTAAAAACTAGGTTTACAGTGGTTAGAACTCGTTTCATTAATTTTGTCTTTTTCTTAGCGCACCTCTCTTTGTATTAATATACGAAAGTTACTTCTACTGAATACACGTAAGAAATTGAAGAAAGGATTCGCAGTGGTATGATCTCGGGTATTCATTTTTCTCATTTCTTAGCTCTCCTCTTTTTTCCTAAAGATACAAAACTTTCCTACTATTTTATTTCAATCTGACTCAATACTCTGAGGAAATTAAAAACTAGGTTTACAGTGGTTAGAACTCGTTTCATTAATTTTGTCTTTTTCTTAGCGCACCTCTCTTTGTATTAATATACGAAAGTTACTTCTACTGAATACACGTAAGAAATTGAAGAAAGGATTCGCAGTGGTATGATCTCGGGTATTCATTTTTCTCATTTCTTAGCTCTCCTCTTTTTTCCTAAAGATACAAAACTTTCCTACTATTTTATTTCAATCTGACTCAATACTCTGAGGAAATTAAAAACTAGGTTTACAGTGGTTAGAACTCGTTTCATTAATTTTGTCTTTTTCTTAGCGCACCTCTCTTTGTATTAATATACGAAAGTTACTTCTACTGAATACACGTAAGAAATTGAAGAAAGGATTCGCAGTGGTATGATCTCGGGTATTCATTTTTCTCATTTCTTAGCTCTCCTCTTTTTTCCTAAAGATACAAAACTTTCCTACTATTTTATTTCTATCTGACTCAATACTCTGAGGAAATTGAAGACTAGGTTTACAGTGGTTAGAACTCGTTTCATTAATTTTGTCTTTTTCTTAGCACACCTCTCTTTGTGTAAAGATACGAAAGTTGCTTCTACTGAATACACGTAAGAAATTGAAGAAAGGATTCGCAGTGGTATGATCTCGGGTATTCATTTTTCTCATTTCTTAGCTCTCCTCTTTTTTCCTAAAGATACAAAACTTTCCTACTATTTTATTTCAATCTGACTCAATACTCTGAGGAAATTAAAAACTAGGTTTACAGTGGTTAGAACTCGTTTCATTAATTTTGTCTTTTTCTTAGCGCACCTCTCTTTGTATTAATATACGAAAGTTACTTCTACTGAATACACGTAAGAAATTGAAGAAAGGATTCGCAGTGGTATGATCTCGGGTATTCATTTTTCTCATTTCTTAGCTCTCCTCTTTTTTCCTAAAGATACAAAACTTTCCTACTATTTTATTTCAATCTGACTCAATACTCTGAGGAAATTAAAAACTAGGTTTACAGTGGTTAGAACTCGTTTCATTAATTTTGTCTTTTTCTTAGCGCACCTCTCTTTGTATTAATATACGAAAGTTACTTCTACTGAATACACGTAAGAAATTGAAGAAAGGATTCGCAGTGGTATGATCTCGGGTATTCATTTTTCTCATTTCTTAGCTCTCCTCTTTTTTCCTAAAGATACAAAACTTTCCTACTATTTTATTTCTATCTGACTCAATACTCTGAGGAAATTGAAGACTAGGTTTACAGTGGTTAGAACTCGTTTCATTAATTTTGTCTTTTTCTTAGCACACCTCTCTTTGTGTAAAGATACGAAAGTTGCTTCTACTGAATACACGTAAGAAATTGAAGAAAGGATTCGCAGTGGTATGATCTCGGGTATTCATTTTTCTCATTTCTTAGCTCTCCTCTTTTTTCCTAAAGATACAAAACTTTCCTACTATTTTATTTCTATCTGAGTCAATACTCTGAGGAAATTGAAGACTAGGTTTACAGTGGTTAGAACTCGTTTCATTAATTTTGTCTTTTTCTTAGCGCACCTCTCTTTGTATTAATATACGAAAGTTACTTCTACTGAATACACGTAAGAAATTGAAGAAAGGATTCGCAGTGGTATGATCTCGGGTATTCATTTTTCTCATTTCTTAGCTCTCCTCTTTTTTCCTAAAGATACAAAACTTTCCTACTATTTTATTTCTATCTGACTCAATACTCTGAGGAAATTGAAGACTAGGTTTACAGTGGTTAGAACTCGTTTCATTAATTTTGTCTTTTTCTTAGCACACCTCTCTTTGTGTAAAGATACGAAAGTTGCTTCTACTGAATACACGTAAGAAATTGAAGAAAGGATTCGCAGTGGTATGATCTCGGGTATTCATTTTTCTCATTTCTTAGCTCTCCTCTTTTTTCCTAAAGATACAAAACTTTCCTACTATTTTATTTCTATCTGACTCAATACTCTGAGGAAATTGAAGACTAGGTTTACAGTGGTTAGAACTCGTTTCATTAATTTTGTCTTTTTCTTAGCACACCTCTCTTTGTGTAAAGATACGAAAGTTGCTTCTACTGAATACACGTAAGAAATTGAAGAAAGGATTCGCAGTGGTATGATCTCGGGTATTCATTTTTCTCATTTCTTAGCTCTCCTCTTTTTTCCTAAAGATACAAAACTTTCCTACTATTTTATTTCTATCTGACTCAATACTCTGAGGAAATTGAAGACTAGGTTTACAGTGGTTAGAACTCGTTTCATTAATTTTGTCTTTTTCTTAGCGCACCTCTCTTTGTATTAATATACGAAAGTTACTTCTACTGAATACACGTAAGAAATTGAAGAAAGGATTCGCAGTGGTATGATCTCGGGTATTCATTTTTCTCATTTCTTAGCTCTCCTCTTTTTTCCTAAAGATACAAAACTTTCCTACTATTTTATTTCTATCTGACTCAATACTCTGAGGAAATTGAAGACTAGGTTTACAGTGGTTAGAACTCGTTTCATTAATTTTGTCTTTTTCTTAGCACACCTCTCTTTGTGTAAAGATACGAAAGTTGCTTCTACTGAATACACGTAAGAAATTGAAGAAAGGATTCGCAGTGGTATGATCTCGGGTATTCATTTTTCTCATTTCTTAGCTCTCCTCTTTTTTCCTAAAGATACAAAACTTTCCTACTATTTTATTTCTATCTGAGTCAATACTCTGAGGAAATTGAAGACTAGGTTTACAGTGGTTAGAACTCGTTTCATTAATTTTGTCTTTTTCTTAGCGCACCTCTCTTTGTATTAATATACGAAAGTTACTTCTACTGAATACACGTAAGAAATTGAAGAAAGGATTCGCAGTGGTATGATCTCGGGTATTCATTTTTCTCATTTCTTAGCTCTCCTCTTTTTTCCTAAAGATACAAAACTTTCCTACTATTTTATTTCTATCTGACTCAATACTCTGAGGAAATTGAAGACTAGGTTTACAGTGGTTAGAACTCGTTTCATTAATTTTGTCTTTTTCTTAGCACACCTCTCTTTGTGTAAAGATACGAAAGTTGCTTCTACTGAATACACGTAAGAAATTGAAGAAAGGATTCGCAGTGGTATGATCTCGGGTATTCATTTTTCTCATTTCTTAGCTCTCCTCTTTTTTCCTAAAGATACAAAACTTTCCTACTATTTTATTTCTATCTGACTCAATACTCTGAGGAAATTAAAAACTAGGTTTACAGTGGTTAGAACTCGTTTCATTAATTTTGTCTTTTTCTTAGCGCACCTCTCTTTGTATTAATATACGAAAGTTACTTCTACTGAATACACGTAAGAAATTGAAGAAAGGATTCGCAGTGGTATGATCTCGGGTATTCATTTTTCTCATTTCTTAGCTCTCCTCTTTTTTCCTAAAGATACAAAACTTTCCTACTATTTTATTTCTATCTGACTCAATACTCTGAGGAAATTGAAGACTAGGTTTACAGTGGTTAGAACTCGTTTCATTAATTTTGTCTTTTTCTTAGCACACCTCTCTTTGTGTAAAGATACGAAAGTTGCTTCTACTGAATACACGTAAGAAATTGAAGAAAGGATTCGCAGTGGTATGATCTCGGGTATTCATTTTTCTCATTTCTTAGCTCTCCTCTTTTTTCCTAAAGATACAAAACTTTCCTACTATTTTATTTCTATCTGACTCAATACTCTGAGGAAATTAAAAACTAGGTTTACAGTGGTTAGAACTCGTTTCATTAATTTTGTCTTTTTCTTAGCGCACCTCTCTTTGTATTAATATACGAAAGTTACTTCTACTGAATACACGTAAGAAATTGAAGAAAGGATTCGCAGTGGTATGATCTCGGGTATTCATTTTTCTCATTTCTTAGCTCTCCTCTTTTTTCCTAAAGATACAAAACTTTCCTACTATTTTATTTCTATCTGACTCAATACTCTGAGGAAATTGAAGACTAGGTTTACAGTGGTTAGAACTCGTTTCATTAATTTTGTCTTTTTCTTAGCACACCTCTCTTTGTGTAAAGATACGAAAGTTGCTTCTACTGAATACACGTAAGAAATTGAAGAAAGGATTCGCAGTGGTATGATCTCGGGTATTCATTTTTCTCATTTCTTAGCTCTCCTCTTTTTTCCTAAAGATACAAAACTTTCCTACTATTTTATTTCTATCTGACTCAATACTCTGAGGAAATTAAAAACTAGGTTTACAGTGGTTAGAACTCGTTTCATTAATTTTGTCTTTTTCTTAGCGCACCTCTCTTTGTATTAATATACGAAAGTTACTTCTACTGAATACACGTAAGAAATTGAAGAAAGGATTCGCAGTGGTATGATCTCGGGTATTCATTTTTCTCATTTCTTAGCTCTCCTCTTTTTTCCTAAAGATACAAAACTTTCCTACTATTTTATTTCTATCTGACTCAATACTCTGAGGAAATTGAAGACTAGGTTTACAGTGGTTAGAACTCGTTTCATTAATTTTGTCTTTTTCTTAGCACACCTCTCTTTGTGTAAAGATACGAAAGTTGCTTCTACTGAATACACGTAAGAAATTGAAGAAAGGATTCGCAGTGGTATGATCTCGGGTATTCATTTTTCTCATTTCTTAGCTCTCCTCTTTTTTCCTAAAGATACAAAACTTTCCTACTATTTTATTTCTATCTGACTCAATACTCTGAGGAAATTGAAGACTAGGTTTACAGTGGTTAGAACTCGTTTCATTAATTTTGTCTTTTTCTTAGCACACCTCTCTTTGTGTAAAGATACGAAAGTTGCTTCTACTGAATACACGTAAGAAATTGAAGAAAGGATTCGCAGTGGTATGATCTCGGGTATTCATTTTTCTCATTTCTTAGCTCTCCTCTTTTTTCCTAAAGATACAAAACTTTCCTACTATTTTATTTCTATCTGACTCAATACTCTGAGGAAATTGAAGACTAGGTTTACAGTGGTTAGAACTCGTTTCATTAATTTTGTCTTTTTCTTAGCACACCTCTCTTTGTGTAAAGATACGAAAGTTGCTTCTACTGAATACACGTAAGAAATTGAAGAAAGGATTCGCAGTGGTATGATCTCGGGTATTCATTTTTCTCATTTCTTAGCTCTCCTCTTTTTTCCTAAAGATACAAAACTTTCCTACTATTTTATTTCTATCTGACTCAATACTCTGAGGAAATTGAAGACTAGGTTTACAGTGGTTAGAACTCGTTTCATTAATTTTGTCTTTTTCTTAGCACACCTCTCTTTGTGTAAAGATACGAAAGTTGCTTCTACTGAATACACGTAAGAAATTGAAGAAAGGATTCGCAGTGGTATGATCTCGGGTATTCATTTTTCTCATTTCTTAGCTCTCCTCTTTTTTCCTAAAGATACAAAACTTTCCTACTATTTTATTTCTATCTGACTCAATACTCTGAGGAAATTGAAGACTAGGTTTACAGTGGTTAGAACTCGTTTCATTAATTTTGTCTTTTTCTTAGCACACCTCTCTTTGTGTAAAGATACGAAAGTTGCTTCTACTGAATACACGTAAGAAATTGAAGAAAGGATTCGCAGTGGTATGATCTCGGGTATTCATTTTTCTCATTTCTTAGCTCTCCTCTTTTTTCCTAAAGATACAAAACTTTCCTACTATTTTATTTCTATCTGACTCAATACTCTGAGGAAATTGAAGACTAGGTTTACAGTGGTTAGAACTCGTTTCATTAATTTTGTCTTTTTCTTAGCACACCTCTCTTTGTGTAAAGATACGAAAGTTGCTTCTACTGAATACACGTAAGAAATTGAAGAAAGGATTCGCAGTGGTATGATCTCGGGTATTCATTTTTCTCATTTCTTAGCTCTCCTCTTTTTTCCTAAAGATACAAAACTTTCCTACTATTTTATTTCTATCTGACTCAATACTCTGAGGAAATTGAAGACTAGGTTTACAGTGGTTAGAACTCGTTTCATTAATTTTGTCTTTTTCTTAGCACACCTCTCTTTGTGTAAAGATACGAAAGTTGCTTCTACTGAATACACGTAAGAAATTGAAGAAAGGATTCGCAGTGGTATGATCTCGGGTATTCATTTTTCTCATTTCTTAGCTCTCCTCTTTTTTCCTAAAGATACAAAACTTTCCTACTATTTTATTTCTATCTGACTCAATACTCTGAGGAAATTGAAGACTAGGTTTACAGTGGTTAGAACTCGTTTCATTAATTTTGTCTTTTTCTTAGCACACCTCTCTTTGTGTAAAGATACGAAAGTTGCTTCTACTGAATACACGTAAGAAATTGAAGAAAGGATTCGCAGTGGTATGATCTCGGGTATTCATTTTTCTCATTTCTTAGCTCTCCTCTTTTTTCCTAAAGATACAAAACTTTCCTACTATTTTATTTCTATCTGACTCAATACTCTGAGGAAATTGAAGACTAGGTTTACAGTGGTTAGAACTCGTTTCATTAATTTTGTCTTTTTCTTAGCACACCTCTCTTTGTGTAAAGATACGAAAGTTGCTTCTACTGAATACACGTAAGAAATTGAAGAAAGGATTCGCAGTGGTATGATCTCGGGTATTCATTTTTCTCATTTCTTAGCTCTCCTCTTTTTTCCTAAAGATACAAAACTTTCCTACTATTTTATTTCTATCTGACTCAATACTCTGAGGAAATTGAAGACTAGGTTTACAGTGGTTAGAACTCGTTTCATTAATTTTGTCTTTTTCTTAGCACACCTCTCTTTGTGTAAAGATACGAAAGTTGCTTCTACTGAATACACGTAAGAAATTGAAGAAAGGATTCGCAGTGGTATGATCTCGGGTATTCATTTTTCTCATTTCTTAGCTCTCCTCTTTTTTCCTAAAGATACAAAACTTTCCTACTATTTTATTTCTATCTGACTCAATACTCTGAGGAAATTGAAGACTAGGTTTACAGTGGTTAGAACTCGTTTCATTAATTTTGTCTTTTTCTTAGCACACCTCTCTTTGTGTAAAGATACGAAAGTTGCTTCTACTGAATACACGTAAGAAATTGAAGAAAGGATTCGCAGTGGTATGATCTCGGGTATTCATTTTTCTCATTTCTTAGCTCTCCTCTTTTTTCCTAAAGATACAAAACTTTCCTACTATTTTATTTCTATCTGACTCAATACTCTGAGGAAATTGAAGACTAGGTTTACAGTGGTTAGAACTCGTTTCATTAATTTTGTCTTTTTCTTAGCACACCTCTCTTTGTGTAAAGATACGAAAGTTGCTTCTACTGAATACACGTAAGAAATTGAAGAAAGGATTCGCAGTGGTATGATCTCGGGTATTCATTTTTCTCATTTCTTAGCTCTCCTCTTTTTTCCTAAAGATACAAAACTTTCCTACTATTTTATTTCTATCTGACTCAATACTCTGAGGAAATTGAAGACTAGGTTTACAGTGGTTAGAACTCGTTTCATTAATTTTGTCTTTTTCTTAGCACACCTCTCTTTGTGTAAAGATACGAAAGTTGCTTCTACTGAATACACGTAAGAAATTGAAGAAAGGATTCGCAGTGGTATGATCTCGGGTATTCATTTTTCTCATTTCTTAGCTCTCCTCTTTTTTCCTAAAGATACAAAACTTTCCTACTATTTTATTTCTATCTGACTCAATACTCTGAGGAAATTGAAGACTAGGTTTACAGTGGTTAGAACTCGTTTCATTAATTTTGTCTTTTTCTTAGCACACCTCTCTTTGTGTAAAGATACGAAAGTTGCTTCTACTGAATACACGTAAGAAATTGAAGAAAGGATTCGCAGTGGTATGATCTCGGGTATTCATTTTTCTCATTTCTTAGCTCTCCTCTTTTTTCCTAAAGATACAAAACTTTCCTACTATTTTATTTCTATCTGACTCAATACTCTGAGGAAATTAAAGACTAGGTTTACAGTGGTTAGAACTCGTTTCATTAATTTTGTCTTTTTCTTAGCGCCCCTCTCATTGTGTAAAAATAAGGTTTGCTTTGTTTCTAACTGAATTCTCTGATGAAATTAAAGAGCGAGTGGTTTACAGTGGTAGGACCGTTGTTAATATTTTCCATAGTCTGGGAAATAAAACTGAATAACGCGGTTAAGATAATTGATATAATATATAACGTGTAACATATTTGATCGTAGCTTAATTGACCTGTCTTCTTCTTCTACTTCTTCTTCTTCTTCCTTTTCTTCCTCTTATGGTGCTATCTATCTTTTTGTCATGATGATTGTAGTAGGGAGGTCCTAAGGACCTTCAATGCAGTGGTTTCCCGTTGCTTTCTGCGTTCTCACGTCGGTGTCTTTTCTTGATCATCCGCCTTTAGGAATGATTTCTCATTCCAAGGACAAAAAAGAGTCCCCTAACCTCAGTTTTGCTCTTCCACCTTCCTACGCAGGCTGTTGGCATTACTGAGGAGTTCTACTTATTCCGGTCGTCAGAGACTGGTTAGTTATCTAGCAGGGTGCTCCACGAACAGGAGGGGTTGACATTTGGGTTAGTTACCACTTGAACTATCCCCCTTATACCCCTGTCTATATTCAAGCAATCGATCATAGTAGATAATGTTCTCTACACCAACAATTTTTCGGTTTTACCGTTTTTCTTCTTATGGCCTTCTTATGGTCAGTCACGATTATTTATTAATTTCTAATATTCTCACATTCACTCACATTCATACAACACCCATGCCTAAGCCGGGACTCGAACCGGGGACCGAATGTTGGTTCGCCGCTCACTCGACCACCGGGATCGGCATATGTGCTTGTTAGTTAAATTATTTTTGATGTTATTTGTTTTTGTTTTAGTTTGTATGTTATATTCTACTTCATGTCTGCTGAGCTTATTCTTTGGGTTTCTGATCTAGGTTTCACATTCATAGATTGCCGTGCGAATTGTTTGCATAGTTTGATTTCAAAAGTAAAAATTTTCTTTTCTTTAGACTTTCAATTGGTTATAAAATTGGACATTTTCCCTTCTTCAGTAAATATCGTTTTGAGATATTCATTAGTTGATATATTCCATTAGAATATATCTTTTCTATTTTAACTTATTGTCCCACTACTACCGATGATCATAGCAAGTTTAGTCGTTGTCCTTGTGTGTGGGGCTCAATGTTTTTTGAAATTCACGTTTTCCATAGATTCCCCCATTTATTGCCTTCTCTAAGAAAGTAAATGCTTTCTTGTTCTTTATTTTCAGTTTGTTTAATGATTTTTCCAGGTTCTCAGTATATTCTTAGGGCTTTATTATTACTTTCTTGTTCTTCATATTTATTAATATGGAATAATTTACACAATATTTACTTATTGACAGTTGACGTATCTATTAGAAATTGTAAAACGGGAATACTTTACAATATTTAGATTACATAAAAAAATGAATCGTTTCTGGATAATTTATTCTGAAAAGTAAAAGTGTCTAGTAACAAATAATTACAGGTAAAATGTTGTAAGTTGGCAGCTATAGTACAGTTAATATTCATAAGGTGAAAATTGATAATTTTACTGAACATATAAAAATTCAACCGTATATACTCTTCACTTACTCTTAGTTGTATTTAGAATGATGTACTCAATTTATTTTTGATTAACATTTTAATATGTGTATTTTTTTTCGGGTATAGAATAATGAGATGTGTATATATATTTTTTATTCTCTTTAATTTCTGTATATTCTGGGACATTTGTATTATTAGTTTAAGAGACGAACAAAAACCAATTGTTTTATTAAAAATGGTCGAAATATCTTCACAATTTTGGCGTAAGTGACAATTGACTTGTGTCAAATGTAATTATTGATAATTCAAAATTCCCATGTTAACATTTCGCATTTGTTTTTTTACAAAATTAGGTTTAATTTGTTGTTTCATGTCCTAGATGTTTTAATTGCAGCTATTGACGTGATTATATTTTTTGTTGATATATATGAGATCTATTCAATTGTAAAGCAGTGTCATAATACACTTTATTTTTATTATTTGTAGTTTTATTTGTCCAATATTCCATTTCTTCCTTCAGAAGTATTACATAAAATTTAAGTGCACCATTTAAATTATAGTAAATAATTAAATAATCATTATATATATATATATATATATATATATATACAGGGTGGCCAAATGAAAACTAAACAGAGCCATTATCAGGAACTTCGTCAACATTTTAGAAAAACACAGGGACCCCTCGATTTTTGATCAAAGGGGGACACTTTTTTCCGGCATTTTCGACTTACACTTACACCTCCAAGCGAGGGTAACAATCGCCGCAAAATATTTAAATGGCATTAGGGGTCGAGTAAGGTATCATTTTAAATCCCTTTCAATTCTCTTCACAACACCCTTTACATTTTAAAATTCGTCCTAATACTTTTCAATAAATTACATTTTAAAGTTAGTAATTATTTTCAAATTGATGTTTAAAGCTTTTTAATATTTGATCTATTGCACAAATTATCTTATTTTAATCACACTTAGTGTGATAACAATTAAAACTGGTCGAATAAACCAACCATTAATTTTCATATAAATATCTTACAACTAGGTACTTATCACTATGTAAAGGGTTTCTAACTCTGACACCAAATGTAAATAATTCTTTTTGTGACACCAATTGTAATAGAATTCGATTTGTGAGATTAATGTAATTGTGCTTTTTACACTTTTAAATATGAATTTATTAAAATTAAACTGTAAATACATCCTTAATTAGGTTTCAACTCTATGAAGTCGAGATGCAATCTGTTTTTGTTTTAGATTTCTGTTAATCAAAACGGTCCATTTCGAGTAACCACCTTCAGGTACTTCCAAAGTTTGACATAAAACAGAAGAATGTATTATAAAATAATATTTTTTGAAAACAATATGTTGGGTTTTGTCTCCAGTAGGTCATTCATACATTGGCCATTAGTGAAGGGAATGTCTTTTATGACTTTTAATTAAAATAATTAGAAATTGCATATGTAGTTTCCTATTCTTTGTGGAATAACAGTTTATTCATGGATACCATTACTTGATATTAAAATTGAATAGGCATTCAAAATATATCTATAATTTAATGTCTGCCATTGGTGTCGAAATTTTGGTAGTTTGTGGATCACTCATTGGAAAAAAACGATTTTCCAATAGAATTAAGAAACTTTAACTAAAAAATAACCTCATCATTTCTGTTTGTATATATTTCATCACCATTTTTAAAAAATATACGTTTTCGTTAGTTAAGAGGTCCATTCAGAATTTACGCCACCTGAAACGTTCTGATATACCGCATATGATAGTTTTAGTTAAAAATTGCTACATATTTAAAAATTAACTGCCTTATTTTAATTCACATAGAAAAGATTAATTCATACTTTAATATTTTTCATAAAAGAAAGTAACCACTGTCAACATAAGGTAAAATGGGCCCCATTTCCAATCTTGTCCCATTCTACTTTGCTGCAACCACTTTTTTTACTTTTATTTAACTTTTGTCTGATTTAACGACAATTGAGTATAATAGAATCATCCTGTACATATTTACAGCGCGCGCAGTCTCTACTCGAGCAAAATTGAATAACAAACGTTTAGTGAAATGAATTTACTGTCGACAGCAGTGTGGTCAGTACACCCGGTGGCCTTTTTGTAAATATTTTACGCGAGTGAAAGTACTTATTTTGAAAATTTACCGACATGTGCTCACTTGAAATAAAAAGGATGGCATAGCGGTTTCTACTATAAATATTTAAATTAACATTTGTTTTGTGATTTAAGAAATGGAACGTGTCTCTGCTGAAGCCGCTAAAACCATTTTAGGTACACGCTTAACTTTTAGTAATAACTAGTTTTAGAGAGAAAAAATAAAAAATACCTACCTAAAGCTGATTTAACCTTTGTAATAATTTGTGAAAAATGAGCGACCTTATTTTTATATTTACAACATATTCTTGATTATTGATCAATGGCGTTTATAAATAGATTTTTTTGAGATACGAATAACTGGCAAAAAATCCATCTTATTAACAATTAAAACACTTAATGACATTTCTTGAATTGGTTCAAAAAGATAATAACTTAATCCGTGTTTTGCCAGCCTGATTACGTCCAACCGACTGTTATTTAAATGCCATAATAATGATCTTTATAATACTGGAGTACTGTAAATTGGCACTAAAAGAACTAGTGATTAAATATGCCTAAATAATTTGACTAACTAATGCAATCGGAGATAACTTCTTTAATTTACTTGCAGATGAAACATTTTACAATATTTGTAATATAATTCATAAATTGATCTCATTTGACATTTTTGGTAAAGCACTTTTCATAAAATGAACCTTTACAGGACTAATATTACGCGAAAATTTATTTATAAAAATACAGAAGGTTTACTATATTAATATAAATAATAACTGAAACTACATAGAAGAACATAATTTTAATCAGTATTCTTGTATAACGTGTTAGACAAAGGTAAAAGGTAACAAGTTAATTCCATATTATAAAAATGTGACTAAAAATAGGCAGGTATATCTATCTAAACCTTTAAAGAAACCTGATACCAATACTCAGAAATGGTTTAATCCCTCCGTAACCAGTGGGTGAAGGGAATCGAAAAGTTAAGCCACAGGTAAAAAGGTAACAAGATCGTAACATTGACGTCAACTCTACCTGTTCGACATATGTGTTTTACGTCTTTTTCAATAATTATGTATCTTAAGTTCGATTTTGTTGTACCGACCACTGCTATTATATAACCGGATTTTAAGACGCCATTCAAATATCAAAGATTACAAAATTAATATATAATTAAATAAAAATTAAAGTTAGGAGCATATTAGCTACGATCAAGAACACGACCGTACATATGTAATTAATGTAATTTATACTTGTCCTTAGATTCGATTTTAGCGTTATACCAATTAAAATTTCATTATAAAGCTCGATAAATTTATTTTCTTTTTATTAAATTTCATCTTGGAACAGCTTTATTTAAAGTGTAACGAAATAGCCTGTTCTTTTAGTCATTAATTATATCTTTAAATTATTGCAAATATTTATTTATCTATGTG